>JAPTHN010000037.1:2950688-4225972 GCA_026936325.1 Platynereis dumerilii | reverse complement strand
GAGGTATATATGTTTTTTCAAATTCAAATGACTCAAAATGAGTACAGAACTTGCCACTACAGTTAAAAGTGAACTTTTGAAGCTCAAGGAGTTGTAAGACTGGATTACCAACCGTTTGGACTGTGTTTCAATGTAGAGCTGAACATTTTTGAAAGGTATTTTTGTACTCAAGTTATTGTTTTAAAATGGTATAAACCATGTTACTTTTTTTCCTGAGCATGTTTCTTTTAACTGTTATGAAAATTTTGAAGGAAATGTTTATCTAGCAATTCCACAATGAACATAGCATACTAGGTTCATGGTTGTTTGGGCACGTAATATGCCTGTTAATGTTATCTGTACAGGTAATATATGATCATGATTTCTTGTCTTTAGATAATCTTGATGTAAGTAATTAGCATTTTGAGTGGACTGCAGAGTATAACCTACTTGATAGATGAAATATAATATCTCAGATAAACTTTGTACACAATGGTAACAAGGAAAAGTGTATTGCTTTGGCTATATTTGCATTGTGTCTGAGAGAACTTGTCCATTCGCATGCATATATCGAAATCATTCGGGAAGTTTTTGTCACCGAAACTGTTCTTGGATTATCAGTTGATCTGTGTTTGTTTTGGAATAATTTGAGTCATAAACATCACAAATATTCCGCATTTCTCACAATTTCGAAGAAGTGTTATGACATAGCTGTCAATATTAAGAACGCCGCTTCCTCAACGCGGCTGTTATAACATTTGCCTGTAATGACTCTTTGTTCATTGGAAGAGATCAATATGTGATATGTGTTGGCTTGAACTTCTAACGCCTGAATACTGCCAGAAGTATATATTTTGATCACTCGGATAATCTGGATTTTAAGGGGTCACTTGACATATAACATTCTATTGTGGAACTTCGAAGTCAATTTTGTAAGGTAAATGTTTTATGCAGTTGAGTTAATGATTGACTTCGGTATTGGATAAATCTATTATGATATTTATAAATTCGTTGCTTTGTTTCCATATTTGAATTTGAACATCTAATTTACCAATTGCATGGAAGCTGATTTGTGGCTCCAGTTTCAATAGTTACTGGCAATGATTTGTTGGTGCATGTTCATGATCTAATGTACTCAATAGTACCAGTATATTGATTGTAATTAGTTAGTATTTGTTGCTTTCTTAAAAACTTTTAGATAGAAGCTTGTGAATGTTATTGAATTGTTTGTATTTTAAGTCTCTTGTAAACATTTTGAAATTAGTTATTGATTTAACTTTGGTAAATATTTGATTCATTTACTGATTTAGCCCTGTGTATTGATGCCCTGGTTTTTGGTGTCATGTTACATTCTTAATATCAGGCTATTTTTGTATCGACAGATATTCAATTGTCATTGTTAAATCATCTCAATGACAATGGTTAAAAAGTAGTCCTTGTGTGATATGCAACCTCCGTCAAGGAGTTGGGAGGAGGGTTTGCCATTTGCCTGGTTAGGTCAGATGAGCAACTTGGTAGCACTCGAGTCTTCAAAGTTCCAATTGCTGGAACCCATGTTCATTTCAAGCTGTGGCCTGGTTACCTCGACCAATGCTGTTCAGCTGTGTCACCATCCTTTGTTTCATTGCGGTGTCATCCCTTCTGTCCTAATTAGCCTACCGATGAATAAATACAGGTCGTAAAACCCTAACAATCCATTGATCCCTCTCAGAGACCACCCTGTCATAAAGGATGGCTGTTTAGGGATTATGCAGAGCATAAACCCTTACAGGAGCCTCCTGAAAGGCCTTTTTTGACTCACAACAGTTGGACTAATGCGGAATTCCATTGCTCTATCATCGTTTACCTCTAGGGATGCACCGATACCTCTTTTTCACTTCCGATCCGATACCGATCCTGGTATTTTGTTGCCGATACGACCGATTTCCGATAGCATTCCGATACCGATTCCATTGGTTGAATGCAGAGTAGTGCGACCGATCCGATCCTGCTTTTTAGTGCTGGATCGGCACTGATACCGATCCTGAGTATCGGATCAGTACATCCCTATTTACCTCATTTTTTCAGTGGGGAATGGGATATTTTGTTCAAGTGCAGGCCATTATTATAGGGCCCTACTAGAGGCTGACTTCTGGGAGGGTTAATCTCAGGGGGCTGATGTCAAATCGATCATGAGCAAGAGCTCTGGAATCATGCTAAACACACAAGCCAGTTGCTTTCACAAATTGAACATGGTGGGTACAGGTTGGGAGAGTGGATTTTCAATTTAGTCTGATAGTCTAATAATAGATCTGTATGATTATTGCGAATAGGCAAGTAACGCCAAGTATTCAATGGATTTTAATCATGTGAAAGTATTTGCACACTTAACCATTAACATTCTTGGTTTGTGTATACTTTGCACGCATATTCTATATGAAATGCTTCTGCAATATTACACTGGTAATTTAAAGTTGGTTCAAAAGTGTATGACTGTGTATAATATGTAGTATATTTAATCTTGTCTCATTATTTTACTGTCTTACACGGCATATTGAAAGTATTTTGATTGACGTCTACGCATTTTGTTTCAGAGAAGTTGTATAAGTTGTATAAAGGTATGCAACAGCTGTGTATATATTTGTAATGAATAAGCTGTCTGTTTACTTATACTAACATATGTAGGGGTTTCCCATAAATTTTGTCATCTTATAAATAGATAATCATTGGTAATGCTATTTGAGCTACAACTGGATAATAAATGGTTATAACTATTCCTTCATGAGACTAAATTTCTTATCGTTAATTTGATATCTGCCTTTATTAAACAAACAACTTAGATGTTGACTCGTTGAGCCTATGAATTAAATCGCGCCGAAGGTTTGGAATGTTCCTATTTAGTTTCTAGTGATCCACGTATAGTGAAAATCTAGCCGATTATTGCTTACGGATATTAAAGTTTAGAACTATATAATTTGTTACTTAAGTTAATTCAGTGATAGGTACTACTTTTTGGTAAATTGTTCTTTTTGGTTGTTGAAATGTGTATTAACAATTGTGTTGTCTCCAATTCACACCAGGTGGCTGATAAATAGAACTTTAACTTTGGTACTGCTGCAGCAGCGAGTGTGATGACAAATGAAGAAAAGTAATGAAACTAAGAAAATGTTGTAAATGGAGAATTTAACTGAGAAAACTTTGATAAAGTTAACTTTAGACAATTTCAAAGGAAATTTAATTCACCTCTTGTTATTAAAACAATTCTGAAAGAAGAATTCATCTCATATTAAAAGTAACTTAATTTTCTGCTGTTGATACTACTTTGTAGCATTTCTTTTGGCCACTTTGGTTTAGATTTTTCGAAGTTCTTATTTGTCCTATGGTTTTGGTTCCCCTTGTTTGGAAAGTAGAAAAGCAGATTTTAAGTTTCTTGCAATTTCCAGTGTGAAATTTCCTATTTATAAAAACTTCTGAATTGTCGGACAATTAAAATGTCATCATGTGATGCATTTCATGGGTGTTGTGGATGGGACAAACTCTTGGTCTTGCGACCGAATCTGGCAAGGTGATTTTTAAAGTTGGCCATGTTAGTATCTTACTCACATTTGAATATTCGTGGAATCTGTGATGGGAACTCATTCCGCTTTGTATAAATATATATCATGACGTTTATAGGCTTGGCCTTCTAGGGGATTACTCCATTAAAAAAAATTCTAAAGGGCATCTTAAAATGACTTAAATAATTGTGAGATTCATTGATTTATTATCCTTATGACAGTTAAGGTGGTCCTGCAGTATAATGTGTAATGTGTATACTTAAAGTGCCAACTTTGAAGTGCACAGTTGGCCAGTGACTGTCAGTCATGTAAAATTTATATCATGAGGACATCAATATGCATGATATGGCTTGCTAGCTTTTGATGTTGTTTCTACATTTATGTACATGTGGTGACTTAGCAGTCTATTATGATGTAGACTGTTATGTTGCACATGTTGGAAAAGTGTCTAGAGTCATTCATTAGATTCGCCAGTTCATCAGTCCATCTCCTCCCATGATAGTCATGGCCATGTCAATACTTGGCAGTCACATACATGCTGGCCATATTCATAAGTCCATATCTGGGTCAGGATCATTAAAGCTCCAGTCTCCCTGGCAACACATGTAGGCACATGGTCACATGTCTGTTACCAAGGTTATTGTTGCTAGGTTATTGTTGGTGTCTAATCTGTTTCTAGGATGGAGAGTTCTTCCCATGTCTAATTGCCATTCAATTAAGACATACTTAGATGCCTTAAATCAGTTAAGGAATCCACTGGAGCATTAAATTGGGTACATTCAGCTGCCACATTTCACTCTCTGCAATCTGCACTGTGTAGTGTGTGCCACTGTTGGAATACATTTGGGTTATCTGCCTACCAAAAAACTCACTTGGATTAGATTATCTATGGTATGTTATACACAGGGAATAACCAGGATATTCAGGCATATATGTCATATCTCGCATGTAAAATGTAATATCTCCGTCGAATTGAGTTATCATAATTGGGCTTAATGATGTTGTAATACGAAGCGCAATATACTGATGATGCTACATTTAAGTGGATGTTATTAGTTTACATGTAACATAGCTACATACTACTACATACTACATGGCCTTTTATGGTCTTTTCTATACCGATGATTTTCCACTGATCTATTTTCATCATACGATTCAATGATTACCATTAAATCGAGAGTATAAATTGAGAGTTTTAATTGTATTTCATTTATTTTGCTTTTAATAGCAATTACTTGGACATCCAACTACAAGCAACATGGAAGGTTAGTTTGAGTTTTGAAATCTAACCCTGTTTAATGTATTTGCCTGTTTTTGATTGTATTTGCACTTTAATGTGATGGTTTTGTCTCACTCCTATGGATTTTTTCATCTTTTTACCATTTTTTGGTGTCATGCGTTATAACCCCTTTTTGCATATCACTCTATTTTAAGCCTTTTTTTGCTAATATTGCAGTGGATTTTGCATATTGAAGCACATTTTTGCACTATGTCTTTTTCCTCACGTTTTGCATTCCATGTTGAACCCTTTTGTAAACCCACTTGTGGCTTTGAACAGTTCAACTTCGCAAGCCTCTCGAATATCACTTGGTAACCTTTTGTTTGACAAAAGCAATTATTTTCTAATCTGAATATTCTTGACTTTCGTCAGATTAATTCTTGATTTATGATGCATGTAACTTCAAATTTTGAAGGGTGGAAATCCCTAATTGAATATTTAGTATTTTTGGAAAGTAGTTTGCTTGCAAGCTTACTACAGTAGTACTGATGCGAAACTTATAGTATGTAAGCACAGCAGTATCTTTCAATCTTAGATTTTACTTCACTCAAAGTTGTTGGTCTATTTATTGTGTATATTCCAGTTTGCAATCCTGACCCTTATATCAAAGTAAATCCTGCTCATCTACATACATGTATGTTCATCTATATCTGTATATGCGAAAGTATGTTAGGATATTAGTTCTGTCAAATTCCTTTACCTTTGGAAACCTCTTTTCTGTAATTTCACCCTAAGTCATCTTATCAGCATCTTCTGTAAAATATGTTTAAGATCTATTGTATTTTTCATTGGCTCATTAAGATATATAATATGTTTTGATATCATTTCGGATTTGAATATTTATTAAAATCATCAAGTGTAAATTTGCAGCATTTGCGCATTTCATGCATACTGTCCCTTTAGGCTTTTACTGCGTATTCAGCCACTTTATCCCTTTCCCTCATTTATCCTAATTTCCCCTAGGTACTGTTGCACAAAATTTTCAGTGTACCTTCATGAGCAACATCCCAGCTGGATGGCGTATGGATGAGACGTTAAATTGGCAGCCCCTTGTATCAGTGTCTATACTGGGCAAGTAAAAGATCCCTCATATGGGGTAAATGTGTAACATGTTGAGTACTTCCGATCTCTCTCCCATCTCATCAGTCAACCCTCGTGAGCACCCAGAACTGGGCTTAGAGGGCTGCACTTACCATATCTATCTATCTATCTATCTATCTATCTATCTATCTATCTATCTATACACTGCACCCCTATCTCCCAGACACAATGTTCAGTGATGTTCACCCTCCTCATTCCTGGCACTCTGTTCTCCTCTTTGCCCAAGTATGTTGTCTACAGGTGTGCCAACTACCTGGTCTTAGTGCAGCAATAGTGCTTCTGAAACCTCCACATTGTTTGCTTCTTTGTTGGCTAGTTGTTATTGCCCTACACCATTGTTGAATCAGCATGTTCAGGTCATTCTCTCTTTGTTCTCCCCTAAATAAACACTGAAAAGCCATTCTAGCAATTAGCCCTAATTGCCCAAAAGTGATCCCACATGCAGTGCATGTTGCTACCCTCTCTGATGTTGTGTCCACTGCACTATGTACACAATGCTAAGTTTTGTAGACTTCTGTTGGTAACTTGTGTGTACTTCACTAGTCACTACGTCTCTCATGCACTTTGCTTCATGTGAGAAATTCTCTCAGTTTGGTAATGTTATGAGAAATCCATTCAAAACATAAATGATATAGAGTACTATAGATATGTTGTAAAATGGGATATGTTGTTAAATGAGCAATGCCAATGAGCATGTTTTATTCTGGAATCTCTGGTTATTGCCAAAGAAATATAATATCTTTATTTTCTTATTGCAAATATTTTAAAAATACCTTTCGACTTTCTTTAACAGAAATAGTTATTGGTACATGTATTATATATATATAAATTTATGAATGCTTTAAGTTTTATCAACATTGAAAGAAATAGAAGTCTATTTTTAAAACCAGAATCAAGATTCATTGTCAAGGTTTCAAATTAAAAAGGCAAATACATTGTTTACACCATTTAACTGTCATATCATGGTTTGTAACTGATACTAAGTCTCGGTGCATGACAGAGTCAATATTCACCATATTCTAACATTGTCCAACAAAGCTGTATAAACTAATATAGCCCTGGTATTTGCAGAATCCTAATGAATTTCCTAGTCACAATTTGCCATGTGACTCCGCATGGCCCATAATAAAATGATGTTTGTAAACACTGAGCAACAATATTTGACTTGACCTTGACTGAGCCTTGACCCCCATTATGAATTATGGGACATGGTTCTGTCAGCAAATTATTGATAATGTACACTATATATTGTCATAGCTACTATTGCAAAAGCAATGCTTCATTGCAATGTGATATTCAGATTCAGATGTGATGTTAATAAGTAAAATTCTCCCAAAATTCCACAGACAATTATTTTGTGGATGCTTCGCCACAATTTTTCAGTTAATTTGAATGTTAAATATATATTCCATGATTTTCATTGTATAGATATTTGGTGTCGGAGGAATGTCTACAAGAGAGATAGGGGGCACAGGCATTGGAAGATCCAATTGATACTCACTCCTGACCTCTTGTGTTAGAGGTTTGCAGCACCCCCTGCCCCCTGGTGCAGCACCAAATCATCTAGTTTATCACACCTCCGTCTGGGAAGCCCTTGACATTTGATCTGCTCTCAAGACCCCCTTCATGTACAATTTTCTCGTAAAGAATACAAACATAGCACATTTTTAGGCAGGTAATGTGTTGTTTCATGCACAGATAGACTCAGCTGTTGATAGGAACCTTCAAAATACATCACTTTTTATCTCATTTGGAGAAGTCTGGAAAACTACTGTTTGTTTCCTAAGTAAACATCCCCATTCCCGGATGTGCGTTTTGGGTTTTTGATGATCTTAAACAAGGCTAATGTTCAAATAATTGAATCATGCCACCATTATATGATACTAAGTCCGACAGACTGATTCATTTCAATGCCGAAAGATTATGACATTTCAGAACTGATAATTATTGTTCGTCGCCCACATTTCAGAAGAAATAATCAATCTGCAGTTCTACAAATCCCCCCCCACCCCCCCCAAAAGCCTGTGCCATACTTTTTTCTGTGCTTTCCTTCCACAGAGAATCAAATTATACAACGGTGTGCCAAGAAACCAAGAAAAATTTGAAGTATTTTTTTCGGCAACACAGTTATCTCTCTCTCAGATATTGACCTATCTAAGTGTCCCTCACACCTGATGATGGCAAATATTGTATGTCAGTCATAAATTCATCCAACCATCTCTTTGCCATTTGACTTGTCAGGATGAAGTTGCACCATGCTGGGACATGTTGACTCAGTATTTTATGAAGTATTTATGATAGAGGAATTTAGATATGATATCATCTTCTCTACTGTGCAACTTGCAACATTTTTTGCTGTTTTATGTTGTATGTCACTAACTAGACATCAATATTTATAGCTAACAACACACCCAATGTGTCAGTGTCCTTGGATGATGTGGTATGGATTGATGGGTGGTATACTGTACACTCCTAATATCATGCTTACAGTAAAATCCCACTGTATAAATATGTAGGTACCTATAGAAAATGCTCTCTAGAAGAAGTCATTTTAATTTTGTATTTGAAAAGTTTGCATGGTATGATATTCTGGACATTGTTTATTTTCACCAGGGAAAAATGTCTTGACAATCTCAAACATATATTTTCAAAAAATTGAAAATATTATACACAGCTTTATTATCAAATTTCAAAATTCATACTAAGTCAAAAGAGTATACCTCAGACGTGAGATGTGTATACAGAGCGGATATATAACCAGAACATTTTCGAGTATCGATAATAATAAACGTAGCATTAATCTAAGTGTCTGCGAGATTCTGAATATCAAATCTATGTTTCTCTGAGAAATATTACTGTACAACCCTGTAACAGTACTTCAGGAGTGTGGAATTCTTGTCTTGGCTGTTTTCATTAAGACCTGATTGCCCTGTCACTCACAGAGTATAAACCATATAACAGCTGTATATTTGTCCTTGTATACAGACATAATAATGTCAGGAGTGTAACTGGGTTTCGATTTTCTGTGTATTTGGCCCACGGTGTCTGTAGTAATGGTGTAGTACAAGTAATTACCTCCTTATGTAAAAATTATTGCTACTTACTATCTTGGCTATTTTTACTTAACCCATTTTATGTTAATTGTTAGTTTATTTTGAATGGTTACTGCATTTTATTTCCCTCATTTTCTGGATTCGACTCTCTGACTCGAGCCAGATCATCTGGACCTTTCTAGCAGTTACAGTCATCCTTTGCTGTATTGCTGTGTTCTCTTGTCCTTATTAGGCTACCATAGTGCATAAATACTGGATGTAAAGCTCCAATAAGTAATTCAACCGTCTAATGTCATTCGGCCTATACTCATTTCTATTGTTGACTGAAGTATGTCTATATTCCCTGTATTTATTACCTAATTCATGTTGGTTTAGATAAAATTACTGAAATTTTCCTGGGCTGTAGTACTCACTACAAACTCATGCCGAAAATTACATGCTGCAATTTCATGCTTGTTAGCTGCATTTTGTGTTCATCAGATTACTCCTTGGGCGTGAAATGACAAGAGACAGCTATGTTATGGCCATGATTTCTTGGGCCAATGCATTCAATTAGCATTTCATTGCTGCTTTTTTCTGCTACTTTTTTTTCTGCTTTTCCTGTAAATTAACTTTTAGGTATTAAACTATATGGACTACAAACTTAGTCCTTTGACTTTAATACAGCGAATTGTCAGTGCTGTTATGCACATGAATGTGCATGTTTAGCTGTTTCTTAGCACCTGAAGGTGTGTCTATCATGGAACCATGTTATCCGTGCTACAGGCATGAGAGCCAATATCATTTAAAAAGGCAGAAATATGTCTCACTAGAAAAGCCCGCCGGGGCACATACACTGCTACATGTGTATTGGCATATTAATAGGTCTATAACTGTGTATGAACATGCAATTTGGGAGCTGTAGGGAAATTTAGGAGAAAAAAAATATGATTCCAAATGAATGTGTAAGAAGAAATTTAAACGGGGGGGAAAAAATTGGGAAACTGGGCAGAAAAAGTTAAAATGAAAAATTAGGAAATTGGGGAAGAAGTATCCCTGTAGGTTATGTATGACAATGTAAGTCGACAGTGCGAATTTGGTGGTGCTGAGTCATCCAGACGCCTGGTGAGAGGGAAGGAAAGTCTCAAAGTGGCTTGCTATATAGTTACTATAGTAAGATACATATTCAGAGTTATTGCTAAGTCACTGTTGCCTTTTGAACGGCACTACACATGGCAGAGGGTTAAGGTTGTCAACAGCCGACAGGAGGAAAATAAGTTTATTACTGATGTATATGCATGCATCCATGTAGACCTAAATGAATGAGATATTCATCTTGATTTCTGATGAATCAATGTCATGTGCCTTGTGCTGCATAAATATACACTATTGAGCTGTTGACATGCTTGGCAGACTGTTGATTTGCTGTTGGGACTACGGAAGCAATTAGACTGCAAATGCATGCTTTATCCCTGCAAACAGCAGCTGGACAGCGTTTGAATCCTGAAGCAGCAGCATTCGATGTTAAGGGGAATCGAGCATTGTAAAGATTGGTTTCAGACCTATTTGTATGGATACACGTGGCATGGGGTTAAGATTGAGTGGCCCCACTGTGTGACTGTGTCAATTGTTGCTGGAGGATCTGACTGTGCAGCCTGTGGATCGTTTTGGCGGGAATCGCGACGGTGGCGCCACGTGAGCAGTAGCAGAACTACGATGCATAAACATTGCGAGCGAAGGGTGGAATCGAGAGGGAAATTGGATCAGATAGCTAGTTGGAAGGAGGCAGATATGAAAGGTATGGAGAAAATAGCAAGAAAAGTTCATGAGAGATGCGGAGAAAAGTGCAGGAGTTTGATTGCAGGCACAAAGAAACGGTGAGCTGGGATGACGTCATGTCACGTGCGTTAGTGTAATATGTAATAGGAAGATAGGTCTATCTTTTTGGCACACTCCTTGGACCATTTTCCTGATAATGTCATGCTATGCATTTCATGCTATGAGGGTTTTTTCCTATTTTTCTTTTTTTTCCTAACTTTCTTTTCTTCTCTAAGGATTTGGGATGCATGCAATTTTTGCTCTGATAAATACATCATGATGTATGACATTAAGTCTGCCTTGATAATCAGGCTGACAATGATTGTGTGCGAGTCATTCATCATGGTTTTGTTACTACTTGGTACTTTGTTGATAATTCTTTTCATAGTATATAAGTTCTTATCATATGAGTCCTGAGAGACTGTGAGAGTCTAGCAGTCTTGCACTTCTGTTTGTTATTAGTATTCCTTATAGTATTCCTACTGAGCAACATCTTGCAACAAAATACTGTTAGGTCCAGGCCAGTAATGTATTTTTTTCTGGTACCAAATGCTCTTGCAAAAAAGAGCCATAAATGTGTGCCATATATCATGCTGGGAAGTCTCCCCAGCAATGTTTCTCAATGAGTATCTTGCAAAATAGCCACCAAGTAGAAAGAAACATGTACAACAACCGGCATTATGCCTCTCAACTATACTTATACAGGAGAGCATAAGCCATATCATGATATGAATTTCTTGATGTGTTGACTCAGTGATGAGACTATTGTGATGTTTGAAGATTCATTCAGTTATTAACTAATTTTAAAGAAGTATATATATCTTTAATTAATTGTATCTTAAATTATGAATGTTTAAATCCCACTCCCCTGCTCCCAGCACTATCATTTCTATTCCTCCCTTTATTTTTTCACTGAGTGGATGTTTTGGTGTAAACATCAACACTAGTTATTCAAATCAAATTTGATTCAAAAGTTATTTGTTGAAGTTCAGTTTTCATTTCTTTTGAGCCACTACCAAATGGTGGATTGTGTTTCCATAGCGGTCCATTCATATGTATATTATCTTTTGTCCGCTTTGTAGCTCTAATTCAGCTCTATACAAGCTGTTTAACTTAGTGAAAGGTTGTTATGGAAATGACTGCCTTGCATTCAACTTGATTCAAGCTGGAAGTCAAGCTACATCCATGCTACATTTGTGCTAGTCACAGTATTTGATGGACTCTGTCGCTTGGACTTTTACGAGCTATAAATATATTGAATATGGAGACTTCATGAAGTGGGCCTGACTCCATGAGCATGCTGGTTTCACTCTGTTCTCATTAACATTGTACAGTGTTGTAGCTATGGAGTTAATTGATTGCCTTGAATATCAGCTAGGATAGTATTAGGATTACAGTGATTTTGATCCGATGGATTTTGGCTTAAGCTTTCTGTCAGCATGAGGTTCGAGACCTCCTACGGATACATGTACAAATTGTACATTAGATATATGACGATTTATACGCCATGTTTACTTGTAATGTTTGATTTTCATTCATGAATAGCTAATAATAATCTAAAAATGCGACATCATTGACTGAATTAGATTGAATGGATTCTTTTTATGTAAACCACAATGTGCCTGTTCAGTAATTGGTCAACTGAAGGATTTACCAAAAACCTCCATTGCCTCTAAGATTCACTTAAATTTATTTAATTTTACTTAAAATCTCCCCATATCTACATTTGAAACGCGGTTTTTCCCTCAAGCCAGGCTTCAAGTTTTAACAAAAGCAGATTGCCTTTGGTTTTAATGCATGAAACATCTAGAAAAACACAACTGAAACTATACACACCACAACAGATGCATCACATGTATTATATGCATGTATTTTTGCACTATTTTTACTTTGGATGATTTAACATTTTTAGTTAAATTTTTTGCTCATCATCTGCCTGGCTAGTGTGTTGCATCATGTTCATGAACTGTGAGGAATGCAGCAATAGCAACATTGTGATATTTTCTGGTTTATGCCATGGTGGTATTGGCATACCATATTTCTATAGCATCCCTGGTGGGTGGTGGTAGTGGGCTAGTGGCTTTGCATTATGTGGACCTTCCATTCTCGGTAGCAAAATGATTAATGATATTTTTAGAAATTGCTGAAAAATAATGGACCTAATATGTTTTAAAATGTCTGTGGTTAGTGCAAAAATGCATGTTATCAAATTTTATTGACCCGAGATATTAAAAGTACTGTTTCAATAAAGGCTGCACTTATTTGCTTGTTACTGTGATTTGGATCACTGCTTGCAATTTTCAAGTGACCAAGAAATTGTCATTACGTTAAAATGCATCATGACTGAAATGTCAAGTCTAAATGAAAGATTCTCCTACTGCAAACTAATGACTTCACTGCTCAGCATTCTTTGCACATTTCTTAGTGAGAGTCCTGATTTCTTTTCTGGAGACAAAAATTAAGCTGAAATTGCTGGACATGTGCATTGTATTGAAATGAGACATACACAGATACATCCATGTCTGTTAATGTTTATGTCTGAGTAAACAAACTAGATTCCTGTAACTGTTCTGTATAGACTACATGGTATATTATGGAGCTTCTGTCAGATGTTATGACTTGGTGGATGTGCAAGCGCAGCAATTTTGGCTATTTTTATTCGGTCTATCTCTATAGCATAAATATGTTTTTTGTTTGGTGTATAGCACTTATTTGTTTGCTTGTTATTGTCCAGCAGATCTGAATTCCTATTGTAACTGGATATTGTGGTTTTTGGCCAAATTTTGGGGTGAATCGGTTGCTAGGGTAAACAAGTGCTTGGTTACCTGGTTACAGCCTGAGCTACAGCCTGAGGTACAGCTTGAGCAGGGGTTGGTTCTGCATGCAGTCAGTTGGAGGGGTGCAGTAAGCCTGCTGCTTCAGCTGCTGCCACTGATGCTTTTAGCAGCATCACTAGTTGCAGAGCTTAGTTGCCTTCCACCCAGCAGTGCTGCAGCACCTCTACAGCTGCTCTCTATACATAACATTGTGAGGATTTTTGTTTTCATCTGGATTTCTTGATGGATTTATCTTGACCAGTTACTTCACATTCACTGTGCATGGTGGTGTGTCTAAGAGAGGGGGTATATCCCCCCTCTCTGAAATAAACTGAGAAGAAACAACTTCATTCTGCAAAACTGGATAAGAGTACATTGTACACAGCAGTGAAGATCATTGAGGAACTTCAGTGAGGTATTACCTCAAGGAGGGTGAAAGGGCAAGCACAGGTGGCAACTTCAAAGTATTGAACCCATGCTGTAGTACTCGCGGGTACGAAAAAACCAAACATTGACTGGAACTACTGCGAAAAACACTGAAAATAGTTGAAATCTACTTGGAGTCTACCTGGAAGACAGTGGATGTTTACATTGTCAAGTTACAATTTCCTAGATCACTGACCAGTGATTCTGAAGCTGAATAAAAATTTCTGTGATTTTTGACTCAACATTAATGAAATTATCATCTATATCAGTGGAATATCACAATATTATAGCCACTGAATCGTCAATGTTTCTTGGAACGACAGTTGCCATTTACCCGGAAGTATAGGGTTCGGGGAAACTTTCTACCCCAAAGAAAAAACACAGATTGAATCTAAAAGCAAAAGTTATGGATTTCTTCTGGAGTTTCCTGATCTTTAACTAGTTAATATACACCAGATGTTCTGCAACAAAGTTAGCTGCAAGTTTCAGCAACAAAGTTCACTAATCAACTGAGCGGAATACTGGATGAACTTCACCATGGCTTCAAGGCAGAGGAATATGCATAGCCCGCCAGGTATAGATTGATACTGTGAAGTGCTGACATACAGTGACTTACACTGACAAGGACTGACCCATACAACAGTGTGTTATGTGTTGTTGAGTGACAAGTGTCTGCTAGGGGCTATTGGGTTGCTCTATGTTCTGTTGATGATGTGAATATTAATGATTTCAGTGTTGGTCCATAATCGTAGCATTTGTTTCAACGTAATGTATATTCTACATGGCCAAATAAATATATTGTTCACATATTCAGATAGAAGAAGAAGTAGGCCCCATGAGATTGTTTTGTGCGTATGATGATTTGTCAATCATATTGAGCTGAAGTAATAATCTTCTTGGTCAAAACTGAAATTGTCATGTATATTGCTTGTGTTTATGACAAGTCAGGAAGGTTCAACTGAAAATATGGCATTTGCTAATACATAAAGGAGATTTTGAAAGGGTTTATCAAGATTTTGCAATTGAATTTGACCTCTCAGGCTCTCACTCTGTGAACTTGGATGTCTTGTTTGCTATGTTGTTTGTGTAATAGGCACTTGATATACTCAACAATGCTCAATCAGTTATCAAATACATTACAAGGAACTCAGTCTGATTGGAATGACATTTGTCAGTTTCCAAAAAACAGATGTGTTTACAAAATGAGTCAAAGCTTGTGATGCCTCAAGATCTCCTGAAGGGTTAATGTTTATCTTACTCTTACTGTGTGTTTTCAGTCTGTCACTTTCCCCAAATCTTACATATGGATCTATATACCTTACATGTACTTTCCAATGTGGAATGTAGTATGCTATGTGCTTTGTACACTATTCTGATTCTTCTAGCAGGGCAGTTTTACAGTATCTGCACTCAAAGTGTCTCATGGGGGGTCAAAATAAAGGTTTGTAAATGAGAATTTCCTTCATGCTATCATGAAATGAACATATTATAGATTAATAAATCAACAAGAACACATGTGATTTGTTGGTTTATCACCAAATTGCCACTTCATAAAGTATGTAAGGTTTGAATTTTTGAAAAAAATGTTTATCCGAAAAAGTGTCCATGTGAATACTACTTTAACCATTTTTGCAATGGAAATCCAGCCATCTTGTTGCATAGAACCTCCAAAAGCAATACAAAACTTAAATTTCAATGAAATATGGCAGAACTGTTTTTCCGACGATTTTTATGATGAAATTAAAGAAACTAAATATTCCTTACTCTCAAAGTTTATGTTTTAGAGTGTTTAGTAAGGTTTTAGTCTCAATAGACACATGATTGCCAAGATAAATAATGCTTAGGCATTCTACTAACTCAAAGTTAAGTTTTGTTGCTGTGTGATTTGAACTCATTGTGTTTCCTTTGTGTGAAAGACCATGTTCTAGAGAGAAAAATCACCGAAAATGACCCAAAATTAAGGCTCAGAAAAATAATTAGCTTGAATTGCTCCATAAACAAGATATTTATACATTATCTTGTTTAGTCACTCCGTTATTTGCGAAAAATTGCAGTTATAATGATGTATTACATAAAATTAGTGCCTTTTACTCTCAAGTTTGATTTTCTCATAATAGTGCAATTTAATAATCTAGAAACATATATCTTTATTTTCTATATTTATAAATACCCTTTTTAGGCATCCTGGTTAAATTATTTATTTTAGCCATGTTCTTTTTCTTTAATGAATCCAGTGTTAAATGACTTGAATCAGAGCGAAACTTATGATGTACTGGAGAGGACATTTTGTGACATAATGAATTTTAATTTCTAAGAAAATGTATGTGCATTGCCTGGATATCTTTTCAACTTGCATTTGTCACATTGATGTAGAGGCACACAATAGAGAAAAGAAAAAACAAATAGCTTGTTTTTCCCTTCCGAATCCTGAGTGTTTTTTCCTCGTACTGGAGAGGACACATTTTTTTGACATCATATTCAAGCCTCAAATTCCGAAAACAATGTATAGATTCTGGAATGAATCTTTTTGATTTACCTTGAGACATGTCTCCAGCTACAAAATTGACACAAATGGTAGATACACTCTTTGATACTGATTCATAACAGCATATACAGTAATAAACGGTCTGTCGAATACAAACTTTTTGACACATGCCATTTTCTACATGGTGGGAGACAGCTCCTTTGGTATATAACTTATTCACATGAAACCTAATGTATTTTATGCCCAAGACATAGGTCCAGACAGGCATCATTAACATGAATCACAACTGCCTCCATTTGCTTTTCTGTGTTGCCATAACAATATGGGAAACCGCCCGTGAGACACAAAAAAGTGCAAAAATTGGTCATAAATCGCCTGCTGTATCAAAACTAAGTATCGTAGCAAGATAAAATTTGGTACACATATACTTCAATGTAGTACAAGACTGCCAACACGACAAATTTCTGTGTACCTGTCATACTTTTCTCAGAGTAATTGCTTAAAAACGAAAAATTGGCCGAGTGCAAATACCGTAAAACTGCCCAGCGATATGGTTCTGTCTTCAAATATATATGAAAGACTGAACTTCAGTCACTCAATTCAACATTGACTCTGCAATAAAGTCTGCATATAGTCATGAGATGCACTCAGTATAAAAACAACACAGGCTCAACAGTTGTTTCTACTAGTTCCAGAAGTCATTATTATTGACTGCAGTGAAATGTCAAGGTTGCTATACGAATTAATGCATACTTGCTTGGACTTCGCACCAGTTTTGGTACAGAATCCATCATTAATGCAGATTCATGTGCATCTACGTTATTTTTAACTGGATTGGAATTCTTGCTATGTTCGATGATAATAATTTACGCATACTGCAGTTATTCGGCTCCTAATGGCTTCATAAAAGTTCATATTGAGTTGGGAGTACTTTGCGATAATGCTTTGCAGAAATTTCATTATAGCTCATATGGCAAGAACTGCATGAATTAACTATAAATTGGTTATCATATCGAATGAGCAATTTACTCATTAATTAGTCTAGCGTATGAATTTGATGCATATCATCATATATATTTATGTTTTGGTCAAAGATTTATTGTCATGTCAGTGACTTTGTGGTTTGGCACAATAATAATGGTAACTCTGGGCAACTTCCTGACATGCAAGATCCAGGTTTACCTTCTTTTTTTCTTCCGGTAAACTTTACAAAAAAAACCTTCACATTCTTCAGTGTAACCAACTGACTTGCATTTGAAGTATGATTTTAATATTATCCTTCTGTTGGACCAAATGTTGGGTCTTTGGTAAAATTTTGAAAGTTTGGTTACTTTTGGTAGCAACTTGAATTCGGATCTCTTGGTTGTTGTATAATATTACTTATAAAGCAAAAAACAATATTTTGCTGCCTGTCACATATTGAGAATAATGTGATGTAAACAACAGACGAAAGATCTCTCTAGTCATCAATAACCTATTTAACGATGAAGTCCAAATAACTTTTTCAGCAATTCGTAGCTGCCTTTGACGTGGCAAGGTCATTAGTAAGATATGGAAGGACACTGATCCACCGGAGGATTGATTGCAATTCTTACAGTCTGCTTTACCGGAGGGTAAAGTTTGCTTGGAATCAAGACAATAATAGTTTTATTCTGATGAACACAGTACAGTGCAAAGGGTAAATCCAACTCCTATTTCTGCTCTTATTGGGACAAATATCCTGAATTCCTTCAGCTTTTTGGATATGTTGGAAAACAATATGTAGCTATATATAGTAGGCCTGTGTATAGATATAGACTAGGTGCTAAGTATATGTTACATTGGAACAAGGGGAGACTATTCCAAGCATGCCTGGCTCTTCTCATTGCTGACATGACTTGTGTGTCTTATTTATTTGTTGATGTCAGAAAGTGAGGTGGGATAAACATGTTATTGCACTCCCAGTGGATGCTTTGTAGTACAGCTTGTTTTGTGGCAGTTGGTTGGATGGATATTTTTTGAGGATTCTGGAATATTTAGAAAGTTACTTCTCTGGAAGCCGTCCTGTTGTAGAAATGTAGATATCACATCAGATGTCACTTGTGTTACCATTGTCAGGGGTGGGGGTTAACTCGGTTTGTAGCATCCTAGGCTTCCAATAGTTGGGACCTTGGTCCTTGGTTCTGAACCGTTCACTTCCAACTCTGGCGTGGTCACTTTCACCTCGTGGAGTTTCAATCTTCCTTCCCTCATTAGCCTACCAAAGTAGCTAAGAGTGCAACTATATACAGGACACAAAGCCCCACTCATCTATCCATTGTTACCATTTTCACATCTCAAGATAACCTGTAGTTTTGATAAGTATGCACTACTTTCTTTGGTTTCGTCACATCCTATTTCTTTTCTTGGCTTTCCACCTGTGGTTACATCCTAAGTACCAGTACCTTGTACTTATCTGACAATGCTCTGTTATCATTTAGATGCTTGTGTAGATATTTCTTATCTCCTTGATATCTCCATCTCCTGAGTGGTGCATTGGTGCACTGACCCTCCAGGCATATGACTGTGTTGGCACAGACCTCTGACTGTGACTGTAGATGCTGTGAGTCAGTTGCCATGGCAACACTTTTGCAAGTGGTCACTCTTGAGACTTCCATCTGGTAACATTGTTGTCAGTGGATGTCTGAGACTATATATACAGATTTTTTGGTGTCACCAGTTCTCCACAGTTGGCTTTATGGTTGGTCAACATTTTCTTGTTCCAGCATTGTAAGCAAAGACTGGTTTTGCTACCACAGCTTCTTCAATATGTTATCAGGTTGGTGTTGCTTGACACATGATCTAGCCGTATGCCTTTATGTAGGTTCTTCAACTTTGTTATATGAATTACCTGGAGTGATTTAGAAAGCATGTCGAAATATTCACAGTTCACAATTAACACTATTCGTTGATAAAATTGAAATGAAATGTTAGGATTGCCATTCAATTAATATCGTACACATGCAGCCTGTGGCTCTCTGATAGGCAATGAAAGTGCAATTGTTTGGGTATGATATTGTCTGGCGAGCGTTGAGTTGACTGAACGTGAAAGGGGTTCTTCTATAGACACCATAGATGAACATGCATTGGGCAATATGTCAATTATCGACCATTACAGATTGTTAGTATGGTGAATGCTTCAGATTAGTGATGATCCAGTATATAGTCCATGGGTATATCTACTGTATCCATGACTATAGCTCCAGGCTGGTCCTTATTCTCCAAGCCAGAACCAAGGGCCAAGGGAGGTAGTATGTTACATGTAATACCTGAATTCCCCTCTTCTGATCCCTGGGTGGGTATTTGTGTCTGCTTTGCAGGGCAATGCAGGCTCCTGTAGACCGGTGGGTAATGAGTAGCCCCACAATGGCATGTGATATAGACATATCTTGGCAATATGATAAGTGCATGGTTATATCATGTGCTGATATTTAGTAGGCTGCACTGTATTTGGCTGATGTGAAATGTTGCCTCGTGTTGGGCTGTTGGCTAATGGCGAAACGCTGTGATTATCGATAACACCCTTATAAACTGATACTGAGAGATGAATCATGTGGTTTGTGTCAAACTATTTTTGGCTACAGATTGGATCATTTCACATTCCACTATTATATATACCAGCTATATTGATGTCTGAAAATATTTTACAATTGAATTGACGTTGTGATCCTTTTATTTAAGTGTTACTTTCTGGTAACTTTTAATATCTAAGGGTCAGCTTATATTGGAATATTTAGTCCCTTGGTTTCGGTGACTTGTCTGTGTCCATTTTGCTTCCTGAACTTGAATATTCAATTTATTTGCATGGATGTCTCAAGAGGTTGAAGTGTGGTCTATCCAAATTGGCTGGGTGTTTTCCAATAATCTAGGCCTCTACGGGGTTAACATTGGTCAATAGCCTATCAGTATTCTACAGTAGGTAAGGTAGTCCCTATGGATTAGAAGCGCTGACTCCACCACCATGATATATATCAAGGCTGAATGAGATGAGAAAATCAATTGTTGACCAGAGTGCATGACCAGTGTCCATGTGGCTTAAGCCACCAGCTGTGCCCATCAGACCTATGGGCAGTACTTAGTCTATGGTCTTGATCACCCATTGGCCAAAGTATAGCAATGAGCTAGCCTGGTGATCAGCCAACCCAGTGGTAGCTCATTGATAGGATAGGATAGGATAAATTTATTTTCGCAACATATGTACACACAGGATATAAACATAATTACAATTTGAGAACAATTTCAATAAATGTTGCGTTGGAGGCCACCCGAGCAGATGTAGATACTGCTATAACCAATAGGTGGGTGGACCCCCTCCCCCTTAGTTACCCCATGTAAGTATCGTAAGTAAAACATAAAGATTAAAATTATAATTACTAATATCAAATAAGACCTACTACATTTTGACACATGATGCATATCATAGGAACATATTTACGCAAATATAATCACACACAAGCATTTAAAAAAAAAAAAAAAAAAAAAAAACAAAAAAACAAAAAAACAATCAATGCAAGTATTTGGCGTGCAATGATATACCTTGTCTGGTGCACAGTAGCACTGCAGAGTCAGCATAACAAAGTCTACCAAATTATAGTAAATAAAGACAAATTATAGTAATAATTATAAGACATGGAATTTGCTAAATAAGTATCACAACAGTTGAGGAGGGTCTGGACCGACCGCTACCTACTTCTAGTTGTGACAATGACATAATTAAAATAATGTAAGTAAGAATTATAAGACATGATCTATGCTGGTCAACCGGTCAGCCACTACTGGGCACAAGTCAGCTGGTGGTCTGATAATGACTCCTTCCCATTCCTCAGACTGACCACTTGCTCTGGACTTCTGATCATTTCTCGGTCAAAGGTCAAACTGACAAGATATAACTCTTCGACCTTCTGCTTTGCTGCCTTGCCCACATTCACCATGGAGGAATATCGTAAGCGCTTGTGTGTTGTACTATTTAGGTAGCAAAGCAATATTTCCTTTACTGTTCTGAGTTTACTGATGAACACTCATTATGATGGGCATTTTAAAACAATATATCAATGATGTCGAGACTGATGGACACCCAAATGTGATCTCTCACTTGCGTGATGTTGTGTGATCATTATGCAGTGATATGAGCCTGTATGAGGTCTTGCGTTATACGTTGTAATGTAAAATTCATGTCTACCATGGTATACTGAGCATTACTTTTCACAATTCAATTAGTGTCTTCATAATTTGCTTTACTAGATTTATTCATAAACCTCTGATGAGGCTTTATGCACCTCAGATTGTGCGCATTTGGTATGTTCATCCGAAGACTGGAGACTGTACTGTCTGCATAACAAGTACATTGTGTTAGCTACTCCTAGAATTGCCTGCAGACAGCTATGACCTCTGAAACTAATGGAGCACAGATGCCCTGGGCAAGTACTAGGACAGAGCCCAAGATAGCTAACAGATAGCCAGTGGTCAGTAAAAAGTCTCAGCTGATTGCTTCTGAATGACCTTCGTATCAGCAGAGTATCTGTAGTACTTTCCCCTAGTATTGCGAAGGTCATTTCTGAAGTTAAAAGGTCAATGCATTATGGTACTTTTAAGGGCTTGAAGGACCTTAAAGATAAGACCTTTGCTATGACCTTGGGCTGTGAGTCAAGGTCATCAGATGACCTTGAACACTTCTGACCTTCCCAGAGTCCAGGTGATTGATTAGCCAAAGACCTGGAAGATCTCAGAATGCACAGACTCAAGTGGATGACTATATACTTCTGCATAGCACTACAAAGTACCAGCATCATGTAAGTAATTCGAAACTCCTGAAATTTCATTGTATTCTAATTGCAAAACTTGTTGATTGTACTTGCTAACTTGAGCTTTAGAACTTGTAGTTAATTCATCCTGTTCATGTCTGTACGACATCAAACATGTAATACAAGTACAACATATTAGAAAATTTCCTTCATGATTAGTAATCAATTTATTTTGTACACTTCCTTGTTTTCCTTTCTGAAAAGTTTTCAAAAATCTACTTTGACATTTATTTGATCACTGTCAACACTGAAGTGACTTGACCACATAAATCACTTGGTATGACCTCATACGAATGTCATATTCATGGAATTGTTTGTCACTTATAAATGAAAAACCAAATTATGTTTTGTAGATATTTCTGCCACCAACACACTTGCTTTGGAAGTAGTGGAACCACTGTGTGATGTATTAATAGTAGCTGTGCCTACTTATTAGTGCATTCTACTATGAAATGCTTGCTGCAGAGTCTGTAATGCTCACAGTGCATAGAATGAGAGTGAGTAATAGTTGATAATTTCCACTCAGCATGTTCAGTGCAGTCAGCTACAGGATCAAGGCATGTGCAGAAAAATAAGGGCAGGAAAATAAGAACAGTTTGTTTTCCTCACTCCTCCAAATCTGGTTGCCATGCTGCTGCAGGAGCCTGAAGGAATGTGATGTAATGTTAGGCCGATTTTACTGACTGTCTCACAGGCTCGAACTCTTTCTGAGGTAGTCGTTCGGCAGAACCTGAATGAACCCTGATCCAGTGCCTGCTTAACTGCTGAATTGCTAAATTCTAGGAGCATGTTGAGTTTCATCATCCCAAGTCATACCATGACAAAATGGCCCATAACCTTTGCTAATTCATGAATACTTAATTAACTGACCCGGTTTTGGCTCAGCAGATCAGGGACTGCTACATCACAGTTTGAAATTGTTGCTTCTGTTTCACACAGTTACAAATGGAGAAATTGTGTATTGTTGAAAGATGCTATCACAGTTCCGAAAATTCTATTGAATTATGTATTTTCACAGTTCAGAAATGAAACTGTTTGAAAGTTTGCTTGTTTTACACTGTTTTTCTTACTTGCCAGTAATCCTCTAAGTGTCCATAATCGGACTAAATCTGCATGCAAAATGCTTATGACCTAAGTAAGCAGCCAATCACAGAAGAGGTTGGAAATAGCAGAAAGCCCTGGCCATTTTAGCAGGGCTTGCGTGGGGAGGATGGTTGAGTTTCCAACTTGTATCAATCCAGCCATGGAAGCTATGAGAAGTTTGGCATTGAAATATAAACACCGAGCATTGATTCCAATGATCAATATGAATTTGGTATTTGAATTCCTATGATTTTGACAAACAACCTGCTGACACAATGCTTACTGGTACTGTTCATGCTCCTGAAAGGTACTCAGTCAATCAGAGGTGGCGGAGCTATATATCTTTGACAATATGACAAATGGTACTATTGGCCTAATAGCTATTACACCAATCTGTTGTCAACTTGCATCAGGATTGAGCAGGTTGTTGTGGAATGCTGTCACATGTGTTTATCACAAGCAACAGGAAGGAAAGATCAGGAAGTTGTCAGATGGAGATGCTGGGGCTGCTGAGTCAGGAGCAGGTGCTGCATCAGTTGACCTCTGACCTTGAGATGCTCTGCATCATCTCATCTGCCAGCTAAGATTCCTCACACTCCGAGGTGTTGTTCATGTTCATGCTGATTGCATGGATTCTTGACTCAATCTTGAGTCGGAATCTTAACTGCTCCATACATTATACAATAATATATAGCTAGCTGAGCTCAGCATCTCTTTAGATCATATGGCTCACCTATTTAACATTCCATAGTGGAAGTTAATATAATAATAATATAATATAGTATGATTTTATATAGCGCCCATTCCAGATAAATCTGCTCACCGGCGCTCACCATACTGAACGGCGATCATACCAATCATTATAGTTATATGAATTCATGGGTACATGTGGCACCCAGAGAATTAAATTAATACGGTATGTTCATTGCTTTGCTGTCGACATTGCCCTGTATTCTCCATGGTGATACATGTATTAAGGAATATGTATCTATAGGTTAACCATTGCTGTCAAATTTCAGTTTTTGAGAAGCGCCGATATCGAAGGACTGCTATTCTCATTCATTGTGTTTATAAAAATGAATGGAACATTACATCAGAATTATCAAGTAAACTTTTAAAGTGATGCATTAGGAATCAATTATCAATTTTTGTCAAGGGATTTCTGTTATAATGGCCAAGTTATTTTCGCTTGTTCTCCTGAGGGCTATAAACCACCTTTCATTGCTCATTAGGGGCTATTACTCATGCTGTAATGCAATATGCAAAGTTCATTATTATGCAGGAGAAAAAGTCTCAAGTCATTAGTTCTAACGGAGAAAATTTTTCTTGGTCATTATTCATTACTCACTGTCAATTGTTTTTCCTCTAAATTTTTAATGAGCCAATATGGGAACTGGTTATTTTACCACATTGTACTAATTGAATTTGCAATAATTTATTATCTTACAGAGACCATAAGCTACGGAATCAGCTATTCATTTACATGTGTAGTTTTGGCCAGTTATGAATAGAATTATCTTTGTATACTGTTTCTCTTCAGTTAAAAGGTATCATATATAACGCCATAAATAGTCTTGTTTTACTGGAATGTATAAAGTTGATGTTCCATATGCATGTAATGCAATGTATTCAGTCAGTATGGAATGTCATTGCATGTGTTTATCTGTTAAAGTATTAACTTATGTTTATTTTTTGTCTGTTGCAGGGCAGTGCAGAATTATTGTGAAAAATGAAGAAGACAAACAAAGGGAATGGTTCGCCGTCCTCAGACAAGCCGCTGGCCAGTAAATCATCATCATCTAGTTCAGGTTCAGGGACCTCGTCTCCCCCTCAGTCAGCCAGGTCAGAAGGACCGTCTCGCAAAGCCTCCACCTCAGATAAAGGGGCCTCCAAGCCACTGAGCAAAGAGAAGAACTATCTCAGCAAGAGCTCCGACAACCTGGCGAGCCAACTGCGAAGGAAAGCCACAGCGGCTGCTTTGTCTCAGAAAGAAGCAAGCAACAAGGAGAACACGTTTAAACAACCCACTAACACCCCCAAGTCCCGCGCCCCCAAATCCACGAGTACGCCCACTCCGGGCGCCAAAACACCCGCCACCATTGAGGCCCCCGGCACCCCCATCAAACGGGCCCAGAGTGCCCAGAACATTACCAAGAGCCAAGGTGGTTCTAAAAAGGAAGCCAGTGCCGTTAAAAGGGCTTCTAGCACCCAGAACATTAGTGGTGGCAAGGGCCCTCGCCAAGTACGCATCTCAGCCCCTGCTAATATAATGGCCTATAATGCCGAACTGCTTGCAAGTTTTGAAAAAGAAAAGAAAGCTCTAGAGAGACGAATCTCTGAGCTGATCCAAGTTGCTGAAACTAGAAAAACTGAGGTTGAAAAACTTAAGTTTGAAGTCCGGAATCTAAAAGAAAGGGTTCCCGAGGATGAAGATGAAGCCGAACGGTTTGAACTCTTGCAAAATGAAAACAGACTTCTCAAAGACAGACTTGCCGAACTCGGAGTTAAGGTTGAGCAGGTGACTGATAGCGAGAAGTTGTCTTTGCTGAAGAAAAGTTCTCCCACTGGTGACAGTGACAGGGGCAGTGAGGACCATGGGGTATACAAGGGGGGAGGAGGATCTTGTCTAGCGGAAGTGGGTGACAGTGTTGTGGGAGACATTGGAGCCCTCGGCACAGTTGATTCGGAGCTTGGTCTCTCTGTTGGGGACCTGACTTGCATGACTCCTGATCATCCCTCATGTCTCTCCCTGGACAACTCCAACTGGGACAAGCAGAGCAACAAAAGCAGCGATGCTATGAGTGAAATTTCCGTTGCCTGTCTCCAGGACCGTATCTTGCAAATGGAGGAAACTCACTACAGCACAAACGAAGAGTTGCAAGCCACCCTGCAGGAACTGACTGACCTGCAGGACGCCGTAAATGATCTCACACTGGACAATGAGCGTCTCGGAGACGAGCGTACTGTGTTATTAGAATCTCTCTGTGCTCAAACTGAGAAGCTGGAGAATGCTCGTATGCAGATTGAGCATTTGAAAGCTTTGTTATTGTGCGACAGCGAAAACAAAGACCGTACTGAAAACGAGAAACAGCTGGTTTCTCTTCTAAAGAGTGCTCAGGAGGAGCGTGAAGAACTGAGACTCAAACAAATGGAAATGAACAATTCCTTGTCAACCATGGAGAATGAGAATCGAGAGTCGCAGGATATCCTGACTGCCCTCAGAGACAAGATTCACATTCTCGAAATGAAAAACGAAAGTATAACGGCTGACAAACGAGCTCTTGATAATCAAGTGACTGAACTGAAAGAAGCTGCTGACAAGAATCAGATTGAGATTCAGAGGTACAAGACTCTGTATGACAATGAGAAATCCAAAGTGACGGACTTAGAGCAGTGCAGAAATGCAATTGACAAGACTGACCTAGAAGAGTTGCTTGACAATACCAGACAGGAGAAAGACAAGGTAGAAGCCAAACTGGCAGACATTCAGAAAGAGCTTGCAGTTACCCACAACCAAGTCAGTAAATTAAAGGAGAGTTTAGCTAGTCAGAGTGAGGAGTTAAAAGTGACCAAAAACAATGCCAAAACAGAAGTACAAGACCTCAAATATAAGATGGAGAAGATGAGTGGAGAGAAGGAAGAGTTGCAGGGGGAGATAGATTCTTTGCGAGACCACATTGACCAGCTGCAGCTGGATTGTGATTCGTATTTGGAGGAGAAAAAAATGCACAGCTCAACAGTTGGAGAAGTGCAGCAGGAGTTGTTGAATTCCAAGGCAAAGATAGTGGACCTGGAACAAGAGTTGAAAGAGTCGAGAAGGAATTACCAGGAGGAGAGAGATGAATGGCAGCAATTCCAGGCCGATCTCCAAACGGCCGTGGTGATTGCCAATGACATCAAGACAGAAACCCAAGAAGATTTGGAAAAGGTTATGTCTGACCACCAGAGATTGAAAGACCGCAATGCCACATTGGAAAGCAAGATGTCCGAACTGCAGGAAAGCGTTGACAAGTTGATATCAATGAAGGAGTTCTCGAGAAGCCGCAGTGTCATCGAGGGTGGGGTGTTGACAGGGTTGAGAGCGGCTGCGCAACGAGGCCAGCAACAGAGTCAATCGGTGAAAAACCTGATTGCTTCGATTGAGCACCAGGTGAAGACGGATCGCTGCACGCCTCCTACCTCTCCAGGCATGCTGAGCGAGACAAACTCGAGACGGAATTCCTCGGACGGGAGTCTCACTTCCTCCATCAAACTTGACTCGCCCACCAGGTCTGGTGTGGAGAGGAGGAGCAGTGTTCCCGTTGACTCCTCTGCTCCTTTTAAGTCAGTGTTACGAAAGACCCCCGAGTCCAAAGAAGCACGCTCTCCCCTGTCTCACCGACACTCTGTCAGTAACATCATCTACGACAAAGCACCGCCAACCGTGGAAGAGACCAAACTGTCTCCACCAGGACGCTCGGATCCTGACAGCAGTAAGAAGCAAAGCACTGGAATACCCAAGTCTGCCCTGAGGAAGAGCACAACAGTGTATGTACAGAATGTCCTTCAATATGTAATCTGTAGATTAGACTTGAAATGCTTGTGCGTAGCTGTTTGCAAAGATAGTTAGCAATTAAATAGTCTTTAATATATTATTAAATAATTTAAAGTAGAGCTGGGAGAAAAACCCAGCTTCTTCATTATAAAAACTGAAGTAAGATAAATTTAACTGTTTGCAAACATGTTATAGGGTTATTTTCTGATACAGGTTTCAATTTGTTACAACTTTCTTTAGTCTGTACTAACTTACATCTCTCATTATAAAAATTATTTTAATTTTCCAGGGATGATTCAATAAAACTGGACAAGAGCTTTGGTATCCTTGGGGTGAAGAGTGACCCCCTGTCAACTCTTGCAAAACAGATGGGAGGATCCAAAAGGAACGCTCTCCTCAAATGGTGTCAGAATAAGACATCCACCTACCCTGTAAGTTTTTGGCACTTGCATAGATGAATTGTATCTTCTTTGATCGACCAAAGGACCGACCAAAGGACCATATATAGGACCTTACTTTCACAGGGCCTTACTACATACTGGCACATACGTTGAAGCAGTTCTAGCGTACCTTTCTGTTTTCACATCTAAAATGTTTTGACAAATCATGTTATTGAGGTTATTTGTTCATATTGTTTAAGAATCTATTTCTGGTCATAATGAAAATTTATGATTGGTTGAGTGCAAAAATGTATATATTTTACACACCAAATTAAGTTATCCAGATGTTTTAAGCATTTGGAGTGTGATACTTGACATCATCATCATATGAATGATGGCCCAACTTTTAAAAATTAATATTCAGCAACAATAACTTGATACGTTTTTGTTGGCTTGTATTTAGTAACTATTTACCTATCCAGAGTGCATTCTCCAAGCCCACCTTGACGGAATTTTCATTTGTTCTCTCTTTCAGGGTATTGACATCACTAACTTCAGTAGCAGCTGGAATGATGGTCTAGCATTTTGTGCCCTTTTGCACACCTATATTCCTCACATGATTCCATACAAAGATCTTAATAGCCAAGACAAGGTAAGATTTACAAAATTGGATTCTCAGATTCATTATTTCTTATCACATTATTTAACTTCGCTGCATTTCTTATGAGATCTTTTCAAGTTATGTGATCCTTTGTTTTATCATTTCAGAAAAGAAACTTTTCTCTAGCATTCAAAGCTGCTGAAAGTGTTGGAATCCAGTCAAACTTGGTAAATATGCTAATTGCTTAGGAAACTAATAAGTTTGAAGACAATGTTGCTTTAAACGTCAATGAATCCACTGAATTTCAAACATACTGCAGAGCATTGTGATAAATCAGCTCTAGATACTTTGTATATATTCTAATAATCAAATCCCCAACACAACATTATGATAAAAGAACATAATAGTTTCACAGTACACTGTACAGTGGTAGGCATGTCTTCATTGTCTTGTGCTTAAGCACAAGGACAAACTTTGCTTCAGCCATATATCTCGGTTACCAATACAATGAAAGATAGTCCACTCATCGCTCCGATGTTGTGGCTACCCTGGAGCAGACGTTTTCTGAAGTTGACTATAGTTATAATTCGTTATTACTTCACTGTATTATAATTTTGGTTCACAAATGGTTAGGTACAGTGCGGAAGTCCATGTTAATATTAAACCTCACTTTCACTGATCTTTTTATGTAATAATAATCTTTTTCTACTGAGTTTACAAAATTATTATTTTTGTCTTATTTCAGAATCTTAATGACTTGATAGCGATCGAACGGCCTGACTGGCAAGCGGTTATGGCGTATGTGACAAGTATTTACAAACATTTCGAAGTGGACCCCAAGCAGTAACTTCAAATTACCTGATTGCAATTTTACCTGAAGTTGGAGCATTTTACGCCTGTGCCAAGTTGGATCCAAAAAGACTTTATCTACATGAAACTTCCCGACAAGCTAAAAATGTTGGGAGTGTCGATTAAGAAATTTGGATTTTAATTTATTATATTCTCATATTCAACCATAGGGAATACTTATTGCAGGACAGGCGAATTAAAGTAAGCCAAAGATTACTGGATTAATTGTTCATTATCTTATAATATAAATTCGAATCTTCCATTGTCAAATATACTTGGAACTAGTTGAAGAACTTCGAAGACTTGTTAATTGTAGATGTGTAATATTCCATTTCAACAGTAAATGCATACTTGGTGTGTAAAATTAATCTACATGGCATGATTGAGAGTATGTAGTCGGAAAACTTATCTATAATATGCAAGTGTATGATCAATGGAAATGTTACATTATCTCATAGCACTAGCATACAATCTTCCATAGAATCAATTATATCAATGATACATAAACTTTATCTAAGATTGGTTGGTAATGTTAATTGTGTGCATGTACATGGAAGATTATCATAAGATTGACATGAGACTTAATTATGCCGTTCCTATTGTACAATTCACAGTACTTCCTTATCTATAACTTCCATAATATTGTTGTGGAGAGTTAGTGGCCTTATATTAGTTGCGTATACATGTACAATTGTAAATCGTATGCATGATTTGTATGTTTGTGACTTGGCGTGTCTGTCAAAATGTGTGTGTGCTTTTGAAAGCAATTTGGTGCTACTGGTTTCAAAAGTGTAAATTAGCGTGTATGTGTCAGCTTGTATTTAAAGGAAACCTTGTTATAATTTATTGCAACCTTGCTTCCATATTGATTAGAGGTGGTGTGACGATTTCGATGAATATTTATAAATCATGTTTCAACTATCTTAGAATCAACAGGAGTCTAGAATCAACGGCCTCTATAAGTTAAAATAACAAATGTTAAGCATTGTATCGCACAGTATTTAATGACTATGTTATAGCAGAATCTGTTAAAATCTTTATTTGATCAGTATTATATTTGTTTCATTCAGTACAAAATCAGCTATGTGGAATATTATGATTTTGAGCTTCGATTGTGTGTGACATCCAATTCTTAACAATTACAGGGATGTTTCTTTATATATATATCTCAGCAGCATTTTTCTCAAAATTGCACTTGTGCTACGCTTCTACAAAATGTATTTACAACATTGGAGCCTGAGAGGCAAGGAAAGTAATGATCTCTGTTTTAAGTTGATCTGTATAATAACCACATGATTCGTACTGCCTGCCACTGTTCCTTTACATTAACTTCACTGGTTTTAATTTTGCAAATTATGGCAATTGTGAATAAAGAGTAAGCCTTTTATTTTCTTCCATAATGCCTGAAAGTTTTGTCCACATTTGGTTTGAAAACAACTTAGAACTGTTGACTGATTATATCATTTGACTTGTAAAGTGTACATAACTTTGATTGTAAATTAAATATGATAACAAATGAAGAAATTGTTTTGAATTTATCTGGAACATGCAAATATTGTAATAACATATATATGTTTCACTTGAGGTATTATGAATGATAGTCTGTGCTGCAGCTAATTAAGTTTGTGTTTAGTTGTAGGAGTTGACTTGTGTAAGGCTTACTTTTTTCGATGAAATGTTTGATTGGAAACCGCGAATGATGCACAAAATGATTTAAATACAGTTATGCGAGCTTGAGCTGATAAGGCCAGACTCTCACTCGCTCGGACTCCCTGAGGAATTCCTTCACTGGTATATGCTAAGGATTTTTGGATGGGGGATTTTGCAATGGCCACCGTATAAGAAACATAGTAAACAAGCCAGCCAAGCTGCCACCGGCCTGAAGTTGGTGTGTGTTGTGTCAACACTTTCCTAGATCGTTTCTGACAACAGATTTAGTGACCTGTTTCAGTGGTGTGTAATGCATGCATCGAGCATTCTCCCAAAAACAGAGCTCACAGGGTATTCCAGAACAACTTGCGTGGATAGGTACAGTAGTTAACATGCATACTGAGGCTGTATTAATGAGCCCCGTTAAAGTAATTGTCAAACACGAGCGCCAGTTCAAGCGAACTGGCTCTCCGCTAGGCTGAGTATCCTGATATGGCTAGAAAAGCCCAGCCAAACAGGCAGGTGGCGCCAGTTTATACAACCCTTAAATACACTGCCACCTAATGGATAAGATCAGCATTTTTGATGTAAAAACTTAGATTAACTTCCGAAGAGTCACGCAGCCAAGTTTTGAATAAAATCCTGAGCTTCATGAACTTTTTTTTAGCATTCCAGGATGACTTAAAACTTAATTAGTAATTCATATAAGAAAGAAAAAAAAAACTAAATTTATGTAACAGAACTAAACTTTTAATGGTTGAGAATTGACTAGTATGAATACAAACAGTATTAGTACTTCATTATGAATTTTCAATGTACAGTAGACACCTAGTTGTAAGTACATAAAAGGGTCTAAGCTGGTAAGTGAAATCAAACTATCATGGAAAATGCTTCAGTCAAATGTTGGTTGGAAACTTCCACCTGATTGATAACTTCCATTGCTCCTGCTAATTTGATGGCAAGTAAATGTTTGCACTGAAAAAATTGAAATAGGCAAGTTTTTAATCTCCACTTGAAAAAAATATTTGAGTTGAAACAATTGGAACTGAAAACCTTAACAATAACCAAAGCTTAATCTGCCAAAAACTCACCAAAAGTCCGTCTCTTCGCTTCAGCACTGGAAGAAAAAGCGATAAAAACTTGAAACTTGGAAAACTTTCAGAAATCGGTGAAGAGAAAATAAGTTATTTGATAGGGTGGAGTCCCGATGGACCCAGGACTTTATCTTCAAGCGGGAGGTGGGGGGGGGGGCAGGGCATCAATCCTTTTTAAAATGGAGTCTACATAAATCAGCCTATATTTGACATATGCTCCCACCCAGAGAAAAAAAATAGCACAGACCTTTTCATTTACAATCAGAAAATGTATCTACTTTGCTGTTTCGACATTGGCTAACTGTACTTTGCCAAATAGCGCGACATTCAAAGTGTTTAAAATGGACAGAATCCTGAGGAGACTAATAAGTTTATAGATTACTATAATCATTTTTTTCAAAACTTAATTCTGATGTCAAAGTAAATATCTGCCAATAAATTTTAATAACTAATGGGTCCTAATGGGGCAAAAAAAACTATTGAGAAATTATTATTTAAAATTATTTATTAATTGCAAGGATTACACTCACCTGAGAATTTAAAAGCTGGACAGGAGCAATAATTACAAGCTTTGGTCATTGTGTAAGGGGTACCTGAGCTTCCTATTACCTGAAAAAAGAAGAGATATTGATTGATTGATTTTATTTAGATATTTTTGCAGTCAATACATACATGTTTATAAAAAAGGCAAAAATTATTACATTTAAAAAATTCTTTTTACACACAAAAGTCTCACATGAGACAAAAGTCTCACATGAGACTATTTCAATGTGGTCCATCAAATCACAAAATGGTATCATGGTTCAAACATAACAATGTATAATTTATATATATATATATAAAGATGGTATGAATAGTTATATATAAGTAAATAAATTAATATTAATATTTTACATTATGCGGCTAATGTTCTGAGGTGAGCTTTGACTTGGATAGCTGCGTCATTAATATTACTTATCACTGTTATCAGCCATGCAATAATTAAACGTTTAAAACCTGTTAAATTTTAGGAATAAGTTTAAAAAGAGTAATAAGACAATGAGATGATTCACCTGGTACACAAATCTCCCACTAGGAGACAGTAATCTTGAGATCCTTTTTCGATCAACCACATCCAACGCTGCCAGCAGCACATGTCCTTCCAATACATACTGAAGGCTGCATGTAAATTTTAGATAATGTAAAGAATGCAGATCAGTAAGTTCTTACAAAAATAATTTTTAAGATGCAAAATTTCCGAATAAGACTGTCAAGAGCTGTAATATTTGAGAATATAAAAAATAGCGTCAAAATTAAATGTATGGCCAGATAATGAAAACTAGTAACAGGAAGATGCATATTTATATTGTGCGGGTGAACAAGAAGCTTAGTCGTTTTACTTAATGTTTATCTCTTGTTGACTTGGGAATAAAACTCCACATACAAGAAACGATAAGACAAAAAATAAGTTTATTTTCAATTTAAGTAAAGGAAGCTTAAATTTCTTCAAATAGATTAAATAATTTAGAATAGGCCTACATTTATTTTATTAATTATATTTTTTTATCATGAGCACTATTGAGTAGGGCCATGGACTATGGACGTAAACTCGTAAACGGCTTACGCGGACAGGACTTCATCTGTGACTGAAAAAGAAACAGACTTTATTATTGCAAAAAATATATAGATTAAGATTATATGCTCAGAAGCGTAGTACATGTTCTGTACGTGAGACCATTTATCCAACCCGATGAGCTCAGACTTTGTAAGTCATAGACACATAGAAAATATACATTGTGTACAGTGTATACATCACTTGCACATAGGAATGTACCGATCCGATACTCTGGATCGGTATCGGTGCCGATCCAGCACTAAAACACAGGATCGGATCGGTAGCACTACTCTCCATTTAACCAATGGTATCGGTATCGGAATGGTATCGGAAATCGGTTGTATCGGCAACAAAATACCAGGATCGGTATCGGATCGAAAGTGAAAAAGTGGTATCGGTGCATCCCTACTTGCACATGTATGATGCACAATCCACATTTTGACAAATTTAAGTTAGAGTTTGAACTACAATTTTAGTCAAAAAGTTTTTTAAAACTTAATGAAAAAGGGTTGTAGGAGTCACTCACGCGTGTTCTGTTCCTTGTAAACCCTATTGACCTCTGTCAGCAACTGATCTAAGACATCCTCATACTCCATCACTCAGAAATTATCAAATTAACACCAATTTCTCTTTCCCAATTTCATTTTCCAAGTTTTGATCCTGAGGAGGGAATCGTCTTTTTGCCTGTTGTACATGCAGGAGCATCGCGCGGAAGTTGCACCATGTTGGGAGCCGGTTCTTCATTCACCTGCAAAGTTTTGTTAAAACCTTTTGTTTCTAAAACTCCTATAGTGTCATTAGTGAGGCATTTTGTATCTAAAGGTAGGCACAACAAAATTGTGTATGTGAGGGAGTGTGTCTTTTTGTAGTTGCTGAGTAAATGACCTGTAAATGTTGACATGAGCGATAATGCAGTGTTTTAGGGTCTTGAAAGTCATATCATTGAGAATGTAGCTGTGTGTAAAATCACTGAAATATGAAGAATGCCATGCACAAAAAGTCTGTGTAACTCAAAATATTCTTTTACCTTATTTGCAGAACCTAAAAGATTCTACAAGAATGTCACAATCACTTTAGCTGATGGTAAGTTTCTTGGTACAGTCTGTAATTTGGAAACTTGCAAGGATTATGAGCTATTATGATGTCGCTCACCAAATAGCGTTGGGATTCCCAAATTTCATTAAGGAATTAGGAGATGGCACCAAAAACTGATTGGTGTCAGGAGTCAGCAAGACCGGTGCCACGCGGACAGCGATATTCACATTGCAATCATATGCTGTTATGCAACAGCTAGCTTTACAATGTAACCCATCATAACATTATCTTTTAAGACTTATACTCCTGAGTTATGTATATTTTGATGGGTTTGGTAGTGGTAGCGTGCTGGGCGGCCAATCGCTGGGTCCAGGTTTCGAATGTTGGATGGCTGTTTCAATCATCCTTTGCCTCATTGCCGTGTCCTCCTCCTGTCCTAATTAGCCTACCAAGTGCATAAATACAGGACGTAAAACCCCAATCATCCATCCATCCATCCAGTAGTTAAACAGAAACCCTAGTGTCACGCTAAGCATAATGATTGGTCACCACAAATCCTGTGGACCTATCACAATAACTAAATATCAGGTGATAAAAAATCATCATACTTTAATAATTATGTGCAGCGCGTCTTTTCTGCCTTCAGGGGGTGGTTATGAAATTAACCTCGATCATCGCAAGTTAAGAACCCCACAAGGATCGATGTTCAAGGTGCCAAATGAAGCCCTAGCAATGGCTGTCTCCCAAGAATGGAGTGCCCAGAAGGAGAATATTAAGAGACAAAATATGCACATGGTAGGCCTGGTAATTTGTTTTATAGTTTCAGGTTAACCTGAATTAATTTATATTTAGGTTATCAGATCTTTTCTAACTTTTTTAAGATTGGTGGGACAAATGGAAAGTAAGAAGCTAGCTTTGATCTCAATCATTAAATTAATTTATGCGTAAGTTTCTTTCTATTTGGCAGAAAATCTGTTGGGTCGGTCGAAGCCAAAAATCAACTATGTTTCGCCTTAATAATTACAAAACTGTAATAAACATTGAAGTAAAACTCAAGTGTGTTACAGGCCTGTTTCTGAAGAACCTGGATCAAAGTTAACTTCAGTATGATGCATGTGGTGTTTCAGACTGTACTTCTAATATGAGCCTTTTTGGGCCTTACCTTGAACTTAGGCCACACATAATTGATTCTTAGCTTCGCGGACCTGCCGACACAATAGATATGCTCCCGATGGAAAAAAAAAATTGAAAAAAAAAAAAAAAATTTTTTTTTGACATTATAAAAAAATTTTTTTTACCTTTTTTTTTTGTCCTACCGACCGACCCTAGAAAAAGTACCTTGAGAGGATCCGAGAAGCTAAAGATCAATTATGTGTGGCCTTACTGACACGGTACCAGACATTTTAAGGGCACATGTGGGTCGAAAAATGGGCTTATTCTGTCCAAAAGAAACTGTTGCAGCTAGAGCTATGAAATTTTGCACAGGTTTTCAGGGAACCAAATGATGACCCTCTGTGAAATTTTAAGTTGCCATGGTTACGGTTGCCATGACAACAAATAATTTTACATATTTTTAAGTATTTGGCCTTACAAAAAATTCATCTCATGACTAAGCTACCGGAATAACCAGAACTCCTTTATTTTCATTATTTGAGGTATTTGGATCTGCAATAAGGCCATTTTCAGACTAAAAATATGTTTTTGTTGTGGTTTTTAGGGTTCATGAACATGGGACTACGGAGCTGATTCACTATCTTTCAGGTTTGAATCGCTGTCCCGTGGCCTTTAATGCAAATGTAGTTCTGAAAATAGCCTTATTGCGGAAGCAAACATGTCAGTAAGCAATATGCCAAATTTCATTATGATGCCTTCAGCGGTTTTTGAGATGAATTTTTTGTAAGCATTCAATGTCAGTAAAATTCGCAATTTTCGGAAAACGGCCAGAAAAGGAAATAAATTCTAAATAAATTTTAACTGTAAAGGTATGATTAACATGGTTGTTTATAGGGTTAGAATTGGAATTTTGGCAAAATTTTTGTTGCAGGTGTTGTCTCGACATCTCTATTTTTTGAAGCTGTTAAAATCAGAATTTCCATTTTCTAAAATTTTCACCATTTTTCGACCAGCATGTGCCCTTAAACAAGACATGCAACATTGTATGTGCAAAGTGAATTTTTGTTGATTGTTTTCTTATTTTTTTCCCCAAGACTCTGTTGTGCAATACTGCGATTGACAACCCAACGAAAAGAAGCAAAGGAGAAATGATAGATGCAATAATTAACTATCTGGAAACCGACACAATATGGTAAGCAACTAAGTGCAATCTCGGAAATATTAGTCATTCTTTTGGTTGCTATCAATATCCAAAAATAAGATAAATTTTAAAATAATCATATAACTATTGATGAATTTACTATTGATAATCTACTTTCAAGATAATCATATAACTGTAATCCGAATTTCTGATAATCCAATACTTTACTGTTGCTTTGCTGGTGGTAGTTAATTGAATAACAAATATCTACAATATTCAATGTGAAGTCTTTGAATCACTCTGGTTTATTTAAAAAAAAAAGATGATGGGAGTTCAAGGGTAGTTTCTTTTTCAGTTACAGACTAGATGAACCTCCTGAACTGAACCGATTAATGAGAGCCGAGTGGGATCCCTTACTGCACTGGATTAAAGAAAGGTAAAATGCTATACATGTCTTTTAATTAGGATTGGAGCAGTTTCATATTTGACTATAACCGATATATAGTAGAGATGGAACCAACTTGTGGGATTGGCGTTCAAAATAGCAAGGAGAAGCTGACATCTCTCACCATAGAACGCATTACCATATCCCTGGAACTTATTGCGTTAAGATTGAAATGAGCCTTAAGTTCTTACTCGAACAAGCCCAAATGAATACCTTTTGACCTGCTCGATCATCAAGTTGCCGTGATGTCAAACAGGCACGCACAAATTGAAGTTCAAATGCTTAAGCACCCGTTCTCGTATAACTCCACAGACAACGAGATCATAGATGGAATTATAATTATTCAAAACTATTTCATATTATTGACTGTTACAGATATGAAGTAGAACTGGAACCAACTAGTGGAATTGGCGTTCCTTCTATCCCTGATGAGACTCTGAAGACATTTCATGACCATCTGGAGACGTTCAATGATTGGGCAATAGTCGGTAAGATTGCTCAGATACATTTTGACTTGGGACTGATCAGTTCAGTAACTACTTACATTAATCCTCTTCGATTTCTTCACAAAGGCTGATGTTACAGAATTATGTATTTCTTTTTCTTGTCTCGCAGGTTGGCAACAAGCAGTCGAATCTCTCAAGTCAGTGGTCATCAGCACAGCTTTGATTGACAGGGCTATCACAGTTGAAAGGGCTTTGCAACTTTCTACATTGGAACTTCAGTTTCAGGTAATTTATAAAAGTTAATGATAACTAGCTTTTGCGGGATTTTGCTACTTTAAAAAAAGCTACAAGCAAGAATCTCTTTTTGCATTATTTTCTGAACTCACCAGCAACCAGTTTGTCAAAAGTAGCACTTCTTAGGCCAGAAATAATTGATTTTTAGCTTCTCAATGTTCTTTTTCTAGGGTTGGTCGGATGGACGGGATAACTATTTTCATTTCAATTTAATAAAAATTGTAGGTTGGCCTAAGCTCAATTTTTTCCCATAGGCAGAAAATCTGTTGGGTCGGTCGAAAAGCTAAAAATTTAATATGTCTGGCCTCTGGCCTTACTAGTGTCACAAGTGAAGTGTTTGAAATTTGGGTAGGATCCATGAAAATATCCAGTGTTTGGATGCAGGCGAAATTGAATTTCATGTCGTCAATAGTGAGGAAATTTGTCTATTGTAATTCCTCTGATTATAAATATTGTCCCGATACTTGTCAAATCAACTGACATGTTAGTACGATGAGTTTACCTTCTGGAGAATAATAGAAAAATGTCCATAATTTTAGCTGTTCTTTCAACAGCTTTGTCAGTGGTCTACACTCACAACTGACATGTTGTTTTTCTATTCTTAAACTTCAGAAACACAAATGGGGCACTGTGGAATGGCACCATGACGTGGAGGACACCGCCCTTCTGGCAAGGATAGCCGCTGCTACGTTATTCGTTCATCTCAACTCACAAGAAACGACCGTGAAATTAAAAAGCAAACTGAACTCTGGCTTTCCAAAATTTACATAATCTATGAATCTTTGAAGGACTGAATCAAATTCAAATGCTTTTAATGTACGTTGTACAAACTGACTTGTTGAAGTTGAATGGTGCTTGTCAAAATATATAAGTATACTCAGTCCGATTTTGATGTTCTGTCTATAGATGATGTCTGTAGCCCATGTTGATCTACTATTATGAATGAATTGTGTTCCAAGTCTTGAATATAATGGTAATATTGATCATGAAGCCAAATTGAATTGGGAGAGTTTCAACTGAAGTGGGTACCTGGATTGGGTATTAGCCTGAGCAGTGTTGTGGTCGAGGCTGGGACATCCGAGACTGAGGCCATCAAACCTAGTAATGAAGTGCAACAGCTTCCTTCAATGTTCAACCAGTCTCGTGAGTATACTATTACATCAGTGTTCCAGCTACGCCACTGATCTGAGCATGTCTTCCGCCATGCCCAAAAAAAGATAATAATAATTGGGAAAAAAAAAAAATTCTAGGTGCCCTCATTTCTAGAAAATAGTATTCCCACATCAAATCCTAGCTGGAACACTGTACATAATATATATTCATAGTAACATTGTGAGACTGGAGTCTGTGCCCTCCAGGTCAGGGAATTTGGGGTTGCCGAGTGCTTATTACTGAAGCCATTGCAATCCCCACTAATATTTGAGTTAAAACTCAGGTCACATGACCATCCCAGTTGCCAGCTATAAACGCTAGCCACAGGCATGTCACTCACCCAAACTCTCCGCCTATCCTTCCTTTTTCCATTCATACTTCCGATGGGAGCCCACACAGGTGTTACTCCTCTCTCATTTCTGTTTCCAGACTCCACCACAGATCTCCCACCAGGAGTGCATGGAACAGCATCCCCACTCATATTTTACTCCTCCACAGAGGGAGCTACTTCTCATAACCATTTCGACACAGGTGGCAGCACCTATCTTCATCGGTTTATGCATGCAGATGTTCCGAACCTTACGCAACAGGCATGTTGTTGATCATCATTGATCAGGTTAACTAACCTTTTGATTGCCCTGCATGCTCTCATTACTACATGGCATTCCTCCCACTACAAATCAGGCTGTAAGCTCTAATGCAGGCCTCCCGCCAACATCTGCTTGCCATCTACAGGAATGTGTCAACAATTCGCCACTTTCAACTTTAAACACCTACACGTCACTCCAAATACCAGGTGTCCCTAAAATATTTCCTTACTGAAATACTACTGCATCATTCCAAAATAATGCATTGTCTGACTTTTTCAATAATGGGCATTTTCTAATTATGGACAACCCTATTGATGAAGGATCAGCGTCTCATCAGACCAGGTATGTCGGGCTGATGTAAGATCCCCCGTGGCCTAATGGTAAGTGCGCTTGTCAACTGGCTTTGAGGGCGTGGGTTCAAATCTCACCCCGGGAACTCACTTTAGTCCGAGCCCATGGGACGTTAAATGGAGGCGGGTTGTATCCAGTATCCTATGCTGGGGCAACTGAAAGACCTGGTATGGGCATCCCTGAATTAATAGGGTATGTGCCAGACTCGCAGTCTTCTCATCTCATCATCATACGGCGATCGCCTGCCTCGATATAGCCCACTAAGGTGCTGCAGAGGCGTAAAACACTAACAAACAAACAAAATGTCTGGCTGATGTAGTCGGAATTTTAGTTTCACCGTTTCAAAAGTGATCTTTTATTACAGAATACTTGAAATTATGAATTTCCAATGTTCAGTAATTTTGGAAAACGATCGAAGAAGTCCTAGCAAATCACAAGATGCTTGGTGGTCTGACAAAACCTCGCCATCAAAAACAGCTTTATAATAGGCCTACTGGAAAAAGATAGAATTTTTCGATCGAGCTGCTTGTAACAAGCATTTGCGACTGCAATTTACAGAATGAGACCCTCTGAATTCCAATGATTGAATGGAAGCTCTTCATTTGTTCATCACTATTGACGTGCTGATATTGATCATAAAACACAAACTTGGAGATTTTCAGGTAAATTGAATTTATTCTGATAATAAATAATTAATAACAAAGAGAATGTACGTCAAGTATCACAGCTTCTTTCACTATCACTTTTCATTGTCAATAGTCTATTGCTCTGTGCATAGTCTGGTTCTGTGCATCAGAAGTTGTATGTATCACAATTAACATCACCAGCTCATCAATTAAATCATTGAATGCAATCGTGCTAATTCATGCCCGTGATGTCAAAATTATCCGCTTCATCTCTCAAATGATCTATTAAATTGTTAATTTCCACAACTCTAGCCCTGTTGCGGCTGATTTCTTCCGTCGAGTGAATATTGTCCATTGTCGTGGACATCCACTGGTTGCTGCGAGTCACTATGTCATCCTCTCTGTTGTCAATTTTCAGAAGGTGGACGTCGTGCGAGGAGGAAACTGCATTGATGATGGTGTCTTTGTCGACAAAAAGCTGAAAAAGGAAACGGTAAGAATATTGAATTTGTTCTCTCTATTGTATACATGTTTTTAAATGTCACTATTTGAATCCACAGTGCAACACAGAGTTTTTATTTGATAAAAAATCATAGATTTTGACAAGTCAAAGTGTTAATTTGATTTCAATCTACCAAATCTAGATTTGATTGAAGTATGATGTAATTGCAAATCGCCGACCCTGTGATAATATAGTGAACAAATAAACTATTGGTGATGCATAAATTCCAGGCAGTAAAATCATTTTCTAATAATAGATTTTTCAAATATTGCCAATATTTTTAGTTGCCACATTAGAACGTAGAATGTCAGTAAAGGTTTCAAGCCGTTTATACTGACTAATTTTGAATTACATAAATTGTTGTTTTTTTTTTACAAACTCTTTACATGACATGCAATATTTCCTAATTGGTAAGTTGGACCATACCTCTCGGAGATCATCAGATATTTCGTCATCTATTTCATTCTTGACGACCTTCTCCAGCGTAATGATGGACATCTCCAGCAGTTTTTCGTGATGCTGGTTTTCTAGGTCTCTGCACTGTGAGAAATATCCTTGGACTTTCTCTATGAATGTGGACACCATATCTGCCATGTTGCGTTCAAAGTCCCTGATGGCCTCCTGAAAGTGAAAATGCATTTACAACATATTAGTTTTATGTTGGATATATAGATCTATATCAATTGCATCTCTTTTGTATGTTGAGAATCTACCCTGAGTTGGATTTTTGATATTCCTTGTGTATTTTGTGTTTTGTAATGAACTTATGAAAGTGAAAAGGTCACAACAATTAAGAAAAGGTCAGGGGGTTAATAAAGGTCTTGGGGTTGAGAAAAATTATCATGGAATTTGTGTTAAACTAAACACATTACATCTTCTTATGTTTGGTGATAGGATAGTGATTTTGACTCATGTTGATGGCAACTTGAATTTACTTGATGCATGGCCCCAACGTTTCCAAGGTTTATTTCTAGCTAGCCAAAGGCGTAGCTATTGGAATCGGAGATGAGTGTATGGGATTCTGAAAACCATAAACCATGTAAACACTGTAAACACTGTAAACAATAAACATGTGAACCAAGAACAGGCTAGATGGCAACACTGTCCACTGTTGTATGCAAAATGGCCCTCTGGTGGATACGGCTTTAATTATCTTGAGTTCATTCCCTGACAGGTCTAAAAGCAATATACCATTCAGGAGTGTGATTAGATACAAAGCAATACATTGGATTTCCTGTGTCAATATGGTCAAGGTGTGAAATTGAAATGCCATTAACCAGCAATGGGCTATGAATAGATAGATAGACAGATAGATCCTTACAGAAAATCAGATGTGCAAAAAGGAAATAGCTTGATATTCTATCTGCAAGCACCTCTTGAAGTGCTTGCACGTTATTTTTTTGAGCGTAACAGTGAACATAATGATTTAGTGTCATGACTTTATTGATGAAAACAAATAAGTTATTAAAATCATCTTGATTTAAATTTTCCCAAATTTGGCCACGACTTGGTCACTCCTTTAGGTTAAATTTTGAAAGTTGTGTTTCAGGAATTAAAGTGCTATGTCTGCTTCATGTGGAAAGCAAGTTATGAATCACTAAAGTCATTCGGACTTTAGTGAATAGAGCAGAGACTCTTATCACAGAGGCCTGTGACAAAGACACCGAGATAAAGAACATCAAAACAGCTCTCGGCAGATGTGGATACAAAAGGTCACATTTTGCAGTGGCCTTGAAGAAAAGGACACCAACTCAAACAGAAAGGACTTCTTCCAGTAACCGTGGCAGAGTGACTCTTCCCTATATCAGAGGAATATCAGAAGGAATGAGACGCATCCTTGTTAAACGAGGCATTCAAGTGCATTTCAAACCCCGGAACAAACTTCGAGAACTGTTGGTAGCACCGAAGGACAAACTGAAAAAAGAAGGACACTGTGGCGTCATCTATAAAGTGTCCTGTTCTGACTGCCCAGCTTCGTACGTGGGTGAAACAGGCAGATCCCTGGGCACCCGCATGTCTGAACATGACCGAGAAACGTCTGCCATTTACACACATGCAAGACAATCGGCCCATGAGATCAGATTAGATGAGGCAACTATTCTTGACAAAGAGGCAGATTGGTACACCAGAGGCATCAAGGAATCGATTTTCATCAAGATTCATCAAAGCAACTTGAACCGGGATGGGGGAAGATACCACCTCCCCTCGATCTACTCTTCTCTGCTGAGTCAACTGAGAACAACATCACTCTAGCGGACTCAGCACAACAACACCCCTCAGCGCCCCCAGTGATCAGTTTTGGGCGAACAAGGGCTAGTGTAACAGCCTGAAAGCTTCCAATGGAGATAAATATAGCTGTTTGTATACTATTAATTGGAATACTATGAATCACTGTTTTAACAAAAAGTTGTTTGGGGCCAATGTCCAGGCCACTTAGTGAAATGGGTTTATTCTAGGGCTCTGTATCGTTGCCGACATTCAATACGATACGTATCATCGATACACTTGATTGATACACAATTCGTACTGTCGGACCTCAAATTCGGGCCGATCCGCATATATTAGAAATCCGCCTCCCGAAAAAACAAATTTTTGGCCCGGAAAGTTCATCTGACACTAGAGCGGATGTCAAGATGACGATCTTCTCGAGTTCACTGATTGATTTAATGGATATTTTCTGTCAAATCTTGGCAATAAACTGCTTTTTGTCGGCCTATATGGCATCATTGAGCCATACTGAAGTGCTGTTTCGAAAACCAGTTCCGGAACCGACCAGACTGAACCGGTACGACCGGTATTTATTGAACTGGTGTAGACCCCTAGTTTATTCCTTTAATTGTACATCACGTGCATTAAAATGATAGAGTTCACATCATCTTAACTTATAGTCAATGTCTGTTCTTCCAATCTGTCATGGCGGCAGTCATACACATTCCTTCCTATTAAGGCGGAAGCTCCCTCTTTCAAGTCCATCCGCCTATCTACATGATCTATGTTAATAGCTATTTATCTATCTTTCTTATTTTATTGGATTCTATTCTTTTCCCTCCAATTTACGAGAAGTTTCTCAGTTGCCTTTTATTTTGAGGATTTCATGATATTATTTACATACTTCAAATTGTTTTTTATATATATCTTCAATACAGATATATTCTAGAATTGCTATCAACCCATTCCATGTTAATCACTGCCTCTTTAATATAAAACCAAATGGCTGGCTTTGAATCCGCGGATTCTTGTTGTCGTTATTACAATTTACCTATTTCCACTTGAACTTATCTATGCGCAGCTTTAATTCTGGCCCAAATATTTGAAATAATACAGAAAGAGAAAACCCCCTCAGCTCTCCTCAATATCCTTGCCTTCCGCGAGTACCTTGTCATACCAATCTCACATGATACGCATGTAGCGAGACCTTCTGAAAAATTTTATTAAAAGTTTGTTGTAAAACATTCACCTCTAACTGGTCCACCAACTGCATCTCCAGGCCCATGAGTGTGTCCCAGAGGGTGGATACTTTCTGGTTGTACTCCGTCATCTTCTCTTCTATTTCTTTCTGGTCGTTCATCGTGTTCAGTTCAACCCACAACTGAAAATAAATTACAGATCAACATTTAATAAAAAAATTAAACCATTTTCCAGGTGCTACTGGTTCATTGCTCCCTATTTTTTTGCAAAATTAATCTTACTCTCTCAAAGACCATCCTGATGATAGCTATTGCTTCTTTTGATTGTATGCCAAAACTCCGTCCACGGATTTCGCCTAAATATTTTGATTCTTCATTTACATGTTATAGATTTCATGCACATTGTATATTTGTTATATTCCAGCAAAAAAATAAAGTTATTGCTAATGAAGCATGACAGATGCAATTAATGGTAGTTTGTCATCAACTGCAAATTGTGTTATGACTTAATTACAAGGTTTATGCCGTGTGTGGTGCCTGCCTATATGACCTAGACTTCTTTTTTATTTATTGGTCATTTGTGTAAAAATATAATAGTGCAGAATGAAATTGTATATATATATAACGGAAACTTATCTCGAATTTATATAATGGGAATTGATTGTGAAGGGAATTGATTGTGAAGTAGACTTTTTCAGCATTCTTTTCAAAATGCTGTAATTAAGTGGAAAGTAACTTTTGCATTTGACGTTTTTTATTTCCAATTTTCCATACCTCTTTCTTGTAGTCCATGAACTCTGTGATGTACTTGTCTCCCTTGACTTTATTGTCCTCTTTTGCTTCTACAAGACATTCCCAGAACATATTCACCTCCTCCGACCTTTCTTTGTGTCTCTCTATTCCAAACTCAAATATTTGCTGACAAATGGCTGTGAACTTCTCCCTGTAGACCATCATCAGTTCATCCACTCCTGGCATCTCCGCTAATTTCTGGCCCTCTGCGTCCTCGGCATATAGACCTTCGAACAGTTGAGATCCATTCATGTTTTCAACGTAAGCCACCTAGGGGTAGTAAGGAAACACATTTTGAAATTAACCTCTTTTTTTGGTACAGTGACTGTGTGTACAATTTGAGGATTCAGTCGACATTTACAGTCTGTCCCACTTGTGTGAATGGGCAGCCGTCATCAAAAATTGGACAAAAACGACGGAGCAATCAGGCCAAACACCAGTTCGCATGTTGTGGGACAAACTGCATTGTCTAATTGCTTTATTCTAAATCAGATTTTGCACTGCGGCAGTAACATACAATATGAAATGTAAGGATGATATTTTAAAACCCTTCTTAAATTTATAAACATATCTGTGGTCCATGTAAAAAAGCCAAAAAGGTCAAATGTTGAAAGGGGTTACTAACTTACTATGGTCTTCTCAAGTGCCTGACAAGTGTCAAAATTTTGTTTTTGAAATTTGGTTGTTTGTAGCCTTTAATAGTGATGCCGACCGGACCACCCCCCACCGGTCCCAAACCAAAAATCCTCAGAAAAGATCGAAAAATGAAGCTGTGAAAAATTAATTTCTTCTTTTTTTCAGTGTTTTTAACAATTTTCCTTGTATAGATAATGTTCCAGTACAGACAACTCTGGACCGGATTTTTGGAACTGAAGAGGTGGTGGTACTGGACTGTACCGGTCCATAGTGATCCGGTCTGTACCACTGGCCTTTAATCTTAGCTTAGACAAAAAGTGAAGCATAAATTATGCTGCATTGTCACTTTTGAATGAATTTATAAATACCAAAGCAAAATAATTACCATATGAAGCTCCTCCTCCTTGGCCTGTGAGGCGTCTTCTTCTGCTTTGATCTCTGCTTGTTTCTCATCATGTTCAATTTCCTGAATAGAAATGTCGTATTTTGTCCTCGCTGCTGTTCGCTGAAGAAATAGAATTGAAAATTACATTCTGTTGAAAAAAAAAGATTTTTGAGACAAATTTTATCGTTTTATTTAAAACATTTTAAAGTTTCAAAATCTGAAATACATAAACTTTAGAATTCTAGCTCTTGAACCAAATCTTTCTGGTTTGATTGAAATACATCTGTGGGCCACTTACTATTGATTCATCAACCAGTCGGTAGTCCAGGTATTCTATGGAAGGCAAGTGAGCTGTTATGTACAGTTTGTAGAACTCATCTTCAGATATTGGGTTGCCTCCCAAATTCAGCGTTTGAAGTTTCTTGAACCTTCTGAGATACAGAACCTGTGGTAAAAAAAACATTTAGAATATTTTCTGTGAAGATTTGAGAGGAAAAATTGTGGTTTAGTAAGGAGAATAGCCAACAGGCTTACCATTACTCACATTATCTAATTCCTTGATTTTGTTATTTCCAATTGAGAAAACGTGGAGGTTGAGTAAGTTGTCCATATTTTCAATGACTCCAATTCTATTATTGTACAAAGTGAGATCCTCCAGTTTGGGTAAATTGTCCAAGCCTTCGATCACTTCTATGTTGTTGAAAGATAGATCTGAAAGTTATCAAACAATTAATTACACAAAATTTAAAAAAATTACTATAAAAAAAGCCACAAACTTCTGATCCAAGGTGTTAATTGCATGAATTTGTATGGACCTTATGATGGACATTGCGAGGGCACCTGCGAGGGCACCTGCGAGGGCACCTGCGAGGGCACCTGCGAGGGCACCTGCGAGGGCACCTGCGAGGGCAGATTTATTTTGAAATTTTTAAAAAGTTCTGTCTTTGAACTTACCTAACCATCTTAGATGAACCAGCGTGTCCAAACCTTCAATTTTCTCTATGATGTTATTGTCTAATTGCAGCTTCACCAAGTTTTTGAAACACCATAAGTTTTCAATTTTCAAAATGTCTGTAAAAAAAGCAGTACTTATTCTTAGCATCTTATTGTAAACAATTTATGGTATTGGCAAATAATTTATTTCTTAATGAGACATAACCGGTATTTAATATTTTTAAATTATAAAAAGAGTTTTATAATTAGCCTGTATCCTTATTGCAATGGCATGATGCTGCAATTGGATTGATGCATCAATTAGTTGATACTTGTTTACAAGTGTACATCAACTTTAAAAGTTTATTTCTTCAGTAAACTGCAGAAAAATTAAAATGCCTTACTTTTAAAATCTAATCTGACAGCTGTAACATCTGCAAAATCGATGCCCTCAGTCTTTGCTATGCGACCTGCCTCTGCCTTGGGACCTTGTTCCTCCACAGCCTTTTGCAGCATGTCCTCATCGACCACAGCCGGCTCCATGGTGTCGTAGAGGCGACTCATTTTGACTGGTTAATCTGACAACCTAATTGAACAATAATTAAATTATTAGCTTTTAGAATCAATCACATTTGCTGGAGATGATGCACTGTTCATGTACAGGAGTAGTAATATAAATACAGATTTATAGCATGTAAACTTGTAAAGCAAGTTTTGACTTGACAACTTGACTTGAAGTTGAACTTACTAAACATTGATTGATAAATCATAAATTTTAATTTTAAGATGAAATTATGTTGGGCTATCTAAACCATCACCAAACTAGACTGAAGGATACATTCAACGCTACCTCTTGGTTAAAAAAATATGCATTACACAGTACTCACAGAGAAATAAACTCGATTTCTTTATTTTGACAGCTCTTTGTTTTGATCCGAGCTGTCACATGTGTTGGCATCAAAAATGGCGACCGATCACCATGGAAACACGCTGATCGGTGAATGTCGGATAATTTGGTTTTGTGTCAAATTATGTCAATCGAACCCACATTCTGTAAAGACTGTCGTGATTGTGAAAACGAATGTTTTAATTGGTTTACTTTAAAAATTAATGCTAAATTGAGAATGACGTCACCCTTTTCTAACTTCCGGAAAGACAAAGATGGCCGCCTTGTTCGGAGGAGGAAACCCTTTTAGCACTCCCGTCGGTCAGCTCATAGGTGGGTTGCCCTTCTCTATTTCGTCCTTATTTATGGTTAACGTGTAAAATTACATATTTGTCTATCATTTTCATATCAGTTTTGCCCTCTATTTCGCTGCTGAAGGCCGCTGACAGGCCGCGAATGTTTGGATCTCTGCTCTTCTCTCAGCTGTCAAAATGATCTTGTCCCTTTCAAAACAAATCTCACCCTTGCCTGGCAAGCTGCGGCGCAGAAATCTGCACGATGACAGTTGTAAAGATTACAAAATGCCAGGCTGTTATTGCAGTCATGCTACTGTTGGTGACAAAGGCAAGGGTCAGGCAATCATTCACTCACTGTCACTGTCACTGCAATGACAGCTCTTGTCTTGGCTGTTGCTGTCATTGTGTTACATTGTGTATTGTTGTATTGTGGCTATTGTCTATTGACTCAGTAGTATTGAGATTTAATAGTGCCATATATTAATCATATTAAATGTATGCAGTTTCTATCTTAAAGTTGTTTCCTAAGTTTCATAATATATTATAATTTTTCTTTGAAAATATGCATTGAATTTGAATGGACACACCCATCTTTCAAGTTAATAACTTAGTGCAATTTTGCAAAATTATAATATTTCTTTTAATTAGGGTGAAAATAAAATCGGAGTTATTTTTGTACACTTTGCATCCAATAGAAATACTCCGCCAACGTGATGTCTGTGAAGTGTACACTGTAGTTACAGGCCTAACTTTGATAACTGTTTTCAGAGCAAGCCACCGATGGGAGCCTTGCATCGGAGAACTGGGGACTCAACATCTCCATCTGTGACATGGTCAACGAGACTGATGAGGGGTGAGTGTTTGCATATTGTTTAGTAATGTTTACATTAAGCATGATATACTTGCGACAATTTTATAGAGTGACATGTGTGACCCTGTTCAGATCTCACAGGTCAGGTAATACCAATCCACCGAGCATAAGAGTTCACCCTGCTCTGAGTGAGAGTCTCTCACTATGTTGGTGTATCAGTGGCGTAACTAGGGGGTCTCGAATCCCCCCCCCCTCCCCGTGCTCATAGGGATGCCACTGTGGTGTATGTCTGCTGTATTGAGTGATTTGATTGTTGCAATCCCAGTGGTTGAAGTTTGGATGATAATTTAAGTATTAAAGGAGTGCAGAAAATAGTTTGACCTCCTATGGCAATGACTTGGTTGTGCAATGAAGCAACACCCAATGACACTTGGAAATGATGGTAAGCCTCAACTGAAGTGAACTGGCTCAGTGGATAGTTAAATAGTTGCAGTGGTCATTTGAGTCATTTCCAATATAGATTACATCTTTCAAGAGCAGTTGTTTCGATCATCCTGCAGCTTGATGGCCGCTCTGATTAAAACACCTGTTGGACAGCAGTTTCTGTCATCCTTTTGCCTCATTGCTTCTAGGGAGGAGGTTTAGCTCAGTGGTTGCGTGCTGGGCTGCCAATCACTGGGTTCATGGTTCGAATCCAGCTCTTGCCGGGTCACCTGGCCCTATGTTGGCAACAGTACCGAAATTCTATTAGGGCTATTCCATTTAAAACTATGGCTGCTGTTTAATATGGATGCCCTTGACCTACTTTTCAAGGTCACAAGGCCAAAACACCGAAAGACCTTGTGCAGCATATTAAGTCACTTCATTAATGCCTGAAGTATAAAATGTCATACTGGTGGGGATTATTTACCACATCCTCCTCTCAGACGAGTCCCTTCAGTGACCTTGACCTACTTTTCAAGATCACAGGGTCAAGACACTGAGAGAATTTGTGTATAGGTTGACTTGTGAATGTCTGAAGTTCAGAATGCCGTTCTGGTAGGGACCATTGACCATAGGCCTATAGATCCTCCTCTTGGATGTGTCCGCATTCAATGACCTTGACCTGCTTTTCAAGGTTACAGGGCCTAATCAGTGACAAACCTTTTTTATTTAAAGGTAATCCATGAATGCCTGAACTTAGGATTGTTATGGTGACAGAAATTATGCAACATATTGACCTCTGAAATTAGGTTGACCTAGGATGACCTTTTACCAATTTCTCAGGGTCACAAGACCCAACCATTGGAAGACCTTGTGTACAAGGTTATTCATGAAACCGGAGGTTTGTTCTTGCGCCCAATGCAGTGTATCTTGCATACCCCAGGCTTTGAATCCTTGGATTCTTGTTTGATGGTTCCCTTACCGGCATCTGTAAATATGAGTTCTTTTGTAGGCCTTTATTAGTATGACATTGAAATTTTAGTCTTGTAGACAATATCCACTGGACATAGGTAAACAAGGCAATACATTGTAGCTGCATTTAGTTCACCCATAAATTGGCTGCTAATTGGATGCATAAGGACCTGTTCCGACAATTTGAGAGAACTTGCTAATTGGGCATGTTGTTCTGTAATTAATGTTACATACGGAGCTTATGTAACCAGTCAGTCTCAATCAGTCACCAATTGTCAGTAATTAGCATGATTAAAGGCTCTCTGATGTTGCTCCCTGGGTCTCTGTTAATATTATAAGGATAAAGTTGACAACATAATTCTGCCCTAATCCATAGGTGTTTTGAAAGGGTCACCCCTGGGTTTATGGTGTGTGGGATTTTTGAAAATCCATAGAAACCTGTGCAGTTCAGGCAAAAAAACGATGTGATTCATGTTATGGGGTTCTTCTGGTACCTGACATTCATGAAGTTCTTTCTTCTGATGCCCCCGCTTGCAGCTTTTGTCATAAACAATGCTTTTCTCAGCCATTAGCATTGGCTAATGCAACCTCCATGTGGCTAATTGCATGATTTTGGCTGTGAATTAGCCACACATGGAGGCATTTCACTCATACTTTGCCGCTGTGGCTAATGAAATTTTGGCCCTAAGAAATGCATTGATGTCATAAAACAACATCTCGTTCTATGTGCAATACTTACCTAATAAAGTATACATCATGTTTACGATACTACTTCACCTTAAAATTTGTACACCTCTAAAAATAAATACATGTATTCATGATGACAATCTTTATCATATATGATGATTACTCCGAAGTGTACTAAATATCCAAAATAATACTGATGCTTCATTGTCATTGGTAAAGTCTTAGTACAGAGCAACTAGGAACGTGTCTGATACAATCTATCTCAAAGCCTCCATTTCTTTGTCATGATGCCATGATTGACATTTTTTTATTATTAGTTGTTCTAATTAAATTAACAATACTCGCATAGTCATCATTACACTATGAAGGAAATAGACTATCATTTGATATAAATGATATTATTGTTTTCATGCTTGGCATAATCAATTAAGTATTTTAAATGCATGATCTTGCTGTGTCGACTATTGACTTGCTGGTAGACAGATTTATTTTGAGTGCTGGGTGCAATTTGAGAAAGAACAATCTGTTTATTGATGGTCGTGATAGATGCACCTGAAGAGTTATAAGTAAATGACAGGTGCTGGCATCATACAGGTGTGTCGAAATTGTTACTTTTGATGATTAGAGCTCTGCCAATTCCATGACCTAGCATATCTAGTTTGGATTTAAATCATTTTGTGATCAAATGTTTTTGTTAGTATACAATATTTTTGTTATGCGTTGCCTCTGTTTTGTAACCTTTGTTATTTGCATTTTAGCACTATTTTTTATCAAGACGAATTATTGTATAAGCAAAACTCGAGTGTATATTCTTTCAAGAATCTCACAAATGCATCGTTATACGGTATCTTCCACATATATTTATAAATGTACTGTGTATAAATACTTATCAGTTTATTGATTAGAAGACAAATAGAGGTTCTGGGCTATCTTTGGCTGTCTAAAATATTTTTAATCTTTTGAAGTTAAAGTGACTCATGGATGGCCTCATGGTTGTTGTTCTTCATTCAGGTCTTCATTACTGTTCTGTAGAAGTGTGGAACTGGGTTCAGCAGAAGTGTAGAACTGGGTTAGTTCAGAATGTAGTACTCTGGGTTGGTCTGGTGGTAGCGTGCTGGGCTGCCAATCGCTGGGTCCAGGGTTCGAATCCAGCTCTTGCCGGGTCACCTGGGCCAATGTTGGAAGGCTGTTTCAATCATCCTTCACCTCACTGCCGTGTCCTCCCCCTGTCCTAATTAGCCTACCAAGTGCATAAATACAGGAAGTAAAGCCCGAATCATCAATCCATCCAATCCCTGGGTCCCTGGTTTGATTACAGCTATGTCCAGGTCATCTTGACCTATGTTTCATAGCAGTTTCAATCATCCTTCGCCACATTGCTGTCCTCCTGTTGTCCTAATTGGCCTACCAAGTGCATAAATACAGTTGCCCAATTATCCAACCATCTCGTGTGAGGGAGCTAAAGATAGTGATGGATCATGCTCAATATGAAACTTCTGGGGATTTTATGATTCAGTGTCCAGAACTTGACCAGAAATGGTTTTCAAGTCTTATTACACGTAAACTGTATGATCCTGCAAAATCTAAACATCATATAATTCTGTATTGAAACATTGAACAAAGCTGGACATGCTCTGAATGTATAAATATCTAAAATATAACACTATATACAACACTGCGCAGTGTTTATATATGTTCCTCAATCCCCATGTTGTGATGACTCATCCAAAGTGGTTTCATATTTCAGCCAATTTCTGTGAATAGCTGTGTGGCACCCTTGGTGTGCTGACTATGCTCTGTCCATTGTGTGCATCTGATTCTGTCAGTCAAATTGCTGCATGGTGAATACTTTGCAAATATGAATAGTTATCATCATATATACTGATGCTGCTGTTGTGAAATGTTGTTTCATCATGTGCTAATATATCATATGAGGTGCTGAGAATAATGTTGTATTAAAGATATGGATATTTTTGAGAAAATATTTTCTTTAGGTTTCTCCTACAATGCAGTAATTGGAAATCAAATCAATGCTCAAATGCTTTCATTGTTATCATTAAATGAATAAAATGATGGTTGTTCCGATTTGATCTTTTTAAAGTACTGGGGCCCTTGCAGGGCTTCCGATGCATTGTGCTGCCTTTCCATCTTCAGGACCTGTAGACCTGTGCAGGGGTTGGTAGTGCAGTTGGTTGTGCTCTGGGCTTACAATGACTGGGTCCCGGGTTTGATTGCCGTTCTGGCCAAATCTCTTTAAGCTCTATCATGTTGGACGACTGTTTCAGTCATCCTTCACCTCTCTTTCCTGTCATTCTCTTGTCCCAATCAACCTTGAATTAACGATGCAAAGCTCCTTTGATGGGGTGCATTTCGCAGTAGCTCACTCTCTTGAAATTCTTTCCTGGCATTGAATACTGGATGTGAAAAGTCTCGTACCAAATCTTATCCATTAGTTGAGAGATTGAAGGGAATTGGGTACACATACATTGCAATGGTGACTATTTTATGCATTGCTTTGTGAACAGGATGTCTTTTCTTGCATTATGACGCACTGATTCATGCCATAAATTGCAAATATGCCTTGTATACATAAATTGTTTTTCTGGATGAAGTCAAGTTTGTTTACTGTTCTTATTTTCTCCAAATATTCATAAACAAAATCAGTCCTCAGACATACACTGAAAGCACCATTTCTTGGTTCATTGCTCAGCGTATAGATTTCTCTCTGACCTTCTGGCCTTTTTATGTGAAATCTTTAATCATAAACTTCAAAGGCATTGAAATGACTGCAACTGCAAGGTTGAAAGCGATGCAGCATGTCAATGTGGAATGCTCTGGTGATTTTAACTGTATATTGCAAGTGCATACATCGGTGCTGTGGACTGTGGTGAATTTGTGACCCCTGCCAGAACTGCCAGAGTTGACGTATATTATGTACTTTTCTAGAACTTAGCAATAACTTGGCCAATAAGGTTACACATGCTTTCATAATTTGTTGACCTGATGGACTGACCTCCCGTCCAAAATGAGTCACTCCTCGACTATTCTAGACATCACACAGATTTCAATGATGGACTGAATTTATGGACTTACGCTTCAAAAAAAGATATGTTTGCATTTAGTGTGTTGTGCATAATATAATCCAGAATACCATGGCCCATTGTGTAATGCTGTCTTAGTTCTGTGCTCAACAATGATCTGCTCAAGCGATAACAAAACTGACTTTGCTAATGTTTGAAATGAGACCATAAAACTCTTGAAAGTTGATGATTAATTTCTCAACTACTACTGTAGGTTTAGAAATTAGATGTGGACTCATTCCTTAAGGCATTGAATCTCTAAATTTTTAAGGCATCCTCATTGAGTTGTCATTCTGTTCCAATTGGCCTACCTAAGTATGTAAAAAAAGGACGTATAGCTTTAATTATCCAAGACATCCATCTGTTCATCAGGTTTAAAGAAGTTTAGAGATGAGATAGTTGTTTGAAATTTACGATTTGACATCAATTACTTCTCCAATACAAGTACATGTAGTAGAATGGGTATTTTGGTGCTATAGGTAAGAGAGGTTTTCTGAGAGCATCAAGGATTTGGTGGAAAGTGGGGGTCAGCGGATTTGAACGAAATTTGGTGGAGATGTTACCACAACTGATCGAAGAAAAACCTGACCATCAGTTATCATTTCTATAAATTTGCCTTTCCAGGAGAGCTATTTAAACAAAATGGCCGACAATCGCCTTTTGGACCAATTTTTGACGTTTTCAGTTCAATAATACAGTGCATATTTGAGGATATCCTGCTCTTTTTTTATAGATGCCATGGCCACAATGTAAACTAGGTTCACTTTCTACATTCATAAATAACATTTTTGCCAGGTTTTACATTTCTCCTGTAAATAGGCATTTCTGTATACCCCACTTAGTGCGGCAGTATTTTCTCGACTTTTGCAAATTTGGAAATGTGTAGAAATTGAAAATAAATATCCTCAAATTGCCAGTCTGAACACGCCTACCCTGATAGTCCATTATAAGTGGCTAAAACTACAGCTGTTAGTTGACAAATTCCATTAAAAAAATCACGGTTATTCTCATAAGTTTTTTTTTTAGAGCCTCGGCAAATAAGCATCTTTTGTTAAAAATCAAAAAACGTTAAAAACACCCTAAGAAACATGTGAATGGCAAAGCTATCCCTATCTTTTCAGTAAATTTGAATACATAGCCTTAAAGAACAGCATATGAGACATATATTTCATTAAAAATATCATGGTTAGCCTTTTAGAGTTTTTCTATCCAGCCCCAGCAAATAGGCATTCTTTTTATTTCTTGAAAATGGTGCAAAAATGCCGAAAATCGAGAAAACCACTGTAAGCTACTCCCATATGAAAAGCCTTCCCCTTATTTCTCAAGGAAGTCAGATATACCACTGTTAAGAACATAATCTAATACACTTATTGTATTAAAAAATCATGGTTAGCCCAATAAGGTTTTTCTACACAGCCTCAGCACATATGTATTCTTTTGACTTGTTCAGAACGTGAAAAAAGGCAAAATCAAGAAAATTGGTCTGAGATACACCAATAGAGCTGTTCCCCCTAATTAACTAGGAAAGCCAGTCATGCAACCTCAAAGTAAATCATCTAATACATATGTTTCACTAATAAAATAAAATTTATTCATATTTACATTTTCCACAGAACCTCGGAAAATAAGCATACTTTCAAGAAAGTGAAAAAAAGTGAAAATCACCCTAAGAAACATGAGAGTAGCACACCTAACCCCATATTTTCAGTAAAGTTGAATACATAACCTTAAAGAGCACCATCTAAGACATGTATTTCATTAAAAAAATCATGGTTACCCTATTAAGGTTTTTCTATCCAGGCTCAGCAAATAGGCATTCTTTTTGATTTCTTCAAAATGGTGCAACAACGCCAAAAATCGAGAAAACCGCTGTTTGTTGCTCCCATATAGGAAGCCTTCCTCTAATTTCTCAGTGAAGTCAGATATACAGGCTTAAAGGACATAATCTAATACATGTATTTCCAGGGGCGGACTGGCCCCACAGTGGGCCCCTGGGCAAAATCATTGGCGGGCCCCTATTATTGCAATAGCGGCATTTTCAAGTTTACGTTCTAATTTTATTAATAATAATAATAATAGGCATTTATATAGCGCTAATTCCAGTAAACTGCTCACCAGCGCTTGTGCATGATCAATTTATTTGTAGAAACTCTTAAATAGGTAAGTTTTAAGATTTCTCTTGAAGCCTTCAAGTGTTTTAGACAATCTCTGGGAGTTGGTTCCACAGTTTTGGAGCGGCATGCGAGAAGGCTCGGTCTTCATTTTGTTTTTGTTGAAGGAAGTTGGTTCATTTAAGAGCATTTTATTATTGCTTCTTAGATTACAGTTTCGTTCAGATTTTGGCTGGATCATCTTTTGAATATACAAGGGAGCTTGTCCGTTTACTGCTTTCCAAATTGTTAACATGAGTTTGAATTGTATTCTAGTTGAAATTAGCAGCCAATGTTGCTGCTTCCTATACTGGCTTACACTGTCATGCTTTTTCAATAATAAGTTCATCAAAATCCATTACATTAGCAGAACATAGGTATAATCTCAGGGCACCTACAGGGCCCTCCTGGTGGACCATATCCGACACTGAGAGAGGGTCCCCAGAAGTTCTTCTATGAGGGGCCCTTTACTTCATTGTTTGTCACGTTGTCAAGTCTCAATTGAAGACTTTTTAGGCCCAGAATTCGATTTTGTTTTCTCTTTTAAATCATTTTTTGATGACTTAGATTTTTTGTAGGTTGCTGGTGGGCCCCCCTGGGGTGGTGGGCCCCTGGGCACTGCCCTCTGGCTCATAGGGCCAGTCCGCCCCTGTGTATTTCACAGAGAAAATCACAATTAGCCGAATAGGTTTTTTTTTTTACACAGCCTTAGCAAATAGGCATTCTTTTGATTTGTTAAAAATATTGCAAAAAAAGGCAAAATCAAGAAATTTTTTGCTCTGGTCAGCATGCCCATCCTTTCCATATCTTATCAAAAAGCCATTCATACTAGCTTTAAGAATGCCATCTAATACATACATTTTACAAATAAAATCATTCTTATTCATATACATTTTTCTTCAGAGCCTCGCCAATTAAGCATACTTTCGAAAAAGGAAAAAAAAACACCCTTAAGATCAATCTAAGAAACATGTGAATGGCAAAACTACCCCTACATTCTCAGTAATGTCAAATATAAATTTTATAACTTTTTAGAACAGTCTAATACAAATTGGTCATACAAAAACATGGATAGCCTCAACGGTCTTTTATATACAGAGCCTTAGCAAAGAGGCATTGTTTTTCATCTTATTTTTTTAACTTGTCCAAAATGCTGTAAAATGGCAAAAATCCAGAAAAGCACTCAAAGTTACACCCTTACATAACCTATATATATATCCTTACCTAAGTAAATGATAAGCCTTAAAGAACAACATAGGTGTTTTTCACTAAGGAATCATGACTGATCTCTTTCTACACGTTCTTTTGATTTCTCCAAAATAGTGTAAAAAGGGCGAAAATATGGAACATCGCTTTAAGTTAGTCATACAGCAAGTCTCCCACTAATTGCTCAGTCAAGTCTGTTATATCACAGTGAACACATCTAAAATGTAGCAACATCATGACAACATTGTGACAACATTGTGACAACATTGTGACAACATTGTGACAACATTGTGACAACATTGTGACAACATTGTGACAACATTGCCATGTTTGTCCCATTCGCATAGCTCAAAACTGTTATAGCAAGGCCCCTGGTCTATTCGGGGAACGATTTTTTAAAATATAGATAAGCAAGAATAGTCAAACTGTGTGAAGAATGATGAAAAACCAGTTGATAAATACTGGTGGTATGCACCTGGCTAGCTTTCTATCTTGTTTAAAATGAACGTTGTATGAATAGACTCCAGTCTCCTACCATTTTGTTGTTTTTGGATGGACTATAAAAATAAATTTTGCCGTTACTCAATACAAAACACTTTTCCAAATGTTCACCACTGAAAGATGATGTGTATTCATGGTGTAAGAAGTCACAAAGACAAAAAGGAATTAAGGAAGAGAGACAGAAATTAAGGCAGGAAGAAAGGAAGACAGAAAGGCAGAGAGAAAACTACAAAGGAGGCGAGGAAAAAAGGAAGGCAGGAAACAAGGAAGACAGACAGAAAGACAGACAGAAAGACAGACAGAAAGGAAGACAGAAAGGAAGACAGAAAGGAAGACAGAAAGGAAGACAGAAAGGAAGACAGAAAGGAAGACAGAAAGGAAGACAGAAAGGAAGACAGAAAGGAAGACAGAAAGTAAGGACAGTCTAGGAAGAAAGTAAATTAAATATTGAAAAACGGATGAAACAAAGACACTAGGGAAGATCAAAACAATTTAATGTATGAAGGAAGGTATGCAGGAAGATAGAAAGGTACAAAGGAGAGAAATAATCTTAAAAAATGCATGTAAAAGGAAAAGAAGGCAATAAAAAAAGGAAAGAAAGCGGCGAAGAAGGAAGGAAAGAATGCATGAAGAAAAAGTATGGAATGCAAAAAAAAAAAATCAGAGGGCGAGGGATGAGAGGAAGAAGGGAAGCAGGAAGAAAGCAAAGAAGGAAGAAAAGAAGGGAACTAAAGAAGGTAAGAAGCAAGGAAAAAATGAAGAGCAAGAGGATTTAAAGAAGAAAGTATAGAAGGAATGAAAGAAACACGCATTATGTTAGAAACTGTGAATGTGGCAATCACAAACAGCCACTAGACTATCATGAAAATGATTATTTTAAATTCATACATAATTCCCTGTGTATCACACTTTTTGGCTTGCCGTTCGTGAACGTCAAGCCTTTGGAATCGCTAAACGGAAGATCGCCGCGAAATGACTGAGATTTTGAATCGGTCGATCGCATATTGTACTGCAAAAATCGGGCCAAGTGGATATGAAACATGCTTGCCACATCATGTCTAAAGCAATCATGCCTAGAATCACTCCACCGCTCAGAATACTTGACAAAATGGTATCCCCAGGTAATGTTTTCGTTGAGAAAACCGCCGTCCTGCTTTGATTTTTATCATAACGCCCGACTAAGATGAATGCCAGTTGATGTCATCCGCGCTCTGGTTGGCTGGAGACCTGATTGTAAGCACATCTCTGAGATGCTGCTCGCAGCGCCGCCTCCCGTATTCCTGGAACATTGGCGTAGGATGGTCTAGACTTCCCCAGCAGGACTGCAAACTCGCCCTCACTCGGATTCTCGGAGGGAATCCGTCACTCGTATATGCTTTGAATTGTGGGTAATTTTGTCATTGGCCACTAACCGTTGCAACGGCCGCCATCACAAAACGGTTGTAAACAGACCTGCCATGCTGCCACTTACCTGTTAATTTTCCATGCATTGTCAGCAATGTGTAATTTCACTGATACATGCAGCGGCACCTGCTCAGTATTTCCGAGTGATTAAGCTGCACTCACGATTCTTCTTCTTCAAGAGATCACTTGGGCAATCGGAACTACATCATGTGTATAACTACACTGTTTACATGTGTGCTGAGGCCATATTCATGCTCCCAATCAAAGTGAAGCGTCAAATGCCAGTGCCAGTTCTAGTGAACTGGCTCTCCGCTAGGGCGAGTATGGCAGGACTGATGATCTCCCAGCAGTTTGGGGAATGATGTAGCTGTCTTTTCATCCAATGCTACAAAAGTCATATCCCCTCATCATCATCTGTCATGATTTGAAATGTTAACACTGAAAAAACACAAGATGTAATACACACTTTTTTTTAGCTCCCTTCAAATTGACACAGTGACATACACATACTAGACAATATTCTGTGTGCAAAAGTTCTGAAAATTCTGACTAGTCAATGACTTAGAAACTCTTGACTTACTTCGGGGCCTACACACACCAGAGTGACAGTGATGAGTAATTTACCTTGCCAACTTAGCTCTACTTATTAGTATGATACATAGAAATAGCAACAAAGTATCAGTAAGACCATAGGAAAATACCACAAAATGACTTTATATCTAAGCACAATATGTACAATCCACAAGGTCAACAATATATGCTCTTGGAGATACAGCTTTCAAATAAAAAGAAGCACCACATCACTAGGCCAAGCAAGTAGAAATCATTACATGAAAACAAATACCTTTTTGTCAAGATGTCCACAAAAGTCAAGATCCTTTATTCTGTTCCACTCAAATGTATGTCTTGTAGGACACTGAATGAGGCTACCAAGGCTGGTCTTTATATACTATTTACTGAGCAGTAACTGAGCTCAGAGTTGACATGTACATAGTGCAATTACTCATTGAGCTGTGTCAAAGAAAGTATCAACTCAATTGGCTTGAGTTGGCAGGTAGTGTCTAATGATTGCAATTACTCTTTGAGCTCAGTCAGTGTCAAAGGTAATATCAATTGATGGCAATTGGCTTGAGTTGGCAGGCAGTGTCTAATGATTGCAATTACTGAATGAGCTGTATCAGTGTAAAAGAATATAACAACTAATTGCAATTGGCATTCAGGGTTAACTACAAAGTGTCACAAAATGTTCATTTGTGTGAAATCCAATTGAGCTGATTACAGAATAAATGAAATGTCATTTGCATTTACATGTTTGCTTTGATTTATTTTGATATTAGGTATGCTGTTAGCACAACTGAACACAATTTATGAAAATAGATAAATGCTGTATTTTGAATGATCACAACTTAACTGTTTTCAAAATGTAATTATTTTGATGATTACAATATAAAACATTTGGCCTTGTAGCTTTAGTTAGGCCTAACCACCAATTCCTTTTTAATTTGAAATGTTCAATGTTTTTGGTTTTCTCTTTTACCACATCATCAATAGCCTGTTTGTTTCTATTTCACTCACAACTAATTTCTAATTTATTCATTGATCATAAATGAATCAACTCAGACAAATTTATTTTAAATAGAGAAAAGACAAGGAATGAAAAATTATTGATACATTATAAACTATTTTGCTTTGATAGCAATTCTCTATTGAGGGTGACCCCTTTAAGGTTATTTCATTGGTCTTTCATCAATAATGGTTTTGTTGGGCAATTTGACACACCTAATTTAATTTATGACTATTATTGCATTATTCAAAAACAACAGATCAACAAAAAAATTGTTGTTGTACTCAACACAGGTCTGTGAAACTGTTCAACTTTTACTTTCAATATAATGATAACTTTGGTATAATTTTTCATGAATTTAACAATAATAACATTAGGAATTCCCTGTCAATGAAACTACTTGATAACAATATCAGCATCAGGGAAATCATTCCTTTCCCTGTTAACTTCACCTACATTTTTGCAATTATGTGTGCATCTTAGATCATCTTACATATTCTCCAAATATGTGTTAAGTACACCTTACTTAAAGTGTCTATTTTGGGACTCAGAAATATTGAAGTATCAAGTTAAGGTGGTGATGGATATAACTTAACTATTACAAGTTATATACATGTATGTAAAAGTTATGATTTCACTAACGATACATTTTAAGTATGTTGGCCTAATAGACTGCACAGTCAACATCACTCTACACAATAAATAAAATTTTGTCATAATTTGTGGCTAATTACTTTAAAAAAGCAATATTTTGATGATGGCTGTTGAAAAAACATGCTGTGATACATAAGTCAGTGGTTTTAGTGTCAGATGAGCTTTTTCAGATAAAACCCTTTTTTAAATAAAAAAAAATAAGGGGATCAACAACATAGGTCCTAATTTGAAGAAATGAATTCATAATTTTCTAAGTTATAAATATTTTCTAGTTTTATTCCAATATATTTAACAAACTATCGCATTCTTAATATTTCTCGACTGTGTCTGTCAGACTTTCAGATTTGAGGTTTTTTGCCATGTTTTTGTGGCATTTACTATGGCAATATATGCATGTCAAGTAGCATTGTCATTTTCTTGATAACAAAAGGCTTTACGTGTTGCATTAACTTTTGAAACATTTTTTGTGAATTTACATATATTTTTCCTACAATCCAAAATTATGATAAACATGTCTCCAGTAAGTGTTAATGACTATTATACATGAATATCACTATCACCCATTCCATGTTAATCACTGCCCCTGAAATATAATACCAAAACGGCAAGCTTTGAATCCTCGGATTCTTGTTAAATAATATATTAAATTGTAAACACTGCTGAGTATTTTCATACTGAGGTGTTTGAAACAATAGACCACTAAATAATCAAAGAAATGAAGAAAGGAAGGGAAAAAGAAGAAATCAATACAGAACGGATATAGTAAGATTGGAAGGAAGAAAGAAATGGAAGGAAGAAAAGAAGGAAAGAAAAGAAGAGATGGGGAAAAGAGGAAGAAAGACAAAAGAGCGAAAGAGAAATGTGTTCAATGTTAACCTACCAGCACCTTTGTACCTTTGATATTTTACTAGATGTGGTGTTGCAAAAGGAAACAAAAGTTGTTCATGCTATACTTCCATTTGATAAATTAAGGCACAAACACAATTCAGCTTTCTGGATCGTAATGGCCCCAAATGTGAATTGTCATTTTAGAGATTCATGTATCTGAATCAAATGGAATTATTTAATGTTGTGTAACTGACTTTACACAGAAATGAGGAGGAACACTACAATACTGGTGCAACATTAGAGCAATCAGGGGGAGACTTGCAAAGCAGGTGTTACTAAGAGAAATTTTGCCTTTTCATATCTTTTTTTTTTTTTGAATTTGAATTTGAATTTATTGACAGATAAAAACATGAATAACAACAAAACAAGGGGGTGTAATGGGAATGCTACTCCCCCTCAATTTTGTATATATATAAAATAATAGGAATTATGAAAAGGACTGGTATACTGGTGTAAATAATTTTCTTGATTTTTGCGTTTTTCACAACATTTTGAAAGTCAAAAGAATGCCTATTTGCTAAGGCTGTGTAGAAAAAACCTATTCGGCTAATTGTGATTTTCTCCGTGAAATACATGTATTAGATTATGTCCTTTAAGCCTGTATATCTGACTTCACTGAGAAATTAGAGGAAGGCTTCCTATATGGGAGCAACTTACAGCGGTTTTCTCGATTTTTGGCATTGTTGCATCATTTTGAAGAAATCAAAAAGAATGCCTATATTTGCTGAGCCTGGATAGAAAAACCCTAATAGGGTAACCATGATTTTTTTAATGAAATAAATACATGTCTTAGATGGTGCTCTTTAAGGTTATGTATTCAACTTTACCGAAAATATGGGGTTAGGAGTGCTATTCACATGTTTCTCAGGGTGATTTTCACTTTTCTTCACTTTTTTGAAAGTATGCTTATTTTCCGAGGTTCTGTAGAAAATTTAAATAGGAATAAATTTTATTTTATTAGTGAAACATATGTACCGTAATATGGGGTGAATCGGGACAGTTTTGGCTGTTTTTCTGTTAAAGAATGGCCACAAATCAACCCAGAAATCAAAATATGGTGTGAAATTGTGTCCAAGCAAAAGGTCTAACTATCCCATGGAGCTTCAAATGATATCTTAAATTTCCAATGATCAGGGCCCAGAAAACAACTGTCCCAATTCACCCCTCACTTTGGGGTGAATCGGGACACTCCATTATTTCCACAATCAAAAGTCCCTATCTTATTTAAGTGATTGCTACTTGTGAATAGACTTTAGAAAACACGTTCAATATGTAAAAAAAAATTTTAGAAGAAAACCTGAAATCAGTATTAGTGATAATATGCAATTTTTTAAAAATGTGATAAATGGCAGAAAACGTTTGAAAACTGTATATTTCTTCAAATTTTGCTGATGATTAATAATTCTGGACTAAATCAACTACAAATGATGCCACTTTCAATAATATTCATCAAAAAACCACGCCAGTAGACTCAAACGAAAATTAGTATGGTTATTTTGGTTAATCCTGAAACTTTGTCACAGACCTGGATCTGAACCCAGGACCAAACATGCACAATCCCATATCCAGCCTTTATTTATGATCTCCTAAAAACACATTAGACAGATTTTAAAGTTTACTGCAAGTTTGGTTACTCTAGTATTTATATTTGAATTGGTACAAGCAAAGTTTTGACCAGCTTGTAAAAAGACATTCCTGCAGCGCCAAGTTTAAGGTGCTGCAGCTCCTCACTGCCTGCAGTTAGAAATACAAAATTCTATCACATTATGCGTTTGTATGTTTACTAAAACTGTGCCAAAAATCAAATTCCTAAGGCAATTAGAAATTGGTGCTTATGAGCAAATAAAATGTTTCCCTGTTCTGTCCCGATTCACCCCAGTGTCCCAATTCACCCCATATTACGGTATTAGATGATTTACTTTAAGGTTGCATGACTGGCTTTCCTAGTTAATTAGGGGGAAAGCTGCTCTATGGGCGTAACTCAGAGCAATTTTCTTGATTTTGCCTTTTTCACAACGTTCTGAACAAATCAAAAGAATGCCTATTTGCTGAGGCTGTGTAGAAAAAGCTTATTGGGCTAACCGCAATTTTTTTAATGAAACATTTGTATTAGATTATGTTTTTAAAGGTGGTATATCTGACTTCTTTGAGAAATAAGGGGAAGGCTTTTCATATGGGAGTAGCTTACAGTGGTTTTCTCGATTTTCGGCATTTTTGCACCATTTTCAAGAAATAAAAAGAATGCCTATTTGCTGGGGCTGGATAGAAAAACTCTAAAAGGCTAACCATGATATTTTTAATGAAATATATGTCTCATATGCTGTTCTTTAAGGCTATGTATTCAAATTTACTGAAAAGATAGGGATAGCTTTGCCATTCATATGTTTCTTAGGGTGTTTTTAACATTTTTTGATTTTTAACAAAAGATGCTTATTTGCCGAGGCTCTAAAAAAAAAACTTATGAGAATAACCATGATTTTTTAAATGAAATTTGTCAACTAACAGCTGTAGTTTTAGCCACTTGTAATTTAATATCAGGATAGGCGTGTTCAAGGATATCTATTTTCAATTTCTACACATTTCCAAATTTGCAGAAGTCGAGAAAATACTGCCGCACTAAGTGGGGTATACAGAAATGCTTATCTACAGGAGAAATGTAAAACCTGGCAAAAATGTTATTTATGAATGTAGAAAGTGAACCTAGTTTACATTGTGGCCATGGCATCTATAAAAAAGAGCAGGATATCCTCAAATATGCACTGTATTCTTGAACTGAAAACTTCAAAAATTGGTCAAAAGGCGATTGTCGGCCATTTTGTTTAAAGGGCTCTCCTGGAAAGGCAGATGTATAAAAATGAAAACTGATTGTCAGGTTTTTCTTCGATCAGTTCTGGTAACATCTCCACCAAATTTCATTCAAATCCGCCGACCCCCACTTTCCAATATATTAGCAAAATCCTTGATGCTCTCAGAAAACCTCTCTTAAATAGTGTAAACTAGAAGTTCAAACAATTGATTCCCCTCAATAAATCAGACCTCAGATCATGGCTTATCTTGTAAGTTGTAGCTACAGAAAGTTCCAGTTATTTTGATCATTATCTGATAGCCTGATAACTGTCCATGACTCAGATGGATCAATAATGTTTTTGAAAGGTTATCTAACCTTGGCAATGAATCTCATGTTAAATCTGAGGGTCATGTTTGTAATAATTCATCCACCGCATTTGCCCAGTTGACCCAGGGCGGAGGGTGGGTTAAGTGGTAACATGCTTGGCTGGCAATTACTGGGTCCAGGGTTCGAATCCAGTTCTTGCCGAGTCACCTGGGCCTATGATGGACGGCTGTTTCAATCATCCTTCGCCTCATTGCCATGTCGTCCTCCTGTCCTAATTAGCCTACACTGTGCATATAATACAGAAAGTAAAGCCCCAATCATGCATCCATCCATGCCCAGTTGACCAAGCCAAACTGCCTGAACATGGTCACGAAAAATAGGTGTTGCTTTCAATGCCAAACTCGCAAGAGAAAGTTTGCCCCTTTCATTCGGTATGACCTGTATTCTCTATTCAGTCACCTGGCGGATGGATGAGGCTTTACGTCCTGTATTTACGCACTTTGGTGAGCTACCGTCATTAAGACAGGAGGAGGACACTGTTCAACTGAAAGACCCTGGATATCTTTGAAAAGAAATTAAGCATATGGGCAATTCCGTAAAGTCTCATTCACAGATTTGACACTTTAGCAGCTTGTTTAGCCCTACCATTACAGCTTACCCATTTCATTGTTATCCAGGCATGAGGGCAGGTAATAAGGGTATCAGACAAGCCATCAACCAAAGCTTCAAGTGTAACAGGAGTCGAGCTATGGCAAAATATCATGGTGTCGGACGTACACCGTGTGATGTACGTCCGACACCATGATATTTGCTTTGTAGCTCAGCTTCTGTTACACTTGGAGCTTTGGTTGGTGGCTTGTTTGATACCCCTATTACCTGGCCTCATCCCTGTTTAACAATGAAATAGCTGAGGCGTAATGGTAGGGCTACACAAGCTGCTAAAGTGTCAAATCTGTGAATCAGACTTTACGGAATTGCCCATATACCGGACTCCGAGCCTTACAATCTTTCATTTATCATATGGCCATTGCCACTCGCCATCATCGTCAATAATGACAGCGACACAGCGGGAGCGTTTTCACAACAAAGGTTTTACATTTACGCCAAGCTTAAAACAACTATACATTCACACTACCCCCAGACATGTAGTGAAATCCCTCTTCCATATAGACAAACATTGATTCTCCAAAACTGCAGCCACTGGTCAATGAAAATTGTTTTGACTTTGAATAAAGAAACTTTGGATACTATGCTTTAGATGAGACTGCATATCACCATGATATATATCGCCTTTTTTAAAGTTTCTTAATTGTCAATGTTTTATTTCAGGCCCAAGGATGCCATGAAAGCTATAAAGAAGAGACTCAGCACAAACTCTGGAAAGAACTACACCATTGTGATGTACACACTAACAGTATGTTCATTTCATTCTTTATTATATGATATTTTGCCTGTTTTTTCATGTTGTTTGATTGATATTGAGGTTTTGGTCAGCTAAATATTGACAAATTGATAAATCTCAGTTGAAGTTATTGATTTGAAAATCAATACACTTGTGTGTCAGTTCTGTTTGTTGTGGTCAAATTTGCAAACATAATTTCAAGTGGTAAAGTACATGTGTGTTCATGTTTTGTACTCGTGACAGTCAATCTCCTGAAATTCACTGAATTCTGGAAACATAAAATTCAAGAAATGTCAATGGAAGTGTATATTGTTGCTTTCCAAGTGGACGGGTTGCTTGAACAACTTGATATTTTTAAGTTCCTGACTGTTGCGTTACTGTTGACAAGATTTTTGAGGAAATCAGGGGTTTTGGGGACTTCAAACCAAGAACAACTTGTGGGGCTGACTCGTGTGGTAGTGCCCTGGGTTTCCTATTGCTGGGTGGGGGGAGGGTTGGTCAAGTGGTAGCATGCTGGGCTCTCAATCGCTGGGTCCAGGGTTCCGAATCCAGCTCTTGCCGGATCACCTGGGCTTATGTTGGACGGCTGTTTCAATCATCCTTCACCTCTTTGCCGTGTCCTCGTCCTGTCCTAATTAGCCTACCAGTGCATAAATACAGGATGTAAAGCCCCAATCATCCATCAATACATCCTATTGTTGGGTCCCGGGTTCAATTCCAGCTCTAGATGGGTCATCTTAATCAGCTACTAATGGGCGGCAGTTTCAATCATCATTCTTTCAATTTGCTGCGTTCTCCTTCAATCCTAATAATAAGCTAACCAGAGAGCGTAATACAGGACATAACGCCCTAGCCATCCATCCATCTGGGTGTCGTACCCTTCTGTTTGCATTAGGCGCCCAGTGGGCAGATGTAATGATGAGATGGGCGATTTTAAAATAGGGTTTTGCATTATAAACTGGATAAAGTCATGTTTTGATGGAATTTTGATTATAATTGGTTCTTTATGGAGGAGGTGGGCTTTTATTAAGGAGTGTGCTTTTTAATACAGGGTGTGCTTTTAATACAGAAAATACGGTAATTAATTGTATTATCTCAACTTCAGGTCCTGGAGACGTGTGTGAAGAACTGTGGCAAGAGGTTTCACCACCAGGTGGGGTCGAAGGACTTCTTGGGAGAGCTGATAAAATTGATCAGTCCTAAAAACGACCCTCCCCAGGTGGTGCAGGAGAAGGTCCTCAGTCTCATTCAGGTGGGTCATTGGCAGTATTGATTCATTGATCTTTGTTGATTGAATAAAACACAAGGATATTGAATGGAGTATCAGCTGTATGTGCCTTGATTATGGTCCGAATTTTCGAATGTGTTCAATTTTGCACTTCATGCGATGGTTCAAATCAATTCTGTTTTGATTTAGGTTTAATGGTGATACTTTATGATTGAACACATTTCTTTCTTGTTTAAAATTATTGAAATTGGACTGGATTTGTTTCGCCAAATTTAGATTATTTCAACTAATTTGCTTAGGTTTTTAAAAGTAAATTGAACGATGATCATTTAAGTTCATTTTGATTTTATCAATTTATCTCTTCGATATATTGGGTGGTTTAGATGTTGGTTCCACTCTCCCTCGGTTGATTTAAATTTTAAATTACATTTGTGTTGTGAGAAAATCTTAGTGTCAACAATATAAATATATAAAAATCTCCCGCTCTTGATCTATGGCAAAAAACAAAATTTCAAATATCTCTGACCCTGTCTATTTTGGTGGATATAGTGCAAGTAAAGCTCATTTAGAATAGAGAAAAAAAAGGAATGCTGTAAAAAATGTGTTATTGATTAAATTTTTTCCAGACATGGGCAGATGCATTCCGAGGTCAGTCCGACCTGAAAGAGGTAGAGAAGGTCTACCAGGACCTAAAGAAGAAAGGAATAGAGTTCCCAATGACCAATCTGGACTCCATGGCCCCTATCCACACTCCGGCGAGGGTAATTCATGTGTGGCACATTCCATTTTAGTTCTTTGCATTATTTATTCATATTTCTGTTATTCTATTAGTGATACAGTGTCATGTTAGCCTTGGTACAGAACTAGCATTTTCTTTTATCGAAGGTCCCCTAATCATATAGTCTTGTTGTAATGAGATAAGTGTATTTTATGCAGTCTTCAATATGTCCATTTCCTCCCATATACCTTCATAGACATTATGTCTATACCAAGACTTGGTGCTACTGATGTGCAATGTCAAAAGTATTTCCAATGTAATTTTGATGAATTTGAAAATTGGGAGTAAATTGACACATTGTCAAAGTATAATAAAGTTAGAAAGGCCGCATAGGTTAAGATGAATGTTTTAGATTGAGATCGTAATATTCTCCTGAAAATCTTTTATTCTTTTGAACAGTATTTTAGTAACCTTTGACCTCTATTACGTGTGATTTGTGAATGTAGAACCCTTTTAGATTTGCTTGTTTCACCCTCACAGACAGTTGCCAACGAACCTGCCCCCGTCACCACCACCAGAACCCCCGAGCGTCACTCTTCTCACAGGGCTGTAAGTTCACCCCTTTTTTGTTACGATTTGTTGGAATTTTGTTCATTTCTAACATCTGACACTTGAGTCCTGAATTAAACAGCTTTTCCGGGCATCCATTTATCTGTCATTCAATAATCAGTTCTCAGAGGTGAGCTTCACCTCATTTCTGTGTCCTCCTCTTGTCCCAATTAGCCTATGAAGTGCATAAAAAAAGGACGAAAAGCCCTAATTATCCTTCCATCTCTGTGATCCCTGACTTGGTTTGTCAATGTGCATTGTACAGGCGCAACATCGTTGTCTGATTTTGAGTCGGATCTAGCCATATTGTTGATGGCCGAGTCAAGTTAATCAACTATGATTGACTAATAATAATCTCAGCTGGATGTCGTTCGGATGAAATGTCAAATTGGTGGCCTCTTTTACCAATCTCTATGCTGAGGAAAAGTCAAATTGGTGGCCTCTTTTACCAATCTCTGTGCTGAGGAAAAGATCCCTCACATGGAATAAATATGTAAAATGTAGATGACTCCATAGTCCATACTGTCACCCCCCCCCTCGATAAAATGTGATGTAGGGCAAGTTGACCTAACTTCAGCCTCTCACCCAACTTCAGCCCCCCTACAGAAAACTCCTTGTAATTAAATTTCCGTTTGGCCAAGGTGTCAGTTTTTGGGTTTAAAGTTATTGTCAATGTGTTAAGAATAAATTATCAAAAAGTTATGACCATCATAACATATGATTCAGGAATTTTACATGTTTTCTTGGGGGACCGCATTTTGCTTGTTTTGCGACGCGAATAAAACGCGAAACGAAAAAAAAATTGATAAAACGTTAAATCTGTCGGTTGGCTGTAACCAATTCACCCAAGCTGGAGCAACCAAAAAAGGTTTCATCACAAGGGAAAATTAGTAATCTTCCATAAATTAAGGTATTTTCTACTTGATCATTCAATGAATTAGGTGATTTATAAGACATGTCAATCTTACCTAACTTCAGCCCCCATGGTCCTAACTTCAGCCCCCATATGACCTAACTTCAGCCCTCAGGTTTCCCAAACTCTAGCCAATAAATCTCACCTGAGAAGTTTGTTTATTCATCCCTTAATATCTATCTATCTAAAAATTTAATTTTTAAAGCATTTTTACGTCTGGCATACTGGAATAGGCTAGTTGCCTGAATTGGAGTTTAAAATCAATTTTTATCCTCTTTCCGCGAAAACGATGACTTCTTTCCAAGCTTTTTTGAAATACATTTTTGGATTTTTTTCAGACCATCATGTTTTATATACAGGTAAGTAATTAAAGCCAAATTTAAACAGTCTGCTGTTTTTATGAAAGAATAGGATCAATTGGTTGAAGTTAGGTACGGGGCTGAAGTTAGGTACAACTTAGGCTGAAGTTAGGTACTACACGGCTGAAGTTAGGTACATGTCCCGCTTTTGTCTTGAAGTACATTTGCACTGTTTTATAAGGCATTCGGCTGTTTTTTCACAATATGGTCATGAAGAGGAGTGGAGGCTGGGGTTAGGTTCACAGCTACATGTTATTCCCATGAATAGCCAGCCAATGACAAGCGATCAAAACCCAAAGTAGGCTGAAGTTAGGTCAACTTGCCCTATATGGCATTTATCAATCAACCCTCGTGAGCTGACCTACTACTTACCATAGATATCTCTCTCCCAATGAGGAATTGAAAAACTGACAGAAAAATGGATGCTTCGAAATGCTCTTTCAATTCACTGTATCACATTATTTAAAGGATGATATCATTAATTGATTCAGTTTGGCTCTTTCATTTGACCCTTTAGTGAGATTATCAAAACACTTTCAATTCACTCTGTTACACTTGCCCTAATTTTGTCCGAAATGAATTTTGACGAATTTCAGGCCAAATACGAAGTGCTGGAAGATGAGGTTTGTTTGGGAATGTGCAGAAAATATTGTAGTGCCTTGCATTTGTGAATTGTTGTAGCCTTTATTTGCCAAAGTTGGATTTAGTCCTGTGAAGGATTAATTATGTACTGAATTTTTGTGGGTAACAGGCGATTTTGTACCACCATTTTGTGTCCTCCAGCTGATGCATAATATTGCACAAGCTTGCAATGTGTAATTCAGATTGTTCAGTCCATTTTAAAATTTGATGTCCAGGAAGGTCATACTTTCGTTACTTGGGGATCCTACACTACACTGACCTACAGTCATAGATATTCGGAGGAAAAGTCATACAAAAAGCAAAAAATAAGTCATGGAAAATTGTAATTTTGATCACCATTATGAAGTCTGTGTTTCCTATCTCTTCCATGTTAATCTTTGGCAGAGCCCCCCCCCCCCTAAGTACGCCACTGCTCATAGTTATGTCAACTGTTGGGTGGTCCAGATGGCTTGAACGCAGAAAAGATCATCTTGCTCATTTGATTTGGTTTCACCCCAACATAATGAGTAAATTACTGGTCATGCGAAGTCCAAAATTTGACCATTGAAAGTCATCAAAGTCTCAGTGAAGCTATTGAATTTTGTTTAGAAAGATTTTGTGGGAACCCTGTTTACTTCTGTCATTTATCTATATTGAAGTTGATGTGACACCAAATTTGCTTTTAATATAGTATAGTATAGTAATCCTCATTGTAATAATCATATTATTAACTTGTCTGTTTTCTTTGAAAACGAAGAGCTATTGTCGTCGCTCAAGTGGCAAAATGGCCACTACATAGTGGTCACTACATAATGGCCGCTACATAATGGCCACTACAAAATGGCCACCATTGTTAATTTGTCCATTTTGAGCTTAGTCTTTCACTACCACTTCTAAAATTAGTATTGGCATGTGGATGATAATCAGTTACACATTGATAGATTTCGCATTAACAGACGAGCGTTGACACCGCTTGCGGTTCTGGTTAATTCACGAACCCCCTACGCTACTCCTACCAAACTACTCATTGCTCAGTTATGAAAACTTGCAAGCAATTCCCTACAATGCCCTTAGCAGGTTTTCAGGTTCCAAGTTACAGTCACGGAGATTGAAGTGATTATTTCTTAACAGCTCACTCGGTCAAAAGAGTGGCCAATGTCTTCACAGGTGTTATGCTAGTCTGTCTGAATACACTGTATTCAATGTCAAACCGAGACATTTTGAGGGGGGAGGATCGGTCTGGTGGTAGCATGCTGGCCTATCTGGGCTACCAATCGCTGGGTCCAAGGTTCGAATCCAGCTCTTGCTGGGTCACTTGGGCCTATGTTGGACGGCTATTTGAAGTATCCTTGACCTCATTGCCATGTCCTCCGCCTGTCCCAATTAGCCTACCAAGCGCATAAATACAGGTCATAAAGCCCCATTCATCCATCGAGACATTTTGATGAGGTGGTGATGCCATTGCTTATTTTGCCCTTGGAATACCTATCCAAAATAGAGATGTTTTCCCTTAATATTGGTATTATTTGTAGTGATGCATGGCCTGTTGCATGTATGTTTCTCTAGAAACAATTGGTCTTAGTGTCTTTTAGTTGCTATTTTTTAAACATTTTGCAAAATGTATAAATTTTATGGTATTGGGTGTGCTTTATTTATTGATGTTATAATGCGGATTAAAAGAAAAAAAATTCTCCTGAACATTCAACATTTGATAACTCCGCATCAAAAATTGATATGTGTGTTAATTTTGTCATCAATTTGCCATTACTTTTGACTGTTTATTAATGGATGACATGTACTTTTAAAGTAGTTAGCTGAGAACTATATTGGTATAAGGTCTAGCAATAAATGAATTATATATAGTGGTTATTTTCTCATTCCGTCAACCAAGATGTTTTGTTTTATGTATGCCCATTTCTTGAAAACACTTGGAAATAATTACATGATATTCCAATTGATACATTGCTGCATGAATAGCGGTGATAACCTGAATTCATTGATATCTCTCCATTACTCTAATCCTTGCACTTCTTGTTCTAGGCTCCAGACGTGATGCCCGCTCCCACTGTAGGAGGTGGTCTTGGGGTTGGAGGACCCATCAGTCTCACTCCTGAACAAATGGCCAAGTTGAAAAGCGAACTGGACATAGTCCAACAGAACCACAAAGTTTTCTCGGACATGCTCAATGAGATGACGCCCGGCAAGGAGGAGACGCCCGATGTAGAATTGCTACAGGTCAGTGGAATTAACTTGAGCAATTCTAGTTATCCTGCGACAAGTTGATCGTGATCCGCATAGTAGGTTAATGTGTGTAATATATTGACCACTCTCTCTCTTATCCGATCAATCAACCCAAAGTGAGCACCCAATACCGATTCTCCTTCAGAGAGATATGTGCATAAAGAAGTGACTGTTATTTGCTCTGAGGTCTGCGCACATAACTATATGTATTTCAATGGCATATGGCATTTCAGCAGCCATTTATAAAGCCTGTCAGGCTGTTATGATCCAATCAAATGGTGTGTTAATATGGCAGCCCAAGTCAATTAAATTTAGCCTAAGTCAATGTTTCTGATTTTTGCCGTAAGGGGGCTGCACAAGAAGGGAGTATCTCTCCTCTGCATTATCCATATTTATCTAATATCTATCTATCTAATCTCTCTATCGCTGCGATTTTCAGCGATTCTTCGTGGGTTGATTAACATCATTTTAACTAATTGGTTGAAGTGAGTTTATAGACAATTTGCTCACTAGAAAATCACCCTTTTCTGTTTTATTTCAGGAATTAAACAGAACATGTAGACAGATGCAACAGAGAATAGTTGAACTTCTAGATCAAGTTTCTAATGAAGAGATTACAAGTAAGTATAGAGACTCGAGTTTGGGAAAATTTTGCATGAAATCTCTCAGATCCAAATGGAAATAATCAGAATCAAAATTATAAATATTTATTCCAATCTACATTAATTTTATCAATTTGTGTTTTCAGATGAACTATTGAGAATAAACGATGACCTGAATAATGTTTTCTTGCGATATGAACGGTTTGAGCGATTCCGAACGGGACATGCACAGCAGCAGGGGGATGTTGGAAATGCTGCTACTCTGGTAAGATATCAAGAATTACCTATGACCGGTTTTAAAATTTTCTCATTTGCTTTGGAAAAAAGGGAAAACAAAATGTTCAATTTGACATTCCTTGACTTGCAGCCAATCAGGGGAGGAGCGGCCCAGAACCAGTCTCAGCCAGAATCATCCGAGGTGGCTAACCTCATTGACCTGGACACGCCCACGCCCCAACCCCAAGACGCCCCCCAGAACCCATTCGCCGCAGAGGGCGACAACTTGCATTTACGACTTGCCAATATGAGTATGTATTCTGCGGTTCTGATAATCCAATTGTCTTGCATATATGATCTGTTTATTGGATCAGTGCTAAATCATTGTATCCCACATTAGACAATGCCTTAGTCTGGGGAGAAACTACTGATTTTGCAAAATTTATGTTTTCTCTCTTTGTCATCTGAACTGTTTTGGTTGTCAAATGATTGAGAAGTTTCAAGAATTATGTTAGAATTTATAAATACAATTAAATTTATCGAAAAAACTGAATTTAATGTTATTATTTTCTTTTCAGGTGTAGGGAGTGGAGGAGTAGGCGCCCAGTTGGGTCAGATCAATTCAACGGCCGCCAGCACAGGGGGTGAGCCAGATGAATTTGACATGTTCGCCCAAGCAAGACAGACCTTCGATGTCAACCGTGATACAAAGTGAGTCTTTTCTGCAAAGTACTATTTCTGGAGACTGTATGATTTTCTGTGATATTCTCTTTTTAAGATTCATTGTAGATGCTTCACATTTGAGTAATTTATTCGCTTTATTCTGTTGTTTCAAACAGCTTTTTAAGTAATATACAAAATTTAATAATTAGTGAAGGGAAATGGGAAGTATTTCCTATGCACAAGGAACATTTGGTATGAGCATATTAACTGATCTGAAGTTGTTGAGGCTTTGTCGGAAGGTTAAGGCTTATTGATGGTTATGCCATCTTTTAGTTAAATCTGACATAGGCGGAAAAGAAGTTTGAAATTTGAAGAATAGACTTATAATTCAATTATGTCTTTTTCTCAGTGCATCCACAATGTACGCTGCCCAACAGAGTGCGGACCAAGTCCGAAGTTTAGGAGCAGCAGTTCACCAACGAGGAACAGGCCAATCTGTAAGTATATATATTTAAAACAAATCTAAACAATAGTTGCATTGATTGAATTAGTAATTTACGATGCTAGACATGGCAACATATTAGAACTTAAGTATTTGTTTGTTAACTGTATTTGTATCAATGCATGATCTTTGAATGGCAGACTTTATTTGAATGTCAGTAATTAAGTTAAATTGAATGCTGATGATTAAGCCTCTTTGAATGTTACTAATTTGATGTTTAATTTGCAAGTTCCTGATTGTTGTCCAGCTTGCTCTTCAAGCTGGTTTTAAAATTACTAAAATTGACAAATACAAATATTAGAACTGGCTCAGTTCACAAAGTGTCAAATCATGTATAGTGCAAAGACCACTTAGGCCTGCATTTCTGCATTATGCTTTATTGCCTGGCCTAAGCATATTCTCCGTGACAAAAAATTTATTTACAAAGAAATTACACAAAAATAATAATTTCAGGATGAAACGTCAACTGAAGATGAGGTATTATGTAATCTTATGTACATCACATGTGTTGCACAAACTGCTTGTAATTAAGATGTGTGTTAAGAACTCTTCACATGTGAATTTAAGTCTTTGTCAAGTTTGAACTTAAGTCTTAAATGTTAATTTTCAGGATGTTGAGCCAACAGAAATAGGGGTATATGTTACACATTACTTGTATACATACTCTTATATCACTATTTTATATAATTATCTTGAATATTTATTCTTTTGCCATATGTACTCTTTACATTTGTTTGATGTAACGGTTTGTTCTATTATTTCATATTACGAGGTTTACTATATTAACTCATTTTCATTTCATTTATTTCTTCATTATCTCATAATATTTTGACCACAAAAGTACATGCAAATTATTTCTGCCCTGGGCTTAAACCCTCACACAAATTCTTTTTACCCTGGGCTTAAAACCTTATCCTTAATAGGACTTTTTTGTTTCACAAATTGTTATCATTAACCTTATCACAAGTTTGCCCTTTTTTCACAGAATGAATATAAACTTGAAATAAATAACGTTCACGGATTACTCTTTCAACTAATGATATACTCACAAACTAGATGTGTTCATAACTTCATGACGATGTACAAAATTTGAGAGTGCATTTCAAAAGTTTATCCTTATGTTAAGATAAATATTGATAAATCTTCACACATGATATGTCACATGTGCATGGCCCAAAGCATGAAGGATTATTCTATACCTTACATGGTGGCTGTGCTTTCTTAAGGCTGATTACATGCCCCAAATTGATGACATTAAGTGTTGAAAAGTCTAGTAAAACCTCCAAATAATAAATTGCTGAATAAATTACATTGTATGTGAATTTAATTCGCACATAATCAGTTTTAATAAAGTTTTAACATTTTATAAGTGGGCTTTTAGAGTTCTACCTTATTCAAGAAATAGTGTCTGAGAAAATCTGTGTCTATAATTTGGTATTAAGGCAGCTACAGCCACCCAATGTAGACCAATATAAGTTTCACAGCTTCATTTCGTCTTAAAGCATAAATCTAAGCAAACATATATTCATCCAACTATACATCTGTACTAAGCATTGCACGCAAATTTCATCTTGTATTATCTAAATTTCTCTTGCCTCTAAATAGCCCATACGCGTGCTGTTTGACATAAGAAAATTTACTTTATATTAATTGCTATTGCTCTTAATTTGGGGATGCGAGAGGCAATAATTCACACTTGCTTTCTTTAATATAATAGAATACATTTTATGACTTAAATTTTAAAATATTCTCAAGTCCTATGTGACAGCTGATGGGACGTAAAACACAAACTCACTCACTCACTCTAAATTTCTCAATTTGATACATTTATGATATTGCTCTGCTAAACCGTGCCACCTGAAGTTAATATAAACACAAGATAAAGGAAATATTTCTCATGTTCTTTCATACAAACTGCATTAATTTAGACACTATACTAAGTAGAAATAATAATTGTACTCCAGTGTTTTGGATGTGTATCCATCCAAGTTAAAAAAACTTAAATAATGAGTCATTGAAACATCCAGCTAAGTTAGAGCAGTTTTCGAGGGAGCTTGGTCAGTTCACTGAGAAGATCCCTGATACTGGAAGTGTGCTAATGTCCACCCTGACATCTGGGTAGACCCATAAACTGAGCTAGATCTAGGTTTATGATTTGTAAGGTCTTCTCAGTGAACCGACCAAACTCGCTCGAAAACTGCTGTATTTGGTACAGACATTTTCAGGCAATTTAATACTATTTATGGTTACTTACTGAAGCATATATGGCATCTGCTTTGCCTTTGGTATATCTGGTTTGGTGCGGCTTTATTTCCATTATGGGTTGTTGGCACTTAAGACCCACTGTCTGCCGAATTTCGGTCAGTTGTGATCCCAAGAGACCAAAATGTGAAACGTAAGATCGCAGTAAAATGAATTTTTTGGTGAGAATGTTTGATAAAACAAAAATCTTTCTGTAGCTACCTTGAAATTTTTGTATAAGCTGGGGATAATTGCCTTCAATTATCTATCGTTGCATAAATTGTTATAACTCAGTTACTAAACTTTTGTGATTTTTCTTTCCAGCCTGAAAAAGATTATGAAGAAATGGAGAAGTGGTTGCAGACACAGGGAGAGGTGAGAACTTAAGATTTCATTTCATTAAATTGAAATTGAGATTGAGAGTATATAGATATTAAACAATCATCGTAAATGAATAAACATTTTCTGCGAAATGCCAAAATTGCTCTCCCACTTGCAGGCCCAATGTTTTGTATTTAAATGTAACAGGTCAACTCAACTGGTCCCCTTCAGCTCGTTCCACATCTCTTAACCTCCTGCCTCCCCTCAACTCAAGGGGGGGGGGGGTTTATCCCTCTCATTGCCACCCAGAAGTGATAGTCTGTGAGGTAAATTCAATAATTTATTAGCAATTTCTCTTCTTTTCAGCAGGGTTCAGCGGCTGGTTTTGAATCTGCTACTAGTTCAGAGTTTGACCGTTTCCTTGCGGAGAGAGCGAGGGAAGCAGATAACTTACCAGATGTAAATTCCGGCAATCGAACAACGGGGCGAGGCAACCGGCAGATGCAGAAAGATGACACGGACAGTGCACTATTTGCCCTCTAAGACAGGAGAGCTAGCGAGAGCGGGAGTGCGAACTTGTGAATGTACGGGTGGATGAGTGTGAGCGAGTGAAAGTGTCTCTTGATTTATTAAGGAGACGTGTGTATATATATATGAGTCAACTGCAATGCGGCTTATCAACAGTAATCGTGGCATTCTTGTGTCAGTGTTTTGTGACAGTTGTATAGAAATGAAACTGTGTTAATTTATTGATTGCACTGAATCAACTGATCTATTGAAACGTGCTATGGATATATATATCAAATTACGGAGAGGAGTTCTCGGAGTCGCTGGAGTAACGCATGAGTACAGAGGTACAGATGTATTACAGAATGTACTGTGAGGTAGTACAGAGGTATTACAGAATGTTCTGTGAGGTAGTACAGAGGTACAACAGAATGTACTGTGAGGTAGTACAGAGGTACAACAGAATGTACTGTGAGGTAGTACAGAGGTACAACAGAATGTACTGTGAGGTAGTACAGAGGTACAACAGAATGTACTGTGAGGTAGTACAGAGGTATTACAGAATGTTCTGTGAGGTACAGACGTATTACAGAATGTAGAGATTACTACAGATGTATTACAGAATGTACTGTAAGGTGATTTCCAGTTAGTAATAATGAGCAGAACTCGCAACAACCCACCGATCATTGATGGTTTAATCACTTGACATTTATTGGTTGATCTTAACTGTGAAATGTACAATATACATAAATCATCTTATATATATATTCATGTATTGATATGTACACTTGTATATCCATTTATCGTAGTGGTATGCATGGGTAGCACTTTGAAAGTTGCCAATCTTGATTTGTACAAATCTGGTTCATCCCATTGTCAACAATGTCCCCGATCGACTGGTTTTAGTTCATTGTAAAATCGCAGGGTTCCCACATTTACGAGTTTGCCAATCTGTGAAAGCATGTGAGATCAAAAGTTTCTTGAAAATCATGAAAGCGAAAGTTACAGAAAAGTTATTGCATTTGTCACGCGGATGTTGTTGAATGCTTTGCTAAAATATTCACAAATTCCCGATTGTCAAAATTTGGTCTCTTAATTCTGCAATGGAATTTATTTAATTTTTTTTGTCCTGGAAAAAAATTGGAAGATATAATTTTGACCTTGATGTTATCGAAACAATAAAAAGGCAGAAAAGTCATGAAATTCGGATTTGTAGATTTGTGGGAACCCTAATTTAAATGCTTTAATGCAATTTTTGCAATTTGGTTGTGATATAATGATGTAATAATTTGTTGTAATAATTTGTTATGCTTGTGTATTACATAACGCAAACTGATACAAATGTAAATCTGTGTTATTTTCATATCAACTTTGCTTTTATTTATCTTAGTTGTACAGTATTACAGACTGTATTATGTGTATGGTTTTGTTGTTTTGTTATGAAATTTATCAACTTGTTTCAACAGTAAAATGTTGCCAGTTACATTTTGCCACCAAGTGCAATCTAATATCTTGCTGAAATTCCTTCTTGCCGGCGTAGCTATGGAGGTAACGTTTATAATAGGCCTATTGCTCATAGACTTTTTGCATTGACAATTTGCATTTTGTAAAGTTGCAGGTTTGATACATGATAAAATTGAGAACAAGGTGGAATATTAATTGGAACTTGGAAATATATGTATAGTTCCTCAAATTGTGAATAAATGTGAATTTTGCGAATATTAACCAGACTTATAAGTGGCACTAATATATGTACCATGTTATTATCGTCATTAGGATATGATTTATTGAGTATCAAATTTAATTCTACATTAAATTTAGTGGGACAGTACTCTACCCCAGAGGTCACTGCTGCTTGATTAGTCCACAGATTTCACGCTAAATGATGATGTCATCTATGACGTCACAAATATCCTGACTTCACACAGAGTTCTCTGTCATCAAGGAGAAACAAGAAAAAAAAATCGGAAATTATGGTTTACTGCCAGTCACTGGACATGAAAAGACCATGAATAAGTCTAACCTTTAAAAAAAACAAGGAAAATTATTTTTTCCAATTGAGCAAATCAATGATTTTCAAAACGTCTGATAATATTGCTGTTATGTTAAGTAGATATCAGCAAATATCCATTTAATTTCCTTAAAAAAAATCCATTAGAATTACATTCTCTGAGGCGAGGGAGAACACTGAATAGGTGACTGGTGAAGTGGCCATGTCTCTGTGGGCTTAAGGGGGCCATCAGAAAAGCATCCCAATTGATTATTAGGTGGATTTGCACAGTATGGAGGTTGTAAGAGACAAATTTATACATGAAGAGTTAAACGATTATATGTTGTATGAGGAGAATGGCTTATGTTAAGCATAGATCTATGCAAGGGGTGAGCTATGCGTGTCCTTGTCTTCTGCCATTGGTAACGTGAACTGGTAACGTACCGTACATTGCTGAAAGTCGTCATGGTGTGTAAAAACGATCTTTGATCTTATGAACGAGTGCTTGTATTTTATGGCAAAAGAACAAGAGTAAGCAGATAAATAAATGTACTCGACTAACTCTTAGTACTGCCACTGCAGCTTTTTGCGGCGATAAGATTGCGATAATCAAATTAATGAAATCATTATGTTATTTAAGATTTATTTTATAGTCGATTGGTCAAAGAAATCCAATTTTAAGTATCACTGTTTTCTGAACTTAGTATAAATCTAAGAAAATGATCGTTTATATCTAGAATCCTTAAACTTGTAAATATTAAATTAATATTGAAGGAATATTAAATCTATTTTGCATCCTTATGCAGGAGTACACAGGGTGTACATATGTTGTACTTAATTTGCTCCAACGTGTATATTTATCAGCAGTAAATATTTGTGAATCATCCATGAAATGTCCACGTAATATTCAAGAGGTTTGTAATCTGGTACCAATGCAATGACATTATAACAAAACAACCCAAGTCAGGGTCACTGAGTAACAATATCACGAGCTGTTGTGTGAATTAATATCACTCAAGCCCGCAGGGCGAGAGTGATATTAATTCACACAACAGCGAGTGATATTGTACGAAGTGCCCTGACGCGTGGTTGTTTTGTTTTTTATCACCTGGTTTTACCTCAAATTTTCAATTATAAAGAGGGACTATTTTCTGCCATTACAAAAATGTGACGTCACCATGGAACAACAATGGAGGTGACGTCACAATCCTATTGTTTTGGCCGTTGCTTGGTTTGTGACATCATCAGGCATCTGAAATGCCGGTGATGTCATAACCATCGTTAAGAAATATCGCCCTTGAAGGGTGGTATTTTTTACAATATCATAGGCCCTGATATTTTGACTCTGAACAGTGATATTCACAGCCAACCAGGTGATAAAATATATTGAACATGGTGTAAATTTCTTGCGATATTTGTTAAAGATTCATTTGTATGCAACGGTTGTATTTATCACTGTTATATATGTGCCCATGTATACATAGAATAATGAAAACACATACTTTCACATAGCCTCATGCTGTAAGCTTATTTTTCATACCCAAGTAAATTAAAAAGCCTTTTGCAAATGTTACATGACAGCTATACCGATGTGAATGATACATGTGTTTGGTGTTCAAAGAAAATGTGTAAAATAAAATGTCATTCCAACTGCTAAATTAATTGTTACGTCTTGTTTTGCATCAGTGCGGAGTGTTAGCTAAATGGTAGCGTGCTGGGCTGTTAGTCGATGAATTCAGGGTTCGAATCCGGCTCTTATTCCATTAGAGGAGCAACTTTCGAAGCTTAGGCTGTTTTTTCAATGATACTTCGCATCATGGCTTAGTGTCCTAATTAGCCTACGAAGTGCATAAATACAGCACATAAAGCTGTTATTATTCATCCGTCCATAAGAACATTAAATTCCACTAAACACCCACAGGTTAGGGTACTTTGTGAGTTGTTGGGGGCTTGCTCTGTATCCTTCAAGGCAAGTTCGAGCTCTGTCATATGGTGTTTGGGAGTATCTGATCCTCAGATTTTTCAATTCAGTTCAGTCCCAAAATTTTCATTTTAAAAGAAAATTCTAGTGTAGTGAAGGCCTGAGCTAATAGGACTTATGAGGGACACAGCTTTAACTTTTACATTTTGGCTAGAGCATGTTAAGCCAGTATTTCTAACATAACTCCGTGATAGCTAACCTCTTGATCTGGGGTCAATTCATGAACTGGCTAACCCATGTCAGCGGTCAATGCCTTCTACAAGCATGTTGAGTGCTGTATGATGGATGAGAGATCATAGGGCTGAGTCCGACACTTGTCCTATTCATTCAGGGAAGTTCAGGATCTTTTAGTTGCCCCAGTAGAGAACACTGGATATAACCCTTTCCATTTTTTGGTGGGTCCTATGGGATGGACCTTGTCAGGAGCTATTGATTATAGTACAAAGAGCTCTTGGATGCTGCAAGCTGCCCATGCCCAGGCTCGAACCCATGCAAGCAGAGCCCATCCAGCGGAGCAGAACCCCTAACCGACTGAGCTGGTCCCCCGACTTTGTCATAAATACAGGATGCAAAGCACTGCAACCACTATAAGACTCTGGTATAGGCAGCGGTGCCGGAACAGGGGGGGCAATTGCCCCTCCTGCCCTTGTCCAAGGGGGGGGGCAGGGGGGGCAAGGATGCCCTTTAGATCTTAAAGAAAAAAACATTATTAGGCCTTATTTTACTAATTATAGGAACAAATTAGTAATTATATATTCAAAGTTATTAGTGACTCTCTATTTCAATTTTGTCACACGAAATTGACGCGAATATGATTTGCCCTTTTTCGTCTGACCGCCCCTGCCGCCCGCGATTCCTTCCGGCACCCCTGGGTATAGGGTTATTACTGCTATACAGCACCTCAAAGTTCTTTTGCATTGCAGAACGCTTGAATCACTAAACCACTGTCAAAGCGATACATATTGGCTGCAGAATTTAAAACATTTATCCTTGTATTACTGTTCTTCGCAAACAGACAGTCCATTAAAAATCATTTTCAACAAGAAATTTTGTGTTTCAAAGAATTGACTTTAATTTCCTTAAATATTTGCCACACATGTTAGGTAGACAATCTATACATTCAAGTACGTCATTTGAGATGGAATGTCGATTCATTTTATTAATATATTATTTATATTATTTATGTATTTACAATTAGAAACAATAGGTTCAATCAGCCAACAACACTGACTCACGGTCAGAGAAACAATTGCATTTGAAAACGCAAAAAAGCAAATGCTTACAATGAATACATAATGAAGTCTCAAAATATACAACCCTCAAACTTAAAAGATAAACCAACATTAAATCTGAGACCTACATCTTTCAACATAACAAAGTGACTGAAAAAATAATGAAAAATATTTTAACCTTACTAAGGTCCCATCAGTCAAAATCGCAATTGCGATAATTTCTGTACATACAGTGGCAATACAATGGGTATTAAGCAACAATTTATTCGAACATAATTGTGAATTAGATACACAAGATATTGAAGAGCACATCTGCAGGAGTCAAATTGAAGGAGGCCCTACATTTTAAGCACAAAATGAGAAGATACACGTAGAGCATCAATATTGTTCAGGAAATGTATCTGTAGACTAGAAATATCAGGTGAACAATTACTTCATAATAATGTTTAGTGTATGTCAAGAGTAATATAACTTTTATACAGATATATTATAATCATAATCTAAAGACAAGAGCAGAAGTTACACAATAAAGGTGGGGTGGAGGCATCTGAATATTTAGGTTTGAGATTTGCAATGTATCTCAGTATGAAGAATTGAAAATATTCCTGGTGGAAAATGACCTTCTGGTGTATATATTGCACATGAAAAACAACATATTCTCTGATGCAACGCCATTTGGTCTATTTCAAAAACGCAAAAACATACTTATACCAGCAACTTGCAGGTGCCCAATTTTATTCTAAAAACTTTAAAGTAGACAGTTTTTTTTTCTGGAATTGTAATAACTTACATTCTCCAAACAATGCAAGTGGGGCACAAGTGCCGTGTAACCAAAGCAGCAATTATTTCATCACCAACCACAACCTCAAACAGCATTAAAGTCCTAAATATTCACTTTTGTCAAAAATAATATCAATAACAGATTGAAACAGCTATTTGCGCAAACAGAATATTTCAACAACTAAAACAGAATGATGTCATGGCAATTATGGCCTAGCAGTATACTTCGCTCAACAAAAATAATCGAACAGATGGAAAAACAGTTTGGTGCTGCATTATACAGTGATATTTACAAAAAGAGAAACATAATGAACCTTATTTGATCTGACTGACCATAATGAAGCGCTAGAATTTCTACAAGCTGAAACGATACCTAAGATTCTGTACAATAACAAAATTCTAATAAACTCTCTATAATGAGGTAATAAAGTAAGAATCGTAAACAAAAACAGGAGAATAAATTTAAATAATTGTAAGTTAATAATCCTCTGCCCATGGGTTTTCTTCTGTGTACGAGTCTATCACCTCCTTCATACACAAATTTGGAATTAACATATCTTGAGTTAAAGGTGCTCTCGTTACTGGGTCAAAATGGCCAACTCTCTGTAAAGAAGAGCAAAAATATTTCAGAAATTTAAAACATTACTTTTCATGCAATTAATTGGCTTTAGTATTACATTCAAAATAGTAAAATGACTCCAATGGTCACTGCAGGAGAATGCAACAAGCCCAAGTAAAATATTCCACAAGATGTGGAAATTAAAAAAAGCCCAAGATTAATATGGCAAAGATAGAATAAGTCTAATGTTATAACCCCTCCCCCACATAATTTCTAGATATGAAACTACTTGTTTTACCTGTAAGTGTTCCTCTATGTCCTTGCGGTCGTAAGTTATTCCACTTGGGGTGATCACAGGATCTCTCATGAGCTCGAAGCTGATCTTGCCACAGAGGTAGTCGGGCACATCTCTTTTCTGAAGACGAATTGAATTTTAATTTCAATCAGTGAAACATTACACGAAGTGTACAAAACTATTTTACTTACAATCTGTAAAGAAAGAACTACACCATTAAAGAAAGTTAAGAAACTCTGCAGAAAAATGTGCGAAAGAAGAAAAGAAATTTTGCAGGTCACAAAGCTCCCTCTAGTGTTGCGGAAGGATCGAGGGAGCATTCACCTTTCCAAGATTAAATTTATTTAAACAATAGGTTTCCTATCAATTAAAAAAAAAAAGATTGCCACAAATATCGAGGCTTACATTTGTTTTCAAGAAAAAAGACAAGCTAATGAAATTAGCTATCAGAATGACTATCAGTACTATGCAATCCCAACGATAAGACTCAGCTCCAGCAGTTAGAAGTCTCATCAAATTAATTTTTAAAAGAAAATGCACCTTGAGATTTAGTCTCATTCTCCTCTCTTCCGCTAAAACCCTCATTACTCACTCCAGGGTGGTGTCTACATCTGCCCAAAACTACCAATACAATTAGCTACAGTGAGACTGCAGTGATAAAAATTTGCAAAGAAAAAAAACTTGAATCATAAAATTTTAGACCACTCACCCGGCGTCTGTCATCAACTTGAGCAAAGAGGTCGTTCACTTGCTTCAAGCGCATCTCCTGGAAAGCCAGATAAACTAACTTAACCAACAAGGGACAAGTATTTTTAGTCTTTGTAACCAACAGTGAACTAAGTTAGATTTTCATCGAAACTTCCAAATTGTTTTGCGTTATTTGATGGGAGTCAATATTTTCATCAGTCAAAAAAAGTAGTTCTTTCACATCGTTATCAGAATTTATGTATTTTCAGGTATTATTAAACCTTATATACATCATATATGAGATCACCTTTTTCAGTTTACTGGATATCACGTGTGCAATAGTATCATCAATTTAAAGTATACTTTGAAAAGAGATATAATGAAATTAATATTGACAGCTTGCTATGTTTGTACAAGATTTCTAATAGTATATTACACAGAATATTGGTCCAAGTAATGAAGCAGTGTACTTGTCACACATGTTACGTATTCACTACGCACAATAAACAAGACTTACATGTTCCTCTTCAACTTTTTCAATTTCTGACAGACTGTCTTTGTCCCCTGACACATTTTCTATGGAACTCATAGCTTTCACTTTTCTGAAATACGAAATGAAGTATAAAATACACTACATTAAGAAAGAATAATTACTACCGTAAAACGGGGAAAAGTTGGCAATCCGGGGTAAAGTTGGCAAGCTATTTTGACCCACTTAATGGCAGAAATGCCAATTTTTCCTCACTGACACATATGGCAACTATGCCAAAGATACCTGTGTCAGTGAGGAAAGTTGGCATTTCTTCCATTAAGTGGGTCAAAATAGCTTGCCAACTTTACCTCGGATTGCCAACTTTACCCTGTTCTACGGTATGCATTCCAAAATCATAATATAATTTTAGCATGTTGCAAAAATGTTGCAAAGATGATTGAAACATAGACCCATGCACAACTGAAGTCACAACATAGCAATCGGATGTATACCCTAACTGCTAGCAACTAAGCTAACCTGCTAAGCGCTACACATTGTTAATATCTGAATGCACAAAAGATCTGAATATATATATAAATATTGCAATAAAATTACAAGATGAAAATTTCTATAAATTTACATTATCAACATTCTATGAAATACAAGTACTTGTATTACACTTAGCACCAGGCTTGACTCCTGCATGGATATGCAAGTCTTGAACCCTATTATATTGCCACTTACTTTTCCTTCTCAGAAATGATGAGTCCATTTAGATAACTCTGCAGTTCTATTTCTTGCTGGATTCTCTTTTCTTCAATTGCCGTCCACCTTCGCTTCTTTGACTGCCAAAGAGCCCTCGCTATGTCATCGCCAAAATTCAACTTCTGCTCTTTGGCTAAGTCATGTGCTGAAAAAGAAAAGCAATTGACAAGTCTTTCGAATTAATATATTTGTCTCAAATAAACATGCCTGTCCTTTAGCAATGAGCCTCTTTGCGGCATCTTATTGCATATATCAAGCTAGGTGAGGTCTATTATTCGGGTTAGATTTAGCTCGAATATTAATAAATTTATTTGACTCTTAACATAATGTTCCAGAATCTTTCCATGATATATTTATATATAAGCATGGCAGTGCATTGTTCCCCAGGCTAAATTACATCTTTGTGTAGATTTTTATTTCTTCAGACTAAAAGTAGACCTGCAAAAGACTGAAGACTTGCATTTTCTCCTTATCATCAATTAATTATTGGGACCTCAGATTGCCTCTCAATACATTCGACTATGAAGTTTGACATGCTGACTGAACCTCAAAGTATTCACAGAATCAGTTACCTCGAGCAAGGCTTGTGATGGCCTCATCAAAGGAGTTCACCTCCAACAGGGCTTGACCAAGAAAGAAATGTCCTTTAACGATAGTGTTGTCAATTTCCAGAGCTCGCTTGCAGTCCAGGACGGCCTTTTCCCACTGCTTCAGTTTTAAGTAACATAAAGCTCTGTTGGTGAAATACGTACCCACGGAGCAATTCTTTCCCTGAATATGTAAAAAAAAATTATTGAAAATTAACATACAGCAGCAAAGGTTGATGACTAAAGGTGTTCAACTCCAGCAATACCCTATGTGACACACATATTCCAGTAGAATCTATTTTAAGCCCCGGATTTTACCCCCACATGGCCATCTCTGGGATGGCTGGTCCAACCACAGAGGGCAATTAAATGACATGTTTACAACCGCTTGTCGCATCCTTACCCAGTTGTAAGGATTATACATCTCAAAATGTGCATTCCAGACAGGGGTGACAAGTATTTTGCGAGTTCACTCGCATTTGTGAGCAAACAGGGTTAAATAAGGGTAGTCAGAAATTTTGGATCGTTTGTGAGAGACAAGGGAGCACTTTTTAAAGTTTCTTTTTCATGAAATTAATGAAGAATTGGCTAACTTGAGGCGCCTTGCTCACATTTGTGTCTTTGGTGTCTTGTTTAATTACAATTTAAGTTTTTAGTTTCAACAAAATCACGGCAAAACAGGAAATAGAAATACTGTTGTTATTGTTTTACTGCCCTCTGATTGGCCGAAACAGTTGCGATCGTTTTTTGGACACTTCTAATGGGGCTAAAATTATAATTTTAGGCTCTTTAGAATCCCAAATCCTTGAACCATATGAATTCGTTTTTTTATGGAGATATCTTTATTCATTGCCGAGAATTCGTTGAAAAAAAATTAAAAAATATGCACAGTGTTGATGCAGGTGTGAATCTTTATAGGCTCATTTCAGCCGCTTAGAATCATCAGATTTTCACCAAATTTTCACACAACGCAGTTTAGAACCTCCCTGAAGAAACAAAACCATCATTTCCTGTCCGACTATTCATTAAAACCCCTTATTTTCGCTCGTACGATAGCGTCTTTTTACCGCAAATCACTTCCTTCTTTTATCAAAATTTCAGATTTTTCACTCTCAACTTCTCTTCAACTTTTAAACCACTTGTAATCATTGTAGAAATCTCTAAGTAGGCTCATTGTCTTCGCAATTTAATTCGCTACAAGCTGGTGTTTTTTATTTTTCAAAACAATCCATAATAACTTCTATAAAACGTCCGTTTCACAACGTTGTTTCACCGCTACACTTAGTGTAGTATAGGCCTACATTCCAACAACCAATCAGATCTCTCAATTTCTAATTCCCCTTTACTCATCAACCTATTCCTCTCACGACCTCATCTATCCCCTCATAACATCCCTCTATCCTTCCTCTCTTCCCCAGTTCTTCCTTTTCTTCCTAGAATTACTGTATACTTCAATTTTTCACTTCCTTCTCATACTGTCAGCCCATTGGCTGTCAATATAAACAGTGTATCCCGATGATAGTGTCATTTTGGGCCGAAGGCCCAAGGCCAATATGGGCACGAAGCCCCTGTGGCCTTGAACTGTCATTATTTTGTACCCAGGTGGCCTTAAACAGTGTATCCCATTTTCATAATCTAGCTCTTTGTAAACATTGTATCTCATTTTCACCATCCAGCATCACATCTTCATTTGTAAACATTGTATGCCATTTTCACCATCTAGGACCCAAACGTAAACATTGTATATGGTTTTCACCATCTAGAACCAAACTCTATTTTGTAAACAGTGTATAGCATTTTCACCATCTACATCACAACTCCCTTTTTCATATAAATCCCTCACTTCCACTTCTCTCTCATCACCCCTTTCCCCTCACTTACCCCTCCCTTCCTATACATAACCCCACCCATCTCTACTTTACCCCCTCCTACCCCCACTTACCCCCACCTTCACTTTCACCCAAAACTTCACTTTTTCACTTTTCTCCCTATACTTAAATTACTGCATTCACCCTCACTTACCCCCACTTACCCCCATTTACCCCCACCACCTTTACTCTCTCAACCTCTCTCTCTTTCTCCCCTTACATCCCATACTTAAATTTCTCATTTTACCCTCACTTACCCCACTTACCCCCACCTACCCCCACCACTTTTTCCACCCAAATCCAACTCTTTCTCCCTCTACACCTCCAACACTTAAATCACTCCACTTACCCTCACTTAGCCCCACTTACCCCCATTTACCCCCACCACTTTTCCCACCCAAAACTCCTTTTTTCTTCTCTACTCACTTCCTCTACTTAAACTACCTCAATTACCCCCACTTACCCCCACTTACCCCCATTTACCCCCACCACCTTTTTCACTCTAAACTTCTTTTTTCTTACCTACACACTTCCCTTACCTAAATTACCTCAATTACCCCCACTTACCCCCATTTACCCCCACCACCTTTTTCACTCTAAACTTCTCTCTTCTTAACTACTCACTTCCTTTACCTAAATTACCTCAATTACCCCACTTAACCCCACTTACCCCCAATTACCCCATTTACCCCCACCACCTTTTTCACTCTTAACTTCTCTCTTCTTACCTACTCACTTCCTTTACCTAAATTACCTCACTTACCCCCATTTACCCCCACTTACCCCCATCACCTTCCCCACATAACATATATCTTTCATCATTTCTCACCTCATCATCACTAGTTCTCAATATGAGCACCGACCCCAAAAAGTCTAATGTTTCCACACGATCGCGTAGCCACTCCGAAACTCGAAAAGAATCAGGGTGTGCAGATTACTCTTTTTATGACGCTGTCAATGGTCCTTTTTAGGTTTTCGCGTTCCTTCTTCGTAGTGGTTACTGCTTCCCATGCATATGTGGCAATTGGTATTATGCAGGCCTTTACCACCTGCCACACCATTCTCATCTTAATACCTTTAAGGTCTGGGCTTCTTGATATAGCCATAATTGTGTTGTAAGCCGTTTGTACTTTCTTCTTTACTTCATTAAGTTGTTTATTCCATTTTTCCACTTTTTGCACTGCCCCCCCTGGTCATACCACTGCTAAGTTTATCGTCTGTTATATTTCTCCGATCATGTATGGAAATCTAGGCCCCAAATTCGACACCATTTTCCCAAGAATCAACACATCAAAGCAAAACAACATAAGCGTGGTGAACTCGCATGTGTTCCGCTTGCGACACAAATTCTAGTTAAAAATTGCCAGCCCCCTGTAGGTCTGTCATATGAGGCAAATCTCCATTAGTGGGTAACTTGGGTTAGCCAGATATAAACAAACAACCTTTAATGGCCATTCCAAAAATAGATCCTATTGGAATCTGCTTCGCTCCATACCATTGCCAGTTGGACACCTTTAGTCATAAACCTTTGACAGCAGTTATAGAGCGAGGTTATATATAGGCCTGTACCAAAGATCCATCAACAAAGATCAGAATTTATAAATTTATACAAAACATTTTAAAAGGGCGTAATTTTCGTTGAAAATGTGGGCAGGGTTCCCACTCTTTTGCCAAGTTAAATTCAAGGTTTTTTCCAGGTTTTTCAAGGCTGCCAAAACCAATTTTCAAGGCCTAAACCGGCAATTCTTTCAAACTGATTTTGCGCCCCAGACATTCATCAAAGTCCACAATTTGTTGTTTCAATTTTGGCAACAGAACAAGTATGTTCTGTTGCCATCAAATTCCAGACTTTTTCCAGGTTTTTGGTGGAAATATCACATTTTCCAGGTTTTTCAAGGCCGGGAAAAGCAGAACTCAAAATTCCAGGTTTTCAAGGTTTTCCAGGTTGAGTGGGAACCCTGTGTGGGTTTCATGCGGCGACGCGGCCGTCAGATCCGCGAATGAACATTGTCAGTAACCTGCCCAAGTAGAAAGGTGGGGGACATGTCGACTAGATTTGCTCCTTACCAAATTGAACCCAAGGACAATTAGTACCACAATACATTTAATTTTCACACAAAAAAGTGGGGGAAGGAGGGATTTCATATTATGTGCCCCGCTCAAAAATGTGGGAGGGGGGGGGCATGTCCCCCCGTCCCCCACCAAATTACGCCCATGCATAACACAGTCAATAACAATGTCAACATGATCAAGTCTCATTGACTTGTAACTTGTATTAGCTATTAACTTGTGACTTACAATTGCTTTGGAGTAGGAGTCGATGGCCTCTGCATATCTGCGCATGGCGAAGTATCGATTTCCTTGTTCCTTGAAGTCAGTGGCAGTGACATTTCCTTTTGACCCCATGCTTAACTTCTGCACAGTCCAAAATTCATCAAAACTAGTAAATTTGACAAGGAATTCGCATCATACGAAGTCGAGGGGTTCCCTCGTTTAAATGCCCACCAGATGGATGATGACGTCATGAGAGAGGATTCCCTTGAATGGGGCCCCTTGGAGGCGCCAGATGGGAGAGTCAGGAGAATAGATTTGGCATAGACACTTGATAAATATTTGGACTCTCAAGGTTGGTGTAATATAAACCAAAAAATAAAAATAAAATTGATTTCAATACAAACTACTACAAATGCATACGTATTATTATATTTTTTAGAGGAAAATTATGAGTCCATGACAAATTTAATTAAAGTTGGTTGAGAAAAGTATGTGTCTAAAGACAGGCCTAAACAACATGATTCATGCGTGCTTTGACTGCCATTCCAGTCCACTCTCTTATTGCGCTGTGCAAGCTCACCGCTAGGTGGCTAGCAGTGCCTTCATTTTGTAAGCTTCAAGATTCGTCAACTAACATTTGGTGCAAATTTTATGTATGAGCTCATAGCCTTCTCACACCACTTTCAGCTCTTCAATTTACATGGATCTTCCATTCCCAGCCTGAAGGTGTTCCCCCTTGTCTTCATATACATCTTCAGAGCTCTATTGTGTACGTCATAGTGCAACAATTTTGCCCCATCTCTCTCTGATATCTTCACCACAGTGAACATGCTTCTTTGGCCATGAAGCGCAGTTTTAGTACACAAGTTGGCCACCGCAATCTTAAGTGAGGCAGCACTGTAGTGGTCAGAGGTAAAGATTTAGGACATTATACTGGCACTGCAAAGAAAAATCTGAGGCTTTTAAATGGGTCAGGAGCTCAGTAAAACCACTGGAATTTCTTTAATAGATGCTTTGTGTCATGTTGATAATGTCAAAGCACAGAACTGTTTTATTTAGAATATATTTTAAGAATATATTTAAAAGGGTTACCATATCAGACAACTGTTTTGCAGTGGGCCCTTTCAATGGATACCAGCCACAGCATTGCTGCATTCCAAGCAAAATACCATGCACTTCACTTAACTCCTCTCCTTTTCCAGCTCTTCATACTTAATGTATATCTGTTACATATTTCATAAATAAAAAACAGGCTATATATACACTAGGTAAATCAAGGATTTAAATAATTATATTCTTTGTGCTGCATGTAAGAGAAAAAAAAGAGCAAGAAAGATAGTTAGAAAAAAGGATACATAAGACAGATAAGATTGATAGATAGACAGATAGATAGACAGACAGACAGACAGATAGATATATATAACTTAATAAATACATAGATTAGAACTCAGTAGGAATATCCAAGAAATTTAATTTTTACCCGGTCCCATGGCAATTTTTCACTCTTTCCAGTGGCGGATCTAGAGGGGGCCCCAGGGGGGGCCTAGGAACCAGGCACCCAATTTACCACTGAAATGCCAAACAATGAACAAGCAGGAGAAAAATAATAAATGCTATACATTGCCGCATATTCCACCCAACTCTCGAAATTTCTAGACACACCTACAATAACTTCATGCATGTGACTCAGTAGCGCAGCGCACCACTCACCACTCCGTGGTTAGGCCCGTCTAGTTATCTATACAAGGTATGACAGCTCAAGCTTTTAAGCAGACGAACATGTGCTGAGTCAGTAGTACAATTGCTTTAAAATCATAATTATCACAAAAGAGAAGTCCAAATTTCGGCTCCATAATTTTCTTTGGTGCATTTGCTAGATTTCAAACATACCTGGAAGTGTTGACAGTTGTTTTAAATAACAAAATTAAGGAAAAATCAATCTAAAATCAGAGTTCCACACTGAACTGGACGGAAGTGCAATAGGTGTGATATCCACACTAACAATAATAAAAACATGTCAAATTAATTGCTATATCTTAAGTAGTAATTTCCCCACAAAATGTGAAGAACAAAAAGTTGATTGTTGTGTGCAAATTTCAGCCTGAATTAATGGATGTGGAAGTGTATAGAAGAGATATAAAAATCGAAGTGAGGGCATTCATGCATGTCATGACAAATAAGAAATTCATAGATATTAGTAAATTTCAGTTCAGACGGACTAAAGAAAGAGAGCTAACAAGGTGACAAGTCAGTCAATTGATTCTGTTTGTTTTTATAAAGCTGGCGAAACAAGATTGTAAAAAATTGAAACTGTTAAAAATATTGAAATATGAAATCAGTCAGCCATGCACCTTATATCTGATTGGCTGTGTCTCTACTCTACAGGTTACCAATTAACAGTGACTGACTTGCACCACATTTGACAAGTTCAGATCGCATCTGTACAGATCAAATTCGCAGGCCTCTTTGTAATGCAAACTGTACCCTTTTTATGGCACGATAAGGTTAAGCTTTTATATGTTTTTAAAAGAAATATTTGAAATAGTTGAAGAAATAAACTTCCATAAAACATTAGAGAGATAGATAGATAGATTATAGATTTCTCATAGATAGACAGCTAGATAGGCAGATAGACAGAGAGATAGATAGAGAGAGAGATAGATAGATAGATAGATAGATAGTTAGATACAGGGGCGTATCTAGAAATGGCCTAAGGGGGGGGCCATTACATGGGGTGAATACGGGGCGCTCCGCGGCGTTTCCTATCTCTTCCATGTTAATTTTGGGCCTGAGGGGGGGGGCATGGCACCATGGCCCCCCCTAAATATGCCACTGGTTAGATAGGTAGATAGTTAGATGGATAGATTTAAAACTCTGGCAAGTCCCGCAGTGCCAGCGCGAAGTACAATCTCTTAGTGGATGGATGCCACCCATCTACCAAATTAATAATAGACATCTGTAAATCACTAAAGAGCACTATGGCACTAAACTCCCACAGAGCCTTGGAAGACTAAAAAGACAAAAAAAGAAAAAATTTTTTAGTATCCCATGGTCGCCACAGACCCGGATCGTATAATGATTTATAGAATCTAACTGTTCGGTATATGGAATTAAATTGATCACACTTTTCTTTTCATATTAACACATTGTTTTCCTCTTTTTTGTTCCATCTCTGTGGTCGCTACAGACCCAGAAGTCATAAATAAACTCATAAGTAAATTTGCTGTCAACCGCTGTGGTCGCTACAGACCCGGAGGATAAATTACTGTTGTTTGGGATTTTTTCATCGATCATCATTTCACATAACACCACCCCATCCTTGCACCCCTACATCCCCGTGGTATTTTTACTCTCAGTCCATCATCCTTTGTGGTCGCTACAGACCCGAAGGTAATACTTTCTTGGTTTGTGAATCCTTCTCATCGATGATCATCATTTCAAGTTTCTACCCATCGCCATTTCATCTCTGTGGTCGCTACAGATCCAGAAGCCATAAAAATTAATATCATTACTCTGTCATCCTTTGTGGTCGCTACAGACCCGGAGGAAATGATCTCTGTATTTGAAGAGAATATCTTAACATCAATTTTGAATACTAGTAGACGTAACCGCGAGCGGTAACAAAACTACCTACTGAGGTACCAGTAACTCGAACAGACACAAGTAGATGAGCAAGTAAAAGGTACATGGAAAAGTACACAGGCATCATACATAATTATGTAACATGCATACAGACAAGAATACAAGAATGTTTCCTGTACATTGAGTACATGCAAGTATGAACAGAAAAACGAGTACATAAACCAGTACATGAACCAGTGCATGAACCATACATGAACCAGTACATGAACCAGTACATGAACCAATACATGAACCAGTACATCCACCAGTACATCCACCAGTACATCCACCAGTACATCTTCTGCGATATCTGAGAACATTGATTTTTCAGGGTCATGTGATCTCTTTGACCATCAGAAATACATGAAATTTTCAGGGTCCGGCGATCTTTTAAACCGTCATAGCTACAACAAAATGTTCAGAAGATGAAAACTAGAGGAGAATTTGGCCTTTTCAAATCTGTTTACAGATACTCTGTATCTTAATTAGAACCGGAGTTAACGCAGATTGAAATTATTGTACAATTCAGGAATATGAACTTTAGAAATACCTGAAAAAATGTAGTTTTTACCTTAAAATCACTGTATAATCAAAACTGTTCAATGAAAACATACATAATTTGCCAAGATTATGTAAACAGATGCTACAAATAGCTCCAGGCAGGTTGGTCAAAAAAGGATGATTCCTTCCATGTCAAAATAATGATATATTGTGAAAATTCGAAAAAAAAAAGAAGAAATTTTCAGGGTCCGGCGATCTTTTTCACCGTCGGAGTTACGACAAAATGTTCAGAATATTAAAACTAGAGGAGAATTTGGCCTTTCTGAATCTGTTTTCAGATTCTCTCTATCTTAATTAGGACTGGAGCTACGGCCGTTTGAAATGAGGCTATCTTTGAGAAATGTGAAAATAAGTCATACATTTTCTGCTCGTTTTTTGACCTTTTGACCTACAGGTATACAGGTTTTTTTTTTAAACGGATTCGGAAAGCCCATATTCTCCTCTAGTTTTCAGTTACTGAACATTTTGTCGTAGCTCCGACGGTTAAAAAGATCGCAAGACCCTGAAAATTTCATGTTTTTTGCCGAATTTTCACAATATATCCTTTTTTTGGCATGGAAGAAATCATCCTTTTTTGATCAACCTACTTGGACCTATTTAAAACATCTGTTTATGTTTACATAATCCTGGCAAATTGTGTATGTTTTCATCGAACCGTTATGGTTATACAGTGATTTTAAGTCAAAAACTACATTTTTTCAGGTATTTCTAAAGTTCATATTCCTGAATTGTACCATAATTTCAATCTGCAATAACTCCGGTCCTAATTAAGATACAGAGAATCTGTAAACAGATTTGAAAAGGCCAAATTCTCCACTAGTTTTCAACTTTGAAAATTTTGTCATAGCTATGACGGTTCAAAAGATCGCCGGACCCTGAAAATTTCATGTATTTCTGATGGTCAAAGAGATCACATGACCCTGAAAAATCGATGTTCTCAGAAATCGCAGTAGATGTACCAGTGGATGTACTGGTCGATGTACTGGTTCATGTATTGGTTCACGTATTGGTTCACGCACTGGTTCATGTATGGTTCATGTACTGGTTCATGTACTGGTTTATGTACTCGTTTTTCTGTGCATACCTGCATGTTCTCAATGTACAGGAAACATTCTTGTATTCTTGTCTGTATGCATGTTACATAATTATGTATGATTCCTGTGTACTTTTCCATGTAAATTTTACTTGCTCATCTACTTGTGTCTGTTCGAGTTACTGTTACCACAGTAGGTGAAGTTTTGTTACCGCTCACGGTTACGTCTACTAGTTTTCTTTCTTACCAGTTTTTGTCATTCTCTGTTCCTTCTGTGTAGTTCTTTATGATATCCCCAAGATCCTCCAGACTTTCTGATTATATGTACAATGATGTTCAATAACAAATCTTATGCTCAAGTGTAATACATACAGACACTGAGCTGGAGACAAAAAAATTGACTATAAGCCAAAGATTCTGAAAAGAAGATATAATGTGGTAGAACTGTGATAAGAAAAAAATGGATTTGGATGAAATGATAGTGCAATGTGGAAAGATTTGATAAGATTGTTCCTATTATCCTGAACCAGAAATCAGACAATAGGGTACATGGTAGATTGCGAGTGATAAGAAATAAACGGAATCATATAGTCACATGACCGTGTATGATAAATGCAGGAAAAGCAATTATTTCTGGCACTGATTCCAGTCTGAAATTATCAGGCATTACCAATTGAGAAAACTGAGGTTTAGGATGACATTTTCCATTTGATTTATTTCATTTATAATATTAATGTGAGTAAAACCGTCCTTAATGAATATATTAGTTTGGTAATTTTTACAATTAGATTTTAATTTTGAATGTAAAGAGACTTGTTGATAATTTGGCCATTTAATAATCCTGTCCCTGACTAAATATAAGCAAACCATAATTCTCACATTTCAAAGCTTTGTGTATCATTGTTGTTTGTGTCAGCTGCAGAATCTTAAATAAATCATGAACCGAATGCCATTGTGACACAAGGGCACTTCCTTTGTAAAATTGTCATATCACATGACAGCATCATTATCCATCATTTTCTGACAATGCTGGCAATCTGCGGCTGTCCTCGGTCAAAATATAAATCACTTCGAAATATTTCTGCAGAGAGTGGCAGTTGATCATCCATTAGTGTGAAAATTTTGAATTCCTTCAGGTTTTGTCTAATAACTCATTATTGTTCACGGGAGCGTTTCTTCCATTGCCATACATAAGTCCATCTTGAACTAAATAACGACTTCTTTTTTTTAAAATATTCCTGCAATGTATTTTTATATTGTAACTAGAAATACCCATAGGTAAAAAGCATTACTTAAATGGATGTATTTGTAATTTGATAATTATGCAAAAGAGTAGAATTAAGGTAGCTGTATGGTTGATGAGTAGGGATTAACATTTGCATGACTTGTCATGACAGATAATTGTGAATGTTTTGCATTTCCACCACAGGGCAGATATAGATTTCTTTAATTTGGTAGAAAATGAAATGAAAATAAACTTGCATATAAGCATCTGATTTGTGTGAAATAATATGGCTTTGACAGCGGTTTAGAGGTGTATTAAGTATGACTGCTGTACTTGGAAAATTGAAAGGAGAAGAAGAAGTTTTGGAAAAGTTTTGCGTGACTTGTCATGAGAGATTCATGCAATCCTGGATTTTAGACAGAGGTGAAGTGAAAATCGTGAATAAAAGAGTAGTCAGGAGGTTGTTTGCCCTCATAAGAAGGATAGTATATAAAAAGAGGGAAAGGTGGATAGTTCCAGTGAGTGGGATGCCTGGGAGAGACGTTAGCAGTGCACAATGCTCAGGTCATGTCAGCTGGAGTTTAGTTTGAATGTAAGAAGGATGTGTGAAGTAGTCCTATGTGTGTGGGCATCTATTTAGCTATCTATTCATGTATAGTCCTGTACAGTGTAGACATGTCCCATACACCTTAGGCTGATTGCTGTTCAAGAGTCACCTTATAAATTGACTCATCATCGTCATCAAGTAATTGAGTAATTGGGATCTATTAACATTGCTAGCAGGGGTGCCGGAAGGAATCGCGGGCGGCAGGGGCGGTCAGGTGAATAAGGGCAAATCGTATTCGCGCCAATTTTGCGTGACAAAATTTGAATAGAGAGTCAGTAATAATTATGAATATATACCTACTTATTTCAATATTTGTGCCTAAAATTAGCAAAATAAGGCCAAAAAAATTATTTTTCTTTAAGATCTGAAGGGCACCCTTGCCCCCCCTGCCCCCCTTGGACAAGGGCAGGAGGGGCAATTGCCCCCCTGCCCCCCCTGTTCCGCCATCCCTGATTGCTAGTGAAGTGTCAGATCTTTGGTGGCATCGTGAAGTGCAATGAACAGCTTTGTACTTTTGTTAAACAATTCTCTTCAAAATAGATACCTTCCCAGATAGATACATGAAACCCACTGCCTGCCTGTCATTCGAGTTAGGCTACATATATATAGTTGATCAAGGGTAAATGCTAGTGTATAAACATTTATAGGCTGATAGCTGCATAGACCTATAGTATATGGCGAAAATAGTAATGGCACATTATATTTCTAATGAAGTTGCCTTGAAAATGACATATGTCATGAATAAATAGCCTTTAATAGCGGTTTAGATGTTTACAAAGATTTACTAATGCATTTTCAAAATTGGAAGTAGGAGACAGATGACAGGGAGGTGTGAAAGTGAATTGCACTTGAAACTGTCAGTGTAATCTTTGACAGGAATCAATGTAGTTAGAATGAAAGAAATTCAACTGTGTTGGTCTAATCAAAAACAATTGAGCTAACCTGTTACACGTTATACATGACATATTGTGTAGAAAGTTTGTAGACTCTGCTGTCGTGCAATGGGATCAAGAGAAAGGCGCGAAAATGCAGCAGCCTGGATGACAACAAAGTTATCAGACCGGAAGTCCACTCACGAAGGTAATGGCTTGCTTGATGAAGTGGAGAGCATGAAGAGGTAAGAAGAGTTGAATCGAGGCAAAAAGAACACTGAGAATAGGTTCCAGTGGCAGCCCATTTGAAAGGCAGTTAAGAGATAGGAAGAAAAATGCATGGTAGGTGAGCAAAGGAGTCGATGGGCTGGCATGCATTGTGCGGAAAGAAATGACCCTATGATGCAGGGGCAGATCTGAAGTTATCTTTTGAAAGGGGGGCCAAAAAGGAGATGGCTGGAATGGGAAATTTGGGTGTTTTAGGCGAAGCGGTGAAATAGAGTGGAAAGAACAATTTTTTTGACAGTAATGGGAGTTTGTGAATGGGGAATGAGCTTGAAATTAGATGACTTATGGGTGAAGGAGGTGGGACCCCCCTGGGTCACCAGCTGTGAAATCCGCCTGTAATGCTAAACTTTTATAGATGTAGATACTTTCAATGTGAGTCAGGGCTAAATTTATCTAAAATTCTGACTAAGTAAGGAAATACAACTTTGTGCATTATGTAACTTTCTTGCTCTCAAGAACTGGGTCAAGCCAAAATAGTACTAGATTCAAAAGAATTCACCCAAATAATAGTGGACATTTGAGCATACGGACAATTACAGCAGTTAATGAGAATTCCATCATGAGTTATCTCTTGGGATCTTAGTTGGGACGGATGTCGCAAGCAGTTAAGGCAACCTTACGTAATTGGGAGTCAGCTGGGGTGCTTCTTGGTCATGCCAGCAGTGTTTTTGTTTTGAAGGTCCAAAAAAGAACATACAGATCATTGACCAATGGACCCTGTGATACAACAGAAACATCCTTTGAGCACTTTTCTGGATGATTTTTGATGATCCTGACTGGCCTTAACTCCTTCATATCAAATGCTAGTTATCTGTGTTATTTATTTCATAGCAACACATCTAATCCTTTGGTAGATTAAGTGAGATTATGTGGCTTAGGAAGATGGCAGCTGTATGATAGATTTATCTTGTAGCGCCATAAAATCCTGTATGAGTTGCCTGTGGCTTATATTCCTTGTGGGTTTGACGGCTTCTACCTTCAGAATTATTGCACATGAAACTTTAAAAGTGTCATCTACAGCACTTCTAACTTGGCTCTTATAATTTCATGCATCCTTCTGACTCACGTTCATATAGTTTAATTCCCTCTTATTTCTCTGAGAGGAATTCTTTCTCATCTATAGACCAAAATTTTCCCAAACTACCTCAGAAGATTGAAGGCAATCTGCAGCTTTCCTCGGTAGAAATCTGAATTGTCTAAATAATTCTGCATGAAGTTGTGGTTGATAATCTCCTTAGCATGAAAATGCAACATTTACATGTACTTGAAGGATGTTCCTCAGTTGTTGATTTTTTTTCAAGAGTCTATCGCAATTATTATTTTCAAAGTCATTTGGTTTATTTTCTAAACTGAATAAATGATACTTATTATTGCTAGTATGTCTTTGGATTAAAATGATGTCCAAAAGAAAGATCAGATCTGAACAAACCTGTTCTAACTGCCAAATTTCCATACATACGAAGATAAATTCCTTCAAAAAACATTTTCAAGCTGTGGAAAACCCTTGTTTTCTTTACAAATCAAGCATTCTCCTGATAATTATTTCATATGGGACAACAACTACATTTTGTAGAACTCCAGAAGGGCTTGGAATCTTTTTTTCCACACTTATTTTAAAAGAGTGGACAAAATATGAATTTTCAAATTCAGACCAATCCAGGTACCATGCATATGTCATATTGATTAAAATTTTCCAACACGTAGCCATATTGCAATTTTCTGTCAACTTTAAGAGAGAGAAAGGTCAATTTTTTTCATAAAATAAAGTCTGCACATATTCCATAAATTTCTCATCAAATATTCCTAAATATGTTCCAAATTACGAGGAAAACAGTGATTATGTTTATACACATTCCAATACTGATAATTATAAGCCATTCCAAAGTCTTTTTTCTAGTCAGAAATACATCTTGTAGAATGACCATCCAGCATCTTGCACAACATTGGTATTAATCATAACATTCTCATCCAAAAAAACACATTTGCAGCCATTTCCTGATGCAATGTTCATTCCTCTACATTTAGTGAGGTGACGCAGACAAAAAAGGTAGCATTTGTTTACAGAACAGGTCGATAGTGAGGTGATTTCTCCTGGTCCGCTGTACTTGTGGGATTCTTTCTTCTCAAATTTTACACCAAACCCTGAAAAAAAAAACAGACAATACTTTAAAATCTGATCCTGGACCCCAGCACTTTGAGCGCAAACATGTAAATGCTGGTTTAGAAATGAAATTAAGTAAACTTACATACAGCGCAATCAAATTGTTTTGCTGAAACTGCAGTGAACACACAACCTCATCAATTTTACAGAATCGCAAATATCATCCCATGCACCTAGCAACATTTAATTGCAAGAGTAAGTGAGTGAGTTGTGTTGTATGCTTCATCAGCACCGGTGTGGGCTACTTAGAGGCACATTTAATTGCGAGAACAACAAAATATTTTTAAATTATCCTCTTGTCACCTGAGTTGAATCACTTCAATACTTTCATTACTTAGTGAACGCCTTGTCATATACTGAAAAGTATATACAGTCAACACAGAAATTATTTGCACGCTTTGATTTTTCATCATATTTCACAGAAAAATGGTAGTATGATAAAAAGAACTGCCCTATGTTTTAGAGCAGTGTTAGTAGGTTAGGTTCCCATGCATTTCATTTTTTACCAAAATTAATTTTCTTGGAAAATGTGAAAAAACTGAATTTTGAAAACCAAAAAATATTTGCACGCTTCAGCCAACTGGCAGAAACAGAATTTTTAATGATGATACTCAATTTTTTCTTTGAAACTACTGTTGTTTATGGTATATTTAGCTCATTTACATCAATCAGACATTATTTGGGGTTCACAGGTGGGATTGCAGGTGTTACCAAGGGAAAGCACTCAATCCCATGTTTTTTTTTCTATGTATGGCTATATAAATATGGCTAGAAACAAGCAACTCACATGACACTCATTAGTAAACTCCATAATTGTGTCTATTTGTCTAAAAAAGTATTTGGCAGGTATTGGTAGGTAATTGTGTTCTACACGCAAGCACAAAATGCCAGAAAACAGTAATACAAGCTGAATCAAACTGAAATATTCGTAATTACAGGACTCAATTTTGCCCCAGGGGACTATTTTGACTGTGAGCTGTGAACAATAGGTTGTAATAATTTTCGAGAAAGTCAGCTGAGATAATTAAGACAAGTGGTTTTTGAATTTTGCACTATATCATTACCATTATGCAGCCTACAACAATTGTTGCTTCAGAGGGTACCCCCATGGAGGACCTCAATGAGCGAAAATTTCACAATAATGGGTTTCCTGTATAAAAATAAGCCTTGAACAATGAAAACTATTCACCGTCATAATAATTTAGGCCATAATTATTTTATAGACAAGCTTGGGTGGATCTTAATAATCGATGCATGACAATGCATTGAATATGCTAAACTTACATATATATGCTAAAATCGAATAATAACCTAATTTGTGTGTGTGTGAGCAAATATTAATGAACACAACTCTAAATATTCTTTCTTAACAACTATTGATAAGCCCGTGGTTAAATAACTTGTCAGAGGCAAATCATCAGTTGTATCTCAGCACAAAATCACCAAGAGCCTTTTTTTTTTTACATTTCCTGATGAGATATTGAACAAAGTTCTTCAAAAAAACTTGCATAGTTTATCTTTTTCTCACAATTTGACTATTCTAATGGACTTCACAGACCAATTTCATGACAATTGCTATTTTTAAGTAATTTTTATACTTAAATGTATGAGAAAAACATGGGAATGGATGTACTCCTTTAGTAACACCTGTAATCCCACCTGTGAACCCCAAGTAATGTCTGATTGATGTAAATGAGCTAAATATACCATAAACAACAGTAGTTCCAAAGAAAAAATTGAGTATCACCATAAAATTTCAGTTTCTTGCAGTTGGCTAAAGCGTGCAAATATTTTTGGTTTTCAAAATTCAGTTTTTTCACATGTTCCAAGAAAACAAATTTTGGTAAAAAATGAAATGCATGGGAACCTAACCTACTAACACTACTCTAAAACATAGGGCAATTCGTTTTATCATACTAACGTTTTTCTGCGAAATATGAGGAAAAATCAAAGCGTGCAAATAATTTCTGTGTTGACTGTATATATGAATGCCTACTTTTGATGTTGTTTTGAAGCACTCATCATTGTCACAAAAACACAAGAAATAGTTTGAACCAGGAAGACAGATTCCTGAACCACAGGGGGTTGCCTCACATGGAGAACCAGCTATAAGTAAAACAGATAAAACCTGATAAGTAATATGGAAAGCAACTCATGGTTGCAGTTTTATAAAAAATGCTAATACAGTGGTCCCTGCATTATAAGACCACACCTTCCACGGTCATGAAGTGGTCTCTAATGGGGGTGCGATCTCGTCAGTTGCAAAATGTACTAAAAAAATAGGCATTTGGTCTTGCAACGGGGGTCTCATAACACAGGTAGCTTTAAATCATAAACATTTATAGCCTATATCCAAGTGATGAATGTCAAAGACTCTCAAACTTGCTCCGAAAACATAACTTTGATTAAGAATCATTTATAATATTATAATAAAACCCCATGACAGTGTAGTTCACAGCTATGAACATCATGAGTGTCAGGTCTGCTCTGAATTAACACGAGTCCGAAGGACGAGTGTTATTCAGAAGGCAGACCTGACACGAATGATGTTCATAGCTGTGAACTACACTGTTATGGGGTTTTATTTATATCCCGCAATGACTTTATCAGTGTTTTTTAGTCTGATAACTTCAAATTCTCCCAAGTTCGGAGCTGCAGTTTGTTGTGACGTCACCAGCTGCCCATTGTGACGTCATGACATAACAATCGCTGCCCATTGTTTGCATAACAACGTCAGATAATTTATTTCATTGAGTTCACTAGGATGAACTCAATGGTGTGAACTCAATGGTTTTTTCATGGTGTTCACTCGCAATTGCGGGATATTACATTAAAACATTAAAATTATTTACTTCCATTGCAGATCAGTGGTCCCAATGTGTAGTAAGACTGTTCCCAGTCGGCATCAGTGTCTCCGATCCTCAATTGCACAATCGGGAAGGCCTCCTTGATTGCAATTGATCCGACTTCTGCTCTCCAGACCTCGTCATTCATGTCACAAGTGCAGTTCTTGAATTCACCTGCACCAATCACATGCATTTTAAAAATTTTGTTGAAGGTTTAATGTCATTATTTACAGGGGCAAGTAACAGGATCGTCGTTAGGCAAAATTTCAAATTTTCATCCAAATTTAACACACCCAGGCATACTCTACAATGGCAATGAATCTCAGTACATTTTTTACGAAGAAACTGTGAGACCAAATAGTTTCCCAGTGGACCGATTTGGTCTCCCGGTCATTGCCAAATTGATATCATGGGGAGACCCATTATCTCAAGAGATTCTCATCAATGTCACATTTCATATCTCACATATCAGAGGAAATAGAAATTAAGTCCAAGTGAATGAATTCTATAATTCACTAATTAAGCATTGCACTATACTCACTGTGACACAAACCACCATATTCCCTCCACCAGTTTTTAAAAATAGTGCCACTGTATGCCATGAAGCTCAGGTCAGAAGTCATTGTAGTATAGACACATTCATACTTGAAGGAATAAGAACAGAATTTTGATGAACTGACGACACTTCTAACTTGGAGCCAAGAGCTCTTGTTGTATGTTATTTGGACTGGTGCTGGTCGACTCCGATAGGAAGTCGGACTTTCAAAACGTCCAACTCTGCAATACAATGTTGGACTATGTAAATACAATAAAGTGGATCTACATGATTGTCATTTACTGTTATCAGCCATTAAAAGTTTAAATACATATAATACGGCTGATTGAGATTATTGCATCTAACGTTTTAATTTATCTGTCGAAAAACAATAAGATGGACACTAACTTGTCGTGGAAGATTGTAGTCACAACACTTGATGTGAAATTGCAGTGGACTGGGAAAGGTGAATTGTTGCCAGGCCCATCTGGATCGATTGTGAATGTTCCACTTTCTTTGATGCCAACGTTGTAATAAGCTTGACATGACAGCAGTGCCAGGGAATACACACCACTCTTTCCTTCGATTGAAATGAATGAAATCTATTCATTTAAACAATTCTGCCATGTACGAGGGGTTTTCCAAAAGTTCTGTCCAACTGGCCATAACTTCAGCAATATTTTATGCAGGCCCATGGTATTTGGGTCAGTTAATACTGAGGTAATTTTCTATTGATCCCCAAAAAATCAGATCATAAAAATATAAATAATGGTTGATTTTGTTGCCATGGAAACCAGAAGTCTAGAAATGCGGCCCAGGGCACAAAAACAGACAGTGGCACAAATGTCTTGTCAAAACATTTAATAATTTTGAGAGACTTTTAATTGCAAACATGTAGAAAACGAGAACCATAATTTCACAACATCTATTAGTGATCAATTGGGGTACATTTGCTTTTTTTTCACACTTTTAATCCATTTAAAAGGCAAGTCTTTATGTTTTCAGGTTGCGGACAGTTTCGGAGTTATGCGTTTTTCCGGTTCTTGGCTTCTCTGACATGTCTTGTGTTCCTTAAAAAAGCCCACATAAGGTACAGATGGTTTTATTTTCATACTATCTTCCTTGTATGTTTTGTTAAGAAGGTTCTTACTCTCTCTGTCAGATTTTGAAAGCAAATTATATGAATTTCATAGATGTCTGTGATCTCATTTTATGAATCACAAAGTAGCTCATCTCATGGAAACCAGAGGTTACTGAATCAAGGATGGTTTTAAAAGTGACTAAAATATGCGCGATGACATTGTTTCAATTGTTATTAAATTCTTCACAATACGCCTATTGCTTGCTATAAGAAAAAAAATATTGATAAGCTTTGATTTATTAAGTGAGGCCAGTTACATTGGACATGTGGTGAGCTAATAATAAGAAATGTTGCAAAATCTGGGCCGCATTCCATGACTTCAGGTTTCCATAGCAACAGAACAACCATTTAATTTTATTTCTAGAATCTGATATTTTGCAGATCAATTTTATATTACTTTAATTTATAATGACCCAAATTTCATGTACCTCTGTTAAATATATCAAAAGTTATGACAAGTTGGACAGAACTTTTGGAAAACCCCTCGTTTTTATACCTAATATTTCATTAATTTTAATTGCTTGATTTGCAATGAAAAAATAACATTCATAATTATGAACGTCAAACTTAGAATACATGTATAACAACCATGTCAAACAATTAAGACTTGGAAATTACAACAAATTACGTACCATACAATAAAGCAGTGATGATCAAGAATATCTGTGTCTTCATGGCTTGGACAACTAGCTTCATTCGGTGATAAGAAAGAAACGAATGTTTTGTTTTCAGTCCAGTTCTAACTTCTTGATAGCTACCGATATTGATTTCAACAAAGACAGAAAAGTAAACCATTATTATCTTCATTACCTGGTTGCTTATTACAATTATTATCTTTTGTCCAGAAGCCAGTTAAAAACACAAATAAGAAGACTGCACTAAAGAATGCAATTAAGGGGGAGGTACACACTGATCATATTATTTTATATCTTCATTACATGGATGCTTATTACGATTATTTTCTTTTGTCCAGAAGCAAGTTAAAAACACAAATAAGAAGACTGCACTAAAGAATGCAATTAAGGGGGAGGTACACACTGATCATATTGTCTTACAATGGAGCAAGGGGGCAATCATAGTTAGTTTCAATTATGGCTGTTTCAGTATAAAAACATGACCACTAAGTATGACTTGTCCAGTAAATGACACAACACCGTATACAAATCAATGAGCAGTCAAAAATATCAAACATGTAAGGATGATGTGACATCATTTAATGACAAAACATAGGTCAACATATCAGTGCCAGATTGTATCAACGTTTAACACGGGTTATCCTAAACTATAACTTATCTTTTTACTGGGTTACTAGAAAAATAATTTAGTCACTACATAACATGAGGTCAGCTTAAAACATGGCTAAGTTATTTTCCCTGTAACCCTGTTAAAAGTAAAGTTATAGGAGTTAACCATTTTAGAATAACCGCGTTAAGCGTTGATAAAATCTGGCACAGATGTGAAATTGTAACCAGGGTTAGGTCTAAAATTGGAGTAATGATTGAGCTTAGATTTATGAAAAGGGTTGGGGTTTGAGCTTAGGTCGACCCTTTGTTTTTACCTTCAGCGAACGAAGTTCGAAGAAGGTATTGTAATCACTTGGGTAAAAATGCTGTCCGTCCGCCGGGCGGGCGGGCGGGCGGGCGGGCGGGCGGTCGGGCGGCGGGCGGATAGATCGTTTCCGGCCCGTCACTCGGCCTCTATTGAATGTATGTGGATGAAATTTGGTACACATCTAGCCTGTATGGTCTAGTTGTGCCTTTTGATGGTCTGATGAATAGATCTTAAATACTTTTTGAAATAATTAACAAAATATAAAAAAAAAAATTTTTTCGTTTCCGGGCCAAGGCTCGGTCACTATTGCATGTGCATGGATGAAATTTGGTACACACGTGGCCTATATGGTCTAGTTGTGCCTTTTGATGGTCTCATTGACAGATATTCTATACTTTCTGAAAAAATTAGAAAAAATATAAAAACATATTTTTTTTGTTTTTTGGGCTAAGACTCGCTCACTATTGCATGTACATGGATGAACTTTGGTAGAAATATGGTCAATATGGTCTAGTTGTGCCTTTTGAAACGTCTGATGGAAATATTATATACTTTTTCAAATATTGAAAAAAACATAAAAATTTTTATTTTTGTTTCTGGCCCAACATCCGGTCACTATTCCATATACATGGATGAAGTTTGGTACACATATGGCTTGTATGGTCTAGTTGTGCCTTTTTATGGTCTGACAGATGGCTATTCTATAGTTTTTGTAATATTGAGAAAAAATATTTAAAATTATTTTTTTTATATCGGAGCCAAAACTTCCCCACTATTGCATATACAGTAATGCGTTTTTCCAAACAAATCACCTATGCAATTTAGCAGTGCTTTTTGATGTGTATAACACTTTATGAATCATTGGAAAAATTGAGATAATGGAAGGCCACTACTCGACGGCTATTGCATACCTATAGACCTAAGCAATTTCGTAAACGCACCAATTTTATGATATTATTGTAATCTTCTAAAGGTGTTATTCGCTGAAGGTTTGCCGCTGCGCAGCCTATGTTTTCATTTAATTTATGCAACCGATCTACTCACATGTCAATTTTCTAACGTTTGACACAATGTCAAGATATCTTTCAGAAGTCTACTTCTAAGGCATTACTGGCAAGAAAAAAAGAAGAAACCTGTTACTCACTTTATTCATATGACAAGTGTATTTTTGTGCATTGAATACATAATCAAGGTGAAGAGGTAAGGTTGAATATTTAAAATTAGTTACTTGCTAAGGTGCAATTACATATAAGTATTGATGATCAACCTGCAGAGTCTGAAGTACTGTCAGGGCTTACACTTGTACCAATGGCTGTCTACAACAGGAACTATTATTCCAATCGAAACTAGTTTTGAAACACTGTGGACCGCTTCTTGTGTTGATTTTTAAAATGGCAGCAAGTTGATCATTATTTTCATGATTACATGATCGATGATCACAACTGTTGACTGACATGGTAAATGAGTCACTTATAAATCCATCATTAGCTCTATTTTCCTCTTTGCAGGAGTAGTAGTATCTTACCAGGCAATTGAAATGCATCTGGAGTTTTCGCTGATTAACGATTTATATTTTTCTGAATGGTTGTAATGTTTCTAAACGATATAATAGACCTGTCTTAGCAAAAAGTCAGCTGGATTTAAATCACCCCCCCCCCTCCCACATGAGGTTAGTCACAGTCATGCAGTCAATCTGCTCTGAGTAAATCTATAAGAACTTGGTTTAATTATCTATTTCAATTAATTTTCAATTAACTTTCTTCCAACTGAACTGAATTGTTAGATTGTCATGGTTTACCTAAATATGCAGTTTGTTTTTTTAGTGTTCCATTTTACCAACTTTATTGAAATTTTAAAAGTGATCAAAGAGACCCTTTAGCTTTGACAAGCGTTTCATCTTGAGAGGGTTCACTGGCTGTAAACGGTTTGTACACAATTTACAGTTATGTCATCAACATGAATTTATTTTATTTTATGAAGAAGAAATAAACGTTGTGTCATTGTCATGACTGCCAGCACTTCCGCCAGGTTCTCTGCATGTGCCTTCTCCTTCGGACTAATTTGAGTGGATGGATGGATGATTGCGGCTTAACGTCCTCTATTTATGCACTTTGAAGGCTAAACAGGACAGGAGGAGGACATGGCAACGAGGCAAAGGATGATTGAAACAGCCGTCCAACACAGGTCCAGGTTTCCCAGCAGAGGACTAGTTTTAGTGAGTAATGAGGTAAATCTCTCTGGTTCTAAATAAACAGAATCGGTGCATGAAGCATAAAATTGGTTTATTGTACAACACTGAATTCATACACGACGATGAGAAAAAATTTGAACAAATTTTACTAATCAGAAAATATTCCAAATCAAATTCTTGATAAATGAGTTATATGATTCAATGCCACTCATCATAAAGTGTTTAAAATAACATTTATCATTTGTTTTCTCAGAAATACATCTTGTAGAACGACCATCCAGCATCCTGTACAATATTGGTGTTGGTCATAACATTCTCATCGAACAACACACATCTGCAGTCCTTTCCTGATGCAATGTTCTACCCCCTACATTTAGTGAGGTGATGCAGGCAAAGAAGGTAGCACTCATTTTCTGAACAGGTTGATATTGAGGTGATTTCTCCTGGCCCACTGTATTTGTGTGATTCTTTCTTCTCAAACTTCAGTCCAAACCCTGAAAAATAAGAAATTACAGAAAATGAAATCTTGAGGTTTGAGCTTCAACTATAATTCTTTGAGCTTATGATATAATGGTATTGCATGTGCTGTCTTCTAAAATGTCATGACTAAGTGTGCATTGCAACTTGGCATCCATAGTCATACAGACAGCAAAAAAATATTAAATTTTTCTGCTTTGACATACACACTTAAAGGTGTGCCAATTTTTCTCAACATCGTAAATGCCATATCAGGTGAGTAAAAAATTGTAAAAAACCTACGTTTAATGTCATGTTGCCCACACTCATCCCTGTCACAAACACACAAGAAATAGTTTGAACCAGGGAGACAGATTCCTGAGCCACAGGGGTTGGCGTCACATGGTGACACAGCTAAAAGATACAAAAATAGATAATATGATATAACGAGGATGCATTGGGGAATTGTCATTTTGATGGACCAAATATATGTTATATTCTTCTGGTGCAATGAGATCTCGAAATTATAAAAGAATGATTCTGGTGAACATGGCTTACTTGGTAAACGTAAATCTGGGATTTTGAATTCGTAAGTTTATGCATTTTTGTCAAGTCTGTAGGATTCCAACAAGATGTAACTTTGTAAATATGTACAAATTACGATGATTTTAATGATCAATGTTATTTTCATATCATTTTTGCAATTGGTTCATGATACTAATCATAATGTTTATCCCTGTTTTAAGTAAATCATTACACGGATGACACTCTGCTGTATAACACTGGACAAAACGTTTCAACATGGCTTTCCCTAGTTTTCTATGATTGTGGAAACCCCAACGAATATAAGAAACTCAAAACCTGGCAGGATTTAAATTTAGTAGAACAACAATAATAGTTTAGTGTTAAAATCAATGCCATTATTATAAAAATGTCTTACTTCCATTGCAGATAAGTGGTCCCAATGTGTGATAAGATTGCTCACGGGCGGCATCAACGTCTCCTATCCTCAATTGCACAATTGGAAAGGCATCTTTAATTGCAATATGTCCGGCTTCTTCTCTCCAAACAGCATCGTTGCGGTCACAAGTGCAGTTCTTGAATTCACCTGTAAGCAATTTGCATTGATCAGACAATTTCTTTGTTGCAAAAATGTCTGTATTCCATAATGTCATAATATCTATTGATAAATATCAGTGATATTTAACATGGTATTACCCTGGAATTAACTAAATGCTATTCTGTCTCCAGGAAAGGAATAGTCAGTATTTCTTCACTTAAATATAACAAATTATTTTAATATATTGTTTTGTTCTCATTTGAGTCATAACAGGGCTCTGTTGAAGCAATAAAGTATATTAAAATTCACTGAATCCTGATAGCAATTGTGTTGATTGGAAGCGCATAATACCCTAAACGAGTATCAGTTCATATTCTCTTTAAGCTAAGGATTGTTTACTACTTAGAATGTGCAGAATTGATGGCCTTAATATATGCCTATGGTTATCAGATTAAAATTTTCGATATATAAACATGTGAAAGTGCACCATTAGTACAACTGCATGTAAATACTTTGCATTTGGCAGACTCACTGTGACACAGTCCACCATATTTTCTCCACCAGTTCTGATAAATGGTGCCATCATAAGCCATGAACCTCAGCGCACCACTCATGAAAACATGTCTGCATTCATATTTGAAGGAATAATAACAGGATGTTGATGAAGTCACGACGCCTCTAACTTGGGACCAAGAACTCAGGTTGTAGGTTATTGTAACTGGTGCGCGCCCAGAGACAGTCGAACGGGGATTCTGAATACGTCCTATTCTGTAATATAAGGTATGATAAGATAAAACCTTATAGGCCTAGTCACACAAGAATCACCCAATGAATATTGTACAAACTTCACAAAATAAAATAAAGTATGTGATTAGAATTAGAATTAGAATTTATTCGTAAACAAAATACAATTACACTTCAACAAAACAAATAGCAGAAATAAAATACCAATAGAAAATAGGAACTGAGTCAACTGACACAATGAATGTTTATATGTTCCGTAGCAATTTCACAATATAATTTCTTAATCTTTATGAAACAATGAATTATGTAGGAAATAAAAAATGATAATAATACTGATAAGTTAAAAACATTGATAAGTACTGGCATATATACAAAAGTTTTAATGATTATAATCTTAATAATAGTTAAGTGTGATTATCAAAGTTGTCTCTACTAAAGACATTGAAATCTTATTTGTCATGATTGACTGTGGTCTCAACAACATTCGATGTGAAATTACATTGGACTGGAAAAGGTGAATTGTTGCCAGGCCCATCTGGGTCAATTGTGAATTTTCCACTTTCTCGAACACCCACATTGTAGTAAGCCTGACATGATGGCAGTCCCAGAGAATACACATCACCTGAAAAAGATAACCAAATGAAATTTATTTAATAAATAATAGATCACCTACCGTCATAAAATTACACTTGGTTGATTTTCATCTGAAGGGGCTTATCTTAAACAAAACAAACTAACATTGATAAATTTTGATTATTGAACTACAAAAATCAGTTTGCAATTGTTTAAGATAAGCCCCTTCAGATGAAAATCAACCAAGTGTGATTCTATGTGATACGACAATTTCACAATGCAGGTGCCTTTGTGTCACACTGGTATTCGCTCCATGTTTTATTGATGATTCTACTGCCAAAACATCAACCAAGCTTCCAATTTCACTGGGGCTACCGAAACATACTTCACCAAAGATTTAATATCAAAAATATGATTAGAGTTCACTTGCATGTGTCCCAAAAATTGCTCAAAGTATATCAAACTTGTCTAGTTATTATCACTCATATATAGTAAAATATAATATCTATGTCCATACACTCATACTATGAGGCATATATTTCGTTATACACTGTCATATGATAGGCCTAGAAATACTTTCTCATAACTGATGATTTCCCGTGTATCCGCATATTTTTCACAATAATAGGTAAAACATATCTGTTTTTTCCACCTTGCTGTACCTATCATCTCTTCAAAATCTTTTTTTTTAATCACAGTCATACCATAGTTTCTTTCTTCGACTGATGTTCTTTTGCTTGGCTACAGCGCTGTGACTGTGTACATGATAAACAGGAGTATTGCATCTGTTATTGAACGTCATCACACCTTATCATCAGGTCTGGGAGATGTTGGCGATATATGATAAGGAACTATTCTTGAAGAAAAAAGAGAGCAAAAAATGTGAGAATATAGCAAAGAAATCCTGATCCACTGTGACATTCTGATATGATTCATATTCAGAGAGATTACAGGGCTACACCTGATTATAGAGCAAAAGCCTTGGGTCCGATAAGTCAGAACTCAGTTGATGTCAGATTGACCTAGAATATAAGTTATTCATATGATCAATCTACCATACAGCTACCATCTTCGGATCTTCTTAAACAGCAAAATTAATCTCACTTTATCTTGCAAAATGACCCTGCACCTTAAGGTGCATCAGTTGCCTCAACATCAGCCGATCCTGCTGTACCTTGTCCATAGTTGTGTTTAACTATACAAATTAAGAAAATTTTGTATGACATCACTTATATATACGTAGATTCTGTTTACATGACTGCATGATACTTAGTCTTTGCTTTTCCCTTCATATAAATTATGTTTTATCGATGTGAGCAATAATTTACTCAGTATTTCATGTCAGCTCTAAAAGCTATTTCAGTTATTCGTGATGATCATGATAAATATTTTATTACGAAGAAAAAAAAAACAAGCTTGCTATGCTATATGTTGATAAGTTCCAATTTATTTTAACCTTGTGAAAAACTAACCCTAACACTTTTTGTGCACAAGAAAATGGGTCCATGTACATTAAGGGTGCATTAGTTATCCCATGAATAATTTTAAAAAATGGAGCCTGGAAGTCGTACTTTGACTTGAGTATGTGTTTATGGCAGTCAGAGGCACATACTAAACTTTCTTTTTTTCGCATTTGGACTGATCTTCTATATCCTAATAATCGATTTACTACAAAATATTCGGCTTGAAAGGCCGATCTTAACACCTGCAGGATAATTGGTTTTAATCTGATTTAATATATATTTATGAAAATGTCATTAAGGCTTATGCACCTTCGGTGTCCTATAAAAAGACTTTTCGTGAAGGTCACCCAATATGGCATGTAAAACATTTATTGTCATTTATGCAGATATCACACATTCCTGATATAATGGAATTTTTAAAAATAGACTAATGTGCAAGGTTTGTACCCTTCTTCATGAGACTGCAAATAATCAATACCCTTTTTTAAACTCCATTGAAGTTTGAGTGAAAATCTTAAATAAATATATTTATTCAATTGCTTCCAGTCTTATGAAATTGTGACTATAGATTAAATCTGATATACATCCTCCTTGTACCATGCACTCCATTTAGTGCAGGATATACAGATTATGTATATCGACAGGCAATTATAGGCCTACCATCAATATAGTGATTTTAAATTATTTTGACAACATGATGAAGACTTAAATGAGGGCCTTGCAAATAATTGGCATAAATGCCCAATAATCGCATCTTCTTTCTGTTATAATTAGAATCAATAATTGCTGATCACAGGAAGTTTTGTTTGATATATCTTCAGGTTGTTGTATGCTTGTGGCAACAATATTGAACGCCAGACACGCCAACCCTCCCGAGCAGCAACGTAAATCAAACCTTTCGCTACGTAATTATTTTGGTTAGAATGAAACGTTGGGCCAAACAACATATGACAAAGGTAGGGCAAAGGTAATTTCCAAACGTTGCACTCAGATGGAAAACCAAACGTAGGTCGCAACCTTAGTAAGAGGTTGGCACATAGTTTGTTTTATAGTTTGGCCTAACGTTTGGTTCACAGGTAAGTCATACCTTTGGTTGAGAGGCTGGAAGAACGTTTGGTTGTAACATTTGGCTAAACGTGTCAGTCATACGTAAGTCATACCTTTGGTTGAGAGGTTTGAAGAACGTTTGACTATTACGTATGACCATACCTTTGATTCATAGGTTTGTCGAACATTCATTTGAGAGGTTTTTAAAACCTTAGACTATTACGTAAGTCATACCTTTGGTTAAGTGGTTTGAAGAACGTTTGACTATTACGTATGACCGTACCTTTGATTCATAGGTTTGTCGAACATTCATTTGAGAGGTTTTTACAACCTTAGACTATTACGTATGACCATACCTTTGATTCATAGGTTTATCAAAGGTATGGTCGCACATTTGGCAATATGTAAGTTCCAAGGTTTCTCCAACGTGTTTTTGATATGTATGGACCACGTTTGAAAGTAATGTTCAGGACAAACGTCTGATCATACGTATCTGCCAAAGGTTTGTTGAAGGTTTGCACCAAGTTGCAGATCCTGGGATCCTAAATCTCAGAGAGTCTTGTAGCGCCATCTATTCCATACCTATTCCAGTCTATCTGGTAACTTTGAGTGGTTAAAACCTCCAACAGGATGCTTGCTGGTGATAATTGGATGAAGCCATAAAGAAATAGTAGCTACACCAGTTACAAAAATTACCAAATAAATATCTCTTAAAATATGAAAGATTAGATAGGCCAAAAAAAAAACTGAAGTACTGCTCAATCACAAACGAGCAAGAGGGAATCAGATGAGACCGGAGTTGAACTGAGCCTACTTGCATCGGAATGCCACCTATCCAGCAGGCCAATTTGGATTGGGATTTTTCCAACTCTTCCGAGTTGAAGTATTAATCCCTTACAAGGTAAGTGAATATTGTTATTTATTGTAGTCCTTAATTGGACTGTAGACTGCTTGGTAAAACAAGGAAGAAAAGTCTACTAATTTTGGAGCCACCTTCAGTGCTTGCTGCTTGGCTCTGCTCTCTCTGTTTTTCTCTTCTCTTCACTGTTTTAACATGTTTTCTCTTTGCAGATCTCCAACAATCAATTGACCAACCACCCATCGCAAGACCTAAAAAAAAAAATTCTTGAAATCTCCCCCCCCCCCCCAAAAAAAATCCTGCAGTAAAATCATATATGAGAGCATGCTTTATTCAACCATAATGAGGGCCAGTATTCAAGGGCTTTATTTTATTTTATTTTTTTTTCGGAGGGGGGGGCAGGGCAGGCTGGTTGGGTCCGCCTGAAGCAATGCGGCAGTCCCCCGGGCGATCCGCCCCTGGCCAGCGCCTCCCTACTTGCTGGTCAAGATGGCAAATTCATGTGCATTGCAATCAGCCAGAACACGAGTATCCATTGTAACACCGATACATATGTTTCCTCAAAGATGTTATACGTTGGATTCCATTCTTAAAACCAAATCCCAGGTCATATTTATCAAGATCTAGTCCATTTAATTCCGAAGTGCGAGCACTATTGAGAATCCACCAGGGATCCACATCCTTCACATCGCCGACTAGACCGGGTGATTCTGAAGCATACACAGCATCCACAGCCATCCGAATCAGTCATTTAACTAAGACACATCCTAGAATCAAGATCCCATGGTTAAATACTTCGTTACGATGGAATTGAAGGTGTTCTGGACCGATATAAATCGAATACACGAGCGTGGACCGCCATGGCCGCCACCTTGCCCGATGTTTGCGCATATGCAAGATATGACGCGCTGGGCTGGCCTGCTACGCCTGACGCCCCAGAGGCGTATAACGACCGTTCCTTCAACGTGGGGGCCACGTTGTCCAGAAATGTTGGAGAAATACGCAATATTTACGATATATACGTACGTAATTATCTCGTAACCAATTGTCGAACTTTTGGTCCGATGTGGATGGGAGGTTTAATGCTACCTTAGACCAACGTTTCTCAAAGGAAATTGTCCACAAGGGAAGTCTTCCCAATGAGGCTGCAGAAATTCATGTCAAATTGGCTGTATTGCTGTATATCTGCCAGATATCTGCCAGATATTATCTGGTCTGTGCCTTGTAGAACTGTGTTAGAAGCTGTAGCTATGCATTTAAGGCTTTATTAGTCTTAACCAAAATTGTCACAATTGTCTGACTCAAATCTTGAACCTTGTCATATCCTATCTTATATTTTTGTTATTTGCTCAGATTTTCTTTTTGTATACAAATCCCCAATTCTCCATGAATCTGCCCATGCTATATATCAATCTTCATCTTTTCAAAAGCTCTACAGATTTTTATCTTTACACAACTATCTGTTACTTCTAACACCCTATCCACACATGTATGCTATCCACACAGCTCTATTCACGTGGCTGCAATAGTGGTAGTGCATTGTTCTCCCTGGGCTCAGAAGAGGGAGGCATCAAATAAACAATACAAAACAGGTTCTTCCTTACAAATCAGGACACTATCAACCAACTTAACAAAACTACACAATTTCCATCCTTTCTACTTTCCCCTATCGACTGGCTAATTCTATATGTCCTATTCCATATTACAAATTCACCTTTTTGCCTGATTTTTCGTTCTGCATGGGAATCCTCAATTATCCATGGATCAGGCCATGTCATACGCCAATCTTCCTCTTTACTCTTCCTTTACACATTTTTACCTTCACAGTACTTAACATCCATGAGTTCTGCACCTACAGTAGTTTTTGTAATCCTACACTCACCAGACGGCAACACCTTTCCAATCATCATTTACGCTGCAGGGCAACGCATGTCAGCGCCACAATGATAAACCACAATACTGCACACTGCTACTAATTTGTAGGCCTACCTCTTTATTCCAACAAGCATGGGGGTCCTCTAGTATACCATATGTATGGAGCAAGGACATCATGAAAAGTTTAATAGAATGAATTATGGCAAGACTGAAACCAAAAGTAACGGGGTTTTTTTTTTCATCTAAATTATTCCAATTATATACAATTCAATTGCATCACAAATATTTCCTCTTATTAGTACGCCTAGAAAGCACATAATAGACATATATAGATGGATGCTGAATATAGGCTTAAATGCCTGGCCTGAAAATTGTCCAAGATATAAGGAGTAATTCAATTGCCAGAGGCCACGGTGCATGCATTGCATGCTATTTAAAGCCTATTTTGCAAAATATACCCAATAGGCCAAATACAATTTCTATCCACAAGTTTCTCCAGCAAATGTTGAGAAAAGGAACTCATTTATTGTGCCATTGCACAGCCTGCCAGTTTGAGGGGGGTGGGCGGCCCTGGGGGCAGTACACTTAAATTTCTTCCTGCACCTGCATAAAACTGCAGAATTCTGCAGTTTCCTGCAGAATTCTGCAATTCTGCAGAAAATTCTGCAGTTCTGCAGTTCTGCAGTTTCCTGCAGAATTCTGCAGAAAACTGCAGAATTCTGCAGTTCTGCAAAAAATTCTGCAGTTCTGTAGGAAACTGCAGAATTCTGCAGGAAGCTGCAGAATTCTGCAGGAAGCTGCAGAATTCTGCAGTTCAGTAATAAATTCTGCAGTTCTGTAGTAAGTTGTGCAGAATTCTGCAGTTCTGCCTATACAAGAATGAGGACTGTGAGGAAAACAAGTGGGATCGCAAAAATTTCATTTTACAAACTGCTGTAAACTTCCATGGACGTTTTGCCTCTCTGCTGTGCTCGGCCAATTCTCAACCAAAATTCATTCAGAAAAAAGTTTCAGGTACCCCAGAACCAGGTCTATTGATTACTGTAGTCAGTCTTTGTCCGTCGTTGTTTCTTTTCGCCGTAAGGCCACTTTTTCGGCGATCGGTCAGATCGCAAAAATGTCATTTTACAAACTGCTGACAGTGATCTATCAAAATAAACTTCCATGGACGTTTCGCCTCTCTGCTCGGTCAATTCTCAACCAAATTTCATTCTGAAAAAAGTTTCAGGTACTCTGCAACCAGGGCTATTTAATACAGTATTCAGTCTTTGTCCGTCGTCGTTTCTTTTTGCCATACGGCTCTTTTTTCGGCGATCAGTGTGCTCGCAAAAATGGCAATCCACAAACTGCTGACAGTGCTCTGTCAAAATTAAACTTCCATGGACGTTTTGCCTCTCTGCTCGGTCAATTCTCAACCAAATTTCATTCCGAAAAAAGTTTCAGGTACTCTGCAACCAGGGCTATTTAATACAGTAGTCAGTCTTTGTCCGTCGTTGTTTCTTTTTGCCATACGGCTCTTTTTTCGGCGATCAGTGTGCTCGCAAAAACGGCAATCCACAAACTGCTGACAGTGCTCTGTCAAAATTAAACTTCCATGGACGTTTTGCCTCTCTGCTCGGTCAATTCTCAACCAAATTTCATTCCGAAAAAAGTTTCAGGTACTCTGCAACCAGGGCTATTTAATACAGTAGTCAGTATTCGTCCATTGTTGTTTCTTTTTGCAATTTTTTCGGCGATCAGTGTGCTCGCAAAAATGTCATTCCACATACTGCTGCCTGGTAGAACTGCAGAATGTGCAACAGAAATGCGATATCTGCAGCTTCCTGCAGAATTCTGCAGCTTCCTGCAGAATTCTGCAGTTTTTTGCAGATTTTTTGAAACTGCAGAATTCTGCAGTTTTCTGCAGAATTCTGCAGTTTTTTGCAGAATTCTGCAGTTTTTTGCAGATTTTTTTGAAACTGCAGAATTCTGCAGTTTCCTGCAGAATTCTGCAGTTTTTTGCAGAATTCTGCAGTTTTCTGCAGAATTCTGCAGTTTTTTACAGAACTGCATAAAACCTCCCAGGCTGCATATCTCCTACAGAATTACAGATTTTGCAGCAGAAACTTTTTAGAAACGCTGCAGTGACAGAGGACTACCAAAACCCCGACCCCCCAAATCACAACCCCCCAAACCAACCCCCCAAATCAATGTTTCCTTGGTAGCGGCAAGCTCAATGTCAAAGAGGTCTGAACTGTACAGATGCATTACACTGGTGGCAGGGAACAGCAGAACTGCAGAATTCTGAAGCTTCCTGCAGATTTTTTTGAAACTGCAGAATTCTGCAGTTTTTTGCAGAATTCTGCAGTTTTTTGCAGAACTGCAGAATTCTGCAGTTTTCTGCAGAATTCTGCAGTTTTTTGCAGATTTTTTTGAAACTGCAGAATTCTGCAGTTTCCTGCAGAATTCTGCAGTTTTCTGCAGAATTCTGCAGTTTTTTACAGAACTGCATAAAACCTCCCAGGTTGCATATCTCCTACAGAATTACAGATTTTGCTGCAGAAACTTTTCAGAAACGCTGCAGTGACAGAGGACTACCAAAACCCCGACCCCCCAAATCACAACCCCCCAAACCAACCCCCCAAATCAATGTTTCCTTGGTAGCGTCAAGCTCAATGTCAAAGAGGTCTGAACTGTACAGATGCAATACACTGGAGGAAGTAACAGAGGTTCAGAAATCATGCGGGGAGCAGCAGAACTGCAGAAGATTTTTTTGAATCTGCAGAATTCTGCAGTTTTCTGCAGAATTCTGCAGTTTTTTGCAGAATTCTGCAGTTTTTTGCAGAATTGCAGAATTCTGCAGTTTTCTACAGAATTCTGCAGTTTTTTGCAGAACTGCAGAACTGCAGGAAGAAATTATATACTCCTCCCTGGGGGGGGGGGGCTCTTCTTCTTCCTTTTTCTTTAAACTAAATTTAAGCCAACTCCACATAATTATTATAACTTCCAATTCATAAAGCTACATGGCCTGCATGCAGTGAATGCATCAAAATTTCCTTCTTTTCCCATCTCTCCCAAATTGTCATTAGGCCTAATTAAATGTTCATTTTCGGCTCACACTGACAACGCAATCCCTCGAGCTCATGGGTCTGGCCCTGGTAACTGTCATGGTCTGGCCGAATCCTAACCCACCATCAAACCATGTATGTTGACTGACCAGCCTATGGATGGCGAAGGACTGCCCAAGGGCAGGGAACACAAAGTACAATTTTACGAATTACAACGTGACTGCCAATTCAATGGGAAAATGTTTATTAAAAGGGACTGAGAGATAGAAAACCCCGCTCAGAGCCTCACTGCCTTCAAGACACCAATCTCTACAACGCACTGTGCACTAACGAAGGAGGTACCCTCGCCATCAGGGCAGCCATTACAACTACTGATTCATGATTTCGAAGTGAAATTCCAAAAAATTTAGAGGGAGTGAGGTTTTCAAATTTTGAAGGTGGCTAAAATGGCTTGTGGAAGGAATAATTGCCAAGCGACAGATTCACACACACAAGATGAATTGAGACATTTGGGGAATTAGAAATCACTCGAGGCGAGGGTACCACAAAAACCAAAAAATGGCAGGGCGAGGGTACCAGCATTTTGGCGAGGGTACCAACAGAAAATGGCGAGGGTACCAACAGAAATGGCGAGGGTACCAACCCGGAAGTGGCGAGGGTACTGCAAGATTTGGGCGAGGGTCACTTCCGGTTGGCGAGGGTAACCACCAAGCCAATTGGCGAGGGTAATGCAAGATATTTGAACAACCAAAAGCAAACAGTCAAGGAACAAAGGCAATAGATCAGCTTATTCAATTTGCTCTTATTGCAATAGATAACAGCAATAACAGCATTTGCTAGCACATGATTGCACTTTCTTTTAATTACCAGTCAGGAACCCCAATCAAGAACATCATTGCAAATTGCAATTTGCAATACCCTGTTAACAAAGGTGAATGTTAAAATTAATTAACTCCAAATGAAAATACAGTTGCACAACAGTATTCCTGTCCATTCTACCCTAGTGGAAGTTAGTACAATGCAGATTTGACAAATTTCGGTACACATCTTCAAATTAAAACAAATAGATAGAACAGTAGAAACATACTTCACAGTGACAACCAAAAACATAAAAAGCTCCTAACTCTAAAATCTGACAAGAATGGTGTGTTACACTCACTAAACATAGAACATTTTTGAAATAGGCCTATCATTAGCTTTAAGGCTGAACATGCACAGACTGACAGACTCATCATTACATTTTCTATTTCTATATATATGTATATGATTGTGTCTACGAGGAGGATGGCCACTCTCAGACAGGGAGGAATTCAATTCAATTCAATTCAATGACCACAGATATGTACTCATTCATACCCAAAGTGTGACAGGTGACATCTAACGCGGAGGAAGAAAGATCAAAACTACCTTTTCCCAAACAGTACCATCCACAGTAAAACTTACATGAAGGATTATTTTCTCCCTGTGCACACTGTTGACATGAGACGACCTTAGATTGTCATGTTTCAGTCATGCTTCAATTCTTATGCAGCATACTATTGCCGAGAACTGAAATCCACTCCTAAGATATTAGTAAACTAATATATTTGTTATAATGCAATGATTATACAGACTAATCAAGCTCTCAGTGTTATAAAGTTGATGCATGTGTATTTAGATACAGAGGAAATGAATCATCACAAAGAATATATAAAATGCATGGTGATGCCTAAAAAAAATTTTGAATGAGATGATCAATGCGTGGTACATTCAAATGATATCTGCCTTTTTTAGTATCTGTGAAACTGAATTAAGAGAAATCAGCAGTTTTGATGAGCATGCATTCCATTGTCGGTTCTCATCTCCAACTTCCAATGCAGCAATTGTTGGCTTATGTGATAGGTATATATATGAACAGCAGAACCTCTAACATCTTGGAGATTGGACATACATGTAGTACGCAACCTCATAGTCAATGTTAAATGAACAGAATGGCATGGTTATTAAAACTGATGTAAGCAGCCAAATTCTGTAGTCATCATGCAGCAATACAGGGTAGTGTAACTGAAGGGTATGGTGATAGGGGTAAGGTTTTACATCACAAACATTCAATGATTGTTGAACAAGGAAAACAAAACCGGACAGGGACCTCGGTTATGGGTAAAGTACACAGTCTCAGCACAAGATGAAACATCTGTGTTACAAGGTATTTGAGATCTATTAATAGTCAAGTATAAAGGCAATTAGTATCTATCTATCTATCTATCTATCTATCTATCTATCTATCTATCTATCTATATATTTATTATCTATCTATATATCTATATATCTATCCATCTATCTGTCTATTTATTTATCTGTCTATCTAGCTATCTATTGGGAGCACTGGGTTAATTTTGTAATCCTCACAGATGTCTAGAGGGTCTACACTCTACAGTCAGCCTTTTTAGGGTCCCTCCGAGTGTCAGTTGAAGATTACTTTATTGGATATCTAGACAGTCTGTTAGGCAACCACCATAAGAAGATGAGACGTCCATTTGGTTCGGATAAAAGTGAGTTTCCGGGGTGAGATTTGGACCCAAGACCCCATCTATCTATCTATCTATCTATCTATCTATCTATCTATCTATCTATCTATCTATCTATCTATCTATCTATCTAACTATCTATCTAACTAGAAATATCTGTCTATCATATAAAACTAATAACATCAATATTTCTTTTTATATTACTCTGTAACAATGCAAAAAAGAACCATTTCCATCACCAAGATATTAGGTGGTACCCTCACCATGACAAATATTGAAAATGGTGTTACCCTCGACAGGTCTTTTTGGTACCCTCGCCCTCACGTTATATTTCGAATGCAAAATATACTAATTCTGTGACTGATCACACTTGGAAGGCAAGACCCAGGGTTAGTTTAACATTCAATCTACATGCATGACCAAAATAGGCTTTGGATATGATATAATAAGCTCAGGATGTTAGAAAATAACTTTGAATCGAGATTTGCAATGGCTGCCCTGATGGCGAGGGTACCCCCTTCGTTAGTGCACAGTGCAACGGGCATTCTAGTATTCTTAAAATTTTAGGAGGCCCAAATACTCCGATGGAGGGGGGGGGCACAAGGATGCTACAGCCCCCAATCATAGCAAAGGTTGATGACTTAAGGTGTCCAACTTGTAATGGTATAGAACGAAGCAGATTCCAGTAGAATTTATTTTTAGAAAAGTCATTAAAGGTCATTTGTTTATATCTGGCCAGCCAAGTCCCTCACTAATGGACATTTAACCAGACAAGGGCCTGGTAACTTCAAGCCCCATAACATCTTCCTTTGCTGTTATTATTTTTATCCTGGGAAAATGTACCAAATGCTGTCAACATCTGGATAAGCATGTGACAAGCAGTTGTAAACATGTCATTTAATTGCCCTCTGTGGTTGGACCAGTCATCCCAAAGATGGCCAGTTGGGGTAAAATGTGAGGATAAAAATAGATATAATGAATATATTGAACACTTTCGACAGAAGAGTGAACAGCTCTTAGTAAATATGAAGGAATCTGCTGGCAGAAATGAGTGTATACAAATAGAAAATACTGGAAGTACAACATAAAACATCAGATATTTCACCTGACAAATATTTTAGGATTAAGTCAGCACGGAATTAGAAAAATAAAATACTGAAATTCAGCATACCGAGAAAGCCAAAAAAAACAGCTAGAAGAGTACCCGGCAACACCAAGCACGAGTGAGGATTCTACATTAAATGGCATAGAAAATGCAATTTTGAACTGTTTTCAAAGCCAACAATTTGCTGTCACAGTCACAGACGCCATCAAGCCACTCATCATGGAGCTCCATCAAGAAATTAATTCCAACAAAGAGAGTATCAAGATACAACAGGAAAAAATAGCAGAACAAGATGCTAGAATCACTGACCTGGAAAAGAGGCTCAATGACTGTTACGCGAAAATGAGGCTGAATGACCAAACCATGGATAAAAGGCTCATAGCGGGGAGGGAATTCGTCAAAATCTCCAAGAATTGTGCACTTGGTGACAAGTTTTTGCAATTTGGCATGGGTGTTTATATATGACCAGAAGGGTTTCAAAAGCCACCGCACACAAAGTGAGACCGCCCCCTGGTGGCCGGTATGCACAAAATCCAATATGGCCGCCGCAAAACACAAAAACTAGCATATCTCGGTCACTATTTGTGCTATATTGATGTGTAATACATCATTTTCCACTATTTTGATTATGGAAAATGTGTTCTTGCTGTTATTTTGTACCTCAAATGTGAATTTCAATGCCAAAATCAATGTTCATTGCTGCAGCAAGATGTAAAAAAGACGTCTCTTAGTATTTTGTCCCTTTTCGGATTTTCACTTGTGCCTGACTTGAATGAATGTGAATTAACTGTACAATGTCATGACTAATTATTGCCATGGAAAGTTATGAGGATGAATCGGTGCTATAATTGTGTTATTCATGTAAGAATGGATACTGTTCTGTCTGGTGGGCAAGGGGCACAAACGCTATATGTATGCATGTTTTAATGCATATTTAATAACCTATTATGTACATCAGAGGCTTAATAATTGCTGATGTGCCCTTATTCAATAAATATGTTGCCATGGGACTGATATGCACCAAGTCATTCATAATGCTCAGCTCTCTTTCCTCTGCTTAATGTTTAATAACAGAGATCTTGAAACGTTTTTAGTGTGATCTTTAAAAGGGCGAAACAATGATATCAAATGTGATATTATTACTCATTAGAACTTCTGATCAATCACATCAATGATAATTGAGAATTGTTAATTCAAATCAATATCAGTGTTCTGGGTGAATCCTATGTATGACTATATAGGCACACAGACCTCACTAGAAAACTGGAAGTTGAATAACCATCTCTTCTCTGACTCACTGACATGAAGATGACACGATTAAACTTCAACCAAAAAGTCAAACCCTTGCCAGATGTTCTTCAGTTCAAAAGAACTTAATCATGGCTGAAGTTCTTGAAATACCACCACAAGGCACAAGGAAGGCTTCGTGCAGTTTATGAGCAAAGAGCAACACAACTTCCAGATTTGCAACTGTCATCAAAAATATAGGTCAAGTTTGTCCTGTTCTGAGCAACCTGACTTAGTGTCTCACATTTGTATCACCTATAGCAGGAAGAGGCTGACACTCCTTATATTGAACTTACATCACATTACTCAGCAAGGCTATTATCTAAGCCTTCTTAAGCACTTTACTGGTACTGCCGTCTGCCAATCATCTTCTTCAATAATTCTGGCCAGTTTGAACTGTTGATTGGGTTTAGCCATTACCAAACCTGTAGATATTTAAGTCTGAGACCTCAGTAAGTCACGGTGCTCAGGTAATGTTTGGACTTCATGGCGTATTTGGAGAGGTATTCCAGAAGTCAGTCTGTCACTTTTGGCATTAATCAATAAATTAGCATGACTCAAGTGAGTGAGTGAGTGAGTTATTGTTTTACGTCTCATCAGCACCTGATTGGGCTATTTAGAGACATACTTGGTTGGTATCATAAAAACTAAGGGTTTTTTCGTGTTGTGTTTGTGACGCGTAGAGGGTGCTTTTTTGTTGGGAGTGCCTGTCCTTTGACTATTGTCTGTGCCAAGAATCAAATGGTTTGTTGAATTTTCTTGTTTTGTTGGTTTGGGTGTTTTCTTGTCTTCAGAAGCCAAAGCTTCTTTCTTCTTGACGTGGTTGAGTGGTGTCTTTGCCCGTAGGGTTGGAGAGAATGTTTGACCTGTTTGGATTGTTTTCCTGGGTGATGCGCAAGCAACTGGTTCAGCAGAATTCATCGTTTGTTCATTCTTTGGTTGATCTCGAGCAGGCGATTTCTGCAAGACATCCATGAAGAGGTTCCTCTTCAGTTGAAGCCTTCTCTGTGGGGATGGATGCAAAACTGGTCGAGGGTAATCTGATACTTGATCGATTTTGTCCATGGTTTCTTCATCATCCCAAGTCCTGGGATGGGGAGGGTGATCTTCTTCTACAAGGCGCTTGGCTTCAGTAAAGGATATTCCAGTGTAAATCTGCACTTGTACAATTTCTCTTTGTTTCTTGAAGACTCCACATTCAGGGCTAAACGCAGGGTGGTCCCCTCCACAATTAACACAATGTGGGGGTCTGCAGCACGGTTTATCTCTGGCATGGGCATGATCTCGATCACCACAATTGGCACAAGCTGTTGGTCTTCTACATGTACTGGCGAAATGGCCATATATTTGGCAATTGAAACAACGCTTGGGTCGGGGAAAGATAGGGCGAACTCTGCACTTTTCAAAAGCAACAGGTACTTTCTCAGGAACTTTGTCATCTTTGAATGTCAGTTGTAGTAATTCGTATCCATTTCGTTGGGACATACGTCTGAATTGTTCAATGCCTTGTTTCTGGAACCACTTCTTTAGCTGAGAGTCAGTGCATGTTTTACTCTCTTTCGAGAAGATAAGGCCTTTGCCTGGTCTTGTGAAAGGTTCTATGGAGACTTTGGTACCGCCTATTTCGTTGACTGACGTCAGTTTCTGTTTTTGTTTATCAGTCCGAGGGTAAATAAGAAAGGTTCCGTTGGTTTGACGCTTTATTTTTCCTGCTACTGTGTTGTCGCAAATGTCCGCAATAACTTCATAAACAGCAATTGCTGAAAGGTCGTCAAGTGATTTCTTAACACCTTTTATCACGAGGCAATGTTCATCTTTTGTCATGTGTGAGGGGCGGTCAGGGTCAATCAAGTCATCTGATGATGTACTTGTCCGTGGGAATCTTGGTAGTCCAGTCGCAAATTTTTCGATCTCAGCCTGGTTTCCCGCTGAGGGACGCGCACCTTGGTAACCCGGTTGACGTACGATCCGGTTTGGAATCATGGTAAATGACATATTCATTGATATTCCCCTGTAAGGTAGGGGACACACCGTGCATGCGCACTGTCTCATGTTGGCCACTAAGGATAGAGGTCTTCACCTTAGTGTTACCACCCACCGCCACGAGGAGGCCCGAGACCTGCGGGGGCCAGCAGGACTCAAACTTGATTCTCATCGCATACAATGAAGAGCTGGTACATGCAGAATGCATGATGGAGTAAAGATGAACAGCTAAGGGAGACAGAATCTCCCTGAATGATACAGGAAGGCAGGCTTTTACAAGCTGTCACTTTTTGCAACATTCAAAAGTGGCTACTATGTTGTGTAGTATTCATCTGACAACAGTTACTCAGTAACATTTCACTCCTGTACTGCATTGTATGAACGCTTAACACGGGTTATCCTAAAGTGGTTAACGCCTGTAACTTATCTTCTAGCCGGGTTACTGGAAAAAACCTTTGCATGTTGTAACAAGAGTTCAGTAGCTAAATTAAAAATAGTGATCTAACTCAAGTTCAGCATTGACACAATGTCAGTAAAATAACTTAGTCACTTTAGGTCAAACCATGTTAAGCGTTGATACAATCTGGTACTGGTGGTTGGGCTGGACATGTCAGATCAGAATAGTGGGTCCCACTCTGGATTGATCTGTCAGATGTAGTATAGATAGAGGGCGCTGCTTGAACAGTAAACACGCAGGTAAAGAGCAGAGAGACATTATAGGCACTTTTAGGAGTTCTGTGGATGTTTAGCTGCCAATTTTTGTGTGTAAGTTGTTTCCAAGCTTCCTCTGCATCTCTGTACCTACTTTTTGTGGGATTTTTACCTTGATTTCTACTAAAAACGGACTTGTAATATCAGGCATCCAGCCAGTTGAATTCTAACAGACCTCCAATACACATTTCACGCTTGGCTGCTCATGGGCTGCAGTGCACCTGTTGCTTGCTTAACTTCACATATTGAACTCTCACATTGAAATCGCCTGTCTCACATCTTATTGATCTGCTTCTTTTCTGCATTAATTATTCTGTACAGCTATAATACTAAACATTAACCTACATTTATTTTCTTGATTTTGTTTACTTACTATATTGTTTTGATATTAAGTTTTACTCATTTTATATGTACAACTATCTTTTCACCTGTCATTCATCTGCTTCAACACAGCTAACGTTTTGTGTATTGCCTGCTATCTTCTACATCGTTTTCTGGCTCCAATCCACATTGTTCAGACCTTGATTTTTGCTCATTTTACCTTCGTTTTTGCGCCTGAAAAGCTATTCAATCACAAACTGCCTTCAATCACACACTGCCGTCAATCACACTCTGCCTTCAATCACACTCTGCTGTCAATCACACTGCCGTCAATCTCACTGCCTTCAATCATACACTGCCGTCAATCACACTCTGCCTTCAATCACACTCTGCCGTCAATCATATTCTGCCGTCAATCACACTCTGCCTTCAATCACACACTGCCGTCAATCTCACACTGCCATCAATCAGACTCTGGCTTCAATCACACACTGCTGTCAATCACACACTGCCGTCAATAACACTCTGCCTTCAATCACACACTGCCGTCAATCACACTCTGCTTTCAATCACACACTGCCGTCAATCTCACACTGCCGTCAATCACACTCTGCAATCAATTCACACTCTGCCCTCAATAAAACTCTGCCCTCAACCTCACACCGCCTTCTGCTACACTTAGTTTTCAACCACTCTCTGTCCACTGTAACACTCTGCCTACAATCACACTTGTCGCCCAGTCAGTCAATCACACTCTGCCGTCAGTCACACTCGCCTTCAATCACACTCTGCCCTCATATTGAATTACACTCTGCCTTCTCCTCTATCACATCCGCGCATATCTGTGCGACTCTTTTCAAAACTCAAGCCGCTTTCTTCATCACTTCTGCGCACATCAGTGCAACTCTTTCAATACTCAAGCAGCCTTCTCAAATCACATCTGCGCACTTCTGCAAAACTCACATCGGCGCACAGCAGTGCAAGTCTTTCAATACTGATTTCTGCTTGACCACTTGTTTTGAACATATTTTGTCTAAGGTTAGTCGCAAACTAACTGGCTACAGATTGCAACGAATTTCCAGGGTTAGTCTGGCTGCTTACTCCAGCAAACTCTTCTCAATAAATTTCCTTTACTCAAGTCAGAATAAGTCAAAATGAACAAGCATCGAAAGCTGTATTCCGATGTGTTACGGACTGGACTAACACTGCATGATAAAAAGCTCATATCAGCTACACCAAAAAGAAAATGCCAAAGTAGCAATGAAAATGCAATCAAACTATCAAACAGGTTTGAAATTATAAAACATAGTGAGTCTCATCCATGTAATACAGGAAATGACAGGAATTATCTTGGCAAGACCTATCTCAAGCAAAGTAATACTTTAAAAATGTGTGTATGGAATGCCCAAAGTCTGAGACAGAAAACACAGACAGTTAAGGACTACAGGGATGAGCATGATCTTGACATCTTTCTCTTCACTCAGACTTGGCTAAAAGATGATGATAGAGTTGAAATTGGCGAGTTGGAGCAGAATGGTGAATGTTTCTTTCTGAGTTCTCCCCGAGTTGGAAGACCAGGAGGTGGAGTAGGTTGCATTGTGAGATCAGGCATACAAGCAATTAAAAAAGATCACATGAAGACAAAGACCTTTGAACATATGGAAATCCAAATACAACAAGATGGAAAAATTGTTACTGTTCTTCTAGTATACCGCCCTGAGCCATCCAACAAAAATAAATACAGCCTTGCAGAATTCTTTCAAGAATTTACGAAATTTTTAGGTCACTATCAAACGATGAACAACGAAATTGTCATAACTGGGGACTTCAACTTTCATATGAACAAACCGGAAGATAGCAAAGTCATTCAATTTACCAACATTCTAGAAATGTTTGATCTTGTGCAACACGTCTCGACACCGACTCACAAAGATGGCAACATACTGGATCTTGTGATAATGCAAGAAAAATCTGCCCTAAGCAACTGTATTGTCAGTGATCTTCTGTCTGATCACAATAGCATCCTCTTTGATTTTCCAATGAAAAGAGCAAAACAACCAAAAAAGAAAATCAGCTTCAGGAAGACTAGAAAAATAAACTTGCATGATTTCAAAAAAGACATAGACAGACATCTGTCCGGAAGTGGGCTCGAACAGAAAAATCTCAATGAACTTGTGGAACTCTACAACTCCACAAAACAGGTTCTTGACAAACATGCCCCTGTTACAACAAGAGAAATAACACTACGCAAACCCACTCCATTTAACAATGCTGATATTAAGAATAAAAAAGCAGCAAAAAGGAAACCACTAGGCTACCTAAAGGCCTATAAATTATAATGTAGGCAATACAATAGATCAGCGCAGAGTACAGGCAAATAGAAATACAACAGTGTTGTAGGAGCTTGTAGGCCATCCAGACCTGTTTACCGCTCTCCCCTGCTTTGGCAGATTACATCTAATCATAATAATACTCATAGCAGGTGCATCATCTCACTCATATATATGGCTTTTTCCTCTCAACTCATAACACCTTCAATTCTACTCCTAAGCCCATCTACTCACCCGAAGTTACCAACTGGGCAACTTTTACCCATCAAAATTCATTATTTCCACAGTTCCAGAAATTTATCTCGAGATTTTGGGCAAAAAACACATTTTTCCACATTAAAATAGGGGAGCTATATATTTATCTGCTACAACAGGGCCAGTAATGCATTTCACATTGAAGGCCATTGAATTCCCCATCTTTTGATATGCTGATTGACCCTCTATGGCTAATTTAACTACCCACTTCCAAGAAATTCATCTTGGGAATTTGGCAAAAACCACATTTTCCGCATACAAATCTGGGCGCTATATAGATATTTATCTGGGACATCAACACCAGTAATGCATATCACATTGCAGGCCATTAAATTCCGCATCTTTTCGTATGCTGATTTAACTTCTATTACCAATATAACTACCACATTCCCAGATATTCAGTAGCGGCATTTCGCAAAAAATTACATTTTGCCACAGCGATCTGAGTGCTTGACATTTGTAGTCCTACAGACCACGCTCCATCACTGTACACTGGGTCCTGTCTCTGTAGACTGCCAGCAGTTCTGTTCTCCAGATTCCAGTTCATCTAACTGGGAGCGGACTGGAAGCTGAACCGACGCTGGAAATGGGACATTGGTTGACATAACAAAGCTGGGAAGATCGTACTGGGTGCATTTTTGTAAACCATCAAACCCTAACGGGTCAACAGCTATAGTATTAAATATTCACCATATATCGCCAGAGTATGATATGTCTTTAATTCAAAACAGATTTTTCAAATTAATATATTTTCTGCAAATTGTACGGTCAGATATAAAGCAAGAATTGCACCAAAACAACCATAATATGAGTGAAGCTCACTTAGCACAAGGACAGCTCATTCTGTGTGGTGCTCCTGTCTACAGTGACTGCCTGAACAGGAAGTGCCTGTAGTTGCCATAAAAGTGGAGCTAGTAGTTTAGTCAGATTTTAGTTTGGTAAATAATTAAAATACCTCAAAAGTCTTTGATAAGTAAGTGAACCACCCTTCCCTATTAAATAACATTGGGCCTGTGTTTCACTTACTTATCAAAGACTTTGACCCATACCTAACTCCAGCTACAGCAAAGAAATTGGTTGCCATTGTTATCCCACATGCCTCACATATCGGCCTATATGACCCAATATGTTTTCCTCTCATCGGATGAAAATTCATGCTTCTACAAGCAGTTTTGCTGAGGATGTTTACCATTGATGGTAAACCGCACACAATAAGCTTTATTTCAGGTCTCTATGAGCAATAATTACTGAGATACGGTATTCCCCAACTCCGAAATTTATGAAAATGATTAAAAACTCTTTTTTAACAACAATGTTATTCCTGTTGACAAATATGATCCCCAATACTGCCTCCAGCACCATATGTCTACCCTGAACAATATTTCAGAAGGCACGCAATGGTAAAATGTGATCAACATCTAGTATATTGCTGGTAGGGTTGAGAAGCATCAAACATAATACTGGGCATGCCAGAAATACAAAAGTATTATGTAATTATTTTGTTTGAACATTTATTCATGACATAAATTCAATCTAATTCAACTCCAGTCACCTCCCACAAAATTTCAGTGAGTTAAAGGCAAAAATTCACTTTCAGTGTGATGTTAATGACAGTGTGACGTTAATGACAATTTGGCTATAACTCTTTATAGGGGCCCTTGCATAAGCAGCAATGTGGTGATATGTGCATGCAACAGATTCAGGAACACCAAAGGAATGTTCCACAGTGAATTTAGTCTGGATATATAAAGTCAAAATATTACAGGAAGGCGTTTGTTAATGACAAATTCAGATAGGACAACTGACATTCCACCAGACATACTAGAATATTTTGCTTTACATGACTATTGTGGAACTGCAGACAAAATAGTTTGCTTCTAGGGTTCTCAGACAACATCAGACACTATTTTATTTGACAGAGTGTGTGTCCTTTGCATTTTTATAAAATAAACAATCTGGTGTGACGTTAATGACGCAGTATTGGAGACACTGACTCAACACCCTCCTGGTCCCAAACAGAACATTAGTTCAGACATTTCTGACTAGATTTTAGAAGAGTAATAGTCAAGTTTCCATGTGAGAAGGAGTTAAATGGCAGCAGAATCCCATACTAGTTTTTGTAGGGGGATCTTTCAAAGAAAATGCAGGTGGAGACAAGCCATTTCAAGGGGGGTAGGCCGCTTCATAGCAATTTTTGGTAGGGGTAAAAGTTATCTGTCACATATTTTATGTGTTATAATTTTTGCTAATACCCCAGTCTATGACATATGACATCAAAAAGTGCTGCATATATCACCCAGTCAACATGATTTAATGTTAAACACCAGAGACAAGAATTTCAGCTTTAGCAAATTTTGACCCATGTATAGATCCAAATTTAACACAGATTTGAATTACACAGCTGTCATTGCAATATGTCTATCTATCTATTTATCTATATCTATCTATCTAATCTTATCTATAGATCTGATCTTATCTATCTATTCTATCTGTCTGCCCATTTGCCCAGTCCTTTAAAAAGATAAATTGGCCTTCTGCATGGAAAGTTGAAGATAATGCAGTAGTTCTATGACAATGCTGCGCGAACTTCATGGCAGTGCCATTTACATATTAATATATTAATGCGGTTGGGTGTTTTTTTTTCAAATAAGAGAGCAAACGCAAAAATCCATATATAACAAATGACATGAAATAAACTTGAGCGCAAACTTCTGTAACTACCGTACACATGGTTACAAGTTTCATGTTATATGCATGTGTATAGATTCTGGAACATAAAGCTGCTGCGAAGCTATGAAGCCCTCGAGGGAATATTACAGCCTGCTCAATCGACACCAACAAGTCAGATCTCTGCAGGCCAACTAATAAATCAAGGGAAGTCCTTCTATAACTATAAATGCTTATTTTTTTGCCTCTTCTCGCAGTTACGGCCATTTTTGTAAAAAATTTAAAATGGCCTTCTTACCCCACCCATCGGGCAAGAAGCCCCCCCTATTATAATCCTATGGCAATTTTTTTTGCGAGCGCATTGAGCCTAAAAGTTATTTCTTAGGGTTCTTCTGTCATTTTTAAGGCATTCTATTCCCTTTTTCTGAATTTCAGAATTTTTCTGTTCATACTTTTATTTTTTAATAGTTTTTGCCCTGTTTCAATTTCGGCCCAAATTTTTTCTATTTTAATTAGCTATTCTATCAATATTTAAGGTAAAGTACACATTACTAAATGGTTCAAGAAACAGCCTCGACCCCCCAGTGAAGGGGGCCTCATGCCCCATATCATGTGGGGCCTCTCGCCCAAAACCCACATATTTTAATTTGACCTCTATATTTTGAACTAAAATGCAAAAAACGTGATCCAAATCATATTTATGTAATGGTCATAAAGTGAAGCAATGCAGATATCCATTATACTTTAAAATATTTCCAAAGTTATTTCTGACAACCCCTTTCAAAGAATTAGTCAAAGTTACAAAAACCATGCACATTTTTTTGTTTCTTTAATTTCTACTATGGTTTGGTGTTGTTTGCCCTGAAAATGTGTGACGTCACCTGAAGTGCCTCTAGCTTCAATCCTATCAGTAGATAAACGCACCAAAAATGTAAGTTTGGATATAAGCCCTGGGGGGCCTCTCACCTAACCCGGGCTTCTTGCCCCGACCTACTCTATATTTGGTACCAATGTGAAGCCCAAGTTAGTATGAACCACCTAAGTGTGTCTTTCATGGCTATAAAGATGGGATGAAATTCCCGTTTTTCTCTGAATTTTTTGTCATAAAACTGTGTATTTTAATGAATTTTTGTCTGATTTGAAGGATCCTTTGCTGGCCTATGGTACTGACTTGACTCCAGTTTCCATGTTGTTCAGTTACTTGTAAGCTTCGCCCGTTTTGTGATCTAATATGAGCTTTTTCTATTGAAAGGAAGGCTCTAAAGCACCTATATATCTTTGATGTCATGTTTTCACAACACAGCTGTCCGACTCAAAGATACCCCATGTCATTTTTTATTTTAGAAAATTAACCACTAATTTAGTTATGTGTTGTGCCAATTGTCAATTTTCTGTTAGTTTTGGCAGAAACGATTAATTTTTTTGCACCGATCGGAGGAATTGTGCCTTTTGGTGAGTGAATCAGTTTGAAAAAAACTTTTTTTGAAATCGGTCAACTCACTCTTAAAAATTTCAGACAAAATTGGTTTTTTAGATTCAAAATGGTTTTTTGAAAAACCAAATTTCAATGCAAAAAACAACATGGATTTTTTTCAATGCAAAAAACCAACATGGATTTTTTTTTAAATCCATGTTGGTTTTTGCATTGAAATTTGGTTTTTCAAAAAACCATTTTGAATCTAAAAAACCGATTTTGTCCCGACATTTTTTAGAGTGCTCCTTAAGCCGGTTTACCCCCTTTGAATAATGAGGGGCCCGAAAACACCAAAAATGGCCATTTCTATGCCTGTTTTTATCAGTTAAGAGAGTCACAGGTGAAATATTTCACCCACAATGCTTTGCATACCCATCAGGCATGGTTATGACATCTATACAAAACAAACTTGACAATTTTGTCAAATCTGAAATCAGAATTTCTCCAGAACGTCTAGATTTTGAGTTATGGCCATGTCAATATTTTGCTAATAATCAGGTAGAGCAATTTCCGTGTAAAAGAAATGCACAGTGCACTGTTGATACTGGAAAGTAAGCATATCTTAGTATTTACATAAGTTATGTTAAGATGTTGAAACTTGAAACAATATATAGCCGAAATATTTCAATCAGACAGGTCCAGAAACAAAAATTTGAGGGTCACAGGCACCAGAAATGGGCGGTTTTTGCAAAATTGTTATTTTTCAATATATTCCCATTTCGAGATATGAAAATGGCTAATGTGCAACTCCTTCTGATAAATTATAGGTTCTGGGTGTAAGAAAAAAACATATCTAAGTAATTTCTTATGATTATTGGACTTTTTTATGAACACTATGAAAAAAAAAAATTGATGGAAAATGAGATGCATTGAATTTGAAATGACTACACTGCCCACAGAGCCAGCCTCAGCCACTGTGTAGACCAGTGCCTAAAATTTGACATGGTTTTAACTGTTGTCAATACTATTTTGCTCAAACCAATCTGTCAAGAAGAAATCAAATTACGGAGAATTAAATCATACAATTTGCAACAATTTATTTAGTTTACATAACCCCTTCTTTAATGATGATCAAGCAGTCCCTTCAGAGTCCGAGCTACTGGAGATGGAGTATGATTTGACATAACTTAGGGCATATACATTCTCCTGAGCATTTAAAAATGGACATTCAAAATCAGATTGGGAAAAAGTATAAATTAGTTACCGAATATTTTTTTCATCAAATTTGTAAGTATTGAATTATCAATACTTTTTTGGTCAACATAGGCCCTTTGCAGCTCACAAATTGGTTTGTAATCACTGGCTGTAGCACCTCATATAAAATTTTCATATCTTGAAATAGTTATAAACCAACCAGAGGTTACATGTACTTAGTAAAAATCGCCTATTTCTGGCACCTCTTACCCGAAAAATTGTTGCAGTTGGAGAAGTCTGAGTACACAATTAGGTTATATTTTGATTCAGGATTTTAAATATCATCTCCAGAAATGCTAAGATAATTTCTAAATCTTAATTTTAATAGCTTGGAACACAGTTCTTTTACACATGAAATTCTCTCACGCCTGCTTGTTTGCCAAATATTGACATGGGAATTTATAACTCAAAATCTTGACAGAGGTGTTGAATGGGACATACATATAAGGGAAAATACACCGCGTTCCACATTATTATGCAACCATTATTTTTTATGATATCTCAAAGAGAAATAACACTATAAGGATATCCTTTACACAAAATGATGTGTGTGCCATGGAGCCAGTATCCTGTAAATTTTGTGCAATTCCGTTTGCTCAATGAGGAGTTACGCCATATAATAAAGTTTTAATAATAATAATGATAATAGTTATTTACATAGCGCCTCTTCCAGTAAACCGCTCAGCAGCGCTTAAAGTTTTGCCATGTTCCCAATCATTATGCAATTTCATGAAAGTGCACCCACTACGACCCCAAATTAATCAAACTTATCTTAAAATACCACTTACCCCTTGACACTAAATAAAAATAGAACCATTACTTGAAACAGTGGTGTTTTTACATATATACATAAGCAAATGATATTATTCCCTCTGTGTCAGCAAGACAAATTACGGAACCTCTATCAGCCTCATACTCTGCTTTCCTAGGGTTTAGAACTCTGCCCCAGACCAACGAAAATCAAATTTCTCCAGTGCCCTTGAACGATACCTTGCAATGGTTCAGGTCATTCCCATATACAATGCTATTTCAATGGGACAAAATTGTGGTTGCATAATAATTGCGAATGCAGTGTAATTAGACCTTCGCAGTGGTCCTTGCAAGCACTGCAAGCATTCAAACTCCAAAATGAACCATCTTTTGACACTGTTTCTCCCAAAAAATAATTCAAAAGTGTATTTATGAATTAAGATTGAAATCAAAATGATATTAAGATCAAATTGAAATTGGTCAACCCATCTTTAAGAAATACACTCCTGCTCATAAATATGGAATAATTTTTTGGAAAAAAATCGTCAAATAAAGGTAAATATTAGAGTGTGATTGCAAACAAGGTCCATTGTAAAGGTCAAATCATCTTCTCTAATCACTCTTTGAAAGCCTCAACTACAGTTTTTGCAAGAATTAAACATTTTTGGTTGAATGCACCTCACCCTAAAAACCGCCTGAATTTCCATATTTCGTGCTGCTGTAACTTTTCCTGGGGTTTACGCTGCAGCATGCGTTTTACACTAGAGCATGTTCTTCCCTTTAGTGGTCATTGGAAGTAGTTACCATTGAATCAGACCATCATGTGCTCCAGCAGAAGTTGCTAAAGTTGTCAATTTCAATGGAGAATGTCGAAGTATTTCATATTAATGAGCAACGGTGTATTACGCCGGTTTTTACTTACCTCCATGAATACACGCGATTGTGACAAGAAGCAGATAAGAAGCATCCATTTTTGGAGTAGTTTGGAGATTGGACCAACATCTGCGTCAGCCCGTCAACAACAGCGGTCGACGATTGTGCTTGCGCGCTTGGCGACCAAGAAGGTCCGCTGAAACAGCTAAAGTTTTAATGATGTTTTGCGAAGCTGGTTTATGCCGCTAAATAAATCATATTGCTAAGCTACAGAGAAGTTGGCAAAAGTGTATGTGCATTCGTGTTCATGAAATGATTATGAACTCTGAGAGACTCTCATTGGAAAAGTGATAGACAGTCTGGCCGTACCTGCCAAAGCTCACAGCCTTGGAAATATAAGTGATAACAAAAGCTACTATAGAAATGCAATGGAAAAATTGCTCTTACCTAATTGGCACTGAGCTTGCCGAAGCAATAACAAATGGTGGCCATTGTGAAATTTCCCTTATTCAAACTTTCAAAGCCAGTTTTCACCACAAGCTACATGGGGTTCACTCATCAGACATGGCTTGTATTTGTCTAAATTGTGTAAGGAATTTTTTAGTACAGTTCTCATCACTTTCTGATCAAATTTTACCATGAATGATAAAGGCAGTTTTCATAGTGAAAACCCCTCTGAGCCTCTGAGGTCATGTCTTTGCTGTGATAAAAATGAGGTAGTGTATAAAATAAATTTACGCATTTATAAGCGAACTGGAAAAGACCTTGTCGGCCTGCAGTGTACATTGGTCTTAATTGGTCAAATTCTCAAAAACATTTTGAATCTAAAAAGAACAATTTTGTCTGAACTTTTTTTTTAGTGCACTGAAAAATCATTTCAAAATGAAAAAGCAGAATGAAATACAGATTCACAGTGCATACCACGTCTCTTGTTGAATGAAGCAAACAAATGAATATTAATTTGTGTAATTCCTCTGTGTATTTCTGACAGTGCATTTTATGGCAAAAAGAAAACGAAATATATATTTCATGATTTTCACATAGCAACAAGATTATTTTCAACCTGTTGCCATTTAAGTCACAACATCCAAATCATTGGAAAAATGAATATCTAATTTAGATCTTTAAAGAGCAACTCCAGTAAACTCTAAATGATTAAAAGCTCTTGGTGAAACACACTGATACCAACACGTGTCACAGGGCAAATGATAAATGAAGGCAACTCCTGATTAATATCATTTTGGTAATCACAGAGCCCAAGTAGACATCAGCCTCATTGGAAGCACTGTGGTAATCAAAGCGCTCCGGTAGGCAAACACCTTATTGGGAGCACTTTGGTAATCGCAGAGCCCAAGTAGACATTAGCCTCATACGAAACACTTCGTTAATTTCAGAACCCAAGTATAGACATATGCCTCATGGGAAGCAGTTTGGTAATCACAGAGCCCTAGTACACTAAAGTCTCATAGGAAACACTACTTCTTTCCCTGGCTGTTTTGAAATGTACACGTAGCAGTTGATAGTATAGGTCGATGCACCTGTTGTATATATTTATAACTTTAAATGGATGGCTATGTTCAATCAAAAGCACTTCTGATTGAGACATATCGATTGAATATGGTTTTCCAATAAGGCAAAAGGTTAGACTTGGGGTGCAAGGGCATAGCAGGGTGAGTAAGAATTTTGGTAGGCAAATGCAGACATTACTTTCAGTGTATAAAAGTATGAGAGATATGTCTTTTATTTATGAAGGATGTACATTTGTATTCCGTTTATGGAACAAAACTCCCCATGGAAGGAAAATGAATGATTCAAAATGTAGTCCTTGGATACTACTATGATTCAAACACAAACACAACTGTTGCGTTAGCTGAAATGCTCATGATAACTATTTCATATGAATGTTTTTTTCATTCTCAACTCTGACTTCTTTTACTTGCAATTCAATCAAAAGTTGTCTCAAGGGAGCCTACAATTCTGCTAGCAGTGGCGTAACTGGGGGGTTTCAAAAGGGGGGAGGGCATCTAGGGGTTATCTTTAAGACAGTTACGCCACTGTCATCTAGATACCTTTTTAACAAATTCTTTCACAAAACTAAAATATCCTTTGGTTTCCAGGGGAGCCCTACACTGCTTGTGACAAGTTGTGAGGTCATGTCACTGTATTTGCCAAGTTGCTATGTAATGCTTGATGGCATGAGAAGTATAATATGCCTTGGTCATTAACTTTTAAGAAGTGTTGAGTTTGGCAGAAATTCCCAATCAAAGTTTTGCTAAGTTACATCAATAACTTATTAGCTGTATCCTTTGGAGTACTGTGGTTCCGCCAGTTAGCGATTTCTGGAATACTAGATGATATGTCTGTCGGTATTGATTGATTTTTGAATGTTACAGGAGACTTTTCAAGTCTACAGCCTAATGACTCAGACTCAGATTCAGTTTATTCTGCCTTAAGAAATAATATATAGATAGTGGATGGTGAGGAGACCAATATTGAGTTTTAATGGCCAAAGCAGATAATATTGGTCGAGGGGGCAGAGCCTCTAGCCCCCCCCCCCCATAGACCCAGGAGTCAGTCGAAGAAGTTGAAAAAGTCAGTTGAATTCCATTTTAGTCAGTCACATTTGGATCAACTATAGTCACTTGTGTGTTTGCCGAAGTCAGTTGGAATTGGTCAACTAAATCAGACTGAGAAAGCATATAGGCCTAAGGATGAAACCCACTTTAATTTAATCATTTCGAAAGTGGATACAAGTTTAATCTGTTGTCTTTTTAATTTTTTAAAAGCACATTTTTAAATAATTGTAATTTTGAAAATAAGAATCCAATTGTTCGTTAATCTTGCATTTTGCCCTTTTTTGGAAATAATCTCTTGAAAAGTTGGATTTAGTCAGTTGTAATTTATTCAACTAGTTGGAGTTTACTTCTGCCTACTAGTTGAATTAATCAGTTGAATTCCTGTTTTTTCAGTCATGATTGGATTTTCAACTGGGTCTACTGCTAACGTCCCCTCCCCAGTCCTATAATCTCATCAGGGCCGGATTAAGGTTGTAAGAGGCCCCAGGCTGAACCCCAATGTGAGGCCCCTTGCTGGACCTGACCTGAGACCACCATTCACAACAGAATTTTCTCTATTATTCCCAATATCTGTTTGTGAGTTGAAATACATTTCCCAGGTCGAACTTCATGAGAGTACGGCTGCTTTGTCAACTGTACAATTATTGTAACCGCAAAAATTTGGGCGAAATCTTATACTGTTTTTTGCAATAATCATGAAAATATCTACAACTTCAAAATATTTGCAATTATCATGAAAATAGCGGTGCACGATAGTTTAAAAAAATTCGGAAAAAATCCAAAAAATGTTCTAAAATCGCAAAAAGAAGGGAAATTTTACATTGATTCCAAGATAATAGCACATACTCATCCAAGTTTTGCACAAATATTTCAGAGACAGTCATAGCAATTTACATATTTGCAATTAGTACTGAAATTTCATGGGCTGTTTCCATATTTCTGTGATAATGGTTATAAATTTGAGAAAATCGTGGAAGTTCTGGGATTATCTTCCACAATTTTTATGATTTTTCTGCCAAATTTCTACAAGTGTAATAATTGTATGATTGAGACAAAGAGTACTAGGTTCATTTGATCCTCTGTAAACGAGTATTTCTGGGCTACACGATCTGTGATTATAAATTCGAGCAGTACCCCATAAGCTTATGGGGTACTGATTCGGACTATTTGGAGCCCCTTTATGTGCATTTGAGCCCAACTCATTCTCTTGATTGTTCCAATTTATATTTGACTTGAAATTCGAAAATTTAGGCAAATTTTATTATTATTTTTCACCAAATGTGAGGCCCCCCTGAGGTGTGAGGCCCTAGGCTATAGCCTACTCAGCCTAATGGATAATCCAGGCCTGAATATAAGATAGGATATAATATACCATCTCTTCCTCCTTTTTGCTGAAGGAGAGAATGAAATCAACAGAGATGAAAACAACGAGAGGAGATAGGAAAGAAGGAGCACAAAGGAGGAACACAAAGGAGAAGCACAAAGGAGAAGCATAAAGGAGAAGCACAAAGGAGAAGCAAAAAGGAGAAGCACAAAGGAGAAGCAAGAAGGAGAAGCACAGAGGAAAAGCACAGAGGAGAAGCACAGAGGCCATACTTTATTATTATATCACTTATGTTGCCATTTTCCTATTACGTATGTGCTCTTCCTACCCCTCCTCTCTATTCTATCTACTGCTCCTCTTCTTCAATATCTCCTCATTCTTATCTCACCCCTGTCCAGCTATCATGTTCAGGACTCCTCTTCCATACCCACCATTGCTTTCTGTTTCTGTTCCTCCTTTCATTTCCTCAAATTGATAATTTATCTCATTTTCCTATAATTTTTAATATTTCTTTAATCTCTTGTACCTTTCAAGTCTTCCTCCTCCTAATTTTTTCTCTTCCTCCAATTATCTCATTTCCTTTACCCCTCCCCCCTGGGCCCCCCTCTTCTACTACCATCTTCTCCACCTTGTATATCTTCTTCCTCTCAGTTTCAGATCCTGTTTTTTTAATCTTTTCCTGTTCCCACCTGTTCTTGCTTTCATAACCTCCTCCTTATAAGGTATAATGATATAAACTTCTAAGGTGAGGAGACGATAGCAGGAGGAGATGGTGGGAGAAGAAAGGAGGAGATTATAGGAAAAGGGGATGATAGGAAATGAGATGATGAGAAGAGGACCTCCATTATTAATTCACTAACTCAACAAACCTGGTTTAGCTAAGTCCCTTTTACCAACTGAGTATTTTCGGGGGCAATTCGAGCAGAAAAATATAAATTTTTTGGGGGACAATTTGGGCAATTATTTTGGGGCAGTCCACCCCCCCCCCCCTGCCAAAATGTATTTACCTCCTGTGTTTATATACATACCATATAGTATGTCATTTATAGTGACACTTTGAATTATTTTTCTGCATTTCTAGTTTTCTTGCATTTGACAACACATTTCTATATTGCCCAGGGCTATCTTGCCTTGGGCAGTACCACTTCATTTCATGCAGAAAATTACTGCACTGACTGTGAATGAAGGAAACGGAGAGTAATTTGTATCTATCCTCCCAGAAATATTTCTAAGACATAATTGGTTAGATGAAAATAGAATTAGCAATCCTTCGATCGAGAATTGCGTAACTGGACTGAATGAGTTTTTTCTCTTAAGTTTGTGCAGTCTGCACATTTTTCATTCATCCAGGTACTTATCACAGTAAATTAGAAAAAATAACAAGAACCCTATACATATATATTGGCCAAGAGCATGTGATACAAGATCAAAATCTATCATCGAGTTATAAATGTAGAAAAACACAAAATAATATTTTTACTAAAATCTCTGAAAATATTCCAGACATCTCGGGGGCATCTCACTGAAGGAAGCACCTTGTCTGGTGATGCTGGTCCCCACAATATATAACCCCTACAAAGTTTTCCCATTCACACTGACCTTCCTGTCTGTCTATTTTTGTTAGGTCATGTAGCTCCCATGTGGTTTTTCATGTTACAAGTGTTGGTTCACGTCATACATTTTTATACAGGAGGAATGGCATTCAAATGACTTCATATCATAAAATGTTCACTGGACAGTGGCGAGTGGATTCAGTATATAAAGGTGTTGGCCAGATCAGTTGGCATCAGTTGATCCAGCATCCCGGTTGCAATCACAGACATCATCATCACCATGAAGGCTGCCGTCGCCCTCCTCCTCGCCGCCCTTGTGGCCGCTGCTGTCGCCTCTGCAGACTATGACAACCGGTTAGTAAACAATATATATGCAGTTATCATCAACCTCATGATATTATTTAAGATAATGATTTATGCAATGTATATATTGTCCTTCATGAATTTTACTTCAACATGTGTGACAGTGCTATTAACAATGTTTTTGAAAATAAATAGTCCAGCAAACAGACTTGTCATAGCTGAACCACGGATTTCTATTCCATATGTAGAACTCTCCTCTGTATAAGATTCTCTGAGTGGTTTTTCTGACAATCCAGAATACTTGATTATGTTTTAGTGCTACATTTTGATATCTTTCCACAGTGCCCGCGAGAGCTACGTCAACGGTGTGAACGCTGCTCGTCAGGCTCGTGTTAACCGCATTGCCGAGGAGGTGGGAGCCAGTTCTGGAACATACCGCAAATATGGCGTCCAAGGTGCCAATGGCTACTATGCTGGAGCTCCTTACTATGGAGGAGCCTATGCCTACCAGGGTGCCTATCCAGGATATGGCTTTGCTGGCTACTAAATGGAAGATGTTGTGATTGGCTAATAAAATTGGTGCTATACTTCAATTTCAACTTTTGTTATTTGTTATGCAACAAACTGTGAACAATTATACGAAGTGGATTGCTCACAATGTCTAAATTTGTCCCAGAGCTAAGGGGGTTTTATGCTTGTTTTTGAGCCAAAAAGGTTCGAAGGATGGTTTTGTGTAGAAAGTTGTCAGGTTTCCAAAAATGCAAGTCTTACAAATGTAAAGGTAGACACAACTTCACACGATATTGATTTGAAGTTTGGTACCTCCTGGTCTCGTTTTTCTGATTTTTTTTTTTTGGCCTCTGTTTCACAAAGTACATCTTCTTAAATCCATTCAGTGCGAGATATAAATTGAATTGACTTTCTTGGACAATTAAAGTTTTTTACTTTACTCAAAAGAAGGATATTTCAATATTTACAGTTCAAGTTAGTCTCTATGAATCTCAAGCCAATATAATAATTGTCAATTAGACATTTGCTAAGGAAAATTTTTCAGGCTTTCAAATATATATAATACGTGAACCTATTTTCAATGTCTTAGGTTTTTGTGAATTTTTCAAACAGCTCAAGTAATAAGGGCCAGTTCTCCAACCACTGAAAAGCCAGTTTTATTCAAGGTTTCTGGATCCGCAAACAGCTCATTTGGACAAAACATATAACAATTTGAACATTGAAATTTTGATAGGAAGACTCACAGTGACAGTGAAGCCGTCAGGGATGGGAAACAAGGAGTTGGTTGAGCAGAACAGTTGCGGAAAGGAATCTTGGATAGAAAGAAAAATATGGTATACCAGTCATAAAATTTGAGATTTCAAAACCCTTTTTCAACTAAATGTCTTGGGAGTGGGCACTGCGACAGCTGGACAGTTGCAGCTCTTCCAAAATCCATGTCGATCCTCCGTCTTCTGTGATGCTATATTTTAAACGTCATTCCTTATTTTAATGCACATCATAAATAGAAAATCCACGAAACATGCACACAGCCATAACAGGTATATCAGGCCTATACTCACGTCATGCAGACCACATTGCATGCCACTATGCAATTGGTACCACTGCCACACATGAATACCAAATATTAAATCCACATTAATCTACACTGTTTCTAAAAAAGTTAGGTCCAGAAAGAAGACACCACTCTGTCACCACAGAGAAAGAACCATAAGTTCCTATTGTGCGTTCCTTAGATCAGTTATGTCATTTATGAAAGTGAGCACTCTTACACTATCCCTGCCTTAGTGCTGTTGTTCTGAGCAAGAAGTTGGAAACAGGAAATTACATGCAGCAGGAATTTGCCCACACTTGGAATGCCTATATGTGAGGGTTGAGCATGAGAATGCCAGTCAGTGTTGAGAATGACTGGTAAAAGGTTCTTAATATCACAAATAAATGAATATTTCAAGTTGTAAATTTTATTTATTTTTCTTATTTGATTTGAATTGTGATAGCCCTTTCCGCCTTTTATACTTTTACTGAATCAGTGTTGTGTTTGCATTGTGGGAATGATCTGATTTCATGATGTCAAACTCATTCAGAAATCATTGTTATCTAAGTAGTAACAAGTCTGCATAAAATTGACTTATCCTGGGGAGTTTAAACCCCGATCTGCATCTCAAGCTGGCATAGAGTCAGTATCAATTACTTTACCAAGCTAAGACAATGGTAGGCAGAATTGTTTCTAATGACTGATGGTTCATAAAGATTTTGTAGCATTGAGTGTGTCTAGGGTTCCAACATCATAATGATTAGCAAAGTACATATAAATCAGTTTTTATAATCCATTTTCATTGTAGGATCGTCACAATTGAGAATATAGGTACATTTCATACATACTTCAGTCATAAGCAACAAGACAAACGACAAGATTAATAATTTCTTAGCATCAACTTAAGTAAAACAAGAATTATTTGCAATAGATGGCTTATTTTTAAAGACTTCAGGGTTGACAAAGAGGTCACCAATGGGATAAAATGGCTTCATAAATAAAAAAACATATTCATCTGTCAAGAAAAGTATCTGTAGTGGCACTGTATCTAAGAAAAACATGCTAAAACGAAGCGAAAAATGTGATTTTTTGCATTTAAAAAAAGGGCAAAACAGATAAATTTCATAAACAAAATTGTCAAGTTTGTTTTATATAGATGTCATAACCTTGCCTGATGGGTATGCACAGCAATTTGGGTGAAATATTTCATCTATGACTCTCTTTAGTGACAAAAACTGCATAAAAACGGCGATTTTTGGAGTTTTCGGACCCCTTATTATTCAAAGGGGGTAAACCGGCGTAAGGAGTTGACCGATTTCAAAATTTTTTTTTTCCAACTGATTCACTCACCAATAGACACAATTCCTCCGACAGGTGCAAAAATCAAAGAACATTGTGGTTTTTTGGTACGCCCTTGGGTTCATCTGTATAAAAGTGTGTGTGTGTGTGTTTGTGTTTTACGCCTCTGCAGCACCTTAATGGGCTATATCGAGGCAGGCTAGAATTTTATATGTCTTTGTAATTTTTCCTCATATTTTGTAATATGTCTGTGTTTGATGCAAATATGTAATTATGTTTTCTGGTTTGTGTGTAAGAAATTGGAGTGGATTTGTTGGGAGAAGTGTGTCTCTTTGTCTTTGAAAGTCTCTACAGTCTTTTAATATGTGCTTAATTGTAAGAGGGCATTGGCAGTTATCACATATTGGAGCTGGATTTCCCTGTAGAAGATGAGAGTGGGTTAGTCGTGAATGTCCAATAAGACATCTGTGGATCACAATCTGATCCCTCCGTGTTCTGGCTTTAACACTTTTAACCTCTTTGATTCTAGGTAATATGCTTCTAAGTTTATTATTCTCGCATGCGTTCCACATAACTTGCCATCCAGATTTGATGTATTCATTAATAACCGGACGCAGATCTGTGTACGGAATTGTGTCATCACTCATCTCCTTCGAGAGCGCTTTTTTGGCCATAGTGTCTGCCCTTTCGTTTCCAGCAATATCCACATGACCTGGAATCCAACAGAAGATAATCTCTTTATCTTCTATTCCTGAAAGAAGCATAAGTATATCCTGTAGAATGGGATGATCCATCTGTTTACCTGCAAGAGCTTGAATTGCTGACTTAGAGTCAGAACAGATTACAAATTTGTCTTTCTCGGACATTCCCGCAAGCCAGACAGCTTGATAGATTGCTAGGAGCTCAGCTGTGTAGATTGAGCATTCATTGGGGATTCGCTCACTATATAGATTTGCCTTACAGGAAGTAACTGCATAAGCAGTTCGGTTTCCGTCTTTGGAACCATCTGTATATAAGAATTTGTGGTCATGCTGTTTCAGTTTGATGACCTGAAACCTAGTTTGATATTCAATGGGATCCGTATCGGCCTTTTTTAGTTTTTCTAATTCTAAGTTAATAACAGGATTTTTCATATTCCAATAAGGAATCTGTGGGACCCTGTTTTCAGAAATAAAAAATGGATCAATTCCAGCTGCTGCAAGATGAGGCCCCATCCTCAGTCCCAGTGGTCGTATAGCGTTCGGTCGATTGTCATATCGGTCGGTAAAGTCGGGATGAAAGACAATTGAATATGCAGGATTTGTCGGGTTGGCAGCCAATTTGACCGTGTATTGAAGAGACAGTTTTAGACGTCGCAGTGACAAAGGTGGTTCTTTAGCAAGAACATACAAACTCTCCACTGGCGACGTCCTGAATGCACCAAGACTCAATCGTAGACCTTGATTATGAACTGTGTTAAGGCAACGAAGGTAAGAAGGTCGTGCTGATCCATAGACAATGCAACCGTAGTCTAAGCGGGATCGGGTGATTGATCGATAGAGCCGGAGAAGGACAGTGGTGTCACCTCCCCAGTTCAATCTGCTCACTACCTTCAGTATGTTCAGTGATTTCAGGCATTTTGCCTTAAGTGAAGTAATATGGGGAATGAAAGATAGTTTTGAGTCAAACGTGACTCCTAGGAACTTCGTAGAATTTACTACTTTGATCCCACAATTGTCAATTTTAAGTGATGGGTCCGGATGGAGACTTCGAAGATGGCAAAAATGCATACAGACTGTTTTTGCCTTAGAAAATTTAAAACCGTTTTCTTGAGACCATTTATGTAGTCTGTTAAGGCTTTGCTGTAATTGTCTCTCTATGGTAGACATGTGTTTGGATTTAAGAGCAACAAGAAAGTCATCCACATAAAGCGAGCACATGACATTATCTTGAATGGCTTTCACAATACTGTTAATTTTAATGTTAAAACAGGTGGGAGATAAAATGCTTCCCTGAGGAACTCCCATTTCTTGGGGGTACTCATTGGAAAAAGTGGATCCCACTCGAACTTTAAACCATCGATCTTCAAGAAAGGCTCCAATAAAGTTGGGGAGTCTTCCCCTCATTCCCATTTCAAACAAATCTTTCATAATTCCATATTTCCATGTGGTATCATATGCCTTCTCCAAATCGAAGAAAACAGCTACCACATGTTCTCTTGTAATAAACGCATCTCTAATATATGATTCAAATCTCACTAAATGATCTATAGTGCTCCTTTGCTTTCGGAAGCCACATTGGACCTCCGAAAGGGAGTCACTTGACTCAAGATACCAAACAAGCCGAGAGTTTACAATTCGCTCCATAGTTTTGCATAAACAACTTGTTAAAGCAATTGGTCGATAATTAGTTGGATCCGTATGATCTTTGTTGGGTTTTGGGACAGGAATAATCGTTGCCATTTTCCATGATGCTGGAAAGGTCCCGTAATCCCAGATTACATTGAAGATGTGGAGGAGGACCTCCAGACAAGGAGGTGGAAGATGCTTTAGAAGTTGGTAATGTATTTCGTCTGGACCTACAGCCGAGTCAGAGGCTTTTTGAAGAGCTCCAACTAGCTCTTTCATCGTAAGAGGACTGTTATATTCTTCATGATTATTAGATCGTAAGTTCAAAGAAAGACGTTCTGCCTGGGCTTTAAAACGCTGAAAGTGGGGTGAATAATTTTCTGAGGAAGAATTGAAGGAGAACTTTTCAGCAAGTTTATTTGATATATGCCCCGGTGTTGCATATTCTTCACCATTTATTATGAGGTGGCTGATTTGAGATGATGTAGATTTGCCTTGGATTTTTTTAATCATTTGCCATACTTTGGCTGATGGCGTTCTTTCGTTTAACTTAGAGATGTAGTTTTGCCATGTAGTCCTCTTCTTTTTTCTAATCAGGCGTCTAGTCTTAGCTCTAGTAATACGGAAGCTTTCAAGGTTTTCCGAAGTTGGTCTGGTGTTAAATGTTCTAAGAGCTTTTTTTCTATTTTTAATGGCCTCTTTAACTTCTGCATCATACCAAGGTCGTGATTGTTTTGGAACACCTCCCTTAGTTTTGGGAACGGCTATGTGAGCAATGGCAATCATATCCTCTGTGAACCTCTCCATGGGAGAATCATAATTGGTATACAAATTTAATTTGAAAATGTTAGTTGCTAGTTCAGCATAAAGATCCCAGTCAGCTTTTTCTAATTGCCATCGGGGGTGGCTAGATGTTTGGGAGTTTGCTGTGGACTCCAAAATAATTGGAAAATGGTCACTTCCGTGACAGTCATTTAGAACGTACCAATTGAAATCAAGGTAAAGTGAAGGATCACTGATACTCAGGTCTATGGGACTGTAAGTCCCATGACCCGGGTGAAGATAGGTATAAGTTCCATCATTAAAGATGCACAGTTCATTTGAGGAGAGAAACTCCTCAATTATATGGCCCTTGTTGTTTGTTTGAGAGCCACCCCACATTGGGTGGTGGCCATTTAAGTCCCCAAGAAGAAGACAAGGTAATGGCAGCTGCTGGTAAAGATTATCCAGTTCATGATTTGTTAGATGATGGCTTGGCGGTAGATAGAGTGAGCAAATGGTAAAAGTTTTATGAGATGAAATTCGGACTGCAACTGCTTGAAGATTTGTGTTAATGTTGACAGGAGAGTGGATAATGTCCTGTCTCACCAAGATGGAGGAGCCACCAGTGGCTCTGTCATGTGAAACATTTCCATAAGTGTTGTGAAATGTATAGTTTTTTAGGCGGGGATTATCTGTTGGCTTCAGGTAAGTCTCCTGCAAACAGAAGACGCCAGGATGGAGATCCGTGGCTAAGATGTTGATTTCATCCAAGTTTGCCCTGAAGCCGCGACAATTCCACTGTACTAATTTTTCCATTTTACTTTTTGTGTGTAGAGTGGCTCTTTGAAATGTTAAACATTCTGTTTAAGAGAGGTCTTGAACTTTTTGGGGTTGTGGATGGTGCTGAGGATTTTTTCCTTGCCGGAGACATTGTCTTAGGTGAGGCAGAGGATGGAAGATGGGTGTTCTGAGACCTTTTGGTCTCTGACGCCCTTTTCCTGCTATTCCCAGGATCATTTTTCTGTGAAGGATTGACAGGGGAGTTTCCGGAGGTCGATTTTCTTTCTTGTTGTGCGAGAGACTCTCCAGAGTCATCAGCGCGGATAGGTGAGGCTATAGGGCCAATTCCTATAGCCGGGTCCTCATGATTGAGATGCCCAACAGTCTGTTGTGGGGAGAGGATGTTCGGAGGGTCTTGTGAGTTTTCTCCATCTTCAGATCTTTTGTTCGGACAATTAGATCGGTTGAGTCGGTTTCCTTCCAGGTCAAGTCTTCTTCTTGGGGTAGTGTGGTGTTGAGGTTGTGGGTATCCTGCCATGTCAGCATAGCTAGGAACACCCGATTGATGTTCAACTATCCGTCTCGCTTCAGGGAAGGAGACCGCCATTTTTGCCTTCAACTTCAAAATTTCTTTTTCCTTGTTCCACTGTTTACACTCTCTACTATACGAAGGATGGTCTTCACCGCAGTTAACACAATGAGGAGGAGCCAAGCATGGTTGGTCTTTGGAATGAGTGTGGTCCGATGAACCACAATGACCACAAACATCTTGTCGACGACACCATTTACTAAGGTGGCCGAAACGTTGGCACTTGAAGCAGCGTCTCGGGTTTGCTATGTAGGGACGTACCCTACATCGCTCCCAGATGACTTCAATGCTGTCTGGTAGAGTAGTGTCCGAAAACGTCAAGATTAGCAATTCGCGTTCATTTCTTTGAGGGATTCTGTGGAAATGGATTACATCCGTAAAGGTTTCGAACCATTCTTTTAGTTCCTTATCAGAGTTCTGACCACTAACGGCGGAGAAAACTACGCCCTTGCATGTATTTAGGGTGCGATGAGGCTCAACTGTTATGCTTGTACCAGCGATATCATTTAGCTCTAGGAGCCTTCGCGTTTGTTCCTCATTCTTCGTCTTAAATAAGATAGATCCGTCCTGCTGTTGTGTTGTTTCTTCAGGTTTGCCAGCATGTGCAAGTATTGTTTTGTAAATTGTAAAGGGGGACAATTTACTGCTTGGCTTTAGGACGATGTAGCGATGTCTGTGCTCTGATTTTTGGTTAATGGTCGGTCGATTAAGAAGGTCCAAGTCGATGCGGTCATCCGAGGATGACCGTTGCCGTTTTGATCCAGACTGTGAGTTAGGAAAAGCAGATGCCATAAGAACTTAGGTGATTCATCCCCCATGGTCCCCACCCACCACGGAGCCCAACAAGGGGGGACCAAGAAGGGTAGGGCTGAGCCCAGTACCCTAGTCCCAGGGATACATGGGGGGTATACTCTTAGAAGGCCTGTTAGTATTACAGCCGCAATCATAGTAAGAAACCTGGCCGGCATGCACACTTTGTCACAACCTTCCTTGATTGACCCATCAGCCACGGCCAAATAGGACAGAAGTCCCAATGGCAACATGACAAGCCGATTGACTGGACCGGGCCAATCCAGCCTCCCGTCTGGGAGAAATCCAGGCCAAAGTAGTTTATTGTATGGGAGGGACAAACTTAGTCCCATCCAACTCAACTACCAGGACCCCTTCATCCTCCAACACGGGTCGCAACCCACGGCAAACAGGTTGCCCCTTTTCCGTCGAGGAGACGTGTGCAAGCGCACTGTCCCATGTTGGCCACTAAGGATACAGGATTTCACCAATAGTGTTACCACCCACCGCCACGAGGAGGCCCGAGACCTGCGGGGGCTCATCTGTATAAAAGGTACCAGCTGGACGGTACGGGCTTTGTCTCACTGTGCCCACCGTCTCACTGTGCCCCGCTCTCCCCTAGCTCTCTGTTGTATTCTGTGGAAATGTATGACATCAGTGAAGGTTTCAAACCACAAGAGATAGAGGACTTCACCTTTGTGTTACCACCCACTGCCACGAGGAGGCCCAAGACCTGCGGGGGCAAGAGTTATAAGTGAACAATTTTGACAAGATGTCTGTCAGCCAATGGTAATGGTTTCAACCCATCAGCCTCTGTAAACTATATCATATAATATGAAAACTCAGAAGTTAAAACAGCTTTAGATCTTATCACACACACGGAAGAAACTTCGGGTTAAAAAAAAGAGCCACCTGTAACAACACAATCATATGAATATTTTAAGACAAAAACGAAAAAAAATCTGTTGAGAATTTTTTGAGAAATTCAAGTTTTAAAAATCTGGTTTATCCCACCTTTAGAATACAAGTATTATGGCATATAAAACAATTAACAAGCTTGAAAATGTGATGAAACCTGTTGGCTAAGCTCTGCAATGCATTTCAAAAAGTTTCAATGATGAATTAAAAATATTTACTGACTTCATTGAAATAAATGTGACAAATTGTTTATCACACACTGTAAGAATGAAAAAATGCTAAAAGTAGCCAATTTCCCCAGATTTTCGGTCTTTGGTTGTTGAAATCTGAAGCACTATCCTTAGTATGGATATGTGAAGATTTCTAAAGCTTTTGAGAAGTTAAAGCCTAAAATGGATATAGATATCACTAATAATCTGAGAATCATGATAAAGATCAATCATACTTCAGCACTGATTCCTATTTAGCCTATTAGTTTATGGTATAATAACTGCAAGCACAAGTTAAAATGTAGAGCAAGGTGGCAGCAAAGAATCACTCATGTTGATATGTATGGTGGTGATATATCAGGTCACGATAAGAAACCGCGTGCAAACTTCTTCATAGATTTGTGCAGGCAGCAACCATTTCCCTCAAGCATGATGTACATAAAGACCTGAATAAGCATATAATAATAATTATATGGTTCAAATTAAGTACAATTCAAACGTTTGGCTGAATTTCTTCAAAACATCAGCTGTTGGACAGCCTGTCAAAGTAGGCGTCGTAGTTATCAACGACCTGTGTGGAAAATAGAGCAAGGTGTTTGCTACACTTTAGCAGGTATACCTTGTGCATGTATTATCTAAATGAGTAGGGGAGAGCGGGCACCATGAGCCGCTTTTCCGAAATTAAGCTCCTGAGCCTAAAGTTTCAATGGTAAGTGGCTGGTTGCTTTATATAATCATAGCAAGACCTCTTGGCTACAATATCCAGTGTTGTTACATTATATTCTTAATTCTTAAATAGTCAAAACATTGTCTTTAAAAAATTTAGTCTAGCGGCTCATCGTACCCCGACCCTGGGGCACCATGAGCCATGGCATGGGGGGGCTGTTTACATACATGTATTATCCTTCTCATTCAACTGTAAAGAACTGATACCTCATAAACCAAATGTTTTACTTGAAATTTTCCCTTGGCATACACCACAATATGGATCAGATGGATTTTACATATTTTTCTATGAAATTGCAAAAATGTGTCCTAAACAGCTGCTGATGTCTTGCACTATAGTTCTGGACTTACAACAGTAGAGTTGTTGTTACAATTCAACTTTAATTGCATTAAAACGTTATTGAAACTGGCTCATGGCGCCCTCTCACCATGTGGCTCATGGTGCCCCATTTGTAAATTTCATTTACAAGTGCATATCACCATTTTCCAGTTTATCACAGTATCAATGTTATGACATCATCCTAGCACATGCCTTACCTTCTCTAAGAAGACTAAGTTTTATGATGATGCCGGAAATAGTTGAAGTACCAGAAGTAAAAGTTCCACCGCCCAATATGTTTACTTTTTACTCAAATTCACTGGTCAAAAGTATTTTTTCAATTCTTGGTCCTACATTGAAAAGAAAGATTATGATTGCTACCCTAGTCTGTAGTACACTAATAAAGGAATATATGGTCTTCCTATCGAGCAGTTCTATCTCGCCATTTTTTTTTGTAGGGGCCATGGTTCATGGTGCCCCGTGGCTCATGGTGCCCCGCTCTCCCCTACTCTGGTGTTTTTTTAAAAATATATATAGCATGAACAAATTTACTGGATATAAGAATTTCTTTGAGGGAAAGAATTAAGGGAGTTATCAAAGTATGTGTGTATGACATCCAGGAATGCAATTTAACAGCAGTAGTAAGGCTCCATATTTCTGTGCAACATACAGCACATACGATACGATACGATATGATAAACTTTATTAATCACTTACAAGTATGAACCTTGTTTTGACAATCCATATACATATACATAATTAACAAAAGACATGACATATGAATGGAACACAAAACTAAATAGGTACAACACAAAAGTGATAATTAGAATTGATGAGATACAATTAATGACTGTTTAACAGTCTAACAGCAGATGGTACAAAAGATGAACGATAACGATTAGTTCTACAATAAATTGTTGACTGCAGTCTAAGACCAGAACGTAAGTAATTGAAGTTATGGTTCAAAGGATGATTAGAATGTTTCATGATTTTTGTTGCTTTAGTACCAGGCCTGTTTCACGCTATTGCGGGACAAAGTGTGACATGGAGGTCAAAAAATAAACTTTACTATTTCCAGAACATCCATATTATTTAGACAAGCTATAACTGTCAGGCTTATGATTTTGGCAAATTTGAGGCATAGGCACGTTTTCCCTTCATTTGATGAACACATCTTTGCTTCAAAGTATCAACACATCTTTGCTTCAAAGTATCAATTATATTTGTCATTTTTTCTCTCCTTTTTTGCATCACAGGACACATATACATCATTGGAAAATTCTCTTCGCCTTACTAGCAGCTGACTATTAGTTAGTCGACACAAAAAGTAACAAGATTGGAGTTTTGCTGCCTTTGGAAAAGTGGAGACCAACAATATCTCAAAATAAGCATACAAATTCTTTAACCAAACTTTTATTTTATTTTGTGGTATAATATAATACTGTATAATTTAATGGCATACTGGTCTTAACAGATATCAACACACATGTAAAGACCAAAAAATACATAGGGTGAATTGAAAAATTAATTTCAGTACCCAGAATCTAGGTAATACTTTAAGGTAAACCATGTTACTTACGACATGCGTCCCGATATTGCTCGCAAATGATAACTGCAATATATTGAATTTTTCCTCAAATATTTAGCCCTAAACATATTAAGAGTCAGTTTTACATTGATCTGAACTAAAATTCTCACTACTATATTGGCCAGTATATACGGCAGTTAACATATTTTAAAATAAGACAAATAACAGTGTCCATGTAACAGCTTTAATATTATGAATCATAATTTATGATCCTAAATGAATGAAATGATCACAAGAACATTTATCCTAACGAACAAGGAGGATAAAAGCTGAAAATATAAGGCATTTTATAAGATATGTTGCAAGCTTCAAAATGCTTCATTACATAATACACTACATTAGCTTTTTAAAATCTGCTTCTTCACACAAATCTTGAAAGGACAGCTGTATGCGGCAGGCATGAACTGGAACATTTCAATAGTGCCTTCAGTATTTGTTTATTTAAATGTAATTGACTGGTCCAATATTTATGAAATAGTGTGCATGAAACGGCCAGCAATATTAGGAACATGTTAATGTAACTTCCAACGTCGTGGTACTAAGTAATTGACCACAAATTGTGCCACAGTGTAGAAAATTCCCAGTTTTTTAAATTCTTTGATAACTTGATAATCCATGAAAATGAGAATATGCAGTGTACCCAGCATCATCAAGAGATACCAAGGCAACAATCTAGATTATGCTAGTATCAAATATTACGTTTTCGAAGCATAATATTTAAGAAAATATTAGGTTAACTGCCATAATCGTCACATCCCTGCTGTTGAGTCTGTCCGTTTGTACAGTGTGAATATTGTATGTACGTAGCTTTAGTGGGATAAACAACAATGTTAGATAGTCCCAAAAGAATTGGTTTTCACATTCATCACAGGCGCATTCACACAGCAAACAATTGAAGATACAGCATCTTGAATGACATTTATGGCTAAAATTTCCAATTACTAAAGTGGGTTTTAATTTTTATTTAATCATTACAGTCACTTATGACAGCTTTAATGAATTTGGAATATCCTGCATTATGCTCCAAAGCTGCAGTTGCACCAATGTTTTGGGCTGGCTTATCTATTTTATGTGCTTAAAAAGTGCAAATCAGCCTATTTTTGAAATATGCACAATGTAAAAATCATTACACAAGTCTTTGTTGAGCCCAGAGTCGACAATCAGAAAAGCATTACTTACGGGACATTACTTACAGGACGGGACACATTCCAACTATTTCAGAATTAAGCAGAAAAAATAACGTGCAAGCACTTTAACAGCTGCTAGTAGATCTATAGGTGCAAGTATCTACTAATATGCTATTTAATTCTATCTATCTATCAATCTATCTATCTTTCTATTCCTTCCTTTCTTGCTTCCTTCCTTCCTCTCTTCATTCCTTCCTTCCTCCTTCCTCCCGTCTCTCCATCCCTTCCCTTCCTTCCCTTCCTTCCCTTCCTTCTGTGGTGTTGTTAAAGATGCCTTGTGTTTCCATATATTTTTGTGTTTTTAACAATCCCCCTGGCTGGCACTTGGCTCATGTGTGCACAACGTGGCGCTGCAGTGCAGTGTTTCTATCAAAACATCATGGCCGTCATTGAGCAAAGAAGTCAGCTTTGCAATGGAAAAATGGGCATTTTTAGTGATGGAAATGGAAAATCTTCGTCGCAGGAGCTCTCAGCTCGCACGCGGCATCGGCACGCCATTCCACATTTTTAAAAGGGAAAGAATTCTTCCATCAGAGCATAATTATGGCTAAAAATACCATGAGGACTGAAAAAATAACATGATAATTGTAATTTAACCACTGCTCATTGGGGGAGCTGTAGCAGGGTACAGCTCCCCCTGTTTTTTGGTCAAGGGAGCTCAGCTCCCCCGAGCTCCCCCCCATTTCCATCACTGGGCATTTTAATCCAAGTAAGCAATTAACATCATTGTCTGCCATACCTTGGTTTTCCATCAATGTGTAAACATATCAGAACAACGATTGAATGAATGACACCTACCTCCTGATTGCATTTATAGCCAATTTGGTAGATCGTCAGCTGTGGATTCTATCAAAAGATTCGTTGATTGTAATCAGCGCTGTTTGATGGGCTTTAATTGCCGTTAATTGCAATCATGAAGGACCCACAGCCTCAATTACTGTCTCCAATCAATAGAATTGCAATGTGACATGTTCAAAAGGTACAATCCTGACTTTGGGTATCCAAAAACGAGATATTTCAACTTGCAAAAGCTGTCCCTTTGATCATCAGCTGCCATCATGATTTAGACCGGAAACTGCACTCCAGCGCCACGTTGTGCACCCATGTTGGCTGCTGCCATCACTGCAGCAGAACATTTAAAATTCGCGGGAAAATTGTGCATTTTAGTTTAGAAAATAAAAATTTATTGTCACAGAAGTTTACCAAAAGTTGATGGAAGCAAGATAATATTCTATTCAGACCGCATGCCAAGTTTTAATGACATAGGTGAAACAGCACGACCAGGGGAGTTGTCATATTTTTTCCTGAAACTCCTCCCGCAATACAGGCTGCAAGCAGCTGTAAAAACTGGCACAGAAAACTAAAAAAGCACACAATGATGCATCAGTGGACACTAAATCAGTACATGTGTTAACAAGTAGCTGGATCATATTAACAGGCAATGAGGAGCCTTCAAAACTGCCATTACTTACACCCTCCAGTGGGACACGAAACAAAAACCAATTATCATAAGGGTTTCCGCAATTCATGTGTGCATTTATTGCACATTGGGCAAGATGACAAACTAAACTAGATTATTAGGCAACACAAAATAGCAAATTCAATAGAATATATCGTAAACAGTGCATACACTTGAGAATATAGTGGCACATTATTTCGGGACACGGAAAAATTAAAAGTACACTGTGTGCTAATATGTAGCCCAGAGATGGGTCACTGATGTTAAATCACCAAAAATGTATTTGGACCTTTTGTAAGGTACCAGAGGCCATTTGTAATAGCAGTTCAGTTTTCTATACACATCCTGAATTCTTGATAGGAACTGCAACAGAAGCAAATCTCTTAAATTTCTCATGTCACAAATTATGGCCTAATTTTGCCAATTTTGGACTACTTAATGGTCCTTGAAACAGAAACTTTTGAACATAGCTTCACGAAACTTTCAGGCTATGCTCAGGCCATGATTTGCAAAATATTAGTGCAGAAACCACCCATATTCTACAAATATTATTGTTGTTTGAAGGTATTACGCATTTTAAATGCTCTTGTCCCGCAATATTGAGAAACAGGCCTACATGCTGTTTCGTGGTACAATTCATACAGTGATTTTACATTTTTGCAACGGATACGTTTGGCAGATTTAATTGTTCTTTCAATTAATTTGCAATCAGATTGAGTGAGATTGCCACACCAACAGAAGATACAAAATGTGATAACAGAATGGATTACACTAGTATAAAACGGAGTCAGGATAGAAGAGTCCATGTGAATATCTCTTAATTTTAAGGGATACTCAAGATCAGCGATTGGATAAATGAATTTTCCCCTAACGGTTTTGATAACTGCAAATTTAGTCTTTCACAGTGTTAAACTACACATAGGCCCAGGTTTTGACTGGTTATTCCAATTCAGAAAGAGCTTCAAAAGCTCAATAGACAATTCATTCATGACATCCATTTTTTAAGAGAGAAGGAAAGGGGTACAATTCTCTAAATGAGTTTAGTTAGTTGTGAATTTTGTGCAGGAGAGGTCACAATGCAATAAGTGGTATGAGAGTTGAATGCTTGCCAATTTTTCCTAGCCTGTGAAAATACATTTGAGATATTCTTTCACTTCAACAGCCACAATATGCCTACCCTAACCTGGTTAAGGATAACCTTAGAAGTTCTTAGCAATCAAACAATGGAAAATTCTCGAATTTGGGATACTTCTTGCATTTTTGTATTTTTACAGTGTGTGATAAACAATTTTTCACACTTTTTTGACATAGGTCAGTAAAATTTTTAATTTATCATCAAAACGTGTTTGAAATGCATTACAGAGCTTAGCCAAAATGTTTCATCACATTTTCAAGTTTGTTTATTGTGTTATATGCCATATAACACATGTATTTCATGTATTCAGATGATGGGATAAACTAGATTGTTTAAAACTTGAATTTCTAAAAAAAAATTTGTCTTAAAATTTTTGTATGATGGTGTAGGTCCCATTTCGGGCTCATTTATTTACCCCAATATTTCTTCAGGAGCGCTGTTCACAACTTACCTCCTATCAACCTATTATATAACATGATAGGGACTGAGGATTTGAATGTCACCCTGATGTATTGCTTAAATGATGGAATAATGAATACACGTGTATTCGATTACGAATTCGAATATTTTCATATTTTCAAACAAGTATCAAATGCGAATACAATGACATCAGTATTTATCTGTAATCGATTACAAATACAGAATGTGATTACCCCAGGTCTGAGTGTTGTACATGGTGTTTCATGCTCCAAAATCACCCCAACTCTTGGGTTACATTGGCCGAACCTTCAATTATATGACAAGAAATTCTTTAAAAAAAAGAATTGTAGGGACCTGAGGTTCCTTCAAACACATATTTTATTTTCCAAATATTCAAATAATGTTTTATGTATGTGAAGTTACATCTATACCTCCAATGTACCACTGTGAGTGTGTGATTTAACAAACCTAATACATGTTACCTCATGATTTGGCATGCTTAATTACAGGTGTTATTAACATAGAGAGCAAACCAAGCAATGAGAAGCCCTTTTATATTCTTTGTCATGAACATGAAATTTCTATTTCCATAACAACAAACTAATTGTGGCTTGCATAATATTAGGATTATTACACTTTTAGACTGGCCTGTTTGTGAGAAGTTGAATATCTAATGTTCTCATACAGTGTTTTCTTTTTTCACTTGTCTTATATCGTCTCAAATCTTTATACACTTAGGCTATATAATTTTGAAGGAAATTTCTATGGGATAATATTATGCTCCAGGTGTGCTTTGGGTATGGTCCCCAATCACTCAACCATGACAGTCATGGTTGAGTGGCTCCCAAGGTCATGCAGTGATGGAGCTACTGAGCATCAAGAGGGGCAAATATATACTTGATTTGTAAATTATAGTCACAGTTACCTTCTCTGTAGCATGAGTACCCTCCTAATATCGGAGGTAAATTTGGAGGGTACTCCTGCTATAGGGAAAGTATATCTGCAAGGCCAACTTCCTAGTGGCCCCCTCCAGAAACTCAAGAAGCTCCAACACTGCAGTACACATAAATTGATGACAAATAGCACTTGGCTGATTCTTTTTGCCCCTTTAGTTAGGGACCTCCACTGTAAAATCTTTCCTCATTTGGAGCTTATAACACAGATCTGAGATGGTCCCTACAATAAAACATAGAATCATCATGTATTTTTGAAAGCCTTTTGACAGATGAAAACCTCAATGTACTAGCTGTGTTATGCCACAAAACTGTGGATGTTCAACGAATAGTTTTTCTCAGAACACAAATTTGGTGCTCTGAAAGGGCCAAATTAACCCCGTTTTACGGTATTCACAGATCGCAAGAAAAAGTTACATCTTTTTATGAAGCCAATGAGAGTACATAATATCTGTTTTTCCTGCACATACATATATATATATAAACTAGAAAATACCCAGTGAAATTCATGTAGTAAGTTAGGGGAAGAATTAGGGAAGAAAATAGGTGAATAGGGGCTCAGTAGAAGTAAGAAGAAGGTTGAAATGTAGGTGATTGTGAAAAATCACTAAAGAGATGTGAAACATTAATAGGAGAGTTGTAGTGTGGGCGTCCATTATGGATGGAGTTGTAAAAATCATTGATAAAAAGGACTGATTTAAATCAAATGAGTTAAATGAAGCAAGCGTTGGTTTATACAATTGTATTTTGTGAGTGAATTTATCAGTGGGCCTGATAGAATGTGCCAGTGTCAACTTGAATAGGAAGCAATTGGAGAGTGAATTTATAAGTGAGCCTGCACAGTGATACAGTTGAAAGATGACAGGGAGGTGTGAAAGTGAATTGCACTTGAAAGTGTCAGTTTAATCTTTGACAGGAATCAATGAAGTTGATTGGAATGAGAGAAATGCAAGTGTGTGGTAGGTGTAATCAAAAGCAATTGAGGTAACCTGATACACATCATACATGTGCGGAAAGTTGGTAGACTCTGCTATCGTCCATTGGGATCAACAGAAAGGCGCGAAAATGCAGCAGCCTGGATGACAGCTAAGACTAAGTTATCAGACCGGAAGTCCACTCACGAAGGTAATGGCTTTGTTTGGGCAAGTTGGTGAGGATGGAGAGGTAAGAAGAGTTGAATCGAGGCAAAAAGAACACTGATAATAGGTACCAGTGGCTGCCCATTTGAATGGTAGTTAAGAGAAAGACAGGAAAAAGCATGGTAGGTGAGCAAAAGAATCAGTGGGCTGGCATGCATTGTGCGGAAAGAAATGACCCTGTCATGCAGGGGCAGATCTGATGATTTGTTTTGAAAGGGGGGCCAAAAAGGGGATGGTTGGAATGGGAAATTTGGATGTTTTAGGGAAATAGAGTGGCAAGAAAATTTTTTGACAGTAATGGGAGTTTTTGAATGGGGAATGGGCTTGAAATGGGATTACTTATGGGTGAAGGAAGTGGGACCCCCCAGGGCACTCGCTGTGGAATCTGCTGCTAAGCTTAATCTTTTATATATATATATAAGATAATCTGAGGGGGATAGTTATGACAGCTTCATTATTTGCTAATTTGTTCACACATATACAGGTGAGAGAAGCTTCTCCAGCTCATTTGCAAAATGGCTTGACTATAATGAGGCATTCTAAAAGGCCAAAAAGATACTGCCATTGCTGCAGTCACACATGCATTTACTAGCAGCACTCATCCTGAAGTGAAGATCAAGGCAACAAGTTGTCTATCCGCTTGCAAAAAGGAGTTTCAAGCCGTTGAAACTTTTTGTAATAGTCCCATTGGAATTGGGCCAGCTGTAATAGACACACACAAAAAAACAATCACTCAGTATATATAAGACAATTTTAGTGAATCATCACGAGAATCCAATTAATTCGGAAGGAATCAGAAAGGAAAATGGCAACTTCAGGATTATATGAGGATGAAAGCATCAATGAGGCAACCACTGTGTATGAAGCTGCATCAGACATTCTACCAACACAAGGTAACTGTATATGTAATTTATTCAAGCTTTCAATGAAGGGTGGTCTAAATTTGTATGGGAAAAAGCAAATCTCCTAAAAACCCCAATTTGAAAGTTGAAATTGATGACCATATAAGTCAAACAAACTCATGCCAAATTTCAGCCAAATCGGTCAATATTTAGAGGTTGCCAAAGGCCTTGAAGTTTATAAGGTAATTCCCTGTTCTTGTGACTGAAAAATTAGTCCATTCCCAGATCCTTTTTCCTTGGTAATATTTTTTGCTTTCTTTTTATAATATGATAAACTTGGCATGGAAAAGAAATATTTGGGGCTTATTTTTGATTGGTTATTCATAGTAGGTGAAATATGCCCATGTTTTTGGGAAAAAATGCTTGAAAATTTACTTGTAATATCTATGCTGTCCTGCTATGAAATTTTGTGCACTTGTCAAAACAAAAATCACAACTGTATTGAGCATCCGGAACATATTAAAAAAAGGCTATTCAATCAAAATAATTGGTCATCTATGCAAGATTTGGAAATATCGATGATTTTGAGGTCTACTGATGGGCAATTCCACATGTATGCTAAACTTCAATGGCTTTGTGGATGTTGGTGCAACCTCTTCATATTAATCGATTTTTGCTGACATTTTTATGCAATGCCTTCTATCTACATAAGATCAGAATACAAGCTTCAAATCTGAGAAATTTAGAAGAAATTGTTTTTTGACGGCCTATTTCAAAGGTTACCTCCAAAATTTAAAGCCATGATCTATTTCACAGGATGCCCAATAGCGACCTGGGAGAATCATTTATGAATGTTGTTAGACCTCATTTTTAAGATAATATACCAAAGATTTGCAATTTCACACCAGCGTCATTAAGAATGGGCCCCCGCAGGTCTCAGGCCTCCTCGTGGCGGTGGATGGTAACACCAAGGTGAACACCTCTATCCTTTAGGGGCCCATATGAGACAGTGCGCTAGCACGGTGTGTCCCCTTCCTTACAGGGGAATATCACTGATAATGTCAAAAATCATGTTTCAACAGCCAATCGTTCGTCAACCGGGTAACCAAGGTGCGCGTCGCTCAGTGGGAAACCAGGCTGAGATCGAAAAGTTAGCGACTGGACTACCAATATTTCAAAGACCAAGGAATCTTCGGATGACTTGATTAACCCTGACCGGCTACCGTCAGCTTCCGATGTTTATGAAGTCATTGCAGACACTTGTGACAACTCCGTAGCAGGAGAAATAAAGCGTCAAACCAATGTTACCCTGCTGAATCAACCTCAGAATGATAAAAAAAGAGAAACTGACATCAGTCAATGAAATTGCTGGAACAAAAATTTCCTTTGAACCTTTCAAAAGACAAGGCAAAGGCTTTATCTCCTCAAAAGAGAGCAGGACATGCACTGATTCTCATCTGAAGAAATGGTTCAAGAAACATGGCATTGAAGAATTCAAACGTCTTTCCCAACAAAATGGATAGGAATTACTACACCTGACATTCAAAGACAACATAGTTCCAAAGAACGTACCAGTAGCTTTTGCCATATTTTCCCCCGCCCAAAATGCTGATACAATTGCCCAAATCTATGGCCATTTCAGCAGTTTGTGTAGAAGGTCAACAGTTTGTGCCAATTGCGTTGAGCCAGATCATACTCACACTAGAGAGAAACCATGCTCCAAGACCTCATATTGTGTTTTGTGAAGGGATCACCCTGCATTTGGCCAAGACTGCAGAATCTTCAAGATTGAAAGAGACATCGTACAACAACAGGCTGACACAGGAAAATCGTTCCCTGCAGCAAGACGCTGTATGGAAGAAGATACGGACAAAATGGACCAAGAATCAGATTACCCCAGAACAGTTTTACACTTATCTCCACAGAGACAGCTTCAACTGAAGAGGGACCTCTTCATGGATGTCTTGCAGAAGAAATCTTTCCTGACCGACCAAAGAAGAAACCGTGCACTCTCCTGAACCAGTTTCATGCATATAACCCACAGGTAACAAAGTCATACGTCCTCAACTGATATCCCTCATACGATGATGCAGCTTAAACAAGCCAAGACGAGAGAAGCTTTGGCTTCTGAAAACAAGAATCCTAAAAAAGGCAATGAAGTTATGGCTGCATCCAACAAAGACAAAAATGACACAACTGGTCGAAGGAAGCTCACAGAAGACTATCTTGAGTATACAAAAACACTTCTTGCATCATTGAGACTTCACCGAGACAGCACACAACTCAGTTCAAAGTCAGAACAAATAATTTCTTCACTAACCTACAAAGTTAGTCTCTCAAACACAGACATACACCGCATCTGACAAAATTACGCAAGTAGCTTATTCCAAAGTAGTTCAGAACTTTTGGGCCCAACAGTGCATCCTTTTCATGTAATCATTGGATTTGGCAAAACATTAGCGATACATCATTTGGCTACTATTCACATAAAAAAATTAGCTTTCTTGCTGTCACTGCTAAGTAAAATGCATAAATTGTCTCTAATAAAGAAAAAAATTGATTTTGCCTTTTTTTTCAAAGTCATGCTCCACATAACAAAACCTCAAAATGGTTCCAATCACTTGAAACATGCTTCCAGCAGTCACCTAATTCTATCTATTTAGCTGCCTGAAAAGGAAACTGGAGTAACATCACTTACTTTGAAATGGCTGACAATCAAAAATTAGCTGCGCGACCTGGCATTGGAATTGCATTGTGTTTACGATGTGCAGTTCCTTATTCAACAGTATGTCAATTTCAAATGCGCAACTTATCTCTCAGTTTAGCTGAACTTAATTGATATCAGATGGTAACTTATGAAGGCATTTTTAAAAGGATCAGAACTTTTTTGAGATTTTGGAGAGCATAAATTTGAGAAATATATGCAAAATCAATGTTATTCCAATGGAGGCAATTTATGTATATTGGCAATGACAGCAAGTAAGCAACATTTTTTGACATGAATAGTGGCCAAATGATGTAACGCTAATGTTTTGAGACAATTGTTTTAAAATTAAACTTTCGTACAGGCTTTCCACTAAATCATGTTGCTATGCATAATTTCGTCAGACACCAAAATATTTGAATATGTATAGGTTATTCACCTAGGGAGAGGCAATATGTGATTTATCCAGCGAGGGCGGTAGCCCGAGCTGTGATAAACACATATTGCCGATCCCGCGGTGAATAACCGGCTTATACCATAAGACAAAACTGAAACTTGTCATTTGTAGCTGTGGTTTTTTCACAGCTTCGCTTATTATTCTCCCATGGGAGGATAACTGAACAACAAAGAATATGGGTTTTATTGCAGTGAAATACTGGCTCATGATTGGCTGACAGAGGTGTCGAATGGTATAAATGGCATAACTCAACTTTGCCTTAATGAAACTTGATGAAGGTCACATGGAACATTTCTCAGCCAAATCCAATGATTATGTGTAAAAGATACACTGCCGGGACCAAAATATTTTGCACTACTGTGAAATAAGCTACTTGCGTAATTTCGTCAGATGCAATGTACTAAAAAATATGAGGACAATAAACAAAGACGAATAACAGCTGAGCAATCCTCGATATAGCCCAATAAGGTGCTGCAGAGGCGTAAAACCATATTTAATGTTGGATTATAAAAACACACAGGCAAGCACACAGGCTTTGGACTGACTGAAAGAAAGTAACAAACAAGTCGGCCTAAAACCCAGGACTTTACACGAAACAGCTCTAAAGATGAATCTCAGGCTGAACACATCATGAGATCTCTTCATCCAAAAAGGGCGAGTGAGTGAGTGAGTTTGTGTTTTACGTCTCATCAGCACCTGATTTGGCTATTTAGAGACATACTCGGTTCCAAAAAGGGCGACCATCAGATGAGACTCGCAATATGAGTACACATGTACATCTCCATGAAAACAGGAAGTACTATGGTGAAGGCTTATATAGCTTTACAGTTCCCTACCGAGGCTGCTGATTATGACTACTTCTTTACATTGTCCACCAGGGTTGGCAGTATCAAATCACCCGCTTTCATTGTTAATGTTAGTGAGATGTGTTTTACATGCCAACATTTGACACCATCTACATGTGGTAAAAACTATCTAACAGATAAAGTCAAGTTTCTTGGTATATTTGAACTAGCTAGTTCCCCATTCACTTGGCTATTCATCAATCCAATATCATCCTCTGTTTATCTTGTAGGCAAACCTTTATGGAAACTGTATCTACTAACCTGCCCTTCCCCTACATGAGTGATTCTTCAATGGGATTTTTGCTTGGGAATGTGAAATAGATCAAAGCAAGGGTCTTGAAGTCATTATTTAAAAAGTTTTCTAGGAGAAATTCACATAATGACAGCAACCACTGACAGAAAAGATATAGTGTAGTATAGAAATTTTATTTAAAGTTGTATTTAGTCAGCTATGTGGACATAAATTACATGCACAAAACAAGCAATCACATGATCAAAGCAAGCATTAAGCTTCTGTACGACCCTGGCCAGTGACCTGCCAATTGTCCCACATTTCCTTTTTATAATGCATTTATTTCCAGAAGACATGGCTGAAGTTCCACCTGCTAATTCATTCGGCATTTTCATCATGTGGGTCCTGACCGTCCTGATCATCTTGATGAACATTCCCGTTCTAATTGTGTCCCTGCGACTCAAAGCAACATCTGATGCCACAAAAGTCACCATGGTCTCCTTGGCACTGACCGACATTGTATTGGGAAGTTTGTCATTTTGTAGACTTTCTTATTTTGCCTTCAGTGGACAGTATCATTTTCTTGAAGAAAATATTTGTATCGTAGACGGCTTCATACAAACTATCCTTTGTGGGGTTTCCATTACAACCATAATGTATTTGTTTATTGATCGTGTGATTACAATCAAATACCCCTTACTTTATCCTATATATTTCACGAAAAAGGTGGTCACTTGTATCCAGATAGGAATTTGGTTGTACATGACTTTAATTTTTCTTTTGGCATACTTCGTATTTGGCATGGAAATAGCTATGATGAATGACGCTCTGTTTTGTACATTTGTTCAAAGTTACCAGTCTCGCACTACCATGATTACCATTGTACTTGGCTTTGCTCTACCTGCTTTTACCATATGCACTTGTGCTATCACCCTGTATCTAGTCGTCTCAAAACAAATCCGTCAGATAAGAGCCCTGGATAACGCAGCAGCAGTTACGTCCCAAACAGCATCCCTTGTGTCTCACAAGAAAGCTATCAAGACCATTCTCTGCATGGTGGCTGGTTATTACATTTGCTGGATCCCTGTCAATGTTCTTGTGGCCATCTGGAGGTACCTATATGGCCATTCCTACAGCCCTTTGGCTGAGACTGTCACAAGTTGGCTTGCAATCAGTAACTCCATGATCAATTCTTTGGTGTATTTGCCCACGATGAGAGAATACAGGGAGATATTCAAACGCATATTTATTCCCAAGCTATTTACCTCTGTAGAGTCAAACGAGTGAGAGAATTTTGGATTGCAGATGCCTAGTCGAGCTCAGCGCGGGATGTCCCGTCCCCGCGTTGAGCCTACCATATGTCATGAAATGCAGTGGATATACTCTAAAATAATTAGGACTAACAAGGTTTTTTTGAAATACTAAATACTTTTTTCAAACAACCATGATGGTTTGGCATGGAAATTTGTTTTTTCATTCCAGTGTTGTCAGCAAACATTTTGGTAATTTCACCATAATGGATTGATATTGAGGACGAGCCCAAAACTCAGTCAAGGCTTTTGTATGAGCCTAGTCAAAAGTCAAAGTCAAAGAAATAAAATAGGACTTGTAATAATTTAATATAATACTGATAACCTGGTCCAGTTTAACTCCTACACATAGATTATTTAAAATTAACACCATTCCACTGTTTCAGCAGTCCTTTAAAACTAGTAAAAGATTGTTCATTTCTCAAATGGGCTGGAATGCAATTCCAACCAGTAGCCACCAGCACCCTAAAACTGTTACATATGTAAGTCCATACTTTGTTGTCCTCGTTCGCGGGACTTAGAGGCGAAATCCATGTCTCTGGGAGTATGTAGATCCGTTTGAAAATTTAATTTAATCTAATTTAATTTAAATTTTAGAGTGTAGAATAAAGCCAAGTACGATTGTAATGTCTACAAAAGATAGGCAAGGGAGTATGCAGTCTTGAAGTAGACGCTCTCTGGAAATTAATGCTTTCTTTGCGTTGAGCAATTTACTCAATTTTATGAAAAGATTTGCTTGTATCCACGGAAACAGCCGATTCCCGGGCCGAGCAAATGTCACAAGACGCTGATCATGCTTGAAATGACCTGTCAATTTGTCATGGAAAATCATGAGTTGCAACCCTCATTCAATTAACTTTCGTTGGTACATGACAAGATTCATTGTTGCTACCATATTAGTGCCATTACTTTGTTATTTCATTTGTGTGACTCTATGTGTAATTGATAACACTTAAAATAACACTGATGTTTGTATTTAGTTGAAAATCAATTCATTATCATAATCATTTCATCATAATCATTTCATTTCCATACATCGTTTAGTATAATTTCTTGTTTTCAGCTATTTCATCGGGGGATACCCACCTATATATATATGGCAATGGCATTTCATGCTCGGGTGCTCTCCCATTGCCATCTGTCACTTCGATTGTATACGTTAATTTATATATATAGGCCTACTTGTAAAATGTGGTTACAATGATGGTATTGAAATAAACAAATTACAAATTACAAATTACAAGTATGAAATATGATCTCAATTACTACACTTGAGGATATAGGGGAACGAGGGGCAAAACGGGCCATCTAACTTCGAAGGCTCGCTGCACAAAGGTGGTATATCGTGCGAATGCCAAATAAGGTTTGATCCATGAAGAAGTACCAATACCACATGCTCAAAAACAGAAAAGTGCTTTTTTAATAGTTCCAATTCAAAATTTTCCCTATTTTCAAAAATGCATCTTTATCCCGTTTTGCCCCATGCTTGGGGCAAAATGGAATTTCACGTGGGGCAAAATGGGAAGAAATAAATTTGCAAAAGTTCTGCAATAAATCAGCTGTTTTGGTAACAGCCAAACTAAAAAGCATGTTGACAAACAAAAATGTGTTAATTCATGTCATTGCAATGCAAGAATATTGCAGAATACTGAGAGTAAACATAGCAATAAATTATGAAATCAACATCTCAATACAGGATGCAATTATAGCTGCCTGGGGAGTGATGCTAGTAATTTTGCATTCTATATAATTATCTGACAAATTATTTACCATAAACATTAGGTTACAAAAGAAACAAAATTAGTGAAATTTTTGTGGAAATGTGACATTTTAATGAATATTCAGTTATTGACATAACTCTGATTTCTGATTTTTCTTAATAATTTAACAATTTAAACTGGTATTAGATTTGACTATGCTTTTTGAAAGGTAGTTACATTCGTTTCAGTTTCAACAATACAGGGTTTTACCACTAAGCCTAAATCCTCAGGGTATTATTGATGACATGGATTAGATCCACAAATCTCTGGTGATTTTTTCAAATTTTGCCTGTTATATGGCCAGAAAATGCACCAAATGTCTCAAATGTCATGGTTGAATTGACCCAATATCAAGCTTCAACCTTTTCTAGACTGGGATTGCTTTTTTGTGCTTCCCATTTTGCCCCCGCAGGAGGACTCCATCTTGCCCCAACCATGCAGGGTAGATTAATAATGACCTACTTACACATGACTGAGCACCAGACTAAATGTTTTTGCTTAATAAGCAGGCTTAGTAGTCCTCTTATAACGCTGACTATGAATTAATTGGTTGGAAACGTCATTGGAGGTACTACACCATATCCAAAAATTATGATTTTTTTAAGAAAATCGATCAAAACCTTTAAATTAACATAGCTGCATGCCTGTAACGTTCACATCCACGAAACTTTCAGGAAAAGCTGGTCATGTATCCTATTTTATTTTCCAACCGAAAAATTAGAAGGCAGGTCAAAACATTCCGAGAAAACTTAAAAAACCATTTTGCCCCGCCGGTCCGTTTTGCCCCTCGTTCCCCTAATTATGTACATTGTAATCATAATATTAATTGAGACATTTGACAAAAGTTTTTTTTTTTAATTTGCTTTGTATACAAAGCTCCGAAATTGCTCACTAAAAAGTCAAGCAAGAAATGGTGGAGTGTTTTTACTAAAAATTACTTATTTCCAGTTCAGAAGAAGTTTTGTTTGCCGATCGAGTGAGTGAGTTTGTGTTTTATGTCTTTATATATTTCTGTTACATCGTTTGTGTTTTATGTCTTTATATATTTCTGTTACATCGAATTTAGTTATTTCTATTTCTTGTCTCATGATTTCTGTTGTCCGTTGTTTTCTTACCAATTTCATGGCAACAGACAAAAGGTCATGTAAGATCAAGATAATGAGGATTCAATGGAACTTGTCACTGAACGTGTACTTTGTGACTAAATTGAGTCCTTCTCTTTTTGACTAAATTGTGTCCTTCTTTTGATTGTTTATCTTCTTGCCACGTAATTCCCTGTCACAACTTCACTAAAATGGTAAATCAGTTCAATTCAGCTGAACCATAGATTTTATACATAGGGGGAACGGGGGCACATTGGGACGCTTTTAACGTCTACTAATTTTGCTCAATGCTGAAAGCACTGAAGAACTCAGAAGTTTGCATGAATATCACCCATTCTATTGAGCTTAAATGCAAGGCATAATAAACTAGACTGAACCTACCCTTTTGCTGCCAGAGAGTCGTAAAAATGACTGTCCCAATGTGCCCCGGCTGGCACAAAAAATCATTTTAACACTCCATGTGCAATAGATATCATATATGAGTAGTGTGTAAGACAATATACAGTGCATTAACACCTTGTAGTGCCAATAGTTCATAACTTAAAACAGTTTTAAACATTTAACATAAACTGTCCTGGGTGCGGACATCTATGTAAGTAACACACAGTGCTTTGCAACAAATTTGTTCACAGAGCATGGTAATCCACTATACCTCTATTCACTATGGCCTGAACACCTGTTGTGTGCTGTCCCACGTCATTCAGTTGCCTTTGACACTTAAATTCTGCCATATTAAGTGCGTCCCAATGTGCCCCGAATTCACTGTCCCAATGAGCCCCGATATGACTTTTACACCAAAATGCTAATTTCTCGGACACCAGTGAGTGTGTTTATCACAATAGGAATTCATAACTGTTCGTTACGATATATAAAATTCATACAAGCACTGAGAAAGCCTCATTGTTCATGCATGGTTTGTCCACAGAATGGTTCCAAATGAACCCGTCCATATTTACTTTAGTAGTAGGGAAACAAACTTTTGCTCGCCATACTTCTGCATGTGGCTGTAATTTGTCAATAAAACCATGGAAACATCAGGATGTGAAATTACAAGATATGATGGCACTACCATATCATATACCTTGCCAGGATCCAAGAAAACCCACCGTCCCACAGTGCCCCGCGTCCCAATGTGCCCCCGTTCCCCCTACCTCAATAACTTATATTTGCTGATATATATATACCTCAATAACTAGTATCTGTTGACATATATACCTTAATAACATATATTTGTTGATATATATACCTTAATAAAATTTATTTGTTGATATACATATATACCTCAATAACTTTATTTGTTGACACATATATATACATACCTCAGACCGTCCTCAGTAACATTTATTTGTTGATATATATACCTTGATAAAATTTATTTGTTGACATATATACCTCAATAACTTTTATTTGTTGATACATACATATGTATAAATACCCCAATAACATTTATTGTCGATATATAAACCTCAACATCTTATTAATTTTTGTTGATGTATATACTGAATAACTTGTATTTGTTGATATAATTAATTTAATTATATACCTCAATAACTTGTATATAATTATATATTCTGCATCAACATTTTGAGGCCAATCATGTGGCAGGAGATCAGTCACATGACACACCAATAAACAATGACATTTGTGTCTCAAATGTGTTATTGGTAATGTCTTCAAAGTTGTGTGGCGTCGTAACATCTGTCTATATTGATATGAAAACACTTCTAATTATTTGCTGTGATTGTCTTCAACTCATGGCATTGAAAAAACAAGAATCAAATATGATTTGTGGTGTTAACAGGCTCTGAATTCAAACCGTCCAAAATTGATGGGTCAGAAGAGAACATACACTAGAATTTTTCTCCAATATGTGGCAAAATAAGCATTGTAAATCTAACTATACAATGGAAGTTGATATCAGAAAGTGATATCTCAATTCCTGATGATGTTTTGTCATTTTCTGAACAATAACTAATTGACTGACCTAGTTTTCCCCATGGGATGTGACAATTTGCTCAGGGGTGCCGGAACAGGGGGTGCAATCGCCCCTCCTGCCCTTGTCCAAGGGGGGCAGGGGTGGCAATGGTGCCTTTTAGATCTTAAAGAAAAAAAATGATTAGGCCTTGTTTTAGCAATTTTAGGCACAAATTATTAAGTATGTAATCAAACTATCATTGACTCTCCATTTAAATGTTGTCACACAAAATTGGCGCAAACATGATTTGCCCTTTTTCGTCTGACCGCCCCTGCCGCTCGCGATTCCTTCCAGCACCCCTGAATTTGCTGCTCACGTATGTTATTTAATATTTTCAAAACATCTCGAAGGGAAGAAGCATGCATAAAATACATCAAAAGAATGGCAATCAAGTTTAGAGAGTATGGGTATTAATATCATGTCTTATGTGAACAATTTCACATGGCAATGTCTTCATTGTAGATGACTTTCGAGAGCTCTGCAGCCTATCGGTCAAGAGAATCACTGCATAAGTGGAAATAACAAGATTGCATTTGGTAAAAAAGGTGGATTACAACCCAAAATTAACAAAGAAAGAGTTCTGTGGAGAGTTGCAGGCACAGTGGACATAGCTGTGAGTGAGCATTGTCACACACACTTTGCAACAACACAGCCTGAAGGCCTTCAATGTAATAACAAGCATCCTCGGATACAATGGCTGGAGTAAACTTTGGGATAGGAGATGTCGTAAAAATAGCGTACATTTTTCAAAACGCCTACTAACAAGAACGCCTACTGTGATTTCCGACAATGCAAGAACAGCAACGCAAAAACGCCTACTAATAGATGTCAAAAACGCCTACAGGTCTATACCAAAACGGCTACACCACTTCACAAAAACCCCTACTGTTTATACAAGAGCAGCTATCAATTGGGTTGTCAATTATCATCAATTTCTTGTGAGATTTATATATAGGCATTCTCTGTTCTATTGTGGTAGATTCCTCCGTTCGGTTTCGGAGCACCCTGTCGCGAAACAGGTCTGGATTCAAGAAGCATCCTTTTGTAATATAGTAGAAAGAATAAATAAGTTTTGATGGTAATCCACATTTCTATGCTTGTCAAAAAAAATACAGATCAAGTGTCAAATATTAAGCAGTTCATTAGTAGACGTAAATGAAAAACCAATTAGCTTCAACTTCAGACAGCCTTTGAAGGGATAAATAGCAATTATCATTTACCAAATGACAATTAGCATGCAGTTGGATCAAATATTTGACATTCAGACTTTGAACCCCTGCAGTATATATATATATTGCAACTGTGATTCTGTTGTTACAAAGAAACTTTTTCAGAAGTCAAATGAAGACAGAACAACACTCGATTTTTTAAATTGCTTATTGACATTGAAACAATGCAAACACAAAATTTTGTAGGCGTTTTTGTTAATGTTTGTAGGCGTTTTTGTAATGCCAATAGCCGTTTTTGCACTGGCATGCAAAAGGAAAATTAGCTGTAGGCGTTTTTGATAATGCAAAAAAAAGTGTAGGCGTTTTTGTCTGTAGGCGTTTTTGTTTGTAGGCGTTTTGACTGATCACCAACATGTCGATGTCAAAATTGTCAGCTTTGGATAGTGTAACAATTCCAATGAACTGTAGAGGCCGTATGCAGATGCGACAGCTACTGAAGCAGGTGTCTATCGAACAGAAATGACATGTTCCTACCTCCGCCGCATATGATTTGCTTATTTCGTTTATTCATTGCAAGCATGTGATGTGACAGCAAAGGGCAATGGAAGCCGTCATTGTAATCGGGCTGGTGAGAGGACTGACACCTCAGAGGACAGGCTTAAGCCTGGGCCTAGTGTCAGTAACATATTACATTATTCATGGTATTTCGAACAAGAATATTGTGATTCTGGTACAGTCATTCACCTGCCAGGCAAGTGATTCAATCAGTCCAACAAGTTGTTGACAGTTTGGGCAGCTGTACAATGCGCACATACAGCGCACTTTCTCCTGTATCATGTGTACTGTGGTGGAAAACATAGGCCTAATACAGATCTAATTATCTGCTAAGTGAGTGAGTTAGTGAGTTTGTGTTTTACGCCCCATCAGCACCAGTGTGGGCTATTTAGAGGCAAAACTAGAAGGCACATAAAGATAATGTGCAAAGGTCGGTAGAAGCCGATGGTTCAATCCACCCAACTTCTATCCACACAACGTCTATCCACCCAACGTCTATCCACCCACCTTCCATCTACCCAACTTCCATCCACCCAACTTCTATCCGCCCAACTTCTACCCACCCAACTTCTATCCATCCAACTTCTATCCACCCAACTTCTATCCACCAACTTCTATCCACCCAACTTCTCACCATCCAACTTCTATCCACCAAACTTCTATCCATCCAACTTCCATCCACCCAACTTCCATCCACCCAACTTCAATCCACCCAACTTTTATCAACCAACTTCTATCCACCCATATTCCATCCACTACTTCTATCCACCCAACTTCCATCCACCTATCTTCTATCCACCCAACTTCTATCCACCCAACTTCCATCCACCCAACTTCTATCTACCCAACTTCTATCCACCCACTTCTATCCACCCAACTTCTATCCACCCACTTCTATATACCCAACTTCTATCCACCCACTTCTATCCACCCAACTTCCATCCACCCAACTTCCATCCAGCCACTTCTATCCACCCAACTTTTATCAACCAACTTCTATCCACCCAACTTCTATCCACCCAACTTCCATCCACTACTTCTATCCACCTATCTTCTATCCACCCAACTTCCATCCACCCAACTTCCATCCACCCAACTTCTATCCACCCAACTTCTATCCACCCACTTCTATCCACCCAACTTCTATCCACCCAACTTCTATTGACCCACTTCTATCCACCCAACTTCTATCCATCCAACTTCTATCTACCCACTTCTATCCACCCAACTTCCATCCACCCAATTTCTATCCAGCCACTTCTATCCACCCAACTTTTATCAACCAACTTCTATCCACCCAACTTCCATCCACTACTTCTATCCACCTATCTTCTATCCACCCAACTTCCATCCACCCAACTTCCATCCACCCAACTTCTATCCACCCAACTTCTATCCACCCAACTTCTATCCACCCAACTTCTATCCTTCCAACTTCTATCGACCAACTTCTACCCACCCAACTTCTATCCACCCAACTTCTATCCATCCAACTTCTATCTACCCACTTCTATCCACCCAACTTCCATCCACCCAATTTCTATCCAGCCACTTCTATCCACCCAACTTCTATCAACCAACTTCTATCCACCAAACTTTTATCCACTCACTTCTATCCACCCAGCTTCTTTCAACCAACTACTATCAACCCACTTCTATCCACCAACTTCTATCCACTCACATATATATCCAAACACTTATAAATATTGATCCACTTCTATCAACCCACTTCTATTCACCAAATTATATTCACCAAATCTATCCTAAATGGCTATCACCCATTTATAATTTTCTTACTATCTAGCCATTTCTATCTAGCTATTTCTATCTATTTATCTTTTTGTCTATTAATGTATCTTTCTTTCTATCCATGTGTATGTTTTCAATAATGTGGTAACAAGAAAATTTTTTCAAAAAAAAATAGAGGCGATTTTTAAAACAAATTCAGGTTGTTTAGCAAATGACCACATCTCCATTCTTTTTTACGCCGATCCCGCAAAAAGCGTCCCGTTCCGCACCTGCCTATCCGCGTTTTACTATTCGGCCCGCCGGTCCGCAAATTTGCCCGGTCCGCATTTTACGACGACGCTATCCCGCAATCTGATGACGATTCTTCACAGCCTGATTTTCCAGATTTGGCCTCTGGCCTCCTGTCGGGAGTCCTGTGGCCATCTATACAGAGGCGAGTGGCTCCATATAGAGTCACTAAGTATATATCAGCGAGAGGCTGATGCATCGCCTCTAAAAAATTTGCAAATTGTATTTTGCTTTCTAGTAATAGTGCCCTCTAGAGGTGACTTTAAGCATTAGTGAGGGGGGGTACCAATAATTGAGTAACCAATTGCTCATTGCCTAGGGAAATATTTACGCATCGTAATATGGCATTTCATTTTCCATTATCTCCGTGAAATGGCTCTGTACAGCCTTGGCAAAGAATAGGAGGCCAGTTGCTTACATGGGACAGTTTCTGCAGTCACTTGATTACTGTAATCAGATAATTGACACAGCTAATTACAATTGTGTTGGAAAGCAAAGAATGCCAGAGAATTACAAACTCGTTAACCAATATGTTCCAAGAAGACAACCAGACCCTTACAAACCAGATATAACCCACTATCCACTACATGTCTCCCTATTGGCTCAAATGCCCATCCCACCAAGTCCCTCATTCTCATTGGCTCTAAATAGCCACACCCCCAAAAATTAAAAATTTTCAAGCACTGCCACAGCTTCAACCGAACAACTGTCAACCCATTACACCTTGCCTAATGCAGTCAAATTAGCCAACTAAGATTGCTTCTAACCAGCAATTACCACAAACACAAACTCAACGCATGATGGCCAAAAATGCATACCTGTCATTATGCGCCACACCTCCAAATATCGACCACACCCCCAAAACCCATTATTAAAAAGGCTGGAGAATTCTCCAGAATTCTCCAGCCAAAAATGTAGTTTCATGTGGTTTCAAGTCCTGCAGAGATTTATTACTTATCCCTGAAGTCATTCCCCTATTGAAGAAGTTACCAGAAGTGAGATTGGGTGTTTTGCATAGGCGTATGGGAGGGGGGGCAGGGGGGGCGATCGCCCCCCCAAAAGTTTGGGAAACAGTAAGATTCGGGCAAAAAGGCTAAAAAATTTGGGCAGATGATTAGGTAAAAACTATTTTAAATTAGTGATTTCCAGGCTATTTCATTTGAAATGGTATTAAATTTAGATCTCGAAATTCGGGCAAGTGTCGCTCGCCCCCCAAAAATCGCGCGTCCCGTACGCCTATGGTGTTTTGTTTAGGTGCATTGGCACTTCTTTGCATGGTGCAATTTTCATTTGTTAGTACCTGTTGAGAGCTATGTCCCCTGTGTCCATAATTCTCCATTTCATTGTTAATTTGGGGTTGTTTGTCACCTTTCCGACCAAAATCCACTCTTGTCTTGCAGACAGTCTCCATCCGATTCCTACTTATGCAATGATTCTGTTGACCAATTTGCCCCGTACTTCCTCATGGTAGTTTGTAATATATAGTTGACCTTGGCACGTGAAATTGCCCAGAAACCGCACAAAATTTGTTCCCAGACCCTCTGAACTCTATTATTCACCTTTTCAGCATTTACAGCATGCCTTTTCCTTTAAAAATGTTTAGAAAAAAAGGAAATAATATCTCTGAGTAGGCAAATTGTCACATCCCTTGAGAAAAAGTAGGTCTGTCAATAATTTGCTTTTCAGAAAATAACAAAACATCACCAAGGATTGAGGAATCCCTTTCTGACTTAAATTTCAATTGTTTCGTTGGTTGACCTATGCTTACTTTGCCATATATCAGAGAAAAATCCAAGTGTACATAATAATGTTTTCTTTTGACCTATCAAATTTTGGACAGTTTCAATTCACAGCCTCTTAACAACCACAAATCATATTTGATTCTGGTTTTTTTTCAATGCCATGAGTTGAAGAACAATCACAGCAAATAATTGGAAGTGCTTTCATATCAATATAGACCGATTTTACGATGCCACACAACCTTGAAGACATCACCCTGTGCTGTATGTTTAAATTTGACCTCAACTGTACCTAAATAACTAGATTTGTTGATATAATTTTATACCTCAATAAATTGTATTTGTTGATATATATACCTAAATAACATTTATTTGTTGATAAATATTCCTCAATAACTTGTATTTGTTTATATAACATTTATTTGTTTATATATATACCTCAATATCATTTATTTTGTTGATATATATCTTAATAGTAGCTATGTTATATGGCATGGTTTTGTCCCTGCAGTGAGCCATATCCTTAGCATAGAATGTTGTAAGCACATGTCAGTGAATGAGTTGTATCACTAGTGCTGTCAATAAACTGACCAGTGACCACCCATTTCGACTTTTAAAATTCATTTTTTATGTAAAAGAAATGACATCACCAGTACAGTGTATATATTTCATCTGAAGACCATCTTGGTGTTGTTTCTGAAGACTCACAGTATCTGGAGTAAATCTGTCCAAAAAACATTAATTACTTCAATAGTGAGTGAGTGAGTTTGTGTTTCACGTCTCATCAGCACCTGATTGGGCTATTTAGAGACATACTTCGTTTGTATCAACAGTCTTGATAGTTATTATGTTTTGTTTGTCACAATTGCAGGGTGCTTCTTTGTTGGGAGTGCTTGTCATTTTACTTTAGTCTTTGCGAAGAATCGTGCGGTGTGCTGGACTTTTTCGTGTTGCTGGTTTGAGAGTTTTCATGTTTTCAGAAACTGAAGTTTCTTTCTTCTTGGCTTGGTTGAGTGATGTCTTTGTCCGGAGGGTATTTGGAGATAATGTTTGACTAATTCGGAATGTTTTCCTGGGTGATGTGCATGCAACTGATTCAGAAGAATCAATCATATCTTTCTTCTTTGGTCGATCTTGTGCAGGCGATTTCTGCAAAACATCCATGAAGAGGTTCCTCTTCAGATGAATCCGTCTCTGTGGGGATGAATACATAACTGGTCGAGGTTAATCTGGTACTTGATCAATTTTGTTCGTTTCTTCTTCATCATCCCAAGTATTGGGATGGGGAGAGTTATCTTCTTCTACAAGGCGCTTGGCTTCAGGAAATGATAAGCTCTTGTAAATCTGTAATTGTATGATTTCCCTTTGTTTCTTAAAGACTCCACATCCAGGGCTAAACGCAGGGTGGTCCCCTCCACAATGTGGGGGTCTCCAGCAGAGTTTATCTCTGGCATGGGCATGATCTTGATCACCACAATTGGCACAAACTGTTGTCCTTCTACATGTACTGGTGAAATGGCCATATATTTGGTAATTGAAACAACGCGTGGGTCCGGGAAAGAGAGGGTGAACTTTTCAAAAGCAACAGGTACTTTCTCAGGAACTTTGTCGTCTTTGAATGTCAGTTGTAGTAATTCGTATCCATTTCGTTGGGACATACGTCTGAATTGTTCAAGTGTGTGTGTGTGTATTTGAGTTTTACGTCTCATCAGCACCTAAGTGGGCTATTTAGAGACATACTCAAACTTGAAGAAGTTTCACGGTCACAGGTATGTTAGCGATCTTTTTCAATTCGCATAATTTCCTGGCGTGAGTGGGGTTAATGACTTGCACCAATAGATTTCCATTATGTTGTCGTTGAACTGACTGTGGTTTGCCAATCATGTCCATAATTGTCTTGTTGATGACATAGGCTGACATACCTTTCAGGCTGCAATCCCGTGAAATGATGACAAGTTTGTGTAGTGAGGATTGTTCTGTTCTGCCAGCAGTCTTTCTCTTGTCCTTGGGAGGTAACAATTGGTCTGTTGAGCATTCTTGTCTTGCTAGAACGGGTGCTTTCTCGGCAGATGATAGAGTGTCTTTTTCCTTACATTTGGCTGAAGTCCTTGGCTGTGAATTATCAGAAGATTGACTTTGTTGGAGCTTCCGTGGTGAGGTGTGCACAACTTGTCCAGGGCAATTCTCAGGTTCTTCTGTCTTTGGTTGTGCCGGTGAAGGTGTTTTCATTAAGACATCCGTGAAGAGGTTCCTGTCCAGATGAATCTTTCTCTGGGGTGATGAATGAAGAGTTGGTCTAGGGGAATCTGCTTCTAGATCAGGTTTGTCCGTGTCCAGATTAATCTTTCTCTGTGGTGATGAATGAAGAGCTGGTCTAGGGTAATCTGCTTCTTGGCCAGGCTTGTCCGTGTCCTGTTCTACAAGGCGTCGGGCTTGGAGAAATGACAGTTGTCTTTCAGTTCGTAGTTGTAGAATTTCTTTTTCCTTCCTGAAGATTCTGCATTGGTGACTAAAGGCAGGATGGTTCCCTGAACAATTTACACAATGTGAAGGTTTAGAGCAAGGTTTGTCATGTGTGTGAGTATGATCACGGCCACCACAATTAGCACAAATTGTTGATCTGATGCATGTTCGACCAAAATGTCCGTACATTTGGCAATTGAAACAACGTTTTGGATGGGGAAAGAATGGAGACACTCTGCACCATTCAAAGGCTACAGGTACTTTCTTTGGTACTCTTTCATCTTTGAACGTTAGCAACAGTAACTCATAACCGTTCTTGTGAGCCAGACGTTTGAATTTTTCGATGCCGTGTTTGTTAAACCAATTGGTAAGTTCAGAGTCTGAGCAAGTCTTGCTTTCCTTGGAGAAGATAATGCCTCTGCCTTGTCTTTTAAAAGGTTCGATGGTGACTTTAGCATTGGCTATCTCATGGATGCCAGTCAGTTTATCCTTTTGGTCTGAGGTCGCTGTTTTCAGGAGGAATGTGCCATCAGTTTGGCGCCTCAGGCTATCTGCTACTGTCTCGTCGCAAAGATCTGCAATTGTTTCGTATAGAGCAACAGATGATAGGTCTTCCAGTGATTGTGTGACACCTTTGATAACAAGCCAATTTTCAGTCTTTGACAGCTGTGGGGGACGGTCAGGGTCAGTCAAGTCATCCGAAGATGTTCTTGTCCATTGAAATCTTGGTAGTCCAGTCGCTAACTTTTCGATCTCAGCCTGGTTTCCCGCTGAGGGACGCGCACCTTGGTTACCCGGTTGACGTACGATCCGGTTTTGAAACTTGGTATTTGACATAACCATTGATATTCCCCTGTAAGGTAGGGGACACACCTTGCATGCGCACTGTCTCAAGTTGGCCACTAAGGATAGGGGTCTTCACCTTAGTGTTTACCACCCACCGCCACGAGGAGGCCCGAGACCTGCGGGGGCTCTGAATTGTTCAATGCCTTGTTTCTGGAACCACTTCTTTAGCTGAGAGTCAGTGCATGTTTTACTCTCTTTCGAGAAGATAAGGCCTTTGTCTTGTCTTTTGAAAGGTTCTATGGAGACTTTGGTACCGGCTATTTCATTGACTGATGTCAGTTTCTGTTTATCAGTCTGAGGGTAAATAAGAAAGGTTCCGTTGGTTTGACGCTTTATTTTTCCTGCTGCTGTGCTGTTGCAAATGTCCGCAATAACTTCACAAACAGCAATTGCTGACAGGTCGTCAAGTGATTTCTTAACAGGTCATGCGTCATGAACTGGTCTGCTAAAATGGTGGATTTGTTGCACAAAATTTCAAAACAAAATATTCAATAGAACTTTTCTACCACTTATATTTAAGTTATTTCAACATATTTGACATCAGAAGACAGGAAATATTCTCTAGTCTACAGAACGGTTATCCTTCTGAAAATCACTTAAACCATTAAAGCGCTATTGCCCAGAATGTTGAAGCATGTCAGTCAGAATCAGGAGTGGATCTGGAGTCCGTGTAGAGGAGTCGGTGTAGCAATATTGTGAAAAGAAGAAATCAGCCCCTCTGCACTGTCCCAATTATGGTTTATTTTTTCAGATAGTTATTTTAGTTCATGTGCTATGCTTTAGATGTCCTACTTTGGGTTTTTTAGTGCTTCTCATGAAAAGCCAAGCAGATGTCATTCTCAACCTTAGCAGTAATCTAAAGAAGCATATTGCAAAATGATGCAGTTTGTGATCGCAAATATTTTCAAAGTACCCTTAAAAAGCAAAAAACAAACTTGATGTCATTCAGATTAGTTGCTAAATTGGGGTATCCTTTTATTAGAGCCTGTGCTGGGCAAGGAAAAGATCCCTTACATGGGGTAAACATGCCGCATGTTGAGGACTCCTGCCCTCTCTCATTTCATCAATGTAAACTTGTGAGTAGCTACAATAGGCCAAACAGGGCTGTGCTTACCTTATCTATCGATATATCCATCTATCTATTCATTATTCTTATGCTAATTCCCAATAACTTTGATCCGTGGACCAGAAATCTTCCTGTGCTGTAATTTTGTTACATTTAAGATGAGCTGGCTCATAAAAGGACAACAAATGTCCAGAACATGCCTAGTTACAGGGATATAATTGTTCTTAATTCTTTGGTGAATTTCACTTGGTAATACAAGTAGAAGATGGGATTTTATAGGAATTTTAAAAGAAAAAATGTCACTTTTTGCAGTCAAGATTTCATATTGCTGAATGGGATTTATGTAAAAAGTGTCAACATATATCATTAGACAAACTAGTCAGAATCATTTTGCAACAAACCTAGTCAGAATCATTTTGCAACAAACCCCATTACAATTGGTTAAGTAGTAGAAAAGTTACAGACGTTTTACTAAAAAACATCAATTTTAAGAAAAGCCTTAAAAACCTTCCCTTAAGTCTACACATTTCAATGATAAATAGAAAATATAGACATGTTTGACCTGCAACTCAAAATGGACCAGTTCATGACGCATGACCAACACCTTTTATCACAAGGCAATGTTCATCTTTCGTCATGTGTGAGGGGCAGTCAGGGTCAATCAAGTCATCCGAGGATGTCCTTGTACATTGAAATTTTGGTAGTGCAGTCACTAACTTTGCGATCTCAGCCGGGTTTCCCGCTGAGGGACGCGCACCTTGGTTACCCGGTTGATGTACGATCCGGTTTGGAATAATGTAAAACATATGCATTGATGCTACCCTGTAAGGTAGGGGACACACCGTGCAAGTGCACTGTCTCATGTAGGCCACTAAGGATAGAGGTCTTCACCTTAATGTTTCCAACCACCGCCACGAGGAGGCCCAAGACCTGCGGGGGCTAATTACTTCAATAAAATAGACTAATTTCATGGAAGCTTCTGACAATAAAAACTAGGCTGACTGGGGGGCCGGGCAAGTGGTGCTTGGTTTCAGAATAATTGAATGCCATTGGCTGATAGACTTCCCGCCCTTGCTTCTGATTGGTCCAGCCAAGTGCAACCAATCTAGGGTATTTTTAGTGCCTTTTAATGTAACTTTAAGGCTTTCCAACTTGGTCATTCTTTTGTATAAAATTTTGAAAGTTGCTTTTATGTATTTAAAGTACATACATCGTCCATGTGCAAAAAGTTAATTAACGATCATTGAATTTCATAAAAGACGTAGTCATGGATTTATTCATTTTTAAAATCCCAAATAATTTCCTCATTTCTTCAGCTTTAATGATACCTTAGTGAACCAGAAAAGTTTTGCAAAACTTCACAAGACATGTTTTGCAGCACCCCTTAGAAGGTCTCCACATCACACTTGAAGGTTTATAGTCATGACTAACAAAGGTTTCACAAACAGCATTTGAAAATGTGCAATATATATTTTTGAAAATGCGAAATATATATTTTTTAAAACGCACAATATTTAGCATGTCGTCATCTGATCACTAAATATTATATAAATAGTGGATGGTGAGGAGACCAATGTTGAGTTTTATTAGCCAAAGCCATGATATTGGTACAGGCCTACACTTTAAAACAAAAGGGACTAGAACAAGCAAATAAGGTGCTTCGCCTCATCTCAAACACAGCTCCCCATGGGGTGCCTGGAAGCACTTTTTCATAGGGTGCTTGGGAAGCACCCTAACATCAAAGAACCCTGGGGAGTTTACAAGAACCCTACAGGTTCTTCAGGGTAAATGGTTTGTAGAACATTTTTGGGTTCATGGCATGAGCAAATTTAGGAAAGGGGCCTCTTATATGGATGCTTATAAGTGGTCCCTCACAAGGCATATTGTTTTTAACTTTCATGTATTATATGGGTGTCACGTACGGTTCACAGCGGGACAATCTCACCATCTTTGAAATTACCTCCTGTTGGTCGTAAGTCTGAAGATTGCAATTCATCCTCTGACAACTGATGACCATTGTGAGAGGTAAGCAAATCAGGTGTCTTCACCTTCTCAACACTTTACAAGCTCATGGGAGTAGAATAATCTGTATGTGCAAATTCTGCTTCCTACATTTAGTCAGAATGTGTCTGATGTTCAGAGGACTGACACAATTACACATGAGCTTTAAGCCACATGCATTGTAATTGATACTGTCCTTTAATGAGTGTAGTGCATCTTCAAGTATACATTAAGATATTTGTTAATATATAATATAAATATTACGCAAAACAAACATTAGGGACCGATTTCACCAACAGAGCTAAGACCAGGTTTAAGGTTAAGTCTGGTCTTAAGTATTTTGCTTACTAGGAATTGCTGCCATTTTATCACTGAAATTGATCCTGGTGTTAATTCTGGAACTACTTAAACCAGGTCTAACCTGGCTTAACTCAGTTGGTGAAATCGGGCCTTGCAAGAGTTCACGTCTGTTATAGATGGAGCCATACGTAGGGGAGAGCGGGGCATGATGGGCACCTTAAATTTGAAGGACCACCATATCAAAACTATGCCAACAAAAATTACTATTTGTTGCTGACCGGTTTTGAATTAGGTTCTACTTTAAGCATAGACAATCTTGTTTCTCTAAATGAAATAGTGTTTGAGTTATAAGCCCCGCAAGGGTGGGGCATGATGGGCACCTTGTTGGGGCATGATTGGCAGCTTCAAATGTTGGTCAATACTTACAGCATTATAGTTGTAAAACTGAAATATTTCCAATATTCTTAATAACAAACTTGCATTATATGATAAAAGGTAGTTATTGAACCAACTCAGCAAACCATAATCACTTTTTCACCTAAAAAATGCAGGTAACAATCCAAAAACGTAAATTTAACATCATAAAAGGTGATTTGGCACACAAATTATGTTCTTAATTCTATACCTGATGTAGTAAATAAGATGATACCAATAGATTTTGAAATAGGCAGTATTGTCCATTCTCGCCAATCTTCAACTATTATATTGCAAGAAATACATATGATTAATTCACATGGGGCATGATGGGCCTGGGCCCATCATGCCCCAATCAAGAGACCCATCATGCCCCAAACTTCATTTTTCATAAATGCCCTCAGACACCATTTTCCAAGAATAAAGTCAAATCAAAGAGTTTTCATACAAAATGTTGAGATATTTCTTTGTGAAAGTAAAACAAGACAGCTGTTAAAATATCACATTTGCATAATCACAACACACTTGGAAAATCAGGAAAAAAAGTTGTAAGGGCTTCAAAATCCTAGAAATGTCAATATCTGCTAAAGTGTTGGTATCTGAGCCATGGAATTTTTTCTTCAATAAAGGCTAGCAAAAAGGTATTCTCAACAACAAACATCTGCTTCCTCCAGTGTTAAACTTTGGAGTTAAAGCCAAAACCCATCATGCCCCGGGGGCCCATTATGCCCCGCTCTCCCCTACAACCACTGAGAATTTTTTTGCAAAAAGCTCTGTATTAAAGATGGCGCCACGTGTACCATGTCAGAAACAAGAAATTCTTTAAAAAAAGAATTGTAGGGACCTGAGGTTTCTTCAAACACATATTTTATTTTCCAAATGTTCAAATAATGCATGTTTTATGTATGTGTAGTTGCATCTATACCTCCAATGTACCACTGTGAATGTGTGATATGACAAACCTAATACATGTTACATCATGATTAGGCATGCCTAATTACAGGTGTTATTAACATAGACAGCAAACCAAGCTTTGAGAAGTCCTTTTAAATTCTTTGTCAATAACATGAAATTTCTATTTCCATTACAACAAACTAATTGTGGCTTGCATAATATTTGGATTATGACACTTTTAGACTGGCCAGTTTGTGAGAAGTTGAATATCTAATGTTCTCATACAGTGTTTTCTTTTATCACTTGTCTTATGTTGTCTCAAATGTTTATACACTTAGGCTATATAATTTTTGGAAGGAAATCTCTATGGGATAATATTATGCTCCAAGTGTGCTTTGGATATGGTCCCCAATCACTTAACCATGACAGCTCCCAAGGTCATGCAGTGAAGGAGCTACTGAGCATAAAGAGGGGCAAATATATACTTGATTTGTAAATTGTGGTCACAGTTACCTTTGCTGTAGCATGAGTATCCTCCTAATATTGGAGGTAAATTTGGAGGGTACTCCTGCTATAGGGAAAGTATATCTGCAAGGCCAACTTCCTAGTGGCCCCCTCCAGAAACTCAAGAAGCTCCACCAATGCAGTACACATAAATTGATGACAAGTAGCACTTGGCTGATTATTTTTGCCCCTTTAGTTAGGGACCTCCACTGTCAAATCTTTCCTCATTTGGAGCTTATAACACAGATCTGAGATGGTCCCTACAAAAATCACACAACAGTTTCATAACAACATATTGTGGATGTAATTTTACCCAATTACTTCACTCTCCTAATTAAACAGCCCATACAAAGGTATAAAATAAACAGAAAGTATATATCCTGATAATATTGTGCAATCTGATTTGCTGTAGGTAAGTGTTTGTATGTTAGACAAAAGATCTTGTTTTGCTTCTACGTAAATCAAAATCCCTGATTCCTGTTTTGATTGAAGTTGCTCAGTTTGACACAACCAAATAAGCAGGTGCTATATTGCACTGAGGCTAATGCATGATTACATAACACTGCTTCATTTTGATATTGCTTATTTGAAATATTGTTCCATGGTTGCATCATTCCAATTGACTTTATTTGTTGTAATACAACAAGGTTTTATGTGGCTCAGGCAATTTGAGCTGCTCCAGTTATATAGTTAGGCCTGTGAAGATGCAAAACTCAAACCCAAATGTGGCTGACAAGTTATGATCGACGATATTGTCGCATCAATATTGCTACATTTAGGACTGGTGCGGAGTGCGTTGGTTAATTAATATGAATATGTTCATTTACATAATCTTTGCTGTTGTTTTCCTCTGTAAACCAAGCGTAAAAAAGATACCTGGCACTGTCCAGGTCATTTGAGTAATTTCGTGTAAACTCAAAGCTGAACTTGTAATGCTGCTGTTTGTAAGCTGACTCTGCTTTTATAAGACAAAAGGTTTTATAGGTATGTTGAAGCACATTCACTTATTAGTCCATCACATGAATCCAAAAAGATGCCTAGAAGTGTGATTTCGTTGACCCCCCCCTGTTTAGCCAGGTTTCATGGTACCAAATTGTAGCAAATTTAGTATAGATTCTATTTCTGCCTGTTACCAAGTTGGCAAAATACCTGAAACATACTCAAATTTTAAGAAATGGGACAAACGTTGAAAAAATTAATTTTTTTTATATTTTGCTCCTAAAAATATTTAAAATTCAGCCCTGACCTTAAAAATTGTCCGAATATCATGATTTTTTCAGAGGATGATCACTAAAGTATTCTTCAAAAGATAAAAGAACTAATTTCTACCTAACTTCAAGATGGCCACCAAAATTAAAGATGGCCGCCTGACAACAAATATGATTTTCCTCTATTTTAGCTATTTTTCCAAAATAATTTTTTTATTAATATATCAAATGGTTTCAAACTGGAAGGAAGTGGTGGGCTACCATCAATTTATTGTATTTTACCATTTTATGAAGACAGAAATGATTTAAATGCCATACTTTCCATTTTATAGGGGGTTAAAGTTGGCTCCGACATGCAATTTTGTGTGAGAAGTCGCTGTAAATGGATCTGGGATTTTCATCTAATTACTTGGGCCCAGTTGTGCTGCTTCATTGATCTCTTCCAATATTTAGTCAGGTTTCTTTGTACCAAATTGTTGCAAGTTTAACATATATTGCATTTCTGCTTGTGACCGAGTTGACAAAATACCTAAAAGATGCTCAAATATTCAGAAATTGCCGAAGTGTCAAAAAAATGATTTTTTTTTCATATTTTGCTCCAAAAACTATTTTTAAAAATTCTGCCCTGACCTTAAAAATTGTCCAAATATCGTGATTTGTTCAAGAATAGAAGATCAAAGTATTCTGCAACAGATGATGGAACAAATTTGTTTTTATTTTCAAGATGGCTACCAATATTCAAGATGGCCGCCTGACACCAAATTGGATTTAACTATATTTTAGCTTCTTTTTCTTAAATAGTTATTTTAGTTCATACTTCAAATGGTTCAAGCTGGATGTGAGTGGTTGGCTGATATAGATTGGTTGTATTCTACCATTTTGTGAAGACAAAAATGATTTAATTGCAGTACTTTCCCTTCTATAGGGGTTAAAGTTGGACTGGACATCCAATTTTGTGGAAAAGGCGGTCGAAAATGGATCTGGGATTTTCATCTTATTCCTCGGGCCCAGTTGTGCTGCTTCATTGATCTCCCCTAATATTTAGTCAGGTTTCTTTGTACCAAATTGTTGCAAATTTAGTATAGATTGCATTTCTGCTTGTCACCAAGTTGACAAAACACCTGAAAGATGCTCAAATATTCAGAAATGCCAAAATGTTGAAAAAATGATTTTTTTAAAGAAATATTACGCTGAAAAAAAAATTAATTCTACCCTGACCTTAAAATTTGACCAAATATCATGATTTTTTTAAGGATGGAAGATCAAATTATTCTACAACAGATGATGGAACAAACTTGTTTCTATTTTCAAAATGGCCAGCAATATTCAAGATGGCCGCCTGATACCAAATCGGATTTACCTATATTTTAGCTTCTTTTTCTTAAATAATTTTTTTAATTCATACTTCAAATGGTTCAAGCTGGAAGTGAGTGGTTGGCTAATATAGATTGGTTGTATTCTACCATTTTGTGAAGACAAAAATGATTTAATTGCAGTACTTTCCCTTTTATAGGGGGTTAAAGTAGAACAGGACATCCAATTTTGTGTGAAAAGCAGCTGAAAATGGATCTGGGATTTTCATCTAATCCCTTGGGTCCAGTTGTGCAGCTTCTTTGGCCTCAACCCTCTCCCCCCTTATTTAGTCAGGTTTCTTCATACTAAATTGTTGCAAACTTAGTATAGATTTTACTTCTTCATTTACTTCTTCATTGTGAAATATGAAATAACTTTCTGGGAACTGGATAATTATATTGGTCATAGAAGGTCAATCAGTATATGAAAATTGAATGGCCATCAATACGATATGCATTACAGCCCTTGATGTAGACCCAAAAGCCGCTGCGAACAGCTGTCAGTTGCCCCATTAATGCCATCAACTGAAACTAGCTCTTAATTTCTGCAGCTATATCCCAGCCAGCTGTTTGCACTGCAGATCACTCAGTTGATAATTTGAGTGATATTAAAGGCAGCAGTGAAGTCAATTGCAGAACAAGCCTGATCAGGTAATTGCGCTTATTGCAATCCTGGAGGTTACATGTATGTCTCTCTCTCAGTTGAATTATTAGTAGCAATTAAAGAGCAATGCTTGGCATAGGCGTATTTCGCATAGGGGCGGGTAGGTCTGGATACGAAGGCTGCTGGTCTAAGGGGCAGGAGGCTGCCTGGCATGAGGGCAAATGGCCCATCAGGTCATATCCTAACCAATATCATGGCAGATCCACTGCCCTGGTTACATCCATTACATGTTAAAATTTCAGGGAAAAATAGTTACAGTCCCCCGCAGGATGGCGGTCCTTACGCATATGACGCTTGGGTAGTAAAGTAGTTTAAAGAACGAGGGTCTGGAGGCTCCAAAAACCAACCGGTTGCCAATTAATGAGATATTCCATATAAGGAAATAGGGCCAATAAAATGTTGATTGCTCAAGATAGCTGATTGGTTTCCTGAAAATGGTCTAAGTCAATTTGAAGAGGGGAACAAATTGCATAATTCTTTCAATGCTATACTTCAACTTCAGAGCTCTATAGACCTTTGATATTTTAGGGGTCATAAAAGTTATCTTAATTCTGACCAATCATGTTGAAAGATGACCTGTCAATCAAAGTTATGATCCGTAATAGTACCATATTTTCCTTAATTTCTTAAGAAATATGAACTTTTAAGCACCAGAAATAGCACTAATTGCGCAAATTTATATAATAAAACGAATAATGGAAATTGTTTTAATTGATGGAAAAGAAGAACTTTCTCTTTCAGTCAATGTGAGAGGTTCGTTATTCTCAAGGTGCCTCTTGCCACAGGAAGAGGACTTGCCGCAGCTAGAGTGTGCTTATACACTGTATGATAGCTTAGGGGGTCTAGTATATTGCTTCATGGCACAGGGGCCCTGCACTACTGTCATGTGCTAAACTTGACTTGGCTGTGTCAGTTTTTCTGACAACATGGTCACTTCCATGGCCTTTTGAGTAGTGGTGGATGGGCCACTGTCAGTGGCTGGCCCCTGGGTGTTGATTATCTGTTCAATCAGTTGTTCTGTATTCAGGGCTGTAGGCTGGGCTGAATCCAAGGAGGGGGCTGAGACTTATCCGGAGGCACGCGGACCCCGGAAAACTCCGGAAAATTTGAAAATTTTACAGTTTATATAATGCACCTTTATTGGCCAAATTCTAGTGGAAGGGGGGCAGCTGTCCAGTCCAGAAGGGGTCCTCCAGGTGTCCATACGCATGCATCTCCAACAGCAGGTGCTTGGGCTTAGAGCTGCTGTGCATGTAAAACTGGTCCCATTGGTAATGCCGGATAGATTTTGTGTTATTTATATTTACACCTCTGCCCACAGGAGCGCTTAGACAAGGTGTGAAATTCTCAAATTAGAATACTTTTGCTCTCAATGGCTATCATAATGGGTCAATAAGTCTCTCTTTCAGTCTTTGAATTATCAAATTCTTGTCTTTAGTACAATACTTTGATAATCAACCGCCTAAATAATCAGGACATTTGGACAATTTGCAAGATTACGGCTGCATTCTACATATTTTTTGGAGCAAAATGTGAAAAACTAATATTTCAGCAATTTCTGAATATTTGAGCATCTTTCGGGTATTTTGTCAACTTGGTAACAAGCAGAAATCTATGCTAAATTTGCAAAAATTTACTACAAAGAAACCTGACTAAATATTGGGGGAGATCAATGAAGCAGCACAACTGGGCCAAGTAATTAGATGAAAATCACAGATCCGTTTACAGCGACCTTTCACACCAAATTGCATGTCGAGGCCAACTTTAACCCCCCTTTAAAATGGAAAGAATGGCATTTAAGTCATTTCTGTCTTCACAAAATGGTAAAATACAACCAATCTATATTAGCCAACCACTCACTTCCAGCTTGAACCATTTGAAGTATGAATTAAAAAAATTATTTAAGAAAAAGAAGCTAAAATATAGGTAAATTCGATTTGGTGTCAGAGAGCCATTTTGAATAGTGGTGGCCATTTTGGAAATAAATACAAACTTGTTTCATCATCTGTTGCAGAATACCTTGATCTTCTATCCTTGAAAAAAACCCTGATATTTGGACAATTTTTAAGGTCAGGGCAGAATTTAAATATTTTTTGGAGCGAAATATGAAAAAAGGATAATTTTTTCAACATTTCTGCAATTTCTGAATATTTGAGCATCTTTCAGGTGTTTTGTCAACTTGGTAACAAGCAGAAATGCAATCTATACTAAATTTGCAACAATTTGGTGCAAAGAAACCTGACTAAATATTAGGGAAGATCAATGAAGCAGCACAACTGGACCCAAGGAATAAGACGAAAATCCAAGATCCGTTTACAGCGACTTTTCACGTCAAAAATTGGATGTCAGGGCCAACTTTAACCCCTATAAAATGGAAAATTATGACATCTAAATCATTTCTGTCTTCACAAAATGGTAGAATACAACCAATCCACATCAGCCAACCACTCACTTCCAGCTTGAAACCATTTGAAGTATGAATTTTAAAAAATATTTTTAAAAAAGATATAGGTAAATCCGATTTGGTGTCAAACGGCCATCTTGAATATTGGTAGCCATCTTGAAAATAAACAAATTTGTTCCATCATCTGTTGTAGATTACTTTGATCTTCTATCCTTGAAAAAGACATGATATTTGTACAATTTTTAAGGTCAGGGCAGAATTTAAATAGGTTTTTGGAGCAAAATATGAAACAAAAATTGTTTCAACATTTCGGCAATTTCTGAATATTTGAGCATCTTTCAGGTGTTTTGTCAACTTGGTAACAAGCAGAAATGCATTCAATACTAAATTTGCAACAATTTGGGACAAAGAAACCTGACTAAATATTAGGGGAGATCAAAAAATTATTTTGGAAAAATAGCTAAAATAGAGGGAAATCATATTTGTTTACAGGCGGCCATCTTTAATTTTGGTGGCCATCTTGGAGTTAGGTAGAATTAGTTCATTGATCTTTTGGAGAATACTTTAGTGATCATCCTCTAAAGAAATCATGATATTCGGACAATTTTTAAGGTCAGGGCTGAATTTTAAATATTTTTAGGAGCAAAATATTAAAAATATTAATTTTTTCAATGTTTGTCCCATTTTTTAAAATTTGAGTATGTTTCAGGTATTTTGCCAACTTGGTAACAGGCAGAAATAGAATCTATACTAAATTTGCTACAATTTGGTACCATGAAACCTGGCTAAACAGGGGGGGTCAACGAAATCCTAGATTTTGGCCCTCATGCTAGGGACTATATGGGCAGTTTTACAGTATTTGCACTCAAAGTGTCTCATGGGGGTCAAATAAAGTTTGAAATTTGAGAATTTCCATCATTCTATCATAAAATTAACCTATTACTGTTTCTATAATCAAAGAGGACTGAAGTGATTTGGTGGTTTACGACCAAAATACCGCTACTTAAAGTAGACAAGGGTTGATTCTTGAAAAAACTGTTTATCAGGAAAAATATCCATCCAGAAACAAATTTCACCCATTCTTATTCTTGGAAATCAAGCCACATTGTTGCATAGGAACATCAAAACCCATACAAAACTTAAATTTTGATTAAACATGCCACAATTTTTTTTTACCATTTTAATTACGAAATTACAGAAATCTGGCTTGCCTTACCCTGAAAGTTTCTGTTGAGTAGGGTACTAGTCTCAAAAGACACATGATTTCCATGGTTAATAATCCCTAGGTATCCTATTAACCCCATGTCAAATTTTGTTACTGTACGATTGAAACTCATGGTGTTCGGCTGTGTCAAACATAGTGTTTTGGAGCAAAAAACTGCCGAAAATGACCAAAAATCAGGCGCCTTTGGAAAAATCATCTTTGATGGCTCCATTAACAAGATATTTGGTTATTATCCTTTAAAGTCATTCAGTTAATAGCGAAAAATTACAATTATATTGATATATGACACAAATAAATAAACTTTTTTCTCAATTTTGATTTTCTCAAAATAGTGTAATAGATAACGAAAGATAATGTATTTGACATTTTCAATATTTATAAAAACCATTTTTAGGCATCCAGGTTTACTTAGTTTGTATAACCATGGCTGTTTCTTCAATGAATCCAGTGTTAAAACACACAAATCAGAGCAAAATTTCTGACGAGTTGGAGAGGACATTTTTTGACATCATGAATTTTAATTTCTAAGAAAATGTATGAACATGGCCTGGATATCTTTTTAACTTGTATTTGTCACATACTTGTAAAGGCACATGATTGAGCAAAAGATACACGAATAGCTTGTGTTTCCTACAAAACAGTGTTTTTTCTATGGGTTGGAGAGGACATGCTTTTTTTGACATCACATTCAAGCCTCACATTCTGAAAACCAATTATGGTTAGTGAAACAAATGTTTCTGTTTTACCTTGAGATATGTCTCAAGCTTCAAAATTAACACAAACAGTATACACATTCTTTGATACTTACTCATAACAGCACATAAAGCAACTGATGGTCCATCGAAAATTAAATTTTTGACATCTGCCATTTTTTACATTGTAGGACCCAAGTCATGTTGTATATAACTTATTCACATGAAACCTGTTGTATTTTATACCCAAGCCGTAGGTCCAGAAAGGTATCATTAACATGAATCACAACTGATTGAATATTTGTTTCTGTTCATCCATGAAATTGGCAAAAAAGTCTGTGAGACATAAAAATGTGTCAAAATTTGTCCTAAATTCCTTACAGCTTCAAAACAAACCATTGCAGAAGGGTAAAATATGGTGCATTTATATGTCAGTGTAGGACAAGATTGCCACTGCCCGAAATTTTGATATACCTATCATACTTTTCTCGTAATAATTGTATAAACATGAAAAATCGGATGAGTGCAAATACTGTAAAACTGCCCTTATATTCTAGTCCCTCAGATAAAAGGGGATCTTAAGAGTCATTGTCAGAGAAAACTGCAGATTTGCTGGCGCGGGGTAGTCAGCGGATCTTGATGAAATTCGGTGGACTGAATACTTATATTGAAAAACTAAATTACCCCAAAGGATTTTTTTCTAGATCTATTCATTTCACTCTGAGCTGGAGCTATTTGAATAAATGGAGCAAATGACGGCCAAGTGACAAAATTCAACTTTTTGGGATCCTGAAATTTAGACATTTCCGCTCTTCAATTATCGCAAAGTATCTAAGTTATGGCATTAATTTTTTTTACCCGTGGCAAGACTAATACTTGGAGATACCTCAGTGTAAATTTCACCTCATTTGTGTTTTTTACTAAAGTTGCAGTGTACGCTGATACAGGGTCCTTTTCTCAAAATTGCCAATTTGCTGCATGCTCGGAAATTGGCAAAATATAACTGGATATGGCTAACTTGAGCATCCGTCCCTGGGTAATCTGGTATAACTGTGGTGAAATATAGGCACTGTCAACCAATTTCCAAAAATAAAACCATGGTGCACTCTGTAAACTTTTTTTTTACACCATCTTGAAAATGGGATGTTTCCGAATTTTCCAAAAAACATGAAATTTCAACATTTTGTCAATTTCCGCTGTCCATTTTTTCTCAAAGTACATAATCTACAACATTCTTTTTTTGCACATGGCATGATTGATGCTTTGGGATACCCTAACAAACAATTCAGCTTATTTGATATTTTAGTTAAAGCTGCAGCGGCCACTGAGCAGTGTTATTTTTCTCAAAATTGCCAAATTGCCAAATGTCCGCAAATTGGCAAAATATAGCTGCATATAGCTAACTTGAGCGTCCTTTCATGGATAATCTAGAATAACTGTGTTGATATATAGGATGTATCAACCAATTTCCAAAAATAAAACAGTGGTGCACTGTGTAAACTTTTTATTCACATCATCTTGAATATTGGGTGTTTCTGCATTTTCAAAAAAATATAAAATTTTAACATTTGGCCATTTCAGCGAAATATAACTGCATATAGCTGTCTTGAGCTTCCCTTCATGGGAAATCTAGTATAACAATTTTGAAATATAGGATGTAACAACTAATTTCCAAAAATAAAACAGTGGTGCACTGTGTAGACTTTTTATTCACACCATCTTGAATATATGGTGTTTCCGCATTTTCAAAAAAAACATTAAATTTCAATATTTGACCATTTCAGCGAAATATAACTGCAATTACTGCATACAGCCAACTTGAGCATCCATTCATGGGTTATCTAGTATAACTGCGTTGAAATATAGGATGTATCAACCAATTTCAACAAATAAAACAATGGTCTACTGTGTAAACTTTTCAATCAAACCATCTCAAATATTGGGCGTTTCCGCATTTTTCAAAAAAACATTAAATGTCAATATCGGCCATTTCAGTGAAATATAACTGTGTATAGCTGACTTGAGCATCCCTTCATGGGTAATCTAGTATAACTATGTTGAAATATAGGATGTATCAACTAATTTCCAAAAATAAAACAGTGGTGCACTGTGTAAACTTTTTATTCACTCCATCTTCAATATGGGGTGTTTCCGCATTTTTCAAAAAAAAACATTTAATTTCAATATTTGACCATTTCAGTGAAATACAACTGCATACAGCTATATTGACCATCCATTCATGTCATCTAGCAACTGTGTTTAAATAAAAGATGCATCACCCAATTTCCAAAAATGAAACAATGGTGCACTCTGTAAATTTTGTATGCACAACGACTTGAAAATAGTGTGTTTCCGCATTTAAAAAAAAAAGCACAATATGTTGTCAAAATTCTTTCTATACATTTTTGTTGTTCATTTTTTTCAAAGGAACTAGACCATGAGTTGTGTGTTTTAAAAATCCCAAGACTTACATTTATTGTGATATCCTTGTATAAATTTCAATTCATGTATGTTCTTTATCTGTAGCATGTTCTGAATATAGACAGCTAAAGTGCCAGTTATGTCATGGCTAAGTGTAACCACATTAAAGCAGAATTGAACACATTCACTGGGTAATCGAGGGAATCTGTGTTGAATTATAAATATAGATAAATACGTATATTATAAATATATGAAGACATATCAACTATTTTGAAATTGGATGCTGTAGTGGACTCACTGTACAGAATTTTGAAAAGGGTTGGTCACAGATTTTTTAACATCACATAAAATGTTGATGTTTTTGCCCTTTTTAATTTTCTGACATTCCTCAGGTCAAAAACCTCTTGCCAATTAACTGGGAGACACCTTTGAACATAACCAAGTACAAAATCAGGGAATGCTGATTAGAGAAATCTGTTTTGATAAATTGCTGCATATTCACCAAAACCAGCTGAAAATCATCACTTGTTAATATGATTGTGTGCATGACCAATATTTAAGATCCGTTATTGTGCTGGAACTGGGAAATTTCAAGATTCGGTGTTGAGCATACAAAAATATAAATTTCACAAATTAATTTTTATATGTATATATATATATATATATATATATATATATATATGTATACAATTGAAAGGGTGCTCTGACATTGTTAACTTTAAAAGACTGTTGAAGAGTTATATAAAAAATAGAAGATGAACGTTTATTGTTAGGAGATGTATCTACAGATGTTGTTGTAATTTTACTTATGGTTTTATGTTTGTTTTTCTCTTGTTACTGATTAGTTTTTACATGTTTTTATTTTTCTCTTGATATTTGTTCTTATCTACCGAAGGGCCCGGTTTCAAAACAGCTCCGCTGATCCGGCTTTTACCCTTGTAAAATATATTCAAAATAAAAAAAATAAATAAAAAATACAATATGTATACATATGTTTGTGATCTATATTTAAAATCCATCCTTGTGCTGGCACTGGGAAATTTCCACACGGTGGCACTCAACCAAACTGACAGTGAGGCTCTGTAACATCGCCATATCAACCCTTTTTTTCTCCAACCATCTCCTTCGGTAACCTTTTTAAGAAAAGGGTGAAAAATACATTTTTATAATAATAATAATTTATTTTATAAGGCGATTTTTATGGCATCTCACTGCTTCATAGGTGAGTGAAAAAGCAAAGGGATACCACATAATAAAATTTTATTCAAAATTTAATGAAAATAGGACTTACCCGTAGAGTTTAATGCAAAAAACTATACAAAATGTAATTTTTTCATCTCATTGTTACATCTGCCCACCAGGCACCTTATGCTAACAATAGGGTACCTAAGTAAAACATGTTGAGTTCTTAAAGAGTCAAGTATGGTAAATCCTCACAGGACAGTTTTATCAGTAGCTTAGACAGATTTCGGTGCCTTAACCTTCAATTTTTGTTTTCCTGTTTTCCGTAATACTACAGTGTATGTATACGTATGAATGGTTTTCTTTTTGGCATTAAATGATGGAAGGAATGTGCCCTTTCCAATGGACTAAATAATATTTTTGTACCTATTCCAATTTTCCAGGAAATACAGCTTTAGCCAAAATTGAACGGATTTACCCTCCTTGACTCTAGTATTGTCGGGCCAATTTATGCAGAAAACATTGACTTGACATGCGTCAGATGCTGTTTTCGCATGGAAATAGTTGTCCTACAGGGCCGAAACCTGTATCAAAATATAGGAAATTGAATTTACAACATTATTGCACTAGGCCTAATTAAAAGTTGCTGCACCCTAAATTTATGATGCTGCTATGGTAGTACTACATGCATTATATTTTTAACACAGACATTTTAGTAGAAATAGGATTGAATGGAAATTCAACACTACTCCGCTGACACCTTGCCACCAATGCCTCAGAATGGTATTTCATTTACTTAGAAATAGTTATACATTGTCTTTTTTTTACACCTGAGTGCTTTCATATAGAGCTTTGTATATATATAGAGCTTGTCTTGGATTCAGAAATTCAGCTTTAACCAAAACATGAAAAATTACGTATTTATGTGTTTTCACTCATTTTTCCGACTTTTGCTCACAAAAATCTCTCTCAAATTGGATTTATTACTCAAAAAATTATGCCATGTCAAGATAAAATATCCAGAATATTGTTTTCAACAACTTCTGAAACTTTGAAAATGGTCAGATAATTGAGAGCTGAATTATTAAGCTAAAATCAGACACCATTTTGCAATAGTTACCGTAACAATCTCTGCCCAGCAGGATGACGTCACGTTTCAGCAGCATTTGAAAAATGTGATGCAGGGCCAACTTTGAGGGTTCTTTAAGACCATTTATATGCCAACAATTGGCTCCCATATAGGGGAGACCGGGGCTAGTTGAATCGCGGGGTTAGTTGAATATTCGCTCTTATTCCCTGGAGTTGAATTTTTTTACCCAAATTTGACTTCTGATAGATTATTTATTTGTCAAGGCATGACATCACTTCCTACATGAGCCATATTTCGAATTGTGTACTTCACTAGGCTGTTAAGTTGATTTTTGTGCTCCTGAAGTAAATATTTTGAGTTGAAATAATTTTGACCTGTATGCTATTTGAACAATTTAATGCAACATTTTTTACGACAAGTTGGAAGCCTTAGGTATTACAAATCAACAGGCAAAGACATCTTTTGGTAAGCCTTTCATTAAAGTGCTATAATAGGTGACCTAAACCACATGGTGGGTTGGGGCTTGTTGAATCATTTTCCTTGGGGTTAGTTGAAACGCTGAAGCAATGCTGTGCATAGTCTCGTTATTAACAGCAAAGTAAATAATCATTACTGCATTGTATAGTTTGATCCTATTGGTGTTTTTTGCTGAAATAACATACATCAGAAAAAAGGAAATAGGATGAGTGCCTGCTGAAATACCCAGGCAGCCCTTGAAGAAGCCTTAATTGCTAAACGATAATGTTGAACAGTAGCCCAAGAGCGTTATTTTCTTCAGGCAACAATATATTATTTATTTATACAATATCAGTGTCTTAAAGCAGAAAAAGAGAGGCTTTTGCACTGGTCATTTCAATAACCGAGTTATTACCAGCAACTAAGCCAGCCATTTGCTGACATTTTAATGAAGTGTCACACCTTGATACAATGCAGGAAAGAGACAGCATCCAAAAAGCCATTTCCCCATTGACTTGCCTCCTTACTAAGACTTTCTTCTCAGTTAAAATCACTGTCTGAATTACTTTTCATACTTTTCAACCATCTCATTATTTCCAAAGATTTCAAAATTTTCTTTCAATTTCGGATTGCTGCTTTTTATACGTTTTGTATTAAATTCTGAAATACATAATTCCTAATGTTAAACCTAATTGCTATTTAAGAATCAGTTGTTGTATGATAAATGATTATAGAACAATTTTTTATCAGTAAATATTATTTTTGCTAGTTTATTCTCAATGATTCAACTAACCCATAGGGTGCTTCAACTGACGCCAGTCTCGGGGCTAGTTGAAACTGTTTGTCTCGTGGTACTTTCAAGCTCATAGTGAGAACTTGTCAATATTTTAAACAAAGTTGTTCCATGGAATGTGAGGTGAATACTGTAGCTAGAATTGGCTAAAATATTGTACCTGTATCTACTACCGTAAGCTCAGTAGAACGCGACAAAAAATTGGCGATTCAACTAACCCCGGTATCCCCTACCCTCATTGTAAAGGCCATGTTTTCTAGTATTTGCTAGGACTATAGACTTTCATTTCTAATCATGTTCCTTGTATTGGCATTTTGTTAAAGTTATGGTATTTTTGCATTTCATGAAAACAAGGCTTACTTTTTCACATATCACACCTTAGTTTATGAATTGCACCACGATTTTATTTTTGCTATTTGATGTACTAAAGTAACTCTATTCACCAGTATATCCACTTTTTTATGAGAGGGATGCTCAAGCCAGTAATATTGAATCAAAGGTGAGTTATTTTCGTTTTTTTATCACGAAACAAAAGAAACGGGATTTTAGCATATTTCAAAGTGGAATAAAATGAAACTCACAACAGATATAGCAAAAATGAAAAGCTACAACTCCTAAATGTAATTTACCCAAAAGGTCAAACTTCTATGTTTTATAGCTTGGCTGCTGGGAATTTTCAAACATTACCTCAAATTCAAAGCTGAAAAGTGCAAATCGGCCAGAATCGGTCCAAATCGTCAATCTGGGTTGCCGTGGCAACCAGGCGATATATTAAGAAAATGACCGTACCATGGAATTTAGTTACCTATGGGGGTAAAATGAGCCAAGTATCGCGGAATTTGGTCGACCACCCCGTGCCACTTTTTTCTCAAAATCTGCAGTTTTCTCTGACAATGACTCTTTTAAAAATTTGTTACATGTGAGTGAGTGAGTGAGTTTGTGTTTTACGCCCCATCAGCACCAGTGTGGGCTATTTAGAGGCAACATTGGTAAGATAGATTATCTTGGAACTAATTTCTCATAATTTGTAGAAGTAGTCGTTATCTCTGAGGAACTGTGTTATACTGGACGCTGAATTTTTTAAGAATAAGTGTTTGAGATTATCTGATTGAAAGGGTCGGTGATGTAGATTGTTATTACATTCTATCAAGATATGTTTGATCGAAAGTGGTACTTGGCACCCTTCGCATATTGGTGCTGCGTCATTGTTTAATAAGTGTGAGTGGGTTAATCTGCTGTGTCCTATAAGACATCTATGTATTACGATTTGCTCTCTGCGTGAGTGCACATCAATTTTTATATCTTTCATGACGTGTGGTAGTATTGTGCGTAGCTTGTTTCGTTGGCAAGCATTCCATCGTACTTGCCAACTATACTTGGTAAAGTCATTGATATGCTTTCTAAAATCCGTATAAGGGACAACATAGTCCGTTAAGTTTTTACTTAAGGCTCTCTTCGCATGAAGATCAGCCATCTCATTTCCCTTGATATCAACATGACTTGGAATCCAACAAAATATAATCTCCTTGTTTTCTTTCATTGCTGCTAAGGTAAAAAGAATGTCTAGTACAAGAGGGGTTTCCACCTGCTTGTTGGCTATTGCCTGCAATGCAGACTTTGAGTCAGAGCAAATTACAAAATTGTTAGTTTCCGAGTTGACTGCCATTTCTACCGCCTTGTAGATAGCTGTCAGTTCCGCTGTGAATATCGAGCACACATCAGGTATACGTTCATTACAGTAACTTGTCTTTGCGGAGGTGACTGCGTAACCAGTCAGAAGTCCATCTTTGGACCCATCCGTGTAAAGAAACTTGTGTGATGGATACCGGGATTTTATTATGAGGAATTTACTCTGGTATTCCAGGGGACTTGTAGAAGATTTTCTAAGACTTGTCAGGTCTAGAATACAAAATGGTGAAGGAAGGGTCCACGGAGATATGGATGAAACCTGCACTTCAGCAACTATGCAGTTGTCTTTGTTTATTATGTCATAGTAGGGTTTCATTCTAAGCCCTAGGGGTTTTATAACACTTTGTTTAGTCATATAAATTTGTTGGTACTTTGGCTGAAATACCGGGTAAAAAGCCGGATTTGTTGGACATGCTGCCAGTTTTACAAAATATTGCAGCGAAAGTTTTATACGACGTAGTGACAATGGTGGTTCTTTCGCAAGGACATATAGACTTTCTATTGGCGATGTTCTAAATGCCCCAAGACACAGGCGAATGCCCAGATGGTGCACTGTATTTAGACATCGGAGGTAAGACGGTCTTGCTGATCCATATACAATACTCCCGTAATCGAGACGTGATCGGGTTATAGCCCTATATAGTCGTAGCAACACAGTGGAGTCTCCACCCCAATTGAGCTTGCTGACTACTTTGAGAAGATTAAGAGATTTTAAACCTTTAGCTTTAAGTTCTTTGATATGTGGAATGAAAGAGAATTTAGAGTCCAGTAAAACTCCTAAGAATTTGTACTGGTTTACTACTTTGATTTTAGAATTTTCCAACATTAGGATTGGATCCGGCTGAAAGCTTCAGGGAGGATAGAAGTGCATACATACCGTTTTATTTTTGGAAAATTTAAAACCATTCTCATATGACCATTTTTGCAACCTGTTTAGGTTAAGTTGCAGTTGTCGTTCGACACTTGTCATTTTGGTTGACTTAAAAGCTACGAGGAAATCATCAACGTATAAAGAGCACTTGATATTCTCCTTGATATGTCGGACTATGTTGTTAATCTTAATATTAAAACATGTCGGAGAGAGAATACTTCCTTGGGGAACTCCCATTTCTTGGGTAAAATTGTTGGATAGTGTGCTTCCTATTCTGACTTGAAAGTTACGATCATGAAGGAATGAACTTATAAATTGAGGAAGCCTTCCCCGGAGACCCATTTCATGAATGTCCTTCATAATTCCAAATTTCCAAGTGGTGTCATAAGCTTTTTCTAGGTCGAAAAATACTGCAACTACATGTTCTTTCTTAATGAAGGCATCTCTTATGTAAGTTTCTAATGATACTAAATGGTCCAATGTACTTCTTTGGACCTGAAACCACATTGATATTCTGTTATGGCTTCAGTTGATTCCAAATACCATACTAGTCTATTGTTGACCATCCTTTCCATGGTCTTACAATGACAACTGGTGAGTGCAATCGGACGATAGTTAAGTGGATCACTGTGGTATTTGTTAGGTTTTGGGATTGGTATTACTATTGCTTTCTTCCACAGCGTTGGGAATGTACCAAAGTCCCATATTCTATTATAAATCTGCAAAATAATTTTAAGACTTGTTTCCGGTAGATGCTTTAGTAGTTGATAATGAACTTCATCTGCTCCAGTAGCAGAGTCTTTAGCCTTATTCAATGCCGCTATGAGCTCTTCCATGGAGAAGGGCATGTTATATGCTTCAGAGTTATCAGACTGGAAATTTAAATTCTGTCGCTCGGCCCTCTCTTTAAATTGTTGGAATTCTTGGGCGTAATTGTTCGATGAGGAATTAAATGCGAATTGGTCACCTATTCTATTTGCAATTTCCTCAGTTGTGGTTATCTCCTCTTCGTCGATGACAAGATGTTGAATATGTGTGGATGTATCTCTTCCCTGTATCTTCTTTATCATTTTCCATACTTTGGAACTGGGTGTACGGGTATTAAGTTTAGAGACATAGTTTTGCCAGGTTGCCCTTTTCTTTTGTCTTATTATCCTTCTCGCTCTTGCTCTGAAGATTTTAAATTGATTTAGATTTTCCTGTGTTGGGCAAGATATAAAGGCACGTAATGCTTTTTTACGGGCTTTGATAGCCTCTTTGACCTCCGTGTCAAACCAAGGTTTAGGGCTATGATGAGGATTGGCTTGAGATTTCGGTATCGCTTTATTTGCTATGTCTATAATATCTTTTGTGAAATGGTCTACAGGGGAATCGGAATCTGCATATTTCTGTTGGGTAATATTTTTGTTGCAGAGTTCTGAGAAGAGATTCCAGTCTGCTTTATTGAATTTCCACCTTGATAAACCAGAGTTAGGACCAACATCTAACGATTTTAATAGGATTGGGAAATGATCACTTCCATGTGTATCCTCTAGTACTTTCCATTCAAAATCTAAAAACAAATTTGGATCACTTATACTTAGATCAATAGCAGAATAAGTGCCATGTCCTGAATGTAGAAATGTATCTGACCCATCATTGAAGACACAAATATTATTTCCATTTATAAAGTCCTCTATCAGTTCACCTCTACTATTCAGGTCTGCACTACCCCATAAAGGGTTGTGACCATTAAAATCTCCAAGAATAATGGAGGGGGCAGGTAATTGGTTAAAAAGGTTATTTAGATCTTGTAGGGTCACCCGGAAACTCGGTGACAAGTAATGCCTAGATCACACGAGCGTGGTTAAGTGACGGCGAAGTTGTAGAGGTGCCAGGAAGTCAAGTTTCGCCCACTTTCGGCGTTTCAAGCCATTTTTGGACAATTATATAATCAATTAGAGGTTCTAAATCGTCGTTGATGGTTCCCATTACGACGAGGCTCTCGTTTTTTACGCCGAATCGCTCGTAATTACGGACGAGGCAAGAAGAGACTTGTGTCGGCGAGTTGTCAGGAGCCTCGACGCAGTTCCATTGCTTCAATGTTAAACTAGATTCGCCCAAGGAGTCTCTTTCTTCGCCCTAGCATGCTCTTTCTTCGCCCTAGCATCCTCTTACTTCGTCCTAATCTTCAATTACGCCCAAGCAAATACCTGTTACGGCCAAGCAAGTAGCTGTTTCGGCGTTTCAACAGCCTGTTTGTGTCGGCGAGTTGTTGTCTTTTTTCGATGAAGTTCCATTGACTCAATGATAAGTAGCCTCGCCCAACCTGTCTCTAACTTCGCCCAACCTGCCTCTAACTTCGCCCAAGCTGTCTCTAACTTCGCCCAATCATTTTGGGGGTCTTTCAGGTCTTTTGCATCGTTGCTTCTTCCTTCGTAAAGATTCAACAGGTTGAATCTTTCGTGAAGCAAGTTCTTGCTTCACTATAAGGTCATGTGACTTCTAGGAACTTTTGGCGAGGAAGTTTAAGAAGCGCCGTAGACGAATTGTTGAATGTAGGTAAAAAACCTCCCTCTTTCCTGGAAAAGCAAGAAGCGACGCGACAAGAACCCTCTGTTACGTCTCCGTGAGAACTAGCCATAAAGGGAGCACACGGTAATCGTTTTACGTAAAGTTAGGCGGACGGCAGTTGCCTGTAAGGTGGTGTTAAGATTTAGGCACGTATGAATTACACCATGCCTTACCAGAATGGTAGAACCGCCTATTGCCCTATCAAGGACAATTTCTCCATATGTATTATACATATGATAATTTCTCACAGTAATATTGTCCGAGGCTTTTAAAAATGTCTCCTGGAGACATAAGATGTTCACTTTATACTCAGATGTAAGCATTTTCAGTTCATCAAAATTTGCTCTTAAGCCTCGACAATTCCATTGAATGATGTTGTCCATGGAATGATGTTGGTCTGTCATGGATTTGTTTATCTGTCTGATGGAGTTTTAAAGGTAAATTTCAGGGGTTCACGTCTCAGCGTGATGTTAGTCCTTCCCCCTGTCTTGGTGTTAGTTGTGGTGGGTTTTGTCCCTCCTGGTGCATGTAGTTGTGCTGTGCTCTTTGAATTGGGATTTTGATTCTGTTGTTGTGTCTGATTTGTCCCGGTTTTTTGGTGTTGTTTTTTTTGTAGAGAACCTCCAGGTCTGTCCACCTTACCCTCCTTCCCCTGCTCTCCACCAGCATGGCCAGTGGTTGGAGCCTGGATGAGAGGGCCGGAATTGGCCTGTGGCTTGTCCTTAACTACCTCAGTTTCTGCAGAAGATATTTGTAGATCCATTTGATCTTCTAAATCTGTTTGCTCGGAATCAACAGTTTCAAAAGAGGTATTTTGGTCTGACTCAGTCTCTGTAGCTTGAATCTTAGCTGGTGTTCTCTCTTCAATATTCCTGTCATCTGATTTCCTTTTTGTCGATTTGTTGTGTGGGTCATTTTGTTGGGCTTTGTCTGTCCTGTTTTTTTTTTGAGTCATGTGTTTTCCATGCGCATCTAGAAGTTCATTCATTTGCGCATGGGCAAAAAATGTACAGATTTTGTCTTTGTCTTCTCGAGGATTAGATTTGTCATCATTGTTTTAGGTCTGTGCATGTTTTGAATAATTATAGTCTGGATCCAGATCAAGTCTTCGCCTTGGCGTTGAACGAGGTGTTGAACTGGGTCCAGCTGGGCGATGAATAGTAGATCCATGCGACAACTGTGACCCCGTTTGTAGTTCCCCACTGGCCTTTTGGGCATAGCTTTCAGCCCCATAGCGTGATTGAGCTATTCGTCTTGCTTCTGTAAATGAGATGTTGGAGCTTGCCTTGATCTCAAGGACTTTTTTCTCAAAGCTAAATTTGGGACATGATTTGTCATACGAGGCGTGGCTACCCTTGCAATTAACACATTTTGGAGGAAGGTTACAAGGATGATCCTTTGAATGTGAATGGTCTAGTCCCCCACACTTGGCACATATTTCCTCTCGATTTTTACAAGTCTTGGTTATATGGCCATATCGTTGGCATCGATAAAATCTCCTTGGGTTAGGGATGTAGGGACGGACCCTACAGGACTCGAAGCCAAGCTCGACTGAGTCCGGGATCCTACTGCCCTTGAAAGTGAGTCTCAACCGTGGAACCTTCCCTTGTCTTTCTCTGGAACATCCTGTATATTGAGACAACCGGGATATTTCGGTATTGAAACCAGTCCAGCAGTTGCTCGTCTGAGCTTTCATGACTGTCATAAGAATAAATGACTCCCCTGACGGTGTTCAACCGTTCATGGGGAGTCACCTCTACTTCGGCAGTTCCCAGTCTCTTCATCCCTAACAATTTCTCAGATTGTTCTTTGTGTACACATTTAATCAACAGAGAGTCAGGGAATCTCCTGACATCATCTGGGCGTCCTATAGCCTTGAATAGGGCAGTCGCCCGTAAGACAGAAGACATTTTCTTGTATTCGTCATCTTTTCCTTTGATAACAATGAACCTCGGCCAAGGGTCAGATTCACAACCAAATAATTCCGTTTGAGATAAGTCTCGGTTAAAAAAATCCATGTAGTGTTCTATTTTTCACCCCCCATGCTCCCCACCCGCCACGGAGTCCAACGAGGGGAGACCAATATGAGTAGGGCGGAGCCCAGTACTCCAGTCACAGGGATACAAGAAGGGTATACTCTCCAAAGACTAGGCCTGCAATATTGCCTCAAATCATGATAACAGTAACCATGGCAGGCAAAAATTCGGATTCTAACCTTTCTCGATTGACCCATCAGCCATGGCCAAATAGGACCGAAGTCCTAAATAGCAACATGACAAGCCGATTGACTGGACCGGGCCAATCCAGCCTCCCGTCTGGGAGAAATCCAGGCCAAAGTAGTGTATTGTATGAGAGGACCAAATTAGTCCCGCCCAACTCAACCACCAGGACCCCTTCATCCTCCAACACGGGTCACAACCCACGGCAAACAGGTTGCCCCATTTCTGTCGGGGAGACGTGTGCTTGCGCACTGTCTCGTGTTGGCCACAAGAGATACAAGAGTTCACCCTTGTGTTACCACCCACCGCCACGAGGAGGCCCGAGACCTGCGGGGGCGTTACATGTGAAACAAAGGCTCTGCAAATAAACAGGAATAATGTAAAAAAAATGCATGGTAAATTTAAGTCAAGTCTATGTTAGATTGTTGATATTACATAATAGTGTAAATATATAATATATAGTAATACAAAAACAACAACAAGATCTGCTTGTATATTAATTGCTCACTGTTACAAAATCATAAGTTTATAAAGTTACGTTACTTTAATTTTGTTGTTTTCTTGCAATCCGTTTTGAAATGAAATGAATCATGTTTTAATACTTTGATTTAGCTTGGAAAGGCTAATAATTTACTATTCCATAAAAAATATTGGTACAGGATAAATAACTGGAGAAAATTTAATTTTTTTATACACTTTTGAAGATGCATATGTTATTTTATGTTAAATAAGAAGCTGGACCTACTTGACCTAATTCCCAACTGTGGACTGTTGATGTTCAGACCATCACTGCACAGAATTTTGAGTCCTCTCTTGTGCTCAATTCGCTTCGCGAAACGGCCTGCGGCCCTTTCGCAACGCAAATATTATGTCAACACCATGAACATTTCTAATGATTGTGAGTTTAACAATTGATGTCATTGTAGCTTTTTAAATTTTGAAATATAAAAAAAATCAAGTGGATTCCGCATTAATATATTTAGTATGTTTCATTATGAAAGCATGAAAGAGTACCCAAGGCTTATTGATCTTTTTTAGTTAAGTTTTTTATTGACTCTCAGACATTAATTTAACAACCAGTTCAGTCGAAAGCAGCTGTTTTAAAGCCGAAATTTAGTGAAGAAGTGAGCAGCTGTTAAATGTATGGCTCAGTAGGGTAGGTTGATTTTGCAAAAATTTCTGAATTTCAATCTTGGACAAATTGGGATAGTGACATTTTCATGTCAAAAGGCCATATCCAAAATTTCAGTTCTCCAACTCTAATACTTTTTTGAGGAAATCCTTTTAAAGTTTCGAGTTATTAGACATTTTTCGCTAGGTTCGCGGTTTTAAATAACTTAGTCAATTTAAGAAATCAGACAATGAAAATGGTATGGTTGGACAGGGCTCAATCAGACCTTCATTTTGAACACCAACATCAATGGTCTAGGCCAAATTTGAAGATGCAAGTAACTTCACAATCTGATAACTTTCAAGTTTTTTGCTTGACTTGCCAATCAAAGTATGAATATAGGTGTAAATGTAACTCCATTGGCTGTTGAGATATCTGGCAATATTAGTGATCTTAGGTAACACACCCAGACCTATAAAATAGCTACCTTTGTCAATTCAATGATTGTCACAGGTATCCTGAATAGAACCATAGAAATTAAGAACTTGTAAATATTAATTGACCATGGGTATCAGGTTATTAGATTTTGTCACCGAATCAGAATCAAGTTCAGTATTATAATGTCCTAAAAAACGAGAAAGAAATGGAACCCAAGGCATCATTCTAACCAAGAAAGAAGTTCAAATAGAACAACCACCTGATTGGAAATTGTATATTTCTATACTGGTGTGAGGAAGTTGCAACATTAAACTTCCCTGCTTTGACAATTAAGGTACTATAAAATTATTTAAGCACTTCTTTACAGTTTTTGCATTTTCCATAATGGAACTAAGGTGTTAAAGGTAGGTCCTGATAGATTATTAGACAGCTCTTTATGTCATCAATGGAGGCTTACGGAACACAGCATGCCTGATGGATTGGGAATATTACATTTCAAAAATAATAACAATGCTCAGAAAGAGAGAGAAAAAATTCAATTTTCTTCTTTTGTGTGCAGTGCCATATAAAGGCCTACATCTTAAATTTTATCCTAGCTTTATGCTTGATGTTGGCTGTTAACTTGTTTGCATCAATACCACATTGAAATTTTATTTCTGAAGTTTGATTTATTAAAAATTAAGCTGTGCAGATGGAAAACTCGACAAAGTTTCATAGGTTTGCCAAATGAAACTGTTACTCCCCCATACCTACGATATGGCTCATTGCAAGACCTCCTATGCTTGTGAAAATGTAATCCAGTAGACTGACATAGGGTTGAATATAACCCGGACTAGCAAAAAACGTTTTTCAAGTGATTTCCTGTTTATTACTGCTTTGGATTATCAGATAGGACTTTCTTTCTCAAAATTGTGAAATTTTATAAGAAATGCAGATGAAAAATTGTCGGAAACCCATCGGCCCGTTTTCAGAATATGTGAATTTTTGCCGAATTTTGTCATGTTTCAGGTATCTTTCACTGGCCTTTGGTAATGATATTTCTTCAGTTTTTATAAAGTAAGCTTGACCTAGATTCTGTGCTCTAATATGGATTTTTTGAATCGAAGGGAAGACTCTAAAGCACCTGTATCTTTGATAGGACGTTTTTAGAACACAGCTGTACAACGTAAAGATACCCCATGTTTTTTAATTTCAGAAATTTAGCCAATAATTTAGTTCTTGTGCTGTCCCAATTGTCAATTTTCTGATAGATTTTGTAAAAACCTTTAATTTGAGGCACTGGTCGGCAACCAATAACCCATAGGCCAAGCAATATATCACTTTTTAAAAATGTACAGAATATAACTTATAAGGGTCCGACTCATCAGATTGTACAATAGCTAGGGATAAAACACGTTTTTGGCATCAGCTATGGGTGAAGTGTGGTAAAAGTAGAAATACACAAGTGTTTTATATATATAAACATGTAAAAAAAGTATATCGCAATGTACGTAGACAAACCATGTATAATTTTCATAGATATAACTTTAATATAATGAATGATTTGTTCAAATATGGTGACTCGAAAAAATTCTGGAACAGAGTGCGAATCAGCAAAGCAGCTGGTAACACAAATAATCATGATATTAATATAAATTCATTGAGAAATTTCTTTACTGATAAATTTTCTGTGGGTAATCAAATACAACCTGAAAAGGTCAGAGTCGCTGATGAATTTGTCAAAGACAAGTACTGTAACCTGAAAAATATTGTTTACAACTCAACAAGGTTTAACACAAATAACGTGGTAAAGTTTATTAAAAAGCTTAAGAGTGGACGTGCTCCTGGACTCGATGGGATAACTCCTGAGCACTTGAAGTTCTCAATTGGTACGAAGATCCCAGAGCTCCTGTGTGGTATATTCAATATCTGCATAAATTATGGTGTAATTCCAGAAACCCTGAAAACTGGTGTTCTTATACCAATACTAAAGAAGCCCAGTCTAGATACTACTGTGGCTGGTAATTATAGTCCTATTATTATATCTTCGGTTATCTCCAAAATTCTTGAATATGCTATTCTAGACGATGTCTCCACACATGAGTTCTGTGATCTGCAATATGGTTTTGTAGAAGGAAGAAGTTCCCAAATGGCTATTTGTAATACAATTGATGCAATTAAGTACTTTAATAATAGAGGTACTCCAGTTTTTGCCTGTTCGTTAGACGCCGAAAAGGCTTTCGATGCAATACCCCACTCTATATTATTATATAAAGCTAATACAGTATTAAAGAATCACTGGTGGAGACTGATGTTCACCTGGTATACTAGTCTATCTGCTACTGTTAAGTGGAATAATGAACTTTCTAGTCAGTTCAGATTATATAAAGGTACTCGTCAGGGAGGACTAACCTCTCCCTTCCTATTTAATTTGTTATATCAGGACTTAGTAAGTGGATTGTCTGACCTACCTGGTGCCACAGTGGTGGTATGAAAATTGGTAATTATTCTTATAATGTATTCTGTTACGCAGATGATTTGCTTCTTACTAGTGCTACAGCCTCCGGCTTACAGACTCTAATTGATTTTGCAAATAATTATGTGTCTGCTCATGGATTATCTTTTAATGCAAAAAAATCGAAAACTTTAATTTTTGGAAAATGTCACCTGCAACCTTGTCCTTCGTGGTATGTAAATAATTGTAAAATAAGTAATGTTAACGAAATAGACTATCTTGGTGCAGTTCTTAGTAATGATAGCAAAAATCATGTGTATAGAAGATTGAGAAAATGTAGACAAGCGTTCTACTCTTTGCAAGGTGCCGGTATGTGCAACAATGGAGTTAAACCAACTGTTATCTCACACCTATGGCAGACAGCCCTCCAGACCATAATGCTCTACTCTGATGAATGTTTCAGCTTGAGTCGTTCATCAATAACAGACATGGATAAATTACAAGCGAAGCTGATTAAGGCTTCTCTCGGCTTAAGTAAATATCTCAGGTCCTCACCATTGCTGTCTGCCCTAGGTGTGAGAAAAATTGACTGTTTGGTTCAATGTCAGTCTCTAAATTTATTCAACTCAATTATGTTAAGTAATACTAGAGCGTTTCATCTGTATAATTATTCATCTAGAAAAAATAACAGTACCGGTCTGATAGATAGAGTCAAAGCCATTTGTTTAAATAATCAATTTTCCTTTGTTAAAATCTGCTCAGACAGGTTATATTGCAAAAGAATATGCTCAGAACTTAAAAGAAATCCACGCAGTAATGGAGTAATTGATAGTTGTCGTTCTCTTTTAAACAATTATAATGAAGAAAACAAAGAGTTGCTGAAGCTTTTATTAAGGGAATTTTAATGCTCCATTGCTCCTATCTGTTTTTATATGATGGTGCTTTTATTTTGTTACCTCATGTCTAATGAGGCTAATAAAATCTTATGTCTTATGTCTTATGTCTATGTCAAAGAACTTTACCCTAAATGCCAGACAAATGTTGTCATCACACCTGACTTCCACACTCTTACAAACCATCCTGAATTGAAGAGGCAAATGAACTGGATGTCTGCCAACTTGCAACCAGAATTTTTGAGACTATTTAAACTTTTTGAAATAGTCCCATTGGAATTGGGCCAGTTTAAATAGACAAAAGAAAAACAACAATCACAAGTAAATGCTTTATTTATTTCTTGCACTAACTGGATTTAAGAAGATATACTTTGTGAAACACAGGCCAAAAAAATAAACATAAAAAATCAGAAAAAGGAGACCAGGAGTACCAACATCATATCAATATTGTGTGAAGGTGTGTCTATCTTTACAATTGTAGGTCTGGCATTTTTTTAAAACCTGACAACTTTCTACATAGAAATCATCCTTTAAACCTTTTCGGCTCAAAAACATGCATGAAACCCCTTTAGCTCTGGGACAAATTTTGACATTATGAGCAATCCACTTGATATAATTGTTCACAGTTTGTTGCATAACAAATGACAAATGTTGAAATTGAAGTATAGCACCAATTTTATTAACCAATCACATCCTCCATTTAGTAGCCAGCAAAGCCATATCCTGGATAGGCACCCTGGTAGGCAAAGGCTCCTCCATAGTAAGGAGCTCCAGCATAGTAGCCATTGGCACCTGGGACGCCATATTTGCGGTATTGTCCAGAACTGGCTCCCACCTCCTCGGCAATGCGGTTAACACGAGCCTGACGAGCAGCATTCACACCGTTGACGTAGCTCTCGCGGGCACTGTGGAAAGATATCAAAATACAGCAGTTTGAGCTACAACGAGCCTGTTTGTTTGACCTATTTTATTTCAAAAGCATTGTTAATAGCATTGCCGCACATGTGCGAAGTGAAAAATAAGTATTACATTTCTGAAAGAAAAAATTAGCCTACTATTTGAAAAATCACCTAGATCTGGATTGTAATTGAAGGATCACCTAGATTTGGATTATTTAATTTTTTTATCACATACAGTACATTGTTTTACAAACTTAAATATCAATTATTTCTACCAAAACTGATGATATTTACAACAAAGTGTGCAAAGGGGATGCATCTAGATGCATGCATATTAATAAAGAGGTTTTGCTGCACATTTCCACGTGACGCGTTTGTGTGGATTGCATTGACAAAAATGTTAAGATAGCACCTGTACACACACGTACACGTTACGCGTGAAGCAAAACCTCTTTAATTGTATAACCTACGATGAATGCATACCAGGAGATTACCGATATTCATAAGTTGGGCCATGATATCCGAATCTGGGTCTCTGGTACACACAAGTTGTTAATTTTTTTTATCCACATGTGCATTGTGCATGTAAATACAATAATTTAAGTGATAAATCTGTTAACAAATTTGTCACTGCATGGAATGGTTCAGTTAGACAATAGAGAGGTTTTGCTACACGTTATGTATGACGTGTACGTGTACAAGTGCTATCTAATTACATTGTTGTCATGGCAACCCCCACGTATACGTCACACGGAAACGTGCAGCAAAACCTCTCTAATTGTTTGATTTACCTTACAGAACTTACACCAGGTTCCTACCTGCTGTATAAGAGACACCTGGTATTCTTTGCTAGATTTATTGTTTTTTATTAAAATATGTCAGACAATGAATGAGAGTCAGAATGTTAAAATTAGATTTTGATAAAATTATTGTATGACAACTACTAATCAGTAGAAACCTTAATGTTATTCAAAGATTGGTGCATTTGGACCCACATCAATTCAGTGTAAAGGTATTTGGATGCTTAAAGGAGCTTATATGCAAGATATGTTTCACTGTGATAAAAGTGCCATAGCCATGAATCGCGAGTTTCGTGGTAGCCAGACTGAGTTAGATGGTTTTAATTATTCAGACAGACAAGATTTTATTATTTTTATCTGTACTTTTAAATAATTCTGCGATATGTTGATATTTTCATGTTTTCATCTAGTAAAATTGTTTTTAAACTAAACCTTTGTTTTTATTTATAAACAAAGACTTTGAATAAAATATTATAAATATAATAGCATAGCCTTTAACGTTTTATAGACTTTGTGATATAACAAAATAAAATACAGTCTGAACATAATGTCATGAGGATGATGATGACTGCATATTGTCTACTAACCGGTTGTCATAGTCTGCAGAAGCGACAGCAGCGGCCACAAGGGCGGCGAGGAGGAGGACGACGGCAACCTTCATGGTGATGATGATGTCTGTGACTGAAACCGGGATGCTGGATCAACTGATGCCAACTGATCTGGCCAACACCTTTATATACTGAATCCACTAGCTCGCCACTGTCCAGTGAACATTTTATGATATGAGGTGATTTGAATGCCATTCCTCCTGTATAAAAATGTATGACGTGAACCAACACTTGTAACATGAAAAACCACATGGGAGTTACATGACCTGACAAAAATAGACAAACAGGAAGGTCAGTGTGAATGGGACAATTGTGTTTTTGTAGGGGTTATGTATTGTTGGGACCAGTATTCACCAGACAAGGTGCTTCCTTCAGTGAGATGCCCCAGGGATGTCTGGAATAACTTCCGAGATTTAAGAAAAAATATACATAAAAACATTACTTTGTATTATATGACATTAACTGTCCTTTGATAGTTTTTGCTCTTGTATTATATTCTATATGGAGTTCCTAAATTTGACTCTGTGTGAATTTATTTTCAAATAACTTTCGATGGATGACACATTTGCAGATCCCAACCAATGTACAACAACAAACTCCTTACTCTTTAGAGCTAGCAGTTATGGTACAATAAAACCCATCCAAAGATCATACTTTTCTTATCTCTAAAATTCATAAATTTAAATCATAAATTATAATTTTTTTTCAAGGAAACATACAAATGACTTTCCATTTCCTCCACTATACAATTTCAATTCATTCACAACCAGCAAAGTATTTTTCTGCACAAAATGGAGTGTACAGCCCAAGGCAAGATTGCCCTAGGCAATTTAGAAATTTGTTACCAGATGCATAAAAACTGGAAATACAGAAAAATAATTCACAATGTCACAGGCTTGTGATGGATGGATGGATGACTGGGGCTGTTCGCCCTGTATTTATGCACATGGTAGGCTAATTAGAAGAGGAGGATGGCACGGCAATGAGGCGAAAGACAATTCAAACAGCCGTCCATTATGGGCCAGTTGACCTGCCAAGGGCTGGATTCGAACCCTGGACCCAGCGATTGCCGCCCAGCATGGTATTACTTGACCAACTCTCCCCCCAACCCAACCCACAGGCTTGGGATATATGTGGCAAATAGTATTTTTCAATATAAACATAGGCTGCAAAGCAGCAAACCTTCAGCGAAGAACTTCACAACAGTGAATGTGGTATTATATTTCTCATTCACAGTTTCATATCCAAGACCATATGGGCCATTCTCGAATTTTGGGACAATCTTCGTCACTCCGGAGCCATGATATAAGTTTGAATACAATTAATATCTGTATGTACAGTTAAGGACAGAATTTTAAGCCCGCTTCTGGATACCCCCTTTAATTCCATTTCTCTCCAAAATGGGAAGACAAAGACCAACCATCTTTTTACCAAAACTGTATTTCTATGGTATTTTTATTATGCAAGATCAGTTTTTCCAAAAATGCCAAAATTAATCGAGATAAGTTAATAAAACAAACTTTAATTGGGACAAAATTATAAGCCCCCTTGAGGCTTGCCACATCTGGGAGTCACCTGCCTGCTTTTAAATGCTTTATAACTCTCCAAGATATTAAAGAGAGCTTTCAACATGTCTCAGACACTGTATTTGGAGTCCCTTCTTCCTTGAAGTTTTAACAAATTGCAGTTTACTAACAGGAGGCCTATGTAAGATAAGTCTACACACTTTTAAAAAAGGTTTTTACCCTCGGAAAATAAAGTCTATCTATCTATCTATCTATCTATCTATCTATCTATCTTGAAATTCGTTGACGGCCCCCAAAATTGATGGTCTCCTGGTATACACCATGGCCGTATACAGAAACTCACTTTTTTCAAAAAGTATAAGAAGTCGGCAGCCAAGACTAGTTGAAAAGGTTCAACTGACATATTTAGTTGCCCACCAGTGTAAAAACACAGAAAGTATTTGGATTTCATGGATCTAGAAGACATAATCATGACCCCAACTGCTCTTTTGAGTGAATGGGGTGCCTTAAATGAATACCAAAAGGTGGCAGCACTATCAATCGTACCATGACGTCGACTTTGTTGACACATGTTTGTATGCAGTCAGCAGCTTGTCAGTGTGGCTTGCATGTCAGATTGTGACAAAGTAGTGCGATTATATGTAAAAGAAACTTGAAGCATGATTCATTATGAAACATGGACCCTCCCATAGCTCAAAGAAGAGCTCAGGAGAAGAAAAGGAAGGGTCTCTGGAAGGAAAAAGGAGCTTGTTGAAAGATAGGCATACTTATTCATGTGACATGTCATGATGACATTCAGGGGAGGATCCAGAAAATTCCGGTGGGGGGGTCTATCGGGCTATTGTGTCCCGGAACGCATAATTCGTGGCATAACGCAACTGAGCGCGGATAAAATTAACATGTAAAAATATATAAATATTGGTCTTGTCTGGATGCATCCCCCCACCTCCCCTGCGTCCGTCCCTGATGACATTGATGTGTGTGTGCATGTGCATTTGTGTATGTGCATTTGTGTAATGGACAATGGTTTGATAGACCTATTATTTAAGTTCCTTTGTCAATCATTCGAGAATTCCGACATTTCACATCTTTTATTTTTGTATAGATATATATATAGCCCTGTTAGTGTTACCAGATTACACTCGAAATAAAGTGGCATGTACATGTATACAGTGACGTTTGTAAGGGAGGGGGGGATTGTATTGGGCCATGCACACTCAACCAGGAGTGATTCAGATTTTTTTTCTGATTCAGGAAGTTTTATTCAACCATAAAAAGCATTTAAAAAGTCAACAAACTTGGATTAACAGTGCTGTCGACTCTGCCCCCTTTTGAAAATAGATGAGTGGCGTTTGTTGAGTTGGGGCCGAGGTTCAACAATTAACTGTTTTGGGAGAGCGCATCATTATTCCAGTGGACTAAGCATTTAAGGGGCCGACCAGATGATATTTGAGGGGGGTCATTGATTTTACCCCAAGTCCAGAACATACTATTCTTTTTTTGTTGGGAAGCGTGGACGAACAATTTTTTTCGCATGCGGAAGAGCAACAAACTTAAAAAAATTTTATTGCAATTTTAACAGTACGGTACCCTAACTACAGGAGGAAGAAAACTTTTCTTTATGTGCTGAACAAACCCTTTTTTTTTCAGTGTCAAGTGGGGAATTATTTTTTTTCACCAAAAAAATCTAGATCATCTGGTCGGCCCCTAATGGCTATTTTGATAATGCCAGCACTACAAGTGTGTACAGATTTCACGTTGCAATGAGTCAAATTTCAAGTTTCCAGTTTTTTATTGACTCAGATCACAACGGCGAAATGGAGTACAAAAACAACTGCTAATACCGTAATACAAAAAGTAACAAAAAAATAAAAAATATTCAAAATAAGAAAAATCTATTAGTATCAAACAATTAACGTTTATAAATATATTTAAAGCACTGGGAGGTAAACAACCAGTGCTGCCACACCTTGAATTATTTATTTGACAACCATCTTGTCAGGTTACAATCATTAGTTTTTCGGGGGAGTGTTACGTCTTTTAATATTTTTTCTAAATTTATCGAACGACACTCTCAAAGGGTGTATGCTGGATGGTACTCCTTTTTTGGCCTTTTTGGATTAAAATGGTAATGGTTTATTCACAATTCAGATTAATTCGGCTCTGGTTTTTGCAACTCCAACATGTTTGGTATCATTAGAATCGGCTTGAAAATTAAAATGGTTTTAAAAGCATAAAGATAAATTGGTCACCAAAATTTTTACTGTAGGATCAGAATGGTTTGTGGTTTTGGTGTTGGTTTCAGGATTAGAATCATTCGGGTTTTCAGAATTGCCGTGGCGCAGAGATGTAAGGGTTGCCCCTTTATGGACATATCAAATACCAGGAAGTGCAATAAACTTGTACAACATACACAGCGTTCCTGAATAAATTTCAAGATTAAAAAAATTCAACAAAAAAACCGAAGGCACACGCTTAATGTCGCTTATAGGGCAGGGTCAGGAGAACATTTCAAGAACATTTCAAGACAAAAATCAAAAAATTCCATTAGGAAACATTTTGATTTATATCGATTTAAAATTTTTGGGTTTATCACACTGATACTTTCAAGCTGAAATGGGGCATAAAAAGTTGTTTAAGTCATTTAGCACGTTTAGAGAGACCAGTGTTGATGGTAAGGCATTATTGTTTCATTTCCAAACAAAATAAAACCTCAAGTGCCAGGGCAATGTATTAAAATAGGCCTTATCTAATACTGATCTTTTATTGTCACATCTTTGGTTTATTTTACATATACTGTATATATGTTACCGAGGTATAAAGCATAATTATAATCACAGTATTTTCAACTGAAAAATTAAATTGAGCATGCACAACATTCTATCACAGAAAAGTTTACATTGTTATAGATAATCTACAGCAAATAAAATCCAAATGAAACAGCACCAATGTGTTATTAATAGTTAATACTTTTTTTAAAATCATTTTCATCACAGTAGCTGACAAATTGACAGATCACATCACAAAAAGCATTTGTTGCATTTATCCATACACAGAAAGAAGCTGAGATCACTTCTATGAATCAACAGCCAGAAATCAACACACTAATACAATAAAAAATAGGAAATTGTATAAATTATTTAATTAATTAACACTTCAAATCTGCAAAGGATACAGTTTATGCTACCATAATAATCACAGTTCTGGATCATCCAGATGCTGGACCTGAAAATTAAAAAAATCAATATTGACATATATACACAAGTTTATATCAAGTATCTTTGGATGTCATTAGTATTTTCAGCCAGCCAATAAATAACCTGAAATGTCCTAAACAAGCAATTCCAGAACACCTATATTTAAAAAACCACAACTTCGATATAAATACATAAGCCTATGTTAAAAGAGCTGAAGACAAAACCAATAGACCACTCAAAAGATAAACACCAGGGAACGCACTGCATCAGGAAAGACCAAAACAACAGGCATTTTTACCACCCAATGTTAGATTAGCTGAAATTTCAGCATGAAGAGGATTAAGGACTTCATTATGGGCATCAACCTGACGGACTTGACTTTGCAACTCTTCAACCAATTTCTTTTTCTCCTCCCACATGGTGACATACTTTTGCTGCTCATCTTTATCCAGCGATGAAAACTTCTTACAGTAATTACCAAAGAGCTTAGCCTGTTTGGAGAAATCCTGTGGATCTGTCTGAAGGGCCGCCTTCCTTTTCAAATTTGCGTAAAAAATGGGAGCATTTTTCTCCACCTTGGAAGGTGCCACAGTTGGCCGAGTTGTCTCCTTGCTGCGTTTTTTCAGCAGGCTGATCATGCGCGATTGCCTTTTAAAATGCTTCTCTGCAAGGGTAGGTTCCACATTGACACACTGACGAAGGCGATTTATGTCCGGTTGATGTACTTCGTATGGAACCACTTTCTTTTTCTCAATGCACTCAAACAGGAACTGATAATCAATAATCAGATATTTCCTCCTTACTGCATCCTTGACAATTCCTGGCACATTCTTTGACAAGCTTTGTTTTCATTTAATCCTAGACCAACAGTAAAGAATCTTGGTGTCACACTTGACCAGCACTGTACAATGGAAAGTCACATCAGAACAGTCTGTAAACAATCATATTACCAGCTACGCAATATCGCATCCATCCGCCGCTACCTTACTGAACCAGCAGTTAAGACTCTAGTTCAAGCTTGTGTCATATCAAGAATTGATTATGCGAATGGGCTACTATACGGTGTGTCACAGAAAGCTACCAGTCGTTTACAACGAGTCCAAAACATGGCTGCGAGGGTAATTACCAAAACGAAACGTACAAGCCACATCACCCCAATTCTGATGGAGTTACATTGGTTGCCAGTAACCTGGAGAATTCAGTACAAGATTCTGATCATGACATTCAAGGCACTCCATGGCCTAGCGCCTTCTTACATCTCAGAGTTGATACATGAACGTCAACAAGCAAGATCACTTCGTTCATCGGGGAACTATATCTTGCACCACCAAAATCGAGACTACGTTCCTATGGTGATCGAACATTCCAGTTTGCCGCTGCCACTGAGTGGAATGCACTCCCGAAGTTCCTCAGAGACTGTCAAACATTTACTGTTTTTAAAAAACACTTAAAGACTCACCTGTTTAGAATTGCTTTCAGTATTTAATCTATACTACATACTCTTATCTTATATTCTACATTTTACATTTTTATTGTGATCTTAATTTTACATGTGAAGCGCCTTAGAGCAGGATATATTCTGAATAAGGCGCTATAGAAATGCTTGTATAATAATAATAATAATAATAATCAGTACATGGTACCTTTTGGTTGATTTCCCTTTAGTGTCACCTGGGAGTGTTTTGGCAACTGCTCCTCCAATTATCTTCACCTCTTCTTCCAGTGATGCTTGTTTCCATTTCTTCTTGCCTTGTGAAGGCACACTTCCAACAAAGACAAAACTCATCCCAGCCAGTAACTTCCTTTCTTTTGCTGAAGTGGTGTCTGGCTTAAATAACACCTTCAGCACTGCATCGACAGCTTCACCATTGATGACATGATTGCCAGACAATGTACAATATCCCCGATCAGAAAGTAGACTCCTCACCCGACATCCTTTGTACCACGCTTGAATGATGGCTGCAGCACGATGAGCTTCAGCGAAAGCCCGGAAGGAGCTCGCAACGGCAGAATCCCCTGAGCAGATCTCATAGCTCAGTTTCCTGTACATGGTTGACAGCAGTGAAAGATGCGCGTCAGTTTTTTCCTTGCCTCCATGTCTTGTCGTATGTTGGTAATAGTGCCTGCTGTGCCGGTAGTTCAGGTGTTCCCCACCCTCTGCCTGGAAACGGCAAATTGGGATTTCCTGGGAGGTCAAGAAGACACGCGCATAGTCGACAAATTTAACCATGTAGGGAGTGATGTTCTTCCATGTGTAGCGCTTGCACATCAATTGGTAGAATGTCTCAGCTGCCTTCTTGTACTGCTTTTCTACTTCCTCACTGAAGCCCCACTGATAATCCCTAACTTGAAGTGACCCTGCTGGGGTGGCTGGCAAGCACTCTAAAAAATTTCGGGACGAAACTGGTTTTTTTTAATTCAAATGGTTTTTTGAAAAATCCATATTGGTTTTTGCATGGAAATTTGGTTTTTCGAAAAACCATTTTCAATTTAAAAAACCAGTTTTCCCCCGAAATTTTTTAGAGTGAGGGAACAGGCCGAGGATCCTCTTTTAGGATGGTAAACATTCGCAGGATGCAGTCCCAGATTTTGCAGACAAGGTCAAATTCTGTGGTGTTTCTTTCCAGCCCTGTAGCTTGCTGAACTGCCGGTGACAGAGACAAGGAGATAGGTCTCTTAGGGACAACATTCTCAAGCACATGTGGAAATTCGCTCTCTCTGCCCTGGGGTGGTTGACTGATTATCCCTAATGCATGGTCCTTGTTCAAGCTCACAGGTTCTGGCTTGCCACTCTTATCAAAATAGACTTGGAAGTTTCCCTGTCGAATCCCTCTCTTATTGATGTTGGCAACAAGATTGTTCAACAAATCTTTGAATGTAGGGCCACCACCTTGCTGGTTTTTGTGACTTTCACTGAAGATTTTCTCAATTTCCAGGTTCAGCAATTTCTCAACAATCCTGGTTAGCCCATGCATTATATCAAATATAATGTTGTTGAGAGGGATCGATGGAAGCAGTGACATCTCATGCTGTCTATCAAGCAACACCGGTAAATCAGTCCTCAGTCCATTCGGGGCACACTGTCCAATCTGCTCTTTCTTGGCATGATGATAAAAATTCCAACCAGTATCAGAGGTGGGGCTCAACTTGCTTGCAGTATCAAGTATTCTGATGAGGAACATTTCATCACCACTAAGGTAGTATGAATTCTGTGGATATCTGCTTATCATCTGCTCAATGGGGTTGTTCTGCGGAAGATTCATCTCCAGGTTGTCACGGGAGTCACTCTCATAAAATATGCAGACTGGGTAGGTCTCATTAGGATTCTGATAGGACATTCCCCTCAATGACAGCTCATGGTTGACAATAGTCAAAGTAAGGAATGTGCTGTGGCGGCCTCCAATTTCCCTGCCATCACCCCATATCCTCACATGTAGTTGTTCTGTTAAAAAGTTGTATTTGAAAGTGAGCATTTCCAGCAACCGTGAAGCATCAATCTTCCAGCCTGTTGCTGTTCTTCGGGGCTGTAAAACAGCATTGAAAATCTTACGGAACTTGTTCTTCGTATCCCTCTCTCTTGCTGCACTGGGGAGAAGTCCAGGGAGTCTTCTGCGCATCTCATGCATCAAGGCGGTGCCACTGTAGGTGTCTTAAACATTTATGAGATCTTCAGCTTCCATGGGGTGTAAAAGGGAATAGAGTTTCTCCACTTCACGCTTGATCTTGGCTTTTGATTTTCCTGAGGTGTCTGAACATTTCCTGTATGCACTCTGCATTACATAAGCTATATCTCCAGCAGTAATCTTTGTTTGAGATGATGGACCTTGCTTGTCCTTCACAAGGGAATTGGCCAAACTGTCCAAAAATTCTGTTTTTTGTTCACTGACATCTTCAATGAAGGCTTCATTCAAACATCCAGCTTTCGGTCTACAACCATCAACACCTCGGAATGTCAGCTTGTGCATGAAATCAAAGTGAGTGAGTGAGTGAGTTTGTGTTTTACGTCTCATCAGCACCTGATTGGGCTATTTAGAGACATACTTGGTTTGTGGTCATGTTGAGTTAGTCATCTCATCTTGGTTGATGGCATTGAGATCTTTGAGGTGTCACTTTGACAGGTACATCAGCAATAATTTTCAATTCAAGAAGTTTCCGTGCCTGAGTGGCATTTATGGCTTGTACCAATAAATTACCGTCAGGCTGTCGATCGACTGAGTGTGGTTCTCCAAATTTCTTCAGCATTGTTGTGTAGCTAACAAATGGTGATACATCCTTCAGTCTTCCATCTTTGGACTTGATGTGAAATTTGAGACCAGTGGGGAGTTCTTTTTCTTTTTTGCTGTTGGTGAGTGTCGTTGTACTCTTGTCTTTGTGAGGTAGCAAGACGGTTGTTGAGCTTTTTTGTTTCGTTGTCTTGGGCGGTGTCTTGTTATCTGGAGCAACATCTTTTTCCTTTGGTTGGTTGAGGGACTTCTGAGTCCCTTGGGTAACAGAAGAGAAAATTTTACGTTGTTGGATCATCTTCTTCGGTGATTCAGGGGAGTTCACAGGTTCTTCCTTGCTTGGCCGGTCTGGTGGTCGAGGCGGTGAAGTTGCTGTCATTAAGACATCTGTGAACAGGTTCCTGTCCAGATGAATCTTTCTCTGTGGTGATGAATGAAGAGCTGGTCTTGGGTAATCTGCTTCTAGGCAAGGTTTGTCCGGGTCCTGTTCTACGCGGCGTTTGGCTTCGGGAAAGGATAGTTGTCTTTCAGTTCGTAGTTGCAGAATTTCTTTTTCCTTCTTGAAGACTTTGCAATTGTGGCTAAAGGCAGGATGGTTCCCTGAACAGTTGACACAATGTGGAAGTTTAGAGCAAGGGTTATTCTGTGTGTGTGCATGACCATGGTCACCACAATTGGCACAAATCGTTGATCTGATGCATGTATGACTAAAATGACCATACATTTGGCAATTGAAACAGCGTTTTGGATGAGGAAAGTATGGAGAAACTCTGCACCATTCAAAGGCTACAGGTACTTTCTTTGGTAATCTTTCGTCTTTGAATGTTAGCAACAGTAACTCATAACCATTCTTGTGAGCAAGACGTTTGAATTTTGGGCTGCCGTGTTTGAGAAACCAATTTGTAAGTTCATTGTCTGAGCAGGTCTTACTTTCTTTGGAAAAGATAACGCCCTTGCCTGATCTTTGAAAAGGTTCAATGACGACTTTGGTATTGGCTATCTCATGGATGCCGGTCAATTTATCTTGTTGGTCAGAGTTCGCAGGTTTAAGAAGGAATGTGCCATTGGTTTGGCGCCTCAGGCTATCTGCGATTGTCGTGTCGCAAAGGTCTGCAATTGCTTCGTAGGTAGCAACAGATGATAGGTCTTCCAGTGATTGTGTGACACCTTTTATAACAAGCAAATTTTCAGTCTTTGACAGATGTGGGGGGCGGTCAGGGTCAGTCAAGTCATCCGGAGATGTCCTTGTCCATTGAAATCTTGGTAGTCCAGTCGCAAATTTTTCGATCTCAGCCTGGTTTCCCGCTGAGGGACGCGCACCTTGGTAACCCGGTTGACGTACGATCCGGTTTGGAATCATGGTAAATGACATATTCATTGATACTCCCCTGTAAGGTAGGGGACACACCGTGCATGCGCACTGTCTCATGTTGGCCACTAAGGATAGAGGTCTTCACCTTAGTGTTACCACCCACCGCCACGAGGAGGCCCGAGACCTGCGGGGGCATGAAATCAAAGAGCTCCTAACATACAAGTGCATTGACACCTTTCTTGCCAATTCTTGACTTGCCCAGGAGAACCTGCAAAGCCTTTACATTGACAAATTTACGCTTCTGTCGCTTTTGAGTGGTGTCAAAAGCATTTGTCATGTCAACACCATGCCTCTCCAGAAATGCGTCTATCTTAGTCCAACCTTCCTTTTTGATATGAGACTGTAGTTCAATCACCGGCAACATGTCGTCCAGACTTAAGAACACATTCTCATTTGATAACCTATAGGACACCTTTTCACCACGAATGGTTAACTCAATCAAATCCTTGGTCTTCTCCTCTGTCTTCACAGGTGCACTCTTCACCGATGGAGCTTCTCTATTTCTAGCAGACAACTTAATGCTATGCAGACCAATGTTCCTGACAACTTGCTGAACAAGCAGTTTCTCTTGCTGTTTGTATCGGGACTTGTCAGTCAGAAGTGTTAGGAGTGCTGTCCAGCTGTAATCGAGGTCATCAAGAATAAGGAACCTGCCATTGTATTTTACAATGGCGTAGAAGTGTCCAGGTCTGACCATAACTGCTGCTGTAAGAATATAAAGTGAACCATGAACTTCCATTTCCTCTGCAATATGCAAATTTGGCACTTGTACATTACATCCATCTCGATCCATCCGAGGATGTCCTTGTCCGTTGAAATCTTGGTAGTCCAGTCGCTAATTTTTCGATCTCAGCCTGGTTTCCCGCTGAGGGACGCGCACCTTGGTTACCCGGTTGACGTACGATCCGGTCTTGAAACATATTTTTTGACATTATCATTGATATTCCCCTGTAAGGTAGGGGACACACCGTGCAAGCGCACGGTCTCATGTTGGCCACTGAAGGATAGAGGTCTTCACCTTAGTGTTACCGCCCTCCGCCACAAGAAGGTCCGAGACCTGCGGGGGCAGTCATTTACATACTTGGGTTCAAAATTATGGAACGCTCTACCAAATAATATGAGAAAATCCACAGATATTATGATGTTTAAAAAAGCTATTAAAGATTTTAATTTCTGTGATTTACATAAGCTTGTATGATTTTATTGATTGGATGTCTTAATATCGCTTTATGTTTCACTTAAATTTATTGTAAATATTTGTTAGTGATTAGTCTCTTAGATTGTTCTAATTGTTTTTAGTCATGGAATAGCAGTCTTGCTAATTTTACTTGTTGAAATGTACATCATGACTATAAATAAAGATTATTGTTATTGTATATTGTTATGCGCGCATGCGCACAAGCCATCGTAGGTGGCAGAAACAACAATCAGCTGATAACATGGCATCATCAGCAAAGCTGCGGCGGCTCACCAAGCAGCAATTGCAGGATTTATTAGGCGAAGATGCGCTTGATATGAGCAAGGCTGATTTAATAGAAAGAGTTATAGCTAAAGACCATGAGGATACAGTGAGTGAGTGAGTTGGTGTTTTACGTCTCATCAGCACCTGAGTGGGCTATTTAGAGACATATTTGGTTTTTATAAAGGGTCTTGATATGTTCTGTTTAAGACATGTGGAGTGTGTGTTCTTGCTTGGAATCAGAGGAAACTACATCTATGGACAAGGCACCAAAGTCAACCAGGGTCATCAAGGGACACAACCCCTTATTTCCAAAAACTGTCAACAGGTCATTGCTTCAGATACACTTATATTAATGAGCTTTAAATTAATTAAGCTGGCGCCACTGGACAGGAAAGTGCAAAGATGCCTCATCAGAATGAACAGAAGCTCATCAGGGCCATATTTTGTATACAGGCAATGACACACATGGTTCTTTGTCCAACCTCTTTTGGACAAATCCACACAATGAGGATTAAGAGAAGATTGCTGTTACTACTAATGGTGCAACTGCCAGTTTCTAGTAGTTTTGTACAAACATTGGATGTGAATAGCTCCATTTGGTACTCTTCCTTGAAGGAAGCAGAGGAGATACTCCAGTAAGTGATTTGTTCTGCCACAAGCCCGAGACCTGCAGGGGCATGGAATCAGAGGAAACTACATTTATGGACAAGGCACCAAAGTCAACCAAGTGTCATCAAGGGACACAACCCTTTATTTCCAAAACTGTCAACAGGTCATTGCTTCAGATACACTTATATTAATGAGCTTTAAATTAATTAAGCCGACGTCACTGGACAGGAAAGTGCAAAGATGCCTCATCAGAATGAACAGAAGCTCATCAGGGCCATATTTTATATACAGGCAATGGCACACATGGTTCTTCGTCCAACCTCTTTTGGACAAATCCACACAATGAGGATTAAAAGAAGATTGCTGTTACTGCTTATGTCACTGATGAAACTTATTATCCAAGCTTTTAAAACAATTGAGTGAGTTTGTGTTTTACAATTTGTCTTGAATTTTTCAAAGACTGACACACTGGAGACAATACCAAAAACGCCTTTGAAGAAATTCTAATGCCAGTTGACATCATGCCTCATCAAATAGGTTATAACATTACAGATTTTGCATTAAACGTGATTAAATCCTCAAACCCCGAAATGCTGCCCTTCACGACAACACTCTGGAAGAAGACATCTGATAATGAAAATAACGAACAATGAAATAAGAACCCCCCCCCCCAAACCTGGCAGATCCATCGACCAACGTGCAATAGATTGCCATGCATAGCCTATCAAAGTCAATTAGTTGTGAAGTCCAGTTTGGAGAGGTGCAATTCCAGTTTAGAGAGGTGCAAGACAGGCGCAAAGCCTCTGCTGAATAAAGTTACAAAAGGATATCCATAGATTAGACAAGAAAGGGACTTGCTTTTGCCAATAATACAAGATGGAACTCAATTTTTTCAATGATCAGAAGAATCTCCCGAGATATGACTCCTCACCTGGTGCAATCTCCAAACTCTTGCACAATAGTGTGCTCCTTGAGTTTTGACTCATTTCGACCTGGAAACCAGGGAGAGGGTTAATCAAGGTAACCAACATTTCGACACTCTGCGCCAGCATCTAGTTACCGCCACCACTGATGCCCACTGTCATCTGAACACGATCAATGACATTCGGGCCAACGATGGAACGCACTGGAACTGTCCGGTCTCGGTGCTGGTGGTCTTGGCCAACTTCATTTTTCCGTCAAGATGGAATGCATTTAGGCAATGGGTCAACAACTACTTCTCAGTTTTGGGTTGTATCCCACCATCTGCCAGCAGCCTTTGGACCCTGAAACATACGTTCGCCTCCGGGAGCTACTCCAACACCCAAGGTGCGTCGCCATTGGAGAGCTGGGACGGGATAATATCCGTAGCGTCATGACCAGTCAGCATGAACACCAACAGGATGGCCTTCGAAGACAACTTTCACAATGCTGTTTTCTTGTGAGCGACCAACACAGGATTATACGTTATTGAAAGGTTTCACAGCAATTTTGTTTGTCTGTAATGAGTGAGTGTGAGTGAGTGAATTAGTGTTTTACGTCTCATCAGCACCTGTGTGGGCTATTTAGAGACATACTTGGTTTGTGTCTTTATAGTTGTTATTTTGCTACTTAGTTATTTCTTTTTTGCCTCGTGATTTCTGTCATCCGTTGTTTTCTTACCAATTTCATAGCAACAGACAAAAGGCCATGTATGACCAGAAAAATGAGGACTCCATAGAATTCATCAGTGAAGGTGTACTTGGTGACTAACCTGTTTTGGTTGCATGTTTATCTTCTTGCCAGGTGTGTAGCTTTTGTTTTGTTCATTCAGTCAGCTTCCTAGACTCGTTGCCGTAGCCGGACATTTGAAGATGTGAAACTGCTGAGTCTAGGTAATGGTCTATAATCTTTAGTCGGTATGTTTGAACATGTTCAGGTGATACTTCTTCAAGTAGAAGGTGGAAGAGATAGGCTCTGTGAGTGATTGGGTTGTCTTTTTCAAGACTGTCTGTTCCTCCATCCTGAGGGTTTGTTTCCTTTTTTTCCATTTCCTCCACTCCGTCCTGTCCTTTGTTTTCTGGATCGTCTTCTTCTTCCTCTAGGCCCTCTTCCTTTTCTTTTTCCTGTAGATCTCCTTGAGCTGCTGCATTTTCTTCCTCTTCATCTTGTTCTGCTTCCATGGACTGGTTGCCGGGTGTCGTGTTCCTGCCATCATCCGAGTCTTCCTGTTCCTCTTCAGTGTCTGTTTCAGTCTGACGTACTTCCATTTCTTCCTCAGGAGGAGTTGTGATGCCAGCTGTTGGGATTTGTTCTTCAAGGTCTGGCTGGGAATCAGGCTGTTTTGTGGTGTTTGTTGTCTTTGGCGTGGTTGTTCCATTTGTTCCTCCCGAATGTCTGTTGTTGTCTTCGATGTTCTCTGTGTGTTGTTGGTGTATTCTGTTGATGCTGCGTTCTTCGAGTTGTAACCTTCGTCTTGGTGTCGCATGGTGTTGAGGTTGTGGATATCCTGCCATGTCGGCATAGCTGGGAATTCCTGCATGTTGGTCCACGATCCTTCTAGCCTCCGGAAAAGATATCGCTTGGGTTGCCTTCAATGTGAGGATCTCTTTTTCCTTAGTCCACTGTCTACAAGTTTTGCTGTAAGAGGGATGATCCTCCTTACAGTTGACACAAATAGGAGGGGATGAGCAAGGTTGTTCCTTTGATTGAACGTGGTCCTCGGATCCACAATGTCCACAAACTTCTTGTCGTCGGCACCATTTGCTCAGATGACCGAAACGTTGACATTTATAGCATCTTCTTGGATTGGGGATGTATGGTCGTACCTTACATTGCTCCCATATAACTTTGACACTCTCTGGGAGAGTCGTGTCTGAAAAAGTCAAGATAAGAAGCTCCCGATTATCCCTCTGTGGGATTCTATGAAAATGAATGACATCAGTGAAAGTTTCAAACCATTCTTGTAAATCGTCGTCCGAGTCTAAATAGCTAAGGGAGGAGAACACCACTCCCTTGGAAGTATTCAAGGTCCGATGAGGTTCGATTATTGCCTGTGTACCTGCAACGTCTTTCAGCCTAAGGAGTTTCCGAGTCTGGTCGTCGTTTCTGGTCTTAAATAGGACGGTTCCATCTCTCTGTAAGGTTGTCTCTGCAGGTTCGCCGACTTCTTGAAGTATGGTCTTGTAGATGGCGAAAGGAGATAGCCTGTTAGTTGGTTTGAACACTATGTACCTGTGTCGGTACTCCGACTTTCGTGTTGTCGTTTGTCGATTTAGCAGTTCTGGGTCGATACAGTCATCCGAGGATGACCGCTGCCGTTTTAGTCGAGACTGTGAATTAGGAAGAGAGTATGCCATAGGTATTTGTGATGTTCATCCCCCATGCTCCCCACCCACCAAGGAGCCCAACAAGGGGGACTATATGGGTAGGGCTGCGCCCAGTACCCTAGTCCAGGGATACATGGGGGATATACTCGTAGAAGGCTTGGTAAGAGATACAGCTGCAATCATATTTAAAACATGGCCAGCATGTAGACTTGGTCAGAACCTTCTTTGATTGACCCATCAGCCATGGCCAAATAGGACCGAAGTCCTAGTGACAACATGACAAGCCGATTGACTGGACCGGGCCAATCCAGCCTCCCGTCTAGGAGAAATCCAGGCCAAAGTAGTGTATTGTATGGGAGGGACCAACTTAGGCCCACCCTACTCAACTACCAGGACCCCTTCATCCTCCGACACGAGTCGCAGCCCACGGCAAACAGGTTGCCCCATTTCCGTTAGGGAGACGTGTGCAAGCGCACTGTCTCGTGTTGGCCACTAAGGATAGAGGGCTTCACCTTAGTGTTACCACCCACCGCCACGAGGAGGCCTGAGACCTGCGGGGGCTTGTTTGTCTGTAAACATTTTTAGATCTCTATTGACCGCAAATCAATGATACATGGTTTCACACAATTGAGGCTACTGGATACTAACCAAATTGAAAAGGAGTTAGCTGTCTCTTTCGACAGCAGGATATTTCTATATTACAAAGAGGCAGGTACCTAGAACTAATGAATTTATTGCAAAATTTCAAAGGGCGAAACTGACTTTGTGTTCCTGGTAAGTTCTTGCTTATAATTATGACTTATTTGACGGACCCGAAAAATGAGTTAATAATCAAGACAAAATGTGGGGCTTTCACACCCTGTATCACTAAGATACACATATAACAAGCTCTTACACCTGGTAATACTTATAGGCAGGAGCCAATGGGCCTGATGCGTCCGGAGGCAAGGACCTTTGCGTCCTCACATGATGGGGCTTAGGGAGTCAGAGGAAGGGAGTCAAGAGAGTAATTCAGAGGCAACACTAAAGACCTCGTTGTTCAAGCAGAGAATCTTCAAAATTTTGTTGGATTTCCTAAATGCAAGAAAAAAACCCACAGAACTGGAGAACTATGTCCCTGACTCAAGACTTGCACAGATTGTGCATTAAAAATTAGGGAGGATTAAGGATATGGCTAATCATCTCGAGGATTTAACTATCTTTCATCACTGGGAACACAATGAGAGAGCACTTTTTTACATCTGGGTGGGGATATGTAATCTGACAAAAATTGAAGCGGAAAGGATTATAAAGAAATTTCTTTTTCGCCTGGTGAAGCTTTCATTTTTTTACTGGAACAGATGTCATGCAGAGCCATTCAAACTACCTTTGCACACAAAATAGCAGTATATTCAGCACCCATTTTCTATCCAATTGACTAAAGAGAAATGGAATCAAACACCAATTGACCACTAACAGGACTTCAAAGTTTGAAGCACATTCCCTTTATATTCACCAGCTGATTTCAATTCAAACTGCTGTCACTGTTGAATTATTTCAGTGGATTAACAGGTGATATCAGCTTATTATGCATCTACCTTTCTTCAGCCACAATTCAGGGCCTACATGGCATTATCAGAACATCAAGTTTCAGCATCTTTGACCACAAACTTTTGAGACAAATAACATTTTGTTTCATTTATTTTTATTTTTTGACAGATTTCAAGCAAAGCTGTCCATAAAATCACATGAATATGCCAGAATAAACCAAACCTCACTATTGGCCCTGAAATCATGATTGCAAAGAACAACACCCATTGCCCAAACAGCACGAAAATCATGTCAAAGTCAAGAAACAAGCCTGACCTATACAGCTACATGTGCAACAATTAGATCTCAGTGGTAGTGTGAGTTAAATAATGCATCGAATTGTAGAATGTCAGGTCACCCAACAGTTGAAGACCTTGAAGATCCTCTGTCGGCCCATCAAGAGGCTGACCCCTAATTTTTATTGTATGCCCATTGTGCAACAAGAACAATAGACAAGTTTATACAATATCTGCTCCAGCACAAAATCAGATTTGTAGCTGAAGACTGAAGTCTTGGGCACAGGTAGATACAAAAATATCAGCCCCGTTTCACAAAAGCTGGGCAGCACCCCAGTCCATATGTACAGTACAACTCAAAATAAAGTAAGAAAATTTTCTGTCAGAAGTCCTCTGTTTACCAATTGTGACCTCCTTTCTCCTCTCAACCACAAATCTCCTTACTGTCTTTGACTCCTTACAACAACCTTAGCCCATATATTAAAAACTCTATTAAGACAGCTACCAATGCAATTGCAATTAGCAAAGGGCCACATTATCAAAGAAATCAAACACAATGGGGGTGATAGAGTTTGAATATGTGTTGCTTAAATTAGATTTTAATGTAATTTTAAAAGGTAGTTTCAAGTAGGTAAAGATAGGAAGTGATTCAGGGGTAGCCAAAAGGTGTAAATTCTAAATACGACTGATGCCATGGAAACTTTTATGACAGCACTTCAAGGCAGTAAATCCACAACAGACATCAACCAATTTTCTTCATAAAGTTGAAATCAAATCAATTTCAAAAGAACCACAGGCCTACTGTGTTCATGAAACCATATTTTAGAAATAGCATATAATTCTAATGACCAGCTGTACTAAAACAAGAAGTGACATGAGCTTTGCAAATGCAGAGCCATGACATCGTAGTGGTCAATGGTCATCCTTCCTGGCTTGCTCTTCTCTGTAAGTTATTATTAGGCCTAAAGGTGATCCATTGATTTCTTAATCAAAATGTTTCATTCTTAATCATGAAGAACTATATGCAAAATTATGTTAGTTCTTGACCTTCTTTATTATGAAAAATGCTTTGACATCGCAAGTCGTTTATTTCTCAGATGTAAGTGTTTCAAGACTTTTGTGAAGTTTCAAAATTTTAGTAAGTAGTGACTTGTTGAACTTCATTAGATAGGCCTACCATATACATATATAAATGTTGGCATATATTTTTAACAGTTGTAGACCAATCTAATGTAGAAATTGTGGTATTAGCTTGCATTGCAGTAATTTATTTGACTAATACTTAAATCCGTCCGTAAAACGAAGGAAATTGGTATAAAAATGGCCATAAAAACATGATATCTTAATAATTAACAATATATACATGGTCATTGTGTTCACCTGTAGTCTCTGTAAACAAGACATTTACATACCTAGGCAATTCATTTGTTACAAAGAACCTGAGTATCAAATTTTCTGCTAATCTATTGATATATGATAAATTCGAAAATAAGGGGGGTAGGGTAACTTTTGTCAATTTAAAGTATAATAGCAGAAAAAGTATCAATCACAGAGCCATGAATGTGACACCACTGGCACGCTGAGAATAAGGGGCAGTTTTTGCAGTTTACACCATGTTGATATCTGCATTAGAACTGAAGTTCTGGAGGGATTTGTAATTATGCACGGCTGAAAATGAAGTGAATTTTCCATGAAAAATGACTATAAATTCCTTATAAATCACAAAATAAAGAAACTATGTAACATTTTTCAGTTTAATAACATGCAACCAATTATTCTGCACATATCTGAACCAATTTCAGTTTGATCCAGTCAGTATTAGGCCCTCAGAACTCAATATTTGGAATTTTCAATAAATTTTGTCCATAACTGGACGTATGGCCGCATTGCCGGGTCATGCACCACAGCAAATGAGTAAACCCACCCTGGCCATATGCAGGCTGGGGTACCCTAACATCATCAAGTGTCAAACTAAATCTGCTCAGGGGTGTTTACTGAAACTTTTTCTAAGCCTCTTTTGAGAATTGGCTTCTGGACTATATGCGGATATGGCAAATACATTAATTCCTGTTGCGCCAAATATTTAGAATAATCATTGTACGGGATTGAGCCGGGGCTGTGCCATGAACAACGTAATACGTTCTGTCACAACAATTAAAAAATGAAGCAATGAAGGAGAGCCATTATAGGCCCAAACTGTATCTTTGCCATTTTTTTAACCTCACTTATCAGACCACCATTATACAGGGCAGTTTCGCAAAGAACCAAGGTTGTCCTGATTAGAGAGATTCGAGTGTTTATTTTCTTGAAAACTTGGACCATTCGGAATTCGTACATTAGTCATTTTTTGGAAGGTGAGACCTTTGAACATAATTTCATGCTTCATTAAAAAGAACTCACTCTCTTAATCATTGGTCAGTGAGTGCAAACTGAGGTTCTATCTTGTATAAACTAGTGATAGAACATTCTTCAGAACAATGGCATAATAAATGGCATACTAAATTTGTTTCAGAAATATTGGAAAGGAAAAAAATGTTTTCTACATTGAATGAACTTATGAAGGATGTTGCATGGGCCCAAAAGCTGGATGAGAGCCAAGAAACTGATGTCGAGATGACTAAGAAGGACCTTCTCACAGCCAGCAGAGTAAGCCAAGACGGCACCTGACAGTCGGATGAGAGTCAAGAAACTGATGTCGAGATGACTAAGAAGGATCTCACTGCCAGCAGAGTTAGCCAAGACGGCACCTGACAGTCGGATGAGAGTCAAGAAACTGATGTCGAGATGACTAAGAAGGACCTTCTCACTGCCAGCAGAGTTAGCGGATGAGAGTCAAGACGGCACCTGACAGTCGGATGAGAGTCAAGAAACTGATGTCGAGATGACTAAGAAGGACCTTCTCACAGCCAGCAGAGTTAGCCAAGACGGCACCTGACAGTCGGATGAGAGTCAAGAAACTGATGTCGAGATGACTAAGAAGGACCTTCTCACTGCCAGCAGAGTTAGCCAAGACGGCACCTGACAGTCGGATGAGAGTCAAGAAACTGATGTCGAGATGACTAAGAAGGACCTTCTCACAGCCAGCAGAGTAAGCCAAGACGGCACCTGACAGTCGGATGAGAGTCAAGAAACTGATGTCGAGATGACTAAGAAGGACCTTCTCACAGCCAGCAGAGTAAGCCAAGACGGCACCTGACAGTCGGATGAGAGTCAAGAAACTGATGTCGAGATGACTAAGAAGGATCTCACTGCCAGCAGAGTTAGCCAAGACGGCACCTGACAGTCGGATGAGAGTCAAGAAACTGATGTCGAGATGACTAAGAAGGATCTCACTGCCAGCAGAGTTAGCCAAGACGGCACCTGACAGTCGGATGAGAGTCAAGAAACTGATGTCGAGATGACTAAGAAGGACCTTCTCACAGCCAGCAGAGTAAGCCAAGACGGCACCTGACAGTCGGATGAGAGTCAAGAAACTGATGTCGAGATGACTAAGAAGGATCTCACTGCCAGCAGAGTTAGCCAAGACGGCACCTGACAGTCGGATGAGAGTCAAGAAACTGATGTCGAGATGACTAAGAAGGACCTTCTCACTGCCAGCAGAGTTAGCGGATGAGAGTCAAGACGGCACCTGACAGTCGGATGAGAGTCAAGAAACTGATGTCGAGATGACTAAGAAGGACCTTCTCACAGCCAGCAGAGTTAGCCAAGACGGCACCTGACAGTCGGATGAGAGTCAAGAAACTGATGTCGAGATGACTAAGAAGGACCTTCTCACTGCCAGCAGAGTTAGCGGATGAGAGTCAAGAAGGCACCTGACAGTCGGATGAGAGTCAAGAAACTGATGTCGAGATGACTAAGAAGGACCTTCTCACAGCCAGCAGAGTAAGCCAAGACGGCACCTGACAGTCGGATGAGAGTCAAGAAATTGCCACCACTGATGCCCACTGTCATCTGGACAAGATCAATGACATTCAGGCCTACGATGGAATGCACTTGGACTGTCATGTCTGTGATAAACACAATAATTCATATTGGCGACCCCATGGTGAATAACCGGCTTATACCATGAGACAAAGTAATCCACAAACAACAAATATCAAACAATGAAACAGTCAAACACATAAATCCAATGTGTGAAGAACAAGCCTCAGTTTATCAGATAAATTGCATGTGTGAGCAGCATGAATGATTCTTGGAATATTGATCAATTCATATTTATAATATGGAGTCATTGCAAAACTGGCCATGTAAAACCATCAACCAACACAAATAGCTGAAAAGGTGTGATACTGAACATTTTTGTAAAGAAAAAAATAAATAATAATTCAATAGGAGGATGGTCAGTTGAGTTTTTCAAATCGTTGTATCTAAGATTTGTATAGAATAGAACTGGACAATAAAGAATATGGCTTATACAATTGAGGCTACTGGATACCAAGCAAATTGAAAAGGAGTTAACGGTCTCCTTCGACAGCAGGACATTCCTCAATTACAAAGAGGCAAACTCACTTTGTGCCTGGTAAATCTGTTCTTGCTAATAATCATAACTTATTTGACGGACATGAAAAACTAGTTAATAATCAAGACAAAATGTAGGCCTTTCACACTCTGTATCACTAAGATACAAATATTACAAGTTCTTACAGTTACACCTGGTGCAAACAGTCATGGAAAATAATGACATGCTATGAAAGTCATCGGCGGCACTGTTGTGACCCAAAAATTTTCAAAAGAAGAGAGTGACAAGTGAGTATGATTACTTTTAAATTATTTGCTAGTTTTTCACAAAAAATTACCAAGTTATCCTGATCTGTAATTGCTTTAAGCATTTAATTTCCATACATGCCCATTTATTTTATTTTGGCAGAAGATTGTAAGCTGCATTTTGAGATTTTTTATTAGGTCTTTTATGCTGTTCAAAGTAATTCTGTATTATTAATAACTTCACAGCATGAGACTTCAAAAATAAAATCTTCATAGATACGACTGATACCGATCACTTGCATGGTCCCAGGACATATACCTGTATATACAACTGATTATCTTTATTGAAGCCACCTGTCGTATAAACAAATTGATCAGTTTTAACAATGATTAGTAACTGTTGTGGGTCTATTTTTTTTTCAGAATGGTTAGTTCCTGTAGACAAGGAATTTGCAAAGGCATTGAACAACAAGCCTGGCCAACAACTGTGCAGGAACTGCTATCACAAGTCAAGTCAAGGTTATCACAAACCAGGTGGATGAGACTCCTCAAGATGATGAATGTGTCAGTGCTGAAGCTGAGGAAGTGCTGACGAACTCTATTAGTCCAGGCATTCCATGGTTTGTCCCACCACAAATTGCAATAGTTTTGATCTATACATTTTCTGAAAGCTTGGAAACCTGGCTTTGACATACTAAAAGTCTGCTCAGATATTCCCGTGCGAAATTTGTTTCTGAGGGGTCAATTGAGGGACTGTCGGAACATTATTTTCGACGTCAAAATCCCAATCCAGCCAAGTGAAATGTAAATCAGGGGTTCAAGAATATGGCATTATTTAATATTTCAATGACTTTTGGTTTGTAAGTGTGTTAGCATTCCAGAAAACAATTTTTAACAATATCTGCCTTCTGATAGGGGTCGTAAAGTAGCAAAATCCAAAATGTGTGCCTGCCCCTTAAGGATGTGGTAACTTACCACATCCTTAAGGGGCGGGCACATTTTCCACTCTGATTAAGGTGACACTATCATGTTTAAATTAAGAAGTCCTGAAATACACATACAAGCAGTAAAGTAAAATACTTTAGGATATGTGTGGGAAGAATACACACATACATAAATATCATCTATATTTCTGTTCCAACTAGGTCTAAAATAAATAAATTACAAAAGAATTACAATCTATATTTCTGTTTCAACTAGGTCTAAAATAAATAAATTACAAAAGAATTACTATTGAGGGGCGATTAGGGACACTAAAAATCTTCACAAACACCTGTTAAGATGACTCAGCTAAACTTACTACTTCTTTCTCTTGCATGGAATCTTACAGCCACTTTTACTGAATAGGCCCAAGAGTGGTCACAACCAAAAACAGAAAGGCGGTCTACCCCAATTATTTTTGCACCTTTGTTCTGAATGCTCAACACTGACTTCACAGCAAATCATTCTTACAACATGAGCAGGATTTTTTTGTCATTGCAACTGTGACATAATTAGAGGCAGGCTCCTCTTGATTTTAACAGGCTTCGCTGAATTTCTTGGACCAAATCCAGCCCCACTCTTGTAGGAACGAGGTAATTTCCATGCCATGCCATCACAGTGTAGAGGAGTAACCTCCATGAAGCAGCTTTGCTGTTGAGTGTCACCCCTCCTCCAATTAATCACATTCTCTTCGTCTTTTTCCATGAATGGACTGACTGCAATTCACAGATGACTTTTCACACTGAAAGTTTAGAAAGGGAAATTAGTGCCAATTTGTGTTACTGGTATGGATGACCCAGACGCTTCAGCAGCGTTGTGCTGTATACACTATACAGCTCAGGAAATAGCTAAAGTTGCCTATCCCAATGTCACATTTGTAAACCAGAAGACTTCAAAACAGCAATAATAAGGAGAGCAGTGGCAGTCAGGATGAGCAAATATGTGGAACAATTATTGAAACTTGGAGAATTGCTGAAGACCCTATATGCATGCAATACATGTAAAAGTGAGCAACCAAACCATCAGCATGTTATGCCTGGTTATTGGTGGAAGGATGCTACAGCATGAGACATTGTAAGGATGCTACAGCATGAGACATTGACCCCTCAGAAAACAGTCCTTCCATTGACCCCTCATAATACAGACTTCGCACGGGTATCTGAGCAGACTTTTAGTATGTCAAAGCCAGGTTTTCAAAACTATTGCAATTTTTGGTGGGTTCACCCCCATATTATCACCAGTTGCCTGGACTATTATGTTGTGAATGTCTGAATGGCACACAACTGAGTTAGCCGGCAGAGATCAGAATCTACCAGTCACTTGAATTACCAGAAACAGACAGAATAATTTGTTTTTTATTCTGTTTATCCATATCGACTGCATTTAAAGTACCTCAATGCTTTCTAACTGAAGTCAGGTCAGACTATTCTTATCTGGAGTTGACCCCTTTTTTAATCATATTTAGTGCTTTCCATAAATTCTACATTCTGCGGGTTCCAAATGGTGAACATTGTTTGATCCTGTTGTTATGTATTTCATTACCTCAGGAAATGCTATAAATAGTCTTTACCGGTGGCAACAGCCTGAACAGGTTCTTTTTGACACCAAGTGAAGACAGTATCAAAAGCAGGGGATTGTTTCAGTTAAACTTTGCAAAGGAACAAGAAGCAAAAGCGAGACAAGTTAACAGGGACAAATATGAAACAGTAACAGATTCCTGAAGTTTCCGAACACTATCACGGACAAATATTTGGAGAACATACTTTGTGTGTTACCTGCTATATCTAGAGAAGTAGGCAATTTCAGTCAGTCATGAGGGAAACAGCAAGTTATATGAGATTCTTATGCAAGTTTAGTTGGTACTGAAATTAATCCAACTCCAAACTCTCTTGAAGTAGTTAAACAATTATATTGATAAATGGGATTGCTACACTGAAATAAGGTTCAAGCACAATGCCTGGGTGTTGGTTTGTATATACATTGAATGGTACATGCCTAAATAAAAGCATTGCAAGTACTTTCAAGTTTGTCAACATCTTGGGATTCTTGAAGGCCCATTCTTGCAAAAAACACTCAGCAACCACCACTAACTCCTCCCAACTGTATACTACAGAATTTTGTGAGACAAACACTCGAAACAAACATTATACGTGTTGAATAATTATGTTAAAGCAACTATACAGTTTTCTCAGTGATCTGTCTGATTGAGTAAAATAATAATGATTCTTGGTATTAAAAACATATATATCCACACAAAAATTACACCTTTATCTCAATTAGTTTGCAAGATAAGAGCATTTCATGATTTTGATAGTGCTTGATGGCAGTCATGTTTGATTAAACCTAATACAGTAAATCTGTTAACTTCTTGATTGCTTATATCATACTTACCCAACTAAATCCATTCAAATATTAAATAAAGCAATTTCTTTTAACTGATGGCAATTTTTGCTAAGGTCACTTTACGGTTTCGGTGGATCATGGACTCATGGTGGCAGCCATGTTGCATTTCATCTCTTAGTATTGGACCAAGAAATGTTCTGATATCATATTTGAATTCCTTGGTACCAAAAACATAGGTATAGACACTATGATTTCTTCTCTATCTCAATTAGTTTTCAAGATATAAGAATTTTTTCGTTTGGATAGCGCGTAATAGGCCTATTCAAGTCAGAAGAGGACCTGTAAGTACCTGTAAGTAATGGCGGCCATTTTGGATTTTGCTACTTTACGACCCCTATCAGAAGGCAGATATTGTTAAAAATTGTTTTCTGGAATGCTAACACACTTACCAACCAAAAGTCATTGAAATATTAAATAATGCCATATTTTTTTAACCCCTGATTTACATTTCATTGGACTGGATTGGGATTTTGACGTCGAAAATAATGTTCCGACAGTCCCTCCATTGACCCCTCAGAAAACAGACTTCGCACGGGAATATCTGAGCAGACTTTTAGTATGTCAAAGCCAGGTTTCCAAGCTTTCAGAAAATGTATAGATCAAAACTATTGCAATTTGTGGTGGGTTCACTCCCATATTATCACCAGTTGCCTGGAATATATGAAGCAGAGCATCTTATACGGGACCAGCTGAATGTCAGTGCCACCAGCCTTGGTTGTTCATCACTGAAGTTTGTAAGCGACAAAGATAAGGCAGGTTATGTTAAACACAAAGTGCATCGTTTGGAAGAAGTTACAAAGACTAAGATGTGCAAGTTGATGACTGTAGATGAGGCAAAAGTTTCATCAGACAAAATTGTGAAACAATGCAGAAAGTGTGATGAGTTTGATGACTTAGTTGATTTACTGGTTGAAAAATGTAGAATATCATCAAGACAGGAGAAAATCAAGATTTTGACATTAGTACCTGACAGCTGGTCAAAGCAGAAAACTATCGATGTATTCAATGTTACTTAATATTTTGTTAGGCAGGCCAGGTAGCCCAGAGTTAAAGCGTAAATGTGCTTGCATCATTTCAGATCTTCCTAAACATGACACAAGCAGTGTTCATGCATTCACTGATGTTTTTTTATCAAAGTTGAAGGAACAGTATCCACATTTAGAGAAAATTGCCTATTACAGCGACGGCGCCGCCAGTCAATACAAAAACCTCATGAATTTGCGTAAGCACCAAACTGATTTTGGGTTATCTGCTGAATGGCATTCTTTTGCAACTAGTCACGGAAAGAGACTGTGCGACGGCATTGGGGGTACTGTCAAGAGGCTGGCTGTACGAGCAAGTTTACAAGCACCAGTAGAGAATCAAACTTTGACACCAACCGATTTGTTCAATTGGGCCTCAGGTAACATCGATAAAGGTTCTGTAGAGCAGCACATTGAAAAATTTGCCTTACAAGAGCATTTCAAGAATAGCAGAACAGTTGCAGGTATTATATCTCATCATTGCTTCATAGCTATATCAACAACCCATTTGAACATAAAGTGTACTTCCCTTGATGGACCACTGTTCGTATAGGTAAAGCAGATGAAGCCAACAAGTGGGAAAATTGTCACCCGGGTAAATATATTGCTTGCATGTATGATACCAACTGGTATATATAACAGAACGTACCGATGAACACAATGATGTTCTAGTGAATTTATGAAAAGAAACGCGAGCAATTGAAATAATTCAGAGAAAGTATTTTATTAGAAACAGTAAGACAAGTCTGATGCTGGTTATAATAAGACATTTTCATCCATTTTACAGACATTGCCATTGTAGGAGATTTCAAGGATACTCAATCACAATGGGCGATACTGAATCTTCATAGATACTCAGTCTGCCAGTCAAGAGACCAATTTCGCAACGTTATTTGGAGGAGCTCAAAACGTCATGGATTCCTAGAACTGCAAATGACTGACCAGATGTCTCAGGAAAGATCAGACTTTTCAGGACTGAAGCGCAACCCTTTCACACTGCCCATATTCAAAATTTGGTGAGGCAGCCTGTGCCCCATGGGTAAACTGACAAACTGATTTCATGGATAGACATGTGAATGAGCTTAAACACACATCTAAGTATGACAAACAGAAGATGTGGACATTCTCTGCAAGACGTTAAACCATTCATTGAAAAGAAGTTTCCAGATGGCAATCAATTGGTCCAAGACAATGATCCTAACAGACATCTAAGTATGATAAACAGAAGATGTGGACATTCTCTGCAAGACGCTCAAACCATTCATTGAAAAGAAGTTTCCTGATGGCAATAAATTTGTCCGAGACAACGATGCCAGACATACCTCAAAGTATTCCACACAGTGGATTTGGACATTTACAAATCATCAGCTATAGCCAGTTATATGACGCTGTTTCCAGTGTTTCTAAACAAGGGCTACTGCTTTCTCCAACATGCAAAATGGCAAAAATTAAATGCAAAATCACTCTATAACTTAACAGAGTAAGTATATGATATTACTTACAGAAAAAATGAACGATCAGTTTAATGGTGCACCAGCCGGTTCTTGGTATTCCATTCATCACAGGTTTTTTGTTAGTTTGTTTACAGGCCCATTGCATTGACAAGCTGTCTATGCAAGACAAAGGAAAGGATTACATTAAAACAGACTAATCCGGTATCTCGAGTCAAACAACTCCATTACAGAATTTCAGAGTGGCTTTCGAAAACAAAGGAGCACACTAGACCAGCTAGTCAGATAAGAATCACATATAAGGCCTAGTTCAAAAATAATGAAGCCACGCAGCATATTTTCTGTAGGGGTCTCAAAATATGAGAATGGCTGTATGTGACAACTTCATGATACACCATTGTTTTAATTACATTCTTGTGCAACTTTCCTGAAAATTTCATGACATTCTGTCTCATAGTTATTGAGATAGAGTTGAATTACATTGAAAAACTAGCATTTTTTCACAAATAAAACGTGACATAACATTTTTGACCACTTGAATTCTTTCAGTTTTACAAATTTGGACATATTCTAAGGCAATTTCCCAACACTTTTTGGAATCTCTATATCCTCAGGCTTCATAAATCCATCAAATCAAGTATTTATATTTGCCTGTGTTGACGTTATTGAGCTATTTGGATTCAAAGGTTGACTCCCAAAAATTTTGTCAAATTTGACGCTTACTGATCTGGGATGCTCTTGTGTCCCTTTGACATGTGTCAGTTGAATCTTTTGGCCCTTGACACCTAGTCATATATCTGCTTATCCGTTTTGGAGCTTCTTATGGATGTGGAAAATTTAGTTCACTAAAAAATTCCAATGAAAAGCAGGGTAGGTGAATCCGTCGCAAGCGTAACACTCAGAATACTTTGTAGTGCCACAGAGCAATTAAAGCTCCGTTTTAGATCTGGTTTGGCTTATAACGTTGCAAAATCTGTGTAGTTTCGAGAAACATTTTCAAGTAATCCAGGTCTGCAGCTGGTTTCTGGTGGTAAAATACAAAGATTTCTTAAGAGGGGCTTTGTCGCAAGCGTAACGCTATGGAAAATATTGGTCATATTTTCATGGTTTTCTTGCAAGGAGTGACGAAATCATTCTGGTATTACTGGTAGTGATAATCAACACAATATTTCAGTAGTTGGAGTATGTTTCAATGTTTAATTGTCAAAATTTAGCTCATTGTGAAGCTTTCCTCAAAATTTGGGGCCAATTCGTTGAAAAAGGCAATAACTAACACAAATTTCACTTTAATTTTGTAATTACTCTCACGCTTCATCCAGTTATTATTGATAATGCATATAAAATCAATTTTGGTCAAAACTGGAACACTTTTTTGACTTTTGAGTTACAGCATTACCCAAAATTGGCTTTTTATCTGGAAAAATAGGCTAAAAAACACTCTTCTATCACCATTTGCTCTGTTCGTATTTGCCTTGGTGGTACTTATTTGGTACCAATTCGAAGCCCACATACAGACGCATAACACAAGACAGGTGAAATTATTTTAGAGGAAAATTTGTACATCTGAGGAGAAAATATGTACTTTTTAAAAAAATATTTCAGCAAAATTCGAAAAATAATGTTTTCCTCATAAAAGATTTGGTGAATTTGGATGAAAAGCGCCGTTGAGACTTAAGAGTACATGAGTTTTGTCATCCAACAAAAAATTAGATTTAATTTGAAGATAAAATACCATGTAGTCTACTTTTCTTTTACTGCCATGGAAATAAAAATAATTAAAATTTGGTAATATTCCGCTTTTATCAGTTATTTCCACAAATCACAGGAAAATGGTAAATACAGTTTCTAGAATTTAGACATGTTTGTCACAATATTATGTGGTCATTTGATACATATAAACATTCTAAAATTTTGATGGTCATGTCACACTTTGGCTTCATTATTTTTGAACTAGGCCATAAGGGATGCTCTGATAACAAGGGAATACATTGCAGCTGGATTTTTTTACTAAGAAAAAGCATACGATAACACCTGGAAATTTGGCATCACGAAAGACCTATTTGAATTTGGAATGGGAGGAAGACTCCTCACTTCATAGGCTCCTTTTTAGAAGATACTCATCAAAGGTAACTACTATAGTTGGGATTGAAGTAGGAGTCTGGACAGTTTCAAGCAGTGACAGTACTGTGCATCTTTGGCACAATGTCCACTCATTTGTTATAATTCATCTACATATATATCTGATTTTATTCTGTTCGGTAGTGTTAAAAATATTTTTATGTGCAGAAAAAGACTCTTGTTTGCAAAGCACAAACAAGATGAAGCAAGAGAGATGTTGCAAACCAGACAATTACTTTGTGTTGTCAATGTTACACACTGCTCGCACAAGTGATACTTTTTTTTTCTTGTGCCAGGACCTACCAACATAATCCTAGATTTGACAGCAATCTGAAGAAGTTCAAGGCAATTGTCCGTGCCTTGCACTTCAAAGGCCATTTTATGCTGGAGATGAGTTGACTAGTTTTAACTGGTCACACCAGAACTTTTGAGCAAGACGGGGTGGTGCTTAGAGGTTTAACATACCAGCCCCAGATTAACCAAGCAAAAGCTCCCCCATGTCTAATGGTAAGAGCTCTTGACTGGGAATCCAAAGACCTGGAACTACACATGAGGGAGTTAGAAGAAGTTATAGCAAAGATAAGAAGGCTGACTATTGCGGAGGCAGCGATCCACTCTCATGTCTGGTGTGTATGCAAAAAAAAAAATCCCATTGAGACTCCACTCAGTGCATGGACATGATTGATGGATAGATGATTGGGGCTTTACGTCCTGTATTTATGCACTTGGTAGGCTAATTAGGACAGGATGACTACACAGCAATGAGGCGAAGGATGATTGAAACTGCCATCCATCATAGGCCAAGGTCACCCGGAAAGAGCTGGATTCGAACCTGGACCCAGCGATTGGCAGTCCAGCACGCTACCACTAGACCAACCATCCCCCCCAGCTCATGGATGTAACTCTCTCTGGATTTCTAGCACACTAAAAGGTGGCGAATGTAGGGTCAATTGCCGTGACCAGTGTCGAAAGTTGACGTTCTCTTTGAAATAGGTGCTGGAAATGACACTCTCTTGCTGTCTTGCCAGCAGGGTATGGGAAGAGCCTGATATTTGAACTTCTGCCTTTCTATTGTGGTATTCAACATGACAATGTCTATGGGTATTGTGCGATCATTGTCACACCAGTGAAGGCCATAATTGCACATGAGTTTGTGTTTTGCATCTCATCAGCACCTGACTGTGTTATTTAGAGAATTTTTGGTTTTGTCTTTATATTTCTGTTATAGCACTACTTAGTTATTTCTCTTTTTGTGTCCTGTATTCTGTTATCCGTTGTTTTCTTACCAGTTTCTAAGCAACAGCAAAAATAAACTGCAAAAGATTGTCTCATGTGCAGGAAAGATTATTGGTGAAAGGCTAGAAAGCTTAGGTGACATCTGCAAATGCCAATCACTGAAAAAGGTTAATAAAATCTTGGACGATCTAACCCATGACCTTCACAAGGAGTATGAGTCTCTGCCCTCGAACAGACGCCTGAGATCATCCTTTGGTAGAACCCAGAGAATGCAGCAATCATTTGTGCCATCGAGCATTAGACTTTTCAATACCCAATGACACTTGCATTTATGCATTTATCAAATTTGTGAAATATTTACTGTCATTTCTTTACTGTGTATTTTTGCCTGTGGGTGCAAAGCAAATTTCCGTTCTTCGGATATTAAAGTTTATCTATCCATCTGTGTGTGTGTGTGTGTTTTACGCCTCTGCAGCACTTAATGGAAACAAAGCAATAGGAAGTAATGCTCCTTTAGAGCACAGTTTGTGAACCCAGCCAGTCACTGCCATATCTAATTGTATGCATGATGGCATAGAGTCTGAGGATAAGCCTCTCTGTAATGGTTGTGGGATTGTCTATTAATATGTATTGAGTGTTGATTGGGCCAGGCCAAGAGGGTACCCTGGATGATTTATTTTGGGTTTTGATATTCGTTTTTGTTTGGAATAAACTCACCAGTTTTAGCTTGCATGTTGAAATGGCAACTTGAATCTATGCTTTTGTATCATTTTGGAAATATTGGATAAATTGGAATATTGAACATATTGGATATTGAGAGCAGGACATCAGCTCATTTAGAACTCAGTGAATGAAATGAAATGAGACTTTAAGATCTCAGTGATACTCATCAAATGGGAGTGTGTGAACTGTGAGGAGATGAACAGTTAAGTAAGCTTTAGTGAGTGACCACAACTAAATGTGGAGATGGATTATTTTAATGACATCAATTGGGAACTGGAAGATGGCTTTGGCCCCTGAGGACCTGACAACCTGGCATAGTTGACATGATCAAGGCCAAAGAAAAGCAGTGATAGTTCAAGAACTATGTACAAAGTGAAATTTATTTCTTGATGAACCCTCAGATAAATTAGAATGAGTCACAAACTTCTGCATCAAACTCCAGTGTACTAACTCTCCATTCTGCTTTCCTAAGTCAACCTGCTTGTATCATTGTGTGGTCTAGGATGGCCAGTTGGCCACGAAAAGCCTCTTGCATCAATGCTTGAAGCAAATAGGGCAACTTTGTGGGCATGCCTGAAAAGAACATTATACCCAATGAATCTTATGTATGGATTACTTATGACTGATTTATAAAGTATGCAGAAGAAAAAATTAAGATCAAATAGAAGAGCGGTAATCTGGTTCTTGTTCAATGGGCAGCCTTGAGAAAAGAGTCTGCCGTTCAAAATGTGGCAACACCTGCCTCGGTTAATGCCATTGTCCATCAATAATCTTCCAAAAGGTCACCAATTGTTCTCCACAAGGCCATTTCTGTGTGCTAACCGCTAGCGTCACAACATGCATTTCCTCACTGTCTGTCTCCGACCATTTCCATAACACAAGTTATACTAACGCAAACAGTGGCTGATCAAATTTTGTGACGGGATCTATTAAGGATTGAGAATTTCAATTGCTGGCTGCTTGACATACATACGTACCATGCTTTATCATCGCTGGCGTTATACTGCCTTTTCAAAGAACAAAGGCAGTAGAGCAATACAAAGCTTCTTGATCTTCAATTCACTCTAAAAAATTTCAGACAAAATTGGTTTTTTAGATTCAAAATGGTTTTTTGAAAAACCAAATTTCAATGCAAAAAACCAACATGGATTTTTTCAAAAATCCATGTTGGTTTTGCATTGAGATTTGGTTTTTCAAAAAACCATTTTGAATCTAAAAAACCAATTTTGTCTGAAATTTTTTAAGAGTGTTGGGTCACTGTGTGAAGCATTTTGTGCAGTCCAAGCTGCCAGACCTTCAGGACCAATATCCCCTTCCAGCATATCCAATGCATGTGTTACTCGGCCTTTCTCATGAATTCGCTCTGAAGTGAGCTCATTTTTTGCAGTCAGAACAATATCACATGGTGGAACTTACTTCATCTGACAATGTCACATGGAGGAATTTTATCTGACAATATCATGTGGAGGAACTGCATCTGACAATATCACATGGTATTTCCATTGGTGCATTTTGTTTGGAAGTGCAGTTTGTGACTTGCTTCTTCGGCATTAACCACGACAATTTAATTCAACACAAAAGTACTGCACTTAAGAAATTTGTAAATTTTCAAGAATCTACCTGATGGCAACTACTAGATGTGTTCCAACTTTCATCTTGATACTTTAAGAGGAAGTACTATTTTTAACCTTTTTGGAAGTGTGCGTTTTTAAGTGTGAGCAGTTTATATTTGTGTTCTTTCTTCAGCACAGTGGCAAAATAATGAACATCTTCAGCATATTTGCTTTCAAAATAGTATTTCAGAAGGGCTCCGTGACTTAAATCATGAGAAAAGGCCTATTGAACATGTCTGCTAAGTTTGGTGCATTTATCACACTTGTAACGACTGACCCCAACGTTGTCCCTTAGCCAGTGGATTGTAATGAAATTCAAATGTCTTCCTGGTGATATATTTCCAGTTTAAGGTAAATAATACAATCACCTAGACAATAAAAAACAATTAATTCCAATGGACTCCCAAAAAACAGATATGTCGCATCGTAGCTTTTCAACATAATCCACATGCTTTTTGTGTCAAACCATTTTCAGGTAATGGCTCCAACAAAAAAGTATCAAGACTGCAAAGTCACTTTATGGAACGCTGTAGAAACGTCTCAAGAATGAAAAACTAATAATTTCAACAGATATATATCATTGTAGAAACGGCCTTTCTTAATGAAATTCATATGCTTTTGTGTTGAAACATTTTCAGGTGAAGGGCTCCAAATAAAATCATCAATACTGAATACAGAACAACTTTCAAATTACTCCAAATAGCTGACACATATTACTACAATGTATATGAATTCCGTATCTTTCAGAGCTGATGTTCAGTAAAAGAGCAACACCATGAAATCATGCTGACTGCAAAACCAATAAATCCAAATTCATCAAGACTTCAAAACCAACAACTTCGAAGGACACTAAATAACAGAAAGGTTGTATCATAGTATGGCCCTATTTATTATCGTTTTCATAGCTATGTGTTTTTTGAAAACTTCGTTTTGCAGTTAAACCGTGACATCATCAGGTATCTGTCAATGTGATTGGCCTAATCTTGAATCTGTGACATATCAGTTCAGAGTTTGACATCACAGTTAATGACAAAGAAATTTAAAACTGTCAGGCAATGTTACTATTTGTGTACAACTATAACAAACAACGCATGTCTAAGCTGAGTGTTGCACCTCATTAATTGTTTTCCAAACAAAATGTGTTACTGTTTTTCACAGGACACCAGTCATCGCAATTTCAAACAACGTTTTTTGTCAGTAATTGCAACTCTCCTTTGAGGCTAAATAGTCTGTTTGGTTCAGTTACAGTTCATTGAAGCATTGTTCAGCCAGGGCAAGCTGAACAAGTGAAACAAACATCATCCATGTGTCACGGCACTATGTCAGTTTCCTGAAATCTGTGCTTGTAATAAACGAAATGATTCAACTTAATCTCTGACATCTCAGTTTTGGAATGAAGCAAATTGCAAACGTGAAAAACACATAGCTATGAAAACGATAATAATGAAATTCACATGTTATTCTGGCTAAATATTTTCAGGTAAAAAAGGGCTCAGCAAACAAGACCAAAACCGGCAACATTTAAATAAGTCCAAACAGCAGATACGTGGCAGACGTGGCATGTAATAACAGCCCTCCTCCATGAAATCTGTACACTTCTGTGTCAAACCGTTTTCCTGTGAGAGATTGGCCATGTTATCATGAACTGGGACAGAGTACCTTATACAACTTGCAAAAGAACCATTTTTCAGGTGAAGAGCTCGAAAATAAATGAAATCACCAAGATTGTAAAACCAACAACTTTCATGAGTCTGCAACGATGTTAGCATTGTAGCTAAAGTGCTCTTTTAATGAAATTCACATGCTTTTGTGGCTTAACATTTTCAGGTAAACAAGAGCTCATCAATCTAGACGGTAACCAACAACTTTCAAAGGATTTAAATAATGAACATGTAGCATATATGTATCTTCCCTTTTATATTTTCAGGTAAGTATAAGGGTTCAAAAGCAACACAAGACTGCAAACCCAACAATTTCCAAATGACTCCAAAATAGCGAATATGTAGCACCGTAGCGGAAGCCCTCTTTAATGAAATTCACATGCTATTGTGGCTTAACATTTTCAGGTAAGCACGGGCTTAACAAAAATATTATGCTTTGGTGTCAAAGGTTTCTATGTCAGAAATTGATCATTACATAAAGCAATGGGACAAAATTATATTATAAACCTTCATGGTGTAAAAGAACAGTTCACTGAAAATTTTTTGGCAAAAAAATGTTCAGACAAAAGGCTCAAAAATAAATTACCAAACACTGTAAACACCCTATGTTATCTTTTCAGCTTACAAAGACTCAAAACCCGTCAAGACTGCAAAACCAACAATATTCAAAGGACTTCAAATTCAAATAAACATTATGTGGAATTGTGCAAAGCTCTCGTTTAATGAAATTCACGTGCTGTTGTGGCCTAAACAAGCATTTTCAGGTTTTAAAAAAAGACTCACAAATATCATCAAGTCATTTAGAGAGTCCTTTGCAACCCAACAACTTTCACCATATAGAAACTTCGCATTGCTGTACCTGTCCTCCAATGAAATTCACAAGTTTTTGTGTTGGAACATTTTCAGGTAAAGGGCTCCAAAAAAACGATTCAGACTGATAAAGAACTTGCAACAACTTAAATCAACTCTTTCAACCATTTAATGAAATTCACATGGTTTTGTGGCGAAACATTTTCATGTCAGAGAGCAGTTACTTCATCAAGCTGAAGAATCATAATCAACCTCACAACACAAAGGAACTGACTGAGGAAATGGTTTTTTTTGCTGGTTTTTGCAAGATATGAAGTCCTTTCAAGGGATAATGTCAGCCTGTACTTTGAAGCTGCACACCCTCTGATGAAATTCACACGCGTTTTGTGGCCAAACATTTTGAAAAGACATAATGTGAAACCTGGAAAAGGACCTCATAGATGTGGAAGAAGAAAAGTCATTGAAAACTTCAGTCACTAATTATAATCAAGTTCAGGATTTTTTCACGAAATTCACATTCCTTAGGAGCAGAGCATTTTCAAGTGACCGAAGTATCAAGCCCATTCAAGAAAGATCTTGTCAGAACCATTTGATGAAATTCACATGCTTTTGACGCAAAACAATTTAATAAGACTTTCATAAAAATGAAAAACTGGAAAAAGGACACTACAATTGCAAAAGAAGTTAACAAAATCAAGTTCAAAATCTTTTCATGAAACTTCTAGGCTTTTGAGGCACAACTTTTCGAGTGACCAAAGATGTGTATCAAGCCCATTCAAGAGATATTTTGTCAGTCTTTATGTGAAACAAATTACTTTTTGATGAAATTCACATGCTTTTGAAGCAAAACAATTTAATAAGACTTTCATAAAAATAAAAAGGAATAGGACACCACAATCAGAAAAGAGCCAAAAGTCAAAAACTTTCAGCCAAGAATTACAATCAAGTTCATAATCTTTTGTAAACTTCTAGGCTTTTGTGGCACAACTTTTCAAGTGACCAAAGATAAGTATCAAGCCCATTCAAGAGATATTTTGTCAGTCTTTATGTGAAACCAATTGCTTTTTGATGAAATTCACATGCTTTTGAGGCAAAACAATTTAATAGACTTTAGCGAAAACAAAAAAAGGAAAAGACACCACAATCGGAAAAGAGCAAAAGTCAAAAACTTTCAGTCAATAATTATAATCAAGTTCAAAATCTTTTCATAAACTTCTAGGCTTTTGTGGCACAACTTTTCAAGTGACCAAAGATATGTATCAAGCCCATTCAAGAGAGATTTTTTCAGTCCTTATGTGAAACAAATTACTTTTTGATGAAATTCACATGCTTTTGAAGCAAAACAATTTAATAAGACTTTCATAAAAATAAAAAGGAATAGGACACCACAATCAGAAAAGACCCAAAAGTCAAAAACTTTCAGCCAAGAATTACATAAACATAATCTTTCATAAACTTCTAGGCTTTTGTGGCACAACTTTTCAAGTGACCAAAGTATAAGTATCAAGCCCATTCAAGTGAGATCTTATCAGTCTTTATGTGAAATACATAAATTACCTTTTGATGAAATTCACATGCTTTTGAGGCAAAACAATTCAATAGGAGTTTAGCAAAAACAAAAAACAGGAAGATGAGACCACAATCATGGAAGAATAAAAGTCTAAAGCACATTTAATATTTTCAAACTATTTCTTTTGTACAAAGATTGCATTACTTAGTATAATTAAGTAGACTTCGAAATTCATTTTCTTTAGAGGCACGGTACTTTTAAGTGACCGAAGTATCAAGCCCATTCAAGAAAGATCTTGAAGCAAAACAATTTAATAAAAAAATATTAAAAATCCAGAAAAGGACACCACAATTGGAAAAGAGCAAAAGTCAAAAACTTTCAGTCAAGAATTATAATCAATTTCCAAAACCTTTCATAAAACTTCTAGGCTTTTGCGGTGAAACTTTTCCAATGACCAAAGATATGTATCAAGCCCATTCAAGAGAGATTCCGTCGGTCTTTACGCGAAACAAATTACCTTTTGATGAAATTCACATGCTTTTGAGGCAAAACAATTTAATAGGACTTAGCGAAAGCAAACCGGAATTGACACCACAATCATTGAATAATTAAAGTCTAAAGCACATTCAACTCGACAACCATTTAATGAAATTCACATGCTTTTGTGGCGAAACATTTTCATGTCAGAGAGCAGTTACTTCACCAAGCCGAAGAATTATAAACAACCTTACAACACAAAAGAACGGACTGATGAAATGGACTTTTTTGCAGGTTAACAATCCAATACACACCACGATATAAAGTCCTTTCAAGGGATAAGATCAGTCTGTACCTTAAGCTCTGCACCCTTTGATGAATTCACACGCTTTTGTGGCCAAACATTTTGAAAAAGACTTATGTGAAAACTGGAAAAGGACCTCATAGTCACAGAAGAAGAAAAGTCATCGAAAACTTCAGTCAATAATTATAATCAAGTTCTTTAGAGGCACAGCATTTTCATGTGACCGAAGTATCAGACCCATTTAAGAATTATCTTTTCAGTCTTTATGTTAAACAAAGGACCCATTTGATGAAACTCACATGCTTTCGAAGCGAAACAATTTAATACTTTTGTAAAAATTTTTAAAAAAACGGAAAAGGACACCACAATCAGAAAAGAGCAAAAGTCAAAAACTTTCAGTCAAGAATTACAATCAAGTTCATAATCTTTCATAAACGTCTAGGCTTTTGTGGCACAACTTTTCAAGTGACCAAAGTATAAGTATCAAGCCCATTCAAGTGAGATCTTATCAGTCTTTATGTGAAATACATAAATTACCTTTTGATGAAATTCACATGCTTTTGAGGCAAAACAATTTAATAAGACTTCAGCGAAAACAAATAGGAAGATGACGCCACAATCATGGAAGAATAGAAGTCTAAAGCACATTCAATATTTTCAAACCATTTCTTTTGTACAAAGGTTGCATTACTTACAAAATTGACTTTTGTTGTGCAATATTTTGTATCATTAAGTAGAGCAAATATAATACAAGAATTCCTAGAGGAAAACAATAAGACTATATATCCTCACTAATTGATATTGTCAACCAATACAACATTCAACAGAAAAGAAATCCAATACATGGCAACCACATATAATAATTATATTTACACTCGATTAAAACGAACATCAAGCACAGCTTCATTCAATTGACTTAAAAAACTTCTTGATTGCATTATTGATTGCATAGTGCAAGGATATTTTCCCCACCAGCACTTTAGGTCCAATACTGGAATGTTGCTTATAATTCATAACATATAACAAGAGAATTGAGCAACATCTGGATTGAAATTACCAAGAGCCTTGCTGGATTTGAAACACATTTAACACATATAAATGGTCTACATATTGTACTTGTTAGAACACAAGAGAGGAGACATATTACTCTAATAATAAATATGTGGTGGAGAGTTGCAAAAATTCAATTATCTTTCAAGCATATACTTAAAACATTGTTTCAGGTATAACTGATATGCATCACACAAAATATGTTAATTTACATTTTGTATACAGAGTTTCAACTTTACAAGGGCACGCCAAAGGGGACATACACAACCGTATGGCCAGGGTGAGAGTTTTTGATGTGCTTTTCAACAAAGTCCTTCACCATGCGGCTGGGCACTCGGCAGTAAGGGCAAGTCCAGTGAATGTGGGGGGCGTGCTGAAGAATGTGGTCATGCATTGTGTCCGCATCTTCGCCAGTGAACGGACAATACGGACAAGGATGCATGTTGACCGATTCATTTGTGACTGTAGCAGATGCGTGTCTTCCCATAAGATCCATGGAACTGGGCATTTTTGCGCCAGGCACTAAGGGAGGCACGGGCCGACCCCTGCTGGTGGCAGCCATTCGCATCTGTGGATTGTAAGGCATTGGAAAGGATTGGTGTTGGTTGACTGTCACATTAGGTGGTCCAGCACCCATGAAGCGGTTAGACTGAAACTGGCGCCACTTTTCAATGGCAGGTCCTCTTGGTCCCATTCTGGGCATGAGCACAGGTCGAGGGGGGCCAAATAAATGGGGATTTCTCATTCTGTATAGCAGATTGAATTGTTTGTAAGCCTCGATGTCCTCCTCCTCCTCATCCACAGATTCAGACGACAGTTTTCGATGAGAACTTTGAGACGAAGGGGACGGATGGGTTGACATTCGCGAGTGACTGGAATAGGGAGGCAAAGCAGGAGGTCCCATTTGGGCATGAATGTTGCCAGCGGGTACAAGAGGGGGAGGCGGTCTTGTGGGCTTCATGCTGCCTGCAGGGGGCATCCTTATTAAGGGTGGCATGTCCTTCTTTTGCTGGGGACCACTCCTTTGACTTGGGGATTGTCTGTCTCTTTGTTTTTGAGCATCAGGAGACACTTTGTCACGTTGTGTTCCAGGAACATGAGAACCAAATGTAGAAGGGGGAGTAGATCGCGACTGGACTGGGTCGTAGAATCGCATAGGGCTACTATCGAGAGGAGATCTGAGGACTGAAGACGAAGGCAACCGAGGTGTAGACACTCTTGGAGAGGATGTCATTCTTGGTCCCGGAGAATCTAATCCTATAAACGGCCGAATTGGGCTGACCACATCGCCTTTGAGGCTAAAATCAGGAACTCCCGATGGAGACGACTCCCTTGACAACTGATGAGCTGGTCTGGGAGCAATAGGTGGTTGCCCACCAGCATAGGCAGCTGCAGCTTGAGAGGTCAGTCGTCCTTTTTGATGGGCAGGTGGGGGTTGACGTGCACGAGAGTCACTCTGTTTCCCACCTCTAGGTTTTGACAGATCTTGAGGCTCATCATTTGATGATGACGACAGATCTAGAGCACCCTCAAGCGCTGAGGATTCAGTCTTTTCATTCACAACCTTTGACTCAGTTTTAACACCCTTAGCAGGGGACTTCTTCTTGGCGTCCTTCTTCACTGGCACCATATTCCTCATGACACCCATTCCAGGAAAGTGCCAGGCTCCAGTAGCAGCTTGAGACCCAGGTTTTCCCTTTGCTAATTGAGCAGACTTAGTGTTTTCTGGGACAGTAGCAACTTTCTCGGGTACTGCAGCAACAGCAGTAGATCCTTTTATTGGAGATACATCTATCACAGTGGGGGCATCTGTTGTAACCGATACCCCACCTGACGAATCTAATCCTTCATTTTCCTCTCCAGACTCATCACCTTCATCGTCCTCTTCATCTTCTTCTGTGACAATCTGGGGACGGCCTGCAATTGCTAATCCTCCTTTAACCGGAGCGACCCTGCATACTTTCTTCTCAAAGTACTTGTCTTCATCGATCATGCCGAACACCAGGTCACTTCTCATGTCATTGTGGGCTCTGCGCACGTGCCCACCCATGTTCTGTTTTATAGAAGTGCCAAAGGGACAGTGAGGACAAGCGTAGATACATTCCTTCTTATGAGTCTCTGTGACATGCGAAACCATGTCATCATAGTCAGTGTGCATCCAATGGCAAGATTTACACTCATAAATAACTGTCTCTTTGGATGGCGATTTTTGACTTGGTTCCGTTTCTTCCACAGTATCCACACCAGCTAGACTCACAACTTCCGTGATTTTGATACTTAGAGGTGACTCCTCCTCTTCCTTTTCTTCATGTAATGTCGTACTAGACACCTCCCGGCACATATACTCCTGCGACAAAGTCCTGGTGATTTTTCTCTCACCACTCATGATCAAACCTTCCGCGTCGACTATGTCATCACCGACCAGACCCTCTTCCGTCATCTCCTCGTCACCAATTGTGGTGTTTAGTACCATCCTCTCGTGCATCTGAGTATCAGGCGAAGCTCGGCACATATCTTTCCCCTGAAACATAGTTTTCATGCTGCTAATTGAACTACAACCATACTCATATCCTGGTAATACAGTGTATATGTACAAAGACATTCTAGTCTGTAACCTTTTTATAAGTAATTTAATAGCTACATGCATAAGGCTACTGTTTGTTAATACTTTCAAAGCACTTATGTGTAGTATTGTACTCTACAAGATACTGTACATTTTTTAGACTTTAAGGTATCGAAAAGCTCCACATGCCAAACCACTAAATCTTACATAGTTATAAAACTAACAATGCTAATGAAGCAGTATAACACTAAGAATTTATGAACAAGTACACATTTTAAAGGACTTCACTCACCTTCAAAGGACTCTTCTCCTTGGCAGGACTGGTCTTGCTGAGCACAGTAGTTTTGCCGGGTTGGTCAATTCTAGTTAGATGTTGCTCAGTGTCCTCACTGAGAGTAGTCTGATCACCAGGGGACTTGGACTTCTCACCCTGTCCTGGCTTCTTGGCACCAGCAGCAGCCGTCACAGATGGAATCTTCAGAATGATAGGAGGCACTTTACGTTTCTCTGGACTTGTAGAAGCGGAATCTTGGCTTTCTTCAGGAGGACTCTTGCTGCTGTGTGAGACGTGCAGTTCAGACAAGTGGCCAGCACTTGCGGGAGAACTGAACTGACTTTGCTGTTGTTGTTCTTCCTGAGCAGAAGGACTAGAAGGTCGGGAATGTGTGTCAGACAATGACTTCAGGTCATCAGGCTTGTTGTCGTAGAAGTAGTAGCCAGGCTGCTTGTGCAGGATGACAGGGGTCCCAGGGTGCCACTTCTGGAAATGTCGCTTCATGGCTTCATCGTGTTTACAGTAAGTTTTCACTTCGCACAGTGGACAAACGAAGTGTCTCTCAGCCGGATGATTGACCTCAACGTGGCCCTTAATGCTCTCTTCATCATTGGAGGCAAAAGTGCAGTTCCAGCACTGGTAGTACGACTTACTCGGATCAACATCCTGAATTTTAGGAATTCTAGGCTTCACCTTTTCAGCTTCAACAACAGCTTTTGGAATGGTATCTGTCTCAGGCACGATTTCTGGTCTTTTTGTTGTTCGTTTCTTAGCCACTTGGGCTGTGTCACTTTTGGTTGCGGGCTTGGTGGCCTCCAGATCAGTGTAATATTCCTGTTCATTCATAGTTGACACTTTGATCACTTGAGACAGCAGGCCAGGATGCTCCTTGCGACTGTGAACCTGCACCCCGCTCCTGGTGCCAAACACAGCACCACAATAGCCACATCTGTAAGGGACTATGTCAGTGTGGTTGTACACATGTTCTTGCATGACAGACTTGGCATTCGTTGTATAGGCACAATGGTTGCACTTGTATCTGAAAGGTCCAGTGGAAGCTACAGGGGCATACTTAGGTTGTATAGGTTGACTAAGTTGAGCGGCAATAATTTGATTTCTCTCAGTCGGTGACTTGGCTTCGTTAGCTTTCCCTTGCAATGGACTTGAAGTACCACTCTTAGCAGGCTTGGCAAGAGTAGCTTTGTTTCCAGCAATGTCAGAGTCAGCCTTCACTGTTGACAGAGCAGAGGAACCGGATGGGATTGCAGCAGCTACTGGCGATTTCTGTCCAGTTTTTGCCACAGCCGACCCTCCAGGGATCATCTTGGAATGAGGAGATGGTTTCTTGATGGACTGAGTCCTGCTGGCTGCAGAGTCATTCTCATTTGTAGCAGACTCATTGCCAAGGTGAGCCACAGAATCTTGGGTCGGAGAAGTACGAGGACTGTCAGCGGTAACTACTCTGAATCCCTGACCAACGGTTGCAGTTATCCTTAACTTAGGAATGGGACTCCTGTGCTTAGGCTCTGAAGTGGACTCCTCCGTTGCCGCTTTGGCAGTTTCATCTCGTTTGTGCTTGCTTCTAGATCCGTGGTGCTTGCTCTTGTGGTCCAATTTTGCTTTCTTGTGAGGAGGCTCAACTGCAGCGTCAGGCGACTTTTTGGTCAACTGTTCCATTTTTCTTTTATGTCTAATGTGATGGGATTTTGGGCCAGGTCTTGCCCGAGCTTCCTTCACAGGCGATTCAAAGGAGGTGTCTGCAGTGCTGTTCAAAACACTGATATCGACAGAAGAGTTTCCTGATGACGAAGAGGTGAAACTGCTGCCTAACAAAGAAGAGTTGAAGCTTCCATGCACATTGCCCAAGCACTTTATGAAGTCAACCAGCTGTATCTTACAAGGTCTGCATGCAGCAATCAGAGATCTATTTCTCTCTTCAAAGGTCTCTGGAGTAGCTGCCTGTGGAGTAGCAGGGAGAGGGAGTGCCATAGCTTCTTTAGCAGTGGGAGATGACAGCAAATAATCACGACCACCTTTGGCCGACTTCCTGGTTCCTTTCGCAAAAAGGTCCGTATACCTGTTCTTAATGCCTCTGGTTGTCATTTTGATGGGCGAGGGAATGCGTCTTTTCGCTTGTCCAGAATAATGATCTTGAGGAGAATCTTCACCTTCTGTGCTCACCATACTTCCGTCGGGAGAATTGACACCACCAGCAACTTGGCCCTCAACACTGGGACTTCCTCGAAGTCTCTTCTGAGTAGCCAAACTTGGAGAGGAGACCTTTCTCTTCCGTTTCGTCTCACCCTCAAATGGAGACTTGGTTCTGCTGCTGCTCTCTACGACTGCCTTGCTAACAGATAATTTCAGTACCACTGGCTCCTTCGCCGCTTCTGTCTCACCACTTTCTTTGGTGGCATTATTATCTTTTTCAGGAGAAATGGTGGCCAGTTCAGATATACCTTTGGCAGCGCCTTCAGAAATGTCTTTGGCTTCGCCTTCTATTGGAGCACTGGATTCTGACACTGCGCTTGAGTCAAGCTCAGAAAGATCTTCCCTCATGGTCACGTCTTCTAAAAGCTTTGCATCAGAGGATGAATTATCAACAGAACTTTCTGAAGCCACTGATTTTGAAGGAGCTACGCTTTCAGGCTCTTCCTTGGTCTCTACACTTTTATCTCCTTCAGAAGCCATAACTGAGCTGTCTTCTTGTTTATGTTCTTGATTAGAAATCTCAGGTTCAGTGGCACTGGCCGACAAATTTTGGTCCTCCTCCTGACTTTGGGCATCAGTGTCATTCTGAAGCTCCTGTGGAACTTTATCTGCGCTGACATCATTACTTTCTGGCACCTCAGGTTCAGTCATCCCTTCATCCTCTGTTGAATCATCAGGAAATTCGGGATCAGGCAAATCCTTGTCGTCCGACATATCAAAATCATCAAGTGATAGGTGAGCTCCCAAGTCACCGTCAGCATGCTCTTCTGCCACAAACAAAGCATCGTCAGATTTGTTTAGGATATCGTCAACATTGAACATGTCCTCGTCCTCTTGGTCCTCTGTTGTTATTGTATTGGCATCATCACCTGAGATATCTGGCTGTAGCTCAGAGTTATCCCCTTCATCCTCTGTTTCTGTTTTGCTTTCCGAGGCACCAGCAGGAGTGACGCTAACTTCCTTTTCTTCTTGCGATTCTTGAGATGCTAACTTATCATCCGCGGCATCCTCCAGATTACTCTGGACTTCACTTGCAATGGGAACCTCAGGAGCAAATACTGCTCCGACAGAAAACCTCGTTGCAGACCTCTTTGGACTTTTGCCACTAAAAGTCCGCCTTCTGTTCTTACTTCCCACGGGTCGGCCTGGTTTTCGTTTCAATGGCACATCTACAGCAGTTGGGGATACAGTGAGCGCATTTGTAGAAACAGGAACTTCAGGCTCGGCCTCTTTTTCTTGACTCTCTGGCTGAACATCCTCTTTCTCCACTGGTTGAACATCCTCTTTCACTTCTGATATGTCTGCACTTTCATTCTGCACATCAACTTGATCTTTTATTTCAATCTTGGGTGTCGATACTTCTGTCTTGCCAGTGGCCACTTCAGTCTTCTCACTGCCATGAGGAGTCATTTCAAGTTCTTTGTCACTTGCAACTTCATCCTTTTCCTTTGCTACTTCATCCTTTTCCTTTGCTACTTCATCCTTTTCTTTTGCTACTTCATCCTTTTCTTTTGCTACTTCATCCTTTTCTTTAGCTACTTCATCCTTTTCTTTAGCTACTTCATCCTTTTCTTTAGCTACTTCATCCTTTTCTTTTGCTACCGCACCCTCCTCCTCCACTACATCATCCTTTTCTTCACAAACTTCCTCTTCTTCTGTTACCATGGAAGGTTCTTCTTCAGCAGGCTGATCTTCCTCTGTAGTATCTTCAGCGAGAGGTTCCATTTCTAACTCAAGTTTAAGCTTCGCTTCAGGACTCGTTTCTTCGGCTGTCTTTTCAACAACGGCCGTTCCAACTTCTCCTTCAGCTGTTTTATCAACAGCAACTTCATCAACTGTTGATTCAGTGACCATCGGTTCTGCTGTGCCTTCGCCATTGGTGAGTTCCCCTTCAGGCACATCAGGCGTCTCAGAAGTTGCCAACTCCTCCGCCGCGGCACGTGCAAGAGCAGCTTTCTCAAGTCTTTTCGCAGCTATAAAAAAATATCAAAGGAATAGTTTATACGCCATTCACTATTCATATCATCACACAATCATATAGTCAACTAAAAAGTGGCAAAGAACAGTCAACATTGTGGCAAAAAATAACAAAGATTGTTCTTGGTTTATTTACAACCAAGTGTCCAGTGTTGACAACAAGTACAATGGATGGATGATTGGGGCTTTTAGTCCTGTATTTATGCACTTGGTAGGCTAATTAGGACAGGAGGACACGGCAATGAGGCGGAGGATGATTGAAACAGCCATCCAACATAGGCCCAGGTTACCCGGCAAGAGCTGGATTCGAACCCTGGACCCAGCGATTGGCAGTCCAGCATGTTACCACTAGACCAACCCTCCCCCGACTACAAGTACAACTAAAAAGCATACATGTGCATACAGATCATCATGTATTGTATCACAACATAAGCTAATACTGTTGGGAACTCTGAACTACAATAAACTGCACTGCAGTGGCGTCACCATAATTATATTGTACCTTGCAATATTCAAAATTCTACGTAGGTATGATATCAATTAATAATATAATAAAATCTAAGTGCAATAAAAAACGGGTTTATAAGTCATACATGTTCCATGTATAAATAATAACAATGTCACAAAGTTTACCTCTCTTGGCAGCAGCAATCTTCCTTGGGTTCGGACGGCGACCTCTCCTCTTTTGCACCACAGGGACGGCCACTTCAGCCTCTACTGTTTCATCTGAAATGTTCCAGGCAAAATATAAAAATCAATCAACAATAAAATTATCATTTGATAAATATTTATAGATGATGGTGAAAGTTTTACTTATTAACTCATACTACTGTTACTTTAGAAAGCAACAGAAAGACCTGTGCCAGGAATTAACCTTATCAACCAAGGGTTCCAGGTATCATCACAAACTAAAACTAAAAAGTTATGATTTGCCCAAGAAGAAGTATATCCCATACACCACTTAGTAAGTACTGAGAGAGTCCGATTTTTCACTAAAACCAAATGACTCAAAAACCAACCATCAAACCTTGAATGAACGTTGAACAACCAAAATATAATTTACCTTTAAGAGTATCATCGAGGTCCGCAGTTTCTTCTCCAGCTTGTATTGCGATTGGTAGTTCTGCTTGTACTTCATCTTGCACTTCAGCTTGTGAGTCTGCTTGCAAGGGCTGCACTTCAGATTGCACTTCAGAATGCATTTTATCTTGCACATTCATCCCTTGCTCCACTGCCTGTTCAGGTTCAAACCGAGCTTCCAACTTTCGAGATAGTCTTTCTTCAGGAACTGCAGTCTTCTCAATGTCAAATGGCACACGGTCAATTTTATCCACGATTATTCTTGGCGACTTCATTGGACTGAGTTCAGACTCTTCGTCAGTGTCTGTGTACATGTAATCGGATAGAATAGCATCTTCCTCAGCAAGGGCTGCTACAGCAGGATGAGATCTCTTGAAACCTCGACCACGACCCCGACCTCGGCCCCGACCTCTCCCTCGGCCTCGACCTCTTCCTCTCCTGTAACCACCTCTTCCTCGACCTTGGACAGGTAAGCTATTACTAATTTCACTTACAGGCACCACTGAATCATCCTGCTCAATTGTCTTATCCAAATCAACATCGGACTCAGCAGCAATGGCCTGTGGACTTGCCTTTTCAATCGGTTCTTCAGTTGTTGAAGTAGATGGTAAGCTTTCAGTATTATCCACAGGACGTACAGGCGATTGGTCCACCTCTTTTTTTACAATTATATCTGTTGAAATGTCTTTCATCTCTTTCGTGACATTTCTTGTAATGTCTTTGGTAATTTCTCGGATTTCTTTGGTAATAGGAGAAGATCTCGGTGAGAGGCCGATGCCTTTAGCCATGGGTGAAGACCTCGCCTGTTCAAGTGAGTCAACAATGGATTCTTTCAGATCGACAACTATCAGTTTCGACTGTTTTGATCTCATAGCAGTCACTTTCTTCTTGGGTTCCACAACATCAGGTACAGCCTTCGCTTCTTTTCTGTCAGGTGTAGGTTCTCTATCTTTCAGTAACCTCATCCTTCGAGGCTGATTTTGCATAGTCCTCACTTCGCTCTCTACTTCCGAAGCATTCTTGTTTGCACTTTCGGCAGTCAATTCATATAACTTCTGAAGTTCTGTTCGCTTCTTCACCCTCGTCTTGCCGCCAACAGCCTTAGAAGATTCGCTACATGAAGACGCTTGACTAGTGTCATCCATCAGAGCTGCGTTGATATCGTTCACTTTGAAATCCTTCATGTCTTCATCGGCTGACACCGGCTCTTCTTTAATAACCGTTTCCTGGGATGCATCATCATCAATTCGAGGAGAGCCCACTTGACGAGAACCCACCAGAGGAGAGTCGACTGCGGGAGACTCAGCTCGAGGCGAATCAATCTGAGAAGTGTCAATTTCTGTAGCATCAGAGCCATCGTCGTCTTCAGCAGCAGCAGCAGCGATAATATCCTTGATATCCCGGACAATTGGAGCTTTGTTTTTCCTGGCCAATCCCACTCTCCTCTTTAAATTGAGACGCTTTCCAGAATTTTTCGAACCTGGTGGACGACCACGGCGTTTAGGTCCATCCGCAAGGGGAGCAGGAGTAATCTCTGAAATATGACAAGTATAAAATTACATCTTTTTTAGAAAATTGCAGTATTTAATCGAAAACATAATTTAAAAACCACTATTTCTGGTTGCTGTTTCAAAACCAATCAGTGTATCACAATATGTCACAATTGCCTTATTTTTATCATGTAGTGCAGTCAAGAAAGCCGCATAGATCTGCCAATTACATTGAGCGAGATCCTTGTTCAATGTTATTCTTCTTTTCCAGGGAGCAATATCATTTCTTTCCTAAACTATAATATTATGTATGAATAAATTTGGAAAATAGTTTCTGTCACGGTCGCTAGCAGCATACATATGTAATACACGATATTGTTTCTGTAACAGCAACGGCATGCTTATCAGTATACCAGCTAGAACACCCTATTTACTTACAAGTGACTATTGTGCTATATAGAAATATTAGGAGAGAGAAATACTAAGAGAGAAATACGAGGAGAGAGAAATCGGAGGGCATGCAATAGAATTGAAATAGAAATGAACTACAAAGCATTCATGCTATTCTCCTAGCTAGGGAGTGTACCTTCATCGTCAGAAGTGACTTTCTTTCCAAATCTCTCATTCTGTTTCGGCTGACAGGACTTTAGGAGGGCATCACTTGCAGATCTTGGCGGACAACTGCTATTTTCTCCTGGCCCCTTTGCGGGCCTTTCTGAGCTTGAGGCAAGTGATTTCTTTTCTTTCAAACGGGGCGGGCCACCCGATTTGGGCGGGGTAGGCGGGAGGTTGGTCATATTAAACTGTTCAAACACGTTCTTTCTTCGCTGAAAAGACTCAGAGGAAGGTGGACAGTGAACAGTGGCAGTGACAGTGATAGTATTGCCGGAGACGCCATTTGTCGACTGGCTATTTCCTGGCACCAGAGCTAGACTTGGCAATGAGCCACTACCCACTGAAGACATACCTGATGCTACCATGTCCAAAGTGTCCTTTATGGTGTCCTTAATGGTGTCCTTTTTAGTCTCTGGAGTTGATATTGTTTCCGTAGATTTTGATATGGGACTCACTGCACCATTTTCTGTCATAGAATCTCCTTTCTCATCTTTGATAGCACCATCAGTTTTACTCCGAGTTGAGCTTGTTCGAGTGGCAAGAAGTCCAAACCCTCTACCTCGTTTTCGACCTCTACCTTGCATCCGTCCTCTAACGGAAGGTTTTTTAACTTTAAATTGAATCCTATCGGTCGTGGAAATGACCTCCTGTTCAGTTGTTGTATCCCCAATGACCTTCGCAGGAGGGGACCTCGTCGTAACTCTCGTAATCAATAGTTTACGACCCCTCGAACGACCCCGCCCTCGTGTAGCTTTAGGTCGAACGCTTTCCGATTCCTGTACGTTACTTTTTTCCGGCACTTCAAACCCATTACTCTCCACACTGCTACCAAGAGAATCCTCTTTGGGTGGACCAGGTGTATTATCATCAGTAAAAGATATCTCCATTTTTGTGGGACCCTGCAATAAAAAGGTTTGTAGCCATCTTAGAATCATATAACATATATATACAGACATTATATCCTAATGACACAAGGAAACATCACACATATCATCATGACACAAGGTAACGTCACACATTATATCATCATGACGCAAGCTGACATCACACATATCATCATGACACAAGATAACATTACACATTACATCATCATGACACAAGATAACATCACAAATATCATCATGACAGAACAAGGTGCTGGATAACATTTGCTTACATAGACTCCATTTTAACCCCACATTCAATTCAATGATTTAATTCAATATAAAATTGCACATCTGCAGAAATACCAAACCAACAAGTATTATTCTTTTAAAAATTTACCAAACCAAAGTTCACTTTATATTAATTAAACCAAGACAACAAAAGCTGACCAATAACGACTAAGAAATGGTGCATTAGTCGTACACATCGATAGAATCAATTGATATATCTGCGTGTAACTTCTGCCAAAAAATATGATCTCCTATTGGCTGTTGGGATTCATCATCATAAAATTTAGTGCAGGGTTCACATTTTACCCATTCAAGAACAATCACTCTCGCAACTCTTCAGCTCAATTACCCATTTCCCCATAAGGTCAGCTCATTCAGGCCTTCACTCATATTTCTTGTAAATGCATTATAAGTTCCTGAAAATTGATCCAGCAAATGTGCAGATCTATAGGCAAATAGCCGATGAGATATACACTGCATGAAATCAGAGCATGCAGGAAATAAAGCAATTTAAATACACCAAACCATTACACAATTTTTTTTTGTTTGACGTCAACTTTAAATCGGAAGTTATTTTAGTCCACTTTAAATCGGAAGTTACCTTAAAATATGTGACTTCTTTTGGGGTTTCAGTATGATTCAATGATTCAATATGAGGGAGCACACAATAATTAGGTAGTCTAGTTTGAATTAAGCTTGATCGAATATACCTCAAATGACTTCGGTTCCTTATTTGTTGCTTTAGAAACACGTTTCACCAGCTTCGTCAATGGTTTTTTGCCCTGAAGAAAAACAAAATGACAAAAATAATTAAAAGTAGCCAAGTTATGAAATTATCCAGTGACCTCAAATTATCATCATCATGCTATCTATAGACGATTACAGGTCATTATTCCTTATGAGATAAATGACAAAGAAACATAATATTTCTGAAGGGAAGTAACGTTTCAGACACTAAACGCATCAACGTTAATTTCAAAAACCTACTTCACAATAAGTTGAATAACAATTACAAGTGTCCATATTTTTTCAAGTTACCAACTCCATGACTTACCATAGCAACTTTGAGTTTTTTTGTTATGCCCTTGGATTTGACGCCAACAGGTTTTCTTTCAACACCAGCAGGTTTTCTTTCTTGACTCGAGGCTAATGATTTCTTATTTTGACCGCTAGGTTTTCCTTCTGGGCCAGCAGGTTTCCGTTGCTTTTTAGCAGCGGGTTTTCGCTCCTGGCTAGCTGGTTTCCCTTCTTGGCCGGCGGGTTTCCGTTCTTTACTGGTGGGCTTTCCCTCCTGGCTCGTGGGTTTCAGCTCTTGGTTGCCAGGTTGATTTGCGAGTTTTCGTTCTTGGCTAGCAGGTTTTCGTTCTTGACTAACGGGTTTCTTATCTTGGTTAGCGGGTTTTTTATCTTGGCTACCAGGTTTCCTCTCCTGGCTACCAGGTTTCCTTTCCTGGCTACCAGGTTTCCTTTCCTGGCTAGCTGGTTTTCTTTCCTGGCTAGCAGGTTTTCGCTCTTGGCTCACGACAGAACTAGCCCTGGAACTTCGTGAACTTGATCGAGAGCTGGCCGGTTCAGCTCCGGCAAGCATTCGAACAGGAGTAGTACACAAAGGAGCCGACATCTTATCCGACGTTTTATCGGGTTCTGATCCAGAACTCAGTGAGCCCCGACCTCCGCCTCTTCCTCCACCTCTTCCTCTACCTCTTCCCCTGCCTCGGCCACGCACTCCTAATAAGGCAGTCACCATCTTCGCCCCTCCACCTCGCCCTCGCCCTGTGCCTCGACCACGCCGTCTGGCATCCATCTGCAAAGATAGTAAGGTCAAAGTTTAATACAAGATCATTTCATTTAGCGCCAGATTCTTTCACTCTTGATCCGTCTTTAATCATCACACATTATATAACTTGCTTAGCATGTAGGGCCATTAATTTATTGTTGGCTGATATAAAAATTTACATGACTTATTTGTGTCCATCAAATCTAAAACAGATCATTGGGGGATAGGCCTATCATTGTCAATGCATATTGTAAGTTATTTCACAACAAATATTTCATCACAACCTTTCTTAAAGGAAGTAAGTCCGCCAATTCTATGTAAAATTTAACTTAAATTTACAGATCGTTAATTGATAGATTTTAAGTGTAGTAGGCCTATACACTTCCAATCAGGAGAATTGCATGTTTTCCATAATTAAGTGAGTTTAATTAGTGAAGCCTTAATACTTAAGAACTCTGCATTGTTTGATTTGTAAACAAAACAAGACTTTTCACAGCATGAAATACTGTTTGTTTACACTATTGAAGGAAATTATCTTCATATATTGAGCTTAGAATGACAGTTAAGAAAATTTGGTATTTAGAATAGGTTTGATACGACTCTTAATCTTTCTTTTGGACATTGTTTTATTTTGGCAAGATATTAGCTCCAATAGCGTAGATTGTGTCTCTTTTCCATGATACTCGACAAATGCAAATAATCATTTTTATACAACTTCAACATTCAATTTCAGCTAGACATTTATATAACTAAATATATACAAAGAGTTCCAAAGTGCATGAAAATATTTTGCACAAGCTATAAAAAGAAAATTGACATTGATTATATTTTCAATGCCAGTCTTATCATAAATAAAATCCTCATCAACTATAATAAAGATAATGTTTAGATAGTTCCAATCCGAAAGTAGACAAAAATAATATTTAAAAGAACAATTATAATATATCCATAAACATCAGTCAAGGCTCCAGTTAAATTAAGGCTTTATGAAATGTTAAAGACACAAAAATTTAACAAAATCCTCATGGCAGATCTATGCATGTACTAAACCAATCGAAATATTTACCAAAACAAGCAAAGAACTGGCTACAGATACAAATTGACCTTTTTGAGAATGATCCAATCTCATAAAATAACAATAAACTGAGCTGCCACTCAATAATGCCTTGTTTTTACAAGTGGCAGTTTTGATTATTTGCGGAATAAAAAACCTTGGAAACCAGTTTGTTTTGAAATGATTGAGTAAGTGGTCCCTTTTTCATGTTTTTTCTATGTTTTTAATCTGCTGAAACAAAAATATTCTCTTTGAACAATGTAGACCTTCCGAAACTAATCAGTATTTGATTTTATCTTCCGTTTACCTAATCAAAGAGAAAAAGTGCATATTTATTTTATATATATGGTTCATTTAACTTCACATCATTCAACATAAAATTTTGAGAATCTCTATAACCTAAACAACTTTCAAAGATGGAAAAAGCTAATTTAATCAGGAATTATGTTTTTAACTTGAGCAAGAAAATAAAGAAATTTGATAACAAAAATGGCATTCTTATTTTTGAGAACACACATAAATAGACATTATATATTTATTTCTACATAACAACTTTCAACAGCTTTAAATAATGAAATATCTTGCAATCTTTTTTTCAGAAAAACTTGAAATTTCTGCTGGTTAAATTGGATAGTATCATTAAAGTATTTATTACCAAATGTATAACATCTGATATTCCAGGCACTTGTCTTATAAAATATTATATCAAATATTCAAATACATGAATCAAACAGCTCATCAGGCACATGATGATGTTACTCATCAGTATCTAATTTCAACAACAGTTCTACAAAAATATTTTGCAAATAAATTAATCTCTTTCAAATTGGCAGAAAAGAAATAACAATCTGGAACAAAAAGCACAATATCCATAAAACTCTTTTGTACAAGTACCAAAAAATCAATAACCAGAAAAATGGATGATCCATCAATCAAAAAATACAAAGTAGAACATTCGTACGAAGGAAAGTAAATCAATAAGAGCAGGTGAAATGGCCGGATGATTCATTGCTAAAATGTGAACAATTGTCAAAATCATTCCCTATAAAATACACATAACATCTTAAAATTGTAAAAAAAATATTTTGTGTCATCAAATACTAACTTAAGATACACATAAAATAGATAAATAAAATTGTCTAAAGAAGCTAACATGGAATACTACATGTCAGACTCAATATACATAAATCCTCAGAAAAAATTTATAACAACCAGATATCTTAAAAGATTTTCGTTATATTAACAATTATCACTGCTTCAGCCTTCTACATTCTGAATCAGAGATCTTCCGTTAGCGGATGACCGTTTAATCGCAAGGAGGGGGGGGGGGTTAGGAGTTTTTATAAATAAATAATTTCTTGCTCAGGTTTGATGAAATCTTTCTGGGCAGTATTGGAATAAATAATTTCTGGTCGTGGTGTGGGTATTAACAGGGTGTTGTCTTTGATCTTTTTTTTTTTGGAATGAAAATTTGGGGAAGTCAAGTGCTTGAATAAATAATTACTGTCGCCGAGAATTATTTTTTCTGGTTTGAGTATGGCAGGTATAACTATTACCCATCAACTGAGTTGAAGAAATATTTTGGTAAAATTTGTTGGTGTTGCATCATTTTTGACATTTAACTAAACATTTCTCTTCAGATATATACCAAGAAATCGCACTAATCCGCAATAGATCTTTTAGAAATATTGGCCTAAATAATATTGAAGCAATACTCAATCGTTTTCAATTCGCTTTCCACAGATAGGATGACAGGATATTAATATATTTTAAACCTGAAAAAGCACAAATTCTAAACTTAATCTGTAAAACTCATTGAGATATTAAAATAAAGTTATATCAAAATAAATTGCAAATACTCTAGCCTGACCAATGAAAACAAAGGGAGGGGAACATATCCAATTAGAATTGAAGCATTCGGCTCCAGCCTGCTGTCAAGAATTCAGGGAAGCTTCAGTAAAATTTGGTCAATTTGTAAAACAGAATTTAATTACATTATAATATATACATTGCGTAAATAGGCCAACAAATAGAAAAACCATTAAAACAGAATAAACAATCCTACTTCATCAAATATTAATGTGCATTTCCATAAGTAAACAAATATAGCCACTTGTCAATATTTCAATGCTCAAATACCAAATTTATGAGAAGAGCTTTACCAAATTGCCAAATATACTAAATTCACAAATCATCATAATTTTATGATTTCGTTAAAGATAACATTTTACGTCTCATTAAAAAATAAAGGCAATATTTACAGCTTTCGTGATGTTACAACCATTATATTGTCTTAAATAAACTAAAATTATTTTAATCAATTATTGTTCAACAACTGCTGAAGTGCAGATTTTTTGTTTTCCAGATGATCAAGATCATATTTCCAATATTCAGCTCTATGTAGATGACTTGGTCATGACCAGCGTATAAATTGTGTTCCAGAAGTGCTATTTATAGATTAAATAGCATACAAATATTTCTCCAAATTTACAAACACTTAAAAGCAATAGCATAATACATCTTCAAAATGAGACCATCCTAAATAAATAGTTATTATTGGAAGATCATTGATCTGCAATCCATGGATTATTGATAATATAAATAAATACCCGTACACAAAATATTCATATATATATTACAAACAAATTTCAATAAAATCATAAAATATCAATCCAACTATCTTCTATCTATATATAAAACTGAATAGACAGAACTAAGTGGAACTGAAAAACAGTTAAATTAATTTGGTGATTTGGGTCAAATTTAACATCCCAAGTTTAAAGTCGGGCATGAATTTATTTTATCTTATTCAACATCATCAGCAAAGTACAATTGGAAACGAAGTGGTATAAGGAATCAAATGAATGAGATGAAACTATACGATAAATTCATTTTGGATAGATGGGGTGTCGCAAACAAAATGTACAACAAACAGGTCACCCACTTCTAAAATGATATCATGTCAAAACTGATAATTCTTCTATTATTCATAAGATATAATTTATAACTTAAAAAAATAATAAGACATTTGATCACATGCCTATCTTTTAATTAGGCATAATATGAAATTAATCTATCAAAGTATCTTTATCACACATTTGTATAATAGATTAGACAGATAATATCAAAGGCTCTAATGACATCAATAAACAAGCCATTGTCAACATCTGTATTTATTCAGGTGTGATTTAATAACTGAAAAAAAATTATCACAAAAACAGGGAGAGTAGAATATACAATGTCACACTCAGAGAGAAATAGATTGGCAGTGACACATGGCATCAATAGAGGGGTTACTGAGGCATGACACGCCTAAATAGAGTTTACAACATGTGTGCGGGTTGGCAGGAAAATTATTAGCCCACCGCATGGTACATCTAGCTACATTGTAGCAATTTAAATATTCCACGTGTTCCAAACATTAAAATATACATGCATCAAATCATGAACAGTCCCCCGGCCAAATATAATACGTGCAAAGGTGTAAATTTATTATCAGAAGTTCTCCACCAAGCGGACAGATCCAAATTTATCGCAATCCACACTCACTGAGTGGATGTAGATTCCCTGCTGATTTTTAGGTCGCCAAAATATCAAGCGCTTGCCAATTCTGTAAACGACTGATTGCAAGCTCAAAAATAGCAGCAGACCCCCCAAAATATCACGAATTAAAAGAACGGAACTTACTGTGCAGTCGGCGTGCTTTAATTAATCGTCAGGAGGATGTAAACATCACTTTAGAAGTGATTCCAAACAAAGGTTTGCCTTCGCACTCCACACAACTCCAGCCATATTGTGTGAGTGTAGCGCGTGACGTCATTTGCTTGGCCAACTCGCCTTGCGAAAGTAGGTCACCACTGAATTGCCATAGATCTATTCCCTTGAAATCAACTTGCCCAGTCTTTATTGGGTTATCAGCGGGCCCCAAGTAAATCCTATGAACTTGGTCAATGTTCATTACATACAATAGGCATTGCACAATCAAAATAGACACAGTAAAACCCACGGTGAAGCCTAATAAACAGCTGAAAATGAAGTTTAGCTCTGGAGGTTAGAGCTGGAGCTACAGAATTTCAACCTTGAATTCAGTCCACCCAGCTACTAGCACATTAGAACCAACCTGGCTGAGATAAGCTGCCTTATTTATCAGCAAATTTAGCTCTAGGATCCGGTTCTTTGATGTCTAATTGGTTTGTGTCTTGTAGTTCTGTGATAGGACATCAAAAATAGCTGAAATAAGGCCAAAATTGGACCTTGTGGCAACAGAATGTAAAATTCTAGCCTACTTCATTTATTGGACAGGCCTAATCAGGAAGCCAAGATATTTATAACCAGGCCTACTAATTATCTTATCAATTATGACACATGTATCTCTTTTGATATCCAGTTTGTTAAAAGTTTATATATACATCAAAAATATTCCATTTCCTACATGTTCAGATTTGACAAAACAGGACCTTTAAAATTGCACATTTATTGTATAAACAAATGATTTATTTTGGGCACCATAACTCCTGATGCTCCACAATTTTTACACTCCAATATTGTTAAAAAATGTAGACAATTCATTAAATAATCAACACTGAAACAAAAATTAAGGCAACCTCCAAGTGTTATGATTGAAACTTCAATATCAGAAAAATCTGAATGAAAAACTTGGAAAATTAAAATAGACCTTCCATCTGTGTTAATCGCAGAAAATGGATATTGTATAAGTATTCAATTAATTATAATCCGTAATATTACAGTCTTGAAGAAGACTTTTTTTTTTCAGAGCTCGATGGAAAAAACGTTTTATCATAATAGAATAATTTTTTCACCTACTTTATTCTCAGTGTAGGTATTCGGTTTGCTGGCTGTAGGAAATTCTGGTAGGCCTGCATGGTAGGTACTTCATGACAGAGGTTATTATAACTAATTAAAAGGACAATTAAGAACAATATTTTGTCATTCAGTGACTCAAATGTCCAGGTGAAATCTGAAGAACAAGCCAATTGTATGTGAACAATTATTGATCAATATATTATACAACAATAAATCTATTTTGCTGAACCCACAATTCATCTGGAGCTGCTCAATGTGAGCATTTTTTGAAAACTGATTTCTACGGGGTTAGCAATTAAGTTTATGGCAAAGCGATATGCGCCGGATACTTGCTGATAAATATTTATAGCAGGGCTGAAGTAGACCCAGGCGTCAATTGAAAAGCAAATCATGACTGACCAAACAGGAACAGGAATTCAACTGATTAATTCAACTAGTTGACAGAATTCAACTCAAACTAGTTGAATAAATTACAACTGACTAAATCCAACTTTTCAATAATTATTTTTTTAAAAAGGGCGAAAGGCAAGATTCACGAACAATTTTATTCTTGTTTTCAAAATTACCATTATCTAAAAATTTGTTTTCAAAAATCAATAAAGACAACTGATCAAACTCTTATTCACTTTCGAAATGATTAAATCAAAGTGGTTTTCATCCTTGAATATGCTTTCTCAGTCAAGATTTAGTTTAAGAAAATTCCAACTGACTTTGGCAAAACACACCAGTGACTAGTTGATCCAAATACGACTAACTAGTTGAAAATGAGATTCAACTGACTTTATCAACTTAATCGACTGACTCCAGGGTCTAGGCTGAAGAGTGAAGACTATAGGCATTTCTTTGTCTTTAAACTCAAGTTGCTCTTTTATTACAGTTCAGAATATGTTGAGATTTATCAAGAACTCCAAAATTAATTTTTTTACCTCAGTAGGTGGTTGTCAAAATTAAAGCAGTGCACAATGATATTTTTTGTTGACACATGGAATCTAAATATTGAATATAGAACCACATCATGAACTTTGGCCGACATAATAAATTGTTTGATTCTCGGATCGACCAACCAAACATATATTTAGCCTAAGAAATAAAATGAAGTTTTCCCACAATTTTTCTTTAACTGACATAATAAAAAAATGATAATGTGTAAATGGCACAGCCATTTTATTCGCGCAGCACTTTGAAAGTTTTTGTTGCCATAACTTTTATTTTTATTTCATTTTCAATGTATGAAGGGCAGTTATGTAACTGTTTCAAAAATTAGAGAGACAAGAGAAATGAAGAATAGATAAATAGATAAAAAGATAGATACATAGATAGATCGACAGACAGATAGATCGATGAATTGATAGATAGATATATATTAAATAGATAAATAAGATTGATAGATAATCAGCAAAATGGTAAAAAAGGCAGACATCACTGAAAGCTGTCTAAGTCAAGTCTATGTTAGACTTACATAATAGTATAAATATATAATAATACAAAAATGATAACATGATTTACTGTAACATAATCATCAGTTTATAAAGATTATGTTACTTTAATTTTGCTATGTTTTCCTGTTGTCTGTTTTTAAATGAAATTAATCATGTGTTAATAATTTGATTTAGCTTGTCAAGGCTGATAATTAAGTGTTCCATATCATGAAATCCACAGAAATGTGGACAAACCAATGAAATATTAAAATATGAGTAATTGTCTGGAAACCGGTATTAAATGATTGATAAAAACCTATATTTTGGACTTCAGGCAATTTTAATAATTTTGGATTTTGGGATCCCAGGGCTGTTTTTGAGCCAACATTGTACATGACATCACACCAAAATCTGCACAACAGCAAAAGGGGATTGACACCTCATCTTTCATGAAAGATAACTTAAGTTATTTTCACTTCTCCTGGTCACTCGGCATATCATTTTGTACAGAATGACAATATTTATCATTTTTAAATACTTTGCTCAACCATGTCATGGCATATATTGAGTTATTCCCATGCAAAAAGGGTCCTGGATGAGTTATAGTCATGTCATTCCGTCACAATAATAACCTTATTATTGTTGTCCTGTGTAGCATGTATATTTTAGAGATGTCTAAAAGTTAAATTCTACAATGAGACCACATCAGAAAAATATTTTGGCTGGTTTCCTTTAAATTTGTGGTCCGTTAGTCTTCCTAGCTACCCTGTACGGAATGACATTTTGGCTGTGACGGAATGACACAATATGTGATGGAATGACACCATAGCTGAAAATTATAGGCCTGCTGTGGTCCATATCTCCCATGGCTATGTGTATGTACTAATATTGCTCTAGTAAATTATTTCTGAAATGCCTGATTCAAAATCTAATGAATAAAGCTGACAGCAAACTTTATTTAAACACAACTCGGTTTGTGTGACGGAATGACATATTCTAATCATATCATTCTGCCAAAATATTAACCTTCATTTTGTTTTCCTGTGTAGCATGCAAAACTTGGGGGTGCTTCAAAGTTAAATTCTACAATGAGGCAAAAGTAGAAAAGTGTTCTTTCTCATTTTTTCAAATTTGTGGTCAATTAGTATGCCTAGCTACACCATATGAAATGCCATTATGGCTGTGATGGAATGACGCAATACTCGACAGAGTAATTAATAGAGAGGTTTTGCCACACGTTTCCGTGTGACGTGTACGTGGGGGTTGCCATGACAACAATGTAATCAGATAGCACTTGTACAAGTATACGCCACACATGAACGTGCAGCAAAACGTCTCTATTGAAAAACTGTTGTATACCTACAACATAATTGCAGATTCCACTGATGATGACATATCAATCAAATCGCCTATGATATATTGTTTGATAATAAAATACATTTTAAGGTTGGTGGAACAGATTGGGCCATAAACAGATAACAAAATTTCGCATTTTCGACAATTGACTGAGCAGAATTGAAACCAAAATTTTGTTGTCTCAACACAACGTGTGATAGTAGTTGGTACATGTGCATGTATTGCATCGGAATCTTAACAGCTGTAATTGCAATTGAAGTACATATGTCACCCCCTTGAAAGTGTAAAGTTATTCCTATTAATATTTAGCTAGTCCAGCCACAATAACCTGATAGGTCATGGCAACTGTCATTCAGTCACAGTGCCTCTGGCTGGTGTACGTCTTGATACCAACACAAAAACGGTTGAAATTTTTGAATGACAGACAAGCTCACATTGTAGACTTTGTAAAATGTGCAAATATATGTAGTAAAACAAATATTGGAAGAATATGTACAACAAATTCAAATAAAATTGATATTTTCTTTCACTGTCATTCCGTCACAGCAGCAGATACATTTCAAGCATATAGCAAGATACACAAATGTTTATATTGTTTACAATTTTACTTTGAATATGTTCCACTACAGCTATTACGCAAATATACCCAGTTTGGTGTGTGTCACCCAAATACCTGATGTAATAATATAAAATATATAGATTTTTTTATTTGTTTATTGGTTCTGTCATTCCGTCACAAATTAGATCTGGCGACCGTCATTCCGTCACACTACCTATGGTTGGTATATCTCATTGCTCTGACACAGAAACTGATGAAACTTCATAATTTCTAAATGAAAGACAAGCTAAGAATATGTGCTTTGAAAATTAATCAAACTGTAGAGTAAAAACGCATAAGATGAGCAGTTAAAATGAATTATTTGCGATGAGGAAATTCTTATGTTCATTTCACTGTCATTCCGTCACGGCAGTGAATATGCATCATATATATTTTACAGCCCTTTATATGAATTTGCATTCAGCAAAAATGTTGCATATCAGATGTGTCTCAATAAAATATACACATTTACTAGCCCTCCTTCACATGGCATGGCAATTATTTCTGTGTTTTTACAGGAAGAAGATACAATTAATGTTCATTTTTGTCATTCCGTCACCATGGATTTCATGCCATGAAAAATATTGGTAATAGGAGAAAATTGAATTTTTGAGACACCTTTGAAGATGATTATGTTATGTTTTGCTAAATACGAAACTAAATCATTGATAAGAAGCTGGACCCACTTGACCTAATTCCCTGCTGTGGACTGTTGATGTTGAGACCATCACTGTACAATATTTCGAGTCCTCTCTTGTGCTCAATTCGCTTCGCTGTGCGAATATAAACAAAACTTACACAAGTCCATCAAAAATACATTTGACTTACATTCCAGAACAAAGATTCCAACAACATATTCACATGGTAATATTCGCGCAGCGAAACGGCTGCAGGCTATTCGAAATTGATCTCAGGAGAGGACTCAAAAAACTGTGCAGTGATGCTCTCAACATCAACAGTCCACAGTTTGAAATCAGGTCAAGTGGGCCCAGCTTCTTATCAATGATTTAGTTTCGTATAAAAAAAAAACATTCATATAGTATAGTGGGTTGGGTATAATAGGTTGCTCCTAAGCACTTGGCTTGGGGGCCGGCCCTTTAGCTCAACTGGTTTGATTGCGGACCTTTAGAGGGGACAGTATTATATTCATCTTCAAAAGTGTCTTAAAAAATTCAATTTTCTCCAGTAATATTCCTTGTACCTATAATTTTTATGGAATAGTTAATTATTAGCATTGACAAGCTAAATTAAATTATTAACAAGTGATTCATTTAATTTCAAAACAGACACAAGAAAACATGACAAAATTAAAGTTACATAATCATTATAAACTGATGATTATGTAACAGTGAGCAATTAATCTACATGCAAATCATGTTATTGTTTTTTATTACTATTATGCTATTATGTAATGTCAACAATCTAACCTAGACTTAAATTTGGCAGCTTTCAGTATTGTCTGCCTTTTACCATTGAGATGATTATTGATCAATCCATCCATCTTAGGCCTATTAATCTATTTAATATTTCTATTTAATATTTCTATCTATCTGTCTATCTGTCTATGTGTGTATGTATGTATGTATGTATGTATGTATGTATGTATGTATGTATGTATGTATGTATGTATGTATGTATGTACGTACGTATGTATGTACGTATGTACGTACGTATGTACGTACGTATCTATCTATCTATCCATCTATCCATCTATCTATCTATCTATCTACATTGTATCTATTATATATTTTATCTCTCTATTATTCTACATTTATCTGTCTTTCAACATATCTTCTGTCTTCCTAATTTTTTGAAACAGTTACATAACTGCCTTTATACATTGGATATGAAATTTTAAAAAAGTTATTGTAACACTGTAGGTCCCAAAACTTAATTTGAAGTGCTGCGTGAATTTCATGGCAGTGCCATTTACATATTAATAATTATTAGAGTTCAATAAATTAATATACATACATATTTAACAAGTTTATATTTCCACCCAGGGCACTGCTATCTTGATAGTATTGTGTTGATGTACCCCTTGACAAACAAATTGGCATCTTTACATTTATTTCATTTTTTCATCTTGCAGAGTATACTTACTGTTACTGAGATAGAGAAATAATTTCTTGTTCCTTTAAAATATGTTTTTCATAATATTTGACACATATGTATAGAATCATCAGAATGACTTGCAAGAGCAAGACTCCAAAGGAAGATATTTGATAAGATAAGGATAGATTACCTATTCTGACTTTAACAGTTACATTGCAAAAAATTGGGAGGTTTTCAGAAAAACATCAATATACAATGTATTTATTTCATTTAGTGATTTCGTAAAATGTTGGTTATCAGATCTTCCATTTTTTGGAGGCAAGATAATTTAGGAAGTTCATGTTTCCCATTTTAGTCTGAAACAAGCGAAGATGATTAATCAATTTAGGTACTAACTTCATTTGTGAACTGAATTAACTTCATTTGTGAACTGAATTTTTTAAATGACCAACATAACGAGTAATTTGACGAAACAACCTCTTCACTTGTCTAATTAAATTAGCCAATTAAATAATAATGGGGGTTTGCCCAACTTAATTTGTCAAAAAAGATTTTTGGTGCTGTGGCTACAAATGATGTCCAATAGAAGATTGGGCTTAATGATAAGGGAGACTGGAGTAAGTTGTGCCATTTTTTGTTTCAGGGTGATTTTCCAAAAAAACCGAAGCTTGATCATGTAATCTATCTGATATCAAAATATAATACACTGGCAAGAATCAAGCCAAGTCTCAGGGTAACCAGACCATAGGGAAGATCATGGTAGGCATTAAAAAAAGTAAGTCAAGTGGCACAACTTGCCCCAGTGCGGGGGTAAGTTATGTCACATGACGGGGAAATTTGTTCCGTTTAGTTTATTCCAAAAACAACTTTGTATTTCACTTGTTTCTTCAGATAGATCACTTGTATGATGTCTTTAGCATATGGCTGATATGTTAAATAAATGAAACTTATCAAACATTTATTAGCCATATTACACAAGAATAAAAAATGCCACAAAAACTAGAATTATTTATTGTTTAGAGGGTGGTAAAACACTTTAACACATGTTCCTCTAAGTGGAAGTTATTTTACAGCTTATTTAGGCTTTGTGTAAAATGCAGATAAAAATGAATGAATAAAAAATTTAATCATATGTCATATCATTGGCACAACTTGCCCCAATCCAATGGCACAACGTACCCCAAATTGATTTTCTGAAGAAAACTGGTTGTCAAAAATTAAGCAACAATGCAATATTTTAAATCTACCAACAAGAATGTTTCGGATGTACCTACTAACTCTATCCTATCAGAGGGACATCATCTTTTTACAAATACCAAATGCCTGAGAAACAAGAATGTCATTCCTCGACACTTCAAGTTTTCAACAATAAAATTGAATTTAAGAGTGTAGCTTTTCATAGCATTATATATTTGGCAGTACATTTCAAAATGTGTTGACCAAGTGTGTATACATAGGTATACACATTTTTGAATGACTGTAAGGCTTCACACTACAGGATTCACACACATGTTAAAACATTGAAAGTTCCTTACTCTTTATATTAGTGTCCACCTGGAGATGGGTCAAAATTTGAAATCCTTGAAATTTCAGCTGAAAAATTTGTGAAAATTTTTCGCTCCAGAAATGCCTTTTTAAGTTTGTGTTGGGTAGGTCAAACAATCAGCTATCACTGCACTTTCATGTCCAAGGGTCCCAATGCTCTGCTGATCTGTACTGAGGTGATAAACACAGCTGTAATGTTTTTTGACTGTCAATAAAATCACACTTATAACTAAAAAAATCCTGACCAGTTAGGGCTAAACTATCTATTACCAATGATTAGGCAAGTTGCTTGCACATTTTTGGCCAAGTTCCAGGTCTCTAGTGCCAATTATTTGGAGAAACTGAATTTTGATCAATTAAAATACCAAATATGTGTGTCATTAGCATCATGCCTATAACTTGAAATCGGTACCACTTAGAGCTGAAGAATGTATTACCAACATATGGGAAAGTGGCTATTCTGCACACATTGAGCTATATTTCAGGTCTCTATAACCAATAGTCAACACTTTGTAATTCACCAGACAATTTGTTACATTTTTTCTCTTGTAATTTTATATGTAATAGAACATATCCTTGAATCAGAAATTTACAAACAAAAATCAAAATACTTTTTTCATCAATATTTTTGATTCTGAATAACAAAGATGATCTCCACTACTCCCTCCAGCATCCAATGTCTTTGCTAGACCATGTTCCAGATGCTGGACAATGGCAAAATGTTACTGGCGCCCCATAATATTTGATAAGTAGTTGCAGAGAAGCATCAAACTTCATACTAAGCATGTGAGATGCAAGGAAAATGCAAAAATGTTATGTAATATTCTGTTGAAACATTTATTGATAATATATATTCAACTAATTTCAACTCCAGTCATCTGCAACAAAATATTAGTTAGGTAGAGGCAATAAGTCATTTTTTGGCATGATGCTAATGACAGCGTGATGCTAATGATAACTAAGGAAAAAAATCTTTGTACAGACCAATGCAAAAATGGTAGTCTGGCAATATGTGCATGCATTGATTTTATGAACACCAGAAACATGTTCACAGTGATTTTGGTCCAGAAATATGCAGACAAAATAGAGTAGCAAGGCGTTTGCTAATGACAAATTGAGATAGGACAACTGACATGCCAACAGAAATACTATGATATTTTGGTTTACATTAATGATGCAGAGCTACAGATAGTTCAGTTATTTTCTTGGGTTCTCAGACAACGTCAACGAAGAAACGAGTCCGGTGTGATGCTAATGACACAACATTGGAGACATTGACACCACAATGTCCTGCTCTTATACAGAGTATTATTTCAGCTATTGGTAACTAGAATTTAGAAGACTGACAGTCAATCTCCATGTATGGAATATTTTGATTGACTCAGGATCCTGTACTGGCACATATTTTTTGTGTGATAAGTTTTGCTAATATCCTTGTCTATGACAAATGACAACAACAGGTCCTCCATGTGCCTTCCTGCCATCACAAATTATTGTTAAACACTGGAGACAAGAGTTTCAGACTTATCAAATTTTGACCCAGATAAGATTGATCTGCTAGTGTTTGAGTATAAATATACCAATTTCTTAAGAATTATTATAAAGAGCCATGTAAAACTATACAGATATTTATTACAAATAAAAAAAAACACATAATGTAATTATATATTATATTATAAATAAAATACCGTTTTCAAAAGTCACCCTAAAATCATACCATACCAAAATGATCATCTTTTAATATAATTACGTATTTGTATTTCTACATCTTTTCTAAGGGATTATAATTGAGCTGTAACACAATTTTTAACAGTATCCTTTTCAATGGAACTTTTCATCTAAGTTTTTATTTCGGGTTCTAAGATGTGTAATTGTGTATTGCACTGCAACCAACTTAACCGTATTTGACCCAAAATTTTATCACCCAGACATGATGGATCCACTGTTCCAATCCACAGTACCTCAACCCCCTAACAATTATGTTCCCTTCAAGACGGTAATATAATATTGGGGTAAATTTTAAGATTCATCAAGGTAATATTAAATAGATAGTGGATGGTGAGGAGACCAATATTTAGTTTTATGACCGAAGCAGTAATATTGTGCCTTGTGAATAAATATCATTAAGATTATTTTCCATTGATACTGGTCCGCTTATTTATATAAGGTTAAAATCCCATGTTTCCATTTTTGGAAACATTTTTGTCTACCTATAATAAAATGTATCTGTCTGGAGATTTTGGAGAAGAATATAACAAATAGTGGATGTTTAGTCAACCACTGTTGAGTTTTATTGGCCTCAGCAAAAAAATTGAAAGACAGATATAAAGAAAGACAGAGAGAAATGTAGAATAAAGAAAGTTAAAATAAATTTAGATAAAGCATATGATAGATAGATAGATAGATAGATAGATAGATAGATAGATAGATAGATAGATAGACTATTATATAGACAGATAGATGGATAGATAGATAGATAGATAGATATTAAATTGATACATAGGATTATAAATAGGATTGATAGATAATCAGCTAAATAGTAAAAGGCAGAAAACACTGAAAGCTGTCAAATTTAAGTATTTATACCACTGTTTGCTTTTTTTGGCCAATCAGAAGGCAGGATTTCGCTCTGACATAATGCTTATCACAGCTCCTACACCTGACCATGATATTGCATGCTTGGCTGACTACAAGTCGACAAAATTGAAAGAAACACTGAAACAAAACTGACCAACAAAGGATTAAAACTGAACAACACAGACAGTAAACAAGGAAGATTCTATCAAGTATTAAAATTGTGGTCTCAATAAAAAGGCTGTATTCACTCTTTTTTATACCAAAATCTGAAATAATGATCAAATGTTAGGTCACTTGATAAAAAAGTTCACCAACAATTTTGGCCCTATTTGGCAAGTTCAAAGAATGATTCTTTCTTCTTAATTAGGGGGCTACCGCCCCCGAACCCCTGCTTCTTCTTATTGTCATCAATGGCTTTTAAAATTTGCAAATATTTCATCTCAAACCTAGAATTAACTAAAGATAATCTTTCTCACTAATAATGTACTCTAGTTACCTTACCCTCATAGGTAATTAGTACCTAAATTACTTCTTCATGAAGATTTCTTCCTCTTTTTTCATTGAATAAGAAGTGAACGATTTTTCAAAAGTAATATCTAATTGTTAGAAATTGTGTGTTTGTCATCATGACTATAGAATACATGAACTTATTTGGAATGAGCAGACTGTCGTGGCAAGTAATAAAACCATAGAACTGTATAAAACAAACATCCAAAAAATATCACAAGCCTTCACGGTAGAATGACCAGAAAATTTATATGATTTAGTCAGTAGGCTATTTTACATAAACAAAGTAAAATATGTTTTTAAGGAATAAAGTTGAAGAAGAAAAAACACCTTTTACCACTTGACAATCTTCAAATTAGTTTGAAACCACCAATTCAGTCATTCAACAATTACTCACCTGGTTATTTGTTGGAGCCTTAACTGCTTACAGGTCAACGACAAAAGCCCTTAAGTGCTTAAGCAGCTTGATCTGCCTCAGTTCCTGTTGATGTTTGATATTGCTTAGCTTTGCTTTAACTGTGGCAATTATGTGTAGACATGTGACAACTTAATTCCATTTTGTAAACATATCTAATTTATGAGCTTCCAAGAAATCATCATCACTAAATTTGAGAATTTTTTTTCGTAGACTAATGTTACCAAATTTCTTGTTATCATAGTAATGTGTGAAAGGCAGTGATTTTTTTTTTTAATTGAAAGACAGATATAGAATGACATAGAGAAATGTAGACTAGAAAGATAAATAGATAAAAAATATAATAGATAGATAGATAGATAGATAGATAGATAGATAGATAGATAGAGAGATAGAGAGATAGAGAGGTAGATAAATAGCTAGATAGATAGATAGATAGATAGATAGATAGATAGGTAGATAGGTAGATAGATAGATAAATAGCTAGATAGATTGATAGATATCGATAGATAGATTTATATTAAATATTAAATCTATAAAAATAGGATTATAGATAAATAGGATTGAAAGACAATCAGCTGAATAGTAAGCCAACACTGAAAGCTGCCAAATTTAAGTCTATGTTGATCTTACATAATAGTAATGAAAAAACAATCACTTGATTTGCATGTAGATTGATAGCTCACTGTGACATAATCATCAGTTTATAAGATTATGCAGCTTCAATTTTGTTATGTTTTCTTTTTGTCTGTTTTAAATTGAAATGGAATTAATCAAAATGGTAATACTGACTGAGAACAGTCTGCCATTCAAGCAGGCGAGTGAGCAAGGCTGCAGACTGATGAAATTCATGTCGAAATGGGTATCGTATTGGCTTCAAGGCCCCTAAAGTCCGCACTGCTGCCTGTCAGGTCCGGTAATAATTTAATCAAGCTTGTAACGGGTAATAATTAACTATTCCATAGAAATTCTAGGTACAGGGAATACTACGAGAGAAAATCGAATTTTTAAGACACTTTTGAAGATGAATATGTTACGTTTTCACTGTGTACCGTTTGCTCTATGCACGGAGCGACCTAGTTAATCATAAAATCTTTAATTTTGGACAACGAAGAAATGTAATTACAATATAACATAGCCAGTATGCTATTTACGTATAAAACATCTTGATGTGAAATTACAAGCATTAAACATTTAGCAATCAAAAGATTTGGTGATTCTAGTAAAAAATGCACTAAAATATATTAAAACTGCCTAATCTCCCAAAAAACTTAACTGATTGATTTCAAAATTTTCGTGTGCATTTCTTGTACTATACGACAGCATACTGGCTACATGGCAAAGTTTGTTGTTTGCTCTATATATAAGATCTAGCAAAATTTAAACAAAAAAATCATTAATTAGGTCACTTGGTTAGTACAGTGTTTGTTAAATTCAAAGTTAATTCATTGATAAGAAGCTGGATCCACTTAACCTAAATTCCTGCTGTGGACTGTTGATGTTAAGGTGACTCAAGCGTGGTACACTGCACATACTTCTGAGCAGCCTGGTTGCCTAGCAACATAGCGTCACAACTGCTGCAGGCCCTGAAACAGTTGTGATGTCACCATTTTCTGTTCTCTTTTTTTTTAACAGCATGGCAGCCACTAATTTGCTATTTAAATGTGATCTAATGCAGCTAGAAGCATAATTATTTTTTTATTGAATGCACTAACATCTATTCTATGCTAATTTAAAGTTTCAGCTTCTCAGCTTTATCCAAAAAATTATATCAGTTAATTTCAGTCAACTGTGTCAAAAATTGTCTTTATTTATTTAAATTGACATTGGCACAGTCATGGTACTGCAGTAAAAAAATGACTCGGTGAAATTTTTTAATTTTTTGCCATTTGTTTGACAATAACTTGTTTATGATATATGCAAATTTAAAAAAAAATCTGTATGATCGTTTTCCTAAAATTTGATTACTGCCAAAATTGATGCATGCAAAATCTGCAATAAATTAGTGTGTTGGAGCCCTTTGAGCTCTTACAGAAAAAAGAATTTTAACCTTTTTCTTCAAATTTATGGCAAATGTATTGGTGTAAATCCTTGGGAAGACATTTTCTGATGTTTTTGTGTGACAAATGCATGTAATGCTTTATTCTGTGGTACATAACCAAAAACTCAATTTATGACTTTTAAGCAGTCATCAGGCAAAACATGCCGTTACCATGGCAACCAAACGAGTCGGTGAAATTTTTTCATTTTTCATTTTTGAAATGTATAGGTCCCATAGAGTACCTGTGCAAAATTTTAGAAAAATCTGTATGATCAAACCACCATGCTCGAGTCACCTTAAGCCATCACTTCACAGATTTTTGAGTTCTCTCAAGATTGTGTTAATTCCCTTCGCGTAGATATTATAGGATAATAAAAAAAAAAGAAAAAACAGATGTAGAACTCTTCCTTCTTCGATCTATGGATTGAGGTGCTAAAAATCAGGAACCTTTTAAAACCCTTGTCCTTGCCTAAAAATCCGATCAGCTTCACAGGGGGGATCTAGAAAATTCCGGTGGGGGGTCTATCGTCCTATCGTGTTGCGGAACACATAGTTCGCGACATAACGTGAATGCGCGGGATAAAATTAAAATGTAACAATATTAAATGCACTTTGGTTAGGTACACCAACAATGAGGTGTAGGATGATTGACCCTGCCGTCCAACACAGGTCTTGGTGTAGTGGCTAGACCTTGACTCAAACCCGGGACTCAAGGGTTAGAATTTCACAGTACTACCAACAACCCTCTCTGCTAATTGAATAAAAAAACAGAAGTCAATAAAATAAAATGAAATGAATCATGACTCAGCTGATGAAATTAAAGAAAGAAAAATATAGAATAAAGTGTCCAAGGACATTCTTTTTTCCTACTTGAAACTTACAGAAAGTGATCGCTCCAAGGAGCGCATAAGTCGGGTTGAAAAAACGACTTTTTAACCATTTCAAAGCACCAAGATGGTTTACTTGATAACATAATCTACCAAGTAAAGAGTTTTGCAAATGCAGTAGAATCACAAAAGATGATCATTGATAAGACACACACATAAATATGTATAAGGACTCCATAAAGCGACTATCATTGAATACACATGCAATTTTGTGTGCCAGTTTCTAGGACTAAAAACTTATATATATAAAAGAGCTAGTATGTGTTTCTCACATTATTTTTTAACACAAGGTTGGGAAATATAAAGTTCTCTGACAATGAATAATTATAAACAAAAGTAGCTATGAACACGTATCTATAGAAAATGTCCTGCGTTGTGTTTCTAAATTTTTTCTCCTCTTTTATCCAAGTTTAAACAGATCATATGAGAGCCCAATAAATATTCTATCTTTTGTAGAACTTGTCCATGGCTTGATATTCATGACAGAAAGAACTGAAGCTCCATCTTTTGTGCGATAGAAGATATATTTTTGACTCTTATACCATTCGACACCTCTGTCAGCCAATCACATGCCAGTATCTCATGGAAATAATTCACATATTCTTTGTTGTCCAGTTATCCTCTCATGTTTGAGTGTTTGTCTCAAGGTATAAGCTAGTTATTCACCATGGAATCAGGAATATGTGTTTATCACACCACGGGCTAAAGCCCTCGGGTGATAAATCACATACATGTATTCCCTCTCCCGTGGTGACCAACCTATAGGGGAGACCGGGGTAAGTTGTGCCATTTTTTACGTCATGCTGATTTTTTGAAAACCCAAGGCTTAATTATGCAATCTGTAAATAAAACATCAAAATATAATACATTGGCCAGAATCGACCGAAGTTTCAGGGCAGTCCGACCATTGGGAAGGTCATGGTAGGCATTTAAAAAAAGTAGGTCAAGTGGCACAACTTGCCCCGGTGCCGGGGTAAGTTGTGCCGCATGACAGGGTAAGTTGTCCGCTTAATTTATTCCAAAAAAATCTTGTATTTCACCCATTTCTTCAGATAGATCATTTGCAACATGTTTTTAATGCATGACTGACATGTTACATGAAACTTATCAGACTTTTGTGAGCCATTATATACACAAATTAAAAATGCTGAACAAACCAGAATTATTTATTGTTTAGAGGATGGTATAACACTTTTGACACATGTTCCTTTCAGTGTAAGTTATTTTACAACATGTTTAGGCCTTGCATAAAATTAAGACAAAAAAAGATGAATAAAATATTAATTTCTATGTCATACCATTGGCACAACTTACCCCAATCAAAACGGCACAACTTACCCCAAATTGATATTCTGGATGAAAATGATTGTGAAAAATAAACATATAATGCGAAATGAAATCTAGCAACAGAAATGTCTAGATATACCTCTTAACTCAATCCTATCAGAGGGAGATCATCTTATTAAAAATACCAAAAGACTGAGAAACCAGAATGTCAGTCCTCGGCACTTCAAGTTTTTAGCAACGAAATTGAATTTATGAGTGTAGCTTTTCATACCATTAGGGGAAGCTTGGGAGAGTTGGGCCGCTGGGAGGGTTGGGCCACCCTGATTTTTGAGGAAACTAATAGTTTTTTGAGAAAGTTGCAGCCACCAAAATTTTATAAAAATAAAAATCTTTCAATGGATGCAACATTTCTGGCTAATTTGCTTGTCACAATCTTTGGAGAGAAGAAAATTCAAATTTGGATGAAAAACGGAAAAACTGAGCCATGTTACGAGTTTTTAATTGTCTGTCAGACAACAAGGACTGAGAAAATTTTCTATGGCATGCTTGGTAGGCTTGACTATTCAGTTGTTATTAACATATTTTGGAAATTTATAAGAAAACCCGTTTTGTCATAGTTGCGATTTAGAGAAAAAATGGTGGAATGGGGGAGAGTTGGGACAGTGCCAATACTCTCCACCCAAACCCGTGGATAGTTGATACAAAGATGTATGAATTGTTCTGCACACTTTGGTACCAATTTCATATTTATAACTTGCTTGTGTATTGAGAAAATCTACATGTATGGGATTTACTTATTTACGCAATTTTCTGTGATTTAAAAAAACTTCTTAGATTGTTTCAATAGTCTGAAAAAGATTTTAAGACATTGGTAGATGTTCTTGTGTCTCTTGTCACACTATGGAACCAATATGTGATTGTCTCATGTAAAAATTCAAAATTAGACTGCAATTGATCTTCATTAAGAAAGGTGCTTTGCCTTGGCGTCAATTTTTTCATGTAAAATAGTATATATTGGCCAATTACACATGAACCAAGTAAGGTACAGATATGAGATTGGTACCATAGTGTGCAGAATAATTTATACATATTTGTATCAACTATCCATGTCTTTGGGAGGACTGAAACTGATCATTTGTAAGTCTAAAAGACAAGCAGGTTGAAGTTGTGAACAATTACAAGTACCTGGGAATACTGATTGACAATAGACTCTCCTTCGCAGAACACATCAGAGCAACCATGAAAAAAGTCAACAAGCGGTTGTACTTCGTACGCTGTATGATAAAATTACGTGTAGATCCTGGTATTATTACACTCTTCTACAACAGCACCATCCCATCAATTACCAACTACGTCTGCACTGCATTCTATGGAATAATTTCCAACTACCTCAAACAAGAATTGGATTAACCTAGAAAAACATGCCACCGACTTATTGGGAAAGACCACTTCCTGGTTGACTGTTCAGAAGAGTACAAAAAACGGGTCATTAAACAGACAGATGAAATACTCAGAGATCCAGACCATCCATTACATAATGAATACTCACTGATGCCAAGTGGGCGGCGGTACAGATCCGTATACTGCAGAACAGAGCGTTTCAGACTCTCTTTTGTGCCAACATCCATCAGACTCTTAAATATTTGATTATTAATGCCATATGACTGTATTTTAAATATTATTATTTTTCTATTTTACCCAACACTGACTTTCACTTGAATGTAATTATTTTTCTGTGATGTATCAACGTAACAAATTTCACCATGTGACCAATAAATGAATCTAATCTAATCTAATCTAATCTAATTTGTGAGCTATTAGCTAAAATAGCCATTTTCACATGAAAATTCAATGTTAAACCCCCATCTATCTTTGGGGCTCTTGAGCAACATCTAAAACACCTTCAAATGAGCTGAAATTTTACATGGGAGTCAAAGAGGGGCTATAGAACACATTTAGAGGTTAGCCCCAAAGAATTTCAGACTTTCAATTTTTTTGGGACACCCTAGCCCACACACAGACGCATAACATAGGGCAGTTATAATAATTTTAAACGAAAACTTGTGCTTCTGGGGTTAATATATGTACGTTTTGAAATGAAATTTCTGAAAAATTTTGAAAAATTGGGTGTTTCTCAAAATACATTAGGTGTATTTGAATGAAAATCGTCCAGGAGATCAATGAAGAAAATGGATTTAATTTCATGACAAATTACCATTTAGCCCACTTATGTTTCACTTCCATGAAACACAAACTTTTAAAAATTCTATAATATTCAGCTGTTATCAATTATTTCCGCTCATCAAAGCACCAAGGTAAATACAGTTTCTGGAACTTAAATATGTTCTTTACAGTATGCTGAGGTCATTTCATACGAAAATACATTTTATAATTTTGATGGTCATGTCACACTTTGGCTTCATTATTTTTGAGATATGCCTTAACTTAGTACCTCTTAAGGGACCCTCCCCAAAAATGTTTAGTCCTTTCGAGAAAAATCCCTCATACAGCATGTCGAATAAAGCTGTGATTTCCATCACTGTTCGATGGTCAGCAAGAGTCAGTGCAAAGAAAATTAATGCTGAATTGTTCAATTCAACCAACACAATTGTACGATATTTTCATCAATTTGAGTGTTCAAATTTAATCAATCACCATGATTTTTTATCCTAACAATATATTGTCTAAAATGTAAAAAAATTGTCTGAAATTCAAAGCTGAGGGCTAAAAAAATCAGACCATTATTTCTTTTCAGTGCATTATGCTTATCGTTTAGGTTTTGTTTTCCTAAAACAATGTAGCAATTACACAATGGCCATAAAAATTCCTTCTTGATAAATTTAACTATAACATCTCTTGGTTTATACCAGTATATAGTTATAACCATTTTGGTGTGAGAGACCCACCCAGAGTGGAGAGACCAAAATTCCAGAAAAATGTAAAAAATCAAGTTTACATTTTTACTGCATTTTGGTTTTCAGAAAAAATTCATAAGATGTGCCCTCCAACTGATTCAAGTAGTTGAAAGAACTATATTTTATACATCTAAACGCTAAATTTCATATGTCTTTTTTGCTAAATTTGCTGTAATCTATCTTTTTCAGGGCATTAAGACCGCCAAAAGGCACATCTAGGGTATTTAACACATTACATGGTAAAATTAAGTCCTATCTCAAAAATAATGAAGCCACAGGGCCGGATTTCATTGGGGGTCAAAAAATGTAGGGATGAATGTATGCAACAACTTTATATTGCACTATTGCTTTGAATACATTCTTGTGCCAAAGTCCAGAAAATTTCATGACAATATTACAGACGGTTGTTCAGATAATCTTAAAAGTACATTGAAAAACGTGAATTTTTCACTATTTTAGCGTGACATCACATTTTTCTTCACTTGAATTATTTCAGGTGTATGAAATTTGACATATCTCATTGTCATTTTCTTAATTTTCCTTTTATCTCTATGTCCATAGGACTTCATAAATTCATTGAAACGAGTATATTTATGCGCTTGTTTTGACGTCATTGAATTCTTTGTGTTCGAAGGTTGACTTCGAAATAATGAATCAAATTTGAAGCTTCCTGATCAGGGATGTTGTAATTTCCCTTTTACACATGTCAGTTGATCTGTTTGCCATTAAGATCTGGTATTGTTTTGGAACCTTTCATGCTTGTGAAAAATTCATTCAATGAAAAAAATTCCAATGAATATGAGGGAAGGTGCATGTGTCGCACGCGTAACGCAAGGAGTACTTTCATGTGACAAAAAGCTGTGAAAGCTCTGATTTTAACCTGGATTGGCTTGAAACATAGTAAATCTGTGAAGGATCAATAAACTATGAGCTAATACATGTTGGTGACTGATACCTGGTGGGAAAACACAAAAATTAATGCTCACAAAAATATTGATCATATTAAAAAATTTTTCCTATAAATAGTAGAGCAATCATACTAATATTACCTGTTGTGACAATTACCACACTATTTTAGTAGTTTGTACATGTTTAATGACCTAGCCAATAATATAGTGGCATGTATGAAGTTTTTTGAAAATGTGGGGCCAAATTGGCTGTAAAGGGCAATATCCAATCAAAAAACACCCTTTACATTCAAAATTGTGGTACTTTTCCATCAGTTATGACTTATAATATCATAAAAAATCGATTGTAAGCAAATCAAAAATTTTTTTTGCAATTTAGTGCGACATTGTTACTCAAAAATCAGGATTTTATCTGAAAAAAGGGCCAAAACCATGCTTCTTTCATATTTTGCTGAGTTAATACTCACTTCAGTGGCACTTATTTGGTATGAAATTAAAGCCAACAGAACCAAAACATAGGACAGTTCAAATAAAATCATTTTAAAGGAACACATATGTTTCTGAGGCAAATTTAATTACGTTTTTGAAAACATATTGCTGAAATATTATCAAAAAATGTGCGTTTCTCACAATATATTTGGTGTATTGGAAGGAAAACTGCCCTGTAGCCTCTACACTATTTGCCCTATTTCATCACATAAAGAAATAATTTGATTTACTTTGATGATAAATTGATATTTAGTTTAATTTTCTTTTGTATACATGGAAATAAAAACTTTTAAATATTTGACATTATTCTGCTATCATCAGTTATTTCCACTGGTTGGAACTCTATGGTAAATATATTTTCTGGAACTTAGATATGTTCTTAACAAAACTGCATGGTCATTTAATAAAAAAATACATTTAACAATTTTGATGGTCATGTCACACTTTGGCTTCATTATTTTTGAGATAGGCATTAATTCTTGTTTGAACTTATAATTAAAGATATGCACTAGTGCACACTTAATTAGAAGAAGGTAGATGAATCTTCTAAACAAATCAAAATCTTTTGATATATTTCATGTTGTCATCTTGCAGAACGCTGTTAAATAGTTACCTCATAGCTAGCTGTTTGCAGATTAACAGTCCAAACAGTTTCAAAATTAACTTTTAACTTGGTCATGTGATGTCACTGACTTAAAAATGTTTTGTTTGTGTCAGTTATGGTTAATCAGTTGATTAAGTGTTTATCATATCTGGTAGCATAGGTGACAATAAACAAACCAATTAAATGACTTAAGGTACTTCATCGAATAAGAAGATAAGGAGACCAACATAAAACTGTCAATGATGTGTCATAAACAGTTTGCAAATTGAAAATAAGAAAATCTATTTTTCTAGTGGACCGCAAATCTGCAAAGAGCTCAAATTTCACATCACTATCACAATGATTACAATTTTAAGTTGGATTTTCGTCACTTCCTGCATTATTTAGAAATATTATCTGCATATTCTATTACATGTGGCATTGTTCGGCTTTTCGTTTATTTCCATGAATTTACTAAAACCATTATCATTCGACAAATGGATAAAATAAATGCTCTGAATGACTCCTGATATGCAAAAAATGTACATGCAAAATAGGTCATTTTTTCCTGCCATCGTTCTGTCTCTTCCATAAAGTTGCAGGCCATAGAAAAAATTAACAAAACCCAATTCCAAAATGGCTTTTTAATTTTTTTTACACTAGTCAATCTTTTTAAAACCATTCTCTACTTCGACCATCTCACAATCCTCTAAATTGGTCATGCGTCATGAACTGGTCCATTTTGCGTCGCAGGTCAAAAAATATATATTTTTTCTATTTTCTGATATATCATCACAGAAGCATAGCACTATACAGTGTTTCAAACAGAACTTAATTATCTTTTATACTTATCGAGATATGGGCACTTTTTGCCTCCCCCACTCATTGAAATATGTAGACTAATGGGAAGGTTTTTCAGGCTTTTCTCAAAATTGATGTTTTTTAGTAAAACATCTGTAACTTTTCGACTACTTAACCAATTATAATGGGGTTTGTTGCAAAATGATTCTGACTAGTTCCTCTATTGATATATGCTGACACTTTTTACATAAATCTGATTGAGCGATATGAAATCCTGACTGCAAAAACAGACATTTTTTCTTTTAAAATTCCTCTAAAATCCCACCTTCTACTTGGGTTTCCAAGTGAAATTCACCAACAAATTAAGAAAAATTATATTCCCTTCAACTAGGCATGTTCTGGACATTTGTTGTCCTTTTATGAGCCAGCTCGTCTTAAATGTAGCAAAATTACAACACAGGAAGATTTCTGGGTCTGTGGATCAAAGTGATTGGGAATTAGCATAAGAATGATGAATATAGATAGATGGATATATCGATAGATAATGGTAAGTACAGCCCTGTATGGCCTGTTGTGGCTACTCACAAGGTTACATTGATGAAATGAGAGAGAGGGCAGGAGTCCTCAACATGCTGCACGTTTACCCCATGTGAGGGATCTTTTCCTTGCCCAGCACAGGCTCTAATACAAGGATACCCCAATATAGCAACTAATCTGAATGACATCAAGCTTGTTTTTGCTTTTTAAGGGTACATTGAAAATATTTGCGATCACAAACTACATCATTTTGCAATGTGCTTTCTGTAGATTACTGCTAGGTTTAAGAATGACATCTGCTTGGCTTTTCCTGAGAAGCACTCAAAAACCCCTAGTATGACATCTAAAGCATAGCACATGAACTAAAATAACTATCTCAAAAAATAAACCATGATTGGGACAGTGCAGAGGGGCTGATTTCTTCACTTCACCGACTCTGCTACACCGACTCCGGATCCACCCCTGATTCTGACTGACATGCTTCAACGTTCTGGGCAATAGCGTTTTAATGGTTTAAGTGATTTTCAAAAGGATAACAGTTCTGTAAACTAGAGAATATTTCCTTTCTTCTGATGTCAAATATGTTGAAATAACTTAGGTAGAAGTGGTAGAAAAATTCTATTGAATATTTTGTTTTGAAATTTCTTGTGACAAATCCACCATTTTAGCAGACCAGTTCATGACGCATGACCCTTTAGGCATAGTTTTGATTTTGCCCTGTAACTTGAGCATAATAATATTTGTACATCATTTGTTATCAAAACAATGTAGGGATCACCTAATTCGAAACAAACTTGATGATTGCGGGCAATCAGCATGTAAGCAATTTCATAGCACAGAAACTCTTTTCACAAAAATCCACAATGACATCGTGTTGGACAAGAGCAAGGTCAAAATAACCAAGCTAGCATTGTTATAAAATATCTATCAGCTGCTTTTCGCAGAATTGATCACAATATTCTATTGTCTAGACGGAAAACTGGTTCAAGTCATACATTTCTGAAAGATGACAGTCTGTCCTGATAAATGACCAAACATCAAGAGTTACCACTCAATTTGGCGTCCTCCAGGTTCAAAACTTGGTCCAGTTTTATCAATTATATTGAGGATAAGCCTATGCTTTTTTAAATCTGCTTAATGGTTGACTGCATTGCAAAGCTAGCTGTGTCACTGTTACAGTCAAGATTGACTCAAGAAAAAGTTGTTACCATAAATCGACAATAATTGGTCCATGGCAAAGTAATAAGTTTTGGTTTCTATAACTGTCATGGCAATTAGCAGATGCACAATTACCTTTTCTTACACAGATGCTGCCGTGATATATTAAGCTGCATGACTATAGCTCAGTTTGCTCAACAATAACAGTTCCCAAAGCAGAAAGCAATACCAAAATAAACTTCCTGACACCTGAGTTGCTGGTTTGTCATCATATCAGTAATAGTCCAATTCTTATTATGAAAGGATTAGCTATCTATGTATTCTAAATGTGGGCCTTTTTTCATAATTCTCCAAATAACAGGAATATCAATGTTTCGAAAATATTCTGAAGTTGAGTTACTTTCAAATATGCCCATTATATTGCTTCTCAGTACAAAGGGGATCCAGATGCCAAAGAGGCCCATTTACCACTTGACATGGACAAAGGAAATTCCCGAAATAATAGAAAAAAAAATTGGAATATTTAGTTTGTCCGTTTAGTAATTCCTTGACTCAGACTGTATCAACAGTGTTACCTGTTTTTTTAAATCCACCTGTTGTATTGTAAGACTGACTTGCCTTCTGTGGCCTCCTTGCTCCCTAAGTCGTATACTATTTTTAGTGCGTTTTGCAACCTGACAAATTTGTATATTTTTGTCGACGTAATTGATGGACATCTGTACTCCTTAGCCCGCATGGTCCCAAGTGTACAAGGAACAATCTTTGTGTTTTAATTTTTTTCAATTGCTTACATAGGTATAAAGAGATACATGTAGACATACGTTTCAATCTCAGTTGACAAGTTAGCTGGTACATAATTCTTCCAAAATTAGTGGTGGATATTACGGAAGGATATCAATTTTAGCCATTAAAACTTATTATATCTTACAGTCACCAATGGTCTTTTGAATTCGCTCCAGTTCATTAAGGGGCCGACCGGATGATCTTGGGGGGGAGGGCTATGGACTTTTGGTGAAAAAGAAGATTGTTTCCCACTTGACACTGAAAAAAAAAGTTTGTTCAGCAAATGGAAATAAAAAAAAAGTTTGTTTTCACCTGTAGCTAGGGTACCGTAATGTTAAAATTCCGAAAAAAAAAGTTTGTTGCGAGTATGCACGCGACAAAAATTGTTTGTTGATAGACCGCAAATGAAAAAAAGTTTTTCCCGAGGGTAAAGTCCATAGCCCCCCCCCCCCCAACAATTGTCTGGTCAGCCCCTAAATAAATATCATATCAAAGCAAAAGTAGCAAATTTGGCTAATAGTCACATAAAAATACCCTCTAGCCAGCCTTTTGAACCCCTGAATGAAACTTCAAAACATACGGTTACAACCAGAGTTTTTGTCTTGGATATCATGGCTGCTATAATTATCATGATGAAAAGTCAGCCAATGGTCCCTCCAGAAGGCCAAGGAGGTACAGTAAACAGATCAGGTCCAAGGCAGAATGTGAACTGAATATTAGGCTACAGCATTGCTGCAACAGACGGTGCTGAAGAAAAAGAGCTGCATGCTAAAATTGACAAATTATACCAGCTTTAAAGTTCTGCCCAAACCATGGATTTACTTGTTGGTCAAGCTTAAAAACAGTATTGTTTCTGCTTTATGTCAGCAATTAGTTTCCAAGACCTTGAATTTGCTTTTGCTTTTATCTTATCAAAAAGCAATTGCGGCATTTACAGAGCTTTCACTCTTGAGTTATTATTAACTCATTAATTCCCTTAAGCTGGTTTTGAGGACTTAATGTTTGGTGTGACAGACACTGTCTACAGGTGATGCAACACTGAAAAAAAGGTTTGTGTAAAACAGACAAAATACACGTTAGCTGGTGTCCATCCAAAATTTTGTGTATATCAGACAAGATTTTTATGTGAAATAGACAAGGAAATTGTCCATCTTGATCATTTTTGTGTGTGATTTGATCAAAGAAATGTCAAAAATACACATACCGTTTGTCTAATTGTAGACAAAGAGTTTGGACGGACACCAGCTAATGTTTGTTTTGTCTGTTTTACACAAACCCTTTTTTCAGTGAACTACTTATTTGTATACCACTGTAGACCTGTTCAAAAAAGACTTTCTATTTTATTTTAATGCAGGATGTAATGATTTCCATTCTCCAACCTATAGAATGACCACATATGACAATTTTTTCACTTTTGAACTTTGGGAATGCCTGCCTCATGAGCCATGACGTTTTAATGTTTAATTTTGTCAAAAATCGCAAAAAATATCTGAGGGGGCTGTTATATTTCTCTTCATATCTTTATCAGAATTAATTGTAGAACAAAATAGATGGTGTCATATGAAAGCTTGTCAAATTATCTTCCAATTGAGATCTATAACTTGGTATTTGAGACACTTTCAGGTCTCTTCAAAGCAGAAATGCGTAAATTTTAGGGAAAATTTTCATGTCGAATAGTGTATTTTGCCTCATATGCTAATCAAATTGATCATAGAGCTGCATGAGTGGTATCATTTGAATGCCTGTAAAGTTGTCTTTAAATGGAAACCATTTTTAAAATTATTTAGATAGTTCTCATTGTCTCTGAAGCAAAAATTCCCCCATTTCAAGGAGCTGGAGGCGGGTTGTATCCAGTATTCTATGCTGGGGCAACTGAAAGACCCTGGGCATCCCTTAATTAATAGAGTATGTGCCAGACTCTCAGTCTTCATCATCATACGGCGGTCACCTGCCTTGATATAGCCCACTAAGGTGCTGCAGAGGTGTAAAACACAAACAAAAAAAACAAACAAACAAGGAGCTACCTGCCTGATCTTATTCATTGCAGCACTGTATTGACTAGTAATGTACAAAATCTTTTGTCTTATTAAATAATTTCACTGATGTTGTTTCTGAGTGATTGGAACATTTTAAAAATACTTTTACCATGTCCTTATAATAACTTTCTATTGAGGAAATACATTGTTGGATTTGAGCTGAATTGAAACAGGCATCATCAATAACTTTAGTATTATGATATTTATTTTAGAAAATGCAGTTAAACTTGACTTAATATTTTGAGCAACAGAATGCCACAGTTGTCAATTCTAATAATTATGCTGTGAGTAACTCGGTGTCATTTTTGTGCTACTAAATGAATAATGGCTTTAACCATGTTTACGGTTAAAAAATCAAAGATTAACACAATATATATATTGACAATAGGAGGTCTACACAGTAAAATGTAAATCACTCATGGCTTATAACTATCATACACCAATACTATGACATAAATCAGGGCCTAATATCACAAATATGAATTGAAATATTAATTGCAATGTAACACAGTTCCACAGATTACGTGTATAATGAATTGTTAAAGGTAGCCAAGAGAATGTGGGTTTTTAAAACTGTCCACCTTCATACCATTATATGCCCTAGCTAGAAAATGAGTCACCAACAAAGCTGTTCTGGGTATGTTGCTTTCTGGTGAATTCTTATTATTTTATGACTTATGTTTAGTATCAGTGATTTATTGCTTGAGCAAAACTGTGTGTTGATATAATAGACTTCCAGCCACTCTGCCCCGCATGTTGTTCTTGATCCCTCCAAGTTTCTGCTGGCTGAGGTATCCATCATAAACTTCAAGGTGCCTGAGCTCAGACAATGAGTGTCACACCAATGCAATGAAATCCAATATTGTGCTAATCATTAAATTGTCAAACTCAAACATGATTAAAGTTTTTATTTATTTAGTGGCACAAGGAGGACACTTAGTTACTTATAGCATTATTATTAGAATTGACAACTGCGGCATACTGTTGCTCAAAATGTTAAGTCAAGTTTAACTGCATTTTCTAAAATATATGTAGCACATTTGCTCCAAGAATGTGCCAAGGTAACACTGGCTGTTGAAAAATAACAATACTTAAGTGATCAATGATGTTTCTTTCGATTCAGCTCAAATCCAACAATGTATTTCCTCAATAGAAAGTCATTATAAGGACATGGTAAAAGTATTTCTAAATTAATCGAATCACTTGGAAAAAACAACAATGAAATTACTAAATAAGACAAACAATTTGTAAATTTTCTGGTCATTGCAGCACAGCAATGAATTAGATCAGGCATGGAGCTCCTTGAAATGGAGGAATTTTTGCTTCAGAGACAATGAGAACTATCTAAACAAGAGCAGGTATACTGCTTCCATATCCCCCATGCCCTATACATCTACCTATACCCACCAGAATTCCAATTTTAGTTATGCCAAATATTTCCACCAGGGGGACAATTGTGCATACATGTAAGGATGTGGAGACACCTGGGGGTGGAGTTTGCTTTTAAAAATAACATGGCTGCAGGCCAAAAGCACAGCAAAAAGTGTTTGGAATTTGGAAATGGTTATGATATTTATTGATTTATGGTCAGATTTGACAAGTTTAGGGGGGTCTTTGAATGTTGGGAAAGGATGAGCATTGTGCATGGTGTGGTGTTTGAGATATTTGATGGATGCCATGACATGGAGACTAAAAGTAAAATCCCCCATAGCATAGCATGGGGGATAATAATTTTAAAAATGGTGTACGTTTAAAGACAACTTTATAGGCATTCAAATTATACCACTCATGCAGCTCTATGGTCAATTCGGATTAGCATATGAGGCAAAATACACTATTCGACATGAAAATTTCTCCTCAAATTTACACATTTCTGCTTTGAAGAGAACTGAAAGTGTCTCAAATACCAAGTTATAGTCTCAATAGAAAGATAATTTAATAAGCTTTCATATGACACCATTCATGTTGTTCTACAATTAATTCTGATAAAGATATGAGGAGAAATATAAGAGCCCCTCTGATATTTTTGGCGTTTTTGACGAAATTAAACATTAAAACTTCATGGCTCATGAGGCAGGCATTCCCAAAGTTGAAAATTGAAAAAAATGTCATATTTGGTCATTCTATAGGTTGGAGAATGGGAATCACTGCATCCTGCATTGAAATAAAATAGAAAGTCTTTTTTGAACAGGTCTAATACCACTGTCTTCAACTTCCTGTCAGATGTATACATCCTACAGTCAACCTGGCACATGCACAGTGCACACGTATCTTGGATGGGACTACCGATGAGGCCACTATTAATCATGAAAAATTGGAATTTATTACCAGATAAGTATGTGATGTGGACTAAGATTGGATGGCAGTAACATAACGTTTGCTCTTAACAAGCAGATAAAGTCAAAGGTATTGATTTGAAAATGGACATGGCATAAATAGGCCAAGTGAAGCCTGTTTTATTATTTAATGAGTTTTTGAAGCCTATGTTTTATTATATTATGAAATGTTGCCATTAAGTTAAGCAGAAAATTACAGATATATGTATTCATCCAATTTAGACAGTAACAATTTCAGTAATGTTGTGTCAAATTTAAAATCACATGTATGCATCAGAGTTCCCACAAAATTTTAAGATGGAAATTACTCATTGAGGTAAAGATTCACCCCAAAACAAATCCATGTGATGACGTTCGGCTGATGTCAAGCCATGATCCATCCGATTTACCGAGAGAATGTCACAATCAAAGAAATTTGTTTCCATGACTTTCTAAGACCACAGTTTTTTCCATGACTTCTCAGGACTTTTTTAATGACTGTAGGAACCCTGCATGCAGTTTGATAGCTTGAGTACTTGAGTAGCTACTGCATTAGACAATATCTATATAATTATCCCCCATGCTATGCTATGGGGGATTTTACTTTTAGTCTCCATGTCATGGCGTCCATCAAATATCTCAAACACCACACCATGCACAATGCTCAACCCTTCCCAACATTCAAAGACCCCCTTAAACTTGTCAAATCTGACCATAAATCAATAAATATCATAACCATTTCCACATCCCAAATACTTTTTGCTGTGCTTTTGGCCTGCAGCCATGTTATTTTTAAAAGCGAACTCCAACCCCAGGTGTCTCCACATCCTTACATGTATGCACAATTGTGCCCCTGGTGGAAATATTTGGCATAACTAAAATGGGAATTCTGGTGGGTATTGGTAGATGTGTAGGACATGGGGGATATGGAGGCAGTATACCTGCTCTTGTTATATTACCAAATAGGTAAAATTATTTATTAGTGGCCCAAGACCCAACAAATCATGATCCGTAGATATCTGACATAAAATAAAGTATTTGCTTAAAGACTCATAACAACTAAGAATCAATGATTGACTAAAATTGACGGCTTTTTGACTTCATTGAAGTCCACACTAAAGCTAGAGAGTTTCTTGGCTTAATTCAATAAATGATTTAAACATGAAGAGTTACTTCCATGCAAAACGCATTGTAAAAACAATCTTAAAATAGTTTCTTTCATGACATTTTCAGTTTGGTCCAGTATTTTATTACCAGAGCAATTTCTTAGCACCCTAGAGCATGCATTTATGCTCTAATAAATATACTTGGGTAAACAATTCATACACAGTCCAAATATTTTATATAACAACATGTCAACTTTGTCAGAGAGTAGCTATAATATATTTATTCCTTCTAAAACGATTCGAGTGAAAGGTCTTAGTGTCACACCTTTTTAGTTACCAGCCATCTTTTTGCTGAATTTTAATTATGACTATGTGATGATAATGTTTCCATATTGTTCAAGTTCTGGTTCTTGATCTTGCATACAGTGAAACCCGATGCGTCAACCAATATCTAAATTGCCAATCTCTAAATAGTCAAAAGACTAAAAAAGACTTGATTTAGATATTGGCAAAGAAAAAGCCATGCCCATCACTGCAATTATCGTCTTTTCGGGCCACTTAGAACATTCACAAATAGTGAATGCCCATCTCTGCAATTATCGCTCACATCTTTTCTGAAATGCGGATCGCGGTTGCGGGAAGCGGGATCGCGGGATTTGCCGATTTTTCTGTAGAAATAAGTGAGTTAGGCTGGGTTTTTATTTGAAGGACTTCTAATAATGATAGAAGCGTAATTTTTGCACCAGTAGATGCGTCTTGGAGAGACTTGTTCATTCAGCTCGGTCACAAGTTCATAGCTTGAATAATGTGACAATATTCGTTAAAAGTAAAATTGAAAATGAATAATCTGAACCTTGATTCTTTCACTGTCTGAGTATTAGATTTGTCTTGGAGAGATCTGTTCAGTTTGCCTGGTCATAGATTCATAGCAATATATATATAGAAAACATTCCATCAAAGCATGATAATATTATTTAATCTGACTAATTGAACCAAATTAAACTTGAGTTAAATTTTAAATAATAAACTTAAAAGATAGTGTCAGAGGGGAATATATTATGTTCGTTCGGCTTGGTGGGGTTCTGAGGGCTTAGGTCTTCAAACAGTAGGCTGTTAGAATTTGAAAATGCCAGTAATTTTTTTCAAAGAAAATTTACATATTTAGTTTTTTATTATATTTTTTGGTTAATGGGCCTACATATATATATGTCCCTCATTTGGTGTTCGAGTATGTACAATAGGCCTTCTGTGGGTTGCCAACATGGCCAGTGTGGGCAGAAAAAACACACAGTTATCTAGTGAACTAATAAAAATCTTACTTGGAGTAAAAAAACGAAATCAATTAGCAGTCCACAAAGTAGTATGTGGATAGATTAGAATTTGATCCTATATTTAGGCCTATAAATAATTTAAGTAAAAATTGATAAATTCTAGAAAATTTTCTAGTCAGGCTAGGGCAATTAAACTGACCTCTAAAAATAGCTATTTTCAAGCCGAATTTAATGGTAAAAAAATCAAGTTTGTATCTTTGCTAGAAGTCACGCAAATCGCAAAAAACCGAATCCCTCATTTTCGGGATTTCCGCTGCTGTGCCCCGCATTTTAATATCAAAAGTGGGCGATAATTGCAGGAATGGGCACGATTTAACTATTTGTTAATGTTTTAAGTGGCCCGAAAAGATATTTATAGATGGGCAAATTAAGCCAATAGGAACAAAAGTGTGTCAATAGTTAGAATAGCTTATTGTTCCTTTCGGCAAAGTATGCCAATAGTTACAATAGTTTGCCAATAGTTAGAATAGCAAATTGCTCCTTTGGGCAAAGTCGTAAGATTTTGCCAAAAGGAGTAATAGTTTGCCAAAAGTTGAAATAGTTTGCCAATAGGAGAAATAACCATGCTGGATTGTAAAATTGGGCACGATTTGGAGATTGTCTGCAGCACCCGATACAGTTTTCCAGGCAAATGCTCACACTTCCATGCCCCTTACATTTCCATGCGCTTGTGCTCCCTGCCCACAATTTTGTATTGTTACTTGAAAAATAGCATATTTTCGAAGCCATTTGGGTATTTTAAGATGTTTTTGTCAATTAGATGACATTTTACATTTCCATTTTAAGATATTTTTTATCAGTTAAATGACATTAAAATCTTTACATTTCTATTCCAATTATCAACTTTTGCCTAATTCACCAATGTAACATTATGTTGACAAACACCAATAAAAATAATCCAAGAAGAAATAGCTGTTTCTAATGCTTTTTTGAAATCACATGTCTATGATGGTTGGCAGCTTCCTTTGTGGACAGTACAACATTGCTGTATAGTGCTTGTTAAACGACGCAGATTGCAATTATTACATTGGACCATTCTATGATATTTTTTGGCATCTATGGCAGTCGAGACAATTTTTCAGAGTCATAATGTTGTTTGTCAAATCAAGGTTTATACCTCCTTGATTGCTTTTGTTTTAACCAAAACTGCCAACTCTTCCCAAATGCCATTTCTGGTGGTGGCCGGAGTAACCCCGACACTGACTTGGAGACTCAGGATAACATTGGCCGTAGTCATAGTTTCATCAAATTTGCATAACATTATAAACAGTTCCTGTGTAGTTTAAAACTGTGATATATTATCTTTTTTGTATAAGCTTGCACTTGACCTACCCAGATCGAAGTAGACACTTATCTGCAAAATCACACGTTTTTGCAAGTCTGCTTCTTTCCAAAATGGCCTCCACAGGAAGCACTGGTATCATAAAATGGAAAGAATAATTTACCAGGGACGGACGCAGGGGAGGGGGGATGGGGGGGGGATACATCCCCCCCCCACCAGACCAAAATTTATATATTTTTACATGTTAATTTTATCAGCGCGCAGTTGCGTTATGTCGCGAATTATGCGCTCCTCGACGCGATAGCCCGATAGACCCCCCCACCGGAATTTTCTGGATCCTCCCCTGTAATTTACATACATGAAATGAAGAAAAGTAACTCTAGCAGATGCAAAGATGAATTTCCTGGTATCTATATTAGTTGGATAGATTCAGGACTGGCCAAAGTTTTACAGAACGGCCAAAGTAACCCCGTTTTACGGTGTCAAGTGTAATGGTCACTGTCATCACTAGCAAAGCCAAATTATTGTTTTTTGGGAATAAGCCACATGATATTATATTGAATGTCAATGGTGAAAGAGTAGAGGTAGTAGATGAAGAAAATAACTTGGGTCACAATGTATATAACTGGAACTATGACCCTATGACAAATCTGGTCAAACTGAATTTGTCACAAAAGTTAATTAATACCTTTTTGTGGTAATTTCTCCAGTGTATCTGCTGAGGTTAAAAACATTGTTTAAACAATTTCGTACCAGTTTCTATGGCAGTCAGTCGTGTATGTTGTATCACAGTAGTTTTAATGAACTTAAGAATGTGTGGAGGAAAGTTATGAGAAAATTATGAAATTTTCCTTACAGAACTCATAGAGTGTTATTACCTTTTATAACTGGTCAGAATCCATGTGATGTTTTATATATATTGTTTTTATTATTATCTTTATATTCTTTTTACATTTTTACTTGTACAGATTCTTCTTTCTGTGAATAAAGATATGTATGTATAAAATAAATAATGTAGCACTAGAAAACGAAAGTACAATGACATATTTGGGAGTCAAAATTGACAATTGCTTAACAAAGTTCCTCATTATAAGATATAAGATAGCTCAATATTATCAAACATGCATATCGCTATTTTAAAACAAAGTATTGATTATATCACAACAATATGGAATACTACCAGTTCAAGTGATCTTGACAAAATTCAAAGGTTACAGAGTTGTGCTGCAAGAATAGTAAAGCAATATTTTGATATGTTGAAGTAAGAGGAATAGTTTTGGAAAGGAACTGGGATGTTGAATACCAGGAAGCGATATCTCTGTTTCCAAAACTTAATAATTTTCAAACTCACATGACTCAGTACACTTACATAGAAAACAGTGTACAACTGTACATGTAACTATAGAGGAAGAAATAAGCGGAATTGATGCAAGAAATCATGTTATGAACCTCTGTACTCTTTCCTCATAATAAATTCCATAAAAATATTCTTTTCTACACAGGGACAAAAACATGCATGGAATGCCCTATCCAATTATATACAGGACTTGCATAACATAGATTGGTTCTAAGTGTTGCGGAAAAACTATATCAGCTAGGGAGACCACATGACATGGTGAAAAAGTGAGAGAGGCGGGTTATTTTAAAAATATGTTTGAGTTAAAAGGTACTGTATTCCAGTATGGTTGTCAAACCACTGGAGAAATGGGTCACACCAGTTCAGTAGTAAAACCATGTAAAAGATACGGTGCAGAAGAGTATTGGATTCTAGAAAGATTGTCAGACCAAAGAAGAAATGTGTCACCAGTACGGTTATCAAACCACTGGTTCAAATAAATAATGGTATGAGACAAAAGTGTCCTACCTAAAGGTCGTAAGAATAATATATGTCAATAATGTATACAATTTGTATATATTGTATACTGTATTGGCTTTTTTTCTGAACAAAACAAAAAACAAAAGTTTTTTGTTTTTTTAATACATTTTAATTAATTGCATGGTGTATCTAATGTTCTTTTATTTACTTTGTTTTATATAAATTTCTTTTTCACTTTATATTTTACCAAGAATGACTCCAATGAAAAACAGCTTTACTTGGTGATTGGGCTATCCTTTGAAAATATATTCTAATAATAATAAAGGCATTATGACAAAACAGAACTAGTATGTGAATGGCACAACTGTAAATTTATGCACCATTTATCATTGGCTTAGAACTACTACAAGGCCCATCTGCCATTGTCTGTTCACATAAGCCTAACCATTTACAGTCCTCATCATACTTACTTGGAATCTCAAGTTCTTTTCTGTGCTGTTGAACTGTAATGTCAGAGATGACGCTATTCTAGCATTGCAATGTATGTAAATTAACTACAAGCTGTGATGTCATTTTAAACTGGGTCAGATTCCCCGGCAAAGCTAGAATAGAGTAATCTCTGACATCACAGTTGAACAGCATAGAAAAGAACCTGAGATTCCACGTAAATATGACTGTAAATACAAATATATTTTTCTAAAACGATTTGATAAATACATAGAAAGATATATGATAAACAAATAATTTATGATAGTTAGGCATTGGCCGGCCAAGTATACTTTATTTAGGAAATTTATTCACCCTTGGAAATATTTATAAAGCTAATAAAAACAGACCACAATATGCATATCTCTGCTTACAATATTTTTTATTTGGATATAATATTTGTTATTCCTTATTTTACTTCCTGCGTCAAACTACTGATTAAGCCTTCTCAGAAATTGTGTTGTAATTGAAACTAACACTGATCACCAAGGAAGTTTAAAAATATTTTATTTCAGTTACCATATCAAATATTGGTATTGGGTATAATTAATTAATTCAAGTAATATATTTTCCCAGCTACCAGGTGTTTTCATAGTTTTTATTTCTGAATCAATTGATGAGTATTCAATAGTTGATAAAAATAGGTAATAGGAAAGAAAGTAATAACATAGTTATGGAAATATCATTTTGTTCTACCCTAATCTTTTTTCACTGATTAGAAAGTTTTTTAAGTTTGTACATGTACTTTAGAGAGAACTGTCGACCCATTACATTCTGCTCTATTGAACCTTCTCAATTAAAGTTCTTGTGCTGCTCCAGTAAATTTTGCAAAAATATCATTTTGACATCAAATGTGTCATGACCTTGCACTCCATGATCTAACGATGAATCATGTGCCAATCTGAGTGGGTTGCAAATTTGTCAGCTGGGCTTGCAAATTTGTCAGCTGGGAGTCAATGCATGTATTTGCCTGCTGACAAGTGTTGCCTACTGGCATGTTGAACTGATTTATTTTTTATTTATTTATTTTTATTTATTTCTTCAAGCGGAAAAATGCAAGGTTTTCCATATACAAACTTAGTAAGAATAAACTGGATGAACGAAATAGCACCTTTCGGTGATGAACATGTACGTACATTTGGATAAAAAATATAACAAGTCCATTTGAAGTGACATAGATATTCTAGGTAATGTATGCATGTAATAGTCTACGCCAACACTTCCAGACACTGGATAAATACGGTTCAGAAATTATGATACTAACAATAATACTATTCTGAGAACTACGTAATCTCTAACATAAATTTGTATACAAGATTCCTGACCAACATATATGACTAGTTGGCAAGCTCCTGGATACAAACATGTGACTGGCACTACAACATTTTGACTCAAAGAATAAAATTCTATAAACATTATTATAAACAACATACAATTTGTTGATAGCACCTTTGGTATGTTTAAACCACAAATGAGCAGAGTGCAATCAGTACATAGGTGTAACATAAGCTCTAAATGACATTTGTTTAATATTCTAAGAGCAGTAACCAAATTTGCGGATTATTTCATTTCCCCGAGCATGCAGTTTCAGACGCTGCCTGGAAGTATCATTATCATCTTTCAGATCATCATCAATGATATGGCCAAGATAAGTATATTTGGCACACAGGGGTATCTTTACATCATTCATAGTGAAGTCAAATTCAGGAATATCATTGTTAAACATCTTACTTTCAATAACAAATATGTTACTTCTGCCACAATTGAATAGTATAGAGTGAGATTCACCATAGTTTTCACATATCCTCAAGAGGGAATTTAGACCCATGGCAGTAGGAGAAATGAAGCTAATCAGTGCAAACATGGCTTTTTTAAAATCCAGTAAATGTGTGATATTAAAACATAAATGGGGCCTGTACTACATGTTTATAGCTATGGCCAGCTAAGGACGGTTGCTGACTAACAACACAGTTGGCAACATAACATATAATTTTATCCAGTTGCACACAGTTGTGAATCAAAGTTACTCAAAAATGTGTGACCATTGTGCTGATTTGGACATTATATATCAGGCTGTCATGGTGTGCACATGTTTACTCTGTTAAAATTGAATCTCTATATTTTATTTTCATAATAACCATGGTCCCTCAACCATGCATGTGGAATTCACAATTACGTTTGTGCACTGAACTGCTCTCTACTGAGCTGAGGTTCGAAACAGGTGATTACAACAAACAGTAAATGCCAAACAATGCTAATCAAGATAATCCAGCTAGCTATTTTGTAACAGGGCCCCTTTAAACACCATCAGAGCATAAGAAAATGTGACAAAGCCAGGGAATATTTTCCATAGAACTTATAATAATTATTTGAACATTTGAGCATTCATTTATCGTATCCACATGGAATTGTTAATTGACTATATCTATATTTTATGAGATAGCTATTATTTGGAACGGCTAACAGATCAAATATAGGATACTCATTTACAAGAAAAGGCAAGACAAATTCTCCTATGGCCATGTCAAAACAGAATTTTTTGCCAGCCCACATCGAAACTTTGAAGGCTGTCAATCAAATATCAAAGATGCTTCTTCTTCTTCTTCTTCTTCACATTATATCCCGCCTTTTGGTAATAGGCGAACCTCCCTTGGGAGTTGGCTTTCAGTCCATATCCATAGAGTTCCTCATGATGTCTATTTTTAGACATATAGAGTTTGAAACCTTGTTGGCTTCACATAAAAACTTATTAAAAGTATTCAGTTTAAAACTATTAAGATCACTAAAACCACTAAAACCACTAAAATCACTAAAACCACTAAAATAGCTGCCACCGTTTAAAATTGCCTGACATAATTCCTCCTTGGTTTTTGGCACCACAATGCCTTCGGATGTGTATAGCTTTTTCAGCTTGTCAATGCCCTCCTGTCTGCTCTCCCGTGTATAGGGGCATGCAGTGATCATGTGTAGAGTGTCCTCTGTTTCTTCATTGCAGAGTTTGCAAATGTCGCTGTCAGTCAGTTGAAATTTCTTTAGCATCTCTTCCGTTTTGTAGCGCCCTAAGAGCATTTTTGCTCTGATGTTTGCCGACTCGGTAGCTCTCTTGGTGTTTTCCGCGGTTGCCCATATTGGATGGGGTTTTGTGTTTATTTCGCTCCGGATCAGCCATTTCAGTGATGACTTAGCAGATGAGGAAACTTGAAGTTCTCTGATGGAAAATTCACTAATTGTCTTCTTTATATAGTCCTTGTAGATTTTCTTCGGCCATGGGTACAGTATATGTTTATCTATGTCTATGTGATATTTATCTCCTAGGTCGATGACGAGTTTTACCCAGCTGTACATATGGAGATCTCTGATGGCCAGTTGACGTTTGCAGAGTTGGTATAGATGATGAGACTGTGGTAGTCTGCAGATGTTGCCAAATAGAGTCATGATCTTAATATGATAGAGTGCTTCCACAGTTGGAGATCCCATTAGCAGATAGATTGCCTCTGACGCTGTATTCTCCGGCAACCCTTGGATCTGTCTGAGCATTCTTCTATAAAAATATTCCAGCTTTTCCAATTCTTTCTTCATGAGGACTACAGCATCTAGACCATGTAGGAGTTTAGGAAGAATGTACAGCCTGATAATTTGAAGTGAGACGGCCGGACCCAATCCATCAGACCCGTGTAGGCCAAATTTCATCAGTGTATACGCCGTACGTCTGGCACTGCTGATCAGGGTATCAGCCTTAGAGAGTGATGCTCCCTCGGACCAGGTCAGGCCCAGGTGTGTAAAGCTGGCTTCCTTAGATACCATTTTGCTCCCAGATACCAGGTCGAATCAAATTTCTCTAATTTTCTTCTTGGATGAACCAGGGTTGTTACAACGGACTTGGTAGGATGAATCTCGTATTTTCGAGCCCGAGCATAGTCATAGGCAACATTCAGCATTCCTTGGAGTTCTTCTTTGGAATTACTGAGCAGAAGAACATCATCTGCACACGCAGGGCTGCCGGTGAAGATAGTCCCTATGGATGTCCCCATCTTCGTTCTTTCAAGCGAATCTAGGAGATTGTTGATGTAGACTTTGTATAAAACAGGTGATAGCACACCTCCCTGTTTGACACCTTGGCTAATGTTGTACGATCTACTGTCAATGCTCTGCCATCTCACAACCTCCTTAGGGTTGGAGTAGAAGTCGTTGACGATCTGCCAGGAGTTTCCGGTTATGTTGAGGTGTCGAAGTTTCGATGCTTCAAAGTTACACTTTGCATAGGTTTGGTCCACAGTGACTAAATATTCAGCTCTAAGTCGTTTTCTATAGCTGACGGCAATTTGATTTATATGAATTTACTTTTCCTGAAACATGTGCTTTCTCCAAGCCAATTTTTTGATCAAACAGAAAATCATGAACGACATGTCCAGTGTTGCCACGTTGTTGCACTATGAATTACCCGGTTTGCTTTTCGTTTGTTTGTTTGTTATTTATTGGACTACACATTTTAATTACAGCTTGTCTTTACGATAATTAGATATGGCTTGCTTTATTTGTATGTCATTCATTGGACAAAAAGATTTACTCTTTGAAAGTCTTTATATTAAAACAATTAAATGAATTCAGTGAGCTGTATTGTAATTGGTAATCTATTCATTATATATAAATCATTTATTTCATACACATAATCATACAGGTATTGGAATACAAGTATGACTCATCTTTACATTAGCATGTTTTTTTTCGAAAACATTATCATAGGTACTTGATCATATTTTATATATATACAGAAAAATAAATAAAATATGAGCAATGATAACCTAACATGTGGACTTTTTAATGATTGGTTGTAGGTCGGATTGCTCAATTATTATTGTCAGCTATATCATATTATTTTACTTTTCAAAATAAATGCAGTTGAGGTCAGATCTATGTTACCATACATTTCAAATATCACTGGCTGGGCATGTGTTTACTTATGAACTGTTATAACCCAAAAGCCATTTGAAGGAAAATCATTAAAAAGTGCTGCTGTTGGCACAAAAGTAAGTTAACATCATGAGCTTACTAATTTAAAACTTGTTTTGTGGTTTACACAGTTTTGAATTTGTGATAAGCATCCATTTATAATGTGTTCTACAAGGATTCCTATGGGAAACAAGTATCATTGCATCGCTGTGTCAGTAACCTATTGACCTACAAAATTCAGCCTCCTCATGTTATCTTAAATAGATTGTGTTTGCTCTTTCATTTTTTTTTTCAGATTGAATGGATCACATATTTGTATTCTCTAAAGTGATGAGCAGTGTCACACAAAAAATTAATTAATTTTTACACAATTGATGGCACTCCTCCAAACTTTGTACCAACATTTACTTCAGCTTTAGTTAAACGACAAAACAGGCAGTTTTTCTTGTTGCAAAAACAATTCAGGTGGCTTTTTGTGCCATTAAAAAGTATATGATGCTCTTGGGTATACGTTGTACACAGATCAACCATGTTCTGTAATCCACAGATTGTGGAGCTAAGCAAGTACAGATCATCCACCTTCCCAATGTGCCCATGAAATAAGGTCCAACATGACAACCATAAAAAGACTCCTTTTAGTTGTCAGTAACTTATTGGCCTACAAAATTCAGTCTCTATATTTCATACAATCAAATATTCTCATTTTCTAATTTTGCTCTATCTCCATTTGTCAGTTATTATTGCCAGTCTACAAATTAGACTCTTAAAAATAAACATCATTTTATCTTTATATTTAAACAGAATTAGTTTGCATTGTCATTATTTGTCGTAATTTCATTGGCCCACAAAATTCAGTCTTTATAATTTAACTTACAGTCCTTGTCATACTTACGTGGAATCTCAAGTTTTTTTTCTATGCTGTTGAACTGTGATGTCAGAGATGACTCTATTCTAGCATTGCAATATATGTAATTTAACTACAAGCTGTGATGTCATTTCAAACTGGGTCAGATTCCCCAGCTTCTAACCAATGCGAATCCACCAAACTGAGGATCACAGTTTCAACTCGGTGTCAGAGTTAAAATTGGGACTGGGAAAACCCATGCAATTTTGACATCACAGCCTCTCAGCCAATGGGCTGCCAGAACAAATATACATAACATAAGCCAAGTGTTTACAAACAAATTGTCAAGGCCTTCTGTTTATACCAACTTCCATCAAAGTTTAAAGTTGTAAGTTAGCTAGTTTGTAGATTAATCAAACAACTCTTTGGGTATTATAACAGTTGTCTACTGTGAATGCTCACAAAGCTGGCATTTAGGTAGGATTAGACTGGTGATTGCTGTGATAAATCACTGGGATCACAAATTTAATGCTTCCTTCTATATATCAATGTTTGAACTGTGATGTGTAGTTTACTGTCAGCCCATTGGTTATCAAGCTGTGATGACGTAGTTGTAGGGGCTATCCCTGATAAAACTCTTACTCTGACACTGTGTTGAAACCATGATGCTCAGTTCAGGAGGATCGACAATTCGACATTGGCTAGAAGCTGGGGAATCTGACCCAGTTTGATATGACATCACAGCTTGTAGTTAATTTACATATATTGCGATGCTAGAATAGAGTCATCTCTGACATCACAGTTCAACAGCATAGAAAATAACTAAAAGTATGACAAGGACTGTAACAAAAAAGATGTTCATTTTGCTAGATCTTTATTTATGAGTTATATGCTGGTCGATATATTTGACTCTAAAAACAAATATTATTATTTTCATCATATTAACAATTAAACTGATTCATTTTGCCTCATCTTTATCTGTTGGTTGTATGATGCTGTTCAAATTTAATTTTCAAAAAGAAATATAGTTTCACCTTTACTATTAAATATATTACATTTTTTCTATCTTTAGTTGCCAGTAAGTTTTTGGCCTACAAAATTCAGTCTCTGCATTTTAATCTTTACAATTAAATACATATACTCATTTTGTGCTATATTTTACGTCAGTTATATGGTAGTCGACCAAGTTTATGTGATCCTTACAATGAAACTGATTTAAGTTTTTCTATCTTTTGTCAGTTATAGATGTATTAATAATTTTTCTATCTGAAATAGATATAATTTTCATCTATCCAATTGAAAAGAATCAGTTTGCTTGGTTTTTATTTGTCAGTAATTTATTGGCCTTCAAAATTCAGTCTCTACATTTCATCTTCACAATTAAATATTTCAATTTTCCTCTATCTTTATTTGTCAGTTATATGCTGGTCTACCCTTAGAAATAAATTATCTCATAATTTCATCATCTTCACATTTACAACGCTTAATTTAGCTTCATCTTCATCCGTCAGTTATTACAAATTTAAATCCTTCCATCTGTGCAATTGAATAGATTAAAAAAAATTTATTTTTAGTTGTCAGTAATTTAAATCTACATTGGCCTACATAATTCAGTCTCTATTTTCATCTTCACAGCAAGTACGTAAATTTTATATTTTCTTTATCTGTCAGTTATATGATGGTGTACAAAACAGACTCAAAAAATAAAAATAATTTCATTTTTGCAATTATAGAGATTCTGTTTGTTCTATATTTATTTCTCACTTATTTATCGTTACACCCCAGGACACTCAATGACTCCTCAGGTGTTACCTTTCCGCATTTTTCATCTTCACAATCAAAGATGACAAAATGAATATACATGTGGGCAAGCAAACAGAATCTATTGATTCAAAAAAATATTTATAGCGAGTGAATTTTGTTGTCCAATAAAGGACCAGTAAGTAATATTTGTACAGAACTAACTCTCAGTATTTTACAGGAAAAACAAGCTATTTGTGTATCTTTTGCTCAGTCATGTGCCTTTACATGTATGTGACTAATACAATTTAAAAAGATATCCACGCCATGTTCATACATTTTCTTAGAAATTAAAATTGATGAAATCAAAAATGTCCTCTCCAGCCCATCGGAAATTTTACTCTGATTCATGTGTTTTAACACTGGATTCATTGAAGAAAAGGCCATGATTATACTAAATAAGTAAACCTGGATGCCTAAAAAGGGTTTTTATAAGTATTGAAAATGTCAAGTATATTGTCTTTCGTCATCTATTACACTATTATGAGAAAATCGAAATTGAAAAAAAAGTTTTTTTATTTTTGTCATATATCAATATAATTGGAATTTTTTGCTATTAACTGAATGACTTTACAAGATAATAATCAAATATCTAGTTTATGGAGCCATCAAAGTTGATTTTTACAAAGGCCCCTGACTTTTGGTCATTTTCGACGTTTCTTCGCTCCAAAACACTATGTTTGACACAACCAAACACCATGAGTTTCAATCGTACAGCAACAAAACTTGGCATGGGGTTAATAGGATACCTAGGGATAATTCACCATGGCAATTATGTGTCTTTTGAGACTAGTACCCTACTCAACAAATTCTTTCAGGGTAATTGTAAGCCAGATTTCTTTAATTTTTTAATAAAAATGGTGAAAAAAAATTGTGGCACATTTAATCAAATTTATATTTTTTTAGGTTGATGTTCCTATGTAAAAATGTCGCTTGATTTCCATGAATAAAAATGGGTGAAAATTGTTTTTGGACGGATATTTTTCCTGATAAACTGTTTTTTCAAGAATCAACCCTTGCCTACTTTTAGGAGTGATATTTTGGTAGTAAACCAGCAAATCACTTCAGTCCTCTTTGACTATAGAATCAGTAATAGGTTAATTTTATGACAGAATGATGGAAATTCTAAAATTTCAAACTTTATTTTGACCCCCCCATGAGACACTTTGAGTGTAAATACTGCGAAACTGCCCATGACAAATAATGATATAGCAGACTAAATCTATTTATTTGTAAAGATAAAATAATATTTATTTCTAGGAGTCTGACTTGCAGATCTCCAAAAAAGTGAAAAAAAAATTGAGCAAAGTGAATCTATTTAATTGGAAATGTGAAAAGTGGCTAAGTATTACGGGTCTAATTTGTAGACCGCCATATAACTGAGAAATAATGATAGGGCAAATTAAATCCATTTAGTAGTAAAGGTGGGAAAATAATTTTGTAGGCCAATAAATTTTTAATAATTCAAGAAAAATAATGGTTTATATAGTGCCAGTTCCAAAATTACTTTGCTCACTGACGCTTAAACAATAATAACTTTAACTGTAATAAATTCTGAATAAATGAGTTTTAAGGATTTTCTTGAATGCTTCTAACGTTTGTTGTTGTCTAATTTCATTTGGTAAGCCATTCCATAGAGTAGGGCTTGAGACGCTTAAAGCTCTGCTTCCCCAATTATTCTTGATATCTATACCAAGAGGAATAAGTAGGCTCTTTTCAGAGCTTCTCAGTAGGCGAGGGTTAGGTTTGCGACATAGTAAATCTATCAGATATTGGGGTGCCTGTTTGTTCATAATTTTCCATGTCAAAGTCATAAGTTTGTGTTTAATCCTGGCTTGGATGGGAAGCCAATGCAGATTTTTCCTTTTATCTGTCACATGATCTCGCCTTTTGAGTTTTTCAATTATCCTTACAGCAGAATTCTGCGCAACCTGGAGTTTGTTAATAGATTTAGCTTTTATTCCATATAGAAGTCCGTTCCCATAGTTCAGATGAGGAGTGACGAGAGCGTAAGTTACGGTTTTTTGTATCTTCATAGTTTCAACAGTCTCGAATCCGGGCTATATTGCATTTATTCAGATACGCAGCCTGACACATTTTGTGATTTGCCTTTCCATAGTCATATTCTTATCAAAAATGGTACCCAGATTCCTTAAAAATCAGCAGAAGCAATTTCAGCATTGTCCACATTTATTGAGTCTACATCCAGGGTCTGCAATTTGTTCTTGGTTCCAACAATAATTAGTTAAGTTTTGTCACCATTATTGCAGAGCTTGTTTTTGTGTAAGAATGAACAAATATCATTTTTGCAGTTTTCCATCCTCAATCTAGCCTCTTTTCCATCATCTGCATTTGGTTTGAAGGGTGTGATCAGCTGTTCATCATCGGCATATTTCTGGTCATCAATATTGTGCAGTTTAGCAACCTCGCTATGGGGTGAGATATAGCTGTTAAACGGAATAGGTCCAAGTTTAGAGCCTTGTGGGACACCATAATTCAGATTTTTTTACTCACATTCGGTACAACTGACAATAACTGACTGTGTTCTGTGTGAACTTCTGTCTGATAGGTAAGATTTAAACCAGTTCAGAGCCATGCCTTTTATTCCATGCAAGTTTTTTAGTCTTGTTCAGTAGAATCTTTTGGTCAAATGTGTCAAAGGCTGCAGAGAGGTCCAGCAAGACCAACATTGAAACTTCCCCTTGTCATTGTGAATTTTGGTGAGTAGTGTCTCAGTGCTATGAAAAGGTTTGTTTGCAGATTGCCTTTGATTATGGAGACCATTTTAAACTGATTCAGTTAGTTCTATTTTTCTTTGTCACTTTTGTGTTGGTTTGCATTTTAACTCATAAAAACGTATATTTCATCCTTAAAATTAAATTTAGATAATTTTCTCTATCATTCCTGTCAGTTATTAATTGGCCTACACCATTCAGTCTATATAGGCCTATCATATATCTGCAATAAATCAGATTCTGTTTGGTCCATGTTTATTAAATTTCAGTTATTTGACAGTGTACATATTAGACAAAATTCAGTCACTATATTTAATCTTTCCAAAATGAAATGGATTCAGATTGCTCTGTCATTACTTGTCTGTTATTTGGTGGTCTACAAATTTTCCTTTGAGAAATAAATATTATTTGATCTTCACAATTTAAAATATTCATTTTGCCAGTAAGTGGATCGTCAAAGATCATCTTGACGAATTCCTACCTGTAATAACTGAAATAGTAAATACATCTCTGCAAAGCGGGACTATGCCAGAATCGCTCAAACATGGCGTCATAAGACCTTTATTGAAGAAATCGAACCTGGATACAGTACTTAAAAATTATAGACCAGTCTCCAACCTAAAATTCCTCAGCAAAGTTATTGAGGGTGCAGTTATTCAACAATACACTGACCACCTAGTTTAATTGTAGAGAAATATTATATTTAATTTTATGGTTCTAATATGTAGACTACCACATCTGAGTAACTGAGAAAGAATGATAGGGCCAATCAGCATTATTTTTAAGGATTTTCGATTAGGAGACCTATCATGAAGATCACATGGTATTTTATTTAATGAGTCAAATTTTTAGACGTCGATATAACTGACAAATATTGATAGAGTACAATTTAATTGAGTTTCTTGAACTCTAAACATGAAAAGTAGAGACTGAATTTTGTAGACCAATACATTACTGAAAAAAATAAAGATAGAGCATACCAAATCTATTGAATTGTCAATAGGCAGATGTGTAAGCCACAACATAACTGAAAAACAAAGATTAAAGATAGAGCAAACTCAGTCTATTACATTATAAGGATGAAACGATAGTTGATTTTAGTAGTCAAATTTGTAGACCACCACATGACTGACAAATAGAGAGAGAGCAAATTGAGTCTGTTTAGCTGTAAACATGAAATGTAGAGATATGAAATAGTTATAATGATGAAACCCGGAGACTGAGATTGGAAGGTCAATACATCACTGACAAATAATAATGGACCAAAATAAATATATTCAATTGTAAATGATGATAAAGTAAATTGAATATATTTATTTATGAAGTGGAAATAGTTGTAGGCCATTCAAATTACTGTCAAATGCAGATAGGGCAAGTTGAATCTATTCAGTTGGAAGGATGACACAATATTTATTTAATTTTTTAAGTCAAATTTGTAGACCGGCATATAACTGACAAATACAGATAGAGCAACTTGAATCTATTCAATTATAAAGATGAGATGTATTTAAGTTGAATTTTTAAGGGAATGAATACTGATAAATAATAACAGAGCAACTAAATCTGACTGCAAAGATGAAGTTATGTCTATTGAGGAGTCAAATGTTTGGACCACCATAATAGACAAATAATGAAAAAGAAAATTGAATCTAATTATACAGTATAAATACATGTACAGAGACCTAATTTTGTCGGCTTGTCAATAGGCCTGCTGACAGATAAAGAGCAAAATTAATATATTCTATTGCAAAGATGAAATATGGAAATAGAATATTTCTGGGCCAGTAAATTACAGTCAAATAAATAACAGCGTATAACTGACAAATAAAGACAGAACATACTCAATCCCCATAATTGCAAAGATGAAATAATATATTAATCTTCATTGGTCAAATTTTAGCACCACCATTATATAACCGACAAAGATAGAGAAAATGTATTGAAAAGTAGAGACCAGATTTTGTGGGCCTTTAATTATTGACAAATAATGTCTGAGCAAACTGTATCTATTAAATTGTCAAGACATAATGATATTTATTTCTGAGTGTCAAATTTGTAGACTGCCATATAAATAACAAATAATGATGGAACAAATTGTATTTATTAAATTGTAAAGATGAAATATAGAGAATGAATTCTTATTACTAACAGATGATGTATCAAATTGTAAAGATGAAATAATATTTATTTTAAGAGTCAAATTTGAAGACCACCATATAATCAACAACAATTATTATAAAGAGATAATTGGTCTTGTTCTGCTGTATAAAAAAATCCACCAACTGAAAAGTTATGATTATTTATGCATTCGATATTCCAGAAGTAAAGAAATGCTGTTGCAGAAACAAAGTTTGGACCGCATCAATATTTTGTCAATATCAGGATAAATAGGTGCTTAGCTGAAAATTTCCTCTTGAATTTTTTGCCTATCAAGTGTACAACAGAGAAAAATATTTTTGCCACTTACTTGAATATGTGTGATAAAAAAATATTGGGTGGACTAAACTTGTGTCTAATGCTGCTTAAAATCACAAGGATGCTTAATAGCACATCAATTTAGATGAGAATAGAAGAGGGTGAATGATTCAATATAATTTTTAAAAGGCAAGTAATAAAACCATTTATCCTGATATTAACAGAATGTTGATGTGGTCCAACTTTTGTCTGATGTAGCTATCATTAGTCCTGAGTAAGTATCTGACCAATGAGGAAACAGGAACACTTAAAATGAGAAGAAGGAGGCGGAAACAGGAACACTTAAAATAAGAAGAAGGAGGCGGAGGAGAAAACGATGAAGAAGAAGAGGAGGAAGAAGGAGAAGGACAAGAAAGAAGAAGAAGAAGCGATGCACATATAAAAAATATACACATGTAGGAGAGTAAATGTTGTTGGCTCCCTTACCCATTTTCTGCAGTGGCGCAACTAGGGGGTTTCGAGCGGAGGGGCACCTGGGGGGGGCACGCGATTCTCTGGGGGGGCACCCACAATACTAATTGTACATTTTAGCCAAGGTTGGAAAGTTCATATGGGGGGCACCTGATGGGGCACAGGTCCAATATGGAGGGCACATGCCCCTCGGGCCCCCCCCATAGGGACGCCACTGATTTTCTGCCGATGAGGCATTTTCTTTTTTATGGTGACGCAGAGATAATGAGAATCCTGCTTGTATGTAAAAACACTTACTGAGGAAGCAAAGAGAATGGATCTGGAACTAACTGCGGAACAGCTGGTACTGTGATAATCTGCAGTAAATCAGCTCCTAATAATTGTAACCATGTATAGTGGACTAATTGTGTTCCGTTGGAAACCAAGCTTCAGCAAGCTTTTCCAAAGCATTTCCAAACTCAAAGGGCACACAACGTAAACATAATGTTGCAAATTGGTGGTGGGCTCATCTGTTGTAAAAAAATAATGTACGGTAGAAATTATGTTGTCGCAATGTGAAGGCAACTTTTAGATTTCTTTACAAAATTGTGACAATGGTATCACACGTTACATGCTAAAGACCTGACAGTGCCTCAAAATGTTGTGAAAATCGAATTTCTAAGATAGCAAACGGGACATAATAAACACCAAGAGCACATGCACCATGGTCACAACATTGCTCCATAGGGAAATATCTTTCAATCCTTTGTTATTGGCAGATTAGGATGTCCCATGCTTATTCTATTCTATTCTGTTCCATTCTATTCTACATATATCATATTCTATACATTTTCTGAGTTGCTGAGTCGAAATGCTCCTGATCTATTCATCTAGAATATTATATTATTTAAAGTTGAATCCCACAGAATACAGCTGCTCGACCTATTGCACTCCACAGTTCAACAAAAATACCCCAGCTGGTGGCTCCCCCGCTTTGTTAAATTGTTCATATGCATTGGAAAAGCCACAGATTTTTGAAAACAGGGGTGGGCTCACTCGAAAGCTGCTGGCTCAGCCAGGAATAATGGCACTAAACTATAAATGCACACATTTTGGGTCGATATACAGGCCTATAATTCAATCTAACTTTCATAAAAATCGGAGAAGGAATCTTTGAGATATCCAAGTTTATTTTAATGGGGACATATTTTTGTTGAACTGTTTTTCATAGTTTTCACATATTGTACACAACGTAACTCTCAAAGAACATCGGTAAGCCCCCTTCGAAGACATGTTTTTCAATAAAGTGTATTTTAAGCTATATTCCTTTAATTTTTCATAAATATTTCATGGATATTGTTCGAGTGACGCTGCTTTTCGTTATAAATCCCACACTCTTTGAGTATTTTTATGTAGGTTTTAATGTAATGACTTAAAGGGCCACAATCATGCACTTTTTTTATCTGTTGAGAGCTTCAAGCACTATATTTATTAAAAAACTATGGTGGTCCTTTCAAATTTGTTCCTAAACAAGTTCATTAAAACTGAACTTACAGGTTTCAATTTTTGCCATAATTTTGGCACAGTAAAAAGCGACCCCTCTTGGAAGACAAATGCTTCAGTGACTGTGATGACCTGTGATTTTCTTTTCAATCATTCAGTTTTGCATCACTAATGATATGCTGAGACTCAGGGGGAGTGGCCTTAGGTTAAAATGAACAGTGATTGACATGGACCAAAATTGACAAACTCAGACCGCAAAAAAGGAAAACAATTCAGGGCATATTTTCATAATAGATATAAATATAATTTTAAACAATGTCTGATTGAGATTTCTATCATCACATGATCCTAAAAACTATATCCTGCAATAAATCAATCAATGAATCGCAATCATCCAATCTTTCTATTTAATATCTATCTGTCAATTGATCTGCAAATGTCCTTTTACTTTTCCATCTCTCCATTCTCTATCTATCTACCTGTCTATCTATATTTATATCTATCCAGTATCCATCTATCTATTTATCTATCCAAAGTATCCGTCTACCTATCTATCTAATATCTATCGATTTTTCCTTTTTTGTAATCAAATGCGATCTGGACTTGTCACATATGGAGCAAATTGACCATTGCCAAAAAAAAAGCAGAGCCAGCCAATCAGAACACAAAGCAAAAGCGTGATTGGGAGTGATGTTGATGGAACTTATCTGAAAACACTTTTCACAGTTTCAGTTCGTCTCAACTGTATTCTGTCACCTTAAATAAGAATTCCATCCAGTGTATCACAGTCATATTTACACCATGTGTCTTGGTCACTCATTGTCCATACACTCTGAGGAGAGAGGGGGAGGGCCACCCAGCCTTACGTCACTGTACAGCTGAGTGAACAACCTGAAGGACCACAAAATTTGGTGAAATGGCAATTTCATAATTTTTTTCTAATCTACAGTGAAAACCAAATATGGGAAATGTTAGATGAATGCACTCGCAACACCTGATTCTTTCATGGGAAGATATGTTTATTAAAAGTAGGATTTCGATGAGTGTGTGCCTTTAAGATTTTGAAAGGATCATAGTTCGAAAATTATGTAGGATAGCCCAACTATTTTTTTTTACGTTGGAAAGCTTTCTTTTTGAAGAACGTTTTGGCAAAGTTTCATGAATATCTCATTGATTTTAGATTTCTTGCTAAGTGTGGGATTCAACTTTAATTCTATGCTATTCTGACGCAAAAGCTACAATATTCTAAGTCTAAACCCTGTGATGTAGTTTATTGTTCTGCATTTTATTGACCTATAAAGATAATGAATATTTTTGATACTTTATGGCAGTGTCTTAAATTATATATAGAATTTTATTGACATAAAAAAGCATCAAACAGATACATATATCATCCAAAAAGGAAAGAAAAAAAAAATATAGATGAATGTGTAATAACATAAAATCGAACAACTACAAACTACTGGCATATATAAGCTCAAGCAAAATAATATATATTCATTGTTCAAGTAAAGATTGAAGACCGCAAAGAATAAATTAATCATTAATCACAACATCATCTATCTAATCATAATAATAGCAGGTCCATCATCTCACTCATAAGGCTTTTTCCTCTCAACCCATAACACCTTGAATTCTACTCCTAAGCCCATCTACTCACCTGAGGATAAACACTGGGAAACTTTTACCCGTCAAAATTCGTAATTTCCACAGTTCCTGACATTCATCCAGGGAATTTGGCCACAAAACCGCATTTTACATATACAACTCTGTAGCTATATATTTATCTGGGCCTACCATCAAGGGCAGTAAAGCATATCATATTGCAGGCCATTTAATTCCCCATCTTTTGGTATGCTCAGCCGGGAAGAAGCTGGTACTTGGTGCATTTTTGCAAACCATCAAAACCTAATGGGCGAACAGTTGTAAAAAATAATATTAATATTTTTTGTTAGACAACAAAACTAAGTCTTATTTATGAGAGAGTACTTCGCATATTACATATAGAATTAAAAGAGAAAAGATGACAAATTGTCTGGTGCATTACCTGACCTGGCAAAGGGCAGAGGAATTAAGCCGAAACAAACCATAGTCAGGTTTAAGAGATGTGAGACTTATAGGACTCACATATGATGTTATAGCCTTTAAGGATGTCCAACCTTCCATCCCCTCCCACACAAGACCCTGCAATGGAAATCTAAGAGCAAGAGCTTACAACGTTTATAACAAAAATACATACCCACTAGGGTGGTTCGCAAAACCAACAATTTCACCAAAGAGGGCAAGACACCCCCTCATTTTGTTCCATTTGCCAAATGATACACCCATGCAAAATTTTGGACTCTTAAGTTAAATAGAACTGGGTGCTCACGGAGCCTGAACTTTTAGCCAAAACAGCAAAAAATTGTTAATTCGCGAATCCACGGTTTTGCATAACTTTGTCAATTTTAAAGCTACAAAGTTTTAACTACCATTTTTGAAATGGCCACAAGAAGACCTTTCATATGAATGGTAACATGATGGGTCTACAAGAAAATTGAGTGGTCAACGTTTTCTTAAATTTCATTTTACATGAAAAAAAGTTTTCGAATTTCATAAATTGTTATTAACATCAATTGAGTGCTAAGATTGGCTTAAACAACATCCAGCATGCTCTAAATATCTTTTATCCTTGGTCTATAGCAGCATGATAAGCCTACTGTGGCTTGATAGCGATTTGAATAATGTAAAAAATGTCAGAATAAAGTGGAAATAATTAATGAAATATATTCAAACGCCTTTATGTCAAGAATGGGTCCTTTATGCAGGTTTAGAGGCAAATACCTTTGTTTGACTGGAAAATTAATACTTTACCTCATTGTTTTTAAAGATATATCTATTTCTAGATTCATTCTCATGTTAATGATACTGAGCAGTGAGCATACTGTTTTCCTTGATGTGATGTCTTGATACTTGAGTATGTAAAAATGAAATAATGTTTAATCCCAATGAGTTCAACATTTTATAATGTACACTTTGGTGATGTCATAAAATGCGTCATTATAGAGACAATACAACAAAATAATTTTGCAGTTGAATTAATTGAAATTAGATGCAGAGTAAAAAATGCAATAGATTTGATGAATGTCGCTTGGTAGATTGTTGTCACTTCTGGTTGTTTCCCTGGAACCTGTGGGAATGTTGGAGTATAACATGTGAATGTGCTCAAAATACAAAACAATGCCAATGATCAGGCCTATCAATATTCAATTATTCCTGATAGGGTCTGTCTTGAAATTACTGGAAATTATGAACCACAAAACACTTATAAGTGACAATCATTAACTGTTATTGAAGTTGAAACATCTAAAATTCTCTACCCTGCTATTCTAGATAATTATGTATGAAGGATGTGACCATACAGTTCTTTATTTTTTATTAAGTCTCAGACAAGCCCACATACTTAGGTCAATCACATACACAAATTTTGCATTAATTCACATTGTAACATCATCAAAGTATGTAAGTTCAAATGTTAAGCTCCTAGCACAATTTTGTTTTCAATACTCACGATGCCTAGCAGTATTAGTACAATAACATTAAATCATACTATTATTAACCAGATCATGTATCTCAATGGCATTTATTTTAGAAATAATGATCCTGAGCATTAATATTAAATCCAAATGAGTGTATGAGGTTTCTGCTACTGAATCAGTGAACCTGTTGCGAAAATATGGAAGAATGAATCCCCCTCATTAACTATTCTGACTTCATTCCGTTAAAAAATCTTCCCACAATCCCCAGCAACTGAAGTATCATACAATGAAGAAATTAGGTATAAATTATATCTAGAATATATGCAAGACGTCTTATTAAAACCAATTTAAGCACTAAAATGATGATTATAACAATTTACGAAATTCGAAAACTTTCATTTCTGGTAAAACAAAATTTAAGAAAACATTTATCACTCAATATCCTTGCAGACCCATCATGTTACCATTCAAATGAAAGGTCTTTTTGTGGCCATTCCAAAAATGGTAGTTAGAACTTTGTAGCTTTAAAACGGACAATGTTATGCCAAACCGCGGATTCGCGAATTAACAATTTTTTGCTGTTTTGGCTAAAACTTCAGGCTCTGCGAGCACCCACTTCTATTTAACTTAGGAGTCCAAAATTTTGCATGGGTGTATCATTTGGCAAATGGAACAAAATGAGGGGGTGTCTTGCCCTCTTCGGTAAAATTGTTGTTTTTCGAACCACCCTAATACCCACACCAGGATCCAGAAGGATTGGCTTTCAGATTTGTGTGTTTTTTTTCACTAACAAATGTACTCAATCATCTTAAAAGAAAGATGAATATAACGTAGGTGCAAGAAAAGTGTTTTAAAACACCATGTCATACAAAATCATGTATGCAAAAACTAAGTGGGACGTCAAAAGTGCTATAAATATAAGTCACAGGAATTTTTCATCCGCAAAATATTTCCAAGTATTTCATTTAGAAATGTCATTTTTTATAACCATTTGATTTTTACTTATTCCAATTAAAAGATTTCTTTCAGTTATAAAAGGGGTTAATCTAATTCTAGAACTACATGTATTTTAAACGAACAGTAATCACCTTGCGACGTGAAGTGTATGTGCTGCATCGAGTTTAATAAATCATTTAACTGACCTGAATAGATTAAGCTTCTTAAGGAATTTAAGGCTCTCCCCCTAAAAAGCTCTAATTAAGTAACAATAAATATTCTGGTGAAAATACCAAAGCTCAGATCACATTAATTTTATTGAAAGCTGACTACACTGCGTTCCCAATTATTATGCAACTACGCTTTTTTGCATTATCTCAAAAAGAAATAACACTATTTGAATGTTCTTTTCACATAATGATAAGTGTACCATGGAGCTTATATCCTGCCAATTTTTCCAATTCTATTGACTCAGTTGGGAGTTATGGCACATAATGATGTTGTGGGGTGTTCCCAATTATTATGCAAATTCTTGGAAAAGCATCCATGGCCACTCAAAATGACCTAAACTAATCTGAAGATGCATCAACATATACCCCATAACACAAAAGAAAAAGTGTAACCATAATTTTAAACATAGATGCATTCATAGCCAGGAAATTCATGTTTTTCGCCTGCATTGAAATAGCATTGAAATAGCAGTTTTATTGCAATAAAAAGCCTCTGTTAGCCAGACAAAATGAAAAATCATTACCTAAGTCATTTCCCACTTTCCTTAGGTTTAGACAAATATCTTGAAATGAATTGAACGCATCCCATTGTCAATGTTATTCCAATGGGAAACAGAAGTGTGAGTTTTTGATTTGGTGTAATATTTTGCAGAGATACCAGATTTTGTGTTTCATCGCACAGTATGACTGTGGTGTGCTCAGTGGCGTCCCTATGGGGGGGCAGGGGGGGGCACGTGCCCCCCCATATTGGACCTGTGCCCCCCCAGGTGCCCCCCATATGAACTTTTCAACCTTGGCTAAAATATACAATTAGTATTATTGGTGCGCCCCCAGAGAATCGCGCGCCCCCCAGGTGCCCCCGTTCACGAACGCCTAGTTATGCCACTTGGTGTGCTATAGATATATTCTAAGCTGGAATTGTATTGATATTAAATTTTTTAAGAGCATGGGAGGCTTCTTTATTGAGAAAAAAGCCAATTTCAATGGTTTTTCAATGCAGTTGTATTATATTGATTTCTTGGTCATGAAGGCATCCACATTTGAAATGATGGTTCCATTTTTTATTTAGTGTTATGAGGTATATTCTAATGCCCCATAATGTTTACAATACCACATGAAAAAACAAGTGGATATATCCCATGTGGTATTGCGTTGTATACTCAATGGTTTGTTGTATACTCAATGGTTTGATCATTGTTGATGATTTCATTGCATTGTTTGCCATTGTGATGTCATATCCATGGTGACGTCACAACATTGTGACATCATCACTTGAGCTGCTATCTGTGCTCTGATTGGCTGAGACCACTGTTGAGTATTGATCATTTTAGTGAAGTTCAGCTTTCTTTGGAGTTACATAATGGGGTATAAATAAGACCAAATGGTTGTATGGTGGTATTTTGAGATGTACTCCCACTCGTGAAGATATCCTGACGCACTCGTGGGTACAGAGGACTCAGGATATCTTCAACTCGTGGAGTACATCTCAAAATACCACCATACCCATTTGGTCTTATTATAATGTCAATTCATAATCAACTTTGTTGATTTTGGGTGGCAATGGATGCTTTTCCAAGAATTTGCATAAGATTGGGAACACCCCAAAACATCATTATATGGCATAACTCCCAACTGAGTCAATGGAATTGGACAAAATTGGCAGGATATTAGCTCCATAGTGTTATTTCTTTTTGAAATAACGCAAAAAAGCATAGTTGCATAATAATTGGGAACACTGTGTAGTTATAAGGACAATATAACTAAAATGTATGTATAAACGTCACTAAAAAGAAATTCTATTAATTTAGAAAAAAATGTTATCATTTAGACTAATGTATTGCCATTTTTGACACAGGAAGAAATTTTCCAAGCAACTGCATGAGATAGTAATGACAACTGTTCATTTACTATGTTATTGCTATCATATAATGTATTATGTGTGAAGAGGCAATTGGTTTGTGCCATCAAAGGGCTGATAGCGTCCATATATGCCCTGTGTGATAGAAGTACTTGCCATGTGACAAAAGTAATTTGCCGTGTGATAAAAGTAATTTGCCATGCGATAAGGCCTAGTTCAAAAATAATGAACCCACACAGCATATTTTCTGTAGGGGTCTTAAAATATGAGAATGGCTGTATGTGACAACTTCATGGTACATTGTTGCCTTAATTACATTCTTGTGCAACTTTCCTGAAAATTTCACGACGTTCTGTCTCATAGTTATTGAGATCGAGTTGAATTACTTTGAAAAACAAGCTTTTTTTCACAAATAAAACGTGACATAACATTTTTGACCACTTGAATTCTTTCAGTTTTACAAATTTGGACATATTCTAAGGCAATTTCTCAACACTTTTTGGAATCTCTACATCCTCAGGCTTCATAAATCCATCAAATCAAGTATTTATATTTGCCTGTGTTGACATAATTGAGCTATTTGGGTTCAAAGGTTGACTTCCAAAAATTAAGTCAAATTTGATGCTTACTTATCTGAGATGCTCTAGTGTCCCTTTGACATGTGTCAGTTGAATCTTTTGGCCCTTGAGACCTAGTCTTGTATCTGCTTACCGATTTTGCAGCTTCTTATGGTTGTGGAAAATTTAGTTCACTAAAAAATTCCAATGAATAGCAGGGTAGGTGAATCCGTCGAAAGCATAACGCCCAGAATACTTTGTAGTGCCACAGAGCAATAAAAGCTCCGTTTTAAATCTGATTTGGCTTGTAATGTTGCAAATCGGTGTAGTTTTGAGACACAATCAAGTAATCCAGGTCCGCAGCTAGTTTCTGGTGGTAAAATACAAAGATTTCTCAAATGGGGCTTTGTCGCAAACGTAACGCTATGGAAAAGATTGATCATATTTTCATGGTTTTCTTGTAAGGAGTAAAAAAATCATTCTAGTATTACTTGTAGTGATAATCAACACAATATTTCAGTAGTTGGAGTATGTTTCAATGTTTCATTATCAAAATTTTGCTCTTTGTGAAGCTTTTCTCAAAATTTGGGGCCAATTTGTTGAAAAAGGCAATAACTAACACAAATTTCACTTTAATATTGTAATTACTCTTACGTTTCATCCAGTTATTATTGATAATGCAAATAAATCTATTTGGGTCAAAACCAGAACACTTTTTTGACTTTTGTGTCACAGCATTACCCGAAATTGGCTTTTTACCTGGAAAAATAGGCTAAAAAACATGCTTCTATCATCATTTTCTCTGTGGCACTTATTTACTACCAATTTGAAGCTCACATGCAGACGCATAACAAAGGACAGGTGAAATCATTTTAGAGGAAAATGTGTACATCTAAGGAGAAAATATGTAAGTTTTTAAAAAAATATTTCAACAAAATTCGAAAAATAATGGTTTCCTTATAAACTAGATTTCATATCGCAAAGCGGAATGAAAGGAGGTGTCCCTTCAACTTGGATGGCACTTCTTGTCTTTATGCGCCATCCTCTGGCTGCGAGGGTGTTTATACTCTTGAATGCAGCAAAAACATCCTGGAAATGAAATGGTGCCTACAGTAGCCAATTTTTTTCATAATCTTTCATATATCTTAAGTGACATAAAGGATTTTGTGTCATAATTGATATTTTCGCTTTCAGTGTCAAATCAGGTATCTGTGCATAACAAATTAATATTTGAAAGTTGCCTTGTTGCTCTAGAAATTTCTTTTGAATGCTGTTTCAACTTGCCACATTGTCAAAATAAAATATTACTGTACTTCCAAGAGGCAATCATGGACCAGCTAGCATGAACTAGGCTAGGGCCTGTATTAATTAAACAAGCTCCAATTTAAAAGTTCACAATTCTTCAATACATAACTTAAAGTACTACAAAGACACTGTAATAACTAGTGTCAGACCAACCAAATTGCCCTAATTGAACTGGAAATCATTCAAGCTTTCTAAAATGGGGTCTGCCGTTTCTGTAGGCCTGATAGTTTTGTAACTGCTGTGACAGTCTGGTCAGTCTGAATGGTCAAAGGCCAATTAGATCGTCCCGCGATTGCGTCCCGTCCCGCGATCAGGTCCCGCGATTTAGGTTGTCCTTAACAGCGCGAATTTCAATGCAAAAATGAACCTGCAGAGTCCTTTTTGTGGAAATTTCCAAGCAAGAATACTCAAGTTAGGAAGCAAGGACGACATCGTGAGTACCCACATGTGACGTTTAATTAGATAAACAGCCAATGCCGACAGTTTTTGATGGTTAAATGAACCCAGGAAAGCCAAAACCTGAACCAGAATTTTGATCCTGTCAGTCCAGCATTTTGACAACTCGTACGATTACAAGGTGGAGGTGGGACACCTCCACAATTAGTTGCTGAATTTGGGTGAAAACAGCCATAAATACTTAATAGTATTTGAGTTTTGTCATCCAACAAAAAAAAATTCGATTTAATTTGAAGATAAGTTACTATTTAGTCGACTTTTCTGTTACTGCCATGGAAAAAATACAATTTGGTAATATTCCGCTTTTATCAGTGATTTCCACAAACCGCAGCAAAATGGTAAATACAGTTTCTAGAACTTAGACATGTTTGTTACAATATTATGTGGTCATTTGATACATACATAAGCATTTTAAAATTTTGATGGTCATGTCACACTTTGGCTTCATTATTTTTGAACTAGGCCATAAAAGTAATTTGCTGGATTTTGCATGTGATGCAAGGAAGACGTCAACTGGCTGTTTTTTCAAAAAAGAAAAAATAATGGCATAGCTCTTTTAATGTTGACTGGCATCAAAATTTAGGTAATTTTATTTCCTATGTTTGTATCTAAGTTCGGCTCCATAGGACAATTATTTCTATATGAAATTTGTAAAGGAAATGTGAAATTGTGTTTCTAGCATTCAGTTTAAATAATTCACTGCGCAGCAATGGAGGCAAATGGGAAGGTAGTTGTTGTAGCAAAAGATGTATATTATATTGGACCAAGTCGCTAAAACTTTTTATGTTGCCAATGTTACTTTTGGCACCAGGATAAAGCACTAAGCTGCAGCAAAATAACATTTTTGAAAATTTTTCAGTGACATTGTTGTGTTTGGAGGTCTAAAGTGTTCTACAAAGTTTGAGGAAGATATTTCAAGCAAACCTTATCATCAGGTATATATTTTGTGGATATCAAAAATGTGATCAAAAACTATTTGGGTCCAATAGTTTTTGGTGTATGACAAGATACATTTAAAAGATGTAGTCCAAAAGAAACACAAATTAACTTCAGACACCAGATTGTGATGGTATACATAAATTATCACAAAGGCAGTTATGTTCCTGTTTCACAAAATTTGAAAGACAGATATAAAGAAAAATAGGGAGAAATTTAGCAAAAAAGATAAAATAGCTCAAAAAATAGAATAGAATAGATAGACAGATAGATAGATAGATAGATAGATAAATAGGATTATAGATAAATAGGATTATAGATAAATAGAATTGATAGATAATCAGCTAAATAGTTAAAAGGCAGACAACACTGAAAGCTGTCAAGTTTTAAGTCTATGCTAGATTGTTGATATTACATAATAGTATAATAGTAATAAAAACAATAACATGATTTGCATGTAGATTTTAAAATTGCTCACTGTTACATAATCATCAGTTTGCAAAGGTTATGTAACTTCAATTTTGTATTCTTGTTGTCTGTTTTGAAATGAAATGAATCACATGTTAATAATTTAATTTAGCTTGTCGAGGCTAAAAATTAACTATTCCATAAAAATGACAGGTACAAGGAAAACTTCAGGAAAAAATTGAATATTTAAGACACTTTTGAAGATGAATATGTCATGTTTTGTTAAATTCGAAACAAACTCACTGATTAGTAGCTGTACCAACTTGACCAAATTTCCTGCTGTCGACCATTGATGACCATCACTGCACAGATTTTTGAAACCTCTCTTGTGCTCAATTCGCTTCGAGAATATAAGGCATATAGGTGCCATGACCAGTTACAATATTACATAAAACTGCATCAATTCTAACAGTCGGTCTGTGCGTAATAATAAGGAAAACAGTAACAATGGAAACTTTGGAAATTATTGAGTAAAATTAGCCATACAGAATACATAGAGAAAGAGAGAAGGTTAATCTCTCTGTCAATATGACCACAAAAATAATTATTTTAAAACCATTTCCATTGACATTAACAGTGTTTATCTAGTCTCAATTAAAATGATACTGAAATTTAGTGGCCTTTTCTGTGTTTGAAGGACTTTATTTTGTTAGCGAGCTACACTTCCCGTTCTGTCATGGTGAAATGAGGAAGACTCACAGATCTTGAACAAATTTTTATCACAGTATTTTATAACTTAATATGTAAATGGCACTGCCATGAAATTCGCGCAGCACTTCAAAGTTTTAAGACTTACAGTGTTACCATAACTTTTATTTTTATTTCATATTCAATGTATAAACATGATAAAGGCAGTTATGTAACTGTTTCAAAAAATTAGGAAGACAGATATGTAGAAAGACACATAAATGTAAAATAATAGGGAGATACAAATAAAATATACAACAGATAGGCCTACAATATAGATAAATAGATAGATAGATAGATAGATAGATATAGATAGATAGATAGAAATATCAAATAGATAAATAGGCCTAATATTGGTAGACTGATCAATAATCATCTCAATGGTAAAAGGCAGACAATACTGAAGGCTGCCAAATTTAAGTCTAGGTTAGATTGTTGACATTTATTACATAATAGCATAATAGTAATAAAAAACAACATCATGATTTGCATGTAGATTAATTGCTCACTGTTACACTGTTACATAATCATCAGTTTATAATGATTATGTAACTTTAATTTTGTTACATTTTCTTGTTGTCTGTTTTGAAATTAAATGAATCACTTGTTAATAATTCAATTTATCTTGTCAAGGCTAATAATTAACTATTCCATAAAAATTATGGGTACAAGGAATATTACTGGAGAAAATTGAATTTTAAAGACACTTTTGAAGATGAATTATGTTATTTTTTCATATACGAAACTAAATCATTGATAAGAAGCTGGACCTACTTGACCTAATTTCCAACTGTGGACTGTTGATGTTGAGACCATCACTGCACATATTTTTGAGTCCTTTCCTGTGCTCAATTTCGCTTCGCGAAACGGCCTGCGGCTGTTTCGCTGCACGAATATTATACAAATACGGCTTGATGTGAGTGCAATATGACCATTTCGTTGCACAAGGAAATTTATATTGAATGACAGCGCAGCCCAATTTACAAGAGCAAAGATATTGTCATAATGTGTGTGTCAATAATAAATGTTGTATTTGCTGTATTACGTGGCCACTGTGCTTTCAATATTTTAAGCCACCTCTGCTATATTCTATGCCCTTCTGCAACAGGAGAATCTGAAATGGTTTTTGATTTTGCTAAATAAAACTTTTACATTAAATTGACATCATGCTCCACAATCATCAGCTTTGCCTGGGGACATGGTTTATTTGGCATATTCATAGCAATGATTAATTGTGATGACCAATGTGCTTCTAGATTATGAATACGATCTGAATTTCATTGAAAAAATAAAAATAGATAGAAAATGACACAGGACATCCAGTAATATATCTTTGTGACAGTTCCGAATGATGTGTCGAAATCCAAGCTCCAATGTTCTTCAGCTGTTATCATTAATATTCACGCCAAACATATATGTCAATGACCTTGTTCAGCTGCAGCAAAAAAAAGGTCAACTGCAACTATATCCATATCAGTTGTGACTATTTGATGATTTTTATCAGTAGTATTTAAAGGGGATTGGTGGACTGGTTAGTTTTATATACACACAGTAAGCTATTTGTGTGCACCAACTATACATAATCAATGATGTCTGTGAAATAACTCAAATTTTGCCATAGAAATGATTGTAATTATCTATTTGCTATATAGAATGCAGGACTACCTGAAATGACACCAGAGAAAGTATGTTACTGGTGTCCTGGATTGATATACGTGTGTAGAGCCCACAGATATAGTACATACATCATATATGTAATGGACAACCAGCTTGGTATGGTGACCCAATGACTCATATGAACTTAGCATTGTAAACTGCACAAACAGTGTATGGCAACTGTTATATTATCCACACACAGAGGAAGTAATCGATTTTAGACCATGTCATTACTTATTCAGTATCAGTTTCTGTCACTTTTATGTTATGTTTTCAATTGTCAAATGACTTCCTCGTATATATATTCCTTGTATATATATTATATGAATGAAAATGGTGGAAATGAAGTAGACACCAGTTATATGATATCTTGTCATATCATGAAAACATTTCTGATACGCTTCATCTGTAACATACATCACGAGCTGAAAACTGGTGACTAAACTGGCGTTAAAACTGGTGGGAAACACATTAAAACCTAAGTTTCCAGGCAGAATCAAACTTGAATTTAATGTTCAGTGAAAAAAGAAGAAAAAGAGTAATTGTACATCCTGTTGTTATGAAAATATGTACCGGATGGACATATTTTTGTTATTGAATAATATTGATAACATATCATAAACTATACAATACATGCACATATTTTTATGTTTATGTCTGTTCCATATCGTTCATTGTCCTATAAAAATAAGAGTTACTGATAGGTGCCAAACATAGTTGTTATTTGCATGACCTCAAACACAAATAAACAAGAAAGAAAACAAGCAATGAGAAACATCTCACCCACTGAAAAATACATCATAAAGAGACTTGGCTTCCACTGGAAATCTATTCTGCTCTGTCCTTGTATCTACATGCATGTCTAACTTATATGGACATTATTTTATGATATGTGCTTTTTATTCTATTCTATTTTGTTCTATTCAATTATATTCCATTCTATTCTTCTCCCTTGTGCTATATTATATCTATTACATTCTGTATTTTGTCAACTGACAAAATAGCACATGGAAATTTTGTTATAACACAATTATATGCCCCCTTCAGTGTCTAGACAATATTGTGCACTAAAATATATATATTTAATCTTATCCTTTTCTATCGCATTCTGTTCTGATATTAATACCTGTGATATTATCTTTTTTTATCAGATGTTCAGGTATCAGTATTATTTGTTTGTGAGATATTGGTTTTAACTATTTCATTATATTATTTTCATTATAAGGTGTTTTCTATTCTGTTCTGTTATGTCCAATTCAATTATATTACGTGTTTATATATATTCTATTTCTTGTATTTCGTTCTATTCTATTCTATTGTTGCCTACCTTCAGGATGTTGTCAACATGTCCCAAGCTGACCTTCTGTTTTAATCTTTCTGGAAGTCGAACTACAGAATTTTTGGCCCCTCTGACCAAGCTGGCATCGTGATGTCAATACGACATAATTCTGAAGTCGGATATGATGTTCAATTACATTACATCAAAGGCGGGTTTGCAAAAAAAAAATAGCATTGAATTATAACCTTGGATGGACATCAAAATATGCTGTGAATGCAAGTCATATTGGAGTTACATTCAGACGGGCATCTGACTCAAGTACGACATCGGTTGAAAGTCAGTCAAAAACCTGGCTGAAGGAAAATGTTTATGCGGCATAATTCCTTGGCATCATTGTGAGGTCCCTTTCTGACCTCAGTCTGATGTCAGTAGAAGATCAGTCAACGGACAATGTCATGCTGACATTGGCGTTTGACTTCTTTGTGCGGGGAAAACAATAATATCACAACGACTTTATATTTGAGGCAAAATAAACATACAACACTAGACTGACATCACAGCATATAAAATACTGTTTCCATGGTCCAAATTAAATGTGACCAGGGCATCTATGGAAGGTTAACTTTATCTTTGTTTGTGGTCTTGATGTTTCAATACAAGATGTTTCACAGCGGGCATTTTGGCACATTTTATTTATTTGTTACTGCATTGTTATACTTTTGTTTATGACGTTTCTGATATTGCATGACTTATTTAAATAATTTCTTTCATTCGAAATCAATATTAGAATTTGTTATACAGTGTATATTCAATGTTATTCTGTTAAGTTTTATCCATTCTATTTCTTCACTTTATGCTAATAAATTTATATATAGTTCTGCAAAAGTCCATTAGTAATAGTTTCACAATACACATTGTTCTATTCTGTTTTGGTTGCAGTGTAGTAGAATTATTCTTTCACATCTCTTTCTATTTTTATCATCATATATAATATACTGTTAGTTTTATCATAATTTTATCACTACTTCGCAACTCATGAATGATTTGCAGGACTAACGACATTATAATCAGAACAGAATGCCAAGGACTCTCTCGCATAGTATTGCTTTCATATTATGTTATGAATATGGAATATATTATTCTCTTCTGTTCTGTCATATCATACTCTATTCTGCTCGGTTCTATTCTAATTGAAAAAAATTTGGAATTTTTTGTGATTGGTATTTTATATTGGAAATATGTATATACTGTAGTGAACAGTCGTCTCGACATTAAACTGAATTGCGGCGATGTACACAATAAAATGACAACCTCGCCAGCGCGTCACAAAATGGTCAAATTCTCAGCCAATAAGTAACCCATTTACACCAAACAAAGTGCAAAATGAAGCAGAGAAGATAGCCAACAAGATCAATACGATAGATTAATATGACAGACCTTATTTTCGATCCGTGGGGCCTATTTAATCCAGCAATCAGATCGAGATTTCAAGTTTTCTGTCATTTTAGAGACAGGTGTCTCACGAAATATTCGCCCCGCGAAAATCGCGCACCTCTTTGGTGCCTGGCAACCAGCCGTCATTCAGAGTTTGGATCTCAACGGGAGTGGACGTGTTTGTAACAGTGAAAGAAAACAACTCTAAAAAGTCCTAATAATACATTTTGGCCTTTAAATTCTTATAGGAGCCAAAGACTACCAGGTCCTGAACATCATGGAGAAGTTTCTAGCCATTTGGTGAAGTGCAAGTCCAGAAAACTAACTTTTAAAGACTTGGCTGTCAAAAGACTCCTATTCCTATTTATAGGAATTCAAGACTCCTATTTATAAGAATCCAAGACTCCTATTTATAGGAATTCAAGACTCCTATTCCTAAAGAATTCAAGACTCCTATTTATAGGAATCCAAGACTCCTATTCCTAAAGAATCCAAGACTCCTATTTATAGGAATTCAAGACTCCTATTCCTAGGAATTCAAGACTCCTATTTCTAAAGAATTCAAGACTCCTATTCCTGAAGAATCCAAGACTCCTATTTATAAGAATCCAAGACTCCTATTTATAGGAATTCAAGACTCCTATTTATAGGAATCCAAGACTCCTATTCCTAAAGAATCCAAGACTCCTATTTATAGGAATTCAAGACTCCTATTTATAGGAATTCAAGACTCCTATTTATAGGAATTCAAGACTCCTATTCCTATTTATAGGAATCCAAGACATTTGAATTCCAACTAAATAAGTCCATAAGAAATAAGACACTTTATTCAATCTGAGAAACATTACGCTACCACTTGCATAGATAAGATAAAGAACTTGGAATAAATTGCTATCCATTTTCCTAAAATTGTTAAACCTCAACGCCATAGTTGAACTTCAATAAATGATTTAAACCACCGCATAGCTGAGTCGTAACAAATGGTGGCAGCGGTGGGATGTCTTTTGTGATAAGGCCTATAGACATCCAGTGATACGAACAATCACGCAGATATCAGCTGATGCAGTGATAGTCAATCAAAAGACTGAAGAAAAAAATTGTGAAGAACTTTATTTATTGTAACAAGTATCATGTTCAATGGTGTATGGACTCGAAGCCAGATGGTTCCTCCTGGATACATGCAAGACGATGTACTTCCTGGATCTTGGAGTCCGCAACTTGGAAATGTCACTCCAAGGAGAAATTTGACTTTCAATTCCCCGGATATCCAAAGGAACACTAGGTCAAGGGACCTGTATTCACCACGCCCAAGTAATTTACGACGCGGAGACCTGAGTAGCCCTTTGCGCTATTCACGACAGGGCATGGATGGAGGTGACCAACCTTTTAGATATCACAGGCAACCCAGTTACTCCAGATATGATGAGATGGCTCCAGATGAAGCATGGGCAAGTACCTTGAATGAGCGAAGGTCCTTTCCTCCCAGTCCTAGATTGCATGATGATTCTAGGAGATCAGATTGGGCAACTTATCCAGCTGGAGAGAAAGTGGAGTGGCCATCCAATTCATATGAAGGTCACAGAGGTTCAGAGGGGAGGACATTCCCAAGGGATTTAGAAGACTCAAGATCCATGCCAGAAAATAGAGGAAATTATCAAGAAGCATGGCGATTACCTACTGGTACAAGGACAAGAGAGCATTTCGCTGAACCTTCACTAAAGATGACTTTGCCCACTTTTGACGGGAAATCTAAGTGGCGCACATTTATTCGTCAGTTTGAGTCCGTAACATTGAATTTCTCTGAAAGAAATAGACTAAAACATCTTCTTGCAAGCCTCAGAGCAGATGCTGCGGAGTTTGCATTTGATCTTGAAGACGAGGTTTTGAAGGACTATTATGAACTTGTTGAGGAATTAGAGAGGCGGTTTGCAACAAGAGAAACACAAACAACTCATGTTCGTCAGTTTTATTCTCGCAAATTCAGAAGTGGTGAGAGTATCCGAGAGTATGCCTCTGATCTCAAGCGACTCATTCACAAAGCTTACCCAACTGGAGTAAGCAGGAATGTGAGAGAAGAAATGCTCAAGAGACAATTCTTTGATGGATTCAATGACGAGGACGTCCACTATTATGTGCAATATCTCAAGTCTCCTGACAGTTTGGATAAGGCCGTGGAATTGGTTTATGAATATGATGACTGGAGAAATATTCAACGGGAGAATGTTCAGTCCAGGAGAAAATCATCAGGGAGAGATGAGAAACACCAGAAAAGGTCAGACAAAGACAGGGTGAGAGATGTTGACTGCAGGAAAGTGGAATCATCGGAACATCCAGAAAAGATGAACGGACTAGGGAAACTGACTGAAGCTGTGAGTCAGATGTCCCAAATGATGATCAAGTTACTCAACCAACAGCAAAAGATGGCGAAAGAGCCCAGTAAAGATCGTGAGAACCCGGAATGTTATAGATGTGGCGAACGAGGTCATTTCGCACGACAATGCCAAGCGAGGAAGGAGAAGTTGAAAATGGTTCGTCCTGCTGATGACGAGGATGAGAGTTCTTCAAAAGAATCAACTGAAGATTTAAACTAGACCAGGTCATTTCCATCGGCCCGGAGGTGACCTGTGAAAAATGTTTCAGGGAGGTGAGGACACCCCCAAAGAAATTTTAAAAGAAGTGGGTGAGGACACTTCAAGAGAAATATTAGAAGAAGTGGGTGAGGACACCCCAAGAGAAATTTTAGAAGAAATGGGTCCAAAGGCAAAGAGGCGGAGGAAACCCAAAGTTAGATCTAGGAAAAATGAAGTCTCTTCAGGGAAACTGGAAGGGAACATTCTGAAAGTGGCTGATCTGGGATCTGGAGAGTTACGTGAGAGGTGTACAGGGGAAGCAGAGGAGATGAGTGTTTCCAAGGTGGACGAGACCACCACTCCAGTTCAAGAAATTGATATGCCAGCTGGTTCAGATGAGGAGCAAATCCGGAGGCTCCAAGAGGTTCCAAAGAGTTTTTCCTGTTGGAAACTTCAAGAAGGTGACCCAAATTTGGAGGAATTTGGCAGTCAAGAAGTTAGCAGAATTAAAGAACCAGAGACAAATTTCAAGGGAAGGAAGTCAAGAAAGACTTATAGCTTAAGACTTAAGCAGACACAAAATTCACCGGGGTCGGGTGAAGAAATTCCTAAAGGTTCATGGAAGCTGCGAAAACTTAACAAGCTTGGTCTTCCAGATTCTGAGAAGACAGGCAAACGTGACAAAAGGAAATCCTTAATTTCGGTCACAAAGAACAGAGAACACTTATTGCAACGTCCCTTCATACGTCGTTATCGACAATTCCTTCTTGGTAGGAAGTTTTTAATTCGAACCAATCACAGTCCCAGGAATATTCATTTCAGTGCAAGGACTGACTTATCGGGAACGACACGTGGCATTGCAAAAAAAAAAGTTGGTAACTTCTTGACTCTGCCGAAGAACTCAAAATCCTTCAATCCTCCCACATGCCGTCATCTGAAAAATACAATTCAGAAGAATAGCTCTCATATAATGGACAATTTGGACTCTCCATATTTATCCCGCGCGTAACAGATCATAAGGAAAATTCTACCAGACTCTTGATGCATCTCCCACAAGTAGCCGAGCAAATGGAAAATTTCTACCAGACTCTTGATGATTCTCCCGCAAGTAGCAGATCAAACGGAAAATTCTACCAGACTCTTGATGATTCTCCCGCAAGTAGCAGATCAAACGGAAAATTCTACCGGACTCTTGGTGATTCACCCACAAGTAACTGTTCACATGGAAAATTTAATTAATACTTCATAGACAAAGTATAATTTTAGGAGAGGAGAATGTAGTGAACAGTCGTCTCGACATTAAACTGAATTGCGGCGATGTACACAATAAAATGACAACCTCGCCAGCGCGTCACAAAATGGTCAAATTCTCAGCCAATAAGTAACCCATTTACACCAAACAAAGTGCAAAATGAAGCAGAGAAGATAGCCAACAAGATCAATACGATAGATTAATATGACAGACCTTATTTTCGATCCGTGGGGCCTATTTAATCCAGCAATCAGATCGAGATTTCAAGTTTTCTGTCATTTTAGAGACGGGTGTCTCACGAAATATTCGCCCCGCGAAAATCGCGCACCTCTTTGGTGCCTGGCAACCAGCCGTCATTCAGAGTTTGGATCTCAACGGGAGTGGACGTGTTTGTAACAGTGAAAGAAAACAACTCTAAAAAGTCCTAATAATACATTTTGGCCTTTAAATTCTTATAGGAGCCAAAGACTACCAGGTCCTGAACATCATGGAGAAGTTTCTAGCCATTTGGTGAAGTGCAAGTCCAGAAAACTAACTTTTAAAGACTTGGCTGTCAAAAGACTCCTATTCCTATTTATAGGAATTCAAGACTCCTATTTATAAGAATCCAAGACTCCTATTTATAGGAATTCAAGACTCCTATTCCTAAAGAATTCAAGACTCCTATTTATAGGAATCCAAGACTCCTATTCCTAAAGAATCCAAGACTCCTATTTATAGGAATTCAAGACTCCTATTCCTAGGAATTCAAGACTCCTATTTCTAAAGAATTCAAGACTCCTATTCCTGAAGAATCCAAGACTCCTATTTATAAGAATCCAAGACTCCTATTTATAGGAATTCAAGACTCCTATTTATAGGAATCCAAGACTCCTATTCCTAAAGAATCCAAGACTCCTATTTATAGGAATTCAAGACTCCTATTTATAGGAATTCAAGACTCCTATTTATAGGAATTCAAGACTCCTATTCCTATTTATAGGAATCCAAGACATTTGAATTCCAACTAAATAAGTCCATAAGAAATAAGACACTTTATTCAATCTGAGAAACATTACGCTACCACTTGCATAGATAAGATAAAGAACTTGGAATAAATTGCTATCCATTTTCCTAAAATTGTTAAACCTCAACGCCATAGTTGAACTTCAATAAATGATTTAAACCACCGCATAGCTGAGTCGTAACAATACATTTATATGTCTATTACAAACTATTCCTTTTAGATTTAATTTTTATTGCTCACTCCTGTTATATTTGTAATATTTTGATGTGATTTGTAAGCCCAAGAGGGCTGGGGGCTAGTATGTGAGCCCATTTCACAAGTATAAAGAATTTTCTCTCTCTTTTTCCCTCTCTGTGCCTCCCCAGCAGCATTTTCAATGAAGACGAAAATTTAATGAAAACCAGCATCTTTCACACTCATACAAGTGCTGCAACCTGGCTATAAAGGGGATCTGGTATCTGGTTCTGCAAAAATATTAATTTTTTTGGTTTGCCAATGTATTTGAAATTTAATTATTTTATAAATCAACTTGTTATAAATGTATCTTATCCACCAAAGTTTCGAAAGAAATGAAAAATTTATTATTGGACGATCTTAAATCAGAGGGCTTGATACACAATATATTAGACCTAACCCACTAACTTTGTCACCGATGGTCAAAGTGGACATACGAAGGGTTTTAATTCCAAAAATTCCTTCAAACCTGTATAACTTTAGCTTTGTCTCATGATATTTGGTTCACTCACCGCTGACTCAGTTCTGAGGTTATTTGGAAATCATTCTGAGAAAATCAGATCAGAGAAATGAATTGAATAGTATTGTTCTTGCCATAAAAACCAGAAGCCAACGAATATGGCCATGTTCACAGACAACAACAGTACTGAATATAAATTATATCTTGTCAAAATGTCTAATCACTACAGGAGATATAACGTTAAAAAAAAAGCAGTGCCTTGAAAAAGTGAATGATATTCAAAAGTTTCACGTTGCAATAATTTCCTAAAACTCAAACTGATTAAGAACACTTCCTTTTAAAATAAAGAATGAAATCATGATCATTAAATCAGACACATGATATGTGCCTACAGCATCGGCCAAGTGAATTGGTGTGATTGTTGACTCAAACATATCCATGGAGAAACACATATCGTCAGTGTATCGAACAGCTTATCTTGAACTCTGCAACATCAATCAGATTAGGAGGTATTTGGACCAGGAATCGCTTGAATCGGTGATACATGTGTTTGTCACAACCAAACTTGATCACATGAACTCGCTTTTCTGTGGCTTACCACCAACGCAGATTAACTGTCTCCAGTCAGTGCAGAATACAGCTGCAAGGATATTAACCGGTGCCAGAAAATATGAACGTATAGACAGACAGACAAGACAAATTCTTTATTTCATCATCATCATTTGAAAACCATTGTATTATTATTTAAAAGGCATTAAGTATGATATAAAAAGGCATTAAGTATGATAATGACATGAGATGAGTTATAATACAGATAATGAGGAGACCCACCAAAGACAAAATTATTGTCGCTGCTGGTGGGCCACCTGATGATTGTAATGTATGAGGTACGAGGTGAAGATGAAGTGAAGTAGAAATGAGGAGATGAGGTGGAAGTCCCTGCAAGTATTTAGCCATATGAAATGTATGAAAAATTAACAAGGAAATATAAGCTAAAACGAAAATAAAAATAATAACAGCAGATAAAAAAAAAGGAAAGGAAGTCATAGGTTCTTAAAACCAGTTATCTATTCAAGCATACATCGCAATTATTACTTTAACAATCTGTAGAATTGTCTATGAAATTATTTTTACCATACTTTACACTAACCACCGATGCTGTGTGTGAAGATTTTTCTCCCGATGATTGATGGACAATTATTGAAAACAAGAGGAATCCTGTATCTTAAACTATTTCTTGAAAAACTACCTGTGACCTTTTTAATTGAATTTTAAGGTCAGGAAGGGAAGGTCATTGTAAATATCATTCCATTTACTTAATCTCAAATTTGTTTTATTTGAACGTACTGTACATTTCAACCCTTGGTCGCTTTTCAATAATCAGTTTTAAAAAATAAAAGAGCATCAGATTATCTTTTATCAATATCGTTATATTATTATAATGGAATACGAATAATCATCAAGACAAATGTGTCAAATAAATAAACTACAAAGTGTGACCTTTAGAAGAAATTAACGTACCAAAGAGGGATAGTAGCTATACAACTAATAATAAGAAGGATGTGAAACAATAATGTAGCAACCATACTGAAAATCTTAATAATGAAGTAATACAGAAGTTAGTGTTCAATGGTGCTCACCAGTATTTTAGTCAGAATTTTATAAATTTATGTAGAAGCAAGATTGGTGAGGTACAGAGAATATATTTCAATAGTTATTTCCACTCTATTCTGACATTTTTTTACATTATTCAAATTGCTATCAAGCCACAATCAGCTCATCATGCTGCTATAGACCAAGGATTAAAGACATTAATAAGAGGATGCTGGATGTTGTTTAAGCCAATCTTAGCACTAAATTGATGTTAATAGCAATTTATGAAATTCGAAAACTTTTTTTTCATGTAAAATGAAATTTAAGAAAACATTGTAGCTGTCAAATTGATAAAGTTATGCAAAACCGCGGGTTCGCGAATTAACAATTTTTTGCTGTTTTGGCTAAAACTTCAGGCTCCTTGAGCACCCACTTCTATTTAACTTAGGAGTCCAAATTTTGCATGGGTGCATTATTTGGCAAATGGAACATAATGTCTTGCCCTCTATGGTGAAATTGATGTTTTTCGAACCACCCTAGTACAGACCAGCGCAAACCACTCAATTTTAATGCTACGAAGCTATAATACTATAACTGCAGTTGAAAGCATCATAAGATAACTATATAAGATTAAAATAATATCAAACCAATTGATGGAGTAAGCAAAAGGAGCACCATTTGCTATTCTGGGATCTCATAATGTTATGCTTTTTACTGGTAATAAACTGCGAGGATATTAGCCAAGATATTACTTGAGCTTATGAAAAAAATATGCAGGCCTACAAATATATTATGCACAATGAAAACAACATGCAGGCCAATGAATAAATTGTGTCGGTAAAAATGGTGATAACATTTATAATATATACATTGATGTCATGTTAGAAAGGCCACTTCCATGTATAAAGTTAAAATTGGAGATGAACTGATTGAACAAGCATCAGAATACAAGTACCTAGGAACATTTATAGATAATAAGCTAAGCAGGAAAGCCAACACAGATGCCTTGTACAAAAAAGGTCAGAAGCGACTACATTTCCGAAGATGTCTCAGGAAATTGAAAATAGACAAAACCATCATGACTTTATTTTATAAAACATTCATCCTGCCCATCGTCAGTTTTAGCTTCCTGACATTGTATGACAACCTCATCGTCCAAAAGCAAAAATAAACTTCAAAAGATTGTCTCATGTGCAGGAAAGATTATTGGTGAAAAGCTAGAAAGCTTAGGTGACATCTGTAAGCGCCAATTTCAGAAAAAAGGTCAATAAAATCTTGCAAGATCCAACCCATGATCTGCACAAGGAGTATGAGTTTCTGCGCTTGAACAGACACCTGAGATCATCCTTCGGTAGAACCCGGAGAATGCAGCAATCATTTGTGCCATCAAGCATAAGACAGTTCAATACCCAATGACACTTGCATTTATGTACTTATTTATCAGTTTGTGAAATATTTACATTTATTGCTTGTCATTTCTTGCTATGTATTTTTGCCTGTGGGTGCAAAGCAAACTTTCGGTTTTTCGGATATTAAAGATTATCTATCTAAAGATTATCTATCTATGTTAAATCTCATCCACATTCTTACAATTCTTTACTATATTTTCAATGTGTAATGTTGTGTCACAATCGCATTGTATGTTTGAATTTAAATGATTTAGCATTGAAACATTCTATAAAAGCAATGGATCAGGGCAGTCGTACAGCTCACTCGATATCGGAGTGGAGGGCGACACCTTAAATACACTGTAAATATGATCTTGCATCTTTTTTCTCTGCAGTTGATAGAGTCCAAAGCTTTGCTGCAATAATATACCTACCTGCAGTATATACAGATAAAAATAACGTAGAGCACTACTTAATAAATATATCCCTGATTTTAAAAGAAAACGAGTCGGTTACCGGAGCATCAAGGCAAAAAATAAAGTAATATAAAAGAACTAAAGTAACGTATGTGGCTAACAGTCCAGTCCATGAGCAGCACCACGAGCTATGAAACGCTCAGCCATTGCCTTGAATTATTATGTGAAACTGAGGAAATTATGCCATTGTGTCAATGCCCAGCATAGTTAGCTATTTGTGGGAACACTTTTCTTTACTGTAGTCTGAGTTACATACTGGCCAAGATCTAAGCAAAGTAAGTTAAGCTGAAGACCACTAGACCGAGGTCACAGTCTTCACGTTGCTGTAGGCAACGTAGACTGAGGACATTCCTATTGCTGAGCACTCTTCAATTCATAACAAGAAATAGGTGATGATAACAAACAATCAAACAAGAATACAAACAGAAAACAGCAAACGGCAAACAGAAAGCAACAGAAGAGGTCATCTGGTTTAACCTGAAGTATTTTAAACTCAATGGGCAACCAAGATTTTAGAAAGCAGGAGGAGAACCATTTAACTTTTGGATGACACTTAACTTTTGGATGATAAACGGACGTTGCGGTAGTTATCCTAACTTGTAACAAAAAATATGGAAATGAAAAAAAAAAACTGGTGTGGTAATCACCATCTATCTAGCTATCTATCTATCTGTATGTCTGTCTATCTATCTATCTACCTATCTGCCTCTCTATCTATCTATCTATCTATCTATCTATCTATATGTCTATCTGCCGACCCTAAATGTGTCACCCAGTTAAAATATTTTTTTTTAAAAATAAAAAATCTGTCTGAAAGGATCAATAAAAATAAGTCCCCCTTCACATCAACTTGAATACCACAGAGATTCCTTCTCCAATTTTTATGAAAGTTGACTGAATTATAGGCCTGTATATCGACCCTAAATGTGTGCATTTGTTTTCAAAAATCTGTAGCTTTTCCAATGGATATGACAAATTTCACCTAACGGGGGAGCCACCAGCTGGGTCATACTTCATCAAGAGACTGGAGAAAGTTTGTTTCTCAATAGTCTCAATCATAGTAGGTAGATAATTGAACTTATTTTGTAACATTTTCACAGTTTAGGCTCCATCTTTTTGAAAAAGCCAAAATTATTTTTTTTAAAAAAGGGTATGTGCACTGATTGCAGGCTGGCTAAAGAGAAAAATGAAGCAATCAAGCTGAAAATATACAGGCACAATGTCAATAACAGGCCTGCTAATCGGTCAACTTTAATTGAAATGGGAAAATAGGTCTTTGACATATCAGTTTTTGTTAAGGGGGACTTATTTTTGTTAAACTGTTTAATCAGTGTTTACCTATCTATCTATCTATCTATCTGAAATTTTGAGAACACTTCGTTAATTATCAAATATTACAATTTTGGAGAAAGCTTTGTCTGTCTTTTAATTTGTTGTTCTTTCAATACAGAAAAAGAGACACGAGTAGCTAATTGCTGTGATTTAAAAAATGCGGTCTGAGAGGTTTCAAATGTGGTTTCAATCAATCGCTATTCTTGAGAGGTATGAACTGCATGAATGCCCACTAATGAAACTCTTGTTGAGTGTGAGCAACAGGGATTATATAAACGACTTGCACAAGATGTGTGAAGTACAAAACTTCACAGTTTCAGATTAGGTTTGCAAATTTATTAAAGATGCACAACAAACAAATCAACAGTTATCAAATTATGCAAATATCCAACACAGAATGTGCATCATTTCAGCTAGTAAATCAACAAAAATCGGCCGATTTTGATGCCTTAAAATACCGGAATCCTTTGAAATTTTAACACATTATGTTTTAAAGCATTCGCTATCTAGTTTTACCTTTTTTTAGGCTCAAAACAGTCCCAAAACACGTGCGACAAGTTTCTGTGTCGCAAGTGTAGTTCTCAACCATTGCTTTGTCTCCCATCCTTGACAACTGCATTGTCAAGGTGGGTCTTCCTATCTAGAAGACCATGCAGTGTATTTTCAATTGAATTGAGATGCATCAACATTTTAACCATAATATGTCTCTGTTTCTGGAGAAAGAAAATTGGCAGCCATTCCTGTCCCACAAAACAATCATCTATCACTACAAAGAACAACACGCAGCACAATACATTGAATACAAATATAACATATTCAACAGGTGGTATACAAAATTATGACCCCTTTTCCTTTAATTACTTTTTTAAGTGATTGAATATTAAATTTTGACACTTTTGGGGATGATTATATCTGTTGAAACGGAGTGCAGAGTCTATGTCCTGAATGAAGGAGTTTATAGTGATGACGCAGAGGATGCCTAGTATCTTGAATAATCGTTTGTACTTGTTTGACTACATTTTTCTGATAAAGGTCATCTACTGATTTCACCTCTGCTCTGATCTTTAGTGACTCAAAATAATTTTCGCTAGTTTATTTGCATCTTTTTCTGAGAGAGAACCATTAGTCAACATAGATCTATAGTGAGTGAGAAACCTAACACCAAATTTACTATTGATTGATTTGTAGAATAAGCTTATAATAGAAGCTTCTACCCAAACATACCTAATAACTCTGAAACTTAGCACTCTTACAATGCACTACTTGTAAGTCTGATGTGCATTTGCACTGCCCCTTTAAGCTTGTCATCTATTACAATTCCCAAATATTTGTGTTCATGCAATTTATGTATAACAAAAATGTCTCGCAGGAATTAGATGCTGGCTCATAGATGCTTGTCGTTTCCTCCATTCTATTCTATTCTATTCTATTCTAGACCCTATTCTGTTCCAAAAAGTAGATAAAGTGGACTATTCTATTTTATTATATTCAATCCTATCTAATTGGTCTATTTTATATTATATTCCATTCTACACTATTACGCTTTATTCTATCCTATTCTATCATAATTTATTCTGTTTGTGTCCTCTTATGTTCTGCCTTATGCTTAACTTTTCCTATACTATTCCATTAAATTCTTTTATAGCCTGCTGTATTCTAACTATCTATTTCTCAGCTAGGCCATTTCCTAGGCTTTTCATTTTTGCCCTATTTTATTCCATTCTCTATTTGTTTATATCTTCTTTAATTCCTATGAATTTTTAACGTCATTTTTCTATCCTATCATATTATATATATTTCTAAACAGTCTATTTTCTATATTTTCCTGTGTTGTTCATTTCAATTCATTATATTCTATTATATTATATTATATTATGATATATATTATATTACATTACATAATATCATATTCTATTCTATTCTATTCTATTCTATTCTATTCCACAACTCACACTTGAGTCTGCAGTATTGATATTACAGTTGACACAAGGCCATTCCATGTAGGTCTTCAGCAGTGTTCAGGTATGCTAGGATTCAAGGTCTGATTCACCCCAATGCAATATTCAGGTGCTCAGCTATTGTATTCATGCCTCAGAATATTTTCTATTTGTTTGATTACAACAGTCTACTCTTGACAAGCATAATCACTTTCATAATATCTATTCCATAATTCTGTTCAATCAGACTCAGTGAATACCAGACCTTTTATTTGTAAGTTATTAACAGGAATGGGTTATATTTGCCTGTACCTTTATTATCTATTTATTGTGCCAGCTAATATGTTTTACAAGAATTTTAGAATGTCCTGTTCAATGCCTTCTAGGAAATTCTAGTCTAGTCTAGTCTAGTCTAGTCTATAATCTTGAATATTCAAGTATGTCCAACTGAATTATACTGGTCTACAATTACATTTTATGATTTTAATTACATTTTATTCATATGTTACCATGTCCCATTCAATTGTATTGACAATTTTTTATTATTCTCTATTATATTATGGTATACTATCAGCAAGTGAATGAATTCAAATTCATGGCGGAATTAAGTAAGCGATGACCTAATTAATACAACAATAAAAAAATAATTTATAACATTTTCATTCACACCAACTTTTCTCTTCTGGTTTTCACTATCTTTTCAATTATGCTGATATTATCATGTACACTATACAACATGTCTAGACTCCTGGACATGCATGACTGATTCTGTTACTGTCATGTTGGCAAGGATACCACAACTCATTGCCTGACAGGCCAAAGACAGGGAAGGATAAGTATCCTTCCGAGAAATATTGATACATGTGTCATTTCCTGTTTCTGTGACAATGGGAGATTTGCTGTTGTGTGACATGAAAAGAAAAAAAACCAAAAAACAAAAAACGATATCTTGACAAGGCAGGATAACTTTATAGGTGTGGGATACGAAGCATGATGACATATGTCATACAGTGGCTGAAAAATTACTTACTGACTGAAGTGAATATACAGTACAACTAAAACTTTTTTCGTAAATCCCATGCCCTCAGAAAGATGCTTCTCCTTCCACACCCTTCGGTTCTTACTCTCACCCTTCCATGTCCTCACTTCCCTGCTCCCTGTAAAGTAAATCAGCTAGAATTACTTATTGTTATATTCATGTTAAAATGAATTTTTAATGATGGATATAAGGGTCATTCTCAAATTTCGGTACAATCTTCGTCACTGTAGTGGCATGACATAGGTTTGAATGCAATTAATATTGGTAGTGTCAATCCACATTTGTTATTCATTTTTCATTTTTTTAATTGGAACCACTGTACTTGGAATGAAAAGTCATTTGTGAGACTTTTTTGGTACATTTTGTCCGGTCAACCATGCTAAATTGATGGCTTTTCCATGTCACTGAACCAGATATAACAAAATCAAGTGTTAATGTTTCTGATAATATACCAGTATTTAAAAAAATTCTTTGCACGATTCATGAGAATATTGACTTGAATTGACATCTAGGTCACATTCAATTTGTTATCTTATTTCGTTGATTTAATTGATATTACAGACATGTCACTATGCACCATTTTCTTATTCATAACTTTTTATGTACAGAGTTTTCCCATAAAGTAGTCTATCATGACATGGATCACCACGTTCAATGCAATTATACAGCCATGGCCGTAAGTTTATGCTCAGTTGCTATGCTTCACTGTAGGGCTATCATTGTGACTAATAATAACAAAGCAAATACTTGCCCAATCTTCACCAAATTTTCAGGAATTATAGTCTGTATAAAGTTGCAGAGATTCTGATAAAAAATGGTGACTGGAATAAAGTTACATAATAACTCTGCAGCAAAATGCTAAATTAAATTAATTTTGAACATATAATCACTTCTGATGCCATGTCATTTGCATGATAGTCACAGTCACCAAAGTCTCTGGCAGCATTGGGCACACACCAAATGAATCATTCATGACAAAATCACAATTAAATATGCAGCTTTAACGTTGGTTCATCGGGGTTGCTAGCAGTGTTTTTAATTAGAAAAAATTGTTTATTTTCTCAAGTAGGAAAAAAGTAGTAAAACTTTTTTTTTTTCTGATGAAATTTAATTTGTTTCACCAAATTCAACATATATTGAGAGCATTTGACTCAATTTCCTTCTTCTTCTTCTTCTTATAAATAATTCACAGGCCTCCTACTGGAGTATTGCGTGAATGAGGGGGTTGGTGCAAGTTAAGGATTGTCTATTTTAAAAGTCTGCTCTTAAAAGAGTCCACTGTTTTGCTGGTTACTGTAAGCTCTGACAATTTGTTCCAGTCACAAACAGTTCTTGGAAAGAACGAGTATTTATATGCATCCGTTCTCGTATGTATCTGGGTAAATTTCATAGAATTGTCCACTCTTGTTTTACGGGTGGCAAAGTTAAGATAATCCTTTACCGGTACGGCCACCAGGCTGTTTACCATCTTGAAAAGCATTGTTAGCCTCTGGTGTTTCCGGCGTTCCTCTAGTGTTTGCCATTGAAGGCGAAGCAGGGCTGCAGTAATACTAGAGTGGTCCTCACGGCGCTGGTTCAGTACGAAGCGGGCTGCTCTTCGCTGAATGGACTCCAGGTGTTTGATGTCGCCCTTGAAGTGAGGGTCCCAAACGCTGGCAGAGTATTCCAAGTTGGAGCGTATGAGTGCCAGATATGAGGTAGCCTTAAGCTTGCGGGGGCACTTTGCTAAATTCCTGTGGAGGAAACCCAATGTCCGATTTGCCTTGGCCGCTATGTTTTGTATGTGGGTACACCATTTTAGGTCATCACGGATGGTGATGCCAAGGTACTTCGACTCCGCGGCGTATGCTAGTGGCTCGCCGGCAAGTGTGTACGTTTTTTCCAGTTTTGAGCGTCCCCTCTTCATGGATATAATGTTACATTTGCTCGGGTTGTACTTCATACCCCAGGTTGTAGCCCAGTCGTTCAGCCGGTATAGGTCTTGCTGCAGCACTTCCTGGTCGTCCGGATTCTTAATGCGGCGATAAATAAGGCAATCGTCGGCGAACAACCTTACTTCCGAAGTCACCACTGAAGGGAGGTCATTAATGTGTAGGAGGAAAAGGATTGGCCCCAATACGGTGCCCTGGGGCACGCCTGACCTAACATCCTCCCATGACGATTGGGAGCCATCCAGTACCACACTCTGTGACCTGTTCCTGAGAAAGTCGGAGATCCAGGAGTGAATCGGTCCGTCGATGCCATAGAACAGAAGCTTGCCCAGTAATGCTTGATGGGGGACGACGTCGAACGCCTTCGACAGGTCTAGTACGGCAATGTCGACTTGCTCGCCTGCGTCCCATGAGGACATAAAGTCCTGAAGCGTGATCAACAATTGGGTCTCGCACGAGTGGCCTGCTAAGAATCCATGTTGACGTGGTGTGATGACATGATGATTTTCCAGGTGGAGCATGATATGTTTGCAAATAATATGCTCCATTAACTTGCTGCACACGCAAGTTAAAGACACTGGCCTGTAATTGACCGCCTGGTTAGACCTGCCTTTTTTGTAGATAGGAGTGATGAATGCCTTTTTCCATTCCGTAGGTATAATGCCGGTGGATGCAGACTGCCTGAAGAATAAGGTGAGTATTGGGCCAAGTTCTTCAGAAAGGTCGTGGAGAATTCTGCACGAGATAGAGTCAGGCCCTGAGGCTTTGTGAATGTTAATGCCTGACAGTAGTTTTATGACGCCCTTTTCTTCGATTCCTGTTCTGATAAGAAGTGCTCTATCTTCTTACACCTACTTATAAATTTGTCATATCTGAAAAAAAAAAATACTTCGAGTAAAACCTGATGAACCAAAAATTCAAGCATGTATTTGATTGTAATTTTGTACTGAATGCCTAATTTTATGTATACCCAATACACCCAGACACTTAGGTGCCTATTACCATCAGGGAAATAACATATAGCATCAGAATTGATTTAATGCTTATATTCAAACAAATTCAGTAGTTTGCCTCACCATTACTATGCTATGTCATTTATATGACAAACACTTGTTATTAGAGCAAAAGCGATACATTGTGTTAAGAAAAAGGAAACGGAAGAAAATGAAAAATTATATAAATGTTTGACGAATTTGAAAGTACTACTTAAAAATATGACTGATGAGCCTTGTGATGCATACATACTTAGAGCTAGTAAGGGCACGACTTCTATGAAAAATTAAACTTGCAGTAATAATTAAGTGAATTAAATTGATTATAAAACCTTAAATTACTTAAGGAGAGTCCTGAAAAGCTTCATTTGTCACCAAAACTAGGATTTTCCAGGGCATGAACAAGTATTTGCTTAAAGAATTCTGTCCTCATATATATTGAGATATTATTTCATTCTGGCGACATACTAGCTTTAACTCAGCAGAAACATTATGTTAATTTATGTGATTCTTTATGAGAAAATAATAAACCAGAGGTGTTTAATATTATGTATTGCAGGATTGCTAATAATAATTTTCAGCACTGCCGTCAAATCTATAAACTCTTATTGCTATTCTGTAATCCTTTTGAGAAAATTGTTAATTTGTCATTCAGAAGCTCTTCTTGGGCACGGCGTTGCCACATGAATTTTAATACAACATTGAATAAAGTGTTACCATACCATATCAGTAAGTTATTATCTAATGAAAATCACATGTATAACTTTAGCACTTACGTTATATCTCAAATATCGAATGGGTTTGCATGAGAAATACAGCAGATGAACAACTCTTTTGTCTATTTGAGCTGCATGCTGCATGGAACACATGTATGTAAAACAACACTTTTTGCATCCGACAGACCTATGGTAACACAACTGATAAAAATTAAAGTTTTTTTAAGTGTTGGTTTCCTACTTCTCTTCCACCCTCTTGGTCCCAAGCTTGATTTTTTCTCCTCTGTAAGTAAACTATTTATTCAGCCAAATATATATCAGATCAGACAAGCAGTATTCTTCTCTTTAAGTAAATAATTTATTCAGCCAAATATGTATCAGATCAGACAAGCAATATTCTCCTTTGTAAGTAAATAATTTATTCAGCCAAATATATATCAGATCAGACAAGCAATATTCTCCTCTGTAAGTAAATAATTTATTCAGCCAAATATATATCAGATCAGACAAGCAATATTATCCTCTGTATGTAAACAATTTATTCAGCCAAATATATATCAGATCAGACAAGCAATATTCTCCTCTGTAAGTAAACGGTTTATTCAGCCAAATATATATCAGATCAGACAAGCAATATTCTCCTTTGTAAGTAAATGATTTATTCAGGCAAATATATATCAGATCAGACAAGCAATATTATCATCTGTAAGTAAACGGTTTATTCAGCCAAATATATATCAGATCAGACAAGCAGTATTCTCCTATGTGTGTGTGTGTAAGTAAACAATTTATTCATCCAAATATATATCATATCAGACAAGCAGTGTTCTCCTCTGTAAGTAAATAATTTATTCAGCCAAATTTTTATCAGATCAGACAAGCAATTTTCTCCTCTGTAAGTAAATAATTTATTCAGCCAAATATATATCAGATCAGACAAGCAATATTCTCCTCTGTAAGTAAATGATTTATTCAGCTAAATATATATCAGATCAGACAAGCAATATTATCTTCTGTAAGTAAACGGTTTATTCAGCCAAATATATATCAGATCAGACAAGCAGTATTCTCCTATGTGTGTGTGTGTAAGTAAACAATTTATTCATCCAAATATATATCAGATCAGACAAGCAGTTTTATCCTCTGTAATGTATTCAGCCAAATACGTGTCAGATCAGACAAGCAGCATTCTCCTCTGTAAGTAAACAATTTATTCAGCCAAATATATATCAGATCAGAGAAGCAATATTATCCTCAGTAATAAACAATTTATTTAGCCAAATATATATCAGATCAGACAAGCAATATTCTCCTCTGTAAGTAAACAATTTCTTCAGCCAAATATACATCAGATCGGACAACCAATATTCTCCTTGGTAAGTAAAACAATTTATTAGGCCAGATACATATCAGATCAGTCAAGTAATATTATTCTTTTTAAAGGACTTCTATTGTCAACAAAAATTTGGAGTTTTCTGTGGTAGATATATTGTATGCACTAAGATAAAATATGCCAGGTGGTTGACATAACTTCTGTCACAACCAATGCTGCGATATGAGTGCTTGAAGAGCTGCATTTGCTATCTGTTCAGCAGATTCTGAAAACGAGGTTAAATCAGTCAAATAGACGTGACGTCACAGACTGGGTTAGCAATTCAGTCTATAAATAGATCTTGACGCTACCTTCAAATCAAGCTACATTGTACTTCCCGAATGATCCCTAAATATTGGCCTGGGCTGCAGCTGTATATAAACTGAATGAAGCATGTGCCTGAAGTTGTACACTGTTTCTTTAGAGGGGGGGGGATTAGTATTACATAAATCTATGACAAAATAAAAGTGAAACGTGTATCATCATTGGAGCTGGTCTCTGATCTCATTAGGACCTGTCAATTTCTGGGTTTGACAATAAGCACATAATATTATGCATCCTTAATTCTTTTTTTCTATCATAGGATTGTTAACAATAATATAGAGCTGGTCTATCCGTCTGCAAAAATATTTTCCTTTTTCTTTCCAACAGGTCTATAGACCTAGATTATTGAGCACTCTTGTTTTTTTACTCTGATGAATTGTTTTAGTATTTCCGTGAAATTCACAGAAGTGTTGCAGTTTTTCTTGGATTAGGCCTTTGTGTGTTTTGCAGGTATAGCCTACCTAGGGGCTTTATCCAAACTTTTTAGGCCTAATAAATTTTTTTTAATGCTTTCCAATCATTTGAAATAAAATAAAAAAACCATTTGATGATTATACCTGACCACCGGTCGTTCCATTATACCCACCCCCCACATAATCTTTGAAAAAAGGCCAAAATTCGGGCAAGGAGGCTAGAAATCCGGGCAGATGATCAAATGTTGCTGAAAATCAGTTGATTCATAGCAATTTTATTGGACACTAGCATAACACCCGTGAAGGCATGAGAGGAGAGGGCCGAATATAGGAAAACATCACTTCAATTTCTTTGACTGTAATTACACACACCAAACCTGGCTGAGGACCTTGTGGGCAGTGTAGGCAAGGTGCTTGCACGTTTTCATGAGCAATCAGTAGTATGGGGGGAAGAGTAGAGTGAGGGGTCCATGAATTAATACACTTGATATCCTTTTGAAAAAACGAAATTTGACAACATTACATTTTCATAAATCATGCTCTATGATAGATGATTTAAATTCATTTGATGGAATAGGCCTAGACACAGTCATAAACACTAAGTAAATTGCAGCAGGTCTAGAGACATAGATATATAGACTGGACCTATACCATAGATATATGGCCAATACCTAATATGATTCCCCCTTCTCCCCTGCACAGCGAACTGAATCTCATCATGCAGGTAGAGCTCAGGTAGGCCTGCCAGCTGGCCATGCAGGCCATGCAGCTGGCTGATTATGACGTCATTACCATGATAACAATGGTGCAAGCCAGGCTACCCAGTCAGTGACGTCACGAGCTGGGTTAGCCAGTTTCTCTTTTTTCAGGGAGGAATAATGAATCAGCCATAAAAAGTGGTGTTCAGGTCAACATTTATATCCAATCTGTCAAAAATGAATGGTAGAACAAATTCTTTAAGTAAGAATGTACATAATTGGAGACGCACACCCTGAACCTTAGAGACCGCCTTTAAGTAAATGATTTATTCAGTCAAATATATATCAGATCCGACAAACAATATTCTCCTCTGTTCATAAACAATTTATTCAGCCAAATATATATCAGATCAGACAAGCAGTGTTCTCCTCTGTAAGTAAACAATTTATTCAGCTAAATATATATCAGATCAGACAAGCAATATTCTCCTCTGTAAGTAAACAATTTATTCAGCCAAATATATATCAGATCAGACAAGCAATATTCTCCTCTGCAAGTAAACGATTTATTCAGCCAAATATGTATCAGATCAGACAAGCAGTATTCTCCTCTGTAAGTAAACAATTTATTCATCCAAATATATATCAGATCAGACAAGCAATATTATCCTCTGTAAGTAAACGGTTTATTCAGCCAAAAATATATCAGATCAGACAAGCAATATTCTCCTTTGTAAGTAAAACAATTTATTAGGCCAAATATATATCAGATCAGTCAAGTAATATTATTCTTTTTAAGTAAATATTTATTCAGTCAAATATATATCAGATCCGACAAACAATATTCTCCTCTGTTCATAAACAATTTGTTAAGCCAAATATTTATCAGATCAGACAAGCAGTGTTCTCCTCTGTAAGTAAATAATTTATTCAGCCAAATTTTTATCAGATCAGACAAGCAATATTCTCCTCTGTAAGTAAATAATTTATTCAGCCAAAAATATATCAGATCAGACAAGCAATATTCTCCTCTGTAAGTAAATGATTTATTCAGCTAAATATATATCAGATCAGACAAGCAATATTATCTTCTGTAAGTAAACAATTTATTCAGCCAAATATATATCAGATCACACAAGCAGTATTCTCCTCTGTAAGTAAACAATTTATTCATCCAAATATATATCAGATCAGACAAGCAATATTATCTTCTCTAAGTAAACGGTTTATTCAGCCAAATATATATCAGATCAGACAAGCAGTATTCTCCTCTGTAAGTAAACAATTTATTCAGCCAAATATATATCAGATCAGACAAGCAGTATTCTCCTCTGTAAGTAAACAATTTATTCAGCCAAATATATATCAGATCAGACAAGCAATATTATCCTCTGTAAGTAAACAATTTATTCAGCCAAATATATATCAGATCAGACAAGCAGTATTCTCCTCTGTAAGTAAACAATTTATTCAGCCAAATATATATCAGATCAGACAAGCAATATTATCATCTGTAAGTAAACAATTTATTCAGCCAAATATATATCAGATCAGACAAGCAGTATTCTCCTCTGTAAGTAAACAATTTATTCAGCCAAATATATATCAGATCAGACAAGCAATATTCTCCTCTGTAAGTAAACGGTTTATTCAGCCAAATATATATCAGATCAGACAAGCAATATTATCCTGTGTAAGTAAATGGTTTATTCAGCCAAATATATATCAGATCAGACAAGCAGTATTCTCCTCTGTAAGTAAATAATTTATTCAGCCAAATATATATCAGATCAGACAAGCAATATTCTCCTTTGTAAGTAAATAATTTATTCAGCCAAATATATATCAGATCAGACAAGTAATATTCTCCTTTGTAAGTAAAATAATTTATTCAGCCCAATATATATCAGATCAGACAAGCAATATTCTCCTCTGTAAGTGAACAATTTATTCCGCCAAATATATATCAGATCAGACAAGCAGCATTCTCTTTTGTAAGTAAACACTTTATTCAGCCAAATATATATCAGATCAGACAAGCAATATTCTCCTTTATAAGTAAACAATTTATTCAGCCAAATACATATCAGATCAGACAAGTAATATTATTCTTTCTAAGTAAACAATTTATTCAGCCAAATATATATCAGATCAGAGAAACAATATTCTCCTCTGTACCTAAACAATTTATTCAGCCAAATATTTATCAAATCAGACAAGCAGTATTCTCCTCTGTAAGTAAACAATTTATTCAGCAAAATATATATCAGATCAGAGAAGCAGTGTTCTCCTCTGTAAGTGAACAATTTATTCAGCCAAATATATATCAGATCAGACAAGCAATATTCCCCTCTGTAAGTAAACAATTTATTCAGCGAAATATATATCAGATCAGACAAGCAATATTCTCCTTTGTAAGTAAACAATTTATTCAGCCAAATATATATCAGATCAGCCAAGCATAATTCTCCTCTGCAACTAAAAAATTCTTCAGCCAAATATATATCAAATCAGACAAGAGATTTTCTCCTTTGTAAGTAAAGTGATTTATTCAGCAAAATATATGTCAGATCAGACAACAATATTCTCCTCTGTAAGTAAACAATTTATTCAGCAAAATATATATCAGATCAGACAAGTAGCATTCTCCTCTGTAAGTAAACAATTCATTTCATAAATTGATCTCTTGTTTCTTGGTTATGAATAAATTTCTTATCTGTCTGTCTGAATCTGTCTTTCTGTATTTATTGTCTTTTCCATATTGCGTGGACCTCCTGACTTTTTGGGTTGTGTCTCAAAGACACATACGTAGGATTTTACAAGCTTTCAGATATTTGCCACAACTAAAATAGTAATGTAGTAGGGTCAAAATTTGAAAAACTTGAAAATTTTTCGTTCCAGAAATACCTTTTAAAATTTGCGTTGGGTAGGTCAAGCAATCAGCTATCACTGCACTTTCATGTCCAAGGGTCGAAATGCCCGGCTGATCTGTACTGAGGTGATAAACATAGCTGTAATCTTTTTGACTGTCATTAAAATCACACTTCTAACTAAAAAATCCTAACCACTTAGGGCTAAACAATCTATTGCCAATGATAAGGCAAGTTGCTTGCACATTTTGGGCCAAGTTCCAGGTCTCTAGTGCCAATTATTTTTGAGAAACCACATTTGATTGATTAAAATACCAAATATGTGTGTAATTAGCATCATGCCTATAACATGAAATCCGTACCACTTAGGGCTGAATAATGAATTACCAACAGATAGGAAAGTGGCTTTTCTGCACACATTGAGCTATATTTCAGGTCTCTATGACCAATAGTCATTGAGATAGAACATGTCCTTGAACCAGAAATTTACAAAAACAAACAAAAATATTCTTTTCATCAATAGTTTGGATTCTGAATAATAAAGATGATCTCCACTACTTCCTCCAGTGCCCAGTGTCTTTACTAAACCATATTTCAGATGCTAGACAATGGCAAAATGTTACAGGCACCCCATATTTGGTTAGTAGTTTCAGAGAAGCATCAAAGTTCATACTAAACATGTAAGATGCAAGGAAAATGCAAAAATGTTATGTGATAGTCTGCTGAAAGATTTATTGATAATATATATTCAACTGATTTCAACTCCAGTCACCTACAACAAAATTTTAGTGAGGTAAAGGCAATAAGCCATTTTTGACATGATGCTAATGACAGCGTGACACTAATGATAATTACAGTAAAAATCTTTGCAGGGACCAGTGGAAAACTGGCAGTCTGGCAATATGTGCATGCAGTGACCTTATGAACACTAGACACATGTTCACAGTGATTTTGGTCCAGAAATATGTAGTCAAAATAGAGTAGCAAGGCGTTTGCTAATGAAAAAATTGAGATAGGACAATTGACATGCCAACAGAAATACTCTAATATGCTGGTTTACATAAATGATACAGAGCTACAGATAGTTGAGTTATTTTCTTGGGTTCTCAGACAACATCAGACACAAACTTTTCTCACAGAATGTGTGTTCCTTTAATTTTTATTAAGAAACAAATCCGGCTCGATGCTAATGACGCAATATTGGAGACATCGACACTACAACCTCCTCCCCTTATACAGAATATTATTTCAGCTATTGGTGACCAGATTTGAGAAGACTGACAGTCAAGTCTCCATGTATGGAAGAGTTTAATTGAATTAGGATCCAGTACTAGCTATTGTGATACGATCTCTTAAAGAAAATGTTGTTGGAGACAGGCCATTTTCAGGGGAATAGGCCACTTCAATGCTATTTTTGGATGGGATAAAAATGTTCTGCCGCATATTTTTTGTGTTAAAAGTTTTGCTAATATCCTTGTCTATGACAAATGACAACAAGAGGTCCTCTATTGGTCTTCCTGCCATCATGAATTATTGTTAAACACCGGAGACAAGAATTTCAGACTTATCAAATTTTGACCCAGACTTAACAACAGATGCAATGAGTCCACTCATTTTTGTGTCGTGCAAGCATATTGACTTCTTCTTGAATATATATTGACTTCTTTAATATATATTGACTTCTTCTTGAATGCATAATGTTGACTTCTTCTTGAATGTCTTTTCCTTCCTGAAAAAAAAAAAAAGATAACTGGATATATATATAAACTCACTGCATAATCAGAAAGGAAGCCTGCTAAATAAAATATGTTGACAAGGAAGCAGTGTCAAATCATCTTTTATGTTTTCTAAAACAGAAAGGATGTTACGCATTGAATCAACTCTCAGGCCCTTGTACAATTTTTTCTTATCTGATTAAAATATTGTATTCATACACTATGGATTGATTCATAGGTAGACTAGTGTCAACCGAAATATTTGTTTCTCTGCCAACAGTACCAAGTATTGGTTGGTTATACAAACCAATATAAATGGTAACGGTATAATCGAAGTACTGATTGAAGGATTGAAGTGCAACATGAGGACATTTCTGATGGAAATTGGAAGCCTATGCTGTCCTTTGGATTAGTTATTCCAACCAGCATGTTGACTTTTCAACACGTTTGATTCCATAGACTACCAGCTGAGTACTTTTACCCTAGGTACCAGCCACTTTCTTGAAGTTAGCTAGTATGTGATATTTAGTGATACTAGCAATCTGATATCACGAGATTCACAGTCACGTACCACTGCTGGGTTGAATTTTCTAAGCTGGAAAAGTCTCATGAAAAACCCTGCCTGCCAGGAAGACAGATTGGTTGTTGTGTCAACCGCCAAATCCAGCAGTTTTTAGAGCGACTGTGGGATGGCCATTAATTTTGATACATCGTATTCAGATATTTCACTGAAACGTCATACATGCAGTTATTTATTTCGAACATGCAATTTCCTGAAATTATCAATATCAATTTCCAAATTAAACAGTATATTGTTAAGAAAGCAGGTATATCTAATGGCCTGCTCCTTATTGCCTTTACATTGTATAAATGGAGACATTTTACTTTTTAAAATATAGGCCTATAGTTTTATATTCTACATCAAAATTTTAAGGCCAACCATGTAGCAGGAGATCAGTCACATGAAACGCCTATAAATAATGATATTGGTGTCTCAAAATTGTTATTAGTGTGCGGAGAGTGATATTGGTGTGCCCCTACGCTCTTAGCAGCAACCATGCAGTTAATTGTCTATTACTTATGGAAGGCCTGGGAAGGAGGAAATCAAACTTCCTGAAATGTCGATCTATCATTTTATAAATATGGTCATTATAAATAACGGGTAAAAGTAAGTATATTTGACATAGAAAAATTAAATATCTAGTGAAAAACCAGTACTTTACAAGTCTGACAATTGTGTTGTAGAATATAACGGCCTCGACCGATATTACTGCTTCGGCCAATAAAACTCAATATTAGTCTCCTAACCATCCACTATCTCTATAATAATGGAATCATTACAGCTCAATATGTACCTATCATAAGTTAGCAAATGACCAAAGCATGGCAAGAAACCACGATAACCAGAGAGGATCATTAAAACACGACGAGAAATCTTGAGCCAACATTCCCATTAGCTGACGATTAATGAGAGGAGGCCATTATCAGTGTGGCAAATTGCCACTGGCAATATCACTCCACAGACCTACCCTCTGTAACATGCTGCTTGCAACATGCAAATATCAACTGCACCAGAGAACTCAAGGAAGCTAAAACAGTTTGTCTGAAATATCAAAGGATTTATTCATTTTGACTGACAATGTTTGTTTTAATTATGGTGGACATTGTGCAAAGCAAACAAAAGACTGACCTTCGAGCGTATTGCTTATCAAACGCAGTTTTTTTTTTCAGGACAATACGCTACACAATTTTGTATCAATAAAAATGAATTTATTTGCTCACAAACTCTGTTCATTAAGTAATATTATTGCAAAATGGTGCCCCACACAATTTCAAAACTTTCAACTTTGCTCTATGATGTCAGTCATATATAAGAAGTTATAAAATCATTTGGTTTTGATATAAACCTATGAAATCCATGAAGTGGGTACCCATTGTGATAGATCTTTTGCACGGAATTAGGATAACTTGTTTTGCTGAATTAAAAACTAGAGTAACCAAGTCAAACCGTGAAATTGTAGTATTTGATTCAACGGTTTGAACAAATGGAGCCTTACCAGCCTGAAATTTCACGCTTCAAAAATGTTTTAGTAATATTCTGAACACCTAAAGAAGGAAACTCAAACACTGTTTTTATGTATTATATTTGTAGGAATCACACAGGAAGAGAAAATATGTTGAATTGACCGCCATTTTGGAAAATGGCTGCTTTTGGCAACCCAGGGTAAACCTGAGGTGGCTTCCTAGAATATGTTTGATAATGTTTTGCAACAGTTTCATGCTTCTATCATATGAATGCACAATTTTTTACATACCTGCCCTACTATTATCCAGTGCCTGTCTTATGCAGTAGCATAGGTGCCAACAAACAAACCTTTTCTGGTATTTGCCTCATTGGCGGATTCGTAAAATAAACAGGTAATAGACACTGTTGTGGAAACACTGTTTACCATTCAGTAGCTTTAGTAGAGGTTCTTCAACTCCTGCTCTGCCCAAATGACTAAGGCACACTGTAAATTCTGAAATTCTGAGTTAGCTCAAATGATTGAGTGAGACGGTTGCATAATTTGTTTGAGCCATGATAGCTTGCTGTTTTGAGTTATGATAATCTTTATGTAGTTATAACTTGCAAACAACAAGCTATCTTGGCTCAAAGGAATTGTGCAACCATCTCACTCAATCAATTAAGCTAACTCAAAATTCAAAATTTACAGTGCAGTAAGGGGGCAACAGTATTCAAGGGGTTTTGTTAAAAAAGTACTTGGAGTCTTTTAAAAGTATATTATTTCTTTCACTGATTTGATAAAATAATAAATCCTTCGTTGCCAGTCTTGAAATTAATTATTATGGGTTAATTGGACTTCTTAACAGTGAATTGCTTGATTGAGACACTGATCTATGCTCGAAATAAACAAATATGGTCAGTGTTTCCAAGAAATGTATACTTTACCATCAAGAAAAACCACCACACTGAATATTTAATAGCTCCATTAATGTAGCTTCACAGAGACCTTTGTTATTTATTAGCTTACCATAGGCCTATATATAAATCTGCTGCTATTGAGTATATTACAGATGATTTCGTATTTGTATAAACACAGAGACTGAATTTGAATTTTTTTCAAGGACATGTATTCTATAGGGAAAAGTGATATAAAAAAAGCTTATGACATCATTTCCCCTGTAGAATACATGTCCAAGAATAAAAATGTACATTCGGTCCCAAATGTCTGCAAATATGAAATCACATGTAACACATGACATCATTTTATTGCAACATCAAAACAGAATAAATACAGAGTGGGCCCAGGGCCATGCAGCTGGTTAGAAACATCATCAACAGTAACAAGTTTGTGGTGTCAAGGTTTATTCATAGTGTTTTGACATTCAGTCCTAATGTCATGGTGGTATTTAGTTGTCAGATTAATCAATTAAAAAGATTACCATCTTCAACATGAGAATATCGTGAATATCATATAACGTTGTTAGAAGAAATATATTATATTCAAATCTATGTGCGAAACAAGAAGCTGAATAACCTTAAGTTGAATTATTAAAAAAGTGATATTTTGAAATAATATTGCAATGGTCAATACAATAATTAGTAACGAGATTATTAGTTGATTATGTTAATCAATAAAGTTATTCATAAACAGGTCTACATACTGTAACCTACATAATACAACACTTTCATATATGCATTTATATATCTGCTACAGATCAATATATATATATATATTTAATTAGGCTACCATGGTTCATACCATGGTCAAGGGCCATTATCTAACAGCTGTGGAAAATCTGGCACTGGTTTATGTGGCTCATGAAAATGGAAATTGCCTATGTAAATGCTAATTGGCTGGTTGTTCTAGTGATATATCACATGCAGTAATGGAACACTTTTTTGTGTTTTTTTTTGTAGTCTTGATCCTTGGTCTGTGTGTATGCATACAATTAGATCATGAATATGGCAGTATTTTTTAATAGTGCATGGGGCAGTATATATTCTAGACTTACTATCTGCCCCAGTCATCTTTGTAAGTCGTCATATTAAAAATTACTCAGATTATGTACATGCAGGAGAAGACTAAATTGCACATAAGCAGGAAATATTTGAAACTTTTAGTCATGCAGAAAGTGTCTTAAAATAAAGTATAGAGGCCTAATATATGAATTGTAGCAATGAATTGCTTTATGTCTAACTGTAAAATTATGGCACCTATTATGGAGGCCTGAGCACTTCATGGGTCATTTTTTGCCACCCATCTCCTTGTATATATAATCACTGAGGATGGTTTAATCGAAGTATTGTCATAAAATTGACAGAAAATGTAGTTGACATGCTACAAAAACCAAAAAATGTGTTTAGGACCATGTGTATCATATAAATGGGATTTTGGCAATGACTGCCTGGTGGTTGGGCCACAGCCATATATTTTGTTACCAAAAAAGGAGCTGATAAAATATATCAATACGTCAATCTGGATGAATTATACACCAAATCACAGCTACAGGTGCACAATTTGTAGATTTACTTATCATATTAAATGTATAACGGATGATATGAATAATACTTCATATGATGATCCAAACTGGATTTGTATTAAATGTATTGAGGATGTATTTCCATTTAATCACCTTGATAATGATTTGTTTGATGTAGCCATTAATGACATGGTTAATGATTTTTCAATCTCTCATCAAAAACTTAATGATCTAATATTCAATCCATTTGAGTTTAACGATGATTCAGTTAATTATATGATGTACGATTTAGACCGGATTTGCATTTTTATAATGCACCTATTGTTGCTTCAAATATAAATTGTAATTACTATAATGAAAATATGTTCAATAGGAAATGTGGAGATCTTTCCTTGTCAATAAATTGTCTTTCTCTAATTCATATCAATATTAGAAGCGCAGTTAAAAACCTAAGTAAATTTGATGACTTCATGGATAATATTAAAATTAATTTTGGTATTATCGGTTTAACAGAGACTTGGTTTAATGCAAGCTCTGTTGATAGATATTGTATAGCTGGTTATCAAATAGAGAGCATGTACAGATTAACTGGTAGAGGTGGTGGAGTTTCTCTTTTAATTAAAGATGGAGTTAATTACAAAATCAGAAATGATCTATGTATCAATAATGATGATGCTCAATTACTTTGCATTGAAATTTCTAAAGATGTATTTGGTATACAAAAAGATATCTTAATATTTGTTGTATACAAACCTCCAAACACTGATATAGAAATATTTAATAATACAATTAACAATATCCTGTCTCAATTGTATAATGATAGGAAAACTATTTATATAATGGGTGACTTTAATATTAATTTACTAAACGAAAAGTCCCATACTTTGACTTCAGAATTTTTAAACATTATGTTTTCTCATTCTCTATTTCCCTTGATATCTAAACCAACTAGGGTTACCAGTTCTAGTGCCTCATTAATTGATAATATTTATACCAATGATATTGATTTTAGTAAATACTTTAATGGAATCTTATTGTGTGATGTATCTGACCACTTTCCTGTATTTTCAATCAAACTTGATCAGGAAATTGCTACACAAACTAAGTTTGTTAAATGTAGAAAAGTAACCACAAAAAATATGGAGAAATTCAAATTAGAATCAAACTCTATTGACTGGAATGAAATATATAATTATGACAATCCTCAAGAAGCTTTTTCTAAATTTTACGTAAGTTTTTCAAATTGTTACAACAATTGTTTCCCTGTTAATAACTCAATGTCAATCTACAAAAATAGGAAAACTTGGTTAACACCAGCTCTAAAATGTTCTATTAAACATAAAAATGAATTGTATATTAAGTCGATCAAAAACCCTTCAATTCAAAATTCTGCTACTTATAAAGAATACAAATGTCATCTTAATAGACTACTAAGAATATCTGAACGCAATCACTATCAACAACTTCTAAATGAAAATAAGAATAATCTTAAAAAGTCATGGAAAATCATCAAGGAAGTAATAAATAAGAAGCAAAATAATAAAATTTCTGATGAATTTAAAATAGGTCATTCAATTGTTAAAGATCCTGAGATTATTTCTAATAGCTTCAACAGATTCTTTACTAACATAGGAAAAAATCTTGCTGATAAAATCCCAGAAAGTAATGTTGACCCTTTATGTTATTTACAGCCTGCTAATCCATTTTCAATTGCTATTGATCCTGTCACTGAATGTGAAGTAATCAATATTATAAAAAAATTAAAGAATTCTTCTTCAGGCCCTGATGGCTTTGATTCCAGAGTCTTGAAATTTGCCTATACTAGTTTTTTACAACCTTTAGTCCATGTACTAAATTTGTCACTTCTTAATGGTTTTTTTCCAAATGAACTTAAACTTGCTCAAATTACACCAATTCACAAATGTGGTGAAAATAATTTAATTAATAATTATCGACCTGTCTCGCTGTTATCAATCTTTTCGAAAATTCTGGAAAATTTAATGTATAATAGACTAATGGGATTTATAAATAAACATGATATTTTGCATAAGTTTCAATTTGGATTTAGGAAAAACTATGGCACTTCCTTAGCTTTAATCAGTTTAGTTGATCAATTATGTCAAGCATTTAATGAGAAAAAAATAACTCTTGGCGTATTTATTGATTTAACTAAAGCATTCGATACGGTCGATCACAGAATTTTACTGCAAAAGTTGTATTGCTATGGTATACGTGGAATAGCTCATGAATGGTTTTCTAGTTATCTACACGAAAGAAAACAATTTGTATATTACAATGATACAAAATCAGAAGAAAATGTAATATCATGCGGTGTTCCTCAGGGATCTATTTTAGGCCCTTTGCTTTTCTTGTTATATGTTAATGATTTACCTAATGTAACTGATTTATTTGTCTTAATGTTCGCAGATGATACTAACTTGTTCCTGTCTGGGAAAGATGAAAATGAACTTTTGGAAAAAATGAACATTGAACTATGCAAATTAAGTAAATGGTTGATTGTGAATAAGTTGACTTTGAATGTTACCAAAACTCATTATATGTTTGTATCAGGTCGTAAATCAGTTAATATAACTGGTAATTTACAGATTGATGGTTATGAAGTTTCTCGTGTTTTTAGCTCAAAATTTCTTGGTGTTATAATTGATCATAAGTTAAATTGGCAAGAACATATAAATTATATTAAATCTAAATTGTCAAAATCTATTGGAATAATTTGTAAAGCAAAAAAATACTTAAATCATAATACATTACTTACTTTATACTATAGTTTTTTCCACCCTTATCTTAATTATGGTATTGAAATATGGGGAAATACTTATGCTAATTATATTAATTCGCTATTAGTTTTGCAAAAACGGGTGGTTCGTATAATTAAAGGTGTTAGTCGAAGAACACCCTCGAATAGTATATTTAATGAACTTAAAATTTTACAATTACCTAAATTGTATAAAGTTTCAATTATGATGTTTATGTATAAGTTTGTAAAAGGTGAATTACCAAGAATATTTTCAGATATGTTTAATTATCAAGCTGATTTTCATAATTATAGAACAAGAAATATGAATAACTTTCGATTGCCATTTTGCAGATTAGAAATTGTTAAAATGCATGTTAGATTTAAAGGTGCAGAAATTTGGAATTCTGTTGTAAACGTCATTGATTTAAATTGTAGTAAATTTACATTTAAAAAGAAAATAACTATTATTTTTAGGAATTTGTAATCTCTATCTAGAATATCCTTTGTAATTCTGTAATTCTTAACTATTATTAAGGTTATAGTCATTACCACTTTTGTAAATGCTAGTACTTATCAATGTTTTTAATTTATCAGTATTATTATTGATTTTTATTTCCTATAGATATTCATTCATTGTTACTTAAAGATTAAGAAATTATATTGTGAAATTGCTAGGGAACAAATACACATTCATTGTGTCAGTTCCTATTTTCTATTGGTATTTTAATTGTTCTATTTGTTATGTTGAAGTGTAATTGTATTTTGTTTGCCAATAAATTCTATTCTATTCTATTCTATTCTATTCTAAAAACTATGTTCTGAACATAAATATAAATTCCAGCCAGTTCAAATCAATGTTCAGGATGTCAAAAGTGGTCAGTCAAAATTTTGGTAATTTCTATCTGAAGGAATCTTATCCAACCAAGCCCTGACTACCTGCAATATGACCAAATTACAATGGCAAATATACATGATATTAACTTCAGACATTTTTAATTCTATAAACTGACTTCTAAAAAAATTGTGTGCAAGGAATAGACAAAAACGTTGAAGGACATCAGTTTCAAGGATATAGGTTATATTAAGGGAAAAGTAACTTTACCAGGTTTTTGTCAACATGTAGATACATCACTGTGTGGAATTACATGAAGATTGTGTACTTTTCGGCTGCAGAGTGCATTGCTTAAACTTGTCACATTTACACAAGTGTTAACTTTTTTGGTCACCATGTAGAGTAGGTCGGGGCAAGAAGCCCGGGTTAGGTGAGAGGCCCCCCCAGGGTTATGTCCAAACTTACATTTTCGGTGCGTTTATCTATTGATAGGATTGATCCTAGAGGCTTTTTAGTTTACGTTACAAATTTTCATGGCAAACAGTGCCAAACCATAGTAGAAATTAAAGAAACAAAAAAATGTGCATGGTTTTTGTTTACAACTTTGACTAATTCTTTGAAAGGGATTGTCAGCAATAGCTTTGTAAATTTATAAGAATATAATGGATATCTGCATTCCTTCACTTTATGACCATCACATAAATATGATTTGGATCATGTTTTTTGCATTTTAGTTTAAAATATAGAGGTCAAATTGAAATATGTGGGATTGAGGCGAGAGGCCCCACATGATATGGGGCATGAGGCCCCCTTCACTTGGGGTCGAAGCTGCTTCAGGAACCATTTAATAATGTGTACTTTACCTTAATTCTTGATAGAATAGCTAATTAAGATAGAAAAAAAATTGGCTTGAAATTGAAATAGGGCAAAAAATATTAAAAAATAAAAATATGTACAGAAAAATTCTGAAATTCAGAAAAGGTGAACAGAATGCCTTAAAAATGATAGAAGAACCATAAGAAATAACTTTTAGGCTGAATTCTCTCGCAAAAAAATTGCCATAGGATTATAATAGGGGGGCTCCTTGCCCGATGGGTGGGGTAAGAAGCCCATTAAATTTTTTTTATAAAAATGGCCGTAACTCCTTTATTAAAATTGATAGACATTTGTTTCACTAGTTATTAGTAGAGTCAAGTGATCCCTTCCTGACAGCGTAAGCATTCAAATAATCGCCCATAAAAAGTTGGTCAAATCGCACCTCGAAGTTAAGGGGGGCCGCATGCCCCGACCTACTGTATGTAATCAGATTGCTCACCTTGGTAACTAAGTAACTAGCTACTTGTAAAAAGCGCCATAATATATGGTTGTATGTTTACCTTTTTTTAAAAAGAAGCTGTGTGTAGTAGCCTGCACTTTGAGAATATTTTTGAAATGGCACAGCCTTGTTGTTCTTGGATTATCTAGTGTGTCTCTTTTTTCTTCTGAAAATACTTGTTCCATCTTTCAATTGTTCTAGCACAGATACTTTCCTTCTTGTGTGTATTTCTAATAATGTTCTTATTCTCCCTGCTAGTTTGCGCCATTAAATCAAAGAAATTGACACAGATTTTAGTCTATTTTGCCACCCACTTGATTTATTTTTGCTAATCATGTGAAAAAACTTGAGTGACTGAATCAACAAGGCCAAGGCAACTGAAAAACTAAGACAATACCGTTGTTTGTATTCTTGATCATTTATCACTATGAACTCATTGTATTGTATGGTAAAACTTGTAAACCAATACAACCCCCTCTCCTGCGGTGAATAACTTAATAAATACCTCATCAGCAGCTTATTGCTTATTGGGCCATAGGTGATCCTGACATCGGAACATACTTGTAATGTATTTGTCATGTCAACCTACACCTGTCCAGGTAAATGAAAAACAGATTCCTGTTGTTGTAGTTCTGCAGAATTATTCAATTGACAAAGTGCATAATCTGACAGACAGTAATACAGTATTCAGATTATTTGGTAAACTTTTTAATCAAAAGCATATAATAAATTATAATGATGAAATGTATTTCCAAGTTAAAATAGCTTCTCTGGACCCAAAAGTTGTATTTGGCCATATTACCATGTCTTACAAATTTCATATTACTTTGTTTATATTGCCCATCCTTAATGAATTGTTGGTGGCATTCCGCAACACATGCTTAGTTTTACAAGGAGGACTGCACATATCTTTGAAGGCCTTGCGGAAACTCTCACTGAAAGAACGGTGGATGAAGAAATTTGAGGCAAGCATGAACGCCAAACAAAATTCAGTCATCATCAACACAAAAGAAAAGGAATAGGACATTTTTGGAATTGTTTCTTTGGCAAGAAATTGAGCAATTGTGGTACCGATGCCACACAGGGTCATAACAAGAAAGATGGAGGTAAAAGCTACAGTTATGCGGATGACATTATCCTCTGCTCCAGAATTTTGTTGTGGTGTATTTTCATTTGTTAGATGGCGTTGCTGCCTTGTTGCCCTTCTATTCTTACCTGGTTTTAAAAAAGGGAGCAGAATGTTTAATATTAGCCCAAGACAAAATGGAATAATAAAGCGTATGATAGGATAAGCAACTCGTCGTAATCCTGTCATAGCAGAACTGTGTCCGATTTGTGTATAGACAAGAATGAATTCTCGACGGTTAGTCACAGGACTAAACACCTCCTTTGATGTGAAAGCTAGCCATGTAGGTATGATATGAAACAATGCTGAAATGACAGTGATGGAGATACAACTCATTTTTGCTTGAATTGGTCTGTCCAATGATGCAGCTTCCAATGGGAACTTGACAGTAAAAAGACGCACTGCCATTAAGGTAATGATTATGCAGGTACTTGCAAATTATGCAGACAGTGAAATTGAAAAAGCAGTCAGACTTGTGTAGTAGACAAAATCTGCATTGTACAAAACTTGAGTTTGTGGTGCTAATAAAATATACTATGCAATAGAATGAACTAAGTCAGATATGGACAAGCAAAGGAAATAAATGCTACTAGATGAGTCAGAGTGTTATGGCAGAGACCATATTCGAATATTTATGAGATTGGTTATGAATCCGATTGTAAAAAACACATGTCCTGATGCTACTATGAAAGACTTAAATTTTGACACAACACTTCTTTGCTGTGTAGTCCAGTGTTTCAAATGTTTTGATACTGACCTTGAATTTTTCATTATATTTTCTCTATCTGTGAACGCCCTTGAGTGGTAATTGTATGTTGTTATACCAGGAGTATCAGTTTCCTATGCAAAAACGTTGATAAATAATCCACTCAATGAAGATATATCAATAGGTATATAGTCAAGTATAGAAAAAACCATTTTTACCAAGCCAATTCTCTAATCCAATAATTTGCCAATTAATTTCCAACTAGGTCAAAAGTATTTATTTATTGTTGAGCCATACAAGGCAGGTTTTGCCAATAGTGATACAAAAATAAAAGCACTGAGTACGCGTTTTTCCATGGATAAATATTTTGCTAAAAATCCCAATATTTTTGGAGGAAGCAGTAGGAATCTAGATTTAACAATTATTAACAATGTAGTGATGACCGTCCTGCTTAAATAGTAATTTTGCCTGTGTGTAGGATAGACTTTTTAGCAGTGTAGAAGATGAAAAAAATAATATAAAAAGAGCTATTTGATAGAGCTACATTTAGGTGTCTCATATTTGAAAATGAGCGTATTAGTTTGCAAGTGTTACATCTGTTGTAATCCAAACCTTACCATATAATATTTCAATGAAACTTATAAAATAGGGGAGTTTCAGAAGTTCTGACCAATTTCGTTAGCAGACATGAAGTTGATATTTTCACATTTCTAATTTGGGCCATTTTACTATCTAGTTTGAAAATATCACACCTGTTGGAAATTTTTTGATTACCTTTCTATTACCATGAAACAAAATGATGTACCTAGCGCAGCGCAATGTCTTAAATAAAATTCAATAAACTAACATGTATTTATAGCTATAGAACTTAGTTCTGATCCTATTGAAAATGCCTTTGAAAGCATCTTCTACTGTCCGTTTAGTTAAATTAAAATGAGAGAATAGTTGTGCATTGGAAATTGACAAACCATTGAATAAGGAACTGCACATCCTAAACACAATGCTATTCCGATGGCAGGCCATTGAAATGATTTTTGATTGCCAGCCATTTTACAGATGATTTCATATTTGTAGACATTTGTGGAAGAAAATACATCATTTTTCCTGCAATTTTCATTGGTTGAGAGAAGGTATGACACCACCCTCTCCTGAAAAGTGACATAGCGTTTTACATGGGTGACCATGGCATTCTAATCCATTGATCTGCTCAATGGAACTGACTCTAGCTGTTTGAAGTGAGAGTTTCTGTTAGTGTTTCACACATTTTTAGTACACACATTCTCAAAGTGTAATACTATGATTATTTTTTACAGAAAACAAACAAACATGTGTGTAACATTTTCTCAGATCAGGGCTCTGCCCAGACAACATGACAATGGGCTACAAATTACTGGGACCCTGGTTTGATCCCTATTATGATTTTCTAATGAATGTTGGCACCATCACTGGATCATCCCCCCTATTCTAAGGGATAATTCAGAATTCATGACTGGGGGGGGGGGGGTTGGGGGGTTTTGATGGAATTTTCTGTGAAATGTGATACCCCGCTTTGGTTTCACAAATATGTAGGGTAATGTTCTTTGAGTCGGACACTTTAGGGGTGACACCTTAAGTCGGACACTTTTTGTTGGGCTGTATTGGCCAATTGAGAGCTCTTATACCTATATATTTGGTACCAATCTTTAGCTTTGGAACTCCTTTATCTGTACCAAAAATATCAGCATTATCCAAACAAGTATAGTGGGTTTTTTCTGGCTTTACAGATGGGTTTAAAAACCCGTTTTCTCTCAGTTCTGTGTCAGAAATTTATAAATTATAGTGGAAATTTGTCATGTTTGAGGTATCTTTTTCTGGTCTATGGTACTGACCTAACTTCAGTATCTGTGTCAATCAGATAGAAGTAAGCTTAACCTATTTTTTGCTGTTATATGGGCTTTTTTATTCAAAGGGAAGGCTCTAAAGCACATGTCATGTATATTTGATATCATGTTTTAGGACACAGCTGTCCGACTCAAAGATACCCTATGCCATATAATATCTTAATTCAGAAATACAACCACTAATTTAGTTCTTGTATTGTGCTAATTGCCAATTTCCTGTTAGATTTAGTAAAAACGATTCATTTGAGGCTCTGGTTGACAATCAATAATCCACAGGCCAAGCAAGTATCACTTTATTAAAATATACAGAATGTAAGTGTCCGACTCAAAGAACTTTACCCTATAGTACCACAATTTTCTTTTGTTAAAATTTCATTCGACAATTAAGCATGTTGTGAAAAATAAGTACCCCCCTTGAAACAGTCGGAAAAATTGGTACCCTATTGGGAAATATTCCCATTACCCCAAGTCATAAGAAGCATGTGCAAAAGGTGGTTCCCACTGAAGTAAAACTATAGAAAATACCACCCCCCTTGACCCACTCGTAAAATTCAATTCTGAATACTCAGTATTCTGAATAGTCCTTCACTTTTATCACATACAATGCTTTTGGTCAAGGTATGATAATTTAGCTTTCAGAGATTTGAAGCCATTCAGATTTGATTTGAGACTGATTTAATATCAACTGAAGCAATCAACTGTAACTCAGGAGTGTGAAATATAAGAGTTCATGTGGATTGCTGTTTGACATGTGTGAACAACTTTCCAAAAACCAAGTTGGCCTTTGCAGCAGTTTATTGGTTGACATAATTTTTCCAGCCAACATCACTTGCTTGAAGCAAACTGAAAAAAAGTGACACGCTATGTACAGCTTGGCCAATCACCAGGCAGGATTTTCTGATGTCAGATCAAAAATTTTGCTAAATTTTTTGTTATTTGATTTATGTCTACAAATATGAAATCATCTGTAAAGCATTCATGAGATGCTACTTCAGTTTCTGAGCCCTGAATTTATAATGTTGATATCAATCATAAATGCCCAAAATTGTAGGAGGGGGGGTAATGGTTTTTCTTCTCCAACTTTTCAGTAAGATAAAAAAACAAAACAACAATTTATCTGTTTTTGAAACCCTTATAGCTGTTTGCAGATTGGCGGTCCAAATACTTTCAAAATTCACTTTCAACTTGGTCTTGTGATGTCACTGGTTTAAAGAAGTTTTGTTTGTGTCAGTCACCAGTAACTGTTGATTCAGTGCTTATCATATCTAGCAGCATAGGTGACAATAAACAAACAAATAAAATGACTTGAGGTACTTCATCAAATAAGAAGATTAGGAGACCAAAAGAAAACTGTCAATGACATGGCAAAGCCAGTTTGCAAATTGAAAATAAGAAAATAATTTTTTAAGTGGACCGCCAATCTGCAAAGAGCTCTTAGTGCATTTATCACATTTAAATTTACAATCTAAAACACTCTAACACCTACCTAGAACGCAAGATCATCATTTTCATCACCAGCATGAGAGGGTGAAAATATAGCTATGCCGCAACACATGCTTAGCATCTACAATACAGGGAGTTTTATACATCTACATTCTAGAAGCACTGATAAGTCCAATTATATGAGTATGAACCCTGCAACATACACATTGCATAGGGCTTGTTCAGACATTATTGATGTTCACAAACAGTCAAAGCTAAGTACTCATCCGTTTTTTACTGTAAATAAAAACAATGCAATTTATTCTATGCTGTTTATTACTGACAAAGAGCCGAATCTTATGAACAATATTCAGAGTCTGCCAAACATTAAAAAGAAGATATGACATAATAAATGATTATAAATGCAATTTGTTTCATATTTTTAAAATGTCACTCTTAAATGTGGTACATGGCAAATTTACCATGTCTTACATTGCTCTATTTACAGTTTTCATCTTTATTGAATTATCAGCATTACTCTGCAATCCATGCTTATTTTTGCAAGGAAGACTGCAGATATCTTTGAAGGCCTTGCGGAAACGCTCACTGCAAGAACTGTAGATGAAGAAATTTGAGGTGAGCATGAATGCTGCACAAAATTCAGCCATAGACATTATCATATAGAAGGAAAAATTCATCCTCAAAACGACACCTTTGGCCAGAAACTGGGCGATTGTCATGGTGATACTACATAGAGTCATGACAAGAAAGATGGAGGTCACAGCGACAGTTATGCGGATGACGTTATCCTCTGCATTGGAATTTTGATGTGAGCTGTTTTCATTTGTCAGTTGCTGACGTTGTTTTGAAGCTTTTCTGAGCTGATGCAAAAGAAGAATGTTGAAGATTAGCCCAAGACAAAATGGAATGATAAAGCGTATGATAGGATAGGCAACTTGTCGCAGTCCTGTCATAGAAGAACTTCTTCCGATTGGAGTATAGACAAGAATGAATTCTCGACGTTCAGTTACAGGATTAAACATTTCCCTTGACTCAAAAGCTAGCCATGAGGGCACGATATGAAACAATGCAGAAAAAACTGCAGTGGAGATACAAATAATTTTAGCATGAATTGGTCTGTCAAACGATGCAATTTTTAATGGGAATTTCACGGCAATAAGCCGCACTGCCATTAAGGTAATTATTATACAAGTGCTCGTAAATTGTGCAGACTGTGAAATAGCAAAAGCAGTTAGACGTGTGTAGTAGACAAAATCTGCATTATAAAGAGTTGAGGTTTGTGGCACTATTAACAAAAAACAAGCAACAGAATTCACGAAATCAGATATGGACAAGCAGATGAGATAAATGCTACTAGAAGAGTCACGATGTTGTGGCAAAGACCATATTCTAATATTCATGATGTTGGTAATAATTCCCGTAAGATAAAACACATATCCCGATATGAGTATGAAAGTCCTGAAATCAGACATGATGCTTTTTTGTTCTGGAGTCCATTCATTTAAAGCAACATTAGGTTTTGATGAGTAACTTGAATTACTCATGACATCCTCTCCATTTACAAATGTAATTGAAGAATTGTAATTATTTTGTAGAACTGAAGTTAAACTGGGAGTTCCAGTTTCCTGCATATAGATGTTTATGAATAATCCACTGCAATGTAAATAGATCAAAAGATAAACCTTTAGGTTAGAAAAGGCCATTATTATTAGTGTAGTCCAGATCTTTCACCTAGTAAATTTTCAATCAATTGCGAACCAGTTCACAGATAGCTATGGACAGTGCAACCCTTCCAGATGTGTAAATCCACGTCTTAAATTAGAAACAGAATCCAGATTCCATTTGAGGGAACCAATGCGAACCTGGAGTTTACGACAAGTTACAATATACCAATGAAGGGATCGATGATTGCTTTTCTGCTTTAATACTCAATTTTGCCCCCTTTTGGCAGTGGAAGATGATAAAAAAGCACTTTTATACATGAATATGATAGCTTTTTGTTGTAGTAGGCTTATACTTATAGTCAGCTGTGATGTGGCTTGGCAAACGTTACCTGCTGTCATGACATATTTCAGATACTTCTAGAATTACCAGCTCATATTATTATTATTTTTTCAGTGAATCTGCATGAATGACTTACATGGTTTTTCACTAAGCCTGACATTTATTTAAGAGCTTTTGCAGAAGTATTTCTGGATAGTAACTTATTTGACTTTGTTGTAAAAAAAACAGGATTATAAAACGAAAAGTTGAACAGTTCTCTTTTACTTTTGTCTTAAGTGATCTACACATAGGTGTGTCCCACTAGTTGTATTGATTTTACAACTGTAAATAACTTGACTTGTGATCGACTGATTTTGCAAAGAAATGTCTTAAATGAAAGCTAAAACCTCCAAAGCCTTGCTTATATTTCAAAATTAAAGTTCCATTTCAGTCTTCATAAACTACAAAATGATAATAAGAGTCTGTCGCAAATGAGCTTGGATAAAATTCTTGTCGCATGAAAAATGCATTGCTGAAAATGTGCTTTTATTAATTGTGAAACTGCTAATAACTATCAGACATGATTGAGAATTTAGTCATGGTGTGACTGGGTGAAAAAACGTCACTTTGCATGAAGCCCTGATCACGAAGGACAATTTCCATGAGGTTCCACAAGGACTCATGTAAAATAACAACTATCAAAAGTTCATCAGTTTCATTCTTAATGATCTTTCATCCCTCCTGCTTCATTGTGGTGAACATCTAATGAAGGTACACATTTCAGGTGATGGAGCAGATGCAAAGGGAGCCTTATACTTGTGATTAGGAACATTTTTAGTATTTTGTTAGGGACGAATCGGGTTTTTTTTACTTTTTGCACATTACATGGGCTGTACCTTTTGGTGACACAGACCGAGTCGTACAGTGATGACTTTTTCAACTTTTAAATGCAGAACAGCATTATAACTGCACAAAAGTTGCACCAATAGTGCAAATGTTCTGTTAAAATATACATGAACATAAATACATTGCAGAATGATGTATGTAAACGCTGACAGATTCTTCATTCAGATTTGGCCCATAATTGGCAGGATGTGTGTTGCATATCCCTTCAGCCACAATAATTCCTGCAATATTCTCTTCATAATAAACTTCTCCTCATACTTATTATGTCTTTTTATACCATTTTACCTGAGCCTTTTCTGATTACACATACTTCCATGAATGCCTTTTCATCTGAAATGGTATTATTAAGATAACAACATCACCCAACCAGCAGGCTATTTCAGTTTCATGATTGTCTGGCGAATGGGTCTGCTGCCTGCGCGTATCCTGAAAACAGATCTACAGTGTATGTTTGCCATTATCACATTTTAGCTTGACATCAAATGTCGACTTTCTGAGCATGGCTGTCTAATAAATGCCCCTGATGACATCTTCCACTTTAAAAGGGCAGTTTAGTGTCTGTCTGTCACCAGATAAGAAGGCCGCAATGTCAATCTGATAAACATTTACCCCTTCAAAGGTGCAAACAAGGCTTATTTTGGGTCACTTTGACCTGGTCCCATTATTCGCTGTTATCCGCCTACAGTAAGTCAAACCTTTGTAATGTTCTTTATTGGTTGTCAGCCTACCCGCTTTCTGTGATTCAAACAAATCAGTTTGGCCAAAAATCTTTTAAGAATATTTTGTATAGATCTATAATAGTATCTGGAGCTTGTTAACGGCACAAGAAAGTCAATGTTCTGACAGCAACTGGCACTCCCAAATCAAACTATATACTATGAATTAATTAACAATGAAAATTCAAATATTCATATGCAGCGAAAGTTCAGAAATGCCAAACCTCTTCATTCAAAGCCACACCCGTGTGGAAATTGATAATTTTAAAACATAAAAGAAAGACATTCTCATCCAGTTACATGCCAACATTAACAGAATCAAAAAGTACTACAAAATTACATGGAAAGAGAGTTTTGATCAGAGACTCAGAAAAGTTAATATTATTAAAATTCACTTAAGGCATAGGCGTACCGCAGTGATATTTTGGGGGAGGGGGGGCAAACAACATTTGCCAGAATTTTACAGACCAAATTCTATACCATATCCAATAAAATTACTGGTAAACCCCTTATTTTCAATAATATTTATTTGACCATCTGCCCGAATTTTTAGCCTCCTTGCCCGAATTTTGGCCTTTTCTCAAAGGTTTGGGGGAGACTGCCCCCCCCCTGTCCCTTAGGGTGTGGCTGGTGCCCTTACTTCATCTGATCAAGCCTACCTTTTTTTCAGTCCTGCGAAATGACCTCAATAGGCTATCTTGAAAGTTTCAGCGTAAAATATTAATATTTACCTGTCCCCAGATACGATTTAAGTTTTTATTTCCAACGGAAGGTCAAAATAACCAAAAAATTTGTAAAATATGTCATAACTCTGGAACCGTCGGTACTAGAGACATGCAAATTGGCTCAAAATGATGGGAGACCCCATATTTTTATTCATCTTACATTGACATAATGGGTCAAAAATCAATATTTGTGGAGATATTTGCAAAAAACTGTTTTTCGCATTGAATTTTGCTATCGAGCTCAACTGCATTGCCAGATTTTGCCTTGAAACCGATTATGATATATTTCTGGGTTGTTTATGCCTTTAAATAGTTGATATCTGCCTCTAGTTATGACTTGTCATACCCACCGGCCTCTCAAGAAGCCGGTAGAATTGTTTTTCACCCAAATCTCTGATAGCAGGGGGAAAGCTTAATAGAACAATAATCATTTACGACAGCATCAAGGCAATCAATTGTTGAGGAAGTGTTATTTTTTTCAAGATTGATCTACATAATGAAAAACTCCTAAAGCCAACTTTGACTATTTCTATTTTAGATTTAGACATTTGATCATCTTGGTTATCATCTTCAGATCCCCACACTTGAAGTTGGGTGCCAATTGCTGTCCGACTGTCCATTGACCTTAGACCTAATTCATCATATCAGTTGCAGCATCATTGATCAAATTTAATGCTGTCATGGTTCATCTAGTATAAACCATAGAGTATCACCAATCAATGTCTATTCATAGATACTTTCCGTTGACAATGACAACAAAATCTTCAAAGCCTCAGACATTTTTCCTTCCTTTACTTGTGACATTTTAAAACTACTAGTATGGATTTCGACTTCCAATCTGGCACAAGTTCAGATCTTCTCTATTACCAATTGGTAAATGACTAGAATTGGAATGTGCCTAAGCATACAAAGGTCTAAAGACTTATACAGCTGTATAAAATGGTTTATTAAATGAAGCTACAATATATTTTGGTGGAGACTGTGATAGGGCCAAGGGCTTTACATGCTTTACGATATGTAAACCCTGACCTGGCTCAACAGAACCGACAAGGACCAGGAAAATGTGTACTCTCAGCACAGAATAAAACATCCACCTAGCATGATCAGGAATCAAACCTAGGTCACAGAGGTTAGCAGCCCAGTAGGTTACTATTGAGCTACTCTGCAGGCCTTTGCTGACAGTTGGAAAAATCAATCCTGGAAGACAATTCAATGAGGATGTAATGTTCTTGAATATTATATGTCAGTAGTAGTGGCGACTTACAATATTCAAGACAAGAAAGTTAGCAGATCATGATGGAGAAAGAAAGAGGCAAAAAGAGGAAAAGTAGAGAAGTAACAAGGTGACCCCTGCAATGGCCATAATCAGTGATATGGATTATGGAGCTACTGCATGCGATACTGGTCACCTGTATGAGTTATTAGGTTTCTCAGCATAACCAAACACAGCTGCGTATGAAAACTTATTACATCAGCATGAACAAAGTCTTGCAGAATTGGGCAATGGGCAATTGGGCATGCATGAATATCCAAACCAGAATAAAAGAGGACTTTGTCTGTGGCCTGTACGGCTGTTTTGGCTAAATTGAATATTTACACCAATTATTGTGGTGTTCTTACAGACTTAAAAATAATTCCAAATGTATGCTGCATAGTTGATTTCTGCAATTCCAATATGTAGCTACTGTGAATCATCTCAATCCGGTCAGAGGCGAATAGTATGATTTTGTTTGTACTGTGTACTTGGCCATGAAAACTATCAGTCACTATTATACATTTGGTATTAGCAAATTAGCTTGTTTTGAGCCAAATTAATAATGATGAATCCCATGCAATGAAAAAGCTACTATGCCAATCATACTGGTGCATTTTAACAAGTGAGATTCATTAAAATTGGCAAAAATGCAGGACTCTATAGATTTAATCATAGTGACAAAAAGTAATAGAATTTGCTCCAGGTTGTTATAATGTCAGGGTGAGACTTCCACTTCCGGATGAGGAAAGGCATATATTATATACATGTATATCATTTATTTTGTCTCAACTGAAGACCTGAGCACTATATGTCTGTAGCACGTAAGTCAAAAACTATTTTCTGTATACATATGCCTTGCATGGTTGTCTTATAATCCACAAAATGTAATTTACAAGCACTTTTATGTTGATAAAAATGCTAATTTTTGTATTTAAAAGCCATTTCTTGCAAATATTACCAAAAAAAAGGTTTTATATATACATAATTTCAATGTTAGGCCATATACTGTTAGCTTCATGTAGTAAGTAACTATGACATGTCTTAACGGGCTCTCAGATAACTTTTTGAATACGTTGATATGCCAGAGGAATTTAAAAATCTTTTTCAAGATGTAATCAGGAAATTTAGATGAGCTCGATAGTGAAATTCAATACAAAATTAGTTTTTCGTAAATATCTCCACAAATATTGGATTTAGACCTACTATGTCAATGTAAGATGAATATAAATATGGGGTTTCCCGTCATTTTGAGCCAATTTGCATGTCTCTAGGACCAACGGTTCCAGAGTTACAACATTTTTGATGAATTTTTCAGTTATTTTGACCTTCCGTCGGAAAATCTCAACTGGGGACAGGTAAATATTGTCACAGAACTTTGAAACTTCACAGTTTAACTTTTCATGTCATGGCACAGGACTGAGCAAAAGGTAGGCTGACTGGAAAGAAAACTTAATTTTGAGAGGGCACCAGCCACACCCTACTGTCCCTCTGCCCCCCTGCCTCCGGTACTCCTATGCCTTAAGGCCTAGTTCAAAAGTAATGAAGCCAAAGTGTGACATGATCATCAAAATTTTAGAATTTACTTGAAAATCAAATGATCAAATAACATTTTAAAAACATGTCTAAGTTCCAGAAATTTTATTTACCATTTTGTTTTGAGGAAAAGAGTATTTTTTAAAATTTTACAGCAATATAAAAAAAGGAAATATTTTGTCCTCGCTTGTACATATTTTCCTCTAAAATGATTTCACCTGTCCTCTGCTATGCGTCTGTCAAAAAACTGATTTGGGGTAATGGTGTGACATGAAAGTAAAAAAAATGTTCTAGTTTTGACCCAAATCGATTTATATGCATTATCAGTATAACATAATCGATTTCGGTCAAAACTATAATTTTGTATTGGTTATTGCCTTTTTCGACAAAATTGGCCCAATATTTCAGGAAACCAAAAACTTTTAATTTAAATTTTCTCAAAAATGTCCCAACCTAGGTTGTTTATCTTAACATCAAATTGAAGCTGAAACCACAATCTACAACACTGCATTGGCAGATTCTTCGTACATTTTTAAAAACCCAAACTGTGTGATCAGGGAAATTGTGACCACCTTCAATGAGAAGTAGAAAGAAAAACCTCGGACTTACAAGATCAATGAATGCCTACAGGACTATCACTAGGTGTACAATGTATTTACTTATCCACTATAAAGATGTATCATACATAATTATAATCAGCTCTTGTATCACTGACTACTTTTATGTAATAACATTTTTGACAGAGGTAGAAAGATGAATTCATTATTCCTAAGCATGGCTGCCTAGCAACACAAGTTGGACAAATGGTTTCTATAGCAACATGAATGAAACACCAGCCTGTTTTCAAACTACCACTCGATTTTTCGTCTCAAAAACAAAATTGAATTGCTGTTACATGATTTTTTGTGACCCTGTTGGAAGCATTGGAACCTCAGTGCCTGAAAGTATCCACAAATAATTTCCCACTTTGTTTTGAGGAAGTCTTTATTTAGCTATATGACTGAACTTCCGCAAATTATTGCTTTCCAAACTACGGATTAATCGATAAGTTGACTGGGCATGAAAACAATGATAGATAGAATTTATAGTGCGTCTAAGGCATTCAGTTTGACCTGGTTGTTATAGATATGCAATGCAATATATTTTATAATACTACATGTCCTCTTTGACTGGAAAATGGAATTGATAGAATGGGAGTAAACTGTGCAAGAGATTAAAGTTACTAAATTCTCTAATTAAAATAATGATATTGTAACAGCCTGTGCCAAAATTAAAAGCTGGCTTCTGTTATGAATTTAAATTATTTTCACAGAAAGAAGAATGTTCAAAAAGGAAACTGGTTTCAGGAATTTTATTAATTTCATAAGAACGCTGCATTTTGTTTTAAAAAAGGACTTGCTTTGTTACAATTCACTTGTTGCAAATTGAGACTCTAGATTGGAAAGACATCGATCTGCAGATCACAGATTCACCCTGCTAACAAATTCTGTGAAATGGAATGTTGATGTCTAATGAAGAACATTCCCAAACCTAACAGACATAGCCATGGAGCTTGCTTACAGGACCTGCTAATTAACCATGCATATGCATGCCTTTACTATTTTCATATTTGTAATTATGAAAAAACAAAACAACAACAAACAAACAAACAAATCTATCAAATGGGGCAAAAGTGATTAGAACTACTTGCATCTGTGTAGTGGCTTGCAGGGATAAGTTGGAGTTGGAACTGTTGGACAACTTTGGTTATGACTAATGGCTCGTGAGCCTTTACACAAGCCTATTCACAGCTATGTGCTTCAGCATATGGGTCAAATTTGAAATTTCAGTCAGGAAAAAAGTTGATTTGAAATCAGTTTTAAAGGAGCTCCTTTTGATTTATTTTGGTAGGTAAAACAATCAACTTTCATTGTACTTTGATGTCCAAGAGCCAGGAAGCACAGTTTTTATGTGCAGTGGAGATAAATTCCGGGTTAAAGCTTTTATGCGTCATTAAAATCGTGCTATAAAAACAAACCTTCAATATTTCACAGAATTCACTAAATCGCATCACCAGGACTAATGCAGAGGGGGTATTAGTCAAAGTCAGAACAATCTTAAAAAAAAAAATAGTACTGCTATTGGCCTGACAGCAACCACAATGAAAACTAGACATGTCCGAATCGCATAGCGATGAGTGATGCACTGCGCTACTGAGTTTGCGACATGACGCATCCCTTAGAATATCAGAATGATATTCAGTAATAAATATTTATTCTAGCTTCTACATTGCGCTGTAAGACATATTCTATAAAAATATGGCTAGGATACTAAATATTACACATTATATATTTTTTTACAGGATGAAATAGTTTTGAGACAAAATTGGGCTTTCAGGCACCCATCTCCTAAAAGCAAACCCACAGTTGCCCAAAAGGCCCACTTCACATTTAACATAGAGGACTTAGACTTGGGTGTGCCTTTTATAGGCAGTGGTGTAGCCTGACCTCTCTCACAGGTGGGGCAAAGGGCGGGGCACAAGCTTTCTCAAGGGAGTGGGCAAGGTAACCCGTCGTTATCATCGACATTTATTCGATAAAATTCATGTAACAACTATATGAGTAATCCTCATCATCAGGGAAATGAACTGGAAACACAGCTTCAAACAATATAATCATAAGGTCAATTACCTAGATTTTTTAAAACTATAAATTAGAGATATTTTTCATGATAAAAGAGAGAAATCAATCAAAAGTGCAATAAGTGCAAAATATTACTTTTGTATTTCAAGCATATTATAAAGAGAATGCAAAAAAATATTTACTTCAGAGAATTTTCTGGGAATTGTTTTCTTAAATTTGCCAGAAAATAAAACAGGAAAAGACATGTTGTAGTCTCTGCATGATCTCCACCACCATTATTGCCAGTACACTGGCTTAAAATCATGGACATCTAATATGAAATGGAGCCATTTTCACCCAGTCCTTGTTTTTGGGGCAACTGCGCTCAGCTATATTACAAAATGTGATGAAATAATTCTAAAATCAAAATATAATTAAACATTTGACTTATTATATGATTTAGAACACCCCAAATCTACTATTAGCTGCCAAACACAGGACTTGAAAAAAGTTGGCTGACATTGAAATGAAGGAAGGGGATCTATATATGGGAGTTGTTTTATCTGGGGCACACTGCACATATATTCAAATCACAATCATGAAATCCATTCCAAGTATGTTAAATTCCAAGCATTGGCCTACAATCATAGGGAGCTGAGTGCCCAAATACTAACCCCTTCCTAAGAGGTGCACCACCCATTTTTGTCTATTTAACCGAAGAACCTGGTTGACCTGGTGCATGCACTAACAATGAAGTTGCTCCATGCAACCGAATAACCAGTTTGCAGTGGTGCATCAAACAGGGGGGCATTGTATAGGCCTAGCATAAAGAAGCATGCAGGGCAGTGGACAGTAATGAAATGTCGGAGGCAGAATAAATGGAATATGACAAAATTAATCCCCTAACAGAAGTCTGAACATGTGGGGGAAGAACTTCATGATATATACAGATCATACATGTAAAGGAGAGCAGTGAAAGTTATGTCAGTGAAGCAGGAGCTGACACATAAAATTTGCATCAAATGTTAGTTGACGAATCTGGAAGCCTACGAAAAGAAGGCACTGCTAGCCACCTAGTGGTGGGCTGGCGCAGTGCAATAAATGGCAAACATTAAGTTTTTCTTTCACACTACTTGATTTCAGGACATTTAACTCTGTTTAGTGACCATTGTAGGCATGCAAAATGATTGCTGCGAAAAATATCCTGTGCAACACTTTTTAAAATTCAAATTATGCAATAAACGCCCCAAATTAGCTATTACCGATCTGTGAATCTGTGACGTTAATGACAATATATGATGCTTATGACACTGATGGCTGGTTAAATTACTCCTGAGCCTCGTACTAGTGCAAGCAGCTGCATATAAGTTAATAAAATATCATAAGTGCAAACGTTATTGGAAAAATGTAAGAAATGTTATTGTATTCTGCGCCCAGGAAGCTTACTGAAGTGGTGTTCTGCTGCAACAGTGCAAATAAATCAGAACTTTCGAAATGCTTGTGACGTCACATTTGCCAATGAACGGCATTCCTGCCATTGTGATTTTAGAGTGATATTAGTATCACACATAGTTTATCAAAACCATGTTCGTCATTGACATATGATGTTAATGACAATTAAAAAAAAAAATTCCTTGAACCATTATATGATGTCAATCTTTGCTTACATTAAGACTTGTGTAAACCAAAGCAAAGTTCCACAGTGATTTTTGTCCAGATATACATAACCAAACTTAAACAGGAGGGCATTTGTTAATGACAAATGAAGGTGGGACAACTGACATGTTGCTATAAATCGTGTAATTATCTGCAGATGATTCAGTCAGCTTCTAGGGTTCCTAAAGGTCATCAAAATCAAAGCGGTATAAAAAAATGTTTGTTGGTTGATTTTTTATGAGAAAAATCACTGGGTGTGATGTTAATGACATGAAATTGGAGATGAAGAAACAAGAGCCCCCTGTTGTTGGGTAACAATATTAGTCAAGCAATTTCATTCAATTTTTGGAAGGGATAAAATTTATACGCCACACATTTCCTGTGCAATATCTTTTGCTTATATGATGCTCTAAATCAAACGACCACCATTAACCTTGTATGTGCATTCATATCCGTGTGAATTGCTTTAAGACCAACGAGACAAGAATTTCATCTTTACCAAATTTTGACCCATATACTGGTTAATGCAGTCTCTGGAAATACGATTCAAAATGTTGCTTGTTTCAAAAGAGCAGTGTAACTGCATTGATCCTGTAGAATTTTATCCTTAAAACATACTTTTAAAATCTAACTTTTCCGATATGTTTCTTGTGATTCAACCAAATCTCATTTTACCCAATTTTTTTCAAAGAACTTTTATAATTTATAACACTTGGTTTTAGAAGTTGCTGCGCAAGAAAGTCATGTTTCTGAAAGCAACCGGAGCTCCCAAATCAAATGCTAAATTAAATAACTCCAAATAGAAATAATCTTATGCAAGATGCAATAAATGTTCAGAAAGAGGCTAACATCTTTAATCAAAGCCACGCCTATGTGCAAACTGATAATTACCAAAGAAGTAAGACAGCTTTGCCAAATACTGTTAATTTTATAAAGGTCGTTTTTGCCCTCTGCACTGAAAAGAAGGCTTGTTTGATAAGTCAATCATTGTTCAATATTTGTCCAATCAAGTGGTTGTCTATAAACCAGACAATTATTGTCTGATATCAGACCATCCTTCCATTCAGTGTGGACAGTAACATTGAAATTCAAACTTTACAGGTTAATCCTTACACAATAGTTATAGGTGATTCACCATGGAGAGGGGATACATGATTTATCACCCGAGGTCTTTAGCTCGAGGTGTGATAAACACATATGCCGATCCCATGGTGAATAACCGGCTTAAACCATAAGACAAACATGAGACGATAAGTAGACAACAAAGAATATGGGATTAGCACAGTGAAATACAGGCTTGTAATTGGTTGACAGGGGTGTCAAATTATTGCATTTTATGCAAGTTCTGCATAATACCTTATCAAGTGGGTATAGAGCTGGCGAAAAGCCTGGCATGTATCGGAATAGTGTCAAATCTTAAGTCTTAAACATATTATTCATGCTTTTTTTCATATAATATTTTGTACTAAACATTCTCTACAAATGGTTGTCCCACACTGTTCTAAACATAATATTTAACTTGGCCCTGTAATATCATTCACTCAAGAATGATATAATTATTTGTTTGCTTTTTGTTATTGCTTATCGATTTAATTAACAAGATTCAGTAAACTAAATATTCAAGGTTTTTTGTGATAAAAGTATTGGTAAAATAAAGAGGTAGCTAAGCGAGCGGTCAATGATGTGACAAACCAGTTTGCAGTTACAATCGACCACATGGTCCACATCCAAAGAGCAATAATAAGAAAACCTGCATCCTACTATGAACAACGCAGTAGGACTGCAGGTCTGCTAGGATCTTGCATTTTGCTAACCCATTACAAAGATATGTTATTTTATAATCAGCTCATGTTTCATTGTCTACTTCCATGTAATTAAATTCTTGGCAGAGGTAGATAGCTAAACTCATTATTCCTTAGCTCAGCTGCCTAGCAACACTAGTTGGACAAATGGTTGCTATGGCAACATGTATGAAATGCCAGCCTTCACCCTTCATTGTTCTTGGTTTCAAACTACTGCAAGATATGCTACTTCTGAGAACACAACACTTTTATTGTTGTTTTGTGTAAATATGTTGTATTATGGTTACCAAAATACAATGTATCATGAAAGCCTGAAGAATACATAATATTTACAAGTAATACCCCATCTTATATTAAGGAGGTATACCTGTTAATCTACCACTGAAGTGACCTAGATGTATCTTGTGACAAAATTTTGTTGGGTTGATTGGTCATGAAAGTATTGAGCAATAAAGGATAGTTGAGTGTGAGCAATTCTGTATCATCTTATTGTTCTATAAAAAAACTTCTATTAAAAATCACTTATTGAGAATTTGTGGTCTGTACTAAAAATATTCCAGGGGTTTTTATCAATTGGATTGCATAGAATTAGCTCCGAGACCTATTGGTTATGGTAGTTGACCTTCAATCCGGTGAATACTTGGATTGTGTAGAATTAGCTTAGTGCCCTATTGGTTACGGCAGTTGACTTTCAATCCGATGATTAACTGGATTGTGTAGAATTAGCTCTGTGACCTATTGGTTATGGCAGTTGACCTTCAATCCGATGATTAAACTTTTGGATTGTGTAGAATTAGCTCAGTGCCCTATTGGTTATGGCAGTTGACCTTCAATCCGATGATTAACTGGATTGTGTAGAATTAGCTCTGTGCCCTATTGGTTATGGCAGTTGACCTTCACCGATGATTAATTGGATTGTGTAGATTTACCTCTATGACCTATTGGTTATGGCAGATGAGCTTCAATTCGATGATTAATTGGATTGTGTAGAATTACCTCTGTGACCTTTTGGTTATGGTATGGCAGTTGACTTTCAATCCGATGATTAACTGGATTGTGTAGAATTAGCTCTTTGACCTATTGGTTATGGCAGTTGACCTTCAATCCGATGATTAATTGGATTGTGTAGAATTAGCTCTGTGACCTATTGGTTATGGCAGTTGATGTTCAATCCGATGATTAATTGGATTGTGTAGAATTAGCTCTGTGACCTTCTCACATTGTGCTGGAATTCCCCGGATCATCGGTTAGCTCATCGTTTTGTAGACAGGGGTCATGCCTTGTGAATGCAAAAATGCCACAGCCAAACTAAGCTTGAAAAAGAAACCACCTGAGGCTGAGATAAGGCTAAGACAAATGAAAATTATCTGGGATACACTACCCTCCAAAAGTTTGAATACACCTGGATAAGTGCAGTTTCTTCTAAAAATACTCGATTTTGAATAGAATTTTTGTTTAGTATTTACGCCAAACAATAAAACAAGTCACATTTAAGTCATAAGTTGTTTTTATTTTGTCATTTTAGGTCATTTTGGGTGAAATCCATGGCCTTTTTCGATATCCCAAATTTTGGAATTTTTTAGAAAATTGTCACAGCCGAGTTATCTTTTAGGTTTATGAAATTTAATCATATTTAAGCGTTTCCAGAGTTGAAACGTGATCGTAACAGTTATTTTAGACCCCGAAAAGACCGTTTAAAAATTTGACACTGACCACTAAAAAATGCAAAATTTAGATAATTTCGGGTCACCATGAAGTATAATAATAAAATGTATCTTCTCTAATGAAAATTATTATATTTAAGCTGTTTCAGCATTGTTTTGACCCAAAAATAGCCAAAATCAGTATTTTTGTCCGATTTTCAACGGCCATTTTCTGGTCTGAAACTACTTGTAAAATCATCACAAACCAGTGGAAATGTGTAAAAAATGATAAAATGTCATAAATATGGAAGACAACAGTGCTTTTATAGCTGCATATAAAAAATGAAAAAATGGGATATAGAGAAATTTAAATAAATTTATACCAAAATAATCTAAAACCATGAAATATGGACACCTTATGGCCTGAATGTGAATTTCCATATTGTTTGATGTAAGTATAAAACAAAAGTTGTGTTGAAGCTGAGGTACTTTTGAAAGAAATCGCACCTTTTCAGGTGTATTCAAACTTTTGGAGGGTAGTGTACATATACCCATGTCCAGCTGAATCAGTGGAGGATACTAGGTCGCACTGCCTCGTCATTGTCCATTGACGCAACCATTAATATTTTTCCAATTGCTTGAAGCATAACCTTCCAATAAGAAAACCCTGTCTAGTTTTTGTGGGACTCTCCTCTTTTTAGCTGTGAATCCGTTTCAATGTTTACTTTCAGGCAAAGACCATTATTAGTTGGCAATAGTTGCCTGTACAGCCATTCTGCTACAGGAACCAAATTATACAGTAGCTTGAAAAATATGGAAGAGAATTGGATTTGACAGTTGTTATTGGATGAAGAAACTACCTACTCTAAAATCAGATTGGCAATAAAGTCTTGCAAAGGTTTGCGAGAGACTGGTCAATGAGTAACCAACTTTGGTTGTCACAACCAATATCTTTCAGATTGATCTCCAATGGTCGGACAAATATCAAACAAAAGATTGTTTAACATCTTAACCAACTTGTAAAATAACATGCCAATCTACTGCAAATTAAATAATTGTGAAAAGAAGGAGAGAGAAGGCTTGCAAATTATATGATTATGAAGCCGTTCTATGACACACTCTACTGGAACCTTCCATGGGGTGATGTTTTCCTTAAAAACACATCTACATTGATTGAATACTGTCAAACTACCACTCAATGCAAAGGGGTGATAAAAATAACATTTGTTGGGTGCTGTTTGTGTTAAAACATGATGGCCCTTTTCTATTAAACAAAAAATCTATACGACTCTGCTCTTTTTATCTAAATTTACTGTTAATGCATTAACTTTCGGGCATAGAGACCACGGTTTGCTTACGCAGCAACTCTTCTAAAGGAACCAAACAAAACAGCAGCTTCTAAGTATGAAAGGGGATTGGATTCGACAGTTGTTATTGGATGAGGAAACTATACCTATTCTGAAATCAGATTGGCAATAAAGTCTTGCAATGGTTTGCGAGAGACAAGTCAATGAGTAACCAGCTTTGGTTGTCACAACTGATATCTTGGTTGACCAATAACCAACCATTAGATTGGTAGCCAATGGTCGGACACCCATCAAACAACTAGGACTGGTAATCATAACCATCAAATGCTGTCTGTCTCTGTTCGTGACTGACTAATGGCTGTCCGTCCCTGAAAAATCGAATTGATTCAACATTTACATATATAAGACAGGTCACAAGATCAGGTCGCACAACTGCTGTCTGTATTACTATGCCAGGCTACTTTCAAAAAGCATCGCTGCTGGTGAAGATCCAGTATTCTGTTTTGAATGGAAATGTTTGGAAATCAGCAGACAAGAAGAAACAGTTCAGTAACTGTAGCTTTGCCTTTTGCTATTAAAGAAAGGGATGATTTTACCCATCAGAAGTTTGATGATGATAGTGTCATTTTTGGCTGAAGGCCCAGGGCCAATTTGCACATGAAGCTCCGTGGCCTCCATCAGAAGTTTGATGGTATTCAATCTACTTCAAACCAACTATGCATGTTAAAGTTTTGTCAGAAAAGCGTCCAAAAAGAATGCCGTTACTTATTCACGAGGCTATACAAAGCAGCCGTTTTGCTTTTTGATACCGAAAATACCCATTTGCATTGATTCATTTATTTTGTGGAGACTGATTAACCAGGACAACATAATAGTTTAATATTTTGTAAAGGCTGTGTAACACTCAACAGAATGTCTGGTCTATGCCACAAGTGGCACCATCTTTACTGCATTGCTTTTTTTTGCTACAATGTATACATCTTCCATGATAAAAAATAGTTGCAAATTAATTTGGCAGTCATTAGCTTCCTGCTTAAAATTGAAAGCAACCAAAGTCAGACTAGACACTTTCACAGTTTCTGGAAATAGACTAGGCCATAACAAAATGCTACAAATGTCCTAGTTTCTTCCAGACAAAGTTGTGTGAGTTCTTCATGCTGAGTTTCTGTTTACCGCTAACAGGAGCTTGCCACTTTAGCCCCTATGCAGCAGAAAACCAGAGGTCAACTTGTAGACAGCATCAAATATATTATCACTAAAATAAGGAAAGAGCAGGCTTGGAACCTCTTCTATTACACACTCTGCTGAAGCCTCCTATTATATGGCTTGGTGCGTTCCTAAAAAACAAATGCACATTAATATATTTATTACAAATAAAATAATATTTGATACATTGGTGCCTGTGAAAATGACAGGTGTTTGATGTTTTTGTGTTAAAATACATTCTCTATTTTTAGATTATGTCTCAAAGTACAGGTTTTAATTACCAGTGTATTACGGTTGGTGAAGTAATTTAATTCTGATTAATATATCAGGATGGCATGGAATGTCTAAAGTGAGTTCAGAATGGACTTCTATTAGTTCAATAGAAGAGCATTTCCATGAACAGGGAATATTTATCACATCGTATTATATAATGTCAAGATATAAATCAGATTTGCAATGCCAACCATTGCATCCAAATAGGATTTCTGCTGCTTTTGCAATATGACTAATATTGACTGTGCTCTGCCAGGCTCTAAATTAGAGTTTCCCTCAGTTAATGCAGTTTTTAGAGAAGATGGATGCGCTTGACAAATAAACAACCTCTTGTAAGAAAAATATGAAATGACATTGGAGATGAAAGTTATTATGGATGGAGGAAATCACCAAATCTAAAGACAGAAAAAAAAGAAATCTTGCTTTGGTTTTAGGAGATTTTCAGCAGCAACATGATGGTCAATACTTCCTTGGCACAATAAATATCTTGATTGAACAATAATTGTGTTCGGATTGTCCAGAAAAACAATGTTAGTTTTCACAACCAGCCTGTTTAAGTCATGTGTTTGGAACTGACAGTTGTTGTTGTGTGTTGTATGTCCAAAAACAAGATGATCTTTTTTTGTTTTCAACTTCTGTCTCTCTGTTGAAGGCATACAGTCATACACACATGAATAAACAAGGAACTTAACCTTAAAAGGGTACTGTATTGATCTTATAGGGAAACCCTACGAGTCAGTGATCTGTTTGGTCAGATCAGACGAGGTGGGTGCGTAACGCCCTCCGAGTCTGATCTGACCAAACAGATCACTGACGAGTTGGGTTTCCCTTTTATCCCCCAGCCACACCTTTAACAATGTAAGCAAAGATAGGCACAGGAATCAATTTCTATATATTATAGTATGATAAAATGTTAATTTTAACTTAATCTAAGCTAAATTGGCCTATACTTAGGCCAATTTGCTGCGCAAAAGTTTGTTTTATGAGATTTGTTTTTCTCGACTTCATAGAGCTGTAGCACATCAGAAAATTACTCTATGAAAATGAAACCTTCACATATTTTGTAAAATATATTTGTCTTGAAGAATGCAAAATATTGAGGTACTATATTCATATGTGAGAGAAAGAGAATTTTTTTAGTGAACAAGAAACTATCATTTTTGCGCTTTTTGCAGCTTTTTCACCCTTGCAACTTTGAAGAGGCATCATTCAAAATAAATGAATAATAGAATGATGAAACTTTCAGATATTTTTGCTATAGTAGTTTCCGGGAGGCTCAGCAAGTTTGATGTTTATAGACTAAACACTTTGGCACAAAAAAATTAAAACCGCAACAACCTTTTTTGCTTTTAAGTTGCATTTTTGAACTTTAAAAGTTCATTCCCATTTGTTACTCACATCGCCGGTACAAAAAAGCTGTTCCATGTATAGTACTGTACTTTTCTCACAATGTCTTACATATATCTGGTAACACTCATGCCAATTTTTAAAGTTCTATGTTCTACTGGTGCGAAGCAATCAATTTTTAGCCACAACAGAAACAACAATTTTCAGGTCAATTTTCATGACTTTCTCCATACTTTTAACTGCTTAATGCTACTTTTCTTTACTAATACCTCTGTTACTTTTTATCAGTTGGCCAGAAAACCATACCATTTGAGGACTACACCCGATATACATTGTTAAAGGATTCCTGAAAGTTTGATGGTGCTAAGATGATCATTGCCTGAATAAATATCCTTCAATCATAGGCATGTTGTTTGAATATTGCGCACAGTTTTCACTGCTAAGCAGGTAGCAAGGTGCTGTGTTATGCTGTGTTGCTATGGTAACTAAGGTGTGTGATCTGAGCAGGCAGATCACACACCACAGATCACACTCTGTGGTGGCTGATAATGCACTTGATGGGGGATAATACCAAGAACCCGAGGGCATATGGCATACATGTAAAAAAAGATATTAATATCTGAAAGTAGGCATTTCTATGAAATAAGTGCCCATAGAAAAAAATCCAAGCCTCCTCCCTTCTTTTACGAAAATCTTACAAAACCAATTGAAGATATGTCAAATAAAGTAAAATTCAGTTATTTAAAACTGCATTTATTTTTGTAAATAAAAGTAAACTTCAGTTATTAAACAGAGATTTGCAAGTACCCCCCCTACAAAAACTCTCTTGGATATGTCACTGGTTTATTGTGGTCACTGGGAATTAGCAAATTAATATCCAAACAACGCAATGGCCGAGGCCATTTGCAAACTTAATATGGAAAACAGACCAAAATGAATAAGTGCTTTGGATTGAAATACTTGATATATATATATGCAGTGGCGTAACTGAGGGGTCTCGAGTGGGGGGCACCTGGGGGGGCACGCGATTCTCTGGGGGGGCACCCACTATACTAATTGTATATTTTGCCAGAGTTGGAAAGTTCATATGGGAGGGCACTTGGGGGGCGTAGGTCCAATATGGGGGGGCCTTTGCCCCCCAGTGCCCCCCCCCATATGGACGCTACTGTATATATATGAAGGTTTTAAAATATTGAAAATCGGACTTGTAATAGATCTACTGCCATTCCCTTTAATCGTCGCTCACCAAACTTTCCAAAAGTTTGGTGAGAAACTTTGGAAGTCATTTAAGGAAAAAGACATTACTGAACGTTGGTTCATGACCTGACTGGAGTAAATGTCAAACCCGTTAATCACTTGCCAGCTTCCAGTTGACTCCAATAAAAGTTTAAGTAAAACTTTGGAAATGTTTGGTGAGCGACGATTAAACGGGAATGGCAGTAACGTCTATAGCCAAAATTATGTCTTGAGCACCCCCCCGCAAAACAAGTGTTCTAGCAGAGCCAATACAATTCTATTTGGAAAAGTGACAGAAAAAAATGTGTGCATCAATTTTCCCAATAGAATACATTGTAATATGTCAAAGAAAAAAAATTCCCTTTCAATCTCTGTGTCTACAAATATGAAATCAGCTGTTAGAGTTGTTGTATTAAAAATGACTTATCTACATGTTGAACCAGAAAATTAATAAAACTTCCAACACCATTTATACCAGGATCTCATTTTATATAAAAAAAAGATTTTTCTTTAAATGAGTAATCTTCCTTTTACCATTTCATAGTTAATGATGCACACCATGCGGATACTGAGAACAAATAACACATACAGTTTCAACAGCCAACATCAATGACACGTATTAGATGTACAACAAGGATATAGTAGCAAAAAACAAAAAACACACACAAGGATATATTCTGAAGGACAAATGCATCATTAAAATACAACTCACATTCCAACTTTCAAAATATTACAATTGAAATGTATTCACATATAAAGTCGTCATTTCAAAGAAACTTCGGACACTATTTGCACAACTAAATCAATATTTTCTTTTTATTGAGTGAAAAAGAGACAATATCAAAATATCAGCTAATCACGTATGTAAATTCGATTACCTTTCGTCTTGGCAAAAACTTGAAAAAATATATAAAAAAGATGATGGTTTGCCTGCTCTGTCAGAGTTAGTGTCTAAAGGATTGTATAAATTATGAAAAATTCTCAGAAGACAATTTATGTTTTTTGTGTAATATAATATCCATATATATACTCAATATAACTGATCGGACATTTTGGGTATGCATATTTAGTGTGTTTGATTAACTTGAAATGTCTTCCACCAAGTGTTTTCCATGTCTTTTTATCACAATGCCTTACCTGGCTGCTGAGACTAGCTTTGAAATGATAACTATACCAGGTTTTCCAGTCTTAGTATATACCACACGTATGTACAGGGTGTCTACAGAAAAAGAGGACAGTCACTTGTCTTCTTTTTTGCACTCATTATATAAGTTCAGAATATGGTGATAAGTCTGCCATAAGAGTTGATTTGATAGTCAGCCATATTGGATCTATTGCAAATTTATTTATTTGTGAATTAGATCACTACTAAAGGCAAAACGGAAGCATGATATGCGAAAGTGCTTGCGTTGCTTCAAGCTGACTACGGTCGTCCTGTCTTCAACATTGTTGATGAGAAATTTTTCAACATTTATGGTGCTTGTAAGAGCAGGAACAAATCATTTTGTGAGTAGTGCCACTAGTAGGACATTTTCTGAAGCTCCAGCTGCCGACAATTCAAATTAGGGACCTAACACTTGGTCTTCAATGTGGAGTCGTCTGAAGACAAGAAAATCACAAAAATGTCTCAAGTATATATCCATTGATCAGAGAGCCGCAATCAATGCAAATGTTTATAACAACATTCTTAAAGAATTTGTGATGTCATGGCATCAGTTAAGAACTCTTTGATGGCAAAATCATCTTCCAACAAGGTGGAGCACCTGTTCATACTGCATAGAAGACTCAGGAGTGCCTCAAAACAAACCTGATGAGCCAGGTAGAGTGCCACCCCTTGTCTCCTGAACTGGACCTAGTGAATTACTCGGTATGGGCAACTTTTAAGAATCCAGCAAGTTATCCCAACCCTCACAGTAAAAGGTTAAAGGCCTCCATCATGTCTGCATGGGGCAAATTGTTGGCGGAGTGCACCAAACATGATTTCGCATCATTTTGGTCTCATCTGCAGAAAGTTACCAGAGCAAGGGGTGCGAATATTGGGTAATTTGACTCTTGTGATTATGCTATTCATTTACAAATCCTGTTTTGTTGAATAATGATGCTTGGCACAAAATAAGCTGTAAACAAATCAAATTGTGTTGATGGTCCTTTTTATCTGTAGACACCCAGTAAAAAATTATTACACTGAAAGAAAAAAGTTATGCATATGTTGTGCATCCAAGAACTCCTTACATCTAATTACAACAAGTCTTGGGGCTGACGCTCTAAGGTTGTGGGTGTCCTGTTATCTTGAAAATCAACAATAACAGCAATGTTTTCATTTCAAGGAAGAGTAATTTGAGTATGAGAATGTCCAGAAGGTGTATTTGATAAAAAATGCCAGGTTGAGAGATTGAACAAAGTCTTTAATCCTGTTCTTTGGCAAATGAAAAATAATGTCGCTGAACTATACCAACAAATTAAAATTGTTCATTAAATTTGAAAACTTGCCGACCAGTCACCTGAAAATGCACTGAAGTAGACTATTTTGATTGAATTGTCCTTCAGACAGGTCCAAATTATCCTTGTTTCAAATAACAACTTACCAAGAAAGAAACAGTGCATGAAATCCACGAATGACAAAATTAGGTTTTTTGCAGTTTTCCAGCTCTTTAAGTCTCAATATAGTTCTAGGTGCCGGATTTTAGTTTCTATTTATTTGACAGTGAAGAGAACAAGTCAAAGAGAAAAAATTACCCATTGCTCAAATTTCAAACTCAAGGTGCCGCAGTATTCAGGGTCCATATCTAGGCGACGGAATGATGGTAAGAATCATTCCGTCACGCTTGAAATGGACCCCTGATTGCTGAGACACTCTTAGTTTAAAACTTCAGTAGTCAGTGATTTTTACTGCTTGGATTGTTCTCTTAAGTGTCAGACATACAGAAAACACTCTTAAATTTTGGCACTGAGAGTGATTAAATTGAGACTTATAAAGCAAAAAATAGCATGCAATGCATGCATCGGGTCCTTGGTCTCTTTCTACAAGTTGGGCCTCTTCAACATTCTACCAACAATCTATCAAGTTAGGTATAAGAAAGCAGTATATTGTGACTATGCACAAGAGGGCAGCACAGTCCAACTTTTGGTGTGTACACAGAAACCAGTTTTTGTGTGAAGTGCTGACAGCCCAGAAGAAATATGTTTAATAGAAGAAAATCTGAGCACTGATAAACACAATATTGTTGCCAGGGGTGCATAAGCACCATCTTGATCACAAGGGCACATCTGTTGGGGTTGTCATTTTGTCTGTGAAATGTTTTAGTGAGTACACCAACTTTGCCTGTTCACAGGAAATGAAGCTGACGACAATGGTCTTGGAATGAATTCCAAGGACCCAAAAAACTGCTCCAGAGCATCATTCCACCACACAAGGATTACTTGAGCAGTTGAGCACAGACATTTACAGTGAAATATATCTACACAACTTTGTGAATGTGAACATTCACAAGATTTTATATTTGGCGTCAATCTATCTTAACGTTGAATGCAAACTTTGCAAAGTCAGCATGTGCGACAGCTGTCCTTGGAAACCTGAACCAGATGTTTGCAGAACCTGTGATACACTTTAGATAGAAATTTGTATATTGTAAGTCTTTGGGCACACTTGCAAAATCTAAACATATTGCTTTTTCTTTCAATTCTTGACATAAACTTTTGCAGGATGTAAAAAGATATTAGGTTTCAAGGTGGCACCTGTAAACAGTGGCACCTGCATTATGAGACCCCCTGTTGTAAGACTGATTTGCCTAATGAGACCACCTTGTTCCTGCACTAAGTAGTATTTTCAGCACTTTTTGCACCACAACCAGAGACCGCACCCCCACGAGAGACCACTTCATGACCGCGGAAGGGGCAGTCTTATAATGTAGGGACCACTGTACATGCATATAATATCTTTTCCGGGTCATTATTAATATACCACCAAAACCTGTTCATAAAGTTGCAGTTCACACTTCAATTTTCCTTGTTGTGAACAACACAAAAAAAAAATTGATGTTGCAAGGTACACATGGACATAGAAGTGATGTTGTCACAATGCTCTGTGATGAAAGAGAGGTCTTGATTGGTCAAAATGATTGTCTGGGATATTATTGGACCATTCAAAAACATTGTGCCATCGGAAATTACTAAATTTTGTTGACAAGAAAAACATCTGTCAGCAAGTTATTACATGTAATATTTCCTACCATGATTGTCAGACGAGGTAACTCCAGATGTCATTTGTCACTTCTTTTACATTTTTAGCGCCGGTTCATCATAAAATAATGAGGCCTGCGTCAAAATGTCACTCGTTAAGAAGGACTGTGACACCATTTTAATCCTCGTAAATAGATCGTACACCTCAGAATATATAAAATGCACGAACAAAATTGCAAAATTTATATCATCAAAGATGATTCTGAAATATACATGGATATTTCAATGAACAAGTTACAATGGTTTTAAATAGAAGATGCACATATATATGATATTCGCTTGGCCTTTGTTTTGGAAAATTTTGTGACCCAGTCGCAATAAAACTGTTTTAGTTTGACATACAAAAGAACATATTATACTTCACTTTTTCATTAGATTATATATTTGTGACAATAATATATAGAATTTTATTGACTTGTAAACACATCAAACAGACCACAATCCAATGGGATAGACTATACAGTCATAGGCATATATATTTATCTATATATGTACAATTTGATTGTATTAATACTGAACATTTGAAATGAAATATAGATAGTAATGATGATTGTTATGAGCAATTTCAAGTTCAAAACTGAATTAACTGATTAATATAAGTTGGCATGAGAGCCCCGAAGGACGGAGCCAGCGGCTATAATATATCTGCAGAAAATTCAAGGCTCTGGTATTTCCAACCCAAACAGTGCCAAACACCTAAAATTGTTTGCCACAACTTCCCAACATGACTTCATCCTTTCCTTCTTTATAAATACAGCTCACAGCTCTTCCCAGAAAGGATGATTAAATGTATTTCTGCATAACTCACCAAGAGCAGGAAGGATTTGGGATTGACATTGTCCTATATGGCATAAAACAGAGTAAACAGCAGCAGTCAATCTGATTAGTTCTTGGGATTACTCGATATAATAACCCTGTCATAATTATACTGTACTCCTGATGGTTTCTATGGTAACGAAAGTCAAACTTGGCAGTGATCCATAATATCGTTTGTGGTCTGAAGCGATAATTATAATGTTCATTGTACCAGTTAGTTATAATGATCTGTAATACAACATAATATCAGGAATGTCAGAATGGCTATACTGCATGCAGATAGTGCTAGTTTCTAGCGTTGGGATAATTAAGACACTTCTTGACCTGTTCTTTATGTATATAGTAGAGGTCAAAAGAACATTTAATAACTTGAATTAATTATCATTTTAATTTTTTGAGTACGTTTTCTTCATCACATTGATGATGTTATGCTGTGCCATGACTATGTCCCAATAACATTACACTTTTAAATACATAACATCTAAAATCAAATATGTCACACCTTTTATGACAGAATTTGATGTGCAAAAAATATGACCAATTATTTCTACCATCTGTCTCAATGCAATTTTGCCATTTCGGAATCATCCTCCTACTGTAGAGTTATTTTTGCACTGACCCCACTTACAAGCTTTATAAAATACTGAAGTCTTATGAATATCTTAATCCTCTTCCAGGTTTGATACAGCCAACATTTATATAATTGATTGTGAATAAAATGTAAGACAAATCACACAGAAACAGTGAAACATTAAAACATTCAGTGCATTTTTGTGAATTATATTTTACTGTATTTAACATGCCGGAGAAGGAATTAGCTTTTCCACAACGCATCACAAAAATGTGATGTTTTAGGGTGCCCTGGGGCAGATTTAATTGAATATGTTGAAAAAGTCGTAAATGGGTAAGAAATTATAAGAATAAAATGATGATACTGTCTTTCTTTCAAAGAGACATTGTAGCATGGATCCTCTTATTTGGTGAATTGGATTTACATGTACTCACCAAAAGTGATACACAACTATTTAGAGCATTTCCTCAACACTCTAGTTTATGAAAATAGAGTGACAAGATACTCATTTCTTCTGAAATTTGACACTCCATCTGTTTTTAATTTTTCATGTATCCCCCTTCCTAAAATATCCAAAAAGCACATGCTCAAATGCTCAACATTGTTTCACCTGCTCTGACCCTGTTTCATAATTCTTTTAAATTGTTTATTCAATTTTAATGAAGGTGAAGGAACTAGGTTTGAGGGAGATAACATAACACCCCCAGCCCCGGGGCATTCTATGATCTGTCAAGGAGTATCAGTTAATGCCCTGCTGGCTTGTGGTTTCCCAATAGCAGATTATACTCAGCAAGCAGCTCTGGGCAAGTTCAGTGAGTTAGACTTCCATGATATTCACACATTTTACCTGGCTGGCGTGACCTTAAAATTATGGGACCTTGTGAGAGAAGTTCTCTTGTGACCCAGCTGTGGATAGATATTCTGCTGCCAGGTGCACATTTTCCAGGCTATTGTGTCCCCAATATGCTCAAGTTGTAGCTTAATGGTCCGTGAATAAACAATACGTTTTGGAAATATTAAAAGCTGGGCCTTTTACACAGAACTACTCCAAGAATAACTGGTCAATATATATGTGTACACTCATCTTCTCTTCAGAATAAATTACGTCATCTGTTTTGAAGAAGATGAAATACAGCATATTCAATCCGATTAGAATGATTTGCATGTTCGCCCTATGTAGGAGAACCTTTTAACATAAATTGAATTCAGTTGTAAATTGAAAGGAATAATCATGATTTTAAGCAGGATATTGTACGAACATTTATTTATAATAATATTAGACACAACATTTTGTACTTGCTGTGTAATATGTAGCTCTAAAACGCAGGCTAAAGCAGAATATATCTGTTATTATGTTGAGCAAATACATGCTGATGGATAGCATGATAAATAAAGCCAGTTTAGACAGTTGTGTGGCGTACGTGCATGGTGCACAGTTTGGAGAGAGATTGAATTTGGCTAAGTGGGTCATGCAAAACAACTCTGTTCAACTTCTACAATATATCATGACATGGGTGCACTGTGCTATTTTTGTCCCAGCTGCTAGTGCTATTAGCTAGGGGCCAACACAAGCTGGCTAGATGTTGCACGGCTGACTCATGTGACCTTCCCTAGACAAGTGATATTGAATTAAGGCCCTCACCCCTGGGAAAGCTCTTTAAATATTCATTGTTGGCTTCACTCCTGGGGTTTTGTATCCACCCCTGGTTTGAGTTAATGCTATGCAGTGCTGTGAGTCCCTGTGACTAAAAAGAATGTCATTATTTGTACTGTTCAGACTGGGTGTGACCTCAAATATGTTGGAATAATGATAGTTGGCAGTAATATGATGTTTTGAAGGCAGTGCTTCCAGCACACTTGTAGTTTTACAAACAATACATTTGACTAACAATGCTTCAACTTCATCATTCTTCATAGGTGACTTTACAACTATTGCTGTCTTTTCCAGAAAAAACGTTTTTTATAATGAACATCTATATTATACACGCAGTAGAAATGGGCATGAAGTGATTATAGTATTTAGTTTCACATAAACATGAGTTAAGTAGGCTTACAGCTTTACAACTGTCTAAATGTAGAAGTCTAAAGTGCATGTCAATATTTCAGTAGTACTTTTAATATTACCTCTTGGAAGTTGGAGTCCCAAACTGTAAAAGCATATCTACCATATAAATATTTAAATATCACAATTTCCATGTCACTAGTTGGTCAATACAAGATAAATGTAATGAATTTATAAGTTCTACCTTTGAAATCTGATGTTAGCTTCCGAGCAGACTATCAGTATTCAGTACAATTTATTCTCACTCTTCCTATTATATGAACTGTTACCAGGGACAGTGTACTAGGTCCAGTAATTTTTTGAAAAACAGCCAATGTTTTTTACAATGTATTAATTATTTGCACATCTATCTAGTATCTATATATGATATAGCTATATAGACCTATATGAAAGAAGATTCGATACTTAGGATTTATAAATTGTGCATGAGTTACAAAATATTACACTGACTGGGCAAGTTTCAGATTTTGATGTACTCCAGATGCCAACTTTGCTGAGGGCATTTTCTGTTTCAATCCATCAACAGTTATAACAGTCCATGTCAAAATTTCAATCACTGGGGCACATTGGTCAATACTGGGATTTCTTTACCCATAAATAGCCTGGCCCATTTGCCCTATTATATATATTTGTTACCTAAATCTACCTCTTATAGATTCCTATTTTAACTGATATATATATGCGATTAATAGTCTTTTTGGTGGCAGTCAAATATATATAAATTTTGATAAATAATCAATGGTTACATTCTGAGAGTGTCATGATTCTACTCTATTTATTTTGCCAGTCTTAAATATTTGTTTGTAATATTTCATCACTTCGGCACAGTAGATATGTAGGCTAGATTATAACAGCTTCATCAGAATATACTTTGACATTTTGCTTGAACCTCTATAGGGCCCAATTTCACCCTCAGTGTGAAGACCAGCTGGAAGACCAGATTTAAATTTAAGATTTGGTCTTACTTTCTACCATGGATTATGGATAAAAGAAGTGTTAACTGTACACATTATTACAAGCAAAGCTGATTTTACTGACAAATTTAGTCCGAAGACCTAATTTAACTCAAGTTCTAAATAATTTCATCACCGCCCAATTTCAGAGACAGAATGGCAGCACGGTACAGTGAGAAATTGTATTGAGTTAATAGGTGTAACTAGAAACTGGACTCAATTCTGTTAGCAAAATTTTCTTTCCCTTGGAAAAACTATTGAGGCATTGCAGGAAAGCTGAAACTTGTATTAGTTTCCTTTAAATAAAGTTGGATGTCATTGTTATTTTTACCATGCATGATACATTTTTGTAAGCTATAACTTAATACATGTATAAGCATGGTCCGATGAAAGACCAAGTTTATGCCGGATACCCAAGACCTGATCAGACTCTAATTCTAAATGTATAACTACCCAACTTCAGAGACAGAATGGCAGCACTGAACAGTGTACAGTATACTGCAGTGTAGGTGCAAGCAGAAACCTGGTCTCAACTCTGTTAGAAAAATAGCATGCAATGCATGCATCGGGTCCTTGGTCATTTCCACAATTTGGGCCTCTTCAATATTGTACCAGCAATCTTTCAAGTAATCAAGTTAGGTATGAGAAAGGGAAAGATTAAATGACATGTTAAAATGGCATTTTCCTCTATTATAATATGAAACGATATTGTTTAATTAGTGAACAAGACTCCCAACTAAAATTCAAAGACTTTGACATTAAATTCCTGAAGATTTAATTTAACAAAACTAAACAAGCTACAATTGGGAAAGTTACTTTTTTCTTTCTTATGAAATGAACCAGCAGGCAACTTTGGTATTCTATGCAGTATGCACAAGAGGGCAGCACAGTCCAATTTTTGGTGTGTATTCAGAACCAGTTTTTGTGTGAAGTGCTGACAGCTCAGAAGAAATATGTTGAATAAAAGACAATTGAGCACTGAGAAGCACAATATTGTAGCCAGGGATGCATAAGTACCATCTTGATCACATGGGCACATCTGTTGGGGTTGTAATTTTGTCTGTGAAATGCTTTTGTGTGTACACCAACTTTGCCTGTTGACAGGAAATGAAGCTGACGACAATGGTCTTGGAATGAATTCCAAGGACCCAAAAACCATTGAGGAATTGCAGGAATGTTGGGACATTAGTTTTTTAAATCAAGCTGGATTTATCTAGCAGAGAGTGGACATTAAACTTAGCTTAACATTTACCCACAGATACATTTTTATTGTTGGTGTGACCTACACATAATAATAAGAAAAACCTGATTTCAACAACAGAGTTAAGATCCAGTTTAAACCTGAGACCTGATCTAACTCTTGTTCCAAATTTATCAATACCAATTTCAGTGTCAGAGTGGCAGCATGGTACGGTGAACAATAGAGCTAAAATTTTAATTTTTCGGTTTTGGTAGAAACCTTGTCTCACACTCCATTAGTGAAATTGTCTAGCACTTGGAAAATTATTGAGGCATGGCAGAAAATTCCGAAATGCTGAACATCAGTTCCATAGACTTGCATAAATCAAGTTGGATTACTTTGTTTTGCAGATAATAGTCACTCAAACTAAGCTTATATATTACATATAAAATTTCAAGAGAAAAAAAAAATGTAACAAATTGTCTGGTGAATTACTAAGTGTTGAGATCCCAGAACCTGACTTGGCAAAGGGCAGGGGAATTATACCAAAACAAACCAGAATGTTCATGCAATTTTTTTCCATTGGTAAAAGTTGTTTTTTTTTGCTGGCTGTACAGTGTAAACATTAATATAAGCAAGGCCTGATTCAAGACACAGTTTCGTCCTAAGACATGTTATACAATAAACATCTAAGTACTTCTTACTAGTTCTAAATGTATCAGTTCCCAACTTCATAGACAGAATGGCAGCACTGTACAGTGCACAGTGTAGGTATAAGCAGAAAACTGGTCTCAACTCTGTTAGCTATGTTAGTGATATTGGGCTTTTATGTCTAGCACTTGGAAAAACTATTGAGGCATTACAGGAATGTTGGAGCATTAGTTTCCTTAGACTTGCAATAAATCAAGTTGGCTTCTTTGTTTGGAAGACAATGGACTGTTAAACTAAGCTGAAGTTCATGCAACTTTTTACTATGGATGAAAGCTTTTAACATGTTTACTTTTTTTTCTTATGTACATATAGGCAAGGCCATGCTATTGATTTATGTTGCCATGATATATATGCCCTGATATAAGAGAGATTATGTGTGATCATAGTAGTTATACAACTTGCTATTCTATACATTCCAAGGTTGACATATCAAAGAAGACCTTGACACACTTTAAGCTCAACAGATCTCTATATTGCATATAACTTGACATCAGCAGATGTTTACACACATGATTCTGTGAATAATCTGATCTTGATATGATGCTGTGTTTGTTGGCCACGTCCCTTTCAGATAACAATATAATATACCACTCAATCTGTAATCATATACCATACACAATGGAAGTTAGATATGATAAGAAAAATAGACAAAGGTCACATCATTTTTGTTATGTTGAAAAGATATACATAAACATTTTTGTCTTCTTGTTTTTGAAGCATAATGTAGACCATAATTTTCAGACTGCATTTACTAGAAAGTTAAATAAAAACTTTAAGCGCTTTAGATCTCTTTTTCTACTTTCATCGTATCATAGAATAATATCATCAGAACATGTGTTTCCATATCTGTTTACATCGAATAACAGGAATAACTGGACTATATAAAAATCAGACAAATGATCACTCATAATATACAGTTGGTCGTGATATATATATAATTTTTAAATTTTGATGATAAATATAGTACAGTCATTGCACACATACACAAAAATGTGTTTTTTTGGCAGTTAATGCATGTAACTGTTACTAAATGTATTCCCTTGCACTGAATGTTCAATAGTTGCTCTTTTTCTTCAGTAGATATTTTGTCTTTTGCCTTGTACATTTTCCAGGCAAACACTAATAAAATATAATAGACTCTGTTGCAAATGCTACAATTTACAAATTTCTAATTTGCATCACCTTGATGTTGGACGGCAAAATTATGCATGGCGTTCCAAGAGTTCTCACCAAATTTTTAGCGAACCTTTCTATTTGAAGCAGCTGAACGAAACTTTCACAGAACTGATTTCAGGTATTTTGTGATCTATTTTTAAAAAACCTTCAAATCCGACAAACTGGCTGGAGTTGTTTGAATTAATTTTTCTGCTACCAAGGAAAAAAAGGTCAGTGCATCCAGCACAGCTGAAGACCAAATGCAATTATCTAGTTATTTAAATAATCATATATTATTTACTATACAGTTGTGCTTTAAAGTTTCTGAACCCCTGGTTCTTCTTACCTTGTGGTAACATCTCTCTAACAAACACAGGTATAGGTTATAAATTGGATTAATAATCACACTTAACACCATCTTTTGTAGGTAAACGTATATTCATAACATATAATGATATTTGAATATTATTTTATGATGAAAGTCTCCCACACTGTCTGTTCAAATATTTCTGAACCCTTCTGAAACGTATACAATCAACAACTTGTATGATACCCTTTTGCTGATTGATTGATTGATCGAAAATGCTTCCAAATACTCTCCATGGCTATGGACTAATAATTGGCAGATTTTCTGTGAGATTATTTACCATTCTTCAGGAGAGAATTTTCTCTGTTCCCGTAATCTGGTGGTTCATCTGATATGAACTGCTTTGTCAAATCTGATCAAGGGCCTCAAGGCATATGTAATGGGTTCTAATTGGGAAATTGTCTACGCTATTCTAGAACCCTAAAGTTGATAGATTTTAACCAACTTTTATATATAGTGGATTTGCTAGTAAACTTTGTGTTAATGTTCTACTGGAAGACCCACTTGCGGCCGAGTTACAGACTTTTAAAAAAATCCATGATTTCCATGATTACAAACGTATTCCACAACGTGTTTAACAAAATAGAATAGACTTTCTAGCAATTGCCACAATTTATAAATGATCCCAAAGTTATCCAATTTAACAATATTCTTGAAATGTTTGACCTTGTTCAACATGTGTCTTCTCCAACACACAAAGATGGAAACACTCTTGATTTGGTAATAACCAACAAAATAGCAGCTCTCAGAAACTGTGCTGTAAGTGATCTGCTGTCAGACCATAACTGTATCCTCTTTAATATTGATATTAACAAAGACAAGAATCCACAAAAGAAGATTGCCTTGCTGAAAACCCGCAGCATAAATATATCCAAATTTAAGAAAGACATTGAGCAGCATCTGTCACAAAAGGTACAACACCATAATCAATCAATCTACTTGAACAGACTTGTGGCACTCCACAGATCAACTGAAAAGATTTTTGACAAACATGCCCTGTTAAGACTAAACTTGCAACTGTGCGCAAGCCTAACTCATTCACAAATCAGGAAATAAAGCCACTTAAAAAGGAAAAGAGAAAAGCAGAAACATTATGGAAAAGAACCAGTCTAGAAAAAGACTGGAATATTTTCAAATAAAAACGAAATGCTCTAAATGATAAGCTTAATCGGCTTAAATCAGATGATCTTAGGTGTAAAATTCAAGCCACAAAGGGAAATTCTAAGGTGATGTTCAAACTTCCAAACTCCCGCCTCAACAGAAAACAAGATGTGCCTCTTCCCCTTCACACAAGTGAAACAGAACTAGCGAATGACTTCGACAAATTCTTTGATGAGAAGATTAAAATCACCAGATCTAAATTAGATTCAGGAATGAAGAACAAAACTGATGAATCTCAAACTAACCTCAGCCACAATTTACATCAGTTTAAGGTTGTATCAGAACAAGAAGTTAAGAAACTTATCACTGAAATGCCTGTCAAACACTGCCAACTTGATCCAATGCCAACATGGCTACTGCTTGAATGTGTAGATGAATTTCTGCCAATCATAGCGAAAATTGTTAATATGTCATTAACACTTGGAAAAAGGCCCCACGAACTGAAGCATGCACTTGTCAAACCACTTTTGAAAGGGGGACTTGAACTGAATTATCAGCCAGTCTCAAACCTTTCTTTTCTGATTAAAATCATTGAGAGTGCTGTAATCAAACAGTACGTTGAACACCTCACTCAGAACAATCTTGGGGATGAAAAACAATCAGCCTACAAGCAATTTCATAGCACTGAGACCCTCTTAACAAAAATCCATAATGATATTATGCTTACTCTGAGCAACGGTGAGATGACAATGCTAGTATTGTTAGACTTGTCTGCTGCATTCGACACAATTGATCATGGCATATTGCTAGAAAGACTGCGCAACAGGTATGGTGTGTACAGTGCAGCCTGTGTACAGTCTGTGATAATAAACTACAAAACACCGAGCATGGAGAAGCAGATCAATAAAATGTGTCGTAATGCATATTTCAATTTGAGAAACTTATCGAAACTCCGAAAAAACCTTGACAAGCAAATAGTTAAAACTGCTGTCAATGCACTTGTCACCCCTCATTTGGACTACAGAAATGGGCTGTTGTATGGCACTGCCACCTGATTGTTAAATAAACTTCAGGTTGCTCAAAACTCGGCAGTTCGATTAATTGAGAGATTGAAAAAACATGACGGTGTCAGCCATAGTATGAAACAATTTCACTGGTTACCAATCACAGCAAGAATCCAATTCAAATTGATGATGACTACATGGAAGGCAATCAACAACCATGCGCCGCAATACATCCAAAATCTTCTTCAAGTCAAATCACAACAGAAACATAACCTGAGAGGCAACCACAAGCTGCTGTTAGCAGAACCTGCTCCATGCCACAAAAATAAGTTTGAGGATCGGATTTTCCTATGCAGCTTACCTGAAGAAGTTAGAAGTGCAAAAACCTTGGAAAGCTTCAAGAAGAACCTTAAAACCCATTTGTTTCAGAATTCCTATAAGTGATTTTATATGAAAAAGCGCTGATGAGCAGTTTACTGAAATTAGCGCTATATAAATCCATATTATTATTATTATTATATTATACAAAGAATAAATATAGATCACAAATATTAACTGTTAAACGTATAAATTTGTCATATTAAAATAAGTCAAAATATCTGATACAATTCATTAAGAAAATTTTAAGCCTTCAACTTGTAATAACAGAGGACAGAAACCTCCAAACATAATTTTTATAGCCATGCAATTAACAAAACAAAGACACAACCTCCTGGTTAACATTAGAATTCAGATAGATATGAAAGTCCAATTAAATTAAGAAGGTTAAAAAATAAATAAAAAGCAAATTCAAATTATTTGGATAATCAGTATCATTTCTTTAAAAAGGTCAACAATTATGACTGCAATTCAATCCAGGCATGTCAGAGAGATAATTATATTCATTTTAAAATTATTTCTTTAAGAAAAGACCTGTTCACTGAAAAAAAGTTGTGTTCAAAAAAGACTAAAGAAGGTGTCCGTCCGAACTTTTTGTCTTAAGTCAGACAAAAGCTATTTTTATTCTCAACATTTCTATCATCTTATTACACAAGTATTTATTCAGCATGAACAACTTCCCTGGCTGTTTCATATATAAATTTTGGCTGATATTGACTAAAATTTTGGACGGACACCAGCTAACGTTCAACAAACCCTCTTTTTTTTTCACTGACGCATCCTGAGATTCCTGACCTGTGATGACACTTAACTGTTTTTTCGAAGTCTTGGTTCACTTCTTTCTCTTTTTGATGATCAATGAATTGCAGCATCACAAAAAATTTAAAGGAGATAAATATTTCCATATTTATATATTTATGTTATATTTATTTCCAAATTTGTTCATTGCGGCCATATTGCCCATGGCTCATGTGGTCATTTGATCATGTTACGCATGGTAATTACATAGCGTTTCTTCAAAATATTTGGCGTATCCAGGTGGGAAAGTTAGGATGTAATGGAATTATTTGGAATGCAAATTAAGATATGTCTCAAGTTAAGAGAGATTCACTGTGTCTTTGCATCCTTGAGTGTGTGTTAAAAAAAAGGATACATCATTCTTATTTTTGGCCTTGGTGTCCATTTGAAGTACAGTGGTACCTGCATTGTATGACCCCCTGCTGTAAGGCCGACTTGCCTGATGTGACCGCCTTCCTCCCTCACTTAGTAGTATTTTTAGTGCATTTTGCAACCTGACGAGAGACCACACCAACAAGAGAGACCGCTTCATGACCACAGAAGGGGCTGTGTACACTACCCACCAAAAGTTTGAATACACCCAATAAGGTGAGGTTTCCATCAAAGATACTTCATCTTCAACAAAATGTTTATTTTATATTACATTCAACGATATGGAAACTCAAATTGAGGCCATAAGGTGCTTTTTTTTCTCATCGTTTTAGGTAATTTGATGAACTTTAGATGATTTTCTCAATATCCCATATTATGTGATCTTATGAAAAGTTGTTACAGAATATGATGTTTTGAATTCACTTATATTCTATAAATTTTTTGAGCAATCAAGGTCTTTTTCAAGATGATCTTAAATTGCCTAATATCATTCCTCTTTGCAGAATAAAAAATTCCAGCCAAGTTGAAGCTATCATCTGGTAACGATATATATTACCAATGAAAGCTTCCTAACTTGAAAGAGGCCTGCATTGCAGAATTGTATGATTTGTATCTTCGGCAACAGCAGATGCTTGTGGTGACTCTAATTTTATTGGAACAAACATCAGAAAGGATGTAAATAGAATTAAGCCTTCAGCATAGAAACGGGCTTGATTTCATTTTGATCATAGTGAAGATTAGGATTGTCCTGTTTGGCATTAGAACTTCCAGTGGACATCGCTTGAACAGAGGCATCCTTGTTTGATGGTGGGCAGACTAGTGTGGTTTTGGCAAAGTATAATAAATATTTGCATAAAGAAAAGAAGGTATTGATACATAAAAGAGTTTAAAATCCAACAACTACACACTAATGCCTGTACAATCATGAGCATATATATATATATATGTACAATTAATTTAAGTAAATAATGCGCATTATTTTAAATAAAATATAGAACATAATTATTGTTGTCGAAAATAATGTTATGTGCAAAATTGACTACTTCAAAATTATGTGTGAGCCGCGAGGCATAGAGCCAGCGGGAACCGCTAAAAAGCCATACCACGCAGCTCTCACAGATTAATTTCAGTGTCCATAAATGTCCATACACAAACAAAAGCAATATTTACACAATGTCAATTTGAGCACCTTGATCAAGTAGCACACCTTCATGATTAGCGCCAAATTATGCACCAAAATAAATACAAGTTTCTACATGCTATAAATCTAAACTAATAGCAGATTAATAAACAAATCATCTTCATTTGGTCTACAGATCTTTAACCAAACAATAAAGTGAGCATTTTTAACTATAGTTACAGTTTTGTCATCATATAAATTTGATTTAATTAAAACTCTTATTCCATGTGAAAGTTTACGAGCATGTGAATTTTTTTTTTTAAGTGCTTATGGATGTAGCTACCAGTAATAGCACAGAAATCATCTAACTTCATAGTTTCCAGAAATATAACTACTTCAAATTCTGATACCTGGTTGAGCAAGTCATGTGTTTCAAATTTACTACCTTGTTCGTGAACATTCCAAACTTACAGTTTCAATTCATGGTTACTTTTGTTAGCTACCTGCAGAGCAATACGATTCTGGAGGCATTGGCCTTACATTTGACAATTCAGACAAGTGACTATCACATTCCAATGAAATGATTTGATCATTTAGCAATGCATTAAACCCTAATTTCTCTGGAGATTTATCACTATCATCACTGTATGAGTTAAGATTCCTAGAATGAGTTCCAACATTTACATTTTTTTACTTCAGCATTTACCACATCTGCATTTTTAATTTTAAAAGAGACATTTATATTTTGGGACGCTTCGCTATTCTTACTTTCTTAGCAACTGGCATCAAATTAAAGACACTGTTTAACATGTCCAGCAACAGTGCGAGCCACTACAGTATGTCCTTTGACTGGTGAGTGAAGTGGATATTGTCTCTCAGTTTGGCTCTGGCATTTGAGAGAAATACGCAGTTCTTTGTTGTTGAGCATAGTGAGGACAAATGATCATTGAGTTCTGTAATCCTCGAACGAAGCGACGACCCTTGAGGTGAGCGATCTTAGGGCAGTCCACTTAAAATGACACGAGACTAGGGGGAATGTAGAACGAATGCTGTCAATGAAGTTGTTGTAGTGCAGAATATATATAGGCATGTAGGATATCTTACATTTTGTTTTTGTTAAAATATAGAGCTACTTTTTTGCGATGTAGTCTTAACTTCATCTAATTAATTAGAAGAACAAGGACATTTTGCTTTCTCCCTCAAAATGAATTAAGTTCAACTTATTGTGGAGTCTTCTCAAGCCACAATTGGCATTTGTGATTGCATACTCTTAAAATATTACATCTCATGAAAAGTCTTGAAAATATACCAAAATGTAAAAAAAGGTGATTACTGGTTTTGGTCAAGTAAAAATTGTCTGAAAAATTAATCTTTCTGTAATTATACTGTTTATTAATTGAATAAAAAGTATACCATGATATTCCTCGTGTGAGTGTTATATGATTGAACTAAGACTCCAATACAATCCATGCCGCCAGATGGGGAAGATTGTCCTTAAAGAATACCAAACTACCTCGCTGAAGAAGTAAATTCCGTCCATGGCTAAAACCCATTGGCACATCGTTTGAGTACGTCCGACACAATGACATTTCACCTTGTAGCTCAGCTCCTATTGTACTTGGGGCTTTTGTCGATGGCTTGTCTGATACCCCTATTACCTAGCCTCATCCCTATTTAACAATGAAATAACTGAGGTGTAAAGGTGGGGCTACACAAAGTGCTAAAGTGTCAAATCTGTAAATCTGACTTTACGGAATTGCCCCTGTACCAGAAACTGAAACCACAAATTGATGCAAATAATACGCTGGAAGTGTTTTTTACGGTGTTAGGGAGGACTCAGGGTAATTGCAATTCACTTAGAATCATTTTTTGTTGGGCAATACTGATATTTTCAATTTTTTCGGGCAATTTTTAGCAAAAAAAGCCAAATTCTGATTTCCAACATTTACCCAGAAATGGCTATATCTTAGATATAAGCAACCTGTCAATGGTGTTTCATATCCAAAATGGCTTTCAAAGAAGATTTAAGTATGCCATTGAGCCTTCTGAAACCAAGAAGCTGACTCAGGCCAAAAATGGTCTAAAAAGGCATGAGAAATGGCTGAAAATATGCATTTTCATTAAAGCCGAAGTGGCCCGGTACATATCGCATACCATAAAATTGTTCTTGCACCAATTTTCATTTTTGGTCATAACCAACTTTCTTTACCACTGGCACATTGAAATTCCAAAAAAAGTTTTTTTAGCCCACCCTAATCCCTAATAAAAATAAAATTTTTGTCCTAGATATAGGACAAAATATATAATATATATATAGTGCCCTTGGCTGCATTTCATGATTTTTGGTTTTCTAGGTTTTCTTGGCATCATTTTAAACATTTATTTTTGTTTCTATGATTTGATTTTTTAGGATGATTTGCAAATTACTTCAATATTATCTGACCCAAATATCATGCTTCTGTATTAAATATTTTAAAAGTTATGGCAAGTTTGACAGAACTTTTGGAAAACCCCTGGCATACAGCCTGTTGCTGAATCACTCAAGTTCAGAAACATTCAACTTTGTACAGAAAATGTTTAAAACAAAAAACGTCATTATTGTCTTGAACACAATAGAATTTCGAACATTGTCAAAATATTTTCTAGGGAAATTTGAAGAAAATGACTTTGTCTTTTTTTTTGTTTGTCAGCCTGCACCAATATTTTGTTTTAGTTCAAGCCAAATTGTGTTTGTTTTAAGACGTTTTCAAACAAACGATTTTGAGAGTGTAGCAGGAAACGACATTATTCACCATTTTCTTTAAGACAAAAATTCAGGTCTAACTGATGGTAAGCACAATGTAAATATAAACGTAGGCTATCCTAGAAAGGCTAAAGAAATTCCTTCCCTGCGATAAATTTATATATTGTGCACTTACCAATTTCTACATGAATTACCTGATGCGAATGAGGTGGAATAAAAGTGAATTTGGATTATCTACCTCCGTCAAGATCAGTATACTTTCATTTTTAATGGCCTATCTGTCTTGTCCACCTCTGTTCTCAAAGGGTCTATTCTAATCGTCTTGTCACAGCGAAGCTGAAACAATTTTGGGGTAAAAAAAATCTGCTTAGTCTAGTGATGTAGAGCAAGGCCAGAGAAATATTATGATGTATCAAACAAAAAAATCTGTTAGGAATTATTTAAGATATATCAGTTAAAATTTTTTGATTTATCACGCCCTTTTTGAGTCCTTGGAATTAATTCCAAGACCATTGTCGTCAGATTCATTTCCTGTTAACAGGCAAAGTTGATGTATACACAAAAACATTTCAGAGACAAAATGACAACTCAAACTGATGTGCCCTTGTGATTAAGATGGTACTTGGGCATCCCTGGCTACAATATTGTGCTTCTCGGTGCTTTAATTTACTTTCATTTAACATATTTCTTCTGATAGCTGTCAACTCTTCACACAAAAACTGGTTCTGAATATTTGACAGCGTACCACATTATCACAGTGGCTTGCAGGTTCATTTCATAAACAAACACAAAACAAAGTAATTTTCGACAGTTTTGGAGCACCGTGCGAAAAGGCTCTGTCTTCATATTTGATTTTGTTGTAGGAAGTTGGTTCATATAAGAGCATTTTGTTATTGCTTCTCAGATTAAAGTTGTTTATTGCTTTTTCCAAATACTAAACAATGAAGACACTAAAAAATAGTTTTCAAGAAAAAATATCCGGACACATTACGACAACAAAATGATTATCCTTACCAAACAATAATCATCAATTCCCTACACATAGGCTGTATAAAGCTGTTATCAATGCAAATGCTGAAAATAGCATCAGATATCAGCCATAACATTATCTATGATGTTGGTCTGAAGCAGTTTTATTTTTAAGTTGGTGTTGACTGTCAAAATTATTTTATGGTTGATAATAAATGTATTATTTTCTAGGTAAATTTAAATATTTCCTTGGAGAAACGATCCCTACAAATATGCAACCAGACAATCAAATTACATGAGATTACCTTTTATTGGTCACACATTTGCAAGGCTCTGCATAACAAATAAATTACTCATCATCTATAATACATTTGTAAAATTTGAAAACTGTGTTGAAGCAATATTTTAAGCTGTCTTGGAAAGTGCACAATTTTCTAGCTATGTTGGCTTAATATTATGATTTGTCCAAATGAATCATAATGTCAAGCTGTGAAAACATGAGAGTTGTAGTTGTTATAGTTGTTACTGACAGCTTGACATTTCAGCTATGTCACATGGATAGCCGTCTGTGACAAGCAGTTCACCGAAGTATTTCATTTTAAGTTTTAAATAAATTACAATTTGACAGTGAAAATAATACTCAAATTACTTCTTTTGGGAAATTCAGTAATACAACTAACAATTCCATGTCAGAGAATATATGATGGCATGCGAATGCAAATGACCCAGGCTGTCAGGTCATCTTGAGGTCCTGTGCAAGAAACGTTCAATCCCCTCACAGGTATTAGCCTTTCACAGTACTTTATTCTTTGGGTTTGCAAAAGGAAATTATATCTACAAGATTCTACATGTACCTACAGTACAACCATCTTAAAATGGCTCAACATAGTGATCCATAGTGATCCAGAGCGGTCCGGATAAAGAGTGATCTGTAGTGATCTGAGATGATATAACTCTATCTGTATTGATCTACTAATCTACTTTAAGCGAAAATCAATCATGTCAATTATTAAGGATTATAAGTCAAAGAACCGATAAAAATCCATCTAACAATTGAACATATTGATTAAGGAAACATATCCATAAGTCATTAGTACAGAAAAGTGCATTTATCAATATTAATTGTGATTAATAGATACGGATCACAACAGATCACTCCAGATCGATCATTCTATATCAACCAAGATCGCCATGGATCACTACAGATCGATAGATAAGTGTCGATCCAAACTGACGAACCATTTTATGATGGTTGTACTGTAAATATTGACAAGGTGTAGCAGTAACCAAAAACTAATTGTTCTCTGTGATCTTATCAGAAGCCCAAGGTCACCTTTGACCCTGAAGGCCCTGAAGGGATTTTCTTGGATTTAATTATAAGAGCATGTTGTTTTCGGTTTCAAGTTTTGTTGGCTCCAGTTTGTTGTAATCATTTGTGTGAAATAGCAATTTTTTAATCCTGATTTTTTTTTATTACCACACTTGGGTGAGTGAACACAATGTGAAAATTGGCAACCTCAAATTCTAAGATTTGCTGGAGCTTGTTTTTGGATGAATGCATACTAATCGCCTTAACTGCAAACATGAACACTAAAACAGCCACTTAATCATGTTAATGCAAACACATTGTCATTATGGGTTACCGTTGGAGGTCATTATCTCAACCTTTTCAGCGAATCAGAGAAGCTCAGAGAATTGGGTCAGGTCTGTCTGAAGTTATGCTGGGCTTTCATTTTACTGAAAAAGATATATATCCGCTGCGGCCTATGATCTCCTTCACAGTGATGTGGTGTATTGGTGGATGCACCTGTCTCTGTTCGGGACTGACAAGTGGCAGCAGAATGCTGACAGTCCCTGGAAAATCGAATTGGGTCAACAATAATTTGATCTGTTTTGGACAGATCACAAGACCAGGCCGCACAACAGCTGTCCATTTTACTATGCCAAACTACTTCACAAAGCATGGTTGCTGGCAAATATCCAGTCAAATGCTTTGAATGACAAAAAGAAAGTTTTGAAACTTTCGCATAGACTTGTATGTATAAATCTTATTTATATTTCATATATTGAATTTGTTATCATTGATGGGATCATGCCTTCAGGAAACTTTTCCAATTTTGCACCTGTGAAATGGATGATTTTACTCATCCGAAGTTAGATGGTAGTGAATCTACTTATGCCATTTAGCGCATGTTAAATTGTGGTAAAAAAAGTGTCCAAAAAGAATGCTCTGTCACTTATTCATGTGTCCATACAAAGCCAATGTTTTGTGATATCAAAAATACTCAATTGTATTTATTCTGTTACTTTATGGAGATTTATTAACTAGGACAACAATATAATTTACAATTTCATAAAAGCTGTGTAACACTCAACAAAACCTCTTGTCCATGCCACAAGTGGCCCCCTCTATACTGGCATTACATGTGAGCTACAATGTATACATCCTCCATGATAAAAAATAGTTCCAACTTATTTTGGTATTTACAAGCTGTCTGCTTAAAATTGAAGCCAATCAAAGTCAGATTAGACACCTACAGAGTTTTTGGAAGTAAACTAGACCATCACTAAATGACGGAACTGTCCTGGTTTCTTCCAGAGATTGAAATTCTGTTGACCGCTCACTGGAGCTCACGAATTTTGCACCCCAGGTGGCAGCAAATAGCGGTCAACTTGTAGACAGTGGATGCACCATATGCCAAGTGGATTGCTTCATGGGACTGTCCATGATATATACACTAATGCGATTTGCGCTGGACTCAGGCGGATCCTCTTGACAGGCCCATGGATATTGTAGGAAGAAAATCTGCAATGACTTTTTTAGATTGATGAGACAAAAATCAATCATTTGCAACTAAACATTGTACTCAATGTAGCTCAATATTTTGAACAGTCTCAACTTGAATATATAAGTCAACACAGCAAAATATTTTGAGCTGTCTCAGAAAATGTATGTACACAGCTCAGTGTTTTGAGTTTTCTCAACTTGAATGTTTTCGTTAACACAGCAAAGTAGGCTATTCTGGGCTATCTCAGTTTAAAACATCGATCTATGTCAGCTAAAAGTTCTTGTGCAACCATCTCACTCACTGATTTCAGCTGACTAAGTGCATCCAATTTTGCAGTGTAGTATGCCTTACAACTTCAAAAACAAAATTAATACACTAAAAAAAAATCAAAAGAGATTACCATCAACACTTATAACTGTAAAATAGTAAACTGCTTCATCTGCCAATGCCAACCAAAACCTTTATAATCATCTAGTAATCAAAACAAACATACATATTCACCTTTGATGCTTTCTATTTCTAAAAAATATCGTCAATTGGAAATATGGAATATTAATCTTATCTATATTTCATTGATTGAATTTTTTATCATTGATGGGATCATGCCTTCAGGAAACTTTTCCCAACTCAATAAACAATACATGTAGGGAGCAGAATGTGTTTGATAATTTATTGATGTGTTATCTGGTGAACTTCGGCTTTCTATTGCAATAAGCTTGTAATTTCAATGTTATTTCAATGCAAGGGGACAATATGGGCTTCCTGGATATGAATGCATCCATGTTTAAAATGATGACATTTTTCAATAATCTTTATCAGTATTGAAGGTCAGTTTGGCAAATTTTGAGTGGTTTTCCACACAAACAGATCGTTTGTGTACATGTCAAACATTACTTTTCAAGAATATGAGTATGGCTCATTGAATGCCAAATCAACCAAATTTCAGAAGTTCCCACCTGATCCATCTCAGATTTTTTCCATATCCCTAAAGCACTGAGAGGCAACATGGAAATATGGCATTTTGCTAAATTTGAATGACAAGCCATTAAAATGTATCACAAAAATGTTTAAGCTGATATATTGACTTTTTTTTATATTAAAGGAGATATCTCTGAATGGGTCAGAAGCAGACTCACTAAAATTGGCTCAGTACATTAATATTGATTAAAAGACCCAAAATGAGAGTTGTCCCAAAAGTTCTGACCAATTTTTTTGCAGACCTTTCTATTTGAAATAGCTGATGAAATTTTAACAGAATTAGTTGCCGGTATTTTACCATGCATTTTGAAAATATGGTACCTGTACGAAGTGCTTAAATTACTTTTTGTCACCTTGGAAACTAAAGGTCACCCATCATAGCTCAATTTTCTTTTGCCAAAATCCAAGTGTCTTGCTGTGTAAAGAATCATAGGATACTGTACATATGCAATCATAAAAAAATTATTTGGCAGCTATAGTTGAAATTCAGTATATGTGGCAACAGTTTCATTTCCTTTTAAAAATAATACCTTTAATTGCTGGACGACTGGTATATAAATTTTACTATCACCAAAAATCACGGAAGTCCAAATCTGGTACTAAAGCATATGAGGCTTGGTTTGGATCCCAAGGTTATTGAGCACTACCTCTTGGCAGTAGATTGTTTCAGACGAACCATCTCAAGGGCTGTGGGCCAACTGATGGAGAGTCCTTGGCAACTGCCTCACCTGATCAGGTTGAAATATAAATAAATGTTTATTAATATGTAATGGAGGATATCTTGAAGACTACCAAACTATCAAGAAATGTGTTTTCTTGCAATCATGTATTTTATTACTATAAATTCTCTGACTATAAACACAGTTTATTTGTTGTTAAAATCAGTCATACAGCCGTAAGTTTATGCTCAGCTGCTGTGCTTCACTAATGGGAGCCTTATGAGTGTGATCAATCAAAACAAAGTAAATACTTGCTTAATCTACCGTAAAATCTCAGGAACTGTAGTCTATACACATTGGTATGTGTTTTGATTGAAATTTTTGCATTAAATGATGTTTCATCTTAATGGTGAGGCGAATTGTAAATTATTGTTGAAAGATAATTATAGAATCAATTCTGATGCTAAATGTTATTTTCAGGATGATAATTATATAAGGTGACCAAAGTGTCTGGATGTGTAGGAACACCTCAATACAAGTATTCTTGTAAGGATGTCTAACAACAAAGGCAGTTCCTAAACTTCCTTTCAACAAAGTTTCTGAGAGTAGAAAGGAGAGGGAATTCATTGCATATGTACATTGAGCGGTTCTGTGAGGCCAGGCTATCTCTCATTGACACAGATTAAAAGCCCTTTCTTGAAATGATTGGCTCATCAGGCTTTGTATAGATCTGATCATACTGATACCTGTGATCTTACTAACTACAGAAGAATTAATAAGTTTGGGGATGAACCCACACAGGTACTGAAATGACAGTGGCATTGTCAGGATACAGAATGATGTGTTAAGGATTATGCTGGGTTGTATTTGTGCAAGTCAAGTATTCACCTAAAAAAAAAGATGACTGCTGTTTCAATAACCTAACATGCAGCAGACACACATCTGACAATTAAGTAAACTTTAAAAAAGATATTTTGTCAATTTGTCAATTGTTGTCATGCATCATAAAATTGGTGTCACAAATGTTTGTCATCTGCACAAACAAGTTTGCTTAAGTTTGTTATATTTAATTTGTAACACAATGCCATATAGCAATTTTAAAATGTCTAGATAATACCATGTACATGGTGTTGATGTGTTGTACATTTCGAAAGGCAATATTTTCTAGTCTCATTGTCAACAGTTTATTCTGAGACCTGGCATATTGTAGACTGTTTCTTACAACCTTCTTGAGAAAACAAAACGCTGAATTACTATCCATTATCAGTGTTGGAGTCCTCGAGGCCGGCCTCGAGACCACATTTTGATGGCCTCGGCCTCGGTCTCGGATAACAAATCCTTGGCCTTGGACTCGGTCTCGGACCCTCTGGCCTCAGATATTTGCCCGGGGCATGTCCGAGGCCAGCCATATAAATAAAGCACAATTTGTTAGAACAGTTGAACTAAATTTCCTGTCAGTTAGTATAATTATTATCAGTCAGTTTACCATATCTACAGAACCTACTTAATAGACTTGATATCTATTCTAGGCTCAGTGGCATGTAATAAGGCGGCGCCACTTTTTGTGATACATCCCCGGTAATGAAGTTATGAATCTCCAAAAGTATTGAATATTTTTTATTTCCATTACTGACTGAGGTGCTTTGACATTGAAAATTGCTGCATGTAAATTTCTACCATAATGACGCAAGTTTCAAAGTTTGTTTACATTTAATGCAAGATGCCTTGATACCCGATCATTAACTTTACACACCAGAGTCTTGACATATTACACAACTCCACAAAACAGAATTGGACAACATCTTTGACAGAATCTCCCAACATGCATCCATGCGACAAAATATATTCCAAATATTTTTAATATACATGTTACACAAACATGCCACACTGCCTAGTAAATTGGAAGTGAACAGCTCAGAGAATGTAATACTATCTATCTAGAAAGCGTTTTAAAGAAAGTATTAAATGACAAGCAGCCATTTAATTTCGGAAAAAAATTGCACAATTCTTTTACCAGTCATGGCGAAAAAGATTAAAACAGTTAGTATTTCGCAGCAGTCTTGAAATAAATTTCTGGCAGACGGACTATCTCAGTCTACAACGTTTGACTTATGCCTAGTTCACATGGAGACGTATCAGAGGGTTCTTGCCACGGCGATTCTTACTTTTCCAAGAAAGTAGGAGATGATTCAACTACTTTCAACAATTCGGCGACGATAATTTCGTCTACGGCGCATCTTAAACTTCCTCGCCAAAAGTTCCTAGAAGTCACGTGACAGATTGGTGAAGCAAGAACGATGTATAACCTCTAATTGATTATATAATTGTCCAAAAATGACTTGAAACGCCGAAATGTGGTTTCCTGGCACCTAGACAGCTTTGCCGTCATTTAAAGTTAGTAAGTCTGCATATTTAATAGAATGTATGTGGATAGATTTCACCTGTATTTAACACATTCCAGTTGAAAAATTGCCATAATTGCTACTCTAATGGCAACATTATGAAGTTTAGTTCCTTGAGAAATGTAAACGAATAGTTTTTCATGCCGTGAAAAAGCAATGTTTTGTTTACATTCTGAGCAATGCAGGGCTCTTCTTAAGTAATTTAAGGCTTTAAAATCAATTGAACTCACTTAATTATGGAAAACACGCAATTCTGTTGATTGGAAGTGTATAGTATACTTAAAATCTATCAATTTATCATCTATAACTACAAGTTGAATTTTACATAAGATCAGCGGACTTACTACCTTTAACCACTGTCGTGTGAACTAGGCATTAGAAGTAAATAATATAGTGAGGTTGTAAAACACTCAAAATAAATACTTTTCCGTAAAAATTAAATGTATTCTCGATGAGACCAATTCCACGCCTCTGTCCTTTAAAAAAGTAATGATTGCCCCCTAATTGTTTTCAGTGCAGTCTTTTTACTTGAGTCATTGAGTGAAATCTTTAATTGCACAGCCATATCTTTATTGTATGCGATATGATGGCAATGTTGATAAACACCACGCTAAAATAGCTTGGCAGTTAAACATAATCAGCCGCCTCGGTCTCGGTCTTGGTCTCGGATGCTCATGCCTCGGTCTCGATCTTGGTCTCGGAGGGTCAATGTCTCGGTCTCGGTCTCGGATGCTCATGCCTCGGTCTCGGTCTCGGATGTCCTGGCCTTGACTCCAACACTGTCCATTATACAAGCACCAAATTGTGTGATTTTGATTATAATTACCTGAAATATGGCACATTTCTGGAACTACCCTTTAAGTAGTACCCATATCTGTACATCCACCTTTGGGATCATACCTGAGAATTCAAATTTCAAGAGTGGTGACATCTAAAGCCAAATTTTCTTGTCCCATCAATTCAAAAATGATAATATAATCAATAAAAACACTAAATTTGCCATATCTCGATTAATATTAGAGCTAGAGACATGCAAATGGCACCACAATTTCCAGAATACACCGTTTCCTATTCAATTTCAATACAATATTTTGGTCTTAGACCATTAGTTTTTTTAGTTATTTTAGAAAATGCTTTTTTTTCGAATAAAATTAAACATACAATTTTCAAATTAAGATTTACCAAGCTAAACATCCTTCAATTTCAATTTGAATGGTACCAATGGACTCCCATGGACCATTGTCACCCTTTTGGAGGGGCTTTTTTTGCAATTTCAAACTTTTTCCAAAATTGACGCGCCCTAATTATGAAACATTATTCCATTAATTTTTTTTAATCAGAACACCTGCTATTGTGTATTTGCTATAAGTCCAGGCAATTTGGTGAGGATTGAGCAAGTTTTTACTTTGTTATGCTATCATTGGTCAAAATAATAGCTCTGGGTCATTCCACAATAACTGAGTCTTTTGTGTCACTCAAGCTGTTTACAGCAAAATCATAATATTGGGATTTTGTTACTAATCATATGCCTTTACCCTCTTTTAAAGAAGTTATTTTCATTGTCAAATGGAAATTATCAGCTACTGCTTATATTGTGCACCCTTCACAATATCCAAAATATAGCCAAAAAGTGATGTCACAGAAAATTCTTCTGTCAATTATCATACGTTTTTAACCATGTCAAATCAATGTAAATATTTGTGGTGGGTCTAAATCTCAGGACAACTACTCCACATACTTGTATCCCAAGACCGACTGAATTTTTCCTCTTCTGTGTATACTGTGGAAACCAAAATGACCCCGTCACCAGAAAACATGTCACTGGTGTTACTCATTAAATAAAGCATGGCTGTAAGAGGAATGCTCCCTTCCATCTTTGGTCTAATGCACCAGGGGGCTTCTTCTGATGGACAGGCATCCATGATAACTGCAATTTTTTGCATTTATATGTTTTTAGCAAGCAGGGTGGCTTTACAGAGAGTTGAAATAAGAGTATTCTTTTACGGTGTTACCCTCAAAAATGGTCTATAATTGTAGAATTTTCAAAAACTGCCTCAGTCATCGGATATGTCCTGTTTACAGGGATCAATCTTCGGCAACACCTGTTCAAATCATTGCATCACTGTGGGAGCAATTGGTATTTCAGATCAAATTGTCACTGGTGTTACCGTCACTGGTGTTACTCAAAAATGGTTAACACAGGTGTCCAATGGCAACACCAGTAATGAATGGTGACAGAAAATCCAATGAAATTCTTATTTCAATATGAAATATTTCAACAATTATTAATTTGGTCACTGGTTTTACTTTCAGTCAATTGTGCTTTTTAACTTTTACTGTAACACCAGTGACAGTTTTGTCTCAGTTATTGTGGAATGACCCCTCTATAGTGGATCATAGCAGCCGAGCTGCCCAGGATGTACTGATCTTTTGTTACCATAGTAACAAAAATAACATGCACAAGGCACTTTAAAGGGCATTCTGCACATCATCTAACTGCTGTGGTGTTTTGTCCTAATTGTTGGCCTCTTCTTGTTTTGACAACTTCTCTGTGAGCTATAAATGGATCGGGATGGGGAAGCCCCTCAATGACATCACAGGTCTCCCTCTTTCCAGTTTTTCTAGGATGGTTTTTTGGGTCTCTAAAATGGTATTAAAACAATGTGTATGTTCCTGTAAAGTTGATCAACACAATCTTTGCCAAATTAAACGACATGTGCAAAGTTTGAATGAAATTGATGCAGTATTTTGTCTCAAAATTTGTTCACAAGATTCCAGAGAAGACCAGTAACAATAGGGCAGAATGCCCTAATAATAATAAAAAGTTAATTAATCACTTCCTACAGTTTTGATTTTTTCAAAAATTGATGGCAACTAAATTTGTATTGAAAAACAACAGCATCTATGGCCGAGGATGTCTCATCAGCAGGTGTTATTAAATTTTACACCTACACATATTCGTATATGCTAAATGTTGAAAATATAAACAATATTATACATGGGATGGAGAATGCCTTTATTTTAAGATTCAAATTAAATTGCGTCTTTTATATATATATTTTTTTTTATATAATGCGGTATCACCTGTGCAGATAAAATTGATGTTGAAAAAAATTATTAATGGACGCTATTGATTAAGATTTTCTTTACTTTGCTGTTTTTAAGACCGTTTAAAAACCAAAAATAGGATGAGTGCAATGTTAATGTTTGGAAAGAAGAAGGCAATTGAAACAGCTGCAAGAAGATGTATGATTAGTTTAATGAACATTTAGCATTTTAAATATATTGTCATTAGCACTAAAAGTTATGTTAATGAAACAATTTTTTATTATTCTGGGTCATAAAGGATAATGCACACATAATTATTGTCTTTGGTATTTAACATATAGATCTATTTGAAAAACCCCTATTGTATGGGCCATGATTGGAACTGAATGCCGATGTTCTAGATATTCACAATTTAGAAAACTGTATAGTGTGTAGAACCTCCGTTTTACTTTAACTTATGAGCAAAACACAAGCTCTAACAGTGATGCATTAAATTTGCATTGGAGCAGAACAACAAAACATTTTGGATGGAAATGTCAGCTATTCTGTTTTGTCACGCTCTGATTAGCAGAGCGACATCGATTCTTCAGGTTCTCCAGTCCTGCAGATGAGTTATTTTACCTGTCATTTCCTTCTTCAGATAGTAAACAAAAGTGCATGGCTTTGATCAAGCTTTAGTAGTTGAATTTCTGCAGGTTTGAAGCCCCTTTAATCTAATTCAATAGTATGTTAGTGGCACAGCCATGAAATTCACGCAGCACTTAAAAAAGTTTTTTTAGGACTTATGGTTTTACCATAACTTTCATTAAATTTATTTCATATTCAATGTATGAAAGGCAGTTATTTTAATAATAATAATAATAATAAGCATTTATATAGCGCTAATTCCAGTAAACTGCTCACTAGCGCTTGTGCATGATCAATTTATTTGTAGAAACTCGTAAACAGGTAAGTTTTAAGATTTCTCTTGAAGCCTTCAAGTGTTTTAGAGGCCTTGACGATCTCTGGGAGTTGGTTCCACAGTTTTGGAGCGGCACGCGAGAAGGCTCGGTCCTCATATTTGTTTTTGTTGAAGGAGGTTGGTTCATTTAATAGCATTTTGTTATTGCTTCTCAGATTACAGTTTCGTTCAGATTTTGGCTGAATCATCTTTTTAATATACAAGGGAACTTATCCGTTTAGCGCTTTCCAAGTTGTTAACATGAGTTTGAATTGTATTCTAGCCGGAATTGGCAACCAATGTAGCTGCTTCCTATGCTGGCTTACACTGTCATGCTTTTTCAATTTTTCAATGAGTCGAACTGCAGAGTTTTGGGCCACTTGAAGTTTATATAATAAGCGACTTGATGTTCCATACAGAAGACCATTTCCATAGTCTAGGTGAGGAGTCACAAGAGCATTGACAGCTGTTTTGCAGGTTTCCTTGTCCAATGACTTCCGGATTTTTGAAATATTTCTTAAATTGAAATAGGCATTCCGACACATTTTGTTGACTTGTTTTTCCATGGTCATGTTTTTGTCAAAGATTACACCCAGATTTCTAACATGATCGACTGCATTAATTTTGACATTGTCGACATGTATTGACGATATTTGAAGTTTATTAAGTTGGTGTTGACTGCCAATGAGCAGTAGTTCAGTTTTTTCTCCATTGTTACAAAGCTTATTTTCATGGAGAAATTTCCTGATTTCAGCAATGCACTTTTGCATTTTGACTACTGCATTTTTCTGATCTAAGAAAGTTGGTTTGAAAGAGAGAATGAGTTGTTCGTCATCGGCATACTTTTGGTCTTTGACTTGATTTTTTGCAGCCACTTCGCTTAGTGGAGCAATGTATGAATTAAATAGGATTGGTCCTAATTTTGAACCTTGAGGAACCCCAAATTTGAGTGGCAGTTTGGTCGATGTTTTGTCATTAATGATCACTGACTGTGACCTGTCAGAAATGTATGACTTGAACCAGCTCAGCGCGGAATCTTTAACACCGTATCTGTTTCCTAAACGTTTTAGTAGAATTTTGTGATCAATAGTGTCAAAAGCAGCTGAAAGGTCCAACATGACAAGCATTGTTACCTCACCTTTGCTCATATTCAACATAATATCATCATGCATCTTGGTCAAGAGGGTTTCAGTGCTGTGGGATTTTCTGTAAGCTGACTGTTTCTCATCATCCAGGTTGTTTGCAGTAAGATGGTCTATGTATTGTTTGATAACAGCACTTTCAATTAGTTTGCCAAGGAAAGAAAGATTTGACACTGGTCTATAATTCTTTTTGATTAGATCCAATCCACATTTTTTCAACAGAGGTTTTACAAGAGCATGTTTCAGCTCAAGGGGCATTTCTCCCTGTGTGAGTGACTTATTGACAATATTGGTTATAATTGGAAGGAATTCATCAATGCATTCAAGCAAAAGCCACGTTGGAATAGGATCAAGTTGGCAGTGTTTAACCGGCATTTCCCTGATCAGTTTCTTTATGTCACTCTGAGATAGGCTTCTGAAGTGTCGCAGTGTATGAGGGGCAGTTTCAATATTTTCAACAGCATCACTATCCGTAGAGTCCAACTTAGACCTTAGTGTTTTAATCTTCTCATCGAAGAACTTATTAAAATCATTTGCCAAATCAATTTCATTTATATGTGGTGGGAGAGGTAGTTCCTGTTTTCTGTTCAGACTTGAGTTCAGTAACTTGAACAACTTCTTTGCATCACCATTAGAATCTTTGATTTTGACTCGCAGATCTTCTGATTTGAGGTGACTCAGCTGCAAATTCAATGCATTTCTTTTTTCTTTGAACGACTCCCAGTCTTTTACAAGTCTAGTTCTCCTCCATAATGTCTCCGCTTTCCTTTTTGCTGATTTTAGCAACTTGATATCAGCATTGTTGAACGGAGTCGGTGTGCGAAGAGTTACTTCTCTGGTTTTAATGGGAGCATGTTTGTCTAGAACCTCTTTGGTTGAATCATAGAGTCTAATAAGTTCGTCGAGATTTTTCTGTTCCTGTCCATCTACAGTCAGATGTTGCCCAATATCTTTTCTGAAATTTTGAACATTGATTTTACTAGTTTTTCTGAAACTGATTTTCTTCTTGGGTTTGTTTGCTTTCTTCATTGGAATGTCGAACAGAATGCAGTTGTGATCAGAGAGTAGGTCACTAACCATACATTTATTCAATATTGATTTTTCTCGAGTAATCACAAGGTCCAGCGTATTGCCATCTTTGTGTGTTGGCGCAGAGACATGTTGTACAAGACCAAACATTTCAAGGATGTTGTTAAATTGGATAGCCTTATTATCACCTGGTTTGTTCACATGAAAGTTGAAGTCACCAGTAATTATGATTTCATTGTTGAATGTTTGATAGTATCCCAGAAACTTAGTGAATTCTGTAAAGAATTCCGCAAGACTGTATTTGTTTTTGTTGGATGGCTCTGGGCGGTACACCAGAAGAATTGTAACAATTTTTCCATCCAACTGGACTTGGATTTCCATGTGTTCAAAGGTCTTTGTCTTCATGCTATCTTTTTGAATTGCTTGAATGCCAGATTTGACAAGGCAGCCTACTCCACCACCTGGCCTTCCTAAACGGGGCGAACTAAGAAAGTAATATCCACCATTTTGCTCCAATTCGCCAATTTCAACTGTATTGTCATCTTTTAGCCAAGTCTCAGTGAAAAGAAAGATGTCTAGATCATATTCGTCCTGGTAGTCTTTAACAATTTGCGTTTTTTGTCTCAAGCTTTGAGCATTCCACACACAAGTTTTTAGAATATTGTTTGGTTTGAGAATAGTCTTGTGGGGATGATTTTTGATACGTTCTGTATAAGCTGATCCAGAGTCATTTTGTGCTAGAATCTTGAACCTGTTTGAGAGTTTGATTGAGCTACTGTTGCTATTTATACATTTTGCCCTTGGTAGATTTGAGTCTGTTGTTGATTGTTGCCCGTCGACATGTTTATTTAGACCTGTCCGCAAAACCTCAGAGTAAAGCTTTCTATATTTGTGCATCGTTGATGAGCCAGAAAATTTGTGACTGACCAAAGGACTTAGTCCAAAACAAAGGATCAGGCAATTTGTAACTGATCGAAGGGTAATTAGTTAGGGTCGAGGATCAATCAATATGCGACTGACTGAAGCAGTTATTTAGAAGCGAGGATCAGACAAATTATGACTGACCCAAGGAGTTATTTAGAATAAAGGATAAATCAGTTTGTGACCGACCAAAGCAGATAATTATAATCGAGATCAATCAATTTGTGACTGACCAAACGGGTTAGTTAAGAGTCGAGGATCAATCAGTTTGTGACTGACCAAAGCAGATAGTTAGAATCGAGGATCAATCAGTTTGTGACAGACCACAGGGGTTAGTTAAGAGTTGAGGATCAATCAATTTGTGACTGGCCAAAGCAGATCGCTAGAATCGAGGATCAATCAGCTTGTGACTGACCAAAAGGGTTAGTTAAGAGTCGAGGATCAATTTGTGACTGACCAAAGCAGATAGCTAGAATCGAGGATCAATCAGTTTGTGACTGACCAAAGCAAATAGTTAGAAACGAGGATCAATCAGTTTGTGACTGACCAAAGGGGTTAGTTAAGAGTTGAGGATCAATCAATTTGTGACTGACCAAAGAAGATAGTTAGAATCAAGGATTAATCAGTTTGTGACTGACCAAAAGGGTTAGTTAAGAGTCGAGGATCAATCAATTTGTGATTGACCAAAGAAGATAGTTAGAATCGAGGATCAATCAGTTTGTGACTGACCAAACGGGTTAGTTACGAGTCGAGGATCAATCAATTTGTGACTGACCAAAAGGGTTAGTTAAGAGTCGAGGATCAATCAATTTGTGACTGACCAAAAGGGTTAGTTAAGAGTCGAGGATCAATCAATTTGTGACTGACCAAAAGGGTTAGTTAAGAGTCGAGGATCAATCAATTTGTGACTGACCAAAGCAGATAGTTAGAATCAAGGATAAATCAGTTTGTGACTGACCAAAAGGGTTAGTTAAGAGTCGAGGATCAATCAATTTGTGATTGACCAAAGAAGATAGTTAGAATCAAGGATTAATCAGTTTGTGACTGACCAAAAGGGTTAGTTAAGAGTAGAGGATCAATCAATTTGTGACTGACCAAAGCAGATAGAAAGAATCGAGGATCAATCAGTTTGTGATTGACCAAAAGGGTTAGTTAAGAGTCGAGGATCAATCAATTTGTGACTGACCAAAGCAGATAGTTCGAATCGAAGATCAATCAGTTTGTGATTGACAAAAGGGTTATTTAAGAGTCGAGGATCAATCAATTTGTGACTGACCAAAAGGATTAGTTAAGAGTCGAGGATCAATCAATTTGTGACTGACTAAAGCAGAGTATTACAGAGTCGAGGATCAATCAGTTTGTGACTGACCAAAAGGATTAGTTAAGAGTCGAGGATCAATCAATTTGTGACTGACCAAAGAAGATAGTTAGAATCAAGGATTAATCAGTTTGTGACTGACCAAAAGGGTTAGTTAAGAGTCGAGGATCAATCAATTTGTGATTGACCAAAGAAGATAGTTAGAATCGAGGATCAATCAGTTTGTGACTGACCAAAAGGGTTAGTTAAGAGTCAAGGATCAATCAATTTGTGACTGACCAATGGGTTAGATAAGAGTCGAGGATCAATTAGTTATGACTGAGACAAGCAAGGTAGTGTGAGGCAAGTAGGTTTGACTTTGATTCTCAAGTGCTACGTACAGGCAACACCGGTAAGTTGAAAAATAACTGAAAGCAAAAGGTTGTATCAGTACAAGTTGTTTCTGTAATTAAAAGTATATAATATATATATAAATTGTTTATTTTTTTTTCAATATTTTTTATTTTTCCAAGAAAACGTTTTCTTATAAGGATAGCAAAAGAGAAATGCACCAAATTAATGTAAAAATTATTGTTATTGTAGCTTTGATGTCTGCTGGGCTGATAGGCTTGGAAGTCTGATGGTTGGTTCAATGGTTGAGTCTAGGATGTGTATTGGCAGTGTTCAGCTCTTCAAATCTTAAATTTCTGAAAATGAGTGCTGTCAAGTGTTGTGTAAAGTCACTGGAAAACAAAGTGAGTTCTGGAGAGAGAAAATATGACAATTAGATAACTTTTGAGGTTCAAAAACGAAGGTAAAACGAGCGAAAATGAGCGAAAAACGAGGTCCAAACAATGTGTATTGGAGCCAGAAACGATGTTGAAATTAACAGGTAGTTAAATTGCAGAGTTTTGCACTAAATTCGCATGGAAATAGCACAAAAACAGCGAATAACAGGTTAGAAACACTTTACCGACAATCACACACAAGAACAGCAGTTAAATAAACCCAGAGCTTGAATAAAAGATGAAAATATCCACTGCTGAAGTAACACTGTGTTTACAGCCAGAAGCGCCACCTGTCTTCCTACTTTTACTGTTTCAAAGAAATTGAAAGACGGATATATAGAAAAATTGAGAGAAATTTAGACTAGAAACTATTAGAAAGATAAAATAGAATTCTCCCTAATACTGCCAAAAAATTGACGTGGCCTAAACTTTTGTCCGCTACTGTATGTAGACAGATAGATAGATAGATAGATAGATAGATAGATAGATAGATACAATGTAGATAGATAGATAAATAGATAGATAGATCGGACAGAAAATAAATAGGATTAAAAATAAATGGAATTGATAGATAATCAGCTAAATAGTAAAAAGGAAGACAACACTGAAAGCAGCCAAATTTTTGTCTATGCTAGATTGTTGATATTACATAAACAATAACCTGATCTGCTGGCAGATTAATTTCTCACTGTGACATAATCATCAGTTGAGAACGATAATGTAATCTTAATTTTGTTATGTTTTCTTGTTGTCTGTTTTGAAATCAAATGAATCATGTGTTAATAAAATTTAATTTAGCTTGTCAAGGCTTATAATTAACTGTTCCATAAAAAAAATAGATATAGTGAATATTGAATTTTTAAGACACTTTTGAATATGAATATGTCATGTTTTGTTTTGTTAAATTCGAAACTAAATCATTGATCAGAAGCTGGTCCCACTTGCACAGATTTTTTAAACCTTTCTTGTGCTCAATTTGCTTCACCAATGGCCTTCGGTCGTTTCGCTGCGCATATATTAAACCAAACACAATTGTAATAATACTATTGTTAATAAAATAAATATGCCACCTAAAATTTTGCAATATGAAAAAGTAATTGAACTCTGATATTCTGTTGAATTGATATCATGCCATATTCTCCACTGGGATTGTGTCAGCCAATCACAAACGAGTATTCTTGGATAATATCCTTGCTGTATTAGGCAGAGAAAAAGTTATATTGGACAGTGAAAAGTTATATTTTACAGTGAGAAGTTATATTGTGCAGTGAGGAGTTTTATTGACATGTTATAGGTCTGTGAGGGAGGACCTGAGAGGAAACATCTTCTGCTGTGCCCTGCTGCAGCAACAGCAAGAAAAAAAAAATAGTGTTTTTCAATTTTAGTAAAAAATTAATTGCACGCCAATGGAAAGACACAGAAAAGCACAAATGATGTCAAAAGTTGCGTATTGATCAGAACAACAACATTAAGCAAATGTAACATTGCTTACATAGATTATGGGACCATGGTATGACATTGAGTGACACAAAATGCACTTTTTCACCCATTTTTCACGTAAATGCCTATGTTTAAAGAAAAGCATTGTGCTATAAAATTGAGGTAAAAAATATCAAATATAAAGAATCTTCTTTGTTGTAGAATACAGAATCAGAATTTGTGAATTTTATATTTTTGTGGCTACCCATTGCTGAAATAGGACGAGATACATTATGAAGAGAATTCCGCAGTTAAACAAAAAGAAACACAATTAAACTGGCTTTCCACCACAGTCAAAGTGTTTAAACCTATTGCTTTAAAAGTGGGTTCATGTATGGAGAATATAACAAATATTAGATGGTAAGTCGTCCAATATAGAGTATAATTGGACTCAGAAAAACTATATTGGACTCGGCGCAAGCGCCTCGTCCAATATAGCTTTTCTTCGTCCAATTATACTCTATGTTTGACTCCTCACCATCAAATATTTATAAATTTATGATATTTCTTTTATAAATAAATGTTGGTGCAATATGAAAATGTGTGTGCTTTGCAATTAATTTTGATTGAGAGTGTAGCACAAGTAAAATAAGTGTTTTCAAGAGCAAGTAATTCTTTATATGTTATTATTATATTAAAGATACGATAATTTTATTTATTTAAAAAGCACACTTCCATCATGTTTCCAATGCATGAAGCAACTGAAGCCCACTTTTTCCAGGACCATTCCTCCAAAGCAGAAGTAGAAATTTTCTTTTTTCAAATAAACTCATCATAATTTATTATATCTGTGAACTCCTTTCATTTATTTACCATTTTGCCACTGGCTGGGTAATTCATCATAATTTTGTTTTATGCTGCCAAGACTTCTTTTTCAACTGACTTTTAAAACAGTCTAAGATGGTGAACAATTGACATTTTGGACAGTGCAAGTAATATTAAAAGTCTGCTATTAATTTCTTGAGGAAATTTAGAAAGTTAAAAATTCAATAGCTAAGCTTTTAAGGGCAAGTTTTTAAGACCAACATGAATAAGCTATGATAAGCCTTCCCTAAGAAAATATTTTCTCATTAATAAACCGATTTTTACAATGAAACCTGTTCTGTTGCTGGTGCCTGATCTATTGGAGCAGTGAAAGCTTATATTGTACTGTAGCCATGCATAAAATAACAAGTTCCTACAACATGAAATGTTGCATGTTTAGAAAAAACGTATATAGTTTTTTATCGCTGTCTTAACCTGTAAAAAAACTTACATGTAAACAATCTTAACAGTAAATTGATTCATCGAGGTAAGGGAATCTTTCAACACTCTTTGCATGTGAAACATCATAAAAAATTACCAACTTCTTCCTTGACAAATTAATATTCGTGAAGCGAATTGAGAACAAGAGAGGACTCAGAAATCTGTGCAGTGATGGTCTCAACATCAATAGTCCACAGCAGGAAATTAGGTCAAGTGGGTCTAGCTCCTCATCAATGATTTAGTTTCGTATTTAACAAAACATAGCATATTCATCTTCAAAGGTGTCTTTAAAAAATGCAATTTTTCAAGTAATATATATCCTCTACCAATAATTTTTATGGAATAGTGAATCATTAGCCTTGACAGCTAAATCAAATTATGAAAATGTGATTCATTTAAATTCAAGACAGACAACAGGAAAACATAACAAAATTAAAGTAACATAATCTTTATAAACTGATGATTATGTAACAATGAGCAATTAATCTACTATCTCTGACAGACTTGACTTTTGCAGCTTTCAGTGTTGTCTGCCTTTTAACCATATAGTTCTTTATCTAACTATCTTTTTTATCTATTTAATATCTATCTATCTATCTATCTATCTATCAATTTATCTATCTATCCATCTATCAATATATTTCTCTATCAAACTGTCTATCTATTAATCTATCTTCATTTCTCTCTTTCTTTCCATGTATCTATCTTTCAATTTTTTTGCAAAAATGACATTACTGCCTTTCATACATTGAATTTGAATTAAAAAATAAAAGTTAAGATAACACAATAAGTCCTAGAAAAACTTTTTAAAGTCCTCTGCGAATTTCATGGCAGTGCCATTTACATATTAGTATTAGACTCACTTGCCCAATCTAGTATAGTTGACAGATTGAAGAGTAATTAATAAGCTGGTAATTAGCCTCCCATAGGAGTATGGCGCGCACCATTTGGGGGGGGCGAGCATCATTTGCCCGAATTTCACGATCGAACTTTATAAAAATTTCAAATTAAATTGCCAGGAAATCATTAATCTTCAGTAGTTTTTATTTATACATCAGCCGGTATTTTTTAGCCTTTTTGCCCGAATCTTACTGACAATACTGTTTCCCAAACTTTTGGCCCCCCCCTCCTGTTGGCTGCCGCTGGCTGTTCCAAAACATGGTTCGCCTCCCTCTGGGCCTAATTTCCATGGGACTACAACCATCATTTAAATTCTTCAAATGCCAGAGTAAAATTCACAATGAGTGCTCTAAATTAGTTGTGTTGAATCCTATGTGGTTCAAATTCCAGCACAAAGCTTGAGAAATAATTCTATAGAGAATTGGAATCACTTCCTGTGGACACAGCATGTCAGCAAGATTAGCAGACTAGTTGGGTCCAGCAATGCATGGGCTACAACTTATAGGTGTGATATCTATTCTATTCACTGATCTCCTTTTATTTATTGTTGTTTCAAAAGCTTTGATACCTGTGTATCCTAAACTGAGGTAAATAGCAGAACAACAGCTTGAACTAGACTTTAAGCTGACACAAACATAACTTGAAGAGACATTGTTTTTGAGCTAATAGTTGTTTTAAAATGATCAGTATACTGAATTAATACACTTGTAATCTGACATGTTTGCTAAGTAATAACTTGGTTCACAATCATCTTGTGTCACGACTGTTTCAGTTTGTCACAATGAACCAGTAAAAGCACTTAAAGTGACAAATCAAAATAGAACCCCCCAAGAGGTCAAAGCAGAAAAAGCCTATGAATATTTATATATCAGTCATTTATCCCCTGCTTTGCTGGTATGTTATGGCAATCGACAAATTAACAAGAACGTGAATTGTTTTAAATGAAGTTTAATTTATGTAAAACATTTTTTGTTGTGTTAGATAGGGGACAGTGGGGCACCATGAGCCGCTTTTCTCATTTTAAGCTCCTGTGCCTAAAGTTTCAATGGTAAATAGCTGGTTGCTTTATATAATCATAGCAAGACCTCTCAGTTACAATATCTAGTGTTGTTTCATTAATTCTTATACAGTCAAAACATAATCCTTGAAAAATGTAGTCAAGCAGCTCATCATGCCCCGACCCTGGGGCACCATCAGCCATGTTATGGGGGGGGGGGCATTTACATGCATTTTGAATCCTTCTCATTCAAATGTTAAAACTGATACCTCATAAACCCGATGTTTTACTTGAAATTTCCCGTTGGCATATACCACAATATGAATCAGATGAATTTTGCATATTTTTTCTATGAAAATAGCACAAATGTGTCCTAAACAGCTGCCGGTGTCTTGCACTACAATTCTGGACTTACAACAGTAGAGTTGTTGTTACAATTCAGTTTTAATTGCATGAGGAGGTATATTAAAACTTGATTGAAACTGGCTCATGGTGCCCTATCTCCAAGTGGCTCATGGTGCCCCATTTTAAAATTTCATCTATTAATGCATATCACCATTTTCCAGTTTATCATAGTATCAATGCTATGGCAAGTCATCATCCTAGCACAGATGCTGGAAATAAGTACCAGCAGAAAAAGTTCCACCGCTAAATATTTTACCTTTCACTCAAACTCACTGGTCAAAAGTATTTTTTCAGTTCTCGCTCCTACATTGAAAAGAAAGATTATGATTGCTACACTAGCTAGTTCTTCACTAATAAAGGAATAGGCTTATATGGTCTTCCTACCGAGCAGTTCTATCACGCATTTTGTTTTGTAGGGGCCATGGCTCCTGGTGCCCCGTGGCTCATGGTGTCCCGCACTCCCCTACTCAGGAAACAAGGGGGAGGGGGCTTAGGATTTTCCTTCATGAGCATTCATTTTAAATTAAAATGCCTACTTTTAGATATTAAAACCATTAATTACACCCCCACATTCCCTGAGGCTCATGGTAAGATTGATAAGTACCCTATTTTCAAGGTACTTTACTTAAAGATAAACACTGAGCAATCAAAAATGTGAGTGCACAGAAAAGTCACCTGCCAAAGAAGACGATGCGTGTACTTAAAAAAGCCTGGTGGTGAAAAGAGTCACGCTCTTATAAATCAGTGTATGTTTACATGATGATTAAAAAAATATATGTCAACCTGAATGACGACAAAAGAAATAATACACTGTGTTCCCAATTATTATGCAACCATTATTTTTCATGATATATCAAAGAGAAATGACACTATAAAGATATACTTTACACAAAATGATGTGTGTCCCATGGAGCAAATATCCTGTAAATTTTGTCCAATTCCATTTGCTCAATGAGGAGTTACGCCACATAATAAAGTTTTGAGGTGTTCCCAATTATTATGCAATTTCATGAAAGTGCACCCACTACCACCCCAAATTAATCAAACTGATCTTAAAATACCATGAACACATACCCCTTGACACTAAATGAAAAATAGAACCATCATTTGAAACATTGGTGTTTTTACATGTGAGCATGTGAAATTATTCCCCTGCATTGAAATAACATTGAAATGACAATCGTTTTGTAATGAAAGCTTTTTTCCATCAAGACAAATTACGGAATCACCATGAACCTCATACTCTGCTTTCCTGAGGTCTAGAACTCTCCCCTAGACCAAAGAAAATCCAATTTCTCCAGTGCACTTGGACAATATCTTGAAATGAATTCAGGTAATTTCAGTTTACAATGATATTTCAATGGGACAAAAATATGGTTGCATAATAATTGGGAACGCAGTGTATGGGTTAAAAAAAGCTGCTAAAATAAGAATTCACTTAGTGGACATTGAAGCAGACATGCAACATAATATTATTAAACAACATCCATTTTGAAACCAATGAAAAACCCCAGTAAGCAGGACTGAATCGTAATACATAAAAAACAGAAAGTAAATTATTCACCTGCTAGGCTATACAATTTAAAAAATATATATAATTAATTAATGGAATAAAAGAAAATAAAGGTGGACTATGGTAAGAATGGGTGTGAGGGTGACCACAGTAAAGATTCCGTATCGCAGAAGAGGAATTTAAATAATAATGCAATTGAAAAGTAATATTTTCTACTGATACGTTTGACAGACCAGTCTCGGTTAGAACCTGATGAAGGTTTTTATGTAGTTTAAAATGTAGTAGAGCATGTAATGTCTATGAAGTTTGTTATGTTTAGTTCCACACATACACATGTATGTATGTGGGTCTTAGGGGATATTTTTAGCCTGTCATTGTGATAACACAAAAGAATAGCATTTGATAAAGTATACCTTTGTCCAGCCTGTATAATGTAGACAATATGTCATTGTCCAACAACAAAGGGCCTCCTCATTGTTCTAGAAAACCCAATTTAAGTGCATGATATTGCCCAGTAGAGCAGTATTTTGTTAATTTACAGCACAAGTCAGAAGCATGCACTGAGATTGGACCCAGAAGTAGCAGCTTAGTTGCTGACATCATGTTTTTAAAAAATAAACTTTCCCTTCAAACAAAAGTATTTCTTGAAATACGTCTATGACTGCTGATTTTAAGCAACTTTAGCATTGATCATGTATTCACCCAAATCAAAATACAGTATCTAGCCGAAATGAGAACACACTTTGTTATAGGTTGAAAATTATATTATTCAAAAGTGATAGTTCATAGCCGCTTTTGTCAGATGAATGTTTTTGAAATTTAACAAACATTTAGAAAACCTACAGCATTTAAACAGATCGATAAAATCATTCATATGTCTTAGAGTGGCTAAGTGCATCTTGAAAAAAAATTGTATCTCAGCAAGCTATTTCCTGGCTGATAAAGTGAATTACACTATAAACCCAAGGGAGTACACTTTCATTTTGCATTAACAATTCTTGCATCAATCCTAGTGAATATATATATGATATATATATTAAGTACAATATTTTTTTCAACTCGCAGTCCAAGAATAATGAAACTTTTTATTTTCCTAAGGAATAAGATCAAATTTTATTTCTTCACTTATTCTTTCTGTTATTCCTGCTCTATTCCTTTGTTTCTCAGACCTTCAGATGAGTAATTTTCTGCTTTTCAAAAAGACATTGATTTTCATCTTCCTTGAAGGTTTTCTGTGTTTGTTGAAAATGCAAAAGAAGTTCTGCTCATGGTGTTGTTGATGCAGGTCTCAAGATCTACATTGATTTATTTCCCAAAATATTTGCAGTTCCTGTCTGGTTGTGAATGCCAATGTCAAAAAGAATAATTTCCGAAATTCAATCGCCAGTCCTCGCATTATGTTTTGATTGTTGTGGTCAATTAGCCCAGAGAATAATAACCATTGACCATACAATCCAGATTTGTGGTACAATCCATGTTTATTCATTGACATAACTCAAAAGGGTGATTACTTACTGGATTTCAGCTTAGTCAGCTGGAGTTAAAAGCATGGATTTGGGTTATATTGTTCTAGATGTATGACAGTGGATCAATATGATTTTTTTAAATTCATAGTCCAAGAATAATGACACTTGTTTCTGATAATCTTAAGGATAAGAACAATAAAACTTGTTATTTTCCTAAAGAATGAGATCAAATTTTATTTCTTCACAAATTCTTTCTATTTCTCCTACTCCATTCCTTTGTTTCTCAGACCATCTTTTTAAAAGATAGATTTCCATCTTTCTTGAAGGTTTTCTGTGTTTATTGAAAACACAAAAGCAGTTATTAGTTCTGCTAAAAATGTTGTTGCTGCAGGTCTGAAGATCTGCATTGATCAGTTTCCCAAAAATATTTACCCTTCCTGTCTGGTTGAGAATAACAAATATTAATTTAATACATCAATAACAACACATGCGAGAACAAATAAGGATTTCGACAGCCAAAGAGAACCGTATCTGAAATTGAATCGTCAGTCCTTGCATTACGTGTTGATTGTTGTTTTTAATTAGCCCAGAGAATAATAACCATTAACCATACATTCCGGATTTGTGGTACAATCCATGTTTATTCAGGGACATAGAATAGAAGAATCTACACAATTATACTACTCCAGAAACTGCCTGTATGATCCAATGCCCATTATTTAGGCAATATTTTCCCCTTATAGCAAATGCTAGATTTCCAAACACCATTTTAAATAATTAGTAGATAAAAACATATTACTAATGCATTGCTAAACAAGCCATTTTCAGCAAGAAACTATGTGACTTTTGGTGTATTACAAATAGGGAATGTGTCAGACTCCCAGGCTTCTGATCAATCATCATCATACGGTGAACAAAACATTCACACGATAAATTCCATCAAGCTTATTTGAAGAATTAAAATTACCTTTTTCATTACCATGGATATAAAATCTTGGTTCACCCCCAATTTTTGGAATAAAAACAAACAAGATATGTTGTAATCCCCGAATTTAGTGTGTATTTCTTCATAAGCCTATAATCTTTTAAGGTGTTCTAGTAGTAGTAGTAGTGCTTTTTATTGTCTGGTGAGCAGGGCGATCTATTTAGTATTGTCTACAATCATACATGCTGTAGCATTTAATGACAGAATAACAAAAGGCTGAAATTTGTCTACAGTCACTTGAAAAGAATTCGGATTGTGAAATTTCAGAATCTCATGCTCATCATCCTGAATTTCACCACAATCACATGACCTTTGTTCACGGGGAATTCTAGACCACCTGCCTGTTTCCACACATAATTATAATCGATGACTAGATTGATCATGTTGATGTAGGGGAGTACAGGCCACACTATAGTGTTCTTGCATTGGTGGACACACAGTATATAAAGAAGGAGGTGACAAATCTGGATTCAAACACATCTATGTCACTCGTCGTGTAGTCTGTGCTGAGCTAATCTTTTGATACATGATCCTGGGACTTTCTAAAACATAATCATGATTTGGGCCTTTGTCAATCAGCATTTCAGCACTTTCCCAGCTCTGATTCGTACATTGATAGCTTGAGTTATTACTTTTCCAATTATTGACTCATCATAAGAGTTTCGCATCATGAGCTTGTGAATGAAGCTATGTACATTGTGTTTGTCGCACAAAACTTTTGGCATCACCAAATCCTACCTCTGCAATGACCAGGTCATTGCATGTGGTCCCGCTATTCAAGAGTCGTTTGATGGTCGACATGTATACGGTCTCAGCATTACAAACTATTTATATTTTAAACTGATTAACCAATATAGAACCTACCTCATCTGTCTTTGGCCCAATATGACTTTTTTTTTAAAAAGGTCATCTTACTATTTGAATATGCAATATACTACATTGAAATGTCTGTCTAAGTTGCAAATAAAAAAGGGAATGTTCAAAAGCACTCAAAGTGCCATTCCATATGCGACTCTGGGAGTTTGTGAGATTGCCCATATGACTAAGTACTGCTTTCCTTTTTAAACAGCCACCAGAAGGGTCCTCATGGAGGTGCTTGGCCTCCCTTAAGGCTCCTTTTCCAACTGCTTATGTAGGCAGCTGGTTTTTGAATTTTTTCCTTCCTAGTGTCTGTTATTGTCTTCTGTGCTCTCTGTAGGCCTACATTGTCAATGTGATCTGTTGATGCTATGTTCTTCGAGTTGCAGCCATCGTCTTTGTGTAGCATGATGTTGAGGTTGTGGGTATCCTGCTATGTCAGAATAGCTGGAAATTCCTGAGAGCTGGTCCATGATCCTGCTTGCCTCTAGGAAAGATATCACAAGGGTTGCCTTCAACATCAAGATTTCTCTTTCTTTGGTCCACTGTCTAAAGTTTTGCTGTAAGACGAATGATCTTCATTGCAGTTAATACAAAGAGGAGGGGATAAGCAAGGTTGTTCTTTTGATTGGATGTTTTCCTGGGAACCAGTGTCCACAAACTTCTTGTATTCAACAGCACTTGCTCATGTGACCAAAAGTCCAAAACATTGACATTTGTAACAACGGCTTGGATTGGGGATATTAAGGTCATACATTAAATTGCTTCCATACAACTCCAACGCTCTCAGGCACTGCGGTGTCTGAAAAGGTCAAGATAAGAAGCTCTTGATCATCTCTCTGTGGGATTTGGTATAATGTATAACCAGCAGCATCCCTATGTGGAGCACAGGGGGGGGGTACGTTCCCCCATATTTGACCTGTGCCCCCCAGGTGCCCCCATATGAACTTTTCTACCTTGGCTAAAACAATAAGTATTACGGGTGCCCCCCAGAGAATCACGTGCCCCCCAGGTGCGCCCCCCTCAAGACCCCCTTGTAAGTAGATACGCCACTGTGTATAACTGCAGTGAATGTTTCAAACCATCGCTGTTCATGTAAGTCCTCGTCAGAGTTTAAATGACTAAGTATGGAAAAAGCCACCCCTTACAGGTTTTCAAGGTTTGTTGGTTTTCCTGCAATATTTGTCTGCTCAAGGAGTTTTCGTCTTCGGTTGTCATTTCCAGTGATGGAAATGGGGGGGAGCTTGGGGGAGCTGAGCTCCCTTGACCAAAAAACAGGGGGAGCTGTGCCCTGCTACAGCTCCCCCAATCATCAGTGGTGAAATTACAATTATCATGTTACTTTTTCAGTTCTCATAGTATTTTTAGCCAAAATTATCCTCCACAGTTTGTCTCACAACATGCAAACTGGTATTTGGTCTGATTCCTCCTCATCTACAGGTCACACAGTAGAAATACGCATACTGACAGATAGAACAGCCAATTTGCAATTTATTTATCGCATTTTGGTGATGTTTTGGTGCTTTTTTGGTCAGTTTTTTTACAACGACCTCTTTCCATTTTAAAAATTTGGAGTGGCGAGCCGTTGCCACAAAAGCCGAGAGCTCCCGCGACGAAAATTTTCCATTTCCATCACTGGTCATTTCTTGTCTTAGATAGGATGTTTCCATCTCTCCGTTGTGTTGTTTCTACAGGATCACCAACTTGTTGAAGTATTGTCTAGTATATATCCTAAAGGGGGATAACCTGTTGGTTAGTTTTAACACAATGTAGTGATGTCGGTTCTGTGACTTTTAAGTACTTGTCGGTCGATTAAGAATGTCCGGGTCACTGCAGTCATCCGAGGATGACCGCTGCCGCTTCAGTCTATACTGTGAATTAGAAAGAGAATATAACATTTTAATAGAAAAATTGCTTGTAATTTATATGGAGTCAGCAGTGTCGCCCTAAATTTGACAAAAGATAACTTATCTGACAGTGCAATTTGTCAGTTACAATAATATAACTTCAACTCATATTTGTTAATGCACTTTGAACAGCTTTTTTTGGACTGCACTTAAATATTGTCAAATGATGCTCAATTAAAGGCATTTGTGCAGATTTGATCCCACCTTTCGGTATCAGGCAGCTCAGAAAATACGTCAAAGAAAACAGTTTTTTATTGGAAGAAATGCTATTTTTAGCTACAAATCTCATTTAAAAAAAAGGATGAATTTTAACAGAAGTAATGCAAATAAAGGTAAGTAATTTGATTCTTCAATATAGGCCTACCCCATAACGTTTGCAATACCACATGAAAAAGCAGTGGATATATCCCATGTGGTATTGTGTTGTATACTCAATGGTTTGTTGTATACTCAATGGTTTCATCATTGTCGATGATGTCATTGAATTTTTTATCATTGTGAAGTCACGGTCATGGTGACGTTAACACATTGTGACATCATCAGTTGAGCTGCTATCTGTGCTCTGATTGGCTGAGAGCACTGTTGAGTATTGATCATCTCAGTGAAGTTTAGCTTTCATTTATGTTACAATATGAATATGGGGTATAAATAAGACCGAATGGTTTTATGGTGGTATTTTGAGATGTACTCCCACTCGTGAAGATATCCTGAGTCCTCTGTACCCATGAGTGCGTGAGCACGTGGAGTACATCTCAAAATACCACCATACCCATTTGGTCTTATTGTAATACCATACAAGATATGAAAGGAACTTTAATTAATCTAAACTTCATAAGCTCGAATTAATCTTAATATGTTTTCTTTATTTAACATTATAAATTCTTGAACCTGTATGTTGAGACTGTATCTGAGTACAACATTTGGGTCCAATCATAGACAATAATGATAAAGGACATCAGATGCTCAAGTATATTTCTTGATTAATTAGTTCCACACTTATAATCTCTGTATCTTGCCCAGATCGGCCGTCCAATTCATGAAGACATCTGGACGGGATTGTCTTTATACAGACAAATATTGTAGGCCTAAGTCAGAAAATATTAGAACTTTACACAAAAGAAACAAACGTATATGTGTGGTGAATTCGAATGAACAAAAAACTGTTTGTAAAAACTGAGACATGTGGTTAAAAATTAAAAATAAAGTAAAATTGGCTTCGTGTTAATATTTTTATTTGAAACGAAAATAAAGTTTTTTTGTTTTTTAAACAATTATTTTTAAGGCATGCTGAATATTTATGAAATGTTATTGCTAGCTGATTCAGCAAAGAGCTTGTTTCTTATAATCGCATTCACTGTTTTCAACGATCAGATGTGTGACAAAACATTTTTTGGATTAAGTGCAGAATTTTCACTTCGTTAGCTATCTATTTCATAGGTTACAGGCTTGTCGACCAATTCATGAAGACATCAGGACGGGATTGCCTTTATACAGACAAATATTTTAACTCGCAAAGAAAATGTTAGAATTTTAGACAAAAGGAGCAAACCTATTTGTGTGGTGAATTCGAATGAACAAAAAACTGTTTGTAACGACTGCGACATGTGGTTAAAAATTCAAAATAAACTAAAACTGGCTTCATGTTAATATTTTTGTTCAAAACAACAATAAAGTTTGTTGTTTTTAAACAATTATTTTTAAGGCAGGTTGAATATTTATGAAATGTTATTGCTAGTTGATTCAGCAAAGAGCTTGTTTCTTATGATCGTTGAAAACAATGAATGCGATTATATGTGTGACAAAACATTTTTTGGATTAAGTGCAGAATTTTCACTTCGTTAGCTATCTATTTCATAGCTTATCACTTTTAAAAAACTTTCTCTCGCAGTTGAACTGTGGTGTCATCAGGTTATCTGTATATTTGATTGGTCTTATTCTCATAGTGATTGTCACAATTGTCAATAACATGACATGTGGTGGACTGATTTTGATGAGATATGGCTTACATGAAGTCCTTCTGTACCTTGCTTATATATGTATTGCGCAATGACGTTTCATTTCAGTCTGAATATTCTATGAATTAATAAAGACATCCTGAACTCCAAAATGTTCTTAAACAAAGGTCTTGTCGCATGCAAACGATAATGCTGTAAAATTGTCTTAATTAACTGAGAAACTGCAACAAATAATATTAATGTATTATCCACAAAAAATTCAGAAGTGAGAGACAATGTAGACAAATGAAATCTAGAGTTCATCAATGTTCTTTTGCATAGTCTTCCCTGCCTCATGCAATATTTTGTTGAACATCAAATTAGGGAAATCAAGATTATTCCATTCCCAGAAATCAAAACTGTGGCTACACAAACACAAGCTCTGTCTTCAAGCTGTCTTCAAGCTATAGCATTGCACAAAACTGGTGAATTACTGGGATCAAAGCCACAAACGTATTATTGTCTAAGGTCGCTGATGATTTAATTGACCCCTTGACATCTCATTCATATTCTTACCCTGAGGCTGTAATTTTTGTATTGCATAATATTGGTAAATTTCAGTCAAGTTTGGCCAAATCACGTCCTAGTACGTTTTAACAGCTAATTTCTTTATCAGTTCAACCTTTGTGCAGTAATAATGTTGTTTTGGGTGAAAAAATTTGAAAATGTATCACCAACTAAGAGTAATTCTTTAACCATCAACATTCTTTCTCTTGTTACTCAAGCATCATTTTGATACCTCTTGGTTAGGATGAAACTCACCATGGCTTTCACTTCAATGTCCCATTTCCATCACTCATTTCCATTTATCATCTATCACAGGGTGCTTCCTGGTAGGGACACTCCAGTCTTCAGGAAGCTCTTTCACCTGATCGACATCCAATCCTCGCCTTTTTTTTTCTTTTCTTAAACTGTTTCTTTTGTTCTTTATTCTATCATTTGAAATGTTTGGTTAATTTTTTCTTATTTGTCTGTTGATATTGCTGACATACATATATTATTTTGTTATATTCTTATTTTAAAAGACTATCATGTTTTTATCCTTATGCATTGCTGTTTTGATCATGTGTAAATAAACAAGTTCTGAGACCTTGTGTGCAAATGGTACAAAAACTGGATTCCTCCGTAACCAAATGCATAGAAATGTTCCTTATTCAAAACAGCATCAAATCCAGACCCCTATTGCTGCCTGTTTTTTGACCAATTATGATACTCCCGTTACATCTGCTGGGTCACCTGAAAAGGAATATACTCATCAAATATCCATCAAAACGAACCAGCAATTAAGGTGAGGTGACTCAAGCATGGTACACTGCACATACTTCTGAGCAGCCTGGTTGCCTAGCTACATAGCGTCACAACTGCTGAAGGCACTGAAACAGTTGTGACGTTACCATTTTCTGTTCTCTTTTTTTTTTACAGCATGGCAGCCAGTAATTTGCTGTGTAAATGAGATCTAATGCAGCTAGAAGCATAATTATTTTTTTATTGAATGCAGTAACATCTATTCTATGCTAGTTAAAAGTGTCAGCTTCTCAGCTTTATACAAATATTTTCTCAGTTAATTTCAGTCCACGGTGTCAAAAATTGTCTTTATTTATTTAAATTGACATTGGCACAGTCACGGTACTGTAGTAAAAAAATGACTCGATGAAAGTTTTTAATTTTTTGCTATTTGTTTGACAATAAGTTGTTTATGATATATGCAAATTCTAAAAAAAAACTGTATGATCGTTTTCCTAAAATTTGCTTACTGCCAAAATTGAAGCATGCAAAATCTGCAATTAACTAGTGTGTTGGTGCCCTTTAAGCTCTTACAGAAAAAAGTATTTTAACCTCTTTCTTCAAATTTATGGCAAATGTTTTGGTGTAAATCCTTGGGAAGACATTTCTGATGTTTTTGTGTGACAAATGCATGTAATGCTTTATTCTGTGGTACAGAACCAAAAAGTCAATTTATGACTTTTAAGCAGTCATCAGGCAAAACATGCCGTTACCATGGCAACCAAACGAGTCGGTGAAATTTTTTTGGTTTTCATTTTATGAAATGTATGGGTCCCATAGAGTACCTGTGCAAATTTTTAGAAAAATCTGTATGATCAAACCACCATGCTCGAGTCACCTTAAGGACGATTATTTCAAATAATTTTGATTTTTTATTTTGTATGGTATTTTTCTGCTTTTTTGCCGTTTCACAAGTAATTTGGATACATTTTCGTCATTACTCACTCAAGTAACAAGATTGATGTCCAAGCTTATTTTGAACATACCGTTATTAACAATTCGTAGATTATCTTCACCTAGATGACTCTTTATTTTCGGAATATAAGCAAGGCATAGAAGGATTTGCCTTTCATTTAAGCCATAGTTTGTCAAAATCAGTCTGGTGCAAGGCAAGTTATTAGAGCTCTTTGCAAATTGGCGGTCCATTGGTAAAATAAATGTTCTTCTTTTCAATTTGCAAAGTGGCTTTGCGACGTCATAGACAGTTTTCTGTTGGTTTCCTAATTTTCTTTTTAGACCAGTACTGCACGTCATTTAATTAGTTTGTTTAATAACACCTATGCTGCTGGATATGTTATGCACTGAATCACATGATTAAATTATAGCTGACAAATACAAATCGTAAAAAACATTTTAAGCCAGGGACATCACACAACCAAGTTGAATGATAATTTTGAAACTGTTTGAACCGCTAATCCGCAAAGATCTGTAATGATTGTGTCTAAAACATCTGTCCACGACAAAACTTAGTCTCCAGGACTGTAGTCAACAATACTTGCAGTCACAAAACTTACATTTGGAAATCCATAAATTATTTTCTTTCTCAGCATGAAGTATAGTCATTTTCTTCCTATTGTAAGGTAATTGTTTATAAAGAGTATGTACAAGAAAACTACGTAAATCACTGCTGCTGAAGAAGTCTGTGTGATACAGACGAAAGCTCCAGCACCTAAAATCTCAGACTCCAAAAAGGTAACTTTCACTCATAACAAGATAATGTTTGAATCATCAATTTCCAATTTAACAATATCTGGAAATATTTGACTGTACATGTAAAGGAACAATACCCGGACTGGAATTATATCTTCACAAATAGAAATTCATCTTGAAGCATGATATTGTTCCAAAATTTTGTGCCAGTTGCCAGAGCATTTTTGGGTCCTTGGTATTTATACCAAGGACCATTGTCGTCACCTTCACTTCCTGTCAACAGCCAAAGTTGTTGTATTCACAAAAATATTTCAATGACAAAATGACAACCCCAAATGATGTGCCCTTGTGATCAATATGGTACTTATGCATCCCTACCTACGATATTGTGTCTCTGAGTGCTAAACTTGACCTTTATTCAACATGTTTCTTCAGGATTGCTGGCTCCACTTCATCAAAAGCTGTTCTGCAAACAAATACTGTGCTGCCTCCTGGTGTATTGTCAGTGCACCTTAGAGCTAGCTGACAGGATAAGCTCATTGCAAAGGCTAAGAAAAACCAACAACTTTACTTTCTAAGTTTCTATTACTATCTGAAATGTGTCTTATTCAAGTAATCAAGTTTGATAAATAACATCAGAGGGAAATTCAATGTCAAAAAGAAGCATTCAATGAATATACATGTTTTGATCTGTATGATACAATTAATGTAAATTGGTTTAATTTGATAAATATTATAATATATATAAAGCCATACATTGATGGAAGAAATTGATGATGTATGGATTGCAGGAACTAATGGACCAAGGACCCGGTGCATGCATTGCATGCTATTTTTAAGGATTTATGACTGGGAGACTGATGGAACAACCTTAAACAATTATTTGTAGTACTGCGATGCTCAACATGTATAGTTCAGTTGAACTTTAAGATCCGTTAGATGTATATTTATGATAATAGCTCCTGATTGACAACACTTGAGAAAAGGAGTTTTAAATGTTGAGCTGATGGCTCACTTTAGGAATTTGGCTAATTTCCACCAAACTGAGAGTGTATACAACAACCCCTACAGATGCAATATTAGGTTATTCAAACTGAATAATTTGCATGTGTAGAGGTTGGACAATCTTTTTAATAATTTATCATTTTTGCCAGAGATCAAAAAGGTTAAAAATGATAGCTTTTTCTTTTGTGTGACAAAATGTTCATCTTATAATTGGTGTTTTCAAATATTGCGAAGGAATTTCAGGTTATTGCTCCATTGATATTTGTGAACTATGATCTAGTTTCCTGAAGCCTCATTGTTTTTACTAAAATTTCCTCTATAGCTGTCTCCATGCTAAAGTCTGAAGCAAAGTGAGGTGTTATTTTGCTTGCAAGAGCGTACATTTTTAGATACAAGAAGCCACTAATTGTGAGAAATATGTGGAATGCAACAATTACTATTGTTGAGGATAGGCTGAGAGAAGACCAAATAGGAAAACATAATGACTATGACTTATCTTCTATAGATGTAACTTGGTAACAATCGCAGATTTGGCAGATTTGCAGGAACCATCAGAAGGTAAACACTTTTTATCGATATAACTCCAACAGGTGTGGACTGTGGAGCAATTGCAAAACGTTAATGTGAAATGAGTCATATAAGGTATTTTCAACTCTGGAAGATGGTATCTTAAAGATAAAGCAAATTCGTTTTTTTAACTCTAAAATGATTTTTGCATTTCTTTTTGAAATCGCCCTGGTAGACAAATTTTAAATTTTTAAATTAAAATCCAATTTATGACATAACAAAAATCTATTGTAAAGAGATGCAGGAAAGAAGGAAGTTCAGTTTGAAATGCACAGAAGAACTTAATATTAAGGCATCTAAATATGACTGTAATTAATGAGAGTCTCTGGACAAAAAGGTCTCCCAGTGACACCAATTTAGCAATGACTAGGAGACCAAATTTGTCGACTGGGAGACCACTTTGGTCTCCAAGTTACTATGTTAAAAAATGCAATGGCAGTTGCTGAATGCAAGGATGTATCTAATGATAAGAGAATGCCATTGGTTGTATAATATATATTATTTGTGTGGCCAATTCATATTATAACTTCAGTTTTGAAATAACATCATTGAATAACCATATGAATAATGTATACACATAGAAACTGAAGTTAAAAAGCATGACATTGTTCTGGAAATGTCTGGCTTTTGTGGACAACAATCTAAATATGCCATAGCTGATCATATTTAAAATAATAAAAGAACATCATTATTAGGAGTTTAATTGGTTTTTGGTTTTGGCTAATGATTTCATCGTTCCTGAAATTTTGCATGGTTGACATTTGTCGTGCAAACTAATCCTGAATCAGCAACGACAGAGAATATTCAATCATAACCTATGTCATCATGTCATCATGTGTAAAATAGATCTCTATTGATCAAATAATGGGATCGGCACCTGAGGCACGGTAGCGTCCTAACAATTATGAAGGGTCATGGAACAATTTTCCAATCAGCCGAAGCTGAAAATATAATAATTCTGAAGGAAGGTCATGGAGTGTATAATCTGTCTGTGTAAACATATATGTATCAAATAATTGGATTGGAATTTGAGGCATGGTTTTGTCCCAACAATTTTGGAGGTCAGAGAAACTGATCTCATATGGCTGAAAATACACCTATTCCGAAGGAAGATCATTGAGTGTACAATCTGTCTGTGTATCCATGAAATATAGTGATTTGAATTTGAGGCATGTTATTGTCCTAACAATTTTGAAGGTATTTGCACCAATATTTGTGTTGTTTATATAACTATATAATTTATAGTATTAGATATTTATATTTTACACAAAGATGATAGGCGCAAAAATCCCTATGCCCTACCCCCTCCCCCCTGGAGCCGCCACTGATGGATATATTGTTGTTGCCCCCCAAGTTTCGTTTCCATTATGTTTAGATGCAGTCTATGTCTTATATGACATGTCTTCATCTTTTTCAGATTCTCAATCAGGAATTGCTGGTATTGGCCTTATTTCTGGAAGCAAAAATATGTGGAAATTTGGCACCGATTCAATGGGACAGTCCACTGCACTGTAAAATTTGAAATCAGGAGTCAGCTTACAGATGATTTCATTATTTGTAGACACTGAGATTGAAGATCCTGTTTGCATCTGGAATAAAATTGAAATTGAATTGAAGATGATTTTTTTCTGGGAGATGTATATTGGGAAAAATATGTCATAAGTTTTTAATATAACTTTTCCCTGTCGAATACATGTATGGTATGGTATTATTGTTATCAGAGTTACGTGTGTGTTCATTCTCAACAAAGTCATGTGTAGAGGTTAAGACTATAATGATTGGCATGATTGCTGTTCTGTATGGTGAGCGCTGGTGAGCAGATTTATCTGGAATGGACCCTATATACATTGTAAAATCATAATATATTATATATACTACATATTATATTCTTATAAAATATAATCAACACACCTAAACCCAACCTGGGTTCATATTTCACTATAAATAAAATAAAAAAAAAGATTATCCAATACATCAACAAAATAACAAATAAACATTAGAAAATAAAAGTCAATGAACAGACTCTGAATCTGAGTCAGCAAATAACAACTGAGAGCAAGGCAAAGGAAATACAGAAAAGGTTAGATGATATACCAGTACAGAGTCGATTCCTTCTTTCATACTTTTTTAAAGAACAGCAAATTGATTTAGACTTAATATTGAAAACAGTATTTGTATGTTATATTATAATTTACTTTATATACAGGACAAGCTCACTCAATTTAATAGCACCAGCTATAATATTTCATACATGGACAGGAAATTTACTTTGACAATACCAATTTGATAAGATGAACATGCACTATACCAAGTAGGTGTCATGGATTAAATACTTAGATGAAAATCACAGGCTGTGCCAGAGTAAATTTCATACATAATCGTTTCACAAAAAGATTTTTTGGTGAGATTCACATACTAAGGCCCACAAATTTCCATATCTTAAACTAAACCTTGGATGCGATACACACATTGGGGCAAGCATGTTTTTCACAACTTTGGACAGTATTACAAAAGCAAAGTTAATGATACATTTAGCAAGCTTTCGTTTCATGTAAAACTGGTAAACATTCACAGCAGTTTTGGACCAACAGAATTGTTAGAAGATGGAACAGCCTTAGTCCTGACATTGTAAATAGTGTTTCTGTACATAGCTTCAAAAAGAAATTAAAACTTGTTCGGGTATAAGTTTTAATATACCCTATTACTTGGTGCTTTTTAGTATTATTTCTTATTATACTTTTATTATTGTGTGTGTGTCTAAATACTATCTATGCATGACTAATTAGTTAGTAAAACTTTGTACCTACATTTTTCTATATAACTATTATAATCTATTCAATTTGTTGCTTAATGTACCGACATGAAGCTTTGCACTGTATAACGATTATAACATACTTGTCTCTTTTTTTTTAATGTTAAATGTTTCTATTTTGACGTTACTGTCTAGATTATGATTGTAATAATATTGATATGAGGGGGAGTAGCATTCCCATTACACCCCCTTGTTTTGTTGTTGTTCATGTTCTTATCTGTCAATAAATTCAATTCAATTCAATTCAATTCAATTCAGTGTATTTTACAAATTACATAGACATCAATATAGTGACATCTTTAGTGACATCTTTTGATCTTGCCTATGTGGGTTGAATTATTATCTTTCTCAGCATGAAGTATAGTAATATTCTTCAGATTATAAAGTAGTTGGTTATAAAGAGTATGTGCAAGATTTCATTTCAAGCTTTAAAATTGCAACATTTGATTTGATTTTGAAACAGGGGGTAAACAAATGGCCTGTGTCATCTATTTGTTAAAACAAAAACAACAACAAGATAATGGTTGAATCATCAATTTCCAATTTAACAATATCTGGAAATATTTGACTGTAAAGGAACAATTCCCGGATTGGAATTATATCTTCACAAATAGAAATTGATCTTGAAGCATGATATTGTTCCAATAATTTTTGGCAGTTGCTGAATTGATGCATCTGATGATGACAGAATGTCAATGGGTGTATATTATATGCAAAGTCCATTCATATTATAACTTGAGCTTTTTTGAAAGAACATCATATAACCATATAACATATAGACATATTATGCAGCTGAAGGTAAAAAGCATGGCATTGTTCTTGAAATGTCAGACTTTTGCGGAAAAAAATCTAAATTGGCCAGTAGCTGATCATATTTAATAATAAAAGAACATAATTATTATTTCAAAAGAACATCATTATTATATGTTTTTGGTTTTGACTAATTATTTCACCGTTCCTGATATTTTGCATGGTTGATACAAGTCGAAATTGTCGTGCAAACTAATCCTGAATCAACTGCGACAGAGAATATTTAATTATAACCTGTGTCATCATGTCATCATGTGTAAAATATAGATCTCTATTGATCAAATAATGGGATCTGCACCTGAAGCATGGTAACGTTCTTACAATTTTGATGGGTCATGGAAACAATTTTCCAGTCAGCCGAAGCTGAAAATATACTAATTCTGAAGGAAGGTCATGGAGTGTATAATCTGTCTGTGTAAACATATATATATCAAATAATGGGATTGGACTTTGAGGCATGGTATTGTCCTAACAATTTGGAGGGTTCGGAAACCGATCTCACATGGCTGAAATATACTAATTCTGAATGAAGGTCATTGAGTGTGTAACCTGTCTATATGTATATTTAAAAATATTCGGATTGGAATTTGAGGCATGGTATTGACCCAACAATTTTGGAGGGCCAAGGACACGAATCTCTATGGCTGAAAATACACCATTGTGTGGCATGAGAGGTGTTCCTCTAGCTTATACTATCTTCATATATGATATAGAGGTAAAAAAGGGTCGTAAACCTTTATATATCTTGAGCTACAAATAAACAATCTGAATCTGAATCTGTATCTGAATCTGATGGGCATGGAAACTGAACTTGCATGGCCAAAATCATAATGAATTAAAGGAAGGTATAATAATGTAGCTGTATATATTTATATATTAAGTAATGGGATTGGAACTTGAGGCATGGAATTATCCTAACAATTTGGAAGGGCGTGGAAACTAATCTAGTTGGAAACAGGTGAGGCCATTTCCATAATGAGTTGTCGGTGGAGCATCTATTTGGTGCAGTAGCTCAACGTTGGAGCCATACTACTTTGCTTTTCCTGCAGGATCAATATTGGAGCTAGGAGCTGAAGCCTTAGAAGCAGGCTGATGCTGGGCAGGGCAAACTGATGTTGAATCTAACTGATGTTGAGGCAAATTGATGCCAGATGAAACAAACCAGTTCCCACAGAGTTCTTCTTCTATTGTGGCAATGATGCTTTATTATTCAGTGTGAGGGCAAAATCTAAATATATTTTGTTTGTTTGTCACATATCATTCTTTCCCATTAGATTATAGTAAATTTACCATCATGTACTCAACTGGCTCAATTGTTCAGATATATGCATCATTGTCAAGGAATTTTCCTTTACCTCCATTTTTGCTGTTCCAATAAATTCACTTTCTGTATGTGTTTCTCCAATTTTCCTTTAAGACACAATAAAAAAAAATCCAATGTTGCTGCCTCAAGGTATCATTAAACATACATGTTTGCATATCGGCTTATTATCACAGAGGTTGCTTTACATATGTTCAAGTCAGAAGCCAGTAATTCTACCCACGATAACTGAATAATATTATGGACGGGTGTGACAATTGATTACGATTCTGGACAACATTCTCCTGTGGTTGATTTATTTCGTTGCAAGGTCCTGCCTGCCAGTGTCTGTACATATTAAGCAGGCTTTGGCAGCTGGGAGGCAGCAGGCTCAGATGCTAAAACGAGCTGACAAGCCAGAACAAGCATGCAGATCCTAGCTGGTGGTGGAGCAAGGCCCTGGCCAGAAGCTCTTGGCATCATCTGGGCTAGACCTATGACGTCATCCAGCAGCATCACCATCCTGATTCAGCTGCAGCAACCAACTTCATCCCTGGATACATCAATATAATGAGCACTTCTAACAGCCTCCCTTGCTAATGGAAAATATCCAATATATCAACTGAACACTATTTCAATATTAATAATGATATTAATAATCATATCAATAATCATATTGCAATGATGCAAATAGCATGTGCATACTTATCTTTTTGTATGTCCCAAAGTTCTTGTATAATATATAACGTCAGAATTCATCTACATTAATTTTCCTACAGCCTTCATTTGATATAAAATTCGTAGAATTGCCTGTTCATGGCCACAGTAATATAATATACTGAATATAACAGGCTCATCTGAAGGGTTTAATATTTGGATGGCCATCAAAGTCTGTTATTTCTCCATCCTTTTTATTTTCAATCTCAGTTTGTATCGAATGCATAATGTTCATTAAAATATCAATGTTGTTATTCAATGGTCTGCCTCTTAACATCAATCTAGACTCTAGAGTACTAAGAAGAAATGTCAAGGAGATTGATTACATGTAATGTTTACATAGTCATCACTCATACAGTAAAGCAACTAGCAGAGTAGCTTTTGTTTGTGGGTCATACTCAATATGCAGGATAAAAGGAAAACATACTAAATTGCAGTGGCAAAATATATAGCAAACTGTAAAATTGTTTTGCTCCATATCAATGTAGTAAACAGAACATCTATTCTGAGTACCAGCCAGAATGTATATTCTACTCGACCTTCCCAGGGACAGAGCAGGATGAATATTTCTCACCATCCCACTCTCACTAAACAGAGAATTTTGCTTCAGTGTCTCAGAATACTCTGCAAATGTTGACGAAGTGTGATTTCTCCAATACAACTCACAATGTAAAATGCATAACCATTATTTTCGTGATGACAGTAGCTGGATTGCTAGGCTTGAGAAAAATTGCAGCAGACAGAATATTGCATGTATAATCTATGAGAGTTTTTGCACTCATGACAATGTCTGGCAGCTAATGGGTGTTGTCCAATATAAGAAATAGCAAAAATTTTTGTGCTGAATTATAAATGGAGCATTGATGTTATTTCGAAGTACTGTTTGAATGAATTTCTTTAGCAAAATTATTTTCACAAGAGAAGTGATGTTGTTTTTAGTAATTTTACTCAAGACAGTAATCACACAACAAGTATGTCTTACTCAAGTTTGTAATTTCACATAAAAAATCATGTTGTTTTGTTCATTTAGGCAATTTCACAATAAAAAAGGTGCTGTTTTTGCAAAGCATAGGTACTTCACAACAAATGTGTAATATAACCCCTGGTTGAAATGTCAGTTCACTGTTCAAGCTTTGGCCATGTTTGATTGCATGCTGTCAGACACATGGTCAATGCATGATTAAAATGCTAAAAAGCATTTGCAAAAATAAATTGATAGCATCCAAACAACTGGTAACTATGCAGAGTACATTTTCGTGCCAGTATAATAGATTGCATCACGATTATTCTATTTAATCAATAAATGTTTTGGCCAATATTATCACAGTCAAGATTGCAAATATCTGATGCATGCATCTGGGTCACCTATATTTATATACATCCCTTAGAGCAGAAGAAAGTTATCCAAAAAATAGTTTGCAAAGGGCACTTGATAACTTCGTTCTGCTGTTCAGTGGACCTATACATTCTACCCAACCTTGCACAGAACGTGATGAACATTTCTCCTTGAAGAAACCAATATTATTTTGCACTTTAAATTTTAGACCCATTGGTGGTATGGTGGGTTTGGGTGTACTCATTTGTTTTTGTATAAGAATATATGTAGTATATATAATAAAGTATGATTTTACAATGTACATAGGGTCCATTCCAGATAAATGTGCTCATGGGCGCTCACCATACTGAACGGCAATCATGCCAATCATTATACATAGTGTTCACCTCTACACATGACTTGGTTGTAAATGAACACACATGTTACTCTGATAATAATAATACCATTCCATACCATGTATTCTGCAGGAAAAGCTTACAGCAAAAAACTTATGACATAATTTTTCCCTTTAGAATACATGTCCAAGAAAAAATTATCTTCTATCTCAGGGTCTACAAATATGAAATCATCTGTATAAAATGACTTCTAATTTCAAATTTTACAGTGCAGTAGATTGTCCCATTGAATTGGTGCCAAATTTCCAAATATGTTTGCATCCAGGAAAAAGGTCAATACCAGCAATTCCTGATTGAGAATCTAAAATCATATAAGACATAGATTTCATCCAAACATAGTGGAAACAAAACTTAGGGGGCAACCATAATAATATATCCATCAGTGGCGGCTCCAAATTAAGTTCTGATACAGAATAAATCATGATATCATGTAATAAGCCACATGTATGGTCATTCCATAAGAATGTACTTGCAAATGCTGACTGTGGTGAAGTGTAATAATTTATCTGAAAATAATGACAGATATTATCTGGAATATCTGCTCTCAATTCAACCCATCACTTGTTTCTGAAAAGCAAAGCTTTGCCAACATGGCATCTGATTGCAGGGTTGCAGCCGAAATTCTTACTGAAGTATAGTATCAATTTTTTCCTGCCCAGGCTAACAGGTTTCAAGTGAGCCTGCCTCCTATTACCAAATCTGGAGCTTTTAAAGGGGGTTGAACTTATTCCCCAGTCACCATGCAAAAGAACCACCAAATGCATCCTTTTCTGAGGAGTGGCTGGTGAATATTTGTTTGGTGTACAATGTAACTATACATATAAAGTTGACAATTGGGAACTACCTTTGTTACATTTTCATCACACAAGAATTCAAGAAATCTTTTGAGAGTGGATCTTTCACTGTTCCCTAATTTTTTGGACTACCCTAAAACGGGGTTACTTTGGCTGTTTCGGAGCACCAAATTTGTGTTCTGAGAAAAACTATTCGTTGAATATCAACAGTTTTGTGCCATAGCACAGCCGGTACATTGAGGTTTTCATCTGTCAAAATGCTTTCCAAAATCTATGATGGTTCTATGTTTTATTACATAATTAAAGGGTCGGCCAAAGTAACCCCGAGTTGGGGTAAATTTGGCTGCCTTAGATTTTGAGCATGTAATACCATGTACCACTAGTCCTGGAGCCAAGGGGTGTTTGCATGCATAAAAGTGCCACAAAATCACCCACCTGATTTTGATAAAGGACCACCTTGGACACATTTTTAGCGAGGGTGGACATTCTCAAACCCGGCAGTAAGCGAGATATTTGAAATTTTGTCGGAAATGCTCGGACCCAAAATTACGCCAAAAATTAGGGGTAGGGGAAACTTAGATCAATGTAACTTCGCAACTAATCAGCCTATCACATTGTATAGCCACTCAAATTAAAGGTTGTTAAATCAGCTTTAAGATGAGTGCAAATTCAATGTGATTGGATGAGAGTGGGGGTCACCAGAGGTCAAAGTATGACATAATCTGACATGTGCTCGAAATTCGGACATTTTGAAGAGTCAAACAGCAGTAAAATTTCTCAGAAAGATTGGATTTATTATTTGTTGGTACATATGATTAGAGTACAACATAGGGAAGTTTTTAAAACAAGTTTGAATAATCTATCATGTGTCATAATCTTTTGGGGTCCTTTTATAAAATATGCCATATCGACAAAATCGGTCAAATTACAATGTTCGGCAATATATCTTACAAACACTGCCACACATCTCATAGAAAACAATAATAGTGGTATGGCAGGGCAGAAGTTGATCCAATTTCATTCAAATGGTGAAAAACATTAATAATATGATGTTTTACAGTCTTTGTTTGTGTAGCAATAAGCACAATATTTGATGCAGATTTCCATACACGGACAAAAACTTGCAATACAAGCTGTACATCTGCTTAAAGGAAATCATTGGGAATAAACACCTGCTTCAGTTAGCCAGGAGGGGACTATCTTGCTGACAAGGGCCATACTCCAGTTGGTTTAGTATACTGCCTTTCTTAGTCAGTATAACTGCAGGAGTGCGGGTTCATTCAAATGAAAACCTCAGTATACATGTGAAGTTGCACAACCGTTTGGGGAAAGGTCCAATAGCGTTTCTGGTATAACATTTTTACAAGATACTACTCATCTGCTGCTCATTTCTGAATCTGAAAGATTTTGAAAGATGTTTGATGGTGTTTGCTACAAAGAGGCAAATTTTGTACCAATATACACAGCCAATTGATGGTGCAAAGGCATGCAGGTCAGAAGACCTGCCGAGATACGGAATGGTACATGAATGTACCTTGCGGTATTCCTGACATAGACTCTATCCATAGTTTCTTTGAGCTATGAGCCTTAATAGGTCTCCAATAAAGAAGTCCAAGGAACACAACATCTGAATAATTTGACTGCAAAACTTCTGCGTGAACTCCACAAATTATGATATTCAGGGGCCCAGGATATGTGGGATCATTCTTACCGTCTCTTCAGTGTGGACATCCAGTTCAGGTAACCGGATGTTACTTTAGTATCTGGCACCTGTATTCCCAGTCTGAATTCTGGAAGTTCAGTCAGACTCACAATAGTTATGATTGCCATAGTTAACATTTGCCAATCGTACAGTACAACCCAAAATAAAGTACGATTACCCCAGCAGGAAGGAAGAATCAGCCACTACTTTACCCTTTCACACCTTTTGACTGCCTCTGAATCACTTCCTACATTTACCAATTTGAAACTACCATTTAAAATACATTAAAATTACATTTAAATAATACCAATTTGAACTCAATCACACCCATTGTGTTTGATTTACTTGATATTTTGCACCTCTGCTTATTGCAGTTACATTGGTAGCTGTCTAAATAGAGTTCTTACTGCAGGCAAAGGTTGTTGTAAGGAGTCAAAGGGAGTTGTAAGGAGATTTGGGGTGGAGAGGAGAAAAGTGGGCAAAATAGGTAAACAGAGGATTTCTGACAGAAAATTTTATTACTTTATTTTGGTTTGTACTGTATATACATGTATGTCTGGAGTTAACAATTCAGGCTCGGCTTTATTCGCAAGGTTAAATGTAATAATGTCCAAGGCAGCACATTATTAAATATTCATGTCAATGAGACGGAAATTGCATCTCCTGGCCAGTTCACGAGCTTTAACTATACCTTCAACACAAGAGAGAATTGCCGCCAACATTTCATGTGAGCTTACATTCAATTGAGTGCCAGGTTGTTTCCTCATAGTTCTGCAAATGATATTGGTCAACAGTGCTCTTTTGGGACAGAGTTGTGGTATTCCCAAGACACATGTCTGACCCAGCAGAAGTCTATTGCCTCCCTGTCCTTTTTACAACAAAATTAATGTCCCTAGCCAAAACTTTTCCAACAAAGAGGGGCATCTTGTAGTTCTTTTCCTCATATGCTCCAGATGAACAGATCCAGTGAATCTTATCTATCCACCAAACAGGAGAAGACATTTGTAGACACTTTCAATATTAACATTTATTTCCCTCATGGTCAGCCCTTACTTACAAGATCTTTCAGAATAGAAACATTCTGATGCATTACCTTTCTATGACCTGAAAGCGCTGAAATCTTCAATTGAATTTGATCCAAGTATAACGTAATGCCTCTCAAGGTCACTCCGCTAGATTAAATGCCTGCATCTTGTTTCTTCTGTGATCCAGACAATTTCACCACTTTAATGACAGATAAGTCATGTATGATTAGACATGTTTGGTTCTAAAGAAGTCTGCCTGCTGCAACCTCACCATCCAATCATTTAGAAACATCAGTCCCTTTACTGATTTATAGTGTAGGCCAACCATGAAGCATTTATCTCATAATGTTTTACGACAAGCTATTTTTTGACAAGCTTTTAATTAAATTAACTCTGGCAATGAGGCTGAATTCAGCATTGCAGCAAGATTATCTTTCAGGCACTGGTAGACTGCCTTGCCTTCTCACACATAACAGAGAAGATGTGAAACTTGTGTTACTGGTGACTCAGAAGCTTTGACTGCTGCACGTAGACAACAGCATATTCCGTTAAGAACGGAACTACTGTTTGCCTCCTCTCACTAAACTCCGTTGGTAACATGTTGGTATCTAATCTACAATTTTCATTATTTTAAGCGTTTTGTACCAAGTTTCCTATTTTAATTGATTTAAAATTGACTTATAAGCATGAAAGGCTTGGCGACTATATTACAATTTATAGTTGTATCACACAATGAGGCCTACGGCCCTACATCATGTCACAAGTCAATAAAGAATTTCAAATCCAATCTAAGCAGTTACTTGATAGGGTAGAACAGATAGAAAACCTAGGCCTTGTTGGTCATATTAAAGAAGCCACCTGCTGTTCTTGGTTTGTTTTATGATGACTTCTTTTCAGTTTGAAATATCTATCTATCCACCATCCATGCAGAATCTTTTGGTCTTAGTACCTGCTTCTGGTACTCATCCATTCCATGCAATCCCTCTGGAATCCAGAGATGTAGCAAGACTTTCTTGGCAGGTTTCATGGGATTGTGTGCAACCCAGCCACCATGAAATGGCCTTCCTTTATATGTGATCCGATTCCAGGATGTGTTTGGTTTGCCATTTGACAATGAACCAGTTGCTAAAATTCCCATGACAGGTTGACAGAGGATGAGAATGGATACAACATCTCACTGCAATATCGTACCTGCCGCCAATTCAAGGTGATATTGTGTATTCCTCATGATCAAAGTGGTGAAATGGCCCAATGATGAATTTGCTTGGGTTAACAGATTTTGGTGGTGATCTGTACTCTTTATACCCTGCTCCGGCCATGTCCAGAGGTTATCACTATAATGATTGGTATGATTGCCGTTTAGAATCGTGAGCGTGGTGAGCAGATTAATCTGGAATGGGCATTATATAAAATCATACTATAATAACTATATCATATCATATATCACATAGTTTCGTCTGAGACGATTGATGCCATATCGCAATTATTGCGAAACAACTTTTCGAAACAAATTGAGGCTCCATGTGAGTTTCTAGAACCTACAAGCATTATAAAAGTAAATTAATTTTGCTTCCAAATCAAACATTATGAATTTATGTAGATGAATGCACATTCTGACAATTGACTTGATATACTGAAAGATTCTCTTCGGTTTATATACCCGCAGGGATGCCTGGGACCTAGCTCAGAGGTAGTGTGTTGTGCTGCTAGGTTAAACCCTATCACCTACCAACAGTCTCCCTCTTACCCAAATCAAAGTCTCTATAAGATGTGTCATTAGACGTCTGTCACCACATTAAATGGATATGTTTTTTACCTTTTTCCTATGTGTGTTGTTTAGACATAACATATACTCATGCTTCCAACAGAACACATTTGCAGTTATGCTGACAGAAAAAGGCACAACAAAACCAATTGAAGTTAGGTCTTTGTTAGCAAGAGAGTGCCCTGTTACTTAACTGAAGCAGTGATTATTCCTGATGACTTGCTTTGAACAGATGTACAGCTTGTATTGCAAATTGTTGTCCATGTATGGAAATTCGCAACAAATATTGCCTTTATTGCACATGCCACACAATAAACAAAGACTGTAAAAACACTATATTATAATATTTTTTTACCATTTGAATGAAATTGGATCAACCTCTTCCCTACCATAGCACTATTATTGGTTTCTATGAGATTTGTGGCAGTGTTGGTAAAGATATATTGCCGAAAAATGTATTTGACCGATTTTGTCAATGTGGCACATTTTTTAAAAGGACCCCAAAAGATTATGACACATGATAGATTATTCAAACTTGTTTTAAAAACTTCCCTATGTTGTACTCTAATCATATGTACCTACAAATAAGAAATCCAATCATTCTGAGAAATTTTATTACTGTTTGACTCTTCAAAATGTCCGAATTTCAAGCACATGTCAGATTATGTCATACTTTGACCTCTGGTGATCTCAACTTTCATCCAATCACATTGAATTTGCACTCATCTTAAAGCTGATTTAATAACCTTTAATTTGAGTGGCTATACAATGTCATATACTGATTAGTTGCGATGTTACATTGATTTAAGTTTCCCCTACCCTAATTTTTGGCGTCATTTTGGGTCCGAGCATTTCCGACAAAACGTCAAATATCTCACTTACTGCCAGGTTTGAGAATGTCCACCCTCGCTAAAAATGTGTCCCAGGTGGTCCTTTACCAAAATCAGGTGGGTGATTTTGTGGCACTTTTATGCATGCAAACACCCCTTGGCTTCTGTACTACACAGTAGAATTTAATTAGTTGTGTGATTTTGGCCCCCTAACAAGCCAAGGAATGGAATGTTGTAATCTAGAATGAGATTTTTGAACAAAAATTAAGTGTTGATACGTGTACCACACTCTGTGTACTACTGCCTCCTAATTCAGAATGACATAGTGTGAACATACCCCAGTTTTTATGTCAAAAGAATGTAAGGTATCCTACTAGTCATAAAAGGTGTCATTTTAAAACAATTTTTATCAATCATATGACGTTTTACATTTCTATACTAATTTTCAATTTTGTGCATATTTCATTGATGCAACCTTATATTATGCAAACACCATAAAAAATAATCCAAGATGAAATAACTTTGTCATATGCTATTTTGGATCAAATACGTCAGCTGTGGTTCACAGCTTCCCTAACAGCCAGTACATCATCGCCATGTTGTGCTTGTTAAAAGACATAAATTGCAATTATTGCATTGGAAATTTATGGTATTTTTTTCCATCTATGGCAGTCAACATAATTTTAAGGGTCATACACCTGTTTGTCAAATCAAGGTTAATACCTCCTTGACTGCTATTAACTACAAACTGTTCCAACTCTTGCCAATTGCCATTTACAGGGGTGGCCAAAGTAACCCTGACACTGACTTGGAGATTTGAGTAACATTGACCATAGTAAAAAGTAAATAATTTTGCTAAATGACTTTTTGTTATAATACCCAAGAAAAATGGTATAATGCAAATCAATTGCCAGGGATTCAAACGTTGGTCATTTCTCTTGGTTAGTGAGTTGACGAACCACAATGCAGGCATCCGGTCCGCAGGATTCAAAAATTTTATAAACAGAGCTGCGTGGGGCACAGTGAGACAGTTTGAGGCGGGACATAGAGAGACATCACAAAATACTCCCGAACGACCTGAATGTAATGCAAGTTTCACAATTCACTATTATAAACAAAATGCCTGCTATAAACTACTGATTTTGGTGAGTAATATCCACAGGGAAGCATCAAAGAAGAATTTTGATTAGATGTAACAGGTGCGGCTCGTTAAATAAGGGGCACAGTGAGACACTTAACGAGCACGCACATAACTCAAAGTTTCTCCAAACCTGTAAAAGTAGGATCCTGAAACTACTTGACAATATACCCAACGTTATTATCTGTAATGTGGACCAGATCTCTTTTAACTCATTACTGCCAACATTTTGGAAGACTTCAAAATAAAAAAAAAGTGTCTCACTGTGCCCTGCTCCCCCCTACTCTAGGGTCATTCCATGTCAGATCAACAAGTGGCTTCCACCACACCGTCTGCGAACTGACCGAAAAAATTATATGTTGTTTGATGTCTCAAAAGATGAACTTACTGAAATTTTTAGCTCAATCGGTCAATTTTTAATGATTTGGCTTAGGTTTGAAAATTGCTCAATTTACCAGTTTTTCAAACATCGTTTTGACAACAATTACATCCTTTGCTCAATAAATCACTTAATACTCAACCTTGATCTTTGAAATTCGGGATCTACACTAAATGGACTATTGAAAAGAATCTTTGGTAGACATTTATTGTTTTGCTAAAACGATAATCCAACTATGGTCTTGTTAAATTCCCCCCTCAAAAATCAATATTCACCACAAAAAATTAAAATCTCCTACAGGTATTCCGGGTATAGATATAAAATTCCTAGGATATATGTATGGTCAAATAATAGTTGAAAATTGAAGATGTGTTCAGCCTCGTTTTTTTTAAATATAAATTTTCGAAAAATATTGCATATTTTTCTGTATGTCAAAAACAAAACTAGCTAGATCTCAAGAGGTACAGGTGTCACATCCCTGAAATCCTCCTATTATCTTTCACATATATAGGGTATAATACAGAAAATAATTCAGGAATATGTTCAGCTTACTTTAGGTTCCTCGGAATTTCAAATATTATTCTGTCTGTAACAGCATGCAGTGCAACTGTTGAGTAGACCTTCTGCAAAAGGTATTATGGGTTGTTTTTCAATCGGGGTACATAGTTTTGTCTCAAGGGGGTTAAAAAAAAGGTCATTTTTTTCTGGCCAAATTGACTTATTTCCGTTGCTATATAGTGTGCCTTTGATTTCTGAAAAAAAAATTTATTTGACTTTTTGTGTTGTTGTAGATAATTTGATCAAAGTCAACACTTTGCTCATCCCTCTACTACTGGATGTATAGAACACCCAGTTGTATTGGCTTATGCTTAGTGGATAGATATATATATGACAATGAAAAATCATCTTACTTGCTTAATTTTGGCCAAGAACTTTGTGCGTGTCAAGGAAAATAGACATTTTCACAGAGGGCAGTATATTTTCGGAGAGGACAGTTTATTTGACGAATACTGTTTTCGGTGTTTTCCGCTTCGAGCATTGTGTTGTTCGTACAACTGAAGTGAAACACCTACCAAAACTTAATCTAATCTATTGAAGGAGTATTTCTATAAAATAAAAATACTCTTAATTTAATGTTATTGCTGTTTTGCTGACCCAATTTCGGAGAGGACAATATTTGACGGAATTGACCTTCATGTGTTCAATGCAGGATTCTGAAGGGACTAATCATAATTATTGCATGTATTTCTAAAGTTTAATTTCTTTGACAATATTTGACGGAATTGACCTTCATGTGTTCAATGCAGGATTCTGAAGGGACTAATCATAATTATTGCATGTATTTCTAAAGTTTAATTTCTTTGAACATATTGAAAACGTTTTCACTTTTGTTTAAAGTTGTTGGTAGGTTAGGGCAGAAAAAATCTGTAGGGACATTTGCCTAATTTGCAAATTAGACAGTCAATTTTGGTCAAAATCACACTATTAATTTTTTCTCAAGCAGTTATCAACAAATTTTCGTAATTTTTTCACTATTGTAGGTCTTTCTCAGTATGTTTAATTATTCTGGTACGTGATTTTTCCATGTTCATGCATGGAATTTTTGGTATTTTAGATATTGTTTGACTTTCCAGAGCGTACCCCGATTGAAAAACAACCCTCATAGACACAGCTTTTAAAATTCTTAGGTATATTTTAAATGTGTATGGTCAAATAATAGAGGTATAGGTGGCACATCCCTGAAACTTTCCTGTTATCTTTCATATCTATGGAATATGATACAGAAAAGAATTCAAGAATACTTTCAGCTTACTTTAGGTTCCTCAGAATTTTGAATATTATTACAGACCGAATAATATTAAAAATTTTGCAGAACCTAAAGTAAGCTGAACATATTCCTGAATTATTTTCTGTATTATACCCTATATATGGGAAAGATAATAGGAAAGTTTCAGAGATGTGCCACCTATACCTCTTACAATCCATCTAATTTTGTTTTTGACAAACCACAAATATATGATGTTTTTCGAAAATTTGTATTTAGAAAATGAGGCTGAACACATCTCCAATTTTCCACTATTATTTGACAATACATATGTAGAATGTACCTGAGAAGTTTAAAAGCTTTGTCTATGATACCTTTTGCAGAAGGTCTATCCTCTACACTGTAAAATTTGAAAACTGTCTTGAAGCAATAATTTGAGCTGTCTGAGAATGTTAATAATTTTCAAGCGCTGATAGCTCAATCCTATAAGTTGTCAAGGTATGATAGCTCAATGCTGTAAGTTGTCCAAACGAATCATTACATTAAGCAATTTTAAATTTTATTTGGGGAGGGAACTTGTCTTTGTTAAACTGCTTATGTTGTTCTCATTGTTAAAATGCATGGGTATAAATGTTTGCATCAACAAAAGTGTTTGGCTTAGTTTTTGGCAGCCCTGGCAAATATTTATAAGCCACCCCTCAGCCCCCAACCAAAATATCCTGGAGCTGCCACTGATATTATGCAGTTTTTATTTGAATAGATGATTTCTTTTCCAGATTTGGTGAAATAGATAAACTCCTTACTGGTTGTCTTGAACTAAAAATAGTTTGGACTTGGATTTGTTTGATTTAGAAGCAAATATTTCAGAAAACCATGTGCAGGAAATAACACACTTGCAATCAGTGTTCCAGTGAAATTAATTATTTTTGGGAAAACTCAGACTAAGACTCAGACAGATTTTATTCATGCTCAGTAACTGTCGTACAATACATAAATAAATTTTCAATATGACAAAAAAAATACTAATGAGAGCAATGGAACTCCTCGAAGGCAAAGTAATTGCCGCTGCTGAGGAGCCCCAGAGTTATAAACTATGTCGGGCACAGCGGATGGCAATCACGTGAAACGCATTTATCATAAAGCAGAATAAATTTCTTCAATCAAGGACCTAAAGAAGGATGATGAGTTTGAGGACCTAGATTGGTCTGGCAAATGTCTATACAAAAAAATTATTTACAATAACACAATTATGGCTTGAATATTTAGATAAATATAAAGTTGATAAATTTGCCATCTTATGTATCTACTGCAAAATTAACAATTAGGAATCAAACAGTTTGTATAGTAATTTTATAGCAATTTAGTTATCCTGCATAGTATTAAATAATTAGTAAATTTTTAATTCATGTCTCACAGCAGGCAGTCGCAAAATGGAATCCTGTCCAGTTATATAACCATGTTGCATCGTATGAGCTTCCGGTTAATAACTTCCTGAAAGTATTGAGGTACTGGACCCCTTAAATCTGTAACATATTTTGTAGTCATGCAGTGCACACATCTTCTAGTTTCCAATTATTTGATTTTTAAAAATAAATGCTAGAGTGGGCATTGATGATTGAACTTACTATTAGTAATGATTCGAACAGCTTTTTCGTGCTATTTGAATAGATTCTGTGACCGCCGGCCCATACAGTGATTGCATAATTAAAATATGATGAAATCAGAGCATTATATATATTGAGCATTGCATCAAGTGGCATAGTATACTTTTATCTAGACAAAATGCCAATTGTTCTACTTACTTTCTTTGACAGAAGTTGGAATTCCAACTTAAATTTTTATCAAACAATACTCCAATCCACCCGTCAATATCTAATGGGTGCCCCTGAATGTGCTAAATTAGCAAGTTTGTAGCGATTAGAAATATAACAAAACAACCCAAGTCAGGGTCACAGAGCAGGCCTTACAATATCACAGCTGTTGTGTGAATAAATATCTCTCGAGCCCAAGGGATGAGAGTGATATTAATTCACACAATGTTCAGCGAGTGATTTGTTATGACGTGACTTGACGCATGGCTTTTTTTTTTCATCACCTGGTTTTGCCTAAACATTTTTGTTGAAAAGAAATATTATTTCTGCCACTACAAAAATGAGATGTCACCATGGAGCAACAATGGTCATGATTTCACATTTTGAGGCAAAGGCAAAGCTGGAATATCACAGGCCCTGATATTTTGGCTTCAGACGATGATATTTCACAGCAAACCAGGTGATAATGGAATAGATTGTAATGTTTTTGTCTACAATTATTATTACTAGTCAGTTGCCCGCAGAATCCGTATATTGGAATGGAGCAGAACAGAAGAGATGGGCAAACATTTTATGATTCATTTTTGCCTGCTTAAAATATTTGTGGATTTGTAAAAAGGACATTCACACAACTGCAGAATATGTTTGTCAGCTTTATTACTATTGCATTATAGAAAAGATCACTTAGAGCATGTTTCTTTTCTGTCTGGTTGTTTAAGAACTTGCCGGCTAGACTATGAAATTATTCAGCATATTGTGGTGTGCAAAATATCCTTTGAAAAGAAGAGGAGTTTCTTTTCAAAGAAAGACTGCAATTAATTTTGTGCTAGGGCACAGAGGAGGGCCTGGAAAGAACCAATATTCTGTTGCCTCAATATCTCAGACTACTCTTCAAATATTGACCAAGTCTGATGGCACAAGGAAGGAAAAACACAAATTGGACTTTAAAAGATTTCTAGGTATCAAAATTGGATGAGAATAGCAGGTTTTTAATGAAGACAGGATATTATGGCAGTATATGAATATATAACAAATTGATTTGATTGGATTTTGTTATGCCGTGTCGGATGGTAGCTGATTTAGTTTTTGTGAGTTTATGATCATCATGATATACTTCTTCACAGTTCCTATACCGTTATTCAAAAAATATATATTATTTTTCATTTGAAAACTCTGCAATGTAGTAAATATCACATTCTAAACAAAATCAGGCCTCACCATGATCATTTTAAGCAAACAAGTTGTCATTCCATCTAAAATGGCTTAGTAGCATTTTCACTGATTTATGACATGCAACAAATTTGATTTGATTTGATTGATTTGATTTTAATTTCTTGTGGCATATGAAATTTTTGATGAGCCTTCCACTGTGATACAGCTCAGGGCAGCTGCAAGGTTTACCCAATTAACAAGAAAAGGACCCTTCAAAAAGGGTACTGTATCAATCTTACCATGAACCTGAGGTCATAAGGCATGTAATAATAAGTTTCAATATCTAAAAGTAGGCATTTCTATGAATAGTTGCCCATAGAAAAAAGCCAAGCCCACTCCCTTTGTTTTATGAATATCTTGACACAATTAAGGAAGTGTGAAAATAAAAGTAAACTTCAGTTATTTCGCAACCTAACAAAAAAGGTTAACTACAGTTATTTAAAAAAATTAGCAAATATCCCCCCTAAAAAGGTAATCATGGATATGCCACTGGTTTGTTCTCACTGGGTTTTAGAAAGTTTGCACTCTAACAGCGTAATGCACCAAAACGCCTTTTGCGAACTTAAAGTTGAATCCCACACTTAGCAAGAAATCTAAAATCCATGAGATATTCATGAAACTTTGCCAAAAAGTTCTTCAAAAAGAAAGCTTTCCAACGTTAAAAAAATAGGGGGGCTATCCAACATAATTTTCGAACTATGATCTTTTCAAAATCTAAAGTCATTACATTAAAATATACAGTGAAATACTAAAAGAGTGTGGGATTTAAAACAAAAAGCAGCGTCACTCTAACAATATCCATGAAATATTTATGAAAAATTAAAGGAATATAGCTGAAAATACACTTTACTGAAAAACATGTCTTTGAAGGGGGTTACCGATGTTTTTTGAGAGTTACATTGTGTACAATATGTGAAAATTATGAAAAACAGTTCAACAAATAAGTCCCCCTTAAAATAAACTTGGATATGTCAAAGATTCCTTCTCCGATTTTTATGAAAGTTGGATTGAATTATAGGCCTGTATATCGACCCAAAGCAGCCTTCGAGTGAGCCTACCCCTGTTTTCAAAAATCTGTGGCTTTTCCAATGCATATGAACAATTTGACAAAGCGGGGGAGCCACCAGCTTGGGTGTTTTTGTTGAACTGTGGAGTACAATAGGTGGAGCAACTGTATTCTGTGGGATTCAACTTTAATATTGCATGTAGAGCAAAATGAATAAGTGCATTGATTTCGGAGCAGTTTACTTGATATATGGAGGTTTTTAAATTTTGAAAATCGGATGTGTATTAAGCATTTTAGGCCAAGTTTTGCATTGAGCCCCCTCTTGAAATTGTACACAATCTTTGATGACGTTTCACACGGAAAAAGTTTCACAGTAGGTTTTCCTTACCTTGATGAATCGATTTACTGTTAAGATAACTTACATATAAGTTTTTTTTTATAGGTTAAGACATCGATAAAAAAAGACAATATGAGTCAATAACCCAGTCTGATAATAATTGTTAGACCAACTAAATCAAGGGCTTAGTACCAATCAGACACCTTTTTGAGGGTTGCTGAATTTGTTTTTGTCAGTCAGTTTGATCTCGACTGGAGGTTGCCAAAAAAGGAGGTTTCCTGCTAACTTGGACCTCATTCACCTTTTGAACTTCATTTCTTACCTGTAGTTTTTGCACAATACATTATCATAAAATGACTTGTTATTACTGTTTTTCTAATGCACTGTTATACCTGTTGCACTTTTTGTTAGAGGGAATTACAGCCTGGGAATTTGATAAGCAAAAAGAGTGGACTGCTGCACTGTGAAAATGGCACTTCGTGTGTCATCATGCTGATGATTTTTCATGATCATGCCCAATACTTTCAATGTTAATTTGATTTAAGGAGACTAATCTAGCTTGTTGGTGACAGGCTAACAAAAAGATTATGGATCTGATTTTTACTCTAAAATCAGTAATAACAAATCAAATGGCCTTCTATTGATCATGGCTTATCAAACAGCCTCTATGTTTCCCATGTTGAATGAAGAAAAGATGACACTTAATGAAGTACCATTTTCGCAGTGCAACAGTCCATTCTTTTTGCATATCAAATTTCCAGGCTGTAGCATGCGTAGCTGTAACTTAAAGCTGTACTCTCCTCATTTTGAAATTTTCTTGGTGAGGTCTAAAATTGAATAAGCTGGCGAATATTTAGCGGCAGGCTGGTCCAGAATAGCTGTTTTTATCATTTTAACACCACAAACAGCATATCTATATGTCAGGTAAAATGTATATTCTACTTAACCTTCCCAAGACGGCAGAACATAATGAATATTTCTCACTACAACTTCCAAATATTCAATATAGTTCTCCCAGGAAAAAAAAGTCAGACTACTCTCCAAATATTGAAAATATTGATTTCATTAGAGCAAAAGGAAACATGAAGGAAAATGCGCTAGATTTTATGTCAGTTGAGACTAAATAGCACAACTGTTCACTCAATATAACCAATAGCCACAGCAAATTACAGCCTGAACAGGTGGTGCTTCAACTATATAATATTAACATAATTTGATAAAGAAATACAAATTTAAAATAACTAAAAAATGGGTTTGAAACAGTGTTTTGCTTGCTATTTGTAGATTGCAATGCATACAGTGTATTTTAATATGCAGTTTAAACCGACAGTGATCAAATGTAGACAAAGTGTGATTTTGCCCATAAAACTTAAAATTTTAAATGCATAACCATTAGGGTGTCCCAAAAAAAAAACGATGTTCTAATTTTGACGGGGCAACGGTAAACTTCAAGGCTCTTGATGCACCACTTAATCATGTTGAAATGTTTTAATATTTTGCATAGCTCCTTTTTATAAGTAATATCACAAAATGAGGGGTGCACAATCAAAAATTAGGATATTGTTTTTTTTTGGGGACACCCTAATAACCACTACTTTATGATTTTAAGGATGAGAAATAATGTACCAGACAAGCGCATCGCAAATACTACTGCACACATGTCTAGATATCTATTCTGGTTTTTTGTGCTCTCTGCAATGTCTGGCAGCTGATGGATGTTGTTCAATATGACATAGCAAAAAACCTTAAGGACCAATGATTTTATTTGTAGATATGTTTTGATAGAATTGATTGATTGATTTATTAGCTTTATTTGTTGATTGGGAGTCCCTATATGAAATATACATTTTGTAGCAAGGGACCCCCATTACAAGTCATTAAAAAAATTAGAGAATAGCGAAAGAAGATTATTCAAATGAAAAAAATAAGATTAAAAAAATTGAAAATTAGGTTCTATTACAAATATAGCAGTTATCAATTAAACATGTCGTAGAGTATGACTGAGTGATAATTTTTTTAATGTATATTTTATAACCAAGAAGACTATGGGAGTATATTTTATCTTTGAAAAGAGGATTCATGTCATTAAAAATGTTTGGTATTTTGTATGAAATTGCTTGTCTCGCATATTCATGTTTTACCCTGGGTATTGTAAATACATTGGTGGTCCTCAGAGGATACTCATGTATGGCTGACCTTTTTTGAAATATGTTGGAATTGAAATAATCTGGTAACATCCCGTTTTCCAGTTTGAAACAAAATTTAAAACATTGCAGTGCACATATATCCTCACATTTTAGCAAGCCTAATTTCCTAAACAATGGACTAGTATGGGCATTGTACTTGTTCATTGTGACAGCACGGATTGCTTTCTTTTGTAAAATGAACAGTCTCTTTGAAGCTTTTTCCCATAAAATAGCACCATGGTTCAGATGCGGAACAATTAAAGAATTATAAATCATTAATAAGATATTCATAGGAAGGGAATGTTTTAATTTGTTTAATATACCTACAATTTTAGCAATTTTTCTAGCTGTGTTGTCAATGTGGGATTTCCAGTTTAAATTATCATCTACATGGATACCCAAGAAGTTGAATGAATGTACATATTCAATTTCGATGCCATTTATAGAGATCTCAGGATATGTAGCTGGTTTTTGGGGAGGGTGAAACAGCATTGCTTTGCTTTTACTACAATTTAGTGATAATTTATTGACTTTCAACCAAATGCTAAATTTATTTAACTCACTATTTATGTTGTCTTCTAGCATAGCCGATGTACTATCAAATTTGTTAAGTGTTGTTATGAGAGTGGAGTCATCTGCATACATTGGATTGAAAATAATTACTTACTAAAGCCATATCATTTATGTAAATCAAAAATTATAGTGGGCCTAAAATAGAACCTTGAAAAGGAAAACAGTAATTTTCACTGAAGATAGTAAAATCATGACAAAAAAAATTGGAATTTACTCAAGAAAGTAATTTCGCTGCAAAATGCTGATTTTTTTCTGCAATAGATATATTAATGTCCTCTTCCTGAATGAAATTTTGTTTCACTGCAAACACATTGACCACGTTTGATTGAATACAGTGATGATTATTATTGCAGCATAGAAAAGATCACTCAGAGCATGTTTCTCTTCTGTCTAGTTGTTTAAGAACTTGCCGGCTAGACTATGAAATTATTCAGCATATTGTGGTGTGCAAAATATCCTTTGAAAAGAAGAAGAGTTTCTTTTCAAAGAAAGACTGCAATTAATTTTGTCCTGGGGCACAGAGAAGGGCCTGGAAAGAACCAATATTCTGTTGCCTCAATATCTCAGACTACAGGGTGGTCAAAAAAAAACTTTACACTTATGAATAATTTTTTGGATGACGCTCATTGTAACAAATGCTTATTTTTCAATACAAAAACAACTTGTATAGCAAAGAATAACTCTTCTAGAGACAATTTATTCATTCGGAGGCCCTTTTGGACTGATGACTTCTCTGCAGTGAGCCTAAATGATACAGAGGTGTCAAAAATGTAACTCTGTGTCCGTTTTTCCCATACAAACATAATGGATGCCTTTATTGGGCAACTAAGGTCTGTGGTGTGTTGCAGGGATCTGCCTCTAAATTTGCCCATCCAGAATAATCACATTGATTGAGATCTTGTGATAACAGGGGCCATATTGTCCCGCTGAGAAACTTGACAGAGCGAACCTTGTCCAGTTCTGGACTTTCCAAGGGAGTGTGGCTGATGCCCTGTCTTGTTTGAAGATCAAATTATATGTGGCACTGTATGTCTTATCTATCCAGGGCTTTAGATGCTCTTTCAAGATGTTAATATGTACTTTTCATGTGATTTCAACACCCTGATCATCCACCTTCAGATGGCTTTGTTTTAAAATCTTATAATGGCCATAGTGAAGTCTGAACTTGCTCTAGCACCTTCTGGTTTGTGCTGAATTGTGCCTCTGTCTTCTCAATTTCATTTTATGTTGTATTTATTTTGTCCTGTGAAGCTCAGTAGCTTCAAAATTGCTGATGGGCCATGAACAACCCGGAGTAGTAAAAACGCAGGAGCACTCCCGGCTTCCATTTTGCCTGCTATCAAAAAAGTAATGAACCGTTTTGATTATTAACCAATTTTCCAAAGATCTAACATACTTGGCTTGTATACACAATAAGTACCCAGGCACTGACTCAATCATGGCAGCCTGGAAAATGAAATATCAACTGTAAAGTTTTTTTTTGACCACCCTGTACTCTTCAAATATTGACCAAGTCTGATGGCACAAGGAAGGAAAAACACAAATTGGACTTTAAAAGATTTCTAGGTATCAAAAATTGATGAGAATATTAGGTTTTTAATGAAGACAGGATATTATGGTGGTATATGAATTCATAACAAATTGACTTGATTGGATTTTGTTATGCCTTGTCGGGTGTTAGCTGATTTAGTTCACAGTTCCCATCCGGTTATTAGTGAGGCAAAAAATATATTATTTTTTTATTTGAAAACAATATGAGATTCTAAACAAAATCAGGCCTCACCATGATCATTTTAAGCAAACAAGTTGTCATTCCCTCTTAAATGGCTTAGTATAACATGCAACAAATGTAAGGTTTATCTACCTAACTAAATAAGACCAAAAAGAGTCAATAACCCAGTCTAATAATAATTGTTAGACCAACTGAATCAGTGGCTTAGTGGTAATCAGACACCTTTTTGAGGGTTGCTGAATTTATTTTTGTCAGTCATTTTGATCCTAGCCCTGGGACCCATGCGTGAGCATGGTCATGGATCGTCCCATACAAAATAATGAGAATATGACATAGTACAGGGAGAACTGCTGTAGATTCAACAATTTGTATCCAAATTTGATGAAATCTTGGATTTAGGTAGCTCAAATATATTACAACTGACGGCACCACTTTTGAATGCATTTCCACCAAGATTGCCTTAGTAGAAATTAATTCTAAATGAGAGAAACGTCAAAAAACTGTCAGAGACAGCAATCAGCCTCAGTTTGATTTGTGATGTCACTATTGTGACGTCACTAAACTACTAAAATCAACCATGACATCATAGATGTCTGTTTCGACGTCACTCTCTTTTGACCAATGAGAAGAGGCCATTTGTTTAATGTATAAGTATGAAAATCACTTCCTAAGTTTCAGTGGGAAATTAAACACTTATTCCAATAATTATATGAGAAGAAATAAGGTGCAGTCAGCAGCAAAAAATGTGTACTTTTAGAATGTGTCAACAAATTATTATAAAAATAATACGGGGGAAAAGAGTGAAAATTTCATTCTCCCAGACACTGTCCAGCAAATCTCATGATTTTCCAATGGGAAGTTTCATGACCCCAGTCTCAGGCGTCCAGGGCTTTTTTGATCCCGACTGGAGGTTGCCAAAAAAAGACGCTTCCCGATAACATGGACCTCATTCACCTTTTGAACTTCATTTCTTTCCTGTAGTTATTGCACAATACATTATCATGAAATGACTTGATATTACTGTTTTTCTAATGCACTGTTATACCTGTTGCGCTTTTTATTAGAGGGCACTACAGCCTGGGAATTTGACAAAAAGAGTGGACTGTTGACTGTGAAAATGGCACTATGTGTGTCATCAAGCTGATGATTCGTAATGATCATGCCCAATACTTTCAATATTAATTTGATTTAAGGAGACTAATCCTGCTTGTTGGTGACAGGCTAACGAAAAGATTATGGATCTGATTTTTACTCTAAAATCAGTAATAACAAATCAAATGGCCTTCTATTGATCATGGCTTATCAAACAGCCTCTATGTTTCCCATGTTGAATGAAGAAAAGATGACACTTAATGAAGTACCATTTTCGCAGTGCAACAGTCCATTCTTTTTGCTGATCAAATTTCCAGGCTGTAGCATGCGTAGCTGTAACTTAAAGCTGTACTCTCCTCATTTTGAAATTTTCTTGGTGAGGTCAAAAATTGAATAAGCTGGAGAATATTTAGCGGCAGGCTGGTCCAGAATAGCTGTTTTTATCATTTTAACACCACAAACAGCATATCTATATGTCAGGTAAAATGTATATTCTACTTAACCTTCCCAAGACGGCAGAACATAATGAATATTTCTCACTACAACTTCCAAATATTCAATATAGTTCTCCCAGAAAAAAAAAAGTCAGACTACTCTCCAAATATTGAAAATATTGATTTCATTAGAGCAAAAGGAAACATGAAGGAAAATGCACTAGATTTTATGTCAGTTGAGACTAAATAGCACAACTGTTCACTCAATATAACCAATAGCCACAGCAAATTACAGCCTGAACAGGTGGTGCTTCAACTATATAATATTAACATAATTTGATAAAGAAATACAAATTTAAAATAACTAAAAAATGGGTTTGAAACAGTGTTTTGCTTGCTATTTGTAGATTGCAATGCATACAGTATATATTTAATATGCAGTTTAAACCGACTGTGATCAAATGTAGACAAAGTGTGATTTTGCCCATAAAACTTAAAATTTTAAATGCATAACCATTAGGGTGTCCCAAAAAAAAAACGATGTTCTAATTTTGACGGGGCAACGGTAAACTTCAAGGCTCTTGATGCACCACTTAATCATGTTGAAATGTTTTAATATTTTGCATAGCTCCTTTTTATAAGTAATATCACAAAATGAGGGGTGCACAATCAAAAATTAGGACATTGTTTTTTTTTGGGGACACCCTAATAACCACTACTTTATGATTTTAAGGATGAGAAATAATGTACCAGACAAGCGCATCGCAAATACTACTGCACACATGTCTAGATATCTATTCTGGTTTTTTGTGCTCTCTGCAATGTCTGGCAGCTGATGGATGTTGTTCAATATGACATAGCAAAAAACCTTAAGGACCAATGATTTTATTTGTAGATATGTTTTGATAGAATTGATTGATTGATTGATTAGCTTTATTTGTTGATTGGGAGTCCCTATATGAAATATAAATTTCGTAGCAAGGGACCCCCATTACAAGTCATTCAAAAAATTAGAGAATAGTGAAAGAAGATTATTCAAATGAAAAAAATAAGATTAAAAAAATTGAAAATTAGGTTCTATTACAAATATAGCAGTTATCAATTAAACATGTCGTAGAGTATGACTGAGTGATAATTTTTTTAATGTATATTTTATAACCAAGAAGACTATGGGAGTATATTTTATCTTTGAAAAGAGGATTCATGTCATTAAAAATTTTTGGTATTTTGTATGAAATTGCTTGTCTCGCATATTCATGTTTTACCCTCGGTATTGTAAATACATTGGTGGTCCTCAGAGGATACTCATATACAGTATGGCTGACCTTTTTTGAAATATTTTGGAATTGAAATAATCTGGTAACATCCCGTTTTCCAGTTTGAAACAAAATTTAAAACATTGTAGTGCACATATACCCTCAAATTTTAGCAAACCTAATTTCCTGAAAAATGGACTAGTATGGGCATTGTACTTGTTCATTGTGACAGCACGGATTGCTTTCGTTTGTAAAATGAACAGTCTCTTTGAAGCTGCTTTTTTTTTTCTGCAATAGATATATTACAGTTCTCGCAATTGCTCTGAAGAAATACATTTTTTTCATAGTGTGGACCTATGATGTCAAAGCTGGAGACTCCAAGAAGTTGAATGAATGTACATATTCAATTTCGATGCCATTTATAGAGATCTCAGAATATGTAGCTGGTTTTTGGGAAGGGTGAAACAGCATTGCTTTGCTTTTACTACAATTTAGTGATAATTTATTGACTTTCAACCAAATGCTAAATTTATTTAACTCACTATTTATGTTGTCTTCTAGCATAGCTGATGTACTGTCAAATTTGTTTAGTGTTGTTATGAGAGTGGAGTCATCTGCATACATTATGGGTTGAAAAGAATTACTTACTACAGCCATATCATTTATGTAAATCAAAAATAATAGTGGGCCTAAAATAGAACCTTGAAAAGGAAAACAGTAATTTTCACTCAAGATAGTAAAATCATGACCAAAAAAAATTGGAATTTACTCAAGAAAGTAATTTTGCTGCAAAATGCTGCTTTTTTTTTTCTGCAATAGATATATTACAGTTCTCGCAATTGCTCTGAAGAAATACATTTTTTTCATAGTGTGGACCTATGATGTCAAAGCTGGAGACTCCATTGGAACCTACACAACGTTGATGCAAGCTATGGTGTCATAGGTCAAACTGGCCAATAGCATTTCATGTAGACAACTTCATCATAGCCTAGCAATTATGTCATGGCCAGATGAGCCAATGATACCACTGCAAAAACTCAGGTGTAAGTGGGAGGGGGATTGTTTGTTATTTGGTGATACCAAAAGTGCCTGAAATTCAACCAAGCATGGTTAATAGGATAACTGGAAATTAATCACAGTTGTTCACCAACATGCTTCTGATCTAAATTGGATTTGATATGGAGCTGCCAAATCAAGCATTGTGTTTACAGTTTGCAGTTCTGTTGGTGGCTCCTTTCAGTGTAAAACTACCAACAATTACTTTAATCCTGTATTGTTTATTGGTTACCACAGTTCACAAGAGTTAATATGGAGACATAAGGATCAATTGACAGCTTTGAGCAGAGTGCCCCCTCCTCAGGAGTAGTCCAACCTTGCACCTGAGTTGTTGTTGTGATATTATTGGCCGCTCCGGCAATGATGCAACTGCAAGGCTATGATGAAACTGTCCACAACAGATGCTATTGGCCAGTTTGACCTATGGCATCATTGATAGCACCAATTTTGCATATCCTCTAGTGCTTGGCAATGGAGTATCCACCTATGACATCATAGGTCCACTCTGGCACTGAGAAAAAAAAAGTGATTTCTTCAGATCAATTGCTAGAGCTGTAATGTCCTCTTCCTGAAAGAAATTTTGTTTCACTGCAAACACATTGACCACGTTTGATTGAATACAATGATGATTATTATTGCAGCATAGAAAAGATCACTCAGAGCATGTTTCTCTTCTGTCTGGTTGTTTCAGAACTTGCCGGCTAGACTATGAAATTATTCAGCATATTGCGGTGTGCAAAATATCCTTTGAAAAGAAGAGGAGTTTCTTTTCAAAGAAAGACTGCAATTAATTTTGTGCTAGGGCACAGAGAAGGGCCTGGAAAGAACCAATATTCTGTTGCCTCAATATCTCAGACTACTCTTCAAATATTGACCAAGTCTGATGGCACAAGGAAGGAAAACACAAATCAGACTTTAAAAGATTTCTAGGTATCAACATTTGATGAGAATAGTAGGTTTTTTTAAAATGACGACAGGATATTATGGTGGTATATGAATTCATAACATATTGACTTGATTGAATTTTGTTATGCCTTGTCGGGTGTTAGCTGATTCAGTTCACAGTTCCAATCCGGTTTTTAGTGAGGCGAAAAACAGATTATTTTTTATTTGAAAACAATATGAGATTCTAAACAAAATCAGGCCTCACCATGATCATTTTAAGCAAACAAGTTGTCATTCCCTCTTAAATGGCTTAGTATAACATGCAACAAATGTAAGGTTTATCTACCTAACTAAATAAGACCAAAAAGAGTCAATAACCCAGTCTAATAATAATTGTTAGACCAACTGAATCAGTGGCTTAGTGGTAATCAGACACCTTTTTGAGGGTTGCTGAATTTATTTTTGTCAGTCATTTTGATCCTAGCCCTGGGACCCATGCGTGAGCATGGGACATGGGTCGTCCCGTACAAAATCTTGAGAATTTGACATAGTACAGGGAGAACTGCTCTAGATTAAACAATTTGTATCCATATTTGATGCAATTTTGGATTTAGGTAGCTCACATATATAACTACTGACGGCACCACTTTTGAATGCATTTCCACCAAGATTGTCTTAGTAGAAATTAATTCTAAATGAGAGAAACGTCAAAAAACTGTCATAAACAGCAATCAGCCTCACTTTGATATGTGATGTCACTATTGTGACGTCACTAAAAACAACCATGACATCATAGATGTTTGTTTCGACGTAACTCTCTTTTGACCAATGAGAAGAGGCCATTTGTTTAATGTATAAGGATGAAAATCACTTCCTAAGTTTCAGTGGGAAATTAAACACTTATTCCAATAATTATCTGAGAAGAAATAAGGTGCAGTCAGCAGCAAAAAATGTGTACTTTTAAAATGTGTCAACAAATTATTATAAAATACGGGGGAAAAGACTGAAAATTTCATTCTCCCAGATTTTCCAATTGGAGGATTCATGACCCTTGTCCCAGGGGTCCAGGGCTGTTTTGATCTCGACTGGAGGTTGCCAAAAAAGGAGGCCTTCCAGTAACATGGACCTCATTCACCTTTTGAACTTCATTTCTTTCCTGTAGTTATTGCACAATACATTATCATGAAATGACTTGATATTACTGTTTTTCTAATGCACTGTTATACCTGTTGCGCTTTTTATTAGAGGGCACTACAGCCTGGGAATTTGACAAAAAGAGTGGACTGTTGACTGTGAAAATGGCACTATGTGTGTCATGATGATGATGACTTTTCATGATCATGCCCAATACTTTCAATGTCAATTTGATTTGAGGACACTAATTCTGCTTGATGGTAACAGGCTAACGAAAGGATTATGGATCTGATTTTCACTCTAAAATCAGTTAGGTCAACTCACCATTGCTTCGCAAGTTTGGTGCAGTTATTTGACAATATTAAGAAACTGGGTAAATGCACCAGGTCAGATGTCTTTGCATAAACTGACTCTACCAAATTATCAACTTTTGCATGCAATTTGAAAAAAAAATATGTGCAATGGTTATCCTACAGGAGATGATTTGTTGCAAAATCCTGCCCTTTTTTGGGGTCACCATGTTTGGCAACTTTTCTTATAAAAAGTGAATTCAGCCCACAATTAATCACTGTCTGGCTAAATCAAATAGCCAGTCAAGTCATTTGAACCCTTGTGTAGGTTCCTGGTTAATTTTTTTCTAGTTGTTTTAAAATTATGTGCCAAAAACATGCTTTTATTTTTCAAAGTCAAGCAAAATGACAAAAACTTTAACGGGAGGTATGGGTGACAAGGGCACTTTTTTTGCAATTTTTAGAATAATGGTTCATATTTGGTATCAAAAGATTGGTTTTAACTAAATTAGATAATTTCAGTTAATTTAGCATTTTTGTGATGAGTGGTTACAATGGTAACCAGTTTAAAAGGCGAAAAAAGGCTGATTTTTACTGCTCACGGGATGTGAAATTTCTGAAGTTACAGGCATGGTAAAATTTTTTTGAAAAAATTGATGAAAGAAGAAAAGCCAAATGAACATATTTAGGCTGCTGAGCGGATTTTTGATATTCCTTTTAATAGTGTCAGGAATTGGGGTAAAGTAGACAAAAGTCATTTTTGGGGAAAAAAATGCTTGTTTTTATGGCTGCAATATCAAATAATTTTGTTACACAACAAAAAATTTCAAAATTTGTTTTGTAAATATGAAGACATTTTTTTAAGGATTCCGTTGATGTATCCCATGAGTTCCTAGGTTGAACAGTGGTCAAGATTTTTCACATCCAGTGCAGGGTAAAAGCGGTTTTTTGCACATAGCGGAAAATGGCAAAATTGTGACGTAACGTCATTATAGGCAATTTATCAATGAAAACAAAGAGGCCTATCAGTGGCTATTTCTCCAAAACTAATGAAGCTACAGGCATGATATTTTGCAAAGATTCAGAAATCATTGTCATGTTTCACCAAAGTAAATACTGTGCTGCCATGGCAACTGCTTTGTTGTGTGTACACCTTTGAAATGACACATCGCTGCTCGTTCGCTTCTAAAGTGTGTTGATGATGTTGTATTTGACATTGTTTTAAGTGATAAAAGAGACATATTTTGACATAATTGAAGTTTGCACTGGGTGCCCAAGTTCATGGAGGGCGAATATATGAAACAAAATGAATTTGTGTACCTTACTGAAATTCGGGTTATTTCTCACACATACCTCCCCTTAAAAATCCAATTTTTGGTCACATGACCATCCATTGTAACATCACCATAACAGAAAAACTATGGCGAAGCAATGAAAGATGTTGAAAACTATTCACTTCACATTTCTGATCAATTAAACATGCATTGGCATGCTTCAATGCAAAATTATTGTACTGTAAAGTCAAAAAGTTGCCAAACAATGGTGAGTTGCAAAGCAATGGTGAGTTGACCTATTACAAATTAATTGGCCATCTCTTGATCATGGCTAATCAAACAGCATCTATGTATCCCATGTTGAGAAGACACTTCATAAGTTGTCATGAGTCACAAAATGCCTTTTTCATAGTGCAATAGGCCATTCTTGTTGCATATCAAATTGCCAGACTGTAGCATGCATAGCTGTCACTTAAAGCTGTACTCTTCGCAGCTTGAAATTTTCTTGGTGAGGTCTAAAATTGAATAAGCTGGAGAATATTTAGTTGCGGGCTGGTCCAGAATAGCTGTTTTTATCATTTTATAGCCACAAATAGCATAATCTATTTGGAAATGTCAGATAAAATGTATATTCTACTTAACCATCCTAAGGCGGCACATAATGAATATTTCTCACTACAACTTTCAAACAGCGAATATACAGTATAAACCAAAATAAAGTAAGAAAATTTTCTGTCAGAAGTCCTCTGTTTACCTATTTTGCCCTCTTTTCTCCTCTCCACCCCAAATCTCCTTACAACTCCCTTTGACTCCTTACAACAACCTTAGCCCACATTAAAAACTCTATTAAGACAGCTACCAATGCAATTGCAATTAGCAAAGGGGCACAATATCAAAGAAATCAAACACAATGGGGGTGATGGAGTTTGAATTGGTGTTGCTTAAATTTGATTTTAATGTAATTTTAAAAGGTAGTTTCAAGTAGGTAAAGGTAGGAAGTGATTCAGAGGTAGCCAAAAGGTGTGAAAGGGTAAAGTAGTGGCTGATTTTTCCTTCCTGCTGGAGTAGTCGTACTTTATTTTGGGTTGTACTGTAGTTCTCCCAGAAAAAGAGAGTCTGAGTACTCTCCAAATATTGACAAGAATGATTTCGTTAGAGCAAAAGAAAACGAGAAGGAAAATGCACTAGATTCTATGTCGGTTAAGACTTAATGGCAAAACTGTTCAATCAATAATTAATATCCAAAGCAAATTATAGCAAGAACAGGTGGTGTTTCAACTTAATAATATTAACGTACTCTGAAAAAGAAATAAAAATTTCAAATAACTAAAAAACATGGGTTTGAAACAGTGTTTGCTTGCTATTTGTAGATTGCAATGCATACAGTGTACAGTATATCTAGTAATATATGTATATCTGTATATCTAGTAATAATGTATCAGACAAGTGTACTGCAATACTTCTGCATACATGTCTAGATATTCTATTCTGGTTTTTTGTGCTCTCCGAAATGTCTAGCAGCTGATTGATGTTGTTCAATATGACATAGCAAAAAAACCGTATGGATTTTATTTGAAGGTATGGTTTGATAGAATTAAAAAAAAACGAAAACAGAAATTTTCACTCAAGATAGTAATATCACAACAACAACAAAATTTGGATTTTACTCAAGAAAGTAATTACACAACAAAACGCTGCGTTTTTTTCTGCAATAGATATTATTGTCCCCTTCCTGAATGAAATTTTGTTTCACTGCAGACACATTGACCACATTTGATTGCATGCTATAAGATAAATGGCCGATGCATATGATTGAAACGCTAAAAAGCATTTAGAAAAAGGAATTGATCACTGGTTGATTGCATCAATGCAGAACAACAAGAGCGCTCAGAGAGCACATAACTGTGCCATCCACATTTAATCAAAATTACACAAGCTTGATAAAGACTCATGTGCTTATATTGTAGGCCTATAGCGATGCACTGTAGGGACCTGTCTGCACAATTTTTAACAGCAGCCCTTAAATATAAATAAATAACATGCTGTATACTACAAGGATCTATCTTGGGTCCTATATGAATGACTATTACGTCAACATTGCGACGAATATTGGAGCAAAAATTGACTTAGTGCAACAAAATGAAGATAGTCTATCCTTTGTTGGAAAATGTTTGGATTATTTCAAGGAACATCCCAGCATAAAAAACATTGAAACTATGGAAAGATCGGACATTAGTTTTCGACGTACCACCCCTTCCGAAGTGACTACACCTACCTAGGGATCTAAAAGATATTAGAGATAGCAAGAAATTGAATAAAACTTTTGTAAAATACAAGTTGGATCAAGTTATGAATTAGAAGTTGTGTTCGAATTATAGTCCGGTTGCTGAGGCCCAAAAATGGACCCGAGCGGTAACCGGCTGGAATACATTCATTTCAAAGCAGCATTTTCTGAATTTTTCAGAAATGGCATTTTTATTGTTCTCTCCGGGGGCTATCTTGGTAAAAAATGGTTGCCATGGCAACCAAAATATAAAAGAATGCTAAGATTATGAAATCTAGTAATTTCCATATCTCTGTGTCTTTTTATCCGACAGACAAAATTTTAGTGTCGATATATATGTTATCAAACATGCCCCTGTCATTGGTGCTGTTGGGGTTAAGGTCAAAGGTAAACTTCATTTGCATATGGAATGTTTTTCTATAAAATTTACCCATTAAAACAAGATGGTTTGTTATATTTTATGTTTCACTTAGTCAGACTTGGATATTATTGTTAAATCCAAACACAAATTTATTTCAGCATCCATCCACAAAAAGATGAGACCCAAATTGTGATTCTTGATTTAGTTATAATGCGAAAAATTGCCATAAAAACAGGAAAGTTTCCTATATATACAATGTATATATAAAGAATTTTTGGTTGTGACTGCACTTGACTTGGGCCTAGGCAGCAACCGTGGGGGCTAGGGACCAAGCAAGAAGTTGTCACAGCCAATTTTTTTTTGTATTTCTTTTTTCAAAAAGTGTATTTTGTAATATATATTATTGTTATTAATTTGAATGCTGTTATTTGACCACTCTTGTCTCTAGACATAGGCAGCAACCGCGGCTAATGCATGAGCAAGATGTGGTCATTAGGTATATTAATATTTTGATCAGTTTAGAAGTATCATTTCATTGTGATAACAATATGTTTATACAGTCAGATTGTCATGTTTAAATATTAAATGTTATACATAAAATATGTAACTTTACCGGAAGCTCATCCCCCGTTTGAGTATAGTAATTATTTACTCGGGTGTTCTTCCATCAACTTATAACTAATATTTACTTTTGTCATGTTTGTATTTTTTTTGTCATGTATTATACCTGCATAAGTTGAAAATAAATATTCATTCATTCATTAAAGTTATCAAGTCACTAGATGCAACTAAAGCAACTGGACAAGACCATATCCCTGCCAAGCTAGTCAAGATTGTCCCCGATATCTTAAGCCACCACATTTCTCAAATTTTTAACACTAGCGTGGACACCTGTACTCTTCCAGTGCAGCTGAATTGGCTGAAGTTGTGCCTGCATTTAAGAAGGACGATAACCTAAACATCAAAAACTATCATAGACCAATTAGTATCTCACCGGTGTGCTCAAGAATCCTTGAAAAACTCATGCTACTTCAGCTTATCCCTTTCTTGATATCGTACTTTCCCAAACTACAGCAGCGTATAGACCGGTCAGACTGTTTTACTCAAGCTGACAGAATATTGGAAGGCCCTACTTGATAAATCCAAACGAGTGGGAAGTGCGATTATCGACCTAAGTAAGGCTTTCGATTGCTTTCCGCACCAATTAATTGAAGCCAAGATGAAAGCGTATGGTGCCGGTTATGAAGCATGTGCCTTAATCTGCTCATACCTCAGTATGTGACCGGAAACAATGTGTTAGAGTAAGCGGTACCAAAAGTGACTGGATTTCATTGTGCAAGGTAGTGCCACAGGCCAGGGGTCAATCATGGGCCCTGCCCTTTTTAATCTGTTCGTGAACGATATCATCGCAATTTTCAGAAAGGGCCACCCATATAATTATGTGGGCAATAACTCCATTAGTGTCAGCGCAAGCACTCGATATGAAGTTGTGAAGATCCTGGAGGACGAGATCTGCCAGGCGATCAGATGGTTCCAAAGCAACATGATGGAAGGGAATCCATCGAAGTTTCAGATCCTGTTTGTTAATGACTGTAAAGAACCGTCTCGAACTAAGATTAATATAGGAGAAAGCTCAATTATTAGCGTTAAATTATCAGATATAAATTTTTATGAAATGTTGAACTTTAAAGGCCACGTTAAGGAAATCTGTCACAAAGCTGGAGTCCAGCTTATATTAATGTTTTGCAAAGACTATCCAAATTTTTGGATTATGATTGTAGAAGGGAATTTTTGATTTTTTTGTTCTGTCTAAATTTAGATACTGTGCGCCTGTATGGCATTTTTGTGGAATTAAAAATTCTCAAAACTGGAGAAAATTCAATTTAGGGGATTGAAATTCGTTTTTATGGACTTTCAATGTGACTATAAGAGTTTGCTTGATGAGGCAAAATTACCAACGTTAGAAGCACCAAGGAAAAGACTCATTTTAAAAGAGGTTTTTAAGAGTGTAAATAAGTTGTCACCCCCATTATTATGGGACTTGTTCAAAATTAGTGTACCACGTTACAATTTAAGAAGCAAGAGAAACCTAGTTGTTTCACATTGCAAGACAAAGTCTTTCGGTAAAAACAGTGTTCGTGACTATTGGACAGTGCTCTGGAATAATCTTCCAAATGGGTTAAAGGACTGTGATGTTTAAAACTTTTTCCAGTTTTCTGAATAATATGTAATGTTATGTTAAGTGTTGTGTTACATATGACGGAGTGTTATGTTATGTCTGCAATGGCTACAATTGCAGTACGTGTAGAGAAAACATCCCTTGGAGCAGGTTAGGGTGGTCCAAAAACACTTTCTTCTAAATTTCTCTGATTTGAATCTTGCATTGTCATCTTATACCTATAGGAGGTATTGAGTAAAAATTTCAGCAAAATCAATTAATATTTAGTGGTGGCACAAAGGCGTTGAAGTTTAACATGCGATTCCCCTGCAGCAGACCTCAAAATCATCGGTATTTTGCAAATCTTGCAAAAATGACCAATTATTTTGATTAAATAACCTTTTTTTTGGCATGTCAAGGATGCCCAATCTAGTCTTTATGGTTTACAAAGTTTCGTAAAAGGTCAACATATATATCACATAGGTCAAATATCAAGCATTTTTATTCGTAAAAACAGGTAAATATTTAACTTACTATGAATAATAAATCAAAATTAACCTCCAGATATTACTTAGCCATGCCAACTTTAGCATATACCAAAAAAAGCACAAAAAAATATTCACTTCGCAGAAAGATCTGGGAAATTGACCATTTTTTCAGGTGCACCAATGGGGAATTACATGATAAACTTCAAAGACTTTGTGCCACCTCTAAATATTAACCGATTTACCTGAAATTTTGTGGATGTTTGTTTTACTTATGTGGTCATAAATTTCTACTTTCAAATTGGGGGTTTTACAAGATTTGATTTTTCCCATAGGAATGTGGACCACCCTAGAGCAGGTACATTATACACAATATATTCTACTTGACCTTGCCAGGACACAAACCAGGATAATTTCGCTGCTGCCTGGTTGTCTAAGAACTGTAAAATGTTCCGGCACTGTATGGTGAGCAAACTTTCCTTTGCAAAAAAGAGGAATTTCTCTTCAAAGAAAAGAATGCAATTAATTTCGACCTGGGGCCCAGAAGAGGGACTGGAAAGATTCAAGATTCTCTCATTGCAATACCTCAGAACTATCAGCAAATATTGACAAAGACTGATCACACAACGAAGGCAAAACACAAATTAGAGTATGAAACCTTTTCAGATACTAACATTTGGATAGAGAATAGCAGTTTTTAAAATGAAGAATGTGTATTATGGCATTATTTATACAGTGGGGGAAAGCAAGCAATTACTTGCTTTATTTTTTGCTTTGAGCTGTAGCGCTTGCTCTAAAAATATTCCAAGTATATCTGGTTTAACCTTAGAAGACAGGGGATGCACAAAAATGAAGTGAAAGAAGCATTGTAAACGTAATATATTCACATAATTTATGCAATAGTCTGCTGAAATAAGTATTGTACGTCCAACATGACATTTCGCCTTGTAGCTGATCAGCTCCTGTTGCGCTTGGAGCTTTGGTTGATGGCTTGTAAGATACCCCTAATACCTGGCCTCATCCCTATTTAACAGTGAAATAAGTGAGTGTAATAGTAGCCCACACAAGCTGCTAAAGTGTCTAATCTGGAAATTTGACTTTACCGAATTGTCCCTATACTGGAAACTAAAACCACAAAATTGATGCAGATGATACATTGGAAATGTTTTATAGGGCGTTGGGGAGGACTCGGGGTAATTAGAATCATTTTTTGTTGGGTCAATTCTGATATTTTTTACCTTTTTCAGGCAATTTTTAGCAAAAAAGTCAAATTCTGATTCCCAACATTTGCCCATAAATGGCTATATCTTAAATATAAGTGACCTTTTTTTTAATGGTGTTTCATATCCAAAATGGCCTTCATGGAAGATTTAAGTATGCCATTGAGCTTTCTGAAATCAGAAAGCTGACTCAGGCCAAAAAAATGGTCTAAAAAAAATGCGAAAAGGCTGAAAAGATGAAAAGATGCATTATCATAAAAGCCGGAGTGGCCCGGCACAAATCTCATGCCACAAATTTTTTAGCACCAATTTTCATTTTTTGGCCATACCACTGGCATAAGTTTTTTCAGCCCACCCTAATAAGTGAAATTTAAAGTATTTGATATAATATAATTGCTTTTTAATGCCCTTGGTTACACTTGTACGCAAGGTGACAATTGGCTGAGTTTGATGGGCAGCTGTACTTTAGCAGAAAATGCTGAATATATATATTTTTCCTTGAATATTCAATATTTTTGCTACAATACTGCAGACGACCTCTTCAAATACTGAATAACATAACTATGTAATAAAGGCAGAATATGCAAATGTGTATATAGTATATCTGTTATTATATATTGGTGTAATTGATGCAATCCCTTTGCACTACAGTTTTCACCAAATATTAGATTCATGGAGTAAATTATTGACCAACAGCATCAAAAATGTAGAAAATACGGAATATTTTGTCCAAGGATATTATATGACAGCGAGCAGAATATCATACATGCATATTCTTCTAGACCTTTTCCGAGAGACAACACATGAATGGACATTTCTTTTCTGTCAAAATTGGCTGTGTATAAGAACTGGCCATTGGTATTATAATTTGTTTTCGAACAATTGGTGGCACTAAAAATATTTTTCATAAAAAATGAGAATTGTTTCTTTAAAGAAAATCGTTTACTTTGTTTTTATGATGATAATTGTATTTGATTTTCTGTCATAGACCAAAGGCTAGGGCATGGGTAGTATACAAATTATCGAAAGAATAAATTAATAAATTGAAGGGTGTTTCACAGCATAAAACTGCTGTACTAATACTGTTATTATTGTTCCTATATTAGTATGTCATGTGACTCATGTCCCAAGTGATATCTACCGAGATGATGTCAGTATTTCAACTACTATTGGCACTGCCAGTGTCAGCATGTGAGGACACGGCTTAAAATAAAATGATTTCAACGGCCTATTTGCTGTCACAGTGTGAATAAGTTAAATCACTGATTAATCTGCATTCACTGGTGTATGGTTGCATGATTGAGTCTGAGCAGGTGAAATTGATACACCAATTTGAGCCACTTGCTCAAAATACACTGTGTACTGTTTGCTCTATGCGACGTGACCCGGCCCAGTTGAGGCTTGGGTTTGGCTTCAGTCAACACTTTAGACTGTCTGACAGGTGCATGTTGCTCCTTAAGTCAAACCACATCTTTAAGTAAATTCAATCAAATTTCAATATAGCCAGTATGCTATATTATATTCTCATGAATCCAATGCATATTTTTACGTTTCAAAATATTGTTTGTGGTCAAAGATTACATGATTCTAGTAAGAGGGACTTAAAATCAACCATAATATTTTGTGTAATTCTTGATAAAATTGGGTACTTACACCATGTTTGAGACTGAAATATTCTCCAGTCTGTTTCATAATACTGATATGGATATATTTGCAATTTATCATTGAGAAACATCTTCCTTGAAATTCTTGTTACATGATAAAAAACAACTCACATTTTTTATAAAAATGGCATAAACATTCCAAAATCATAATATGATGAATCACCAGACAAGTCACATTATTAAAATATTGGAATCTTTGTCACACACTATAATGTCATTCACCCAGAAAGTTGGATTTAAACACAATGATAGTCATACTAGTCATAATTTTATTTTTCATGCTTTGATAAATCTACATACTTCAAATAAAAGACCAATGTTACCAAACAAATCTTCAGCTCTCCACTAAATGTGATTGAGAAACAACTTTTCTCCAGTCACTAGATGAAAAATGAGTCCAACTACAGGCTTCCCTGCATGGTGCAATTATCAATTTCCATTAGAAAAGCCATAAATGTTTTAAATCAGGGTCAGGCTATTTCAACAATCAACATGCAACTGAGCTACAGAAACACACTTTAATAAAAAATTTAAAAAACAGAGAAGAGATGTCTATGAGGTAATGAGATATTCAGGATTATTTAAAAGGGGATCTTATTTTTGTTCAAGTGTTCTGATCATATTCAATGGCTTTTTAACTTCAGTTATGACCCTTTTATGTTACAGCGATTGGTCCATAAGCAACAAAACGTCCTCAAAATCCCTTAGTTGGATGCAGGAAACACTGAAAAATTACCATTCTGCTTCAGTGAGCAGCGCGAAAGTCACAACCACATTATTTGTCTTTATTTCTGACATTTACTGCAACATTTATGAATTATTTTTTTTGTCATCATTTATCAGGGTCAAGCAGAGATCGAAAATATTTCAGTAGTTTAGAGTAATCATCAGCAATTGTCACCCCTAATTTCTTTAAAAAAAATTTACATGTAAATGTGCGTAATTATCATGCCGATCTATGTGTCTGCTTCCTAAAATGCACTTCCAAATTGAGGTCAGTTGGTAGTTGAATTTCAAGAAGCAAACCAGAGAGTGAAAACTGAGTGTCGCGGTATGGTATAGTAATGATCTATTGCTTACTGGTTCTTGGTATTTTGATACCTGGCTATCTGAATTATGGAATCAACCAGTGGCATTTTACAAAAATCACACATGGACTTGCTTCAATAATTGGATTCCTTCTACAGCACTGCTATAACAGAATCCTTTAGAAATCAGATGATGTTAGTCATTTGGTGATGATTGGAAGCAGAACAAGCCGGAGTTATGAGAAGATCAAGGAATCTGACGGAAGCTTCTCCTGAAGTCAAACGATTCTTGAAAAAGGGGAGGAAAGTACATCTGTGGATCACAGTTTTGGTGTTTAGTGACAATGGCACACTCAGAGACAGGATATCATAGAAACTGAAGGAATCTATGAAACTGTGAATCCATGAAAAGCAACAGGAATGCATACACTGTATTCACAGATTCATCCAGAAACTGTTGCCTGTCATCAGATTATAACATGTATTGTGGCAAATCAAAATTTCCTCGACCAGGAACCATTCCTCAAGTGGGAAAATGTGTATCTTGTCAAGAAGTTTTCCTTTGTTGGGTTCTTCCTTTGGCACTCTTGCGAGGTCACCTGGATGTAGACTGTTTGACTTGTCTTATGTTGTGCCGGTGTACCCAGGATCAACCGGGGCAGGTCAACCACCATCTTTGTGGAGGGAGCTGCACTTTCATTTTTTGGTGGCCGCAGTATGATCATCATGAGATGAGAAGACTGGGAGTCTGGAACATACCCTATTAGTTCAGGGATGCTCAGGGTCTTTCAGTTGCCCCAGCATAGAATACTGGATACAACCCGCCTCCATTCAATGTTCCAATGGCATCGGACTAAAGTGAGTTCCCAGGGTGAGATTGAACCCACGCGCTCAAAGCCAGTGGACAATCAGTCTTGACCACTAGCCCACGGGTATGTTGGACAGCAGTTTTGATAATCCTTTGCCTCATTTCTCTGTCCTCCTCCTGTCCTAATTAGCTCACCAAGTGCATAAATACAGGACCCAATTATCCATCCTCTGCCCCTGTTAGGCCTACCTTGCCTTCCTGGCTGAATGACCCACACCCTAAGATAGTCAGGGGTGTAATCGTTTTGTTGTTCTGTTATAGCAATCATCAAGATCTTCTTTTAAGAGGTGTTGTCTCTTTTTGCTTTTTTTTTTCCTGTAACAAGCCTGATATCACCCATTATACTATTGGTGTTTCTGTAAGTCGTTAATGCCTTTGTCCAGTCACACTAAATGCATCTTCTTACAATTAAAATGATAAGATCCGGGAATAATCTCAAGTTACACTCAATGTCTCACCTCCTAACTTTCCCTATACATTCCCTGGCCACTCAAGGCTTGGGCCTCCTCTTTTGAGCACTACCAGACTCCTCAAAATGTTCTAATTAATTATAATTAGTTTTAAGCTGATTCATATACAATAAACAAGAGGGCACCATCTGCAAGGCCTCTACCACTGGCTCCTCTCCCTTGAGTACCAGGTGATATCGGGAAACTGGGGTCATTCTGCATCTGAGTAATCCATAAATGTTTCCTACTCCTACTGCAGGTAGCCCGGGCTTATTGCTAGTAACATATATATATAACATATACAACACAATAAGTAACCAACTTGCTGTTTGTATTTTTGAAAAGAAACTGGGGTGCGGTCATTTGTCAGGATGCAAAAAATGCTTAGTCTACTTAGTGCAGGAAGAAGGTTTTCACATATTAAAGGCAACTTTGTCTTACAACAGGGCGGCTTATAACACAGGTACCACTGCGGTATTATGTATTTAAAAATATTTCAACTTTGACAATTCGGTGCATGTCATTGTCATATGAGAAGACATGCACGTCCACCATGAAACAATCAGACAAATGTTGAGTCCAACACGATCATCGATAAAACATTGTCATGACAGTTTAATTTTGATTTAAAAATGCTTAATCATAATCATTGTATTATAATTTGATGAAGTTCAGAAGTACTCACTCCAAATGAAACAAAAGTTCTTATTTTGAACCGAATTGCAAAGGCAGAAAGAGAAATAAGGCTCCTTGGTTTTCACACAATCTCCAATTAGTTGATGGAAGACATAAAACTTTATTGTCGTGACAGTTGTGCTTTGTTTTAAAAAGCGTCAAATCATGACCAGAGGATACAATTACATGCAGTTATAAACAGACAAACAAATTTGTACTTCAAACCTGTAGGGTGAAGGAAGGGAAATGAAGCTCCTTGGTTTTCACGCAATACTGAGTGTTGTTCTTTTGATGTATCATTATGGAAAACAATTGTCTGCTCAAACTGCAGACATCACACAGATCATGAAAAGTAAGTACAACAATTTCTACCATCCCTATGGTGATTGGTCTTGAACACTCTTGATTGTGGCCATTTTACTTTTATCCCCTTTTTCTGAAATTTGTCATATTAGGTGAAACATCATTGTCGCATGGAATTTCAGGGGCCTAGTATTCTCTTATGAAAAAGTTGCCTTCATTTGAGATACTAGATTATTTGTTGATATAGTATTATTAGTCATACCAATAGACTTTACAAAGAAAGGACTTGGCCTCCTTAGATTATATTAAAATTAGAGACATATCCAAACTTGCCAGTCAAAAATAATTGAAGAGAAAGTCCTGCAGTATTTCCAACATCCCGCCTTCACAACAACCAACTTCACCACAAATAGCAATAACCTCCATATTTTCCATAATAGTTCTAAACTGATAAAATTTGATAAGTGTAGATATTTTTCAAGTTTGAAATAACCACCCAGAGCTCATGAAAGAAAGCAGCGCCAAACCTAGCGTCAAAAAATACTTCCTGTCCCGGTATCCATTCATTTGTAACAATCTCAATTGTTCCAGTTAAAGGACTTTGAACTTATGAGCTATGTTACACTATGTCACTGAATCAACCTTAATTGAAAAAATTGATAACCATCCCATCTCATCCCCCAGCATTATCCATCGTCAGGGTGACGCCTACATAACAGAGTTGGATTATTTTGTGTAACCCTTTGCCTTTGGCAAAACAAATATTTATTTGTGTAGATGCAGTCATTAATGGGTGGTCTTTCTGCTATTATATACGCAATTACGCATGTGTTGACCAAGTTTGTTACTTTGTTATTACCATGAACAAAATAATTACAAATTACAAGACGACTCTGTGCACTAGTTGAATGTTGAAATATTGGTATCCCAGATATGTTCATTCATTACAATCAACAACGACCATTTACGATTATTTGTCACTGTGGATTTAAAAGTAGCCCATGTTTAACTTCTGTATAATCAAAATATTGTGCTCACCAATGCATTAATACAGCCATTAATAATTTATATAATTTGTAATCAAATTTAAAACAATGCAATTCCAATTGCTCCTAGAGTCCTCGTGAGGTCATATCTCTATCCATGCTATGTTATATTCTATGATTCATTCAATTTGTGAGATCAGAGCCCATACTGGCAATGCTATCATGGTAACTCATAATAATGATATCATAATAATAATAATAATATTAAGTACTTAAGTCAAAATGGAGACCTCTGAAAGACTTATTTGTGGCTGCAGAGAGAAGTTTTTTGAAAAGTGAGCTTGTATGTGCATTATAATTAGTCCTTGCAATTGAATGTATAGCCTTTTTTTTGAAGCTTGGATAAAAGCTTCCATCCCCACAAGACAGTTAAAAAGTGGTAAAAAGTGTTTCATCTTATTTACAATCCCTACAGTTTAAAATAACATTTTTTTACTTAATGTTTTAATGTGGACTTTCCATTTAAAATTCTCTTCAAGAATAACTTGAAACAACCTCTATACTGTGACCATCAATCTGTAATTCTGGGCAAGTTACTTTCTTTTGAGGTGCATGAAAGAGTATAGCTTTGGTCTTAGATACATTCAGTGTCGGTTTATTTATCTTTATCCATTCATTAATTAATGTTCAATGACTCAGCATTCAATATATTTGATAGGGCTTGTTGTGAATGAAGTACAGTGTACTCGTCATTGGCTGACAGCTGAACAGTTTTGCTGGCCACCATAATGAACACACAAGCAAAAAAGTTCTGAGTAACAATTAAAGTTAATTATCTTTATTGCCAATTTCAATTAGTTGACGATTTATAATTTCCACTGGATTGGAAGAAAGAAAAATGGATTGTCGTGACAGTTTCATTCTTCTTTAAAAATGCCAAATCATGTACAAAATCCATAATTACGATAAATTTTGAGCATTGACAAGAACATCAACTTCGCATTTCATACCAGGAGGGCAAAGCTGGGAAAATGAAGCTCCTTGGTTTTCACGCAGTACTGAGTGTTGTTCTCTTTATGTATCATTCTGGAAAACAATTGTCTGCTCAAACTGCAGACATCACACAGACCATGAAAAGTAAGTACAACAACTTCTACCATCACTCTGGTGAATGGTCTTGGAGACACTTGATTGTTATCATTTTACTTCTATCCCCTTTTTTCTGAAGTTCATCATGAAATTAGGTGAAACATCTTTGTCGCACGGAATCTCAGGAACCAACCACACTACTCTCCAAAAGTTTGAATACACTTGAAAAGGTTACATTTCTTTCAAAAATAGATACATTCTATGATTATACTTCATGGTGACCGAAATTATCTAAATTTTTTTTTTCAGTGGTCAATGTCCAATTTTTAAACTGTCTTTTTGGGGTTTAAAACTACTGTTACGATCATGTTAAAACTCTAGAAACACTTAAATATGATTAAATTTCATGAACCTAGAAGATAACTGGGGTGTGACAATTTTTTTATAAAATACCATAATTTGGGATATCGAGAAAGGCCATAAATTTCAACCAAAATATGTAAGTATAAGCTTTTAAGCTTGCCCTGACACTGTGTACCAACCAAGTGACTTAATTAAGGATTTTGTGTTTACATTTTGCTAGTTCTCATTTATAGAGCAAACAACAAACTTTGCATCATAGCCTGTATGCTGCCTTATTGTACAAGTAATGCACATAAACATTTTGGAATCAATTAGTTACATTTTCTGGGAGATTAGGCAGTTTTAGTAAATTTTAGTGCATTTTTACTAGAATCACCAAATCTTTTGATTGTTGAATATTTAAAGCTTGAAATTTCACATCAAGATGTCTAATACATAAATACAGCATACTGGCTATGTTATATTGTAATTACATTGGTTTCTTGCCTAAAATTTAAGATTTTATGATTAACTAGGTCGCTTCGCATAGAGCAAACGGTACACAGTGTAAAGGATTTGAAAACTTTATTTTTATGATTTTATGGTACTCATTGGCAGTGCATGTGCACTCATTGATCGTTTATCATTGTTGATTACGATTTGTTTATATCTTGCTGGCAGCTCAGGTGTGCGTATGAGCACAAGTGATGAGGTCCCTCTACCTGGACATGACTGACCTACTTGAATATTGATAAATGTTTCAGCTGGAGGTCATCTGATTTCTGGCAGACTCTCCAGCTGTGCTGTTCGTTTAGAGTCTGTGAGCAGACTGATGTTAAGTAGTCCAGTTACGCCTCTTGGCTGACTAAGTCAATTGATTAACTTCTGACTAATTTAGTAAGTCATGCATGCCTAAGGGATTTTGATGTTGTCACTTTACTAGTTTGATTAGTCATTTTGGCTAAGAAATCTTGTCAAAAAATGTTTTCAGCAACGTGGTGGTCAAGGACCGTGGCATGAGCACCCAAGACCGACAATGACAATGACAATGAAAAATACTTTATTAAGGAGACCCTTCGATGACCACTTGGTCGCTGATGAAGGGCCACCATGTACAAAAACAATTCATCGAAATATATTTAAATTTATTTTGTTGTTTAGCGTTGTAATACTTGAATTTTTGTCAAGGACAACACTAGTGACCACAAATATAGCAATTTGATATTGTGCAGTTTTCTTGATAATTTTCTAAAACCTTTAATTTGATATATCGTTTAAAACCTTCGAAAGAATGCGTTTTTATTTTTTCTTTGTAACTTAGGCACATGTTATTATACATTTTTGGGTACCTATATCTCATGCCATATGTTGCTAAGACGTGTCTTACAGCAGGAACACGAAGATTATTATAAGAATGACGTGTGGGGTATATATGTGAATAGTTTTCTGTCAGGAACTGCTCTGAATAAAAATATTTTGGAAGCATATTGTTTATTAACTTGAAGCAGAAATTAAAATCCTGCAGTGCACATAGTTTAGGAATCTTCAATATTTTGTATTGTTTAAAGAGAGGGCTTGTGTGGGCATTATATTTTGTTTTTGCCATTATTCTAAGTGATTTTTTTTGCAATTTCAGGAGTCGATTGGCTTTCATTGCCCAGATAATTAGACAATAATTTACATGAGGCAAGATTATATATGTAGATGGTATGAAGTATTTGTGTTGGCAAGTAATGTTTTAAACGGGTCAGAATTCCATTTGTTCTCGATATCGTTTTAGAAACATACTCTACATGTGGCTTCCAGCTCAAATTTTTGTCAATTACTAATCCTAGAAAATTGAATTCATTCACAAATTCTATCACTGTGCTCATACATTTGGTTATAAATTATTTTCTCAAATACTTTTGATACACTTGGCAGGATAGAGATTGGTCTGTAATTCTTCAGATATTTATTGTCATCTTTCTTGTGTATTGGTTTAATTTTAGCAACTTTGAGTATATCGGGAAAAACAGCATGTTCTATAGACTGATTGATTAATAGTTTCAAAGCATTTGCCAATTCATGTTTTACAAACTTAAGCAAGTTATTCGACATTTTATCGTGACTATAACTAGAATTTGGTTTGAGGGAGTCAATTACTTGTAATACTGTCTCTTTTTCAACTACTTTGAATTCAAAAGATTGCTTTGCTGGATTATTTAGGTAGGATTCAAATGACTTATCTTTTGGAATTTGAATCTTTTGGGCCATGGTTAGGCCCACGTTCACAAAATACTCGCTAAATTTATTGGCTATTGTAGTTTGATCAGATCATAACATATTCTGTAATGTTATTTTTCTTAGGATTTCGGTTCATTATTTCATTGATAGTGGTCCATGTTTTCCTAATATAATTTCTGAAAGTTTGGAATTTGATATTGCAGTAATTTTGCTTAGCAATTCTGATGCAGTTTTTCAAAATGTTACTATATGTTTGAAAATTACATTTTCTGTTTTTGCATTCTGGGTCGTCTGGATGTGTTTTTTTGAGTTGTCAGTATAATTTGTCTTTATATATTGGATTGATCTTAGAATTCTGGGGTGATACATTTGCATTTTCTATGTTTGTATTTATTATACCTTACATACTTAGTTGGAAAATGTTTATTGAAAAGTTCTTCTAGGATACTATTAAATTTGTCATAGCTTATGTTCGGATTTTCACACAGTATATCTGCTAGTCTGTGTGTTATCTCAGGACTTTTAAGATCTGTTTTATCTGAATAGGCTTTTCCATTACAAGTAGTCACTTTAATATATTTTGGATTTTTGTTACAGCTATTGTGCCTCATTTTCATACTTATAAAGTATGGCAAGTGATCAGAGATCTGACTCAATATTATGCCGGCTTCAACATGTCTGGGATGTTCAAATATCTTTACATATATGTGTCTATCAAAGAGCCTTGTCTCTGTGTCAAGCGTGTGGGAACGTTATTTTGGGGATGTATCCACTGGAAATAAAGTGCTCAAAAAATTCATTTACGTTACTCTGTTCTTTAAATTTCTAAAGATTTACATTGAAATCTCCACCCTATCAGCAGCTATCAACACTTCTCTGTTGTTTTGAAATTTTTCAAACACAAGGTTTAATTCTTCCAGAAATTTAGTTATATTATCTTTTGTTTGTCTGGGAGGTCTATACACATTTCCGATAATGATTTTATTTGGATGTTTATAATCTCCTACTAGTACTTCAATAAATTGCCCATCCCATATATCAGAGTCAATGAAACTATTTATTGTATTGAATTGATAAGACTCTTGGAGATATACGGCAACTCCTCCATGCGCACTGCATGACTTGTTTGAAGAAATTAAATTGTATCCATCTATATGAAGTAATGATATGTCGGTGTTTGCTGAAATCCACGTCTCTTGCAAACAAATGGCACTGAGTTTGGATATTGAGGTGGAATTTGTCTCTATGTATAATTTTAACAGATCTATCTTTGCTGAGAGTGACTGGCAATTTGGACTAAGAACTGTGAAATTATTTTAAGAATTTTGTAAGTATTCCTTGAAACCTGTATTTGTGTAGTATGGTGATTTTTTGAATAGTTCGGGCTCACCAGTGTCATCCTGTGGCAGAAGTTTGCCTCCTTCGAGGAGTTCATTTAATGGATTCATTTTGATTAGGTTTTTCATTTGTCATTGCTTTCTTTTTTCTTTCTCTGGTGACTGCTCCAGTTAGTGCACCTTCAATCAGATGAATGAGATCTTGGTTGTTGTCTTCTTCTCCTAGTTGCATAGCTTGCTCTTGAGGGTGATCCATTGTCAAAATGTCACTGTTTGATGAAGGAATTTCCGTTGATGTTGATGGTATTGATGAATTTGTTGTTGTCATTTGTTTAGTTGTATTGTCATCCAGCTTGACCGAGCCTAAGACATTGACCCTCCGAGACCGAGACCGAAGCCGGTCGAATGAAAACTAGGTTCACCGCCAAACTGATTTAGCTTGGATTTTTATCAACATTCAGCGATCACATCACTTGCAATAAGGCATGACTGAATAGAAGATTTATTTTTTATCTCAAAGGTGGCTTGTCCACTTCATTATGACAGGCCGGTGACCTTCCGGCAAATGCTTTGAAAATCACACTTTTTAGATAGATACTCTGAATTTCAATTTATTAGGCACTGGTAGTTTTTGGATTGTGCACTCATCAATCATCATCACAAACAGCTGTATGTCGTTAATTAGAAAAAATTTCATTGAAATCAGATTTCACAATCTCATAGATGTTTACTGTCTTAATTATATACTAATGGGGTGTGAAACACTAACTCACTCATTAACTTTACACTTGCTGTGGCAAGGGGAATACTTGGTCAATTTTATCTAGGGTCCTTTAGGTCTTTCTTGAAAAAGCCTAAGAGCTTGTGAATTAATCAAATACTTCTTTGCCTACTTCCACTGACCCGCTTGTCTGATTGGTGTTGAGTCATAAAACGGTTTGTCACCTGTGATTTTCATTTGCAACTTTTATATCTGGTGAAAGGTTTATAGTTATCTCGATTCACTTTGTCAGGGTATGGCTCATTGACGTTTTTTTCTTAATATCAATTTATATGTGAACATCTATGTAATTTTATACTTCTTGTGATCTTTCATTTATACTTCAAAGTTCTCCGTCTCCCCTTTAACTGTTTTAGTTACTTGGTAAAGAGTATTGTAATGTGGTAGGCTGGTGCTTATAGTTCTCCTTGAAATACTTGTAACCAAGGGGGGAATTTGCTAGCGACCAGCTACCATGGTCTTAAAATGTCCTCCTGCCTTAACACTTAAAATTTGTAAATTTCTATGAACTTAATTATGTCACAGAATACCTAATGGAATTTTTTCTACAGGCAAATAAAAGTATCTTGAGTCTTGAGTCTATACTAATACCTTGAGTAGCTATGACAGTTTGTGGCTGGTTTGCAGGTGACATATTTCAAATAGACTAGATTTGCCCATAAAGATAAGGGAATATAAACAAGTCCAGGATAAGGAATGACAATACATCATAGGCTGTGAAATGACAGAATGAGAGGGGATTGCTTATTAGAAAGCACATGCAGGAGATTTGTAGAAACCGCAGACTTGTTGGTTCTTTTGTCACTTATATAAGATGCATGACTTGAAACAGTAGAGATTGCGTTACGTCAATCTTGTAAATGACAATATTTGAGTTGATCTATACTACAGTATCTGAATGTTTTTGTTGCATTGTATCTTGCAATTAGCCATAAAATATATGATCAGTTGGGAATTTTAAATATTGAAAATTTTGACTAAGTAAGACCAATGACCAAGAGATCTCATCAAAAAGGTTTCAATGTATGATTTATGAGACAGTAAATTCATTCATTTTTCTAATTTCAGGTCTTTCCAAGAACCGTATGACATTGCATAGATTGTCATCGTTAAAAGACAAAGTGACAGAATCGTGTGAAAATGACACGTTGTCATGCGAGGGTTACTGTGGTGACTCCTTTCCAAAATATAATAGGCCATGTGTATTGTGCTGCAAATGTGACAAAGTGTGTGTCCAATTGGGTGACTGCTGTTTGGACTATTTCTACTATTGTCAGCCACAGCATCAAAATGATGTCAAAGCTTTGACCAACATGAAGGGGAGTGACATATCCAATGACAGAATATCTTCTTTGTTTTATCTTCAGTCAGCTTTTGACTATTATGCCAAGAATCCCCATGAAACAAACCTGAGAAAGTTAATGACGTGTTCCAAAATCAAAGGAATGGAAACACAAGAGTTTTTGGTTGTCTCTAAGTGTCAAGAGCATTCCAATGTATCTGTGAGAATAAAAGAAGGATGTGAAAAGAATGCAATAGATCAAATTCCAATATTTTCTCCAAGTCATGGGATTTTTAAAAATGCCTTTTGCCTTCAATGCAATAATGTACCATTAAACGACACTTTCCCAATTTATGAAGAAGTTGAATGTCCACCACTAAGCCTTGACTTTTTGGAGAACACGAGAAAAATTAACAAAGCTGTTTTTCAAGAAGTCCTTCATCTACTTTGTAAAATAAAGTACACATATTATCCAGTTAAAAAACAAGAAGAATTGTCAATAAGCAACTTCAGTGACAGCGATGTTTGGCCAAATCTGCTGAGCAGGTACTATTGCAAAGACAGCTGGAATCCGTATCAATCAGGACTATGCAGAGGAAGTTCACCCAATGCATTGATCTTTGGTATCCTTTGCAGACATCTCTTTTTGCCTACTTACAATTCTGCCTCACGGGAGCGAGAAGAAGGTGATTTTCACCCAAATATATTTTGTGCAGTGTGTGACGAGCCTACAAAGTTGAACACTTGGACATGTTTACCTGACTTTTTAATAGATAGGCAGAGACATGAATACCAAATTCCCAGTTACGTTCTCATGTTCGACTACTTTTCAAAGAAAAACTCCCCAAGTAGAATTATAACGGTAAAGGCTGAAGGTAAATCAAATGCATCAAAAACTATGTTTAAAACCAAAGAGGTTGAACTTCTGAAAAAAAATAACTCAACTCCATATTACAGTGTCTCAGTTGTCGTGAATCAGTCTTATATATCTGAGCAAAATATTTCTGAAGCTTTTTCCTATTTCAAGGAGATTCTTCACAGAACGGCCCGTTATGATTTTGAGGTTTATTCAAACTTCCAAACTAACTGTAGCGAAGTCATCATTTACCAAAGAAAATTTACTCAGGGTAGTTACACCTGTTTTGTCGCCATATTGGAAAAGGACACAAAGCATAATTATTTTGGCGGCCTAAATCAGATGTTTACCTCCGTGAAGTCAAAGAGCTGGTTTGAAACTATTGAAATTTACAATTTCAACATATCTCATGTTGATAGCGCAGCAATTTTGAATGACTTCTCCCCTGTTAAAATTGAAATTTATGATCACAAATATGTCAGAACTATTGCTGGATACAAGATCTTTGAGTTGAAAGATATAATGGCAGGCATTGTGGTTCAAGACAAATATTTCAATATGGAACAAACTAAATTAAATGCATTTGCCTTTGCTCAGAATTTCATGGAGCCAACTTCCGCACGCAGTGAAATTGAAGCCATCATCTCTGTGACATGCAGTGTATTCTCAATGGTGTCATTGATATTGACTTTCCTTCTGAACAGTTGTGTTGAATCTCTTCAGACCAAGTCAACCCCAGTAATTCTCAACCTCTGTGCAGCTATCTTCTTTGGGCAAGCCATGTTTCTGGTTAGTATACATGCATCTGCATCACTTATCAATCAACTGACATGTAAATTATCTCCCCAGTTGATAAGACATGCAAACAATAGTCCCTCGAGCCAAATTAAAATTTTTGCTGACGTGATGGTGCATAGGATTCCCCTGTTAACTTTGTACAGACATTCTCGTACTTTGTTTGCAAGGGTTAGGCATATTTTATATTCAAATTTATATCAGTTTTGTAACTTTCGTTTAACTTATTAGAAAGATATAGATGTTTCAGTTTCGGAACATGCACTATTCACAGCAATACATGTAAATGTCAGTGTCAATATAAACATTCATAATGATATTTATTGCTATTTATTCACAGGAAGTACACAGATTAAGAATATTGGTCTGTGTTTCAGGTTAGTGGAATCACAGACATTGGAGAAATTCCTTGTCGCATCATCGGCGCTCTTCTCCATTACTCCTGGATGACGTGTTTCATTGTGATGACTTACATTGCACTCGACATTCTTCTCATCTTCAATAATTTTTGTACATCATGGTACACAGAAGTGCAGAACAGCAAGAAAATCTACATCAGTTGGCTGGTCAGTGCTGTGTATGTGGGGTGCTGTGTCACCGTGGACTTGTTTGCTGATGTTGACTTCAACTACGGATCCGACCAGGGTTTATGCTTCATACAACCAGCCTTCTACTTTCTGGTTCTTTTCGTCATTCCCGTCTTTGCACTTGTTGGTTTCAACTTCTTCTGTTTCATAATAAGCATCAGTTCCATCTACTGCTCCATGTCAAGTGCCAGTACAGGGTCTCAGAAGGAAAAGATCCTCATATTCTGGAAGATCTCCAGTCTGGTTGGAGTGACCTGGATCCTGGGAATATTACCCCAATTCTTTGGAATAAAGGAACTGTGGTATCCATTTTTGATTGCCAACTCGCTGCAGGGAGTCTGTGTGTTTTTTTCATTTGGTATAAATAGAAAAGCACGTATTGTTATTTTCAACATCTTTACTCAAAGCAGTGACGATAATTTGGCACAAAGATCTGGATGAAATGAAGAGCGATTTTAATTTTGAAATTTTTCACGCACAGTGCTGTGCTTTCTGCCTCAAGTGGCATCTCCAAAAGTGAAAAGTGTAGGTGAGCCTCAGCAGGACTACAGACTGTAGCTTACAGTAACAGTTTTAATTACCACACAATTCCAGGTGCCAGTATCATTTCCAACTTGCTATATGTATTTCGCTTAATCTCAAGTTACTACCACCTTTTACTAGAAATGTTTGGCAGAATCAAATCCAATCTATGGCACAGCAAAAAGAATACATAGATGAATCTGTTCAGAGCAGTCTGTTAGTGCAATGTAATCCCCTAAGAACTTATATTTGTACTGGAACTGCCAATCATAATACAATTCGATCCACTATCTAGACAATCGTTTTGTAAGTGGAAAATACAAAAGAACGACATTGTCAGTTGCCTGTACATAATTTATTATATCAAACAAATACATTATATTTTTGTAACTATACAACTTAACTCAAATGAAGTTTACAAAGTACTGTATGTATTTATTGATATATATTTTGATTTAATAAAAGCATGCTGCATAACACTAAATCTTCATATTTTTTAGAAGTAATTGGCTTATGTGCAATTAGTTAATAATTCAGTGTATTCAGTGTATTCAGTTATTGCCACCAATATTACTGATAGGACTTTGTGGTAAGAAGGCTGAGGTCATAAGCATTCCACAGATAGGTTTTTTCATAGGGCCCCGATATTTTGCCAAATACAACATTAATTTTGTTTTAAACACATCGCATATCTTCAGGATAAAAAGGTACAATTTTCATTAGACTGGATGAAATTCAACCGTAAAATGCTCATATGATTATTGTATCAGGTCAATCACATGATATCATGATAAGTACACATCATAAGGATTTTACTTTTGACATCGTGAGACAAAGTGAGTGCAACTACTGCAAAACTGACCTAACTACTAATTCAAGACATTGGCCAATTTCCGCAACTACAAGTCTGACAAATTATACATTTTTGAAAATTGGAAATCAGGCAAATGAAATTCAAGCAGAAGTATAGTTGTTAAGAGTGTGAAGAATACTTTTCATGGGGATTCTAGAAGCTCACTTACAAATGCACTTTTGAACTGCAAATTATGACAACCAAATGTGAATTTGATGAGTGTCTTTTGGAAAATTGGCCTCCCAGTGGTACCAATTTGGCAATGACTGGGAGACCAAATCCGTCCCCTGGGAGACCATTTCACATTCTTTCCATCAGTCTGGACTTGGCTTGGGTAGGTTTTGTTTGAGCTGACCTCCCATTTCTGCTTTTGATCAGAGGGACATGTACAGACTAGTTTCCCATGACATTAATACTCCCACAAATGCCTATATTAGAGGACGGTCGAATTTACCCATATGGACAGATTTACCATCCTTGATTTTTACCCTGGATCTTTTTAGTATCGCTCAACCGTAAATAAATATCATTACAATTTTTGTTGGGCTATACCTTTGTTTATTGTTGTCCTTTCTACTTACATTGTAAAGTACAACAATAAACGAAGTTCAAACTGTTCTGCTATGACCAGAATATACAGCTTTGTATTCATTTAAGCCTTTCCTTACATTGTGTTGTTGAACAATATTCAGAGACAATATACAATTGAAACAAAACTTATTTTTACTGAAAACATGTATGTTGTGCATTTGCATCTAGTTTCAGGCATGGACGAGATTGTTTACTTTGTTTGATTGCTTCCTGTCAGAAAAATAATTGCCAATACTAGTGGGAAACCTCGAAAGCATTTCAAAATAAATTGAAGAATGTCTGATCCCATCAAGACTGACAGAGACTGAGCCTACTTAATTTACTTGAAAGCAGAATAATTTGGCCATATTATTGAAGTAAACAAAGATCTATTCTGGGAAACAGGCCAAATGAATTTTCTACTCAATCTTGACAGAGACAAGAAAAATGTTGAATATTTTCCATGTCCTGCTTCAGTCGCTATAATCTGCAAAATTGGCAAATCCTGAATGACAACAAAGTCAAGACCAAAAGGTAAATGCAAAATGTAAAATAGACTATCAAATATTTCTCGAGGCTGACGGCTGAATTGATCAGAACAAGTGTAAAATGCAGAGAAATTTATATCATTATCAGTTTGCAAAAATGGCCATTGAAAAAATAATTAATTATGGACTATACAAGTCTATAGTGACAATAGAAAATTAGTCATATTGGATGTAAGGACTTCAATCTTTGTGCTACAGGTGACATATATTATATAGATAGTGGACAGGAGACCAATATTGAGTTTTATTGGCCAATGCAGTAATATTGATCGAGGCTGCAGGACGAGACCAATATTTCCTGCTGAGGCCAATAAAACTCGATATTGGTCGACTCAACATCCACTATTTGTTATATTCTGCACCAAAATTTTCAGACTGATATTAAACAAAATGTTTAAAAAAATGGGGGTGTCAAGATAATATCATGCCTTATTAGTTATTACCTGATCATTTCATAACATCCAACCATATGTATATTTCTTACTCATACAAAATGTCTTTATTTTTCTTCAATTAAAAGGTATTTCTATGTGTACTCTGCCAGTAGGTCAGAATTTTCTAAAAAGCCGTTATACTTTCATGTAATTTTTTTTTAAAATATGAAATATACTTAATTTTTCCTCGATATTTAAAATGGTAATATCTTTTAAATGATAGACTAACACTGAAAAAGGTAAATTAGCAATTAAGTGCATGATTGCACACAGCCACACCAATATCACTCCCCATGCACCAATAACAGTTTTAAGACACCAATATCGTTATTTATTGGCGTGGTACATGACTGGTATCCTGGTAAATGATTGGCCCAACAATTTTGGTGCAGAATATCAACACATATATATTTTGCTAAAAGAAAGATTATGGATTGTATGCAAATTCAACAAGACTTTTTCCTCCCTCAGACAAAATATCAGTCTGTTGTTCTATTTTCATATAAAAATAAAGACTATATTTGATTGTATCCTGTGGTACAACAATGTGACAACTAATGGACGTAAACACATAATTAGAATTCTGAAAAGCATCAAGAGAATAAATTGGAAGGCAGTTGGATGCATCCAAGTAGAATGCAACTAAGCCAACTTAATTGAGGAGCAAAATTAGAAAGCAGAATATGCTGTTCCATGTATTTTCATCGGAAGATGTGGAAGCTTATACATTATATAGATAGGGGATGGTGAGGAGACCAATATTGAGTTTTTGGCCGAAGCAGTAATATTGTTCAAGGATGTAGGCCGAGGCCAATATAACCTGCTAAGGCCAATAAAACTCAATATTGGTCGACTCAATATCTATTATTTGTTACATTTTGCACCACAATTTTCAGACTAATACGTATTTGTAAAATACTGGTTTTCTGAAAATACCTACTTTTTTATATGAACTATACTCCATTTTTCAAATAATGGGTATATCTATAAAATGATAGATTGACATTTAAAGAAGTTAGATTTCCTCCTGCCCAGGCGTTCCCTTAAGTAATAGGCGATAAGTGCATTGTTCCTGCTAAAAGAATAGGGGCACACCAATACCACTCTCCACACACCAATAACACTTTTAAGATGCAATATCACTGCATCAAAAATTTTAAATCCAATCATGTAGCAGGAGATGAGTCACATGACACGCCAACAAAAAAAAGATATTGGGCCTTTTTGCTCCTAGCAACCATGCATTTTATTGCCTATTATTAAATACTTAAGGGAAGACCTTGTTAGGAGGACATCTAACTTCTTCAAATGTCAATCTATCATAAATTAAGTACATTTTTAAAAAAATAGGTGTATTTAGAAAAACCAGTATTTTACAAATATGTAGGTATATATAAGTCTGAAATTGTGGTGCAGAATGCAACCAAGAGGGGATTTTGAGTCGACCAATATTGAGTTTTATTGGGCCTTAGCAGGTAATATTGGTCTCCTCACCATCCACTATCTATATACTGTGTGTAAAATCTTACTGGCATCTATCGTGTAGAGGGTGCCAAAGCCCTCCATGTCAACTGGTTTGTTCACACATTTTGAGGTCCTCTCAAATAAATCATATGAGCAAAAATCTCTTATATTAAAATGATAACGAACATAATTTATCTCAAGTTATAAATACTCAACGTCTGTTCTTTTAATTTTCCCTAAGCCTTCCTTTGCCCATAAGGCAGGACGCTCCCTTTTCAAGGCCATCGCACACTTTTAAATGCCCTAATTACTAAAATCACCTCAACTTCTACTTAAATGCCTGATCTTCTTATTTGCCAAGCTCATTTCTAAACCTATATATATTTCAAGTCCATCCGAATATCTTTCAATATATATCTATTTCATTGTATTTTGTCATGTTCCCTCGAATATATGGGCAACTGACTAGCTGCAAATATAACTATTTCGTAAAAAAAGATCTTCTCTCAGAAATATAGTGGAAAAATGTTGCCCCAGTGAGCTTTTCTAGCAAACCATTATTTGTCTTTATTTCTGACATTTACTGCAACATTTATGAATTATATTTTTTTGTCATAATTTATCAGGGCCAAGCAGAGATTGAAAACTTTTCAGTAGTTTAGAATGATCAACAGCAATTGTCACCCCTAATTTCGTTCAAAAAAATTTACATGTAAGCATAATTATCCGTCGATCTATGTGTCTGCTTCCTTAAGTCGGCTCGATACTCATGAACTTTCCAGGATAGGATTTCTTAAAAATAGTTTAAAATGATCCAAAAAACAGTTTATAGCATGGATATATAAACGAAAGTGGTCCCTACCAGCCTTTCTTTCTAAATATTTGAGGTTATGTAAAAGAAAGTCAGTCCAAGCAAACCTAAAAAAACTCAATTTTTTACCGTGAATTTTTTACTGTGAAGTTTTCCATGCCATTCAGTGGCCATTCATGCTATATATGATCAGTTGGGAGTTATAGTACTTCATCTTTTGAACTATAAGCGATAGCCACTGCCAGGTGTTCATTGTCCAAGGAATAGGGAATTTTAAATATTGAAAATTTTGACTAAGTAAGACCAATGACCAAGAGATCTCATCAAAAAGGTTTCAATGTATGATTTATGAGACAGTAAATTCATTCATTTTTCTAATTTCAGGTCTTTCCAAGAACCGTATGACATTGCATAGATTGTCATCGTTAAAAGACAAAGTGACAGAATCATGTGAAAATGACACATTGTCATGCGAGGGTTACTGTGGTGACTCCTTTCCAAAATATAATAGGCCATGTGTATTGTGCTGCAAATGTGACAAAGTGTGTGTCCAGTTGGGTGACTGCTGTTTGGACTATTTCTACTATTGTCAGCCACAGCATCAAAATGATGTCAAAGCTTTCACTGACATGAAGGAGAGTAACATATCCAATGACAGAATATCTTCTTTCTTTTATCTTCAGTCAGCCTTTGACTATTATGCCAAGAATCCCCATGAAATGAACCTGAGAAAGTTAATGACGTGCTCCAAAATCAAAGGAATGGAAACACAAGAGTTTTTGGTTGTCTCTAAGTGTCAAGAGCATTCCAATGTATCTGTGAGAATAAAAGAAGGATGTGAAAAGAATGCAATAGATCAAATTCCAATATTTTCTCCAAGTCATGGGATTTTTAAAAATGCCTTTTGCCTTCAATGCAATAATGTACCATTAAATGACACTTTCCCAATTTATGAAGAAGTTGAATGTCCACCACTAAGCCTTGACTTTTTGGAGAACACGAGAAAAATGAACATAGCTGTTTTTCAAGAAGTCCTTCATCTACTTTGTAAAATAAAGTACACATATTATCCAGTAGAAAAACAAGAAGAATTATCAATAAGCAACTTCAGTGACAGCAATGTTTGGCCAAATCTGCTCAGCAGGTACTATTGCAAAGACAGCTGGAATCCATATCAATCAGGACTATGCAGAGGAAGTTCACCCAATGCATTGATCTTTGGTATCCTTTGCAGACATCTCTTTTTGCCATCTTACAATTCTGCCTCACCGCACTTACAAGAAGATGATTTTCATCCAAATATATTTTGTGCAGTGTGCGACGAGCCTACAAAGTTGAAAACCTTAACATGTTTACCTGACTTTTTAATAGATAGGCAGAGATATGAATACCAAATTCCAAGTTATGTTCTCATGTTCGACTACTTTTCAAAGAAAAACTCCCCAAGTAGAATTATTCTGGTAAAGGCTGAAGGTAAATCAAATGCATCAAAAACTATGTTTAAAACCAAAGAGGTTGAACTTCTAAAAAAAAATAACTCAACTCCATATTACAGTGTCTCAGTTGTCGTGAATCAGTCTTATATATCTGAGCAAAATATTTCTGAAGCTTTTTCCTATTTCAAGGAGATTCTTCACAGAACGGCCCGTTATGATTTTGAGGTTTATTCAAACTTCCAAACTAACTGTAGCGAAGTCATCATTTACCAAAGAAAATTTACTCAGGGTAGTTACACCTGTTTTGTCGCCATATTGGAAAAGGACACAAAGCATAATTATTTTGGCGGCCTAAATCAGATGTTTACCTCCGTGAAGTCAAAGAGCTGGGTTGAAACTATTGAAATTTACAATTTCAACATATCTCATGTTGATAGCGCAGCAATTTTGAATGACTTCTCCCCTGTTAAAATTGAAATTTATGATCACAAATATGTCAGAACTATTGCTGGATACAAGATCTTTGAGTTGAAAGATATAATGGCAGGCATTGTGGTTCAAGACAAATATATCAATATGGAACAAATTAAATTAAACGCATTTGCCTTTGCTCAGAATTTCATGGAGAAGCCAACTTCCACACACAGTGAAATTGAAGCCATCATCTCCGTTTCATGCAGTGTATTCTCAACGGTGTCATTGATATTGACTTTCCTTCTGAACAGTTGTGTTGAATCTCTTCAGACCAAGTCAACCCCAGTAATTCTCAACCTCTGTGCAGCTATCTTCTTTGGGCAAGCCATGTTTCTGGTTAGTATATGTAAATGATCTGTAAAGTGATTTAGGTCTATTTTTAGCTAGCCTCGTTTTCATAAACAGTGACGTATCTCTGACGTCATTGCTTGTAATGACGTCATCGCTTGTCGACGTCATCGGTTCTATCTAGGAAGACGGGCCCACAACATTTTCAGAACCTCAGGTTCACTTGCTTTGATTGTTGATTATTGGATGAATTGATGGAAAATAAACGATGAAACAATTGGAGACGAGTTTGGTGGATCTCTAACACTGAAAATGTGGCCCTAACGAAAGAAAAATGAAGATTGACTGACCAGGTGAAGGAATCGATCAGAGCAGACGACATTGTTGACATGATTCTTGTCAACTTTGTGGAGTCAGGATGGATTTCGCGACGGCCGTAGGCCTTGAAATGGATGAAGAACTGTTCTTGCATGAACTTATGAGTATGTTTACTCCATGGAAATGTTCTGACATGATTTTTGTTCGTCCGTAATCCAAGTGAAAAGTTTGTGTAAACCTGGATGACTGTTTCCAGCAATATTTTTGCCGATTTTTGGCCTGACAAAATACTGTAACCTTTGGGCTACCTCGTGTCTCCACCTGTGGGATATTGCGGCACTACGTTTACTAAAGTGCCTGACTTCAGCAGCCTACCAAGATGTCGTTTTTGTGTGAAGATTGAAGAAGATGGGAGCTGTCAATCGTTCGGGAGCTGTCAATCGTCCGTGAGCTGTCATTCGTGTTCGTTTTGGACTGTTTGTGCTGTTTTATTGACACTTATCGGCAAGTTATCGCGAAGAACATGAAGAGTTTGAAGTTGAAGCAACAGATTGAATCAGGGACTCTGTGGATCATCAAGGCTTCAGGAATCAGAACTTTCTCAGTTACAGTGAGTGATTTACTGTCAGTGACAATGATTGAGATTGTGAATTTGGACTCTCAAAAGACTTTGAAAATTGGCAAAAATATTTCTATGTTTCACAAATGTTGACAATTGCTGTGTGTCTTACATTGTTTGTCACAATGAATTACCAGTTGTTCAATGATGATTTTGAAGTGTTGTTTTACAAATATGAGTGCAGTATCTATGTCTGTGTTGTGTGCACTGAAATTTGTGTCTGTGCTTGTGCACTGGGATTTGTGTCAATGTATTCAATGTGCCTTGGAATTGTCTATGGTGAATTTATGGCAACTGTGGATGATATTGCCTTGTCAGAATTTGATAATTCTTGGTGTTGACTGTGGATTTATTCATGCAAATTCTGTTGATTATACCAAATGTTTTTATTACATGCATGTTGTTTGCAACTGTCATTTTGCTGTTATGTCATGATGGAGACTTTTAAAATGCTACATGGGACATTTGAGATGTACATGATTTATGTACAGGACATTCAAGTTGTAGCTACATGTTACATGTTTTTATGTGCAGGACTTTCAAGTTTGACATGTTCTTGTGAATGATTTGAGTATGAATATGGCTAGTTCTGGTAGATATTTAGTCAGGTCTCCTAGGCCATCACACACTCTGACCTCCACCCCTCTGGTGGCACAGCGGTACTACCAGCCCTCTTCGTCTGATCAGGAGATTTGGTTTGCTCGTCAGAAGATGCAGGATCCTGCTGAATCCAGGAGACAAGACCGACTTACTCAATCATCACTGAAATTTATGAACAATGAAGTTACAGAAATGATTTCAAAACTTGAAAAAGAGATAATTGTGAATGAAAATACTCTCAGTGAACTTTGTGGAGACATTAAGAGACGAGAGACATTTAATAGTCAGACATCGGCAAAGACTAGAAATTCAGGTCTGCGAACTGGTTTGACGGAAAGTTCTAAGCTGATGAAGACACGTCGTCAATCTACTCATCATGCCCTTGTTGATGAAGATAGATTGCATGAAGTTGACCAAGGTTCTGTTCTTCGTCGAATCCAAGGTCAAGTTACTGAAAGGCCGAGAAGTTCAGCGAAGTTCGAGGGAGGTGAAACAGGCGCTCCTCGCATGACTGAAGATCAGCGTCGTGAGGAAGAAGATTACAGACATCGTGAGAGAAGTGGAAATGTGTGTCATTCTTGTTCTGGAAATGACTTTGTTACCCTTCAACAGGCGCTGATTGACAGTTTGACCATTCCGAAGGCTACACAGATGAAGTTCAATGGCGATCCGATGAAGTTTTCACAGTTCAAGAGATCCTTTGAGAGTAATGTTGGAAGATCTGCTGTGGATTGTGCCACGAAGCTGAACAGATTGATTGACTGTTGTGTTGACAAGGCTGCTAAGGTGGTTGCCCCTTGTGTTTACATGGACCCTGTCTCCGGCTATGAAACTGCTTTGAGGCTGTTAGAGGAGCGGTTTGGAAACAGATACCAGATTTCTGAAGCTTGGATATCTTCAATAACAGATGGACCCCAACTCAGGGCAAATGATCCCAGGGCTCTTCAGGATTTTGTGGATGACTTGCGCAGCTGTGCTGAAACTCTGAAGGCCATGGATATGCTGGGAGAAATTGATTCGAGAATTAGGATGGGTTAATTGTTAAGAGACTACCATCATGGCTGCAATCCAGGTGGAGGAAGCTGGTGTTCGATGAGCTTGAAAATACTGGAGGATACCCAAATATCCTGCGTTTGGTGAAATTTCTGGACAGGGCTGCGAGAGAAATAAATGATCCCGTATTTGGGCTTGAGGACAAGACACTTACAGCTACTCCGAAGCACCCCGAAAAGACTGCACCCAGGAAGACCTCCAGTTTTGCTGCAAATGAGAAACATCTCAAGGAGACCAAGACGTCACAGTCAGACAGTCACAGGAAATATAGTGAGACAACTTCGGACAGTACTTTGGTTGAGAAGAAATGCTGCCTCTGTGGAAGAGACCATAAACTTATATCTTGTACGAAATTGATAAATATGGCTCCGCAAGAGAGATTTCAAGTCATCCGAGAGAAAAAGTTATGCTTCAATTGCCTTGATGGGCATCATCCTTCTAGGTATTGTAAGAAGTCTCCGTGTGAATGTGGAAAGAAGCACGCTAAGTTGTTGCATGAAGCTTTTGAGAACTATGAGAAAGACTCCAGGAAAGCTGCAGAAACGAGTTGTGCTGTGACATCCAAGGCAGAGACGGCCCTTCCCATTGTATCTGTGACCATTAGTGCCAATGGGAGAAGTGTCAAGACTAGTGCGCTGCTGGATCCAGGAGGAACTCGGACGTTTTGTGACAGCAGTCTGATTCAGGAGCTTTGTCTGGAACCAAGAAAACAAGTTCTCAACCTTGATACACTAAATGGATCTCAAGAGGTTCACGGCCACGAAGTGTCATTTGAGGTCAAAGGAGGTCAAAGGAAATCCAAGTCAACTTATTTAGATAGGGTGTTTGCTATGAAGTTGCCACGTCTTCGAAACACTGTTGATGACGTTTCACAGTGGGAGCATCATCTTCACGGTCTAGCACTCCCTATGGATGAAGAGGTCAGGCTGTTAGTTGGTCAAGACTATGGACACCTGATGCGACCTCTGGAGGTGAGATGTGGAGACGACCGTGCACCTTATGCTGTCCGTACAGTTCTGGGATGGATGCTGAGTGGACCCCTTGGATCAGCGAAGTCAGGAATTACTAGCAAGGCTGCTCTCAGTGCTCTGGTTTGTGGTGACTATGATGCTCAGTTATCACGTCAAGTTGAGAAGTTTTGGGAAGTAGACATGAGTGGTGTAGTCGACTCCCAGCAGTCATGGTCAGTGGAAGACAAACAAGTTGTTGAGATGTGGGACACTACAACAAGGCTTGTGGATGGACACTATGAAATGGACATCCCGTTCAGGAACAGACCTCCTGATTTACCAGACAACCTGGAGCTTGCCAAGAAGAGGTTATTGCAGTTGACCAAGCGTTTGAAGAGAAATCCTGCAGATTTTCAAGCCTACGCTGCTGAAATTCAGAAACTCTTGTCTAACGGCCATGCAGAGAAAGTGATCGGACATTCACCTTCTACTTGGTATCTGCCGCATCATTGTGTGAACAAGCCTGGGAAGAAGTTCCGTGTGGTGTTCAATTGTGCTGCGAAGTTTGAACAGAAGTCACTCAACGAGGTGTGTCTCCAAGGACCTGATTTGACCAACAATCTTTTGGGAGTCATTATGAGATTTAGAGAAAAGCAAGTAGCTGTCACAGGAGACATACAGTCCATGTTTCTTCAAGTGCGAGTCAAGCCGGAAAGTCGAGATGTTCTGAGATTCCTTTGGTGGGACGAAGATGACGACACTGAACCAGTGAGCTACCGAATGACTTCTCATCTATTTGGAGGCACGTGGAGTCCAAGCTGTGCATCTTACGCTCTTCGGCGAACGGCAGAAGATCACAAATCTGAATTTCCCAAGCAAGTCATTGATGCAGTAAATGACTCATTCTATGTAGATGACTGTCTCCTGTCTACTGACTCCGTAGAAGAAGCTGTCAACTTGGTGACGCATCTGTGCAACCTATTGACCAAAGGTGGATTTCATCTCCGAAAATGGATTTCGAGCAGTAGAGATCTCTTGACTTCAGTACCTGTGGAAGACAGAGGTCAGACCTTGAAATCTCTGAACCTGGATGACTGCATACTTCCCGAGGAGAGAACACTGGGTCTCTGTTGGAACACTGAGGAGGATAGCATAGGAATTCAGATTAATCCTCAAGACACAGTTCTGACCAAGCGAGGTTTGCTGAGCACAATGAGTTCTGTCTTCGACCCCATGGGCATCTTGGCACCTTACATTCTGATTGCGAAGCTGATTTTTCAAGATGAGTGCAGACTCCAGAAGGGCTGGGATGAACGGATAGAATCTTCAAATGAGCAAGGATGGCTGAAATGGCTGGATGGCCTTCCAATCCTGACTGATTTGCACATCAACCGATGCGTCATGTTTTCTGATTGTTTGGATGTGGAGCTGCACCATTTCTGTGATGCTTCAACGAAGGGCTACGGTGTTGTCAGTTATCTCAGAACTACAAGTGCAGATGGTGATGTGAAGAGTTCTTTCATGATGGCCAAGTCCAAGTTAGCACCTTTAAAAGGAATGACAATTCCTCGACTGGAGTTACAGGCTGGAACTTTGGCAGTTCAGATGGATGCCTTTCTTCGCAGAGAGCTCAAGTTACAAGTAGGACCATCGACCTTCTGGACAGACAGCATGATAGTGATTCACTACATAAGAAATACCAGAAAACGCTTCAAAACCTTTGTGGCAAACAGACTAACGGTGATACATGAAGGAACGTCTCCTGATCAATGGCGCCATGTTGGAACAGAAGTTAATCCGGCAGATGATGCTTCTCGTGGGTTGGATGCTGTTCAGTTGCTGTCCAGTCAGCGATGGTTACAGGGGCCGGCGTTCCTAAGGCAAGACAAGTCTACATGGCCGATTTTGAATTTGGACGAAGCTGACGTCCCGGAAGATGATTTTGAGGTGAAGACACAAGCCAAATCTCATGCTGCAGTGACAATGAATGATTGCTTCATTGATGAAATGTCTACTCGTTACAGTTCTTGGTTCAAGTTCAGAAAGGGTGTGGCTTGGCTACGGAGATACATTCTATGGTTGAAGAGTCGACGTCAAAAGAAGTTTGAAAAAGGCATTACTACCTCTGAGCTACTGAGTGCAGAAATTGTGATCATGAAGAGTATTCAAGTCAGAAATTTCAAGGAAGAAGTACAGGCCTTGAGTACCGGACGAACACTTCCAAGAGGATCTCCCATCTACAAACTAGAACCATATTTAGATGAGAAGGACATCCTCAGAGTCAGTGGAAGGCTTCAAGAGTCGCCGTTACGGGATCGCCAGAAACACCCCTTTATTATTCCGAAAGATCATCACATTTCAAAGCTGATCATTCGTGACATACATGAGAACTCAGGTCACTCCGGAAGAGAATACGTGTTGGGAAGAATGAGAGAGAAGTATTGGATCACAAGTTGCAGACCTCTGATAAACCAGGTCACTTCTGACTGTGTTGTCTGCAAAAGGCTTCGTTCTGAAGGAATGCGGCAGAAGATGGCTACTTTCCCCGAGGATCGGGTGACTCCAGGAGAACTACCTTTCTCAAACGTAGGAATAGACTGTTTCGGACCATTCTTGGTAAAACGAGGTCGCACACAAGAGAAAAAGTATGGATGTATTTTTTCGTGCCTCACTGTCCGAGCAATTCACTTAGAGAAGCTGGACTCCTTGGATACAAGTTCTTTTATTAACGCCCTGGTACGTTTTGAAGCAAGAAGAGGGACACCGAAACTGATACGATCAGACAACGGGACCAATTTTACAGGGGCAGAACGAGAACTAGGGAGGGCTCTAGAAGAGATGTCAAAGAACCAGTCGGTCCAAAATCATTGCCTTCAGCGGGAGATAACTTGGAAGTTTAACCCACCTTACGCATCCCATATGGGTGGGGTGTGGGAGAGACAGATTAGGAGCATCAGAAGAACCTTTGCTGCTGTGGTGGGGACACAAGTCTTGGATGATGAGAGACTATCAACACTCTTCTGTGAAGTTGAGGCAATTGTCAACGGCAGACCAATTACTACTGTATCCGATGATATCAAGGATCTAGCGCCTTTAACACCACGGGATCTGTTATTGGTTGGACAGACTTCTAGCTTGCCGTCTGGGAATTTCTCCAAAGAAGATGGTTTCCGCAGACGTTGACGCCATGTACAGTACCTCGCGGACCAGTTCTGGAAGCGTTGGACACGAGAATACCTGTCTTCATTAACTCTGCGCCAGAAGTGGAAGAAAGAAGTTCCAAGTCTGAGGGTCAACGACGTGGTTCTTCTGATGGATGACAACTTGCCCCGGAGGGAGTGGAGGTTGGGTCGTGTGATGGAAACTATTGCCAGTCATGATGGGTTTATTAGATCTGCGAATGTTCAGACTATTTCGGGTGTGTTGAAACGACCTATCAATAAGTTATGTCATTTAGTGAGTCCATAGGCGTAGACTAAGTTCTACTGTTTTTTAAATGTTAACTTATAAGTCAAATTGTTAGTGATTTTAGGTAATTGTTTTTTACCTAGTGATTTATAGACTATAATTTACACATTGTTTTACCATCAAATGTACTTATGGTAAATTGTAAATGCAAATGATTTGCATTTAAGGGGCCGGTGTAAATGATCTGTAAAGTGATTTAGGTCTATTTTTAGCTAGCCTCGTTTTCATAAACAGTGACGTATCTCTGACGTCATTGCTTGTAATGACGTCATCGCTTGTCGACGTCATCGGTTCTATCTGGGAAGACGGGCCCTCAACATTTTCAGAACCTCAGGTTCACTTGCTTTGATTGTTGATTATTGGATGAATTGATGGAAAATAAACGATGAAACAATTGGAGACGAGTTTGGTGGATCTCTAACAGTATACATGCATCTGCATCACTTATCAATCAACTGACATGTAAATTATCTCCCCATTTGATAAGACATGCAAGCAATAGTCCCTGGAGCCAAATTAAATTTTTTGCTGACATGATGGTGCATAGGATTCCCCTGTTCACTTTGTTCAGACATTCTCGTACTTTTTTTGCAAGGGTTAGGCATATTTTAACTTCAAATTTATATCAGTTTTTCAACTTTCGTTTAACTTATTAGAAAGATATAGAGGTTTCAGTTTCTCAACATACACTATTCACAGCAATACATGTAAATGTCAGTGTCAATATAAACATTCATAATGATATTTATTGATATTGATTCACAGGAAGTATACAGATAAAGAATATTGGTCTGTGTTTCAGGTTAGTGGAATCACAGACATTGAAGAAATTCCTTGTCGCATCATTGGCGCTCTTCTCCATTACTCCTGGATGACGTGTTTCATTGTGATGACTTACATTGCACTCGACATTCTTCTCATCTTCAATAATTTTTGTACATCATGGTACATGGAAGTGCAGAACAGCAAGAAAATCTACATCAGTTGGCTGGTCAGTGCTGTGTATGTGGGGTGCTGTGTCACCGTGGACTTGTTCGTTGATGTTGACTTCAACTACGGATCCGACCAGGGTTTATGCTTCATACAACCAGCCTTCTACTTTCTGGTTCTTTTCGTCATTCCCGTCTTTGCGCTGGTCGGTTTCAATTTCTTCTGTTTCATAATAAGCATCATTTCCATCTACTGCTCCATGTCAAATACCAGTACAGCGTCTCAGAAGGAAAAGATCCTCATATTCTGGAAGATCTCCAGTCTGGATGGAGTGACCTGGATCCTGGGAATATTACCCCAATTCTTTGGAATAAAGGAACTGTGGTATCCATTTTTGATTGCCAACTCGCTGCAGGGAGTCTGTGTGTTTTTTTCATTTGGTATAAATAGAAAAGCACGTATTGTTATTTTCAACATCTTTACTCAAAGCAGTGACGATAATTTGGCACAAAGATCTGGATGAAATGAAGAGCGATTTTAATTATGAAAATTTTTCACGCACAGTGCTGTGCTTCATGCCTCAAGTGGCATCTCCAAAAGTGAAAAGTGTAGGTGAACCTCAGCAGGACTACAGACTGTAGCTTACAGTAATAGTTTTAATTACCACACAATTCCAGGTGCCAGTATCATTTCCAACTTGCTAGTTACTACCACCTTTTACTAGAAATGTTGGGCAGAATCAAATCCAATCTGAGGCACAGCAAAAAGAATACATAGATGAATCTGTTCAGAGCAGTCTGTTAGTGCAATGTAATCCCCTAAGAACTTATATTTGTACTGGAACTGCCAATCATAATACAATTCAATCCGCTATCAAGACAATTGTTTGTAAGTGGAAAATACAAAAGAACGACATTGTCAGTTGCCTGTACATAATTTATTATATCAAACAAATACATTATATTTTTGTAACTATACAACTTAACTCAAATGAAGTTTACAAAGTACTGTATGTATTTATTGATATATATTTTGATTTAATAAAAGCATGCTGCATAACACTAAATCTTCATATTTTTTACCAGTAATTGGCCTATGTGCAATTAGTTAATAATTCAGTGTATTCAGTTATTGCCACCAATATATATTACTGATAGGACTTGAGTGGTAAGAACGCTCAGGTCATAAGCATTCCACAGATAGTTTTTTCATAGGGCCCCGATATTTTGCCAAATACAACATTAATTTTGTTTTAAACACATCGCATATCTTCAGGATAAAAAGGTACAATTTTCATTAGACTGGATGAAATTCAACCGTAAAATGCTTATATGATTATTGTATCAGGTCAATCACATGATATCATGATAAGTACACATTATAAGGATTTTACTTTTGACATCGTGAGACAAAGTGAGTGCAACTACTGCAAAACTGACCTAACTACTAATTCAAGACATTGGCCAATTTCCGCAACTACAAGTCTGACAAATTATACATTTTTGAAAATTGGAAATCAGGCAAATGAAATTTAAGCAGAAGTATAGTTGTTAAGAGTGTGAAGAATATTTTTCATGGGGATTCTAGAAGCTCACTTACAAATGCACTTTTGAACTGCAAATTATGACAACCAAATGTGAATTTGATGAGTGTCTTTTGGAAAATTGGCCTCCCAGTGGTACCAATTTGGCAATGACTGGGAGACCAAATCCGTCCCCTGGGAGACCATTTCACATTCTTTCCATCAGTCTGGACTTGGCTTGGGTAGGTTTTGTTTGAGCTGACCTCCCATTTCTGCTTTTGATCAGAGGGACATGTACAGACTAGTTTCCCATGACATTAATACTCCCACAAATGCCTATATTAGAGGACGGTCGAATTTACCCATGTGGACAGATTTACCATCCTTGATTTTTACCCTGGATCTTTTTAGTATTGCTCAACCTTAAATAAATATCATTACAATTTTTGTTGGGCTATACCTTTGTTTATTGTTGTCCTTTCTACTTACATTGTAAAGTACAACAATAAACGAATTTCAAACTGTTCTGCAATGACCAGAATATACAGCTTTGTATTTATTTAAGCCACTCATTACATTGTGTTCTTGAAAAGTATTTGGAGACAATATGAAATTGAAAAAAAAAATCTTTTTTACTGAAAACATGTTTGTTGTGCATTTGCATCTATTTTTCGGGCATGGACGAGATTGTTTACCATGTCTAATTGTATCCTGTCAGAAAAATAATTGCCAATACCTAGTGGGAAACCTCGAAAGCATTTCCAAATAAATTGAAGAATGTCTGATCCCATCAAGACTGACAGAGACTGAGCCAACTTAATTTACTTGAAAGCAGAATAATTTGGCCATATTATTGCAGTAAACAAAGATCTATTCTGGGAAACAGGCCAAATGAATATTCTACTCAATCTTGACAGAGACAAGAAAAATGTTGAATATTTTCCATGTCCTGCTTCAATCGCTATAATCTGCAAAATTGGCAAATCCTGAATGACAACAAAGTCAAGACCAAAAGGTAAATGCAAAATGTAAAATAGACTATCAAATATTTCTCGATGCTGACGGCTGAATTGATCAGAACAAGTGTAAAATGCAGAGAAATTTATATCATTATCAGTTTGCAAAAATGGCCATTGAAAAAATAATTAATTATGGACTATACAAGTCTATAGTGACAATAGAAAATTAGTCATATTGGATGTAAGGACTTCAATCTTTGTGCTACAGGCGACATATATTATATAGATAGTGGACAGGAGACCAATATTGAGTTTTATTGGCCAATGCAGTAATATTGATCGAGGCTGCAGGACGAGACCAATATTTCCTGCTGAGGCCAATAAAACTCGATATTGGTCGACTCAACATCCACTATTTGTTATATTCTGCACCAAAATTTTCAGACTGATATTAAACAAAATGTTTAAAAAATGGGGGTGTCAAGATAATATCATGCCTTATTAGTTATTACCTGATCATTTCATAACATCCAACCATATGTATATTTCTTACTCATACAAAATGTCTTTATTTTTCTTCAATTAAAAGGTATTTCTATGTGTACTCTGCCAGTAGGTCAGAATTTTCTAAAAAGCCGTTATACTTTCATGTAATTAATTTTTTTAATATACTTAATTTTTCCTCGATATTTAAAATGGTAATATCTTTTAAATGATAGACTAACACTGAAAAAGGTAAATTAGCAATTAAGTGCATGATTGCACACAGCCACACCAATATCACTCCCCATGCACCAATAACAGTTTTAAGACACCAATATCGTTATTTATTGGCGTGGCACATGACTGGTATCCTGGTAAATGATTGGCCCAACAATTTTGGTGCAGAATATCAACATATATATATTTTGCTAAAAGAAAGATTATGGATTGTATGCCAATTCAACAAGACTTTTTCCTCCCTCAGACAAAATATCAGTCTGTTGTTCTATTTTCATATCAAAATAATGACCATATTTGATTGCATCCTGTGATACAACAATTTGACAACCAATGGACGTAAACACATAATTAGAATTCTGAAAAGCATCAACAGAATAAATTGGAAGGCAGTTGGATGCACCCAAGCAGAATGCAACTAAGCCAACTTAATTGAGGAGCAAAAATAGAAAGCAGAATATTTTGTTCCATGTATTTTCATCGGAAGATGTGGAAGCTTGTATATTATATAGATAGGGATGGTGAGGAGACCAATATCGAGTTTTTTGGCCGAAGCAGTAACATTGTTCAAGGATGTAGGCCGAGGCCAATATTACCTGCTAAGGCCAATAAAACTCAATATTGGTCGACTCAATATCTATTATTTGTTACATTTTGCACCACAATTTTCAGACTAATACGTATTTGTAAAATACTGGTTTTCTGAAAATACCTACTTTTTTATATGAACTATACTTAATTTTTCAAATAATGGGTATATTTATAAAATGATAGATTGACATTTAAAGAAGTTAGATTTCCTCCTACCCAGGCGTTCCCTTAAGTAATAGGCGATAAGTGCATTGTCCCTGCTAAGAGAATAGAGGCACACCAATATCACTCTCCACACACCAATAACACTTTTAAGATGCAATATCACTGCATCAAAAATTTTAAATCCAATCATGTAGCAGGAGATGAGTCACATGACACGCCAACAAAAAAAAGATATTGGGCCTTTTTGCTCCTAGCAACCATGCATTTTATTGCCTATTACTTAAGGGAAGAAGACCTGGGTAGGAGGACATCTAACTTCTTCGAAATGTCAATCTATCATAAATTAAGTATATTTTTAAAAAAATAGGTGTCTTTAGAAAAACCAGTATTTTACAAATATGTAGGTATAAGTCTGAAATTGTGGTGCAGAATGCAACGAAGAGTGGATTTTGAGTCGACCAATATTGAGTTTTATTGGGCCTTAGCAGGTAATATTGGTCTCCTCACCATCCACTATCTATATACTGTGTGTAAAATCTTACTTGCATCTATCATGTAGAGGGTGCCAAAGCCCTCCATGTCAACTGGTTTGTTCACACATTTTGAGGTCCTCTCAAATAAATCATATGAGCAAAAGTCTCTTATATTAAAATGATAACAAACATAATTCATCTCAAGTATAAATACTCAGCGTCTGTTCTTTTAATTTGCCATTTGGTGCTAGAGATCCTCGAGATTATTTTTCAGATATATTTCAAAATTCAGTCAAATTGATTTGACTGAGTCTTCCTTGAGATAGACGATATGATCAGTAGGGAGTTAGAGTACTTCATCTTTTGAACTAAAAGCGAGGGTTACTGTGGTGACTCCTTTCCAAAATATAATAGGCCATGTGTATTGTGCTGCAAATGTGACAAAGTGTTTGTCCAGTTGGGTGACTGCTGTTTGGACTATTTCTACTATTGTCAGCCACAGCATCAAAATGATGTCAAAGCTTTCACTGACATGAAGGAGAGTAACATATCCAATGACAGAATATCTTCTTTCTTTTATCTTCAGTCAGCCTTTGACTATTATGCAAAGAATCCCCGTGAAATGAACCAATGCATCTGTGAGAATAAAAGAAGGATGTGAAAAGAATACAATAGATCAAATTCCAATATTTTCTCCAAGTCATGGGATTTTTAAAAATGCCTTTTGCCTTCAATGCAATAATGTACCATTAAATGACACTTTCCCAATTTATGAAGAAGTTGAATGTCCACCACTAAGCCTTGACTTTTTGGAGAACACGAGAAAAATGAACATAGCTGTTTTTCAAGAAGTCCTTCATCTACTTTGTAAAATAAAGTACACATATTATCCTCTTAAAAACAAGAAGAATTGTCAACAAGCAACTTCAGTGACAGCGATGTTTGGCCAAATCTACTGAGCAGGTATTTGTATTGTATTGAAGACCTCGCAACGGGATATCCATCTCTGCAAGGGGAGCAGGTACTATTGCAAAGAGAGCTGGAATCCATATCAATCAGGACTATGCAGAGGAAATTCACCCAATGCATTGATCTTTGGTATCCTTTGCAGACATCTCTTTTTGCCATCTTACAATTCTGCCTCACCGCACTTACAAGAAGATGATTTTCATCCAAATATATTTTGTGCAGTGTGTGATGAGCCTACAAAGTTGAACACTTGGACATGTTTACCTGACTTTTTAATAGATAGGCAGAGATATGAATACCAAATTCCAAGTTATGTTCTCATGTTCGACTACTTTTCAAAGAAAAACTCCCCAAGTAGAATTATACCAGTAAAGGCTGAAGGTAAATCAAATGCATCAAAAACTATGTTTAAAACCAAAGAGGTTGAACTTCTAAAAAAAAATAACTCAACTCCATATTACAGTGTCTCAGTTGTCGTGAATCAGTCTTATATATCTGAGCAAAATATTTCTGAAGCTTTTTCCTATTTCAAGGAGATTCTTCACAGAACGGCCCGTTATGATTTTGAGGTTTATTCAAACTTCCAAACTAACTGTAGCGAAGCCATCATTTACCAAAGAAAATTTACTCAGGGTAGTTACACCTGTTTTGTTGCCATATTAGAAAAGGACACAAAGCATAATTATTTTGGCGGCCTAGATCAGATGTTTACCTCCGTGAAGTCAAAAAGTTGGGTTGAAACTATTGAAATTTACAATTTCAACATATCTCATGTTGATAGCGCAGCAATTTTGAATGACTTCTCCCCTGTTAAAATTGAAATTTATGATCACAAATATGTCAGAACTATTGCTGGATACAAGATCTTTGAGTTGAAAGATATAATGGCAGGCATTGTGGTTCAAAACAAATATATCAATATGGAACAAACTAAATTAAATGCATTTGCCTTAGCTCAGAATTTCATAGAGAAGCCAACCTCCATACGCAGTGAAATTGAAGCCATCATCTCCGTGACATGCAGTGTATTCTCAATGGTGTCATTGATATTGACTTTCCTTCTGAACAGTTGTGTTGAATCTCTTCAGACCAAGTCAACCCCAGTAATCCTCAACCTCTGTGCAGCTATCTTCTTTGGGCAAGCCTTGTTTCTGGTTAGTATACATGCATCTGCATCACTTATCAATCAACTGACATGTAAATTATCTCCCCATTTGATAAGATTTGCAAGCAATAGTCCCTGGAGCCAAATTAAATTTTTTGCTGACATGATGGTGCATAGGATTCCCCTGTTCACTTTGTTCAGACATTCTCGTACTTTTTTTGCAAGGGTTAGGCATATTTTAACTTCAAACTTATATCAGTTTTTCAACTTTCGTTTAACTTTTTAGAAAGATATAGTGGTTTCAGTTTCTCAACATACACTATTCACAGCAAATGTCAGTGTCAATATAAACATTCATAATGATATTTATTGATATTGATTCACAGGAAGTATACAGATAAAGAATATTGGTCTGTGTTTCAGGTTAGTGGAATCACAGACATTGAAGAAATTCCTTGTCGCATCATTGGCGCTCTTCTCCATTACTCCTGGATGACGTGTTTCATTGTGATGACTTGCATTGCACTCGACATTCTTCTCATCTTCAATAATTTTTGTACATCATGGTACATGGAAGTGCAGAACAGCAAGAAAATCTACATCAGTTGGCTGGTCAGTGCTGTGTATGTAGGGTGCTGTGTCACCGTGGACTTGTTCGTTGATGTTGACTTCAACTACGGATCCGACCAGGGTTTATGCTTCATACAACCAGCCTTCTACTTTCTGGTTCTTTTCGTCATTCCCGTCTTTGCACTTGTTGGTTTCAACTTCTTCTGTTTCATAATAAGCATCAGTTCCATCTACTGCTCCATGTCAAATGCCAGTACAGCGTCTCAGAAGGAAAAGATTCTCATATTCTGGAAGATCTCCAGTCTGGTTGGAGTGACCTGGATCCTGGGAATACTACCTTAGTTCTTTGGAATAAAGGAACTGTGGTATCCATTTTTGATTGCCAACTCACTGCAGGGAGTCTGTGTGTTTTTTTCATTTGGTATAAATAGAAAAGCGCGTATTGTTATTTTCAACATTTTTACTCAAAGCAGTGATGATAATTTGGCACAAAGATCTGGATGAAATGAAGAGCGATTTTAATTATGAAAATTTTTCATGCACAGTGCTGTGCTTTATGCCTCAAATGGAATCTCCAAAAGTGAAAAGTGTCGGTAAACCTCCGCAGGGCTACAGACTGTAGATTACAGTTACAGTTTTAATTACCACACCATTCCAGGGTGCCAGTATCATTTCCAACTTGCTAGGATAGGATAGGATAGGATATAACTTTATTGAGTCCCACCAGGGGTAATTTTGGTAAGGGTAAAAAAGTAAAAAATAAGCTGGAGCTAGTTGCGTGTGCGTGTCGCCGTTGGTACAGCGCCACCTATATAGTATTTCGCTTAATCTCAAGTTATATTACCAACACCTTTTACTAGAAATGTTTTTCAAAATCAAATCCAATCTATGGCACAGCAAAAAGAATTCATAGATGAATCTGTTCAGAGCAGTCTGTTAGTGCAATGTAATTCCCTAAGAACTTATATTTGTACTGGAAATGCCTATCATAGTACAATTCGATCCACTATCTGGACAATCGTTTTGTAAGTGAAAAATACAAAAAAATGACATTGTCAGTTTTTTTGTAACTATACAACTTAACTCAATTAAAGTTTACAAAGTACTGTATGTATTTATTGATATATATTTTGATTAAATAAAAGCATGCTACATAACACTAAATTTTCAATTTTTTTTACTGGTAATTGGCCTATGTGCAATTAGTTAACAATTCAGTGTATATTCAGTTATTGCCGCCAATATATATTACTGATAGGACTTGTGTGGTAAGAACGCTCAGGTCATAAGCATTCCACAGACAGGTTTTTTTGTAGGGCGCGCGATATTTTTCCCAAATCCAACATTAATTCTGTTTTGAACACATAGCATCTTCAGGATAAAAAGGTAAAATTTTCATGAGACTGGATGAATTTCAACCATAAAATGCTGATATGATTATTGTGTCAAGTCAGTCACATGATATCGTGATAAATACAGTATTACACATTAAAAGGATTTTATTTATGACATTCGTGAGACAAAGTGAGTCCAACTACTGCAAAACTGCCCATTTAAGTGATTGAATAAATTTATTGGATTTATTGGATTCTTGTGATATACAAGAACTAATTCATTTTAAATTTGATCCAACTTGACTTGTGTTGTGCTGGTATACCCCAGATCAGCTGGGGCAGCTCAACCACCATCTTTTGTGGAGGGAGCTGCACCTTTTTATTTTTGGTGACCGCCATATGATGATGAGACGAGAAGACTAGGAGTCTGGAACATACCCTATTAATTCAGGGATGCCCAGGGTCTTTCAGCTGCCCCAGAATGGAGAACTGGATACAACCCGCCTCCATTTAATGTCCAATGGGCTTGAACTAAAAAGCATTCTTGACCGTTAGGCCATTGGGGCCCTTGCCTTTAAATGTATCATCACCTTTCAGATCTTATCTGTGTCCTTGTTCACATTTGAATGACTTGTCAGACACTTTCAAGGTTGTTGGTGTTGTGTCAAAGGCTATGATGGATTCCGGAGACAGCGAAACAGAGGAGGAGGGGAGCCCAGTAATACTTCAAATTCCATATTCGCACAACACCAACGACAACAGCAAAGTGTCAACAATCTTGAAAGTGCCACACAAGTCATTCTCATGTGAACAAAGACCTAGGCTTAGATATAAGACGTCAGAATAATTTCATATGTGCCTACTAGGTGCTCTGGAATGATTAATTTTCATTTTCAATTCGCAAACTGGCTCTGCCAAGTCATTGGCAGTTTTCTGTCGGTCTCCTAACTTTCTTATTTGATGAAGTACCTTATGTCATTTAATTTGTTTGTTTATTGTCACCTATGCTGCCAGAACTGACTACGCATAACTGACACAAACAAAACATCTTTAAGCCGGCGAAGTTAAAAGTTAATTTTGAAACTGTTTGGACTGCCAAAATCTGAAAACATCCATAAGACTTCTGCTGAAATAAAATTTAGATATATATGAAAAGTGTTAATTATAAAAACACATTACTGTCATGTCTTTCTTCCTTTCATGAATGATAAGCAGACATAGTTGACAAGATAAGAAGTTGAACAAAATTGCCCGATGTTTGGCAAAAATAAATCAATAACAATCTCTTTATAGGTAAATCCATGATGGCATGCCAGCGGTCGATAAGTCCTCCTTCTTGTGTGCAGGTATCTAGTTTACCTGTGCCAAATAGCATGCAAAATAGCATGCAAGATAGCATGGGACAAGTAGACTAGGGGAAGGGCATGAATATGTCTGTTTGTTTTTTAAGGTAAAGTTTGTCATGCTGAACGGAGGATGATATTGTAATGATGAATATGTAGATCTTCTCCTCTAATCCATCTTGTTCAAATATATGGACAGACTTGATTTCCTCGGAAGGATAGTTTTTACCACAGATGGTATCAAACGAGGTCATGTCAAATGTATCAACTACAGTCAGACCAAAAATTATTCAGTAATTCGCTGTTTTTTTGTTATTATTTTGAAGGAATTACAAAGTTAGCAATGACACATGCAATCAAAAACATCCTAATTCATAAGTCTTAAATGTAACATGTCCAAAGCAAATGTATTGTAATTTGGCAAAAAACAACTTTTGTTGATTTCAGGAACAAAAAATTATTCAGACACTCTGACAAAGTTGTGGAAGTGAAATATTTATTAGTACATGTATTTATCCCAAATACTCTTCATATACTACCTCAGTACCATTATGATTACACTGAATGACAGATGTGACCATCCATTGATAGAATTCTAAAGGATAAATATTGGAGATAACACCTATATTTTAAATCTCGGATATGCTTGGTATTGGTTTGAATTGCTTCACAGGTTATCTTAGAATTGTATTTCTAAAACTTTGAGTGAAAATATGAAACATTGGAGGCTATATGTTAAGTTCATAAGCGCTTCTGTACTAATTTGTACAATCCCCTCCTCCCCTAAAAAAAACATGTCCATGTTGCACCGAAGTCCAACAAATTTTCAGAAACCAGATTCATTATCAAGTTTTATGCCATGCATGGTGTGAATGGCAACTGAATGGGATGTTTTTAACTTATTGTAAGAAAGGGTCGAAAAGGGGTTTGTTGTTCCTCAATGCCATTCCAATGGAGATTGCTCTGTGAAAGCACAGGACTGTTTTAGGTTAGCTTGTAAATTGCTAACAACCTGTGTGAAATGGCTTTCCTGATTGCGGTAGAGTTTTAAAACAACCTCAAGAATTAAGGGCTTTAAGGCTATTAAACTTTATCTTTTAAGCAATCTGATGGATTTCAGTGGCACAATGGGCAAGCATTCAGAGAGCAGTTGGTGTAAAATAGCAAAGCAAAATTTTTGGCTGCATGAAATTTTTCGAGTAAGCTTGTCTTTCAGTTTTATTTTACTAAAACAGTAAGACAACAGTCATTTTGTGATATTCTGAAATATTTCCAATTGATAAAGTTCTGACAGATATCAGTCACATCCGTTACGAAAATGTGATAAACTGGACCTGTTTGTTTACCTCAAATATTTGTCCTAATTTTCTTGACAGATGACCACACATGTCATTCAATGCAGTCACAATGGTCCCTTGGTAGTTTATGAAAAGTATGTGGGATAAATATTAATAAACTTTAAATAAAGAGTTAACTTTCTACAACTTAGAAAGTAGCTATTTCCAGGTTTCTTGCCAATTTGCAATCAATTATTTTGGAAAAGTTACACTGAATGTTTTTGATTGCATATTTGATCGCTTACCTGATAATTCCTTCAAAATAATAACAAAACAGCTAGTGTCTGAATAATTGTTCGTCATACTGTGTAACCCTACTGGTAAGGTTACAGTGCTGCCTGTAAGTAAGTGAAACGCATGATATTGTGCATTGCATAAGGCTGATATGTGAGGCATGTGAGGACAACAATGGCAGACAATTTTCTTTGCTGTAGTCAGAGTTAGTGTAGCAAACAGCATAGCTTTGCTAGCATATTTTTAGCAGACAGCATGGATCTATAAATAGCTTAGCCCAGTTCATGCTCCACTGCTCAGGCTGCTGCACATGCTCAGTGCCAATTAAGCATGACAAATTTCAATTCAAATTGAGTGGGCAGTTAGACACCAAGGTGACAACATCTATGTTATAGCAGTTTAAGCTACAAAATGGTATGTAAACTTTTATATGGCTATTTTCTAGGTATAATATTGCTTTTCATTTCTGGATGTCTTAATTGTATATATCTCTAAATGATTGCTTGTCTAATTATGTGGATTTAATAGATTGCTATTGTGTATCTCTAACATTAACTGTTTATCAGTGTTTGCCTGTCACATAAGCTCTAAGTTGTATAATCCTTAAATTGTTTGTGTATTGTTGTTTCACATTAATTGCTCTGTGATCTAGATCTGATGTTGTATATATTTTGAACAGCTGATATCTCAGAATACACAAGTTTGATAGAAGGTTTATTTTAAATAATTCTTTATTATAGGACAACCAATAAGGACAATACAGTTGACAAAATGACAACCTGGATTCCCGATGTAGTTGCTACTGTTGTAAACTTAAACAGGAACATAAGTTACGCAGCAGCAAACCCTCAGCATCTGACACACTTCAAAATTCACTTTGACCTTTCAGTTTTATAGACTTGATCTTGCCTCTCACAGTCCTGAGGGACCATTTTTGCTTCTAGACTCTGACAGACCTCAGAGCCTCACTCTTCGCACCTCTTGCCTCTCACAGACCTGAGAGACTTACTACTTTTGCCTCTAAACTCTGACAGACCTCAGAGCCTCACTCTTCTCACCTCTTGCCTCTCACAGACCTGAGAGACTCTTTACTTTTGCCTCCAAACTCTGACAGACCTCAGAGCCTCACTCTTCTCACCTCTTGCCTCTCACAGACCTGAGAGATTCTTTACTTTTGCCTCTAAACTCTGACAGACCTCAGAGCCTCACTCTTCTCACCTCTTGCCTCTCACAGACCTGAGAGACTCATTACTTTTGCCTCTAAACTCTGACAGACCTCAGTGCCTCACTCTTCTCACCTCTTGCCTCTCACAGACCTGAGAGACTCATTGCTTTTGCCTCTAAACTCTGATAGACCTCAGAGCCTCACTCTTCTCGACGCTTGCCTCTCACAGACCTGAGAGACTCGCTGCTTTTGCCTCTAGACTCTGACAGACCTCAGAGCCTCACTCTTCTCGACGCTTGCCTCTCACAGACCTGAGAGACTCGCTGCTTTTGCCTCTAGACTCTGACAGACCTCAGAGCCTCACTCTTCTCACCTCTTGCCTCTCACAGACCTGAGAGACTCGCTGCTTTTGCCTCTAAACTCAGACAGACCTCAAAGCCTCACTCTTCTCACCTCTTGCCTCTCACAGACCTGAGAGACTCGCAGCTTTTGCCTCTAAACTCTGACAGACCTCAGAGCCTCACTCTTCTCAACTCTTGCCTCTCACAGACCTGAGAGACTCGCTGCTTTTGCCTCTAAACTCGGACAGACCTCAGAGCCTCACTCTTCTCACCTCTTGCCTCTCACAGACCTGAGAGACTCGCTGCTTTTGCCTCTAAACTCAGACAGACCTCAAAGCCTCACTCTTCTCACCTCTTGCCTCTCACAGACCTGAGAGACTCGCAGCTTTTGCCTCTAAACTCTGACAGACCTCAGAGCCTCACTCTTCTCAACTCTTGCCTCTCACAGACCTGAGAGACTCGCTGCTTTTGCCTCTAAACTCGGACAGACCTCAGAGCCTCACTCTTCTCACCTCTTGCCTCTCACAGACCTGAGAGACTCTTTACTTTTGCTTCTAAACTCTGACAGACCTCAGAGCATCACTCTTCTCACCTCTTGCCTCTCACAGACCTGAGAGACTCGCTGCTTTTGCCTCTAAACTTTGACAGACCTCAGAGCCTCACTCTTCTCGACGCTTGCCTCTCACAGACCTGAGAGGCTCACAACTACAGCCAGTGTTTCACAAAGACCTGTGAAGCATAATAGCAACCGTTGTTCACTAAGACTTCTGACGCATCATAGTCACATCATAATGTCAAATAAAGCAAAGTTATACTCTGATGTCCTGCGTATTGGGTTAAAAGAATCAAATAAGACACTCCCACTGGCAAGGTTTCAGAACCGAAATAGCTCTGGTAGCAATAACTCAATCAAACTTGCAAACAGATTTGACATCCTTTCAGAATCTGTGGAACTTGCCAATTCGTCGAACAATCATCCGTCAAACAATATTTTAAGAGCCTGCGTGTGGAATGCCCAAAGTCTTAGACAAAAAACCCAAACAGTAAATGATTTTAGAAATGAATTTAACTTGGATATTTTCCTCTTCACTGAAACATGGCTGAAAGCTGATGATAAAGTTGAAATTGGTGAACTAGAAAGAAATGGTCAATGCTACTTTCTGAGCTCACCCCGAGAAAGCAGACAAGGTGGTGGAGTTGGCTGCATTGTCAAATCTGGTCCGCACGCAATTAAAATGGAAAGTGTGAAGACAAGGACTTTTGAACATATGGTAGTCCAAGTAAAATTGAGTGGAAAAATTCTGACAATTCTTCTGGTATATCACCCCGAACCCTCAAACCAAAATAAGTACAGCTTGACCGAGTTCTACAAAGAATTCACAAATTTTATCGCAAGTTATCAGACATGTCACAATGAACTCATCATAACAGGTGACTTCAACTTTCACATGAATAAACAAGATGATAGCAGAGCAACTCAATTTGCGAATATCTTAGAAATGTTCAACCTTGAACAACATGTTACATCTCCAACTCACAAAAGTGGAAACACTCTGGACCTGGTTATAACCCGTAAAAATTCCAGTCTCAAAGATTGTGTTGTGAGCGACCTGCTTTCAGATCACAATTGCGTCCTTTTCGACATAGAATTGGCCAAAGGCAAGAATCCAAAAAAGAAAATAGCATTTCGAAAAACGAAGGACATCAATGTATCTCAATTTAAGAATGATATCCGTCTTCATCTTGCTCAGAATGGTCCACAACAACAAATGTCTGATGATTTGAGCAGTCTTGTGTCCCTGTACAACTCAACCAAAAAGGTCCTGGACAAACACGCACCTATAAAGATCAAACAAGTAACACTTCGGAAACCAACACCTTTCACAAATGCTGATATCAAGAATCTCAAGACCAGCAAAAGAAAGGCAGAAAGAAAATGGAGACATACTCGACTTCAGGCACACTGGGATATGTTCAAGGATAAAAGAAATGAGCTAAATGAGAAGCTCAATCAACTAAAAACAGATGAGCTTAAGACAAAGATTGAAAAAACAAAGGGCAACTCAAAGGCTATGTTTAAGATCCTCAATTCTAGTCTAAACAGAAAACAAGATTTACCACTGCCACATCATGTCAATGAAGCAGATCTAGCAGACGATTTCAACAAATTCTTTGATGACAAAATCAAGAAAATAAGATCAAAATTAGACACAAACAACAACAGTGCTGAAAATGATGTTGAGACTTATTCTGGTCAAAAACTAAGTCAATTCAAAACACTCTCGGAGACTGAGATTAAAAATATCATCACTGATATGCCTGTCAAGCACTGTAACCTAGACCCGATACCAACATGGCTACTGCTGGAATGCATCGATGAGTTTCTCCCTATCATGACTAAAATAGTCAATATATCACTCAGACAAGGGGAAATGCCTAGTGACCTGAAACATGCTCTGGTAAAACCGCTTCTCAAGAAAAACGGCCTTGATCTTATTAAGAAAAATTACAGACCAGTTTCAAACCTATCCTTTCTGAGTAAAGTCATTGAGGGTGCTGTCATCAAACAATTCACCAATCACCTCACACTAAACAACCTGAATGATGAAAAACAGTCTGCATACAAGCAAAATTTCAGTACTGAAACTCTATTGACAAAGATTCACAATGATGTCATCTTGAACATGAGCCGCGGTGAAGTTACGATGCTGGTACTATTAGACTTATCTGCAGCATTTGATACAATTGATCATGACATCCTTCTGAAAAGGTTGAGAAACAAATATGGCATTGACGGCTTTGCTTTAAATTGGTTCAAATCATACATCACCAACAGATCTCAGTCTGTACAAATAAATGACACAGAATCAAACAAACTGCCTCTAAAATATGGTGTCCCTCAAGGATCAAAACTTGGCCCGATCTTATTCAATTTCTACATTGCCCCAATAAGTCAAGTAGCTGAACAAAATGAAGTTGATGATCAAAAGTATGCTGACGATGAACAACTTTTCTTCTCCTTCAAGCCGAATTTTCTTGATGAGGAAAATGCAACAAAGAAAATGGAAAAGTGCATCACAGAAATACGAAATTTTCTTCACGAAAACAAGCTCTGTAACAATGGCGAAAAGACAGAGTTACTTCTGATTGGCTCACCATTTCAACTCAAGAAACTTAACGTGTCGTCAATCAGTGTGGATAATGTTGAAATCAAGGCGACAGACTATGCCAGAAATTTAGGTGTATTCTTTGATAAACACATGTCAATGCACAAGCAAGTAAACAAAATGTGTCAAAATGCTTATTATAACCTTCGAAACATCTCAAAACTCCGTAAGTCACTTAGCAAAGAGTCAATCAAAACAGCTGTCAATGCATTGGTCACTCCTCATTTAGACTATGGCAATGGGTTGCTCTATGGTTCATCCAAACAAGTGATAAATAAACTCCAGGTGGCTCAAAACTCTGCTGTACGTCTAATTGAAGGACTAAAAAGACAAGAAAAAGTTAGTCATTTTAGGAAAGAGTTACATTGGCTTCCAATCCCTGCAAGGATCCAATTCAAACTTATGACATCCACATGGAAAGTGGTGAATAATCAAGCACCTCAATATCTCAAAAGTCTTATTCGGCTCAAACCTGAAAATGACGTGAACCTCCGCAGCAATGGCAAACTGCTCTTAGAGGTACCTGCCATACGAAATCAAAACAAGTTTGAAGATAGAGCCTTCTCCTATTCATCGCCAACACTTTGGAATGGTCTACCAGAAAATGTACGCAAATCAAAAACACTAGATAACTTCAAGAAGCGATTAAAAACATATCTTTTTGAAAAATACTACAGAAATATTGGCTGATCTGACCAAGCGCTAATGAGCAGTTTACTGGAATTGGCGCTATATAAATACTTAATATTATTATTATTATAAGTAAATTATTGTGATTTTAGAAATTAATATGTAAGATGTTTATAATTGATAATTTGGTTATTTTTACTGTATACATTCGGTGTAGAATTATGTGTATTGGGATGCATTCATTTATCTAATTCATTTTGCTCATGCATATTAACTGTATATTTAAGCATTGTTATTTTACAAATATATTTACATGATTGATATTGATTTATTTGATGTTTGATGGCTTGATTTTATGACCTATTTAGTACTTAAGATTTATTACTTTTTATTACTTGAGATGTATTAACATGTATTACTTAAGATTTAATCATAACATTTAATTATAAGATAACTTACATGCATGTTGGTTTTGGTTTAGTACTTTTAAGGTGTTTGTTTTTATGTTTACTTATAGATTCACCGACTTTATTGACACAACTTGATTGATACGATACGATTCATTGATACGATATATACGTCGCGTTGAATAAATGGCAATTTATACTACTTCGGCGTCGGGTCTTCCATAGTTAGGTATGGGTCAAAGTCTTTGATAAGTAAGTGAACCACCCTTCCCTATTAAATAAAATTTGCCCTTTGTTTCACATACTTATCAAAGACTTTGACCCATACCTACCTCCAACTACAGCAAAGAAAATTTGCTGCCATTGTTATCCGACATGCCTCACATATCGGCCTTTATGACCCAATATGTTTTTCTCTCATCGGAAGAGCATTCATGCTTCAACAAGCAGTTTTGCTGAGGATGCACCATGCAGGCAGGTTAGTAGATACATTGTACCCTGGTAGACAATGAAAAGAAATAGTCATGTATACAATGTAAGCCTCCAACACAGGCAGTCACCTGGACTGGCTGTACAGTCTGTTCAAAATTATCTATACTAAATACCAATTGACTAATACAGGAGTGTGCGGGTGCCTCCAATAAGGTTTCCTGTTCCCAGTGGTCAAGTAATTTTGTAACATGAGTTTTGATAATCAAAAATGGTTATCTAACTCATGTTCAGGGGTGGACTGGCCTATTTGGCAAAGTGGCAACTGCCACGGGCCCATACTCTCGGGAGGGGGGGGGGGGAGCATGTCAAAAATTAAAATTTTAAGAAAAGAGCAAAATTTTGCTATCAGCTTCATGATTGTGTATTGCAACTACACTAACTGAAAAGGACAAAACCCTCTCAGATGGAGGCCCCCACCCTCATATTAACAATTTTCCATATTAGGCCTCTGGTATTTTCCTTTTTTGATATTGAATAATGCTGAAGATAGGGACATAGGGGCCTGTTGACTAATTATTTTGCCATGGGCCCTAAGACAAGGTTCAAGCTTTGAGTCACAAATTTGTGACATTTGACTGAAAAAAATCCTGAAGGCTCATTTTTCATTTTCTGAACAAGGTTTTAAACTTACCTTCTGGCAAAAATTGTCTACTTTCCAATGAAGGCATCAGAAATGACGCGATCTCATCCATTTGTCATGTTTTTGGGCAAAATATGTTATGTCTGAAAACAGGCAAAAATGCACATTTTAGGGTGACAAAATTGTTCAGTGTCAAATGTAAGGGGCTATAGCTTGGAAAGTAACACTTCTATATAATTTATTTCACCTTGACATAATTCCCTATATTGTTTGCTTATAATTACATGCAAATTTGAGATATTTCAGCTAAACGTATACTCACACTACCAGGATATTCTACTAAACGTCAGGTGACAATTTTTTTGAGAGTTTTGCAGATTGAGGTAAAGCTGCTGACTTTGATAGCACACTGTGTTGTCATTTTTTGCAATAGAAATTTTTACGATACATCAATATCTTGCAAATTTAATATAGAACACGATAGTACCAAGAATTGGGACGCTACAAATATCTGCATTTTCTAACTTATGTCTGCTTAATTTTGAAAAGCTGAAAAAAATACCTGGCGAAGCAAAAAAAAACCCAGTCTCTTGCAATTTTTGTTGGAAAGTCACCAAAATCGAACTTGATATGCCCAGATATATTGGCTACAACAAGTTTATGTTTAAAAAGTTCAATATGAGGCCAGTGGATAGCTTGAGTTTTTTTTTTTTTTTTTTGTAAAGGATTTTAGCCATCTATGGCTCAGTTGGTTATGCAAGGGCAATATAACATAGGCATGATTGACCTAATATATGTTTGTAAGTCATGACAATTACTTTTGACACTGGCTGGTCATTATTGCAGTCTTCTCTTACCTCCATTCTATATTTCAGAGTCGCTGTCTTGGACAGCCATGCCAAAAATCACTTTGCTTTGGAACTGTGTTAGGCTTATTTGTTGACAAAAATTGAGTACTACTGAGATATATGCAGTAAAAGTGAGAAATATTCCAAAAAATGCTAGGTTCCAATTGACAAGTTAAAAAAAAATCATAGAATGAAAACGGTGAGACATTTTGTATTTCCGACTTCAGATTCAGATTCCTGGGGAAATTTTACAAAAGACCGAAATTCAAAAATAAAATTTTGGACCAAAATGTCACAAATATGTGACTCAAATCTTGAACCTTGTCCTAAATGCCGCCAGTCAGCCCCTGCCCGCAGCAATGAAATAGACACCTGTTGGTTCCTATCTAGCTGGATTGTTGGTATTGTTGAGTGTTACACACACCATGAAAGTTGACCCCACCTCTAGAAGAAACATGAGGCCCGGGTTCAATAATAACGATGTTTATTTCTTTATATATATAGTATTATATACAGTGTAGCGCATCTAGAAGTGCTGTACATTCATAAGTCTTGAATAAGTATCACAGTAACATCAAGGTCGAAATAGGAGGTAAAAGTAAAATAAAACTGAATTAGTAATACAATCAAGTAACTGAAGTAATTAGTGTCTTAATTGTCCCAATCTTTACCAGGAATGGGAAGCGTTTTGAAAATTTGACCGATGCGATAAGACATTTTCGAATTAGCATAATATATGAGACACCTAAATTAAGTACGTTTCTGGTTAAACAACTCAATTTATTTGAGCTTCATTAATGTTTGACAAACTTCTCTCTTGTGTTTAAATGTGAAACCACAACCTCATGGTAAGATTCATCAAGTGAGAGAACTTTTGAGGACACCTTTTTCCCTGACATCAGCAACATAAGCCTCTCAGGCAGAAATTGAATTTTCCTTTTCACATGACATCAGCAAAGATGACCGCATAGTGACCACGCTTTCTAATAATAACTTCCAAGGGGTTTACATGCAATGCAAATAAGATAGGACCAAGAATGGATCCCTGTTGGACCCTATCCTTTAATGTCCTGGCTTGTGACATGATCGACCCATTCACAACGATGTATTATGTTCTGCATATTAAAATTGGAAACCATTCAAAAACATTTCCTTCGAAGTCAAAGTGAATTCGGAGTCTTTCAAGAAAGATATTGCGGTTGATGGTTTCAAAGGCCGCTGACATCCTTTTGCACATCAAGAGAAAGCATTATGTAATTGTAAAAATACATCTAGTGTCAATATAGATCTTATAAGTCTCTCTAAATGGATATGTATATCTTTTTTTGGTATTTTCTTGTCTTTGGAACTCCTCTGTATTTGGTATTTTCGTCCCTAACTTAACTTTGAAGACAAATATTGCAATAATTGAATGGCAATCTAACTTCAGAGTCTACTATTTGTATCAGAAGCAGTTAGGTGTCATTAGGGCTTTTGAAAAGCCAACTAAGGTTCTGCTTGACAAGTAATGCCTCTCTTCCAATGGTAGCCACGTCCAGAAGGAATATTCCCAAAGTGATCAAGCAGAAAATACTTATTGCCATAGCACCCAGGCTGGCTGAGCCTGTAGATTCTTTTGGTTCTCCCAAGTCAGTGTTACCACCATTAGCTGAAAAGACAAACAGGGGTCTGTATAAACTCACTATACAGTTTGATAAAAGAATATTGTTGATTATTCAAAGTCAAGTAACAATAAGTCAATAAGGGCTGATTTCACCAACATAGCTAAGACCAGGCTGAAGGTTAAAAGTGGCTACTAGGAGGTGCTGCCATTTTATCACTGAAATGGACCCTACACTTCAAACTTGGAACTTCTTAGTCCTGGTATAAGGCTTACGCCTGGCTTAACTTTGTCATTGAAACCGGACCTGAAAGATAAATCAGATCACGAAAGGTTACAACAGCAGCCCATACTTACATTTGCATGACTTGAAAGGGGGGTACCAGAATTTGTTATAGAAGCATCTGGTTATATGTTTGCTCTTTCCGTCAGTAAAATTATAACCTTGACTGCATCTGTATTCAACAGTGTTGAATATGGTGTTGTCGGTGGAATTGAAATCATAAGTATCCCATGTTGGAAGTTGTACACATTTTATCACTGAAAATAAAAACCAAGAAATTAAATGACGAGAACTTTTTTATTTAAAGCAGTTTTTCACTTATTGGAAAAGAGATAGGACAACTTTGCAATGGAATTTGTGTTTTGAGTGTCTGTGTCACCCTCTACGGTCACTTTGTGTGAAAATGCCAGTCAGTATGTAAATGTTTTTTTTTCTTTTGTCTTTTTATGTCTCTCCTTCTATTCTACTTCTTTTTCTGTATATTATAATTAAGTATCACATCATGTTTAAGGTCTCATTAATTAATGTATATAAATTTCTATGGTGGCCCCTCGATAGCAGCAGCAGGTAGCCTTAGAGGGGTCTCCAATGTTCTTATTAAATGTAAATAATAAGACAAATAAATTATTTTGAATCTTGAATCTTGAGTGTCATGAGGCTGGTGATGATGTGTCATGATCACACCAACGAGTTGAATCAGCATTTTAGCATGAGGAGACAAATGCAGCTTGTTGATGATTTACAAACATAAAAATTAAATATATATGATTATTACCATCACAGCCAGTGATGTGCTCTGACCACTTGGTGGTCCCAAGGCACTCCACCACCTTGACCGCAGTGTGGTCAGGAAAAGAAAATCCATCTTTGCAGGAATATTTGACGAGACTACCGTAAGTGTTGGCTGTCGTGGCATAAGTACAGTAAGGGACTGGTCTGATGGCTGGACATTCAAGAACTGAAAGAAAAAGGCACAAATTACAGTGGCTGATCCTGATAGTATTGCCTAATTAGGTGCTTACTGGCATTTGTAGGACTGCCTTGTTCAACCCGTTGTTGTGTATTTTCTTCAAAATTATACTTTTCATCTAAATTGTCAGTGCCCCTTTCCGAATCCGTTACTTCATCATTTCATGTAAGAAGAGGATCAAGAAAATTACCAGAAACGCGTCATATTGATGAATAAAATTAACTGATGTGGTTGCTAAGTATTAGTTAGACACCGATTTGGAGGGTTCTAACTGACAAAAATGCATGTTAGAACCTGACAAAGAGGTGTCTAACTGACTAGGACATCATACGCTTCTTCTATTATATATTTTAACTTAAAATTTTTGGAAAATAAACAATAATCTAATTGTTTGTTTGCTGTTGTAAACAGCGTTAATCCCTAGCCGGGCGCTAACATACAAAATCGTCAGTTAGATACCAGCTTATCCAATGGTATAAGTATCTTGGTGATGTCTAAACAAAAACTTGAACAGCTACAATACCTAGAAGGACAAACGAGATTTTTACAGCTTGCTATTTCCTTATGTAATATGTATCATTAATTTTATCAAGTGAGGGATGTCCAATGAACTTACCGACACAAGAGTGGTTTAGTGGTATACTCCATTCCCCATTATCTGTACATTCAGTCGTCATGTTCAACTTCCCAGTATTTAACATGAATCCTGACGAGCACTTCACGACTGCTTTAGCTCCATAAGCATTACTTACCACGCCCCCTTCATACTCTATCAACATCCGGTAGGACGTTTTGTTAAGGAGAGGACACTGGACCTCTGGAAAAAGTTCAGGGTATAGTATTTAACAATTGACAATAAGGGACTTTCATTTTAGAAATAAGCATACATAACACAAACATATATATCTAGAATCATCCTTTGCTGGTGACACCTATTGCTGTATACATGCCATGCATATATAATATCAAAAAGAATGAGGACATTTACGGAGATAAATTAAGTACTGCGAGATTAAATGGAAAATAAAAGATAATCACATTAAATATATTTTTATTTTAGCATGAATTTTAACATTGCAAAATTAATGAATGAAGTATACATAGTATCTTACTTGCACAAGGAGGAGGGTACACAGACCAATTCCCATTACAAGTTGACTGTTTCGCACGACTTTTGTCCGGATACTCGTGGCCCTTCAAACAACTTATTCGGGCTACCGTGTCAGGTTCTGCCAACCGCGTATTGGCATAGGTGTTATTTGGAGTGGGTACGGGTGGACACCGGTGATCTGCATAAAAAGTACAGAGTAGATTTTTTTTTTTGTCTGGGGCTGGTATGTTTCTAAAGGTGCTCGGTATATCAGGTGCATGTCACAGATTGTTTTTGAGTGAAAGTAGAAAATATTTTATCCGAATAGCCACTCTCCAGTGTTCTACAGAGAGACATTGATCGCGCAAAAATATTGATTTGGCTATATTCTTTAGTCAATAGAAGGGTCAGACGTTTAAGGGAATTCCGGAGTTATGTCTTACGATTGTACAAACTAACAATTATTAATATATATATAATAACACAATATTAGGTGCATCTATGGTACCCTTAAAATAAGGTACCACATGTAGGAAAATATAATAAGATTATAGCACATTACAAATATACACAGTATTTACTATTTACATACATTGATGAACATAGACCACATTGTTTTATGAAGACACAAACCTTGTTTTTTTTACTTCATATATATTTAAGACATTTTTTCCTCATGATGTATTTTATCAGATGGAAAAGTAATATATATATCTCATCCTACTCTATATTCTCCAGAAATTCTCCCTCTATTCTGCTTGAAATAGATATTGATATAGCCTCAATGACAATTTGACCTTGCCGCAACTCGGAAAGAATCTCTATTTCTCATATCATGGACTTCTCACTGCATCAAATAACCATGAATATGATATTCGACAAACTATAGCATCTATCTGAAACTATCTTTAAGAAATTATTGATATTTGAATCTTCGTGAGTGTTTAATACTGAGATAGAGTGTCGATCTGGAATAATCCTGATTAGAATTTATTGATACTTGAGTCATCACAAGTGCTAAATACCAGATATGAGATACAGTGCATATCAGAAACTATCTAGATTAGAATATTATTTATATTTGGACTTCTGCGAGTTTCCAAATAACTATGAATATTACAAAATGTAGCATCTATGGCTATCGAAAACTATCTCAATTAGAATCTATTGATATTTGAACCTTCACGAGTGTTAAATGATGAATGGCTATGAATATGAGATGGAGCATCCATCTGAAAGTATCTTGATTAGAGTATTATATTGGAACCTTCGCAATGTGTCTGTATTACAGACTGTCTGTAATATTATTGATATTTAGACCTCTCAAAATAACGATGAATATATGACAATATCGATATAGCATTTATAAAACTCTCTTCTTTAGAACCTATTGATATTTGAACCTTCATGAGTATTATGTGACAAATATGAGATCTATCTGAAAAACGCTTGATTAGAATATTATATTTGAACCTTCGCAAGTGTCTGTTATGATGCTCCAGGAACCGTTGATGAGACAAGTTGTTGAACGTAGAGTCTCCCCGAAAGGAAAGCGGAAAGTGCCATTGCAGTTGTACTTAACAGTTCTATTGTAGACATCAGAAACATAGTCGTTGTTGGCGTTTTTGATGAATGGTGGAGGGCCACAGCGGATATCTGATCAATAAAGCCAACACCGTAGACATTAATTTACGAAACCTTTTAAAATGCAATGGGCGACCATGTTTCAGAGAACAAACATCAATTAATTTTAATTATAAATCAAGTGAAAATCTCAATAATGAAAAAGAATATTGTTGGGATCATGTCTTTGATAAAGAATACATACTTTCCAAACAACTACATAAAAGGTTATTATGAAATTCACAATATGACATTACGTGTAATATCAAACAGGAAGACGCTCTAAACTAGACTAGAGTTTCCTTTCGGCTAGAACTGTCGAGATTGAATTATTATGTTTATTTTAAAAATGTAGGGTCATGTGACAAATATATGATTTTTTCTTAATATCATAGTGTGCACAGACTGGAATGGAGTCATGGGACGTCATTGAAAGTGCTTGGTAGACACTATGTTTCATGAAAGCTCCCAGACCTGCAGAAGCAAGGCTGAATATTTAATGTGATGTCTCACCTTGGCAGCTGGAAGGAACATTCACCCAGGTGGCGTTTTCTAAGCAGGTGGCGACCCCTGTATTAGACCTGAGCGCAACAAACCACTTCCCATGGCTGCAGGTATAAGTCACATTTGTCTCTATCAAAGCAAAGCCCTTTGATGCCACAGCCTCAGTAACAGTCGGAACTGGTGGACAGAATATTTCTGAAAATAAAACAACATTTCTCACACTGGCCTGATCATAGTTCTTGCTCTTGAACTACACTCTTAGCGCCCGACCTCTGGTATAGGTCCCAGAGCTACTTTCAAGTACTGATCCATACCTAATTAAATCATTAATTGCACAAAATAAGTAAAAGGCAGAGATATCACAGATTCCTTTCAGGTGGCTGTCATTCTTGAGCCTGAAAAAGGACCATTCATTGTCATCTGTAAACTAGTTTGTACCCTGAGACTATGCATATTTGTCCCACTCTAGTCTTGTCATGAGGCAAGGCAATTTCCTTCATGAAAGAACAAGCAAACTTGCTGTTATTTCAACCAGAATAAAGGGAGCAAAATATGAAATATCTCACCATGGATAAGGTTATTGATCTTCTTTCAGCGATTTGGTACAGGAAATGATATTAAAATTATAGTTTTCCATAATTGATGAGCAAACTAAACACAGTGGTTCTTTAGTTAAAGTCTAGCATTGTCCAGTTAAATGGAGAAGAAAAACCACACGAAAAAGAACGGTGAAATCAATGAAAGTGCGACACATTGAGGCTATGAATGTATCAATACAAATATGAAATGGCTTTGAATTGTGCTTGCATCAGAATCTGCATTTCTTCAGAGAATTTACGGAAATGTCATATAAATTTTTATTAATGAGAAGCTCATTGTGCTGTTGTCTATTGTACTGTTGTCTTTCATCATTGTGGAATGCAGCATGATAAGAAGTTAGAAAAGATGCATGAAAGAGCAATTCGGACTGAGTGAAATGATTTTGTAAGTCCGTACCATGAGCTGCTAAAAAGGTCAAACCGTAATTTGAAGAGAGGGAGGATGTCATGATTGAACTGAGATATATATAAAAGTTTTACATGGATTGTCGGCATCTCTTGAGGATGATATGTTTATCAGAAAAAGCTTAAATCATAACTTGAGAGATACTAACATGTTAGTGGTTCCAAACTATGAAACTTTGAAGTTTGGTTTTAATTATCTTAGAGTAAGTGGTGCTATATATGTTGAACAGAATGCCAAAAGCCATAAAAGACTCTTTGTAGTTATAAATGTAGATGTCAAGATGTGGATCATGCATAAGATGTTTCTTTTTTGCCTCTCGACAATTTTCACGTTTTAATATTTACATGCTTTTAGTAAAGTCTTACCATGTTTTAATGTTTTTAATATTTTGCGCTTGTACATGGTTTTTGTCGGAAAAAGCAGTTTTCTGGTTCTGTTTCTTGTTTTATAATTGTAATTACGACAATAAATGATAAAGTTTTCTTTATCTTTATCTTTAATCTTTATGATTTTCGACAAATAGTTTTTTGGCTCCCCGTGCTCCTATAACTACGATAACAAGTCCAACTCTTATAAAAGGACTTTTGGGAGGTAGGTAGCCGCACTGATTCTGTTGAATTGCGCCGGCTTAAATAAAATGACCATCGAAAGCAGGTTTTGCTTTGTTTTTGGAAGCCTCACCAAATTATGTAGAAGCCCCCTCAGCCCCCCCCCCCCAACGAAACAATCCTGGAGCAGCCACAGGCAGGAAAGCTAATTTCCTTTGTTTGTATCCATTGTAAAGCTCTCCTGGCAGGATTACTTCAATTTCAACTGGAATAGCAATCGCTTATTTCATGGTGAAAAAAGAAATTGAAAATGCCAATTAAATTTAGCCGAAATACGTCGATATGAATCACAAGTTTTCTGTTACTAATTGAAGCATGGAATATCTAGGCCAATCCATTAAAGCTGGGGAATGAATTACGTGTGCTTGCGACATTGTTCAAGCTTTGAGTTACAATTACGTGTCGTCAGGTGTTAAAAATTAATTGTCATATTTTGCTATGAAAATACATTCATGAAGTAGATAGCAAAAAAATTAGTATTAATAATATGAAAAAATTGATGCAAAATATTTACCCAAAAAAAGTTATTGGCAAAAAATCAGAGGAACTTTAGTCTTAAATAAAAACTCATAGAAAATGGTAAATACAACACGAATGAAGACTTTTTCTCTCAGATTCCAGTCTTTCCATATTCACCAATACTGCCCACACCATTTGATGAGGCCACATTCAATAAATTTCCGTTATTTGGCCAAGTGATGTCATCATACGATCAATAGGAAGCACAGGAGGCATCACAGGAAAAAAAATAGACAAAAAACCGTTATCAAGCAAAATCTGAACAGTTTAACATGAAGGTGTCATTCTTTTTTGTCAACAAAAATCAGCAATTCTTTTCTGTTTTTCGTCTGTTTTCCCCAAATATCGCTTAGAAAATAGGATTTTTTTACACACTGACGACAAATAAATGTAACTCGATGCTTGAACCGTGTCTAACAGATATGCACCAATATGCTCCTAGCCAGTGAGGTCATATCCCAATGGACTTGCATTGTTGTCTTCAATGACTCACTGGTGGTGAGTGTGTCATTTCCTATACTTGTCATCTTACCAAAAAAACGTTTATTCAGTCACACCATTCACCCCTGAAGTCAAAAGTTACCCAATGACAAATTGACAGTTTATTTCAATTTGAAAGATTGGGCTTGTAGTGACAGTAGTTATAAATACCTTTCAAATTTTAGTATTTTTCATAATCTTCCATTCTTCCTACTTTGTATGTGTGGCACTAAAAATGTATACAACAGTCAGTAACCCCAAAGCAGACAGTAACATGACCATGAGGAGATTGAAGAATACCACATGAGATGTTATACAGTGCTGCTTGTTTACAATGAAACAGTTGATACTTTGCCATTGGGTCAATGCTAACCATACCAAACTGGTTGTGGGACCATGGATTCTCCACCAATGAGATGAAAGTTACATGGTGACATGTGAAGCACATTGACAAGGCCATTGTATTTTCAATGGGAAGGGGGATGCACTTACCACATGTAACTGTTTGTTGCAGTAGAGCAAAGATTATAATTATCAGCCATTCATTAACCTCAAATTATGCACAAGGGTGCCGGAACAGGGGGGGCAGGGGGGCAATTGCCCCTCCTGCCCTTGGCCAGGAGGGGCAAGGGGGGCAAGGTTGCCCTTTTGATCTCCAAGAAAAAACATTATTAGGCCTTAATTTATAGTGTATTTAGGTAAAAATCTATAAGTATGTATTAAAAATTGCTATTGGCGAAACAATAAATTTTTGTCACGCGAATTAGATTTGCCCTTCCTCGACCGACCGCCCCTGCCGCCCTCGTTTCCTTCCGGCACCCTTGATTATACACAATGATGCGATAATTATGCTTTAATCTCATCGGATGAGAACACATGTAGGCCTCCACAAGCAGTTTTGTTGAGTAAATTTACCATTGACTAAATGGTAAAACATCACCAGGCATGGGCCCTGTTTCGCTTACTTATGAGCAGGACTGTAATTATTTTCTTATTGCTATCTTTGAATTAATTCTTTTTTATCAGATAATTGTATTTGAAACCTGTTTACCTTTGCAGGCTTTCAGTTTATAAGGCATCCAAGTGAATCCATGGAGGCATTTGACCGGTTTCGTTTTCTGTCCATCAGGATATCGATGACCGAGTATACAATTAATGCTGACTGTGGTCGTCACGTCTGTTGTTTGAACTACCGTAGTGGTGTTTTCGACATAGGGTGGAGCCGGGCACCGAAGACCTAATTCAAAACGAAGAAAACATAAATGTTCCAAAGTATTATGCAAAAATGTAATCAACAAAAGGTTTGCCTTTATATTTAGTACATACCACAAGATTTGATGGGAGGCATCCACGATTTCTTTATGCAGACATGTGATTGTTTGTTTCGGCCACTTGGAAAAAAGCTGTTTGTCGTTTCACACTCTAAGTCCTTCCTGACACCCTCAACTTCCGAGACTGTTTTTGCGTTGGTGGACACCGTTGTTGGACATGGCTCCTCTGCAGAAAATATAGAAATCAGCCTCTTATTATATTATCAAAAATTCAAAAACAAGAGAAAGGATATTGGCTTGCACGATTGTAATCGATTTATTTCGGCGTGGCTTTTTTTGTAAAGAAAAAATCTGATCGCAACAGTTCTATTCTTACAGGCCTGGAAAGTGGGGAAATTTTTTTTTTGTTTCGCCATTAAATGCAACCAGAACTTCAGAGTCAGGCAGCAAATGAACTGACCTTTTGCATTCTGAAAAACAACTTTGCTCCCGACTCCTCAGGTCTATTGAATTCCGTTATTTCGACTCTCTGACTTTGACCCCAACCCCATGTATGACATATCATGGAAAGTAGCAACATTCAAAAGCATGCTATTAAACCAGACACCATGCAGAAGCATTATCTTACTATGATATTAATATGAATAGTTCAAAGCATCTATTTTGTCCTGTAAATTTGTCATATTCTTATTCGGAAATAAAATTTTTGTATCTATAATGCCGGCGTTAAAATGAAAGAGAGGCATTGTGCATCACTTCCTATTGCATGTATCCATAATAGATAGGGAAAAAAACTAGTCACACCAGCATAAAACAAAATTATTCATGGTGCGCTCACAATATACATGAATCATATTGATCACCATAAGGCCGCATAAAATTGTTTTGTTTTTTGTTGTTTTTTTGCTGAAAAATGGACCGAGTGAGAAAATATTTTTATAAATTTTTTTAGTCTTCTATCTTTTGAAGCACCAAAAAATTCAGGAGAGCGTGTAAAAATATTTTCACAATTAAATAAAATTTGAAATATAAGAAAAGAAACTTGGTTTAGTTGGTTTGTCAAGATCATATACAGTTATAGATAATTCGCTGTGGCAGCTTTTAAGACAATGTGAAAATGAAGAGACATTTAAAAGAAAACTTAAGACACATGGTACGTTTATTCTCTGACGGTTTTCCCCAAACGACATTCACTAAACATTTTATTTTTAGATTTACAAATGATAATTGCTTTTACCATGTTTACATCACCACCAGTGATTAGATTTTCTTAGTGGTTTACATATCTTTTCATTTTTAAGCCTGTCTTTCATTTCATGTTGTTTAGTTCACAACTTTTTTTGATCATGACTGTGTTACGAACATAAGCGCTTTATAAATGAATAAATTATCATTCCTTTATAAAGTCAACTTGTAGTTTGTCCCAATTTTCAGTGCCATTCACTGTAAATAATGTTTTTGTTTCCTGGTATGATATTTTTATTTACTGTCAAAACAGAATAATTAATTCTTTGCATACACATATGACTGGCAACGGAAGAGAATTTCCATACCGAGTACATAAAAGTGGCTGTTAGAATTATTGATTCGAAAACACCACAGTAAAATCTATGATACCGAAGTTGCAAAAATAATGGTACTAATTGTCCTTGGGACAAAGGCAATTCAAATGGCCACAGTTTGACTATATTAGCAATTCTAAATGTACCACATCGATTATTCCATTTTAAAACTCTAATTATTAGCAACTGTAACAAATTTGCTGGTAAGATAAAAACTCATAAATTATAATTATTTATGGACGACCGACAAACAACATTGGTCAAAATATACTAAATCAATGCTGTTCTTATGCTCTTTCTATGCCAGGAAGCTTCCTTATTTAAAAGTCAACCAAACAGTATACAAAATACAAATATTAATAGTACATCTTAAAATAAAGATAGGGTTAATTTAATTTCTTTCTAAAAAAAGTATAAATCTTTTTTACAACTACAACACAAAATATATGGCCAGTTTTACACTTGCTTTGCTAGACGAATGTCAAAAATAAAACCCTTTTACAGTAGACAAATCTCAAGTGCTTACAAGAAATGCTCTTGCAGGCTGTCAGTGATGTCTGTCCGCATACTTGGCATGTCAAATGCCAATGAGTTTCATTACTGATAAAGGTTTGACTGACTCATAGCGCATACATACCATGTAATTACCAATGATCTCACAAGCTTCTCTATCCTATACTATAAGTCTGTTGTTTGCCCACATTTTCTTTTTGTATGCAAATCGCCAATTCTTCATGGATCTTGCCATGCTATACATCAATCTTCATCTTTTCAAAATCTCTACAGATTTTTCTCTTTACAGACCTATCTGTTATCTCTAACACCCTATCCCCAAAGCCTATTCACACCTCTACCTTTCTATTCACGTTGTAGTAGTAATTAATATTTAAATGGCACTGCCATGAAATTCGCGCAGCATTGTCATAGAACTACTGCATTATATTCAACTTTCCATGCAGAAGGCCATTTTATCTTTTTAAAGGATTGGGCAAATGGGCAGATAAATAAAATAGATAGATTAGATCAGATCTATAGATAAGATTAGATCGATAGACAGATAGACAGATAGATAGATAGATAGATAGATAGATAGATAGATAGATAGATAGATAGATAGATAGATAGATAGATAGATAGATAGACTGCACTGACAGCTGTGTAATTCAAATCTGTGTTAAATTTGGATCTATTATGTTAACTTGTTGATGTTACATAACTGAGATCAATAAAACAATAGCTATTCAGAGATGACTGTTTACTATTAGACTGTTACATAATTTGTTGATAGTTAATGAAGATTATGTAACCTTAAGTGTTGTTATTATTTCTTACTTGGTGAGCCTTTTAAGTCATTAACTTTTGTGTTGACTTTTAATTTTCAATCACTTCTTACAATCAGGGTATGGAAATAATTATTTCCAATGTTGATAGGCCTACACATGTTGATCTAAATCCCTGAAATATGTCATTGGGGGTTGTTATATGTCAAGACTGAAATTTTAAAGCTATTTTGGAAGCTATTTGAGGTATTTTAATTATTTACCAAACTAAACTCTGACTAAACTACTAGCTCCACTTTTATGGCAACAACACTGTAGACAGGAGGACCACACAGAATGAGCTGTCCTTGTGCTAAGTGAGCTTCGCTCATGGCTGCCTTCGGCAGCCATGCGCTGCGCTCATATAATAATAGTCATGGTTTTCCCTCGGCTCCGGAAAGGGAGGGATGGCCCAATTGACACTCTCAATGGGGGAATTATAGGCCACATAGAATTCAAAAGGAAAATGGTAAATGGACATGGAATTACAAAGTAAAATAGCCAAGGCCTTTGCCCAGCATAGAACCCCATTGAGGGACAGGCAATTACAAATTCAGTTCTAACAATTAAAACGGCACAACCTTCCTTTCACATATTTCTGTCTCCCATGCCTTCTCCACCCACTTGCTCCATATCTCCTGGGAAATTCTAATGAGTAATAAGCTTGCAAATGCACGGGGTAGTTTACAGTTCTAGCAGCAAAAACAAAACAAAAGTTGGCCATTTATTTATTGTATTGGTGGATATGGGGGGTGACTCTTTCTTTTTTTTCGGGAGGCTGGTGAGAGATTAATTTTTCCGAGAGGAAGGATAAAGTGTGTTTTTTTTAGGGGGGGGGGGGGGGGTGAGCTTGAAGGTGTGTGCTTTATTTGTTTTAATTTGGGGAAGGGGAGTTTGTAGGGGTTGAAATTTTTTTTTGGGGGGGGGGGGTGGCAGACTTTTTTTTTCAGAGAAGGGCGGGGGTTGAAAGTGCATGTTCTTTTTTTGTTGTTTTTTTGGTGGGGGTGGGTGGTTGAAACTCAAAAATAGCAATAAAGTTGGACATACTGTGTATCAATGCAACATTTTTGTTGAAGATCTAAGATCTTCAAAACATCTTACAACTATTCTCTTTGCTACATGTACGTGTGCAACATGTCAGTTCCATAAGCATGTCAGAGGAATGATCGAGTTAAAATTGTGACTCATGCAGTGCACTGCTTCTGACTTGCATGCTACCTCTTTCTATTTTCTATCATAGCAGTTATACACACCACAAGGTTCATATACACTTCATTGGGTGACCTATGAGTCAGAGAAATACAGGCTTATCTGTATACAAGTGGACCGCTGTTACATTGCCACTTCTTTTTCCAGCCTTGGCTGATCAGAACATGCTGTCATGAATGTGTTGCCACCTAGTGACTAGTGTGCTATTCCGTGAGCTCCTGCGAGCGGTTCACATCATTTCAGTCTGAGAACTCACATACAAATGTAATTTTGTGTTGAAGAGACCAGGCCTGTTTCTGAGTGTGCTGATGGCATTGTCCTTAGAGAATGTGATTGCCAAGTCTGACTCTGGTATACATCAATGTTGAATAGACATTTTGTGAATGTGTAATGAAATTGGAACTATTTCTTGGGACAGTGCTGTAGCATACAAAATCAAATTTTGTACCAGGTGGCAGCAGCATGCAGTTCTCATTTTCACTACACTGGCCTTTTTCAAAGCTTGAGATAGAAGCAACACCTCCAATGACATCATTGACACTCTAAAACAGCTGAATGTGAGGCATTTGTAAGCACTTGAGATTCGTCTACTTTAATATTCATACACATTTGTGATGTGTCGTCATTTTATCATGCTTACTGTTTAGTCATGAATATAGACATTTTCTTTTCAGGAAATGACATTTCGTTATTGATCACAGCTTTGCTTTGGTTATTAATTTTGAAAATTGATTATGCTTGCACAAAACTGGTTTATTTTACTGCTGGATATATTCATATCTCATAATATCTGATCTGAGAAATAAATGAATACAATGACAATATCATTAAATTCAATTTACTTCAAAAAGTCTTGCTGTTTCGAAACTAAGTATTTTAGGAACTTTATATCGGGCACACAATGCCACCCATGTCATTTTATATATATGACAGAAAACAGACCGATGACTACATGTATTACGATTTTGATTGCAATGATGTCAGTGTTTGTATAATCAGGATTCAAGCTTGACTATTTTGACTTGTGCAAATGCTGTAAATACGCGTAAATCAAACTGGAATCTAAAGCGATGGTAACCAAGTTCTCAATGCTATTTTAAAAACAAAGAACTGGATTAACTTTAGTGATATTGGCTCAGCCTTGGCCCAATACATTCATCAAGATATTTGGTTTAATGATGGCTTAAATTAACTCCACCTACTCTTGCATAAAGGAACGTCAGCCAACCACTTCCCATCTGGCATACATCTTGTCGAGCGAGCGTCCGTTCCATCGAAGAAACCATATCCCGGGAGACAATATACTTCAACTACCGTATTCCAGTCTCTGATGCTGGTTGACTTGATTGTTCCTGTTCCTACTTCTATGGCTGGGCACTTCACCGCTGAAAAGACCAATGCCATTATCATTTTCAGAGCTTGATCACAATTGAGCATTAAGTAGGCCTTATCACAGTAAAGGTTCCTGCATGGTGTTTGGTTAATTATTTTAGGCCTCATCAGTGACAATATCCCTTCATGACATTGTTTTTAATCTTTTGCATTTTATTGATCGATGACTTCATGCATCATTTTAAGAAAGGTGATTCTTTAATGCATATTCTAAGTTGTGTAAATAAAATAACATTTTCTCCATATACGTTTAGCCCTGGGACCCAGGGCTAATATACGACGTGTACACCATCAGTACCGAATTGTATCAACGCTTTTAAAAAAATTAACTGAGCTCATGTTACAATATATGACAAAATGTTTTGCAAGAAATCAGGTTACAAGAAAAGTTATTATAGGAGTTGACCACTTTAGAATAACCTGTGTTAAGCGTTCACACAATCCAGTACAGATTTACTTAAAAAGTATAACTTAACCAGGCAAACATTTACTGTAGACTGTTTTAAATTTATATTGTAAATCTTATGTATCTATTTGACATCTTCTGTAATACACAGCTCTCAAGAAATACAACTCAGCTTTTTTTGTGCAGTATTATAATATACTTACGACCACATTTCATGACTGGTTTGGACCACTTCCCATAATTGTCACATACTCTGGTGTAAGAATTCGTGCCGTCAGATAGGAGGTATCCACCTTTGCAAACATAGGTGATCATGCTGCCACCCACCACTCCATCGCCATACCTGAAATCACATTCAAGATTGGATCAAAATTTAATAACAACATAATATACAAAAAAATGGGCGACTAGAAATTTTGTTACTTCCTGCTTCTTTCCTACAGTACAAACTACGAAAGAGGGATTTTTGCTAACCCGAAAAAATTGTCTGAACAATTATGTCCATTAAATGAGCAGTGATAGAACCTGGCAATTACTCCTTATGATTGCAAAGGAAATATATTATCGCTTTTCAATAAAACTTATGAACTATATTGGGTTCTGTAACTCTCAATACTGGTTGTGTGAGATATGCAGATGCAATAAACTATTTCTTGATCTGCCAGTACCATTACTTTCTTCATTCTTTGCTGATGTTGTGTGTGACAATCCACATGCATCTCAAGTAAACAAAAATAAGGGGCTGCACATCCAAGCAATGCTAAGTGAAGAAAGGGGGGCACTCCCAAGAAATTCTAACCAAATTGGTTGCAGTAGTTTCTTTTTTTTCTCAGGCTCTGTTTCATCTATGACCTTCAAATTTGCACACAGTCTGGTCACTAATATCTTCTTGCATTTTCACATCCACAAGCCAGAGGTTGGTTCTCAAAATGTTGCAGGTTACTGCTGCATGGAAATTGTACTGTGTTTCCAATGATGTGGTGCCTGAATTTTGGATGCCAGTCACTATGGCCTAGTCCTGTTATTTTATAGAGTAAGACAAATAAATAATTTAAAAAACTATTAACTTTTTGTTTACAATTAAATTATAATGACAATGTAAATTCAACACCGCATCTTGAAACTCTTGGCCAACTCCCCACTTTTTGACTCATTTAAATGATCGAAATTCCAGTTATTATTTTAAAGGCTATAGTATGTCGCCAGATTAAATCATGTCCAAAAGAAAGATTAGATTCATGTAATACCAATTCCACCTGCCAAATTTACTTAACTCGCCTTCTAAGCAAATTCTTTTTCAGGCATTCAAAATCCTTGTTTTGTTTATACATCAAGCAATTCAGGGCTTCCCTTTAATTTAAGGCTTTACAACAATTAAATTCACTTAATAGTGGAAAACATGCAATTCTGTTGATTAGAAGAGTATACTATTGGCCCTACTTAAAATATACCAGTTCATTATAGATAACTGCAAATTGAATTTTTTATTGAATTGGTGGACTTATTAAAATGTAGGTTTAAGTTCAAAGGTTTGCAGATTCCATGGCAGCTTACCTCATTGCATTTTCGTCTTCAGGAGATTGTCTACACTCATATGGACTGAAGTTTTTGGTTTCTATGAATGGACTGGGGCCAGGGGTGACAACTGAAAGGAAAATGCAATTATTACAGTCTGTCACTTTGATGTAGAAAAAATGAGGACCAGTTCACTGTGAAAAATGCACTTTGTGACTCATGATAGCCGATGAAGTGTCATCTTCTCTACTTTCAACATGGGAAACATAGAGGCTGTTTGATTAGTCATGATCAAGAGAAGGCCATTTGACCTGTCATAACTGATTTAGCGTGAAAATCAGATGCGTAATCCTTTAATTTGGCTGTCACCAAAGTCTCCTTAAATCAAATTAACATTGATAGTACTGGGTGTGATCATGAAAAATCATCAGCATGCTTACACACGAAGTGCTATTTTCATAGTGCAACAGTCCACTTCCACTCTTTTTCTTTATCAAAGTGACAGACTGTAAGATAGTTTAGATTTTATGTGATGCGGTAAAAGATTTACTAACTCGAGCCATGTTAATTTCATTTATAAAGGTTGGCCTATCTACCATGTTGGTTGTTGAATATGGTTGAAAGGATATATATAAAATCAGGTTGTTTCATTGTAATATGGTACTAGCTGCTATGCTTAGTCAGGCTAAGACAGGAATATTGAGGAACCACAATAAATCAGTACTGGTAGGAACTAAACAGCTGCAGGTTTTTCTTCTCATTACTACATATTTGGCAGATACAGACCCAATCTAATCACGATAGAACATCACGATCAAGACAAGATCATACGACTCAACTTCTTGATTCATTAAGATGCTTTAAAATAAGAGAAATAATACCTCTACAAGCAACGCCTTCTCCCTTCCACATGCCATCGAGACTGCATCTGATGAAGCCGCTTCCACTCCCAGGCACAGTCGCCATCCCGCTAGCGCACGTATATGTCACGTTATCTCCTGGTTTAGTTCCCGTAACAACTTTGTCGGTTCCAGGCAGAGGCCAAGGGTTGCCACAACCTAATGCTAAAATTTCAGGAAAAATACAAATAAGAAAAACTAGGTCGAAAAAACTGAACTTCAGGAATTATCTCTGACAATGTGAAATTTGATAAGCTACAAATTTTATAGGTATTACAGCGGTCCCTGCTTTATAAGACCGCCCCTTCTGCTGTCATGAAGTGGTCTATTGTGGGGGTGTGGTCTCTCAACAGGGTTCAAAATGCACTAAAAATACTACTTAGAGCGGGAGAAAGGCAGTCACATAAGGCAAGTCGGTCTTACAACAGGGGGTCTCACAATGCAGGTACCACTGTATTAGAAAAAGTAATCAAAGTAAGAACAAAAATCAATAAAATGTATGATATATACATGTTTCGCAAGTATCTCCAGTGTATCCTGTCGCACATGTGCATTTGAATTCAGCCAACTTGTCCTCGCAAATACCGTTGTTTTTGCAGGGGAAACTGGCACACTCATCAATTTCTGAAGAAAAAAATAGAAACATGTTTGAAGTGTACCATAGAATGGGGTAAAGTTGGCAAGCCGGGGTAAAGTTGGCTTTTTTGCTATTGACAAGACAATAGGACTATTTTCAATATTGGAAGCCATTAACATATGAGGAAAATTAAAACTGAGACATGAATACTTATTGTGACCTCTCTCAGTGTTACTGAGTTCGGTGTTGTATGCCGTATTGTATGCATCCAGTGACAAGGTAAAAAAAATTACAATCCACGTCACTAGCAATAAGGATCATTGCCAAAATTATGAAAGTAGAGATAAAAGAAGAATACCAGTTTCGCAATGAGCCCCAGTGTATCCAGGGGGGCACTCACAAATATAGGAGTCCACCTGGTCCGTGCAGTTTCCACGGATGCAAGGATCACTTGCGCATTCATCAATATCTTGAAAATAAAATTGTCATTAAAAATTATATGGTCTCATTTTGACATTTCGAAAGGTACAAAATCGTACATGAAAGAAATATTCCACATGCCATAAATTCCAAATAGTGCTTCAAAAAGTACAAAAGCATACCATCGCAACAAAAAAGAAGACATTTCCTCTCTGCTTCGTAAGCTTAGGAAATGTCCACTAAGTAATTAACAGCAAACTCTTTAAAATCAAAGGTCAAAATACTCCTAAACTACTGACAGTGTGCAGTCCAATCAGATATTTCATCTGGTCACTTCGTATTTATCTTTTTTTGACACAATACCAATTTTGTCATATTTGAACCAAACATTTTCCCAATATAACCAAAAAATGTCCAACTGGAAAGGAGTTTCATGAAAACATTAAACATAAGTAATTTTTAGTCCAATTTCATCACTTACTGATTTCGCAAAGCGTTCCATTGAATCCGGACAAACAAGTACAATTGTAGAATCCCAAAAAGTCCTGGCATTGAGCGCCATTTTGGCAGGGGGAAGAAGCGCATTCATCTACCTCTGTAGAAATATAAAAAAATTGAATTCAGTTAATCAATTGCTTATCTGGACTTGGCATAGCTACTCTCATCAGTGTGAGCTCTAATGCAAGAAAAATTACATAATCTTGTGAAATATTATGGCACTCACTCCCCCCATGAAAAAGTCAGTATCGACTATTATAGTCTAAGAATGACAAGTATTTGCATTCAACTTCTTGTGGCCAAATGACTTCACAACAGGCCTATCCATCCCATTGAAATAAACTCTTGATTTGTCACTTATGGATCAGTAGGTGACTCATTTTGATAACATTGAAGGAATACATAGGATATGGCCTCACAAAATGATTTGAGTCGCAGAGAATAACATGGCAAGGACAGGGATGTGACCTCACAATGAACATTTCAGTGCAATTCTGTAAGCACTTGTCATATGTCAGCCCTCAGGATTCTGCTATCAATGATACTTCAAGTTACCGTACAGATTCAGATGTTTTGTTTGCAGCTCAGTACGGTTGAAAATACACTATCTTACATATCATTACAAAAGCGATGCATTATATGTTCCCATCACTATGCAATTTCTGGGGGTCAGTGTTATGACAAAAATAGCATCACTTTTACAGTGTCTGAGATGCGAAGACTATTCAGACAAATCTGTTTAGTTGGCTTTGTTCATTCGGGGAGCATAAATTGGGAAATAAAAAGCTACATACCCTATGTCACAAATGTCTATATTGAGATAAGTCTATATTTCAAACCACATAAATTTCCTATTGTTATGATGAAACAATTCAGACAAAAGAGCATTCGACCTGCCATGAAAATGTTTTTGGGTAGTACACCTACACTAAAAGCTATAATCAGTTTTCTGTTGGCCTCATAATCTTCTTATTTCATGTGGTACCTTAAGTCACTTAATTAGTTTGTTTATTGTCACATATGCTAGATATGATAAGCACTGAATCAACTGATTAACCATACTGACAAAAACAAAACAGGTTCAAGCCAGTGACATCACACGATCACGTTGAAAGTTAATTTTCAAACTGTTTGGACCGCTATTCCGCAAACAGCTCTAATATTATAATTTTGTGCATTTTATTGATTTTCTAAGTACTAAAAGCTGCGTAAGTAAACATAATTATCCAATCCAATACAACATAAAAATATATTCACCATAATTTTATTTTGCACTTCATGCACTAACACAAAACATTAACTACCAGCAAATAGACATAACTCATTAATAAATTAAGGAAAAACAAAGATCAATACATAAGGAGTAGCTGACAAACCTGTTTCACAGTTGACACCTGTGTAAGTAACTGGACAACTGCAAGAATAACTGGCCACAGCATCGGTGCATGTTGCCTCATGTTGGCAGGGCGAACTAGAGCATTCGTCAAATTCTAAAAAAAAAACGTATCAATTATAAGTGATTTGGATAATAAAAAAATTCTTATATATATGTAGGTTTATGATAATCTGAAGTGATTGTACCTGTTTCACAGTGAGTACCAACATAGCCCTCAACACAAGAGCAGTTATATCCCGCTACCAAGTCTCCACACGTACCGCTGTTTAAACAGGGAGAGCTGGAGCATTCATCAATATCTGAAGCAAGATACAATGGTTAGAGATTAAAATATGAAAGCAAAATTAATCTTCTTTTTAATTGTCATACTGGCTTTGCCATGTCATTGCAGTTACCTATTAACTGTGTACAGTTTGCTCTATGCGAAGCAACCTAGTTAGTCATAAAATCTTAAATTTTGGACTAGAAACCAACTCAATCACAATATAACATCGCCAGTATGCTATATTTATGTATTAGACACCCTGATGTAAAATTACAGGTATTAAATATCCAGCAATCAAAAGATTTGGTGATTCTCTTGAAAAATGCACTAAATTTACTAAAACTACCTAATCTTCCAGAAAACTTAACTGATTGATTCCAAATATTTCATGTGTATTACTTGTACTATAAGACAGCATACTGGCTATATGGCAAACTTTGTTGTTTTCTCAATATATGAGAACTAGCAAAATGTAAACAAAAAAATCCTTAATTAGGTCACTTGGTGAGTACACAGTGCATTGGTTTCCCAATCTTCTTATGAGGTGCATACCGACCATAAATAACTTAATCAGTTTGTTTATTGACCCCTGCGCTGCTCGTAATGATATGCGATGAATGGACTGTTAAAATGATAACTGACACAAACAAATCATAAAAACATTTTTAAGCTGTTGACATCACAAGAGCAATTAAAAGTTCATGTCGATACTGTTTGGGATGCTTTTTTTGCAATGAGCGCTGAGGTGTAAAATCGCGTAAGCCCTATTGAAAACAATCTTTTACAATAAAAAATACACAGTATCTAAAATAACTCCATGTTTGCCAAAAAAGGTTCCCCCTTTTTTTTCAATAAAGCCACATAAGATGAAAAAAGCTGAAACTATTCGAATACACAAGGAACATTTTCTGTAAAACATAATTTGAATCTCTTTGGTTTCAACTAATGCCACCAGACTTGTGAGACTTTATAATATGCAGCATCTGCATTTGTAACTCACCAGTTTCGCAATGAATGCCAGTGTAACCAGCAGCACAAGAACACTCATACGCATTCACTTGGTCACCACATGTGGCACCGTGAAGACATGGAGAACTTTCGCAGTCATCAATGTCTGCAAGAAAAAAGTATTTTTAAATTTGATCGGATAAATAGAAATATATTATAATTATGATGCATAGGCCCTTGTGGATCAGGATGCCAATACTGTATTGAACTATTCTGCAAGCGAAGTGAGTAAATTCTTCAAGAGACAAAATTACTGTCATTTATGAAAGTTTGAAAGTTCAAACTGAAATTAATAATACATACAAAACTTCTTAAAGTTAAAATACATACAAATAAATCACATCAAAGAGACAAGATGTCTAAAAGACATATGTTGCCTTTGTTCAGTAATACATAATAAATCGAACGTTGGTAATTTGTTTTGTTTTTTGTTTTTTATTGAGGCACTTGTCCACATTGTTAAATATATGTCAACTTGAAACTTTTCAAGAGGTAAATCTGTGAAGACATCAAGTTTGGATAAAAGTGTCAAGCTGTGGCTGCCATTTACAACAATAAAAAAAGCTATTTAAGCGATTGAACTAACAATCGACCAAGTAAGAAAATACAATTGGCAGACAGGCACTTCACATGCTACACTATCTGATCAAGTTGGAAATAAACTGAAGTAAGACATTTGCTTCAGTCTGATATGATTCATTCCATCTTGTAAAGCTTCACAATTTTACTATGATATCTGTGACACAATCAAACAGTATTTAAATATCACAGTGTGATAATCACACTGTCACTATCAATGCAAAAATGCAACGGCCAAAAAAAAACCTTACGTCGAAGCAGCACAACAATTCCAACAATTAACCAGAGGCCTTCTCCTTGCTTATAAGTACACTAGAATTACCCAGTGATTAATAAATAAAGGAAGAGGACAGCAGTTGTAATTTTTTTTTGTTGGGGGGGGGGATGCGGTAGTGTGGGTGAGACACAGAGTGATATGATCATTAGTCCAGGCTCTGGCCTATAACCCCGCATACATTTTGAGTCCCATAGAGTTTGATGGCTGAACCTTGTAGCTGAGTCTCCTGGCTTTCAGAATTTCACAGGTGGACGTTCCGATTTTACTGCGAACAGCCGCTAGGGGGCGTTTTTCAAAATGGCCGCCATTTTCACTCTCGCCATCCTATCTTCCCTAATTTTCAAGATATAAATTCATGCAACACCACTTTTTTGGGGTTTTCTGACACGCAGAATCCATTTCTGGCCTTACTTTATTGGTACAGTGAGTATATCCTATGATATTGCAATGCTTGATGCACATTGATGAAGACCGATGGCCAAATTCACTAAAATTGTCATAAATCAGGCTGTTAATACCTGGTATTCTCCTTATAGTCATATTTAACCCAACCCAGCTACTGGATTGATTACTTGTATGGTTTGTTAAGGTCTGAGAACATTTATTTTGGGGTAGAACCTGGTTTATCTTGGATTATTGTTGCCCGAAAATGAATAAAAACTAGTCAAAAGCAAAATGGCCACTTAAAAACCACAAATTTCCTTATTTTGACAACAAAATCTGGGTAGAACTAACTCCCCATTAATGTTTTCTCTGCTTCTTACATGATTTCAGAGTGTTCTGTCCAAATAGAATAATGACCATGGTGGGAATTTGGATTTAAGTGTCACACTAAACGGTTTTATTTTTTAAATGTCTGTCAAAATGTTCCGAATTACTCTAAGATGTGACATTAATCTACCTTATAGTCCTCTCCTTCTTGAATAGTCACTCACAACTACCCAATTGATTTCGTGTGTAGCTTATTAAGGTTTGGGAACATTTATTTTGAGTAGAACCAGGTTTATCTGGGGTTATGATGGGCAGAAAATGACTGAAAAGCCTAAATGATCTCTTAAAAACCACAAATTTGGCTATTTTGACAACAAAGTCGGGGTAGAACCAACTCTCAATTAATGTATTCTCATATTTTTACATGATTTTAGAGTGTTCTGTCGAAATAGACTAATCACCATGGAGGAAAATTTGGACTAAAGTGTCAAAAGTAATGTTAAAAGTCTGTCAAAATGTTTGAAGTTTGATATTAATTGAACTAATACTCTACTCATCAAGCTCATTTTAGTATGTGGGCACTTATAACTAACTAATTGATTTTTTTGTGTGCAGCTTTAATGATATCAACTGATTGTGAACATATATTTTGGGTTAGAACTTGGTGAATCTGGGATTATAATGGGCAGAAACTACTGGAAAGCCAATATGATCACCTAATATCCAGAAATTTGAGTCTTTCATTTTATTTTGTTGCAATGTCCTGGTGAAAATGGCTATTGATTAAAATTTAACACACTTCTTAGATTATTTCAGAGTGTCAATCACAAAATGAGTTATCCCCATAATGGAAAATAGAACTTCAAATGTCAAAATATACTAATAACGTTAAAAGGCTGCCAAAACAATGCAAGTCATTTTAAGGATTTTACCATTTGGCTAATAGAAGGGGCATGTATTTCGTGATTAAAATTTCAAAATGTATTCCTAAAATGAGAAGCGCATGCTTCTTGTCATCAAGAAGATCACAGAAGACACAAGTCGTATCCATGACTTTTGGCAAAGGGCTAGGTTGAGTTAACGGTAAAGAAGAGGCTCTGTTCCGTGGATGTTAGTATCCAGCTGGTAAAGTACACTCAGAGAAATAGACTCAGGCAAGTCTGTAAAGATTAACGTATTTTCATAACCATGGGAAAATTTGAAATCAACACATTTTGATTGGATAGCCTGTAATCAGTCACTTATGAGATGTTCCCAAGGGAGGAGTTAAGAACCCACTAGCTTGGGGGAAACAATTGGGCAGTCACAGAGTCTCAAAAACCAGCCTCTTCTGTTTTCAAATTACCATACTCCGCAACTTGCTTGCATCTGTTTGGTCCAGGACATAATCTCAACAAATGAGATAAGGTCTTTTTTTATAAGGTGGTCCAATAACGTTCAGCAAATTATTAAAAGTTCTCTGAGAAAATGAACAGGCATCATACATGTATGTGAAGTGAGCAAGAAGAAGTGCAGGACTGGAAAATTGTCTAAATAAAAACCGCATTTTGCCCCATAAAGTTAATATTGATGTTTCTTGACAGGCAAATTATGTCTGAAATGCAAACTGATTAATTACCATAAAAACAATTTCGATCACTTCAATGTTGACAATCTACTATTTACAGGTAGAACTGACTCATGACTCATAGTAATTAATGCATCTTTTGTGTGCTTATATAATTTCAGATCAATTGACACTGTGTTGATATTTGTTGTTATTGTTCAAAATAGTGTCTAAAACTGAAAACTGCCAAAGCATACTTAATTTTTCATTATAAATGATTCCCAACTGATGAAATATTCATTCATTTGTAAATTGTAATGTTAATCATCAGGTTATCTGGCCTAATTTCAATTTTACAAGGAGACAAATAGAAAACAAGACTCTCCATGCAAACACGAAATATTTGATATGATCATCACTCTTCCTAATACAATTCAGCCGGATGCTTACCAATAACCGAACAAAGAATGCAGTGTGGCACCCTCTGCAAAGAGGATACTGCTAACAACTGCTGCAATCCCTTAATTCGAATGGCAGTTTGGGCCGGAATAGTGGAACATCTAATATCTTTGGATTTTGCACTGGAAAACTTATATGACACATGTTGTTTGAGAGTCAAGGAGTATGAAACACACGCAATATGGATGTTTAAAACACGGAATCTTAAGGGAGACTCAAGTGATTTTTACATTTCTAAATTTTCCCACAAGTCTCTTGAATTGAAAGACCCAGCATTATTATAATATAAAAAATGTACTCTGAACAGCACTGATGATTTTTTTCCTTGTGATTGACAGCCTTATTGGGAGTCACTTCCAATGTAAAATCAGCTGATTTTGCTGTTCTATCAACTAAATGTTGAGTTCTCTGGGCTTTAGCTGGCCATTCGCCAGTTAGCAAAATGCTAATTGAATCTCTATCTGGCAAAAAAAAATTCTAAAAATACTATTGTTTTCCCCAGTTTTAGCCAAATTGGCTAAGATTTTTGACAACTTTAGCGGACCTGACTAAAATATTATTTTGGTTAGCCAAAGCCTAGGTTCTCAGTTGGTCATTTTTCTTTCGAAGTCATTTTCTGCCAATTATTACCTTTTTTTTTTTTTTTTTTTTTTTTTTTTTTTTATTGACGGCAAATATCATATTTGATATAATTGTCATAAAAAATACAAAATCACATAATATTATTATATTCACAGGTTCCAGCCACAGGAGTTAACGAACACAAGAATACATAAAGCAATTAAGAACATTAATTGTAACTAGACATCAATATTACTGGTGAACCAGTAATGAGCATTCACCATAAGAAAGGATTTACTTGATTATCAACTTGACTTTAATTCTTCATATTGACATTCATATTGACACTTAAATTGACTTCATTTTGACATTCATATTGACATATCTATTGACATTATTCATATTGACATTTATGTCAATATTCATATCGACATTCACTGACATTCATTTTACACTGATATCAATTAACAGTGATGACACTGATAATGACACTGATGACACTGATATCTACACTAATATTGACATTCATTTTGACATTCATTAATTTTGACATTCATGTTGATATTCATGTTGACATTCATGTTGACATTCATATATATTGACATTCATATTGACGTTCATATTGAATTCATAATGACATTCATATTGAGTTCATATTGACCTTAATTTATTCTTTAATTCATTATATTCTGCACTTATCTCATTTCTTAATTTTTCCTGTCTTTGACTGGTGATGACCTTGACAAGTGATTAACTTCTTCACAAGGTCAAATATATTTTAGATCATTCAAGTTACTCTTGATTGGAAATGATAGACCACAATTGAACAACCTTGCTTGAAAAAGTTGTGAAATGTACCTATTGGGGCTTTTCATTCACTTTCTGTGACCTTGACCTTGATGTCAAGGTCATGGATGTTTAACGAAAATATTCCTATACCACAGGGCTATATATGTTAAAAGTTTCATTGAGTTGTCTTCATTCACAGCAAAGTTAAAAAATATTTTCACTTTTGGGTAAAATATTCTAATTTTGAAAATCGAATATCTCAGTAACCCCTTGCATGATTTTCACCACATTTCTTTCTGCACTGGCCCATGCTATAGAGCACCTTTTGCTATAATTTCATGACAGTGCTGCTTGTAGTTTTCTCAAAACCGTGCGCAAACTGGTTTTCATTAAAAGGGGTTAGGGCAATTACCCCTTTTCGAAAATGATCAATTTCATGGCTGATATTTGTTCAATAGGGGTCTACTAACTTAACACTAAAGACCAGGTGTCTCTATCTTTATTAGTTCAGGAGATAGACCTCCAAAATCAGTGACTTTGAGGTGACCTGTGACCTTTAAAAATAGGTCAAGGTCAAAAATATTTTGGGAAATTAATCCACTCATCCAGGACTATCTATACACTAACTTTCATGTTGAAATTCCAAAAAAAATGGGAAGAAAAATAATAATAATACGACCAAAATCAATACCATTCACCATAGTGATGGTGAATGCTAACTAGACATCAATATTACTGGTGAACCAGTAATGAGCATTCACCATAAAAAAGGATTTACTTGATTATCAACTTGACTTTAATTCTTCATATTGACTTTTATATTGACACTTGAATTGACTTCATTTTGACATTCATATTGACATTCCTATTGACATTATTCATATTCACATTTATATCAATATTCATATTGACATTCACTGACATTCATTTGACCCTGATATCAATTGACATTGATGACACTGATAGTGACACTGATGACACTGATATCTACACTAATATTGACATTCATTTTGACATTCATTAATTTTGACATTCATGTTGATATTCATGTTGACATTCATATATATTGACATTCATATTGACATTCATATGGACATTCATATTGACATTCATATTGAATTCATAATGGCATTCATATTGACTTCATATTGACCTTAATTTATTCTTTAATTCATTCTATTCTGCACTTATCTCATTTCTTCATTTTTCCTGTCTTTGACTGGTGATGACCTTGACAATTGATGAACTTCTTCACAAGGTCAAATATACTTTAGATCATTCAAGTTACTCTTGATTGGAAATGATAGACCACAATTGAACAACCTTGCTTGAAAAAGTTGTGAAATGTACCTACCGTGCCTTTTCATTCACTTTCTGTGACCTTGACCTTGATGTCAAGGTCATGGATGTTTAATGAAAATATTCCTCTACCACAGGGCTATATATGTTCCAAGTTTCATTGAGTTGTCTTCATTCAAAGCAAAGTTAAAAAATATTTTCACTTTTGGGCAAAATATTCTAATTTTGAAAGTCGAATATCTCAGTAACCCCTTGCATGATTTTCACCACACTTCTCGCTGCATTGGCCCATACTATAGAGCACCTTTTTCTATAATTTCATGAAAGTGCTGCTTGTAGTTTTCTCAAAACCGTGCGCAAACTGGTTTTCATTAAAAGGGGTTAAGCTAATTACCCCTTTTTGAAAATTATCAATTTCATGGCTGATATTTGTTCAATAGGGGTATACTAACTCAACACTGAAGACCAGGTGTCTCTATCTTTATTAGTTCAGGAGATAGACCTCCAAAATCAGTGACTTTGAGGTGACCTGTGACCTTGAAAAATAGGTCAAGGTCAAAAATATTTTGGGAAATTAATCTACTCATCTAGGACTATCTATACACTAACTTTCATGATGAAAATCCAAAAAAAAAGGGAAGAAAAATAATAATAATACGACCAAAATCAATACCATTCACCATAGTGATGGTGAATGCTAATTATAATCTACATACATTGATTTTATATAAAAATAAACCCCAAACCTATAATAAACAATATCGCATCAACATAAATACACATATCAAAATGGATATTTACAAACACAGATTTACAACTACACTTATGCGAAAGAGACATATTAAAATAATGAAACATTTGGTTTAAAAGACACAATAGCTGTGGTATCACCACGTGTATATTATCAAATTATCATATTCCTGTTCTAGTAATATAGGCCTATCAATAAACACACATTTGTACTGTTAAGATAGAAAATAATAAGAAAACAGTGGCTGCAGTCAATATATACAGGCATGAGATATTCACAAAATTTTAAGATATATATATATATGTATGTGGGTACATGCATGTATTCATAAACTTCCACAAAACCATGTGTCGATGCAGGATATAGTTTGTTTCAAACATCAGCTCCAAGGAGAAATTTTCCTAGACAACTTAACATTTCGGGTTCTTTGTTTTTCATTATTGATGTAAATTTATCATTATCACTCAAAATCAGAAAATCATTTATTAAGGTTGTTGCTGTCGAAAAAAGGTTAACACGAAGCAACTCATTAGCAGGGCACACTATAAGGCAATGAATTTCATCCTCCACAACATTTAATGTACATTTTTCACATATTCTATTTGCTGCAGGAATTATTGGTTTATGATGCCTTCCAGTTTCAATATGTAGACTGTGTGAACTAGTCCTAAATCTAGCGATTTTAATTAACATTTTTCGACTTTGTCTCAGCTTAAGATATGGTTCAAGTCTACAATCAATTTTAAACAATTTGTATGTCCTAAGTTTTGGCTGCTGTGTACTATCATTTATGGCGATAATAAGTTTTTCCTGCTCAATTTCATACAGCCTCAGTTTCACTGCTCTGTAAACGCCAATCATGCTTAAGTCAGTACGGTTTACAATGTCATTTTCAATATTACAAGAACTTAATATTCTGCTTAATCTTCCGAACCAATTACTTTCATTCACTCTTTTCATATAAATATCTTTCTGAGCTAGCAAGCATTTTTTCAATAGGCTACTATCAGGTGCACCTTCCAATCGTATCCAGTAATTCATCATTCTAAGTTTTTGTCTTACATGCAAAGAAAATCTACCGGTTTCACCATAAATCGCTAAGGATGGAGTTTGTTTTCGTACGCCTAGCATATTTTTTAGAAATCCAAGTTGCAGAGTTTCTAATTCCAATACTGGTTTATCACTAGTCCATATTTCACTATTATATTCCAGAATTGGCAAAACATAAGTATCAAACATTTGTAAAGAGACAGTTGGATCCATTTGTCCCAACACTTGCTTAGAATCAGCTAGTAGGGCAAAAAGTGCTTTATGTCCTTGTGTTGAAAGGTATTCAGTCATTTTGCTATGTATTTTATGCTTATTGGTAAGCATATGACCCAAGTATTTAAAGTTATCTACATTTTCTAGCTCATTACCATTGCAGAAGAAAGAATTAACCGATTTGTTATTAAACTGCATCACTTACCCCAGATGCACCTGGTTATACGTCCAAAATAATTAATCTCAGACCTTGATAAGCCATACAAGATATCAATTTGGTCGTTTTGAGTACTGCATTCAAGAATGAGAGGACTATAAGGTCAATTTATTTCACACTTTGAGTAATTTGGAACATTTTGACAGACTTTTAACATTACTTTTGACACTTCAATCCAAATTTTTACTCCATGGTGATTAGTCTATTTCGACAGAAAACTCTGAAGTCATGTAAAAATACGAGACAATACATGAATTGAGAGTTGGTTCTACTCCGACTTTGTTGTCAAAATTACCAAATTTGTGGTTTTTAAGAGATCATTTGGCCTTTCAGTCATTTTCTGCCCATCATAACCCCAGATAAACCTGGTTCTACTTAAAATAAATGTTCCCAAACTTACATAAGCTACACAGGAAATCAATTGGGTAGTTGTGAGTGACTGTATTCAAGAAGGAGAGGACTATAAGGTAGATTAATGTCACATCTTAGAGTAATTCCGAACATTTTGACAGACATTTAAGCGTTTAGTGTGACACTTAAATCCAAATTTCCCACCATGGTCATTATTCTATTTGGACGGAACACTCTGAAATCATGTAAGAAGCAGAGAAAACATTAATGGGGAGTTAGTTCTACCCAGATTTTGTTGTCAAAATAAAGAAATTTGTGGTTTTTAAGTGGCCATTTTGCTTTTGACTAGTTTTTAGCCATTTTCGGGCAACCATAATCCAAGATAAACCAGGTTCTACCCCAAAATAAATGTTCTCAGACCTTAACAAGCCATACAAGTAATCAATCCAGTAGCTGGGTTGGGTTAAATATGACTGTAAGGAGAATACCAGGTATTAACAGCCTGATTTATGACAATTTTAGTGAATTTGGCCATCGGTCTTCATCAATGTGCATCAAGCATTGCAATATCATAGGATATACTCACTGTACCAATAAAGTAAGGCCAGAAATGGATTCTGCATGTCAGAAAACCCCTAAAAAGTGGTGTTGCATGAAATTATATCTTGAAAATTAGGGAAGATAGGATGGCGAGAGTGAAAATGGCGGCCATTTTGAAAAACGCCCCCTAGCGGCTGTTCGCAGTAAAATCGGAACGTCCACCTGTGAAATTCTGAAAGCCAGGAGACAGAGCTACAAGGTTCAGCCATCAAATTCTATGGGACTCAAAATGTATGCGGGGTTATAGGCCAGAGCCAGGACTAGTCCAGGCTCTGGCCTATAACCCCGCATACATTTTGAGTCCCATAGAGTTTGATGGCTGAACCTTGTAGCTGAGTCTCCTGGCTTTCAGAATTTCACAGGTGGACGTTCCGATTTTACTGCGAACAGCCGCTAGGGGGCGTTTTTCAAAATGGCCGCCATTTTCACTCTCGCCATCCTATCTTCCCTAATTTTCAAGATATAAATTCATGCAACACCACTTTTTTGGGGTTTTCTGACACGCAGAATCCATTTCTGGCCTTACTTTATTGGTACAGTGAGTATATCCTATGATATTGCAATGCTTGATGCACATTGATGAAGACCGATGGCCAAATTCACTAAAATTGTCATAAATCAGGCTGTTAATACCTGGTATTCTCCTTATAGTCATATTTAACCCAACCCAGCTACTGGATTGATTACTTGTATGGTTTGTTAAGGTCTGAGAACATTTATTTTGGGGTAGAACCTGGTTTATCTTGGATTATTGTTGCCCGAAAATGAATAAAAACTAGTAAAAAGCAAAATGGCCACTTAAAAACCACAAATTTCTTTATTTTGACAACAAAATCTGGGTAGAACTAACTCCCCATTAATGTTTTCTCTGCTTCTTACATGATTTCAGAGTGTTCTGTCCAAATAGAATAATGACCATGGTGGGAATTTGGATTTAAGTGTCACACTAAACGGTTTTATTTTTTAAATGTCTGTCAAAATGTTCCGAATTACTCTAAGATGTGACATTAATCTACCTTATAGTCCTCTCCTTCTTGAATAGTCACTCACAACTACCCAATTGATTTTGTGTGTAGCTTATAAGGTTTGGGAACATTTATTTTGAGTAGAACCAGGTTTATCTGGGGTTATGATGGGCAGAAAATGACTGAAAAGCCTAAATGATCTCTTAAAAACCACAAATTTGGCTATTTTGACAACAAAGTCGGGGTAGAACCAACTCTCAATTAATGTATTCTCATATTTTTACATGATTTTAGAGTGTTCTGTCGAAATAGACTAATCACCATGGAGGAAAATTTGGACTAAAGTGTCAAAAGTAATGTTAAAAGTCTGTCAAAATGTTTGAAGTTTGATATTAATTGAACTAATACTCTACTCATCAAGCTCATTTTAGTATGTGGGCACTTATAACTAACTAATTGATTTTTTTGTGTGCAGCTTTAATGATATCAACTGATTGTGAACATATATTTTGGGTTAGAACTTGGTGAATCTGGGATTATAATGGGCAGAAACTACTGGAAAGCCAATATGATCACCTAATATCCAGAAATTTGAGTCTTTCATTTTATTTTGTTGCAATGTCCTGGTGAAAATGGCTATTGATTAAAATTTAACACACTTCTTAGATTATTTCAGAGTGTCAATCACAAAATGAGTTATCCCCATAATGGAAAATAGAACTTCAAATGTCAAAATATACTAATAACGTTAAAAGGCTGCCAAAACAATGCAAGTCATTTTAAGGATTTTACCATTTGGCTAATAGAAGGGGCATGTATTTCGTGATTAAAATTTCAAAATGTATTCCTAAAATGAGAAGCGCATGCTTCTTGTCATCAAGAAGATCACAGAAGACACAAGTCGTATCCATGACTTTTGGCAAAGGGCTAGGTTGAGTTAACGGTAAAGAAGAGGCTCTGTTCCGTGGATGTTAGTATCCAGCTGGTAAAGTACACTCAGAGAAATAGACTCAGGCAAGTCTGTAAAGATTAACGTATTTTCATAATCCATGGGAAAATTTGAAATCAACACATTTTGATTGGATAGCCTGTAATCAGTCACTTATGAGATGTTCCCAAGGGAGGAGTTAAGAACCCACTAGCTTGGGGGAAACAATTGGGCAGTCACAGAGTCTCAAAAACCAGCCTCTTCTGTTTTCAAATTACCATACTCCGCAACTTGCTTGCATCTGTTTGGTCCAGGACATAATCTCAACAAATGAGATAAGGTCTTTTTTTATAAGGTGGTCCAATAACGTTCAGCAAATTATTAAAAGTTCTCTGAGAAAATGAACAGGCATCATACATGTATGTGAAGTGAGCAAGAAGAAGTGCAGGACTGGAAAATTGTCTAAATAAAAACCGCATTTTGCCCCATAAAGTTAATATTGATGTTTCTTGACAGGCAAATTATGTCTGAAATGCAAACTGATTAATTACCATAAAAACAATTTCGATCACTTCAATGTTGACAATCTACTATTTACAGGTAGAACTGACTCATGACTCATAGTAATTAATGCATCTTTTGTGTGCTTATATAATTTCAGATCAATTGACACTGTGTTGATATTTGTTGTTATTGTTCAAAATAGTGTCTAAAACTGAAAACTGCCAAAGCATACTTAATTTTTCATTATAAATGATTCCCAACTGATGAAATATTCATTCATTTGTAAATTGTAATGTTAATCATCAGGTTATCTGGCCTAATTTCAATTTTACAAGGAGACAAATAGAAAACAAGACTCTCCATGCAAACACGAAATATTTGATATGATCATCACTCTTCCTAATACAATTCAGCCGGATGCTTACCAATAACCGAACAAAGAATGCAGTGTGGCACCCTCTGCAAAGAGGATACTGCTAACAACTGCTGCAATCCCTTAATTCGAATGGCAGTTTGGGCCGGAATAGTGGAACATCTAATATCTTTGGATTTTGCACTGGAAAACTTATATGACACATGTTGTTTGAGAGTCAAGGAGTATGAAACACACGCAATATGGATGTTTAATACCCGGAATCTTAAGGGAGACTCAAGTGATTTTTACATTTCTAAATTTTCCCACAAGTCTCTTGAATTGAAAGACCCAGCATTATTATAATATAAAAAATGTACTCTGAACAGCACTGATGATTTTTTTCCTTGTGATTGACAGCCTTATTGGGAGTCACTTCCAATGTAAAATCAGCTGATTTTGCTGTTCTATCAACTAAATGTTGAGTTCTCTGGGCTTTAGCTGGCCATTCGCCAGTTAGCAAAATGCTAATTGAATCTCTATCTGGCAAAAAAAAATTCTAAAAATACTATTGTTTTCCCCAGTTTTAGCCAAATTGGCTAAGATTTTTGACAACTTTAGCGGACCTGACTAAAATATTATTTTGGTTAGCCAAAGCCTAGGTTCTCAGTTGGTCATTTTTCTTTCGAAGTCATTTTCTGCCAATTATTACCTTTTTTTTTTTTTTTTTTTTTTTTTTTTTTTATTGACGGCAAATATCATATTTGATATAATTGTCATAAAAAATACAAAATCACATAATATTATTATATTCACAGGTTCCAGCCACAGGAGTTAACGAACACAAGAATACATAAAGCAATTAAGAACATTAATTGTAACTAGACATCAATATTACTGGTGAACCAGTAATGAGCATTCACCATAAGAAAGGATTTACTTGATTATCAACTTGACTTTAATTCTTCATATTGACATTCATATTGACACTTAAATTGACTTCATTTTGACATTCATATTGACATATCTATTGACATTATTCATATTGACATTTATGTCAATATTCATATCGACATTCACTGACATTCATTTTACACTGATATCAATTAACAGTGATGACACTGATAATGACACTGATGACACTGATATCTACACTAATATTGACATTCATTTTGACATTCATTAATTTTGACATTCATGTTGATATTCATGTTGACATTCATGTTGACATTCATATATATTGACATTCATATTGACGTTCATATTGAATTCATAATGACATTCATATTGAGTTCATATTGACCTTAATTTATTCTTTAATTCATTATATTCTGCACTTATCTCATTTCTTAATTTTTCCTGTCTTTGACTGGTGATGACCTTGACAAGTGATTAACTTCTTCACAAGGTCAAATATATTTTAGATCATTCAAGTTACTCTTGATTGGAAATGATAGACCACAATTGAACAACCTTGCTTGAAAAAGTTGTGAAATGTACCTATTGGGGCTTTTCATTCACTTTCTGTGACCTTGACCTTGATGTCAAGGTCATGGATGTTTAACGAAAATATTCCTATACCACAGGGCTATATATGTTAAAAGTTTCATTGAGTTGTCTTCATTCACAGCAAAGTTAAAAAATATTTTCACTTTTGGGTAAAATATTCTAATTTTGAAAATCGAATATCTCAGTAACCCCTTGCATGATTTTCACCACATTTCTTTCTGCACTGGCCCATGCTATAGAGCACCTTTTGCTATAATTTCATGACAGTGCTGCTTGTAGTTTTCTCAAAACCGTGCGCAAACTGGTTTTCATTAAAAGGGGTTAGGGCAATTACCCCTTTTCGAAAATGATCAATTTCATGGCTGATATTTGTTCAATAGGGGTCTACTAACTTAACACTAAAGACCAGGTGTCTCTATCTTTATTAGTTCAGGAGATAGACCTCCAAAATCAGTGACTTTGAGGTGACCTGTGACCTTTAAAAATAGGTCAAGGTCAAAAATATTTTGGGAAATTAATCCACTCATCCAGGACTATCTATACACTAACTTTCATGTTGAAATTCCAAAAAAAATGGGAAGAAAAATAATAATAATACGACCAAAATCAATACCATTCACCATAGTGATGGTGAATGCTAACTAGACATCAATATTACTGGTGAACCAGTAATGAGCATTCACCATAAAAAAGGATTTACTTGATTATCAACTTGACTTTAATTCTTCATATTGACTTTTATATTGACACTTGAATTGACTTCATTTTGACATTCATATTGACATTCCTATTGACATTATTCATATTCACATTTATATCAATATTCATATTGACATTCACTGACATTCATTTGACCCTGATATCAATTGACACTGATGACACTGATAGTGACACTGATGACACTGATATCTACACTAATATTGACATTCATTTTGACATTCATTAATTTTGACATTCATGTTGATATTCATGTTGACATTCATATATATTGACATTCATATTGACATTCATATGGACATTCATATTGACATTCATATTGAATTCATAATGGCATTCATATTGACTTCATATTGACCTTAATTTATTCTTTAATTCATTCTATTCTGCACTTATCTCATTTCTTCATTTTTCCTGTCTTTGACTGGTGATGACCTTGACAATTGATGAACTTCTTCACAAGGTCAAATATACTTTAGATCATTCAAGTTACTCTTGATTGGAAATGATAGACCACAATTGAACAACCTTGCTTGAAAAAGTTGTGAAATGTACCTACCGTGCCTTTTCATTCACTTTCTGTGACCTTGACCTTGATGTCAAGGTCATGGATGTTTAATGAAAATATTCCTCTACCACAGGGCTATATATGTTCCAAGTTTCATTGAGTTGTCTTCATTCAAAGCAAAGTTAAAAAATATTTTCACTTTTGGGCAAAATATTCTAATTTTGAAAGTCGAATATCTCAGTAACCCCTTGCATGATTTTCACCACACTTCTCGCTGCATTGGCCCATACTATAGAGCACCTTTTTCTATAATTTCATGAAAGTGCTGCTTGTAGTTTTCTCAAAACCGTGCGCAAACTGGTTTTCATTAAAAGGGGTTAAGGTAATTACCCCTTTTTGAAAATTATCAATTTCATGGCTGATATTTGTTCAATAGGGGTATACTAACTCAACACTGAAGACCAGGTGTCTCTATCTTTATTAGTTCAGGAGATAGACCTCCAAAATCAGTGACTTTGAGGTGACCTGTGACCTTGAAAAATAGGTCAAGGTCAAAAATATTTTGGGAAATTAATCTACTCATCTAGGACTATCTATACACTAACTTTCATGATGAAAATCCAAAAAAAAGGGAAGAAAAATAATAATAATACGACCAAAATCAATACCATTCACCATAGTGATGGTGAATGCTAATTATAATCTACATACATTGATTTTATATAAAAATAAACCCCAAACCTATAATAAACAATATCGCATCAACATAAATACACATATCAAAATGGATATTTACAAACACAGATTTACAACTACACTTATGCGAAAGAGACATATTAAAATAATGAAACATTTGGTTTAAAAGACACAATAGCTGTGGTATCACCACGTGTATATTATCAAATTATCATATTCCTGTTCTAGTAATATAGGCCTATCAATAAACACACATTTGTACTGTTAAGATAGAAAATAATAAGAAAACAGTGGCTGCAGTCAATATATACAGGCATGAGATATTCACAAAATTTTAAGATATATATATATATGTATGTGGGTACATGCATGTATTCATAAACTTCCACAAAACCATGTGTCGATGCAGGATATAGTTTGTTTCAAACATCAGCTCCAAGGAGAAATTTTCCTAGACAACTTAACATTTCGGGTTCTTTGTTTTTCATTATTGATGTAAATTTATCATTATCACTCAAAATCAGAAAATCATTTATTAAGGTTGTTGCTGTCGAAAAAAGGTTAACACGAAGCAACTCATTAGCAGGGCACACTATAAGGCAATGAATTTCATCCTCCACAACATTTAATGTACATTTTTCACATATTCTATTTGCTGCAGGAATTATTGGTTTATGATGCCTTCCAGTTTCAATATGTAGACTGTGTGAACTAGTCCTAAATCTAGCGATTTTAATTAACATTTTTCGACTTTGTCTCAGCTTAAGATATGGTTCAAGTCTACAATCAATTTTAAACAATTTGTATGTCCTAAGTTTTGGCTGCTGTGTACTATCATTTATGGCGATAATAAGTTTTTCCTGCTCAATTTCATACAGCCTCAGTTTCACTGCTCTGTAAACGCCAATCATGCTTAAGTCAGTACGGTTTACAATGTCATTTTCAATATTACAAGAACTTAATATTCTGCTTAATCTTCCGAACCAATTACTTTCATTCACTCTTTTCATATAAATATCTTTCTGAGCTAGCAAGCATTTTTTCAATAGGCTACTATCAGGTGCACCTTCCAATCGTATCCAGTAATTCATCATTCTAAGTTTTTGTCTTACATGCAAAGAAAATCTACCGGTTTCACCATAAATCGCTAAGGATGGAGTTTGTTTTCGTACGCCTAGCATATTTTTTAGAAATCCAAGTTGCAGAGTTTCTAATTCCAATACTGGTTTATCACTAGTCCATATTTCACTATTATATTCCAGAATTGGCAAAACATAAGTATCAAACATTTGTAAAGAGACAGTTGGATCCATTTGTCCCAACACTTGCTTAGAATCAGCTAGTAGGGCAAAAAGTGCTTTATGTCCTTGTGTTGAAAGGTATTCAGTCATTTTGCTATGTATTTTATGCTTATTGGTAAGCATATGACCCAAGTATTTAAAGTTATCTACATTTTCTAGCTCATTACCATTGCAGAAGAAAGAATTAACCGATTTGTTATTAAACTGCATCACTTACCCCAGATGCACCTGGTTATACGTCCAAAATAATTAATCTCAGACCTTGATAAGCCATACAAGATATCAATTTGGTCGTTTTGAGTACTGCATTCAAGAATGAGAGGACTATAAGGTCAATTTATTTCACACTTTGAGTAATTTGGAACATTTTGACAGACTTTTAACATTACTTTTGACACTTCAATCCAAATTTTTACTCCATGGTGATTAGTCTATTTCGACAGAAAACTCTGAAGTCATGTAAAAATACGAGACAATACATGAATTGAGAGTTGGTTCTACTCCGACTTTGTTGTCAAAATTACCAAATTTGTGGTTTTTAAGAGATCATTTGGCCTTTCAGTCATTTTCTGCCCATCATAACCCCAGATAAACCTGGTTCTACTTAAAATAAATGTTCCCAAACTTACATAAGCTACACAGGAAATCAATTGGGTAGTTGTGAGTGACTGTATTCAAGAAGGAGAGGACTATAAGGTAGATTAATGTCACATCTTAGAGTAATTCCGAACATTTTGACAGACATTTAAGCGTTTAGTGTGACACTTAAATCCAAATTTCCCACCATGGTCATTATTCTATTTGGACGGAACACTCTGAAATCATGTAAGAAGCAGAGAAAACATTAATGGGGAGTTAGTTCTACCCAGATTTTGTTGTCAAAATAAAGAAATTTGTGGTTTTTAAGTGGCCATTTTGCTTTTGACTAGTTTTTAGCCATTTTCGGGCAACCATAATCCAAGATAAACCAGGTTCTACCCCAAAATAAATGTTCTCAGACCTTAACAAGCCATACAAGTAATCAATCCAGTAGCTGGGTTGGGTTAAATATGACTGTAAGGAGAATACCAGGTATTAACAGCCTGATTTATGACAATTTTAGTGAATTTGGCCATCGGTCTTCATCAATGTGCATCAAGCATTGCAATATCATAGGATATACTCACTGTACCAATAAAGTAAGGCCAGAAATGGATTCTGCATGTCAGAAAACCCCTAAAAAGTGGTGTTGCATGAAATTATATCTTGAAAATTAGGGAAGATAGGATGGCGAGAGTGAAAATGGCGGCCATTTTGAAAAACGCCCCCTAGCGGCTGTTCGCAGTAAAATCGGAACGTCCACCTGTGAAATTCTGAAAGCCAGGAGACAGAGCTACAAGGTTCAGCCATCAAATTCTATGGGACTCAAAATGTATGCGGGGTTATAGGCCAGAGCCAGGACTACATGCAGTGACATGATATGACTGCAGTCTGGCGTTGAAGGCATGGATGAACAATGCGTTGTTAAATTTAGTGTGCTGTTGCAGATCTATGCATATATGAGGAAAAGTGTTTGTCCAACAGTGCAACCGATTACGAAAGTGAAGGCATAGGCCTGTAAGTTGTGGGGAGGGGCATTTCCTGTAATTTCACTGCTCAAGGTTGAAAAATTTGAGGAAGGGACCCAATTTAAGGGAAAAAGGAGCCAATTTGGAATAGAAGGTCTTATACTGACTTACGGGAGTGTGGGTATTTCGACCCAACTCCCACCAAATGGCGGCCCTGTAAGAGATAGAGTGGGCAAAAATGTGATGTCTGTCTGTCTATGTATGGCTATTGATATATCTATGGCCAGTTATATATCTATCTATGTATCTATTTTTTTATCGATCTATCTGTCTATCTATATCTATCTGTGCTGCTATTTATCTATTGATCTATGTATCTATGCAGGGGCGGTCTGGCAGCATATTGAGCCCAGTGTCAAAATTAGTCAATGGGGCGTAAGTGCCTGCCATTGCTATGTAAAAAAAGGTAATTTCTTTAGTATTATTGCAACTTGGAAAATTTTTATTGGTACATGGGGCTGGAGGTAACCCATGAAATGGTCCCAGGTGTCATATTCAGTGAATTAGGTTGCATCGTGTAATCATAAAGCGGATGGCTGAGTTATTTGAGTTTTGGCTTTTATCGTGAAATTTTCTTTTTACATCTTGCATAGGCCCTGAGTATAGATGGGCTTGTGGCAGCTTCCACCCTGCCACATAGGCCAGGCCAGTCCATCCCTGTATGTACGTATCTATCTATGTATGGGGCCTCCATCTAGTTTTCTACCTATCTGTGCTACCCCATATGCCATCTATGAAAAATAGATACATATAGATAGATGGATATCTATCTATCTATCTATCTATCTATCTATCTATCTATCTATCTATCTATCTATCTATCTATCTATCTATCTATCTATCTATCTATGGGTGTTCCATCTAGAGTCAAGGAGGGTAATTCCGTCCAGTTTTGGCCATATCTGTATTTTCAGGAAAATGAGATTAGATACAGAAATAAAAATCAGTCCATTAGGAAGGACATATTTCGTACTATCATCCACAGCCAGAAATATAAAATATTCAAATAACTTTTGCTGAAACCATGGCAACCAAAATTGAAGGTTAGGGCACCTAAATCCGTCCACCCTGCTGCTAAATCCGTCCAGCAAGGATGGTAAATCTGTCCACAGGGCATTATGCTGCACACATCTATCATATCTGGAATTTTTTTGAAATTTTACATTCATTTAACTTTAATCAAGAATTTCTGTTGATTTTAGGAAGGTGAGATATTGATTGCACTTGTTATAGAAGGATTAGCCAATAGAGGTAAATTTAACTATGCAGAATTTCAATGGACCATCTGAATTACAATGAAGGGACCATTGTAACCAAATTAAAGTTGTATAATTGCCCCAAACTAATTTCTCTTATCATTTGTATGCAATTTATTAACATTGATAAGTCATAAAAGTGCTGTAAGTGATATTTAATGCAGGTGGACGGATTTACAAACTCCCAATCAAGCCAGTCAAAGAATGATGATGGTAATTCCATCCACTTTTATTTGCATTGTATTGCCATTCAAGGTGTCACAATCAAGTAATTTTACAAATTCAGTATAATCTTACTTTCTAATCATTGACTTTTCACCTGAAATACATGTATTTGTAGATGGGAATAGGCCAACAAACATAGGATAGCCAACACTCTGAAATTCGCAAAATGTCTGTGGTGACGTCACAGAATTTCATTGTTTTTTATCCCTGATTGTTAAATCACCTGAATTATGATTAAAAAATGCTATCAAAGCAATAAAAACGGCAAATTATGTTAAAAATTAATTCCTCGTGCATTTAAAACTTGCACAACTACAATGGGTATATTTAAATGCATATATTAGGGGGTGGACGGATTTACCCTCCTGGACGGATTTACCATCCTTGACTCTATTTGTTTTATGTATTAAATTATTTGTGTATCAACAGATTCAGCATTCATGTAATGTACATGTAAAGTGCTATATATAAAGGGATTATTAATTCTGATTGAGCTGTGGCTTGAATTGAGTATTGACAGGTGTGAAGGTGAATTGCACTTGACAGAGTGACACATTAAGTGGCATTCAGTCAATAAGAAGCCATTAATTGGGTAAGTGGGATGCTTGGGGAAGCTGTGTTTAGCTGTTGTAGGAGTGAGCATGTCACCTAGATAGGAAGACCCACCTTGACAATGCAGTTGTCAAGGATGGGAGACAAAGCAATGGTTGAGAACTACACTTGCGACACAGAAACGTGTCGCAGGTGTTTTGGGACTGTTTTGAGCCAAAATAAAGGTTTGACTAGATAGAAAATGTTTTAAAACACACTGTGTTACAATTTCAAAGCATTCCTGTACTTTAAAGCACCAAAATCGGCCGATTTTTGTTGATTTACTAGCTGATATGATGCACATTCTGTGTTGGATATTTGCATAATTTGATAACTGTTGATTCCTTTGTTGTGCCTCTTTAATAAATTTGCAAACCTAATCTGAAACTGTGAAGTTTTGTACTTCACACATTTTGTGCAAGTCGTTTCTATAATCCCTGTTGCTCACACTCAACCCGAGTTTCAATAGTGGGCATTCATGCAGTTCATACCTCTCAAGAATAGCAATTGATTGAAACCACATTTGAAACCTCTCAGACCGCATTTTTTAAATCACAGCAATTAGCTACTCGTGTCTCTTTTTCTGTATTGAAAGAACAACAAATTAAAAGACAGACAAAGCTTTCTCCAAAATTGTAATATTTGATAATTAACGAAGTGTTCTCAAAATTTCAGATAGATAGATAGGTAAACACTGATTAAACAGTTTAACAAAAATAAGTCCCCCTTAACAAAAACTAATATCTTAAAGACCTCTTTTCCCATTTCAATTAAAGTTGGCCGATTTGTAGGCCTGTTATTGACATCGTGCCTGTATATGTTTAGCTTGATTGCTTCATTTTTCTCTTTAGCCAGCCTGCAATCAGTGCACATACCCCTCTTTTAAAAAAAAATTAATTTTGGCTTTTTCAAAAAGATGGAGCCTTAACTGTGAAAATGTTACAAAATAAGTTCAATTATCTACCTACTATGATTGAGACTATTGAGAAACAAACTTTCTCCAGTTTCTTGATGAAGTATGACCCAGCTGGTGGCTCCCCCATTGGGTGAAATTTGTCATATCCATTGGAAAAGCAACAGATTTTTTAAAACAAATGCACACATTTACGGTCGATATACAGGCCTATAATTCAGTCAACTTTCATAAAAATTGGAGAAGGAATCTCTGTGGTATTCAAGTTAATTTAAAGGGGGACTTATTTTTGTTGAACCGTTCAGATAGATTTTTTTATTCATTAATTTAAAGAAAAAAATATTTTAATTGGGTGACACATTTAGGGTCGATAGATAGACAGACAGATAGATAGAGAGGTAGATAGGTAGATAGAAAGATAGATAGACAGATATATAGATAGACCGACATGCAGATAGATAGATCGATAGATAGATAGATGGTGATAACCACACCAGTTTTTTTTTTTCATTTCCATATTTTTTGTTACAAGTTAGGATAACTACCGCAACATCCGTTTATCATCCAAAAGTTAAGTGTCATCCAAAAGTTAAAAGGTTCTCCTCCTGCTTTCTAAAATCTTGGTTGCTCATTGAGTTTAAAATACTTCAGGTGAAACCAGATGACCTCTTCTGTTGCTTTCTGTTTGCCGTTTGCTGTTTTCTGTTTGCCATTTGTTGTTTTCTGTTTCTATTCTTGTTTGATTGTTTGTTATCATCATCTATTTCTTGTTATGAATTGAAGAGTGCTCAGCAATAGGAATGTCCTCAGTCTACGTTGCCTACAGCAACGTGAAGACTGTGACCTCGGTCTACATGTCACCCATGATTATGAAATGGCGCGAAAATGCTGGATCCTCCTGGATCACAACAAAGCAGACGAAACGGAAGTGAGTTGACGAATGGATGGAATCAGCAGCAAGAGGAAAAATCGAAAATAATGCTGAATCGAGGAGGAAGGGGAAGCAGGGATTTATGCACATGTGTGTTCATCAGAAGGGTATGTAAAAAAAAGGAACAAATGTGCATAATTGATGGGGGAAGGGTTGGCAAGACTGTTGAAAGTGTTGGACAACGAAGGTGAGTTGTGCCACTGGGCCTACATCTTTATTTAAGTAGATGTAATATGCTTATAACCAGCATAACTTATAAGTAAAGGTAAAAAAATAAATGCCACATTCAACAATATTTATTTATAAACATTTTACTCACCTGTCTCACAATGGCTGCCCGTGTAGCCAGCAACACATGAACACTCATATCCATTCACTTTGTCACCACATGTGGCGCCATTAAGACACGGCGTAGATTCACATTCATCAATATCTGCAAAACATATCAATTTCATCAACTTTTCTGAAAAATACGCTCTTGATCAAAATGATTGAATAATTGGGATTTTCAAAGAGTATCGACTGCAATATTCTAAAATTTGGCATTGAATATACGGAATTGAAAAGATCTGTTCCTCATGTGTTAGAATAAGGTATATAATACATGATAAATTATTTTTGTGCCTGACCAATATTTGAAACCCTTCTTTGGGTGGCTTGGAAACATTTATCATATTTATTGAAAAATCAACAAAAATAGCACCTTCATATAATACTGTAGCACACCAATATAGACACACAATTTCAAGATATTAAAAAAATGCCTACTTAATCTTGATGTGTATAAAAATCACAATATCATGTTGAATCTCACATGCTTTGACCACAGCCTTCATAAAATTTGTCTTGACAATGAATCTGCCAACTTGTTTTGCTAATTTGTGACAGATAAGGCCATTCTGGAATGAAAGTCACTTGCACCTGGTTCAGATAAGTTTGCTAAACCTCCCTCTTGTGCACAGAATGGTCCAAAATGTCCCTATGTTGCCATCTAGGTTCAAGTCAGGGGAAGTTGCCAACTGCGGCAAATAATCAATTTCCTCAATTTTCCAGATTTCGGAGGATTTGTGGTCCTCTTGGGGCTTGGGCATTATCACTAACAAACAAACATTATCAACTGAAGTGTTTCCTGTAATTATACATCATTTTCCTCTTCAAACAAGAGTAGATATATGAGGTTTCAATTCTGCACAACCAGGCACAAGTTTCCATCATAATGGATGACAACCAAAACATGTACTGATCAGGGACGGACGCAGGAGGGGGGATGGGGGGATGCATCCCCCCCCCCCCACCAGACCAAAATTTTTATATTTTTACATGTTAATTTTATCAGTGCGCAGTCACGTTATGACGCGAATTATGCGTTTCGCAACGCGAAAGCCCGATAGACCCCCCCCCACCGGAATTTTCTGGATCCCCCCCCCCTGGTACTGATCCTCAACCATGAGCACATGTGGGCATGATGTAGTCTTCGGACAATATCTGGCCAACTTCTCATCATAACAAAATCTTTCTATAAGCGCTGTGGAACATGTAGCATGAGATATTGCCTGAGATGGAATTTACTTGAAAATCCTAATTATTCCATCATTTTGATCAAGAAGGTATTATAGCTGATTAATTTAAAAACCACAATAAGTACAGCTGGGGGAGTATTGAATGCATTCTCGATAAGACCCCAAGGACTAAAAGTGACATTATTTGTGATTGTAACAGTAACTGCATCTGCATGATCTCAACTCGGGATGCTTTTAAAAAATATCTTTCTAAAGGTCATTATAATTCATGAAAAATGTTGATATAAGATAAATGACAACCTGTATTTTCAAGATCAGATGATAAATGTTTTTTTGGTCTAATTCATTCAGGTTTTAATTCGGTCAGTGATACCTAAACTTCAAATGATCATATAAAGGGTTCAACAAAAATAATTCCCCCTTCACAAAAACTTAAATATCTCAAAGACCTCATTTCCGATTCTGTTAAAGTTATCGTATTTGTAGGCAAGCATATTAACACTATGCCTGGGTAATTGTAGCTTGATTGCTTCATTTTTGTCTGAGCTGACCCGGAGTGCACATACCCCTCTATTCAAGTTTTGACTTTCCAAAAAAAATGCTTTTCAAAAGGGGCTCAAACTCCACTCAAATTATTTCCAATGTCAGCCGAGGAACCCAAACTGTGAAAAGGTTACAAAAGAAGTCCTCAATTGTCCACTAAATTTGATTGAAAAACAAATTTTCTCCAGCATCATGATCGAGTATGGCCTAGCTGGTGGCTCCCCCACTTGGTCAAATTGTTCATATCCATTGGAAAAGCCACAGATTTTTGAAAACAGGGTTAGGCTCACTTGAAGGCTGCTGGCCCAGCCAGGAATGATGCCACTAAACTACAAATACACATGTAGGTTCGATATACATGCCTATAATTCAATCCAACATGCATTAAAATTGGAGAAGGAATCTTTCAGATATTCAAGTTTATTAAAAAAATGGGACTTATTTTTGTTGAACTGTTTAGAAAGAAAATCAACTTGCCTGTTTCACACAGTGTTCCAGTGTAGCCAGGCGCACATTGGCAAGAGAACATGTTCACCTCATCCGTGCAATTTCCTTCATGGAGACAGGGGTCTGATTCACACTCATTGATCTCTGAAGACACACGTTTAGAAAAATTACTACAACAATCATTTCTTTCATCAGAATGGTAAAGTCCTGATATTTAAATGTTCATATATGACAAAAGCAAAGATTTTATACCTCGACAGTTTTTTTAATTAGAATTTTATTGGTACAACAAATACAATTACATTTAAATATATATATATACATATAGTAAAATTATAATACCAAAAGGAAATAGGAACAGACACAATGTATGTGTTTATTATGTTCCCTTGCAATTACACAATACAACTTCCTGATCATTATGAAACAATGAATGATTATAAAATAAAGAGTAAATAATAGTACTGAAGAAAGAAAAATATAAGGAGTAATTTGACCAATCTGTCAACTTCTCCACTTATGATAGATTTAATAGCTATTTACAATGATATCATGATGAGAAACTAAGGGCATCTATGGATCAGCAATTTACTTGTCTGAGCACGGTCATTTATTGAGTCACCTATATATTGAACCGGCTTCAAAATACTAAGATGCTCTTAATACTTAATGAGAAATCATGAAGTCTGGTTACTATGGTTGCATTAGTAATAATTGATGGATACAAGAAAGGGGGACCTCAGGGTGCTACTTTACAACCAATGATACAATTTACCAGTACCTAATCATTTGGAATATATAATGTGCGATACATCTGCGGCATGATAATAACGCATCATCCATTTATTCATTTACTTGTCCATTTTCTTTTTCTATGCTAATACGTGATCCCGGGGGCTGATATCCCTGTCAGCGTGCCACGGCGGTCCGGCATCGGCCCGGCGTCGGTCCGATGTCAGCAGCATCGGACCGGCTTTGGACCGACGTTGGGCCGCCGAGGCACGCTGATAGGGATATGTTGGCTCGATTGCACAATATGTAGGCTGATGTGTGTGATGCATGTTATAACTAATTCATACCATGATTGAACTTTAATATAAGTTCTTGAAGAGCCATCGATCACTTGTCAAAAGACTAATTAATATTACACCAGCCACATTCAATGTTTATCAGCACTGCCACGGAGCCATGGTATAAATCTAAATTAAATTTTTATGTAAATTTGTAAATGTGTATACAACAAAAACTAGATATATATATTAAAATAGTCTTGGATAGTCTCACCTGTACAATTTACAATTGCATCATCCCACATTTCTTTTTCAGTTGTCCAAGTTGTGTTGAAATTGCAAGATATCACCACAGGTTCTGTCATGTTGTAGCCTGGTTCACAGGTGTATGTGGTGTTGTCATCCAAGCCTGTACCAGTCTTTGCAGGTACAGAGTAGTTGAAAGTTGGAGGATCACCACAATCTACATCTGAAAAAAAAATTATGAATATCAGTTATTAATTTCATGACCTTGACAAAAGCACTTACAACAATTTATGTATTTTTGTCACAATATCACAATATCACAATTACAATTGGCATTGATATTGACTATGGTTAGTAAATGTCTGGTATGGGCACTATTATATCTCATAATTCCTAGATACTAACCCACCACTGTTTATTTTTAAAACTATAATAAAGAAACACAGCTGCACACAAAATGTACTAATCAAACAGATTTGGAACACACACAGTAAAGTAATGGTGGACATTTTTGATTTTCAAGAGACAAGTCGATTGTGCAAATAGAAAACTGTGTCCTTATTTCAGTTTGACATGAATTAAATTGGCTAAGATCACCAAACACTGCAATAGGCCTATACAGGAAGGCTAGATTTCATAGGAATTAAATGTACACACTACAAATACATCTAATTTATCTCAAGTACACTTGGTAGTACAGTTATTAGATGATAACTCATGGGACTAAAGGCAGATAATTTACTTTCGCAAGTCATCTGTCCTAAAAGGCGGGTCCTTTGACCATGCGGACATGGTACACATGCAGTACCATTGGGTGCTGGGATCCAATCTGAAGAAAAAAAATTGTAGAAATTATAAAATTACTAGAAATATTACCATTTCATTATCGCGACAGGTTTTAGAAAGGCCAGACTTGAAAAATATTAAAACAAAAAGATCTAACTTCGATAACATTTGCTAATTTATAATAATTATTACTATACAATTGCATGTGAAGAAAAAAGACAGAACTCACGAAAGTCGCAATGATCGCAGTATGGATGGTGTCCTGGCACCGTCATCAGGGGTTTGTCTGAGGATAAATTATGTATAATATTATCATCAATTGTAGTATTAGTCTGGGAGCAACTGGAATCCCGTGGGACTTTGATGCAGAAATTATGAGCCATATACCATTTTGTTCCTTAGAATCTCAGCTTTCATTTAAGCCATGTTGGCAAGCTGGGAAATGTGTCAGACCTGAGTTATAAGGGTTTTAGTAAAATGGTATTAATGCAGCTTTTTTTAACTATCGAAAATGTGATATTTCAGAAAAAAAAATTGATTAGGGCCATATTACACATCAGGTAGTGGTGGTATCACATACCATTGTGTTCAGAACAATCACAGCTTTAATTTAAGCCATCTTGCAACTCTGGGAATTGAGCGGGACAAGAGTAATAACAGCCTAAAATCAGTAGTAGGACATCAATCTTTATAGATTTGTGAAAATATGCTGTTTCAGTATGGGGGCCGGTGGGACCCCCCCCCTGTACCCCCTCCCCAGGAATGTATGAGTGTGGTACCAAAATGTTCTGTAGAGTGTCCTCTTTCAAATGAAAGATGTTCCAAAGAAAAAGTGGGATGAACTACCTCATTTGCATGAAAACAAAATGGCCACCAACGAGCTACCGAAAATTTGAAAAATGTTTATCTCAGCTCCTAATTGACTTATCAGAGCACTTTAAAAGACCAAACAGGGGTTTTACTGCATGAGGAATTGAACTATACACTTAGTTTACCCCTTTCTGTACTTTGTGATCTTAGAATTGTATATACTTTCAGAAGAGGAGCTCTCGCAATATTCTCCGCCATCTTGTCAATTTCAGTCACTTTTCTTTCTTTTAGTGGTCTAGCCAATATATGATTCTTTACTGTTAGATGCATTTCTTGTTAATGGGAGGTATCTATGCCGGAAACAAAAAACCCAATGTTAACATGAGTATTAATGTCCGATGGGGTTTTTATAGCGGGCCATTTTAAATAGAACTTGACAGCAGAAAAATATTTCTCAGAAATTACCAGTTCAGGTCAGTTTGTTATCTCTAGAAATATTAACAACTAAGATGCTAAATGAAAGCTGACACCAAGAGCTAGATGTCAGCTTTTATTTACCACCTTGTTTTCCTTGTTACTACAACTGTCAACCCTCGGAAAGCTAAATAATGTAGCCGTCACAGTCAAAAATCTCATCAGAAACGCAAAATCTTCCATGTTTTTTCAGCTCCACCTAACCTTATCACTGAATAAATCATTCCTAAACCACAAAATGGATGTGGATGGATAGCCCTTGATATCAGCTTTTATTTTGGCATCTTAGTGTCCTTGTTATTGCAACTGTCAATCCTCCAAAAGCTAAATAAATGTAGCTGTCAGTGTCGAAAATCTCCTCAGAAACACAATATCCTCCCATGCAATAGAACATGCACGCCATTTACTTATATTAATTAGCTCTTGGGAGATTGACAGTTGTAGTAACAAGGAAACCAAGTTGCCAAAAGAAAACTGACATAAAGGGCCATCCATCCACATCCATGTTGATTGGTTAGGAGTGAGTTAAGGATAGGTGGAACCGAAAAAACCATGAGAGGATTTTGAGTTTCCAAGGAGATTTACAATAATGACAGTAATATTCATTTAGCGTTTGGAGGGTTGACATTGGTAGTAACAAGAATACCAAGGTGCCAAATGAAGGCTGACACCAAGGGCTATCCATCCACATCCATTTTGTTGGTTAGGAATGTGTTACCTGGTGATAAGGATAGATGGAATTGAAAACAAATGGGCCGATTTTGTGTTTGCGGGAAGATGTTCAATAATGACTGCGACATTTATTTAGCTTTTGGAGGGTTGACAGTTGTAGTAACTAGGAAACCAAGGTGCCAAATGAAAGCTGATATCAAGGGCTATCCATCCACATCCATCTTAATTGGTCAGGAAGGAGTTATCTAGTGATAAGGATTGGTAGAACTGAAAAAACATGAGAGGATGTTGAGTTTCCGAGGAGATTCTCAATATTGACAGCAACATTTACGTAGCTTTTGGAGGGTTCAAAGTTGTAGTAACAAGGAAACTAAGGTGCCAAATGCTAGCTGATATCAAGGGCTATCCATCCACATCCATTATGATTGGTTAGGAATGATTTATTTGGTGATAAGAATACGTAGAATTGAAAATATGTGGGAGTATTTTGTGTTTCCGAGGAGATTTTTGACACTGACAGCTACATTTATTCAAGTCTTGGAGGGCTGACAGTTGTAGTAATAAGGAACCAAGATGCCACATGAAAGCTGATATCAAGTGCTATCCATCCAACTCCATTTTGGTTGGTAAGGAATGTGTTACCTAGTGATAAGGATAGATGGAATTGAAAACAAATGAGCCAATTTTGTCCTTGGGGGAAGATGTTCAATAATGACTGCACCATTTATTTAGCTTTTGGAGGGTTGACAGTTGTAGTAACAAGGAAACCAAGGTGCCAAATGAAAGCTGATATCAAGGGCTATCCATCCACATCCATTTTAATTGGTCAGGAAGGAGTTATCTAATGATAAGGATAGGTTGAACTGAAAAAACATGAGAGGATGTTGAGTTTCCGAGGAGATTCTCAATATTGACAGCAACATTTATGTAGCTTTTGGAGGGTTCAAAGTTGTAGTAACAAGGAAACCAAGGTGCCAAATGCAAGCTGATATCAAGGGCTATCCATCCACATCCATTATGATTGGTTAGGAATGATTTATTTGGTGATAAGAATAGGTAGAATTGAAAATATATGGGAGTATTTTGTGTTTCCAAGGAGATTTTTGACACTGACAGCTACATTTATTTAGCTCTTGGAGGGCTGACAGTTGTAGTAACAAGGAAACCAAGGTACCAAATGAAAGCTGATATCAAGTGCTATCCATCCACATCCATTTTAATTGGTCAGGAAGGAGTTATCTAGTGATAAGGATAGGTTGAACTGAAAAAACATGAGAGGATGTTGAGTTTCCGAGGAGATTCTCAATATTGACAGCAACATTTATATAGCTTTTTGAGGGTTCAAAGTTGTAGTAACAAGGAAACCAAGGTGCCAAATGCAAGCTGATATCAAGGGCTATCCATCCACATCCATTATGATTGGTTAGGAATGATTTATTTGGTGATAAGAATAGGTAGAATTGAAAATATATGGGCTAATTTTGTGTTTCCGAGAAGATTTTCAGTAATGACAGCAACATTTATTTAGCTTTTAGAGGGTTGACATTGGTAGTAACAAGGAAACCTAGGTGCCATATGAAAGATGATATCAAGGGCTATCCACCCACATCCATTTTGTGGGTTAGCATTGATTTATCTGGTAATAAGGATAGGTGGAATTGTAAAACCATGGGAAAGATTGTTTATCTCTCCGAGGAGACTTTTGACACTAACAGCTACATTTATTTACCTCTTGGAAGATTGAGTGCAGTAGTAAGATGGAAACCAAGGTGCCAACTGAAAGCTGACATTAAGGGCTATCCATCAACATCCATTTTGGTTGGTAAGAAGTGAGTAAACTGGTGATAAGGATAGGTGGAACTGAAATACATGGGAGGATTTTTATTTCCAAGGAGATTTTCTGTAGTGATGGCATCATTTAATTACCTTTTGGAGGGTTGACTGTTGTGGCGACAAGTGATACACATCCTTGCGAAGTTAGGCAGTGTGAAGACTGAAGAGCAACAGTTATATCCATATTATCAAAGGTTATACTGACTGGGCACTTATTTAAGGGTCCTAGTTAGGCTTAGACGCAGCATTGCCCCTGCCCAGGGTGTCAGCGCAGACACAGCCCCATGAGCCTTGAGTATAGTTTAACACAGTGGCAGAATTGATTAAGGTGATGGCTCCACTGTTCAACATAATTATAATTGATTGACAAATTGTTCAGCCACTACTTCACTTATATATCACACAACATATTAATGGTACACAGGCTGTACCTAAAAATGACACACTCAAAAGAGCATGTATATTTACAATGATTTAAGCACCTGTTACTTTCTTCAGATCCATTTCTCAGTGTGCCAACATGGCTTAAATCAAAGCTGAGGGCTAAGTGAACAGCACTGCATGCAGGTTTGTCAATTGTTAATAATTTGTATGGCCCTTTGTTACCTTTAATACATGTTTTATGATAAACAGCATATTTTCACAAATCTATAAAGATCGATGTCCTACTACTGACTTTAGGTTGTTATAACTCTTGTCCTGCTCAATTCCCAGAGTTGCAAGATGGCTTAAATTAAAGCTATGATTGTTCTGAACACAATGGTATGTGATACCACCAGGTACACCACTACCTGATGTGTAGTATGGCCCTAATCAATGTTTTTTCTGAAATATCACATTTTCGATAGTTAAAAAAAGCTGCATTAATACCATTTTACTAAAACCCTTATAACTCAGGTCTGACACATTTCCCAGCTTGCCAACATGGCTTAAATGAAAGCTGAGATTCTAAGGAACAAAATGGTATATGACTCATAATTTCTGCATCAAAGTCCCACGGGGTTTATTTTCAGTCTATTTGCTCCCGGACTATATATACGCTTCTGACAGAATCTATGAAACAACATTGGATCTTTAATAAGCATCAAATGGACAAAGTCAATGTAAATTTTCAATGACAGAGTCTGCAATTCACCTGCAGGACATTGCTGGCATTCTTTGGTCAACCAGTTCATTGTTGTTGCATTATTATGGCATTCTTCACATTTGCTATCCACAATCATTTGACCAGGGGCACAAGAAACAGGAGCTGCAATGGAAGATTGTTGTCTTTAAAAATGTTAAACAATTATTCTTCAAACAGACAATTTCCTAATTTGTTAACAGACTTACATTGTGTTATAAATCTATGTAAACCTGACTAAGAGGACATGGCTTTCACGCAGGAACGCAAAGAATGTAGCGAGGGAACACAATAATTTTTTTATTCCTAGTCCTTCGGGAGCTCCGTATAAACCAACCATAACAAACTATGCTATTTCTTCGGTTCCACTATGAATTGATGTCTACGATATATAACACACAACCTGCCACTTAAAGTGAACAACGAAGGATAATATATCAACCTGGGCAGATAATCAATTACGGCTGACCTTTACTTCACAGTACTTAGCTCAGTTGTTGCAACAGTTTCAAAAACCCAACTTACTTTTAAATTCTTTTTATTGCCTCACAGATGATCTTCTGAAAAGTGGCACAATTTAAGGTTTCTTGACATATTTGTTGTAATACTTGATATTTTCAATAACTTCATAAATATTATGATGTCATGTGTTTATGACTGCATTTGACCATATAATTGTGTTTATAATGACAACAACATAATAATGTATTGGTAATATTTCGTTGTAATAGAGAGATACAGGGAGTTCTTTGGAAACACTGCACACATTGAGTTAAACCTGCGACAATTCCCTATTAAAGAAGACACCCCCACAGCCTGCAGTTCTGATGATGTCTCTCTGGAGTTTCAGTTTCTCTTTAGAGCGCAAAAGGACCTAAAGGTCATAGGTCAGGACTCAGGAGCAAGGCGATCACATAAGGCAATTCAGGCTTGTAACAAGGGACCTTGTTATGCAAAGACCATTGCGTCCTGGACTATTTCACTAACACGACAGAGTTTGAAATACAACCGACCACCGATTCACCTGAATAAGTCTATCATGTACAGTCTTTCACTTTGATAAAGAAAAAATGAAGACCAGTTCACTGTGAAAAATGCACTTTGTGACTCGTGATAGCTGATGACACTTCATCTCTACTTTCAACATTGGAAACATAGAGGCAGTTTGATTAGTCATGGTCAAGAGAAGGCGATTTGACTTGTCATAACTGATTTTGGATTGAAAGTCAGATGCATAATCCTTTCGTTTGGCTGTCACCAACAAGAGCGATAAGTCTCCTTAAATCAAATTAACATTTAAAGTATTGGGTAATGGGTATGTTCATGACAAATCATCAGTATGATGACACATGAAGTGCCATTTTCACAGTTCCACAGTACATTCTTTTCCGGTATCAAAGTGACAGGCTGTAAGTAAAAAAAAATTACTGACCATTATGCCACATTCCCTGAAATCGGCAGCACTGGACAGAAGCAACTCCCCCATTGCAGCTGCATGCGGTGCTGACATTAGGACCAGGGTCGACTAAGGTGCCATTCAGGCATGAGCAAGATGTCATAAGAGTACCCTCTGGAAGCGCATATATGTCAAATTCATTATCATTACAACTGCAACATTTCACATAAATCCATTAATTCAACTGATTATTATTATATAATAAATCATAAAAGTCAATCTGAAAAAATTCATGATTTATTTTACAATATTTTGGCTTTATTTAGCAATCTTCAGTATCTATAACATTGTCATTTCAGCATTGCTGAATAATGTCGAAATATTGTAAATTTGTTCGGATAGACTTATATGATTTATTTCACATAAAGACAATGAACTTAGTATATATATAAAATATATATTACATATGTATACCTAACTTTTTTTTTTCATTAATTAAGCTGGGGAACCACATTTAGATCCTAAATTTTATATTGATCATGCATGAATGTTTTAGAAAGTAGCTCACCTGGGCATGTGGTGCTCTTCGGGACAGTTTTACACACAGTATGATACCCAAAAGTGTGATTTGCTTCCTTTGCTGAAATTATAATGAAAAAAATGTTGATCAGTTATAATGGTGACAGAAATTCATAATTATGCTGGAAATTAAAACAAAACCTCTTCAATGGTTCATTTATCCATTATTTCAGGCTGCTTGTGTAAATAATGACTGAGAAAAATTATTAATTCTTCCAAGAAATTCTTCTGTATTTCTTTAACTGCGACCAAATGTTTCTAAATGTAGTTGAAAGATTCATACTCAATAGGTTAATGCACTTTCAGCTAATTTTCAGCCCCACTTGGTCACATATCACTGTCATTAACAATTACAAAATATTCCATTTGCAAAATTCCCTTAAAACAATGACACCATTAAAGTTGAATCCCACTCTTAGCAAGTAATCTAAAATCCATAAGATATTCATGAAACTTTGCCAAAAAGTTCTTCAAAAAGAAAGCTTTCCAACGTAAAAAAAAAATAGTGGGGCTATCCAACATAATTTTCGAACTATGATCTTTTCAAAATCTTAAGTCTTTACATTAAAACATACAATAAAATACTAAAAGAGAGTGGGATTTATAACGAAAAGCAGCATCACTCTAACAATATCCGTGAAATATTTATGAAAAATTTAAGGAATATAGCTGAAAATACACTTTATTGAAAAACATGTCTTTGAAGGGGGGTTACCGATGTTTTTTGAGAGTTACGTTGTGTACAATATGTGAAAATTATGAAAAACAGTTCAACAAAAATAAGTCCCCCTTCAAATAAACTTGGATATCTCAAAGATTCCTTCTCTGATTTTTATGAAAGTTGGATTGAATTATAGGCCTGTATATCGACCCAAAATGTGTGCATTTATAGTTAAGTGCCATTATTCCTGGCTGAGCCAGCAGCTTTCGAGTGAGCCCACCCCTGTTTTCAAAAATCTGTGGCTTTTCCAATGCATATGATTAATCTGACAAAGCGAGGAAGCCACCAGCTGGGGTATTTTTGTTGAACTGTGGAGTACTATAGGTGGAGCAGCTGTATTCTGTGGGATTCAACTCTAAGAAAAATATAAAATTACACATAATCCTAACACAGAAATAAACTGTAACATTACCGGCCATAGCAACATGGTGTTTCTCCTGAACTTGCCGTGTCAGCATGCGACAGCTTGTTCCGTTGGGACTGTAGTTTACGTGACATGTATTATTTTCAAAAGTGCTCATGGAGCAATGCTTTAGCTCCATACAAGAAGTTAGGCAACTCTTTGTGTCCATTGTGTCCAGGACAATCGTAGAAATGTGTCGGTCATATCCCTTTGACACCATGGTGACGCTGTGCTTTGGCGCTGTAACATAAGAGATGTCAAATATCTCATTGAGACACTTCAAAATTTGAAAACTTGAGTCAGCTTAAATGAATGATTGGGTGAGATGGTTGCACAATTCCTTTGAGCTAACATAGCTTGTTGTTTTCAGTTATCGTGGTCTGTCCCTTGTCATAATGTCAGCTCAAAAGGAATTGTGCAACCATCTCACTCAATTATTTAAGCAGCCTCATAATTCAAATTTTACAGTGGACAAGCACTCTTTTAAAATTGATGTATATTTTTTATTCATCAAGTTGGTATCCAAATTAGGCGAAACATTGTATATATAATTTAAAAATTCCAGTATTCTATTTATAATTCACCTAACTCTCTTAAAGTGATTGTTTAAAAACAGAAAGAAAAAACATTGGCCTTTGGCCAGACAATCTCTTTGTGCAAAATAAGAAAAAGCTATTCTACTTATGCAACGACATGAATAGGATTGACAATAAATTATTGTCTTTGTCCTTCCACATAAGCATTTTGCCCAATAAATACAGTATTTTTGTGGACATCACCTAACACTGGTTTTATCTGTTTTAACCAAACCTTTTAATATATTTTTGTATATTGTAACAAAGATTTACACTGTATGCAAAGATATGGAATTCCCTCCCGTCTGCCTTAAGAAACTGTGATGAACTCTCAAGTTTTAAAACTTAATTAAAAACATGTTTATTCAGACAAGCATAATTTCATTGTTAGATCTTTTAATTGTATGTCTCTCCCTTCTAAATTTTATCATCATTTAAATTATTATTAATATATCATCAGACAAAAGAAGAAGTTTTACAATAGTCTCACCGGAGAATACATCGAAGAGGGCGATTGGTTTTTCGTATGCTATGGTTGGAGTTCCTCCATTGGCATTTGGAATAACTGGATGAACTGAAGTTTTGCAAGCAGTCCCATTAAAATAAAAGGATTTGCATTTTACATCTTTAGCGCAAACACTGCTGCACCCATGCAAAAGTTATTGATGGGGCTGTTGTAGCTTCTTTCAAAGTTCCATCAACAGCTTCAAATCCTGGAAAAATTATGAAAACGTTACTGGCAAAAGTTGATAAAACCTCAAATACCAGATAACATCAACACTTAATATAGGTTATCCTAATCTGAGCTCCCATAATAGCAGTCAGTACAACATTTCAAACTTTCTTTTGCAAGCAGGATGGGTCTTCAGCTGATTTTGGCCCAAAACTCCGCATTTCGACTTACAGAAAACCAAAAAAAAGTATGACAGTGTGAGCAAATATTGGAAGCAACTACAATGTACATTGGCTGTCAGTTCCAGCTAGAATCCAATTGAAACTGCTGCTTTCTTCAAGGAAAGCGGTCAACAGACAGGCGCCTGTGAATGTTCAAAATCTGATCCAGTCAAAATCCAAACAAAAGGTTCTGTAATCTCAGAAACAACAAGGCCCTTTAAAAGAACCAGGTTCTTGCAATAATGACCAATTTGAAGACAGAGTTAGGGTGGCACGACATTGGAAAAATGGTTGATATCGATATTAGGGGATAAATTGTCGATAACGATATCATTTTCGATATTTGGTAAAATTAAAGAACTGCTCCCTCAACTGACTGCTCCCTGTACCCACCAGTGGAACCCCAGGCCTCAGTATAGGTCAGATCGTGTCAGGGAGAACTGCATGCAGCAGCATGCTTCGGATTTTCCACAATTTCTTGCTAATTTCGTAAATTCTGGTCGGATTTTGATCAAATAAACGTTAAAATGCTTCTAATTTAATGGTTTGGCACCTTTCGCCACCTTCTACGGACGTTTAATGACCATTTCTGCCGCAAAAACGGCATTCGGCGGCCAAAAAAGTGGGTTGTATTTTGTCAATTTTTGAAAATAATGATATCGTGAATATCGTACTTTGCACGATATCAATATCGTGGCATGTGATATCACGATATCGATATCATTTCGATATATCGTGCAGCCCTAGACAGAGTTCTTTCGAACATGCTTCTCCAAAACTTTGGAATCAAGCAGTATATTTCACAAAACTTGAATGCTTCAAGAGATATATACTCCTGATCATAAATATGGAATACCTTTTTTTTAATTTCAGAGTGTGAATGAAATCAAGGTCCATGGTAAAGGTCAAGTCACCTTCTCTGATCACTCTTTGAAAGCCTCAACTACATTTTTTGCAAGAATTTTTGGTTGAATGCACCTCACCCTAAAAAGCCCCTGAATTTCCATATTTCGTGCTGCTGTAACTTTTCCTGGGGTTAACACTGCAGCATGCGTTTTAAATGACAGCTTGTTCTTCCCTTTAGCGGTCATTGGAAGTAGTTACCATTGAATCAGGCTATCATGTGCTCCAACAGAAGTTGCTAAAGTTGTCAATTTCAATGGAGAATGTTGAAGTATTCCATATTTATGAGCAACGGTGTATCAAAACTTATCTGTTTCAGACTTTCTACAAATAAAGCTGTCATACACAAGCGGTAGGGAGCAGTTTTCTGGAATTAGCGCTATATAGGCCTACTCGCTCAGTTTTGCTGAAATAGACAAATTCTTTTCGGGCAGTCTTCAAATACATAATTTCAGGTGGGGATTTTTCTTAACATGGTGTTCCTAGATTTAGGAATGAATATTCAGGTGACTTTGCATGTGAAATAGATAATTACTGTGACCCTTATCGTGAAATGAATAATTTACCGCTGAGGAAAACTCCAAGCCCCCTGGAAATTAAATGGTCGCCCCTTAACAAACTACCTGTCGAACTAGCTGTATGTCCCCTACATGAATTATATTCAGGCAGAATATATAAATGAAGATGATAGCTAATGTAATAACATTATTCAGTAATTTATACCTTCGGGTAGAGTATTGCCTTTCATTATCTTTTGGCGACAGCATATAACAGAAGTGACTTTATCTCCGACACAACTGTCTTCATAAATTGTTGGTGTTGTAGTGCCTGAATGGGTGCACGATACAGCTGTGGGCCTAGCAGCTGAAAGGAAAAAATATAGAAAACATGTTATTGACTGATTGTTTTATCTTCACGAATCACTTATATCTAGTGGACTTCAAGATCAAAATGTTGACATTAACTTACAATTACACCTAGCGACACCATTTGAATTCCTTTTCAGCTCTTCTACACAAATAGGATAAACAACCATATCAGTTCCTATAGGGAGAAAAAACAACATACAATTATTAATTCTATTTATCTATCTGTCTATCTTACTATTTAAAGCTACAAGATCAGCCATTCTAACATTCAACTTGTTTGAAACACTGTCTATTGACAGATCGATTTCAGTCATATCATTCATGCTGTAACCACACAATTACCTAAATGCTACTCTCTATAGCAATAAGTGCTTGATATTTCTTTACAAAAATGTAAACAAAGTGTTTTTAATGTCATTAAAAACCATTGTCTTATTTACAAAGCATGGATTGCAGTGCTATCCTTTAGTACTCCGGTCAGCAAAATCACTTACAGCCTGTTAACTTGATGTACAAAAAGTTATTGTTGCTTCACACAGATTTTGGCACTCTGTGAGTCATAATAGCAAATGAAGTGTCATCATATCTCCATTAAACACAGGAAGCATAGAGGACGTTTGATCATGATCAAGAGAAGACCATTTGATTTGTCATAACTGATTTTAGAGTAAAAATCAGATGCATAATCCTTTCATTTTCCTGTCACCAACAAGTGGGATTAGTCTCCTTAAATCGAATCAACATTGAAAGTATTGAGTATAATCATGAAAAATTATCAGTAGGATGATTCAAGAAGGGCTTCACGGTACTACAGTCCACTCTGCTTGCACATCAAGTTTACAGGCTGTAATTCTGAAAAGCATGACAATCACGTTGATTTGTATAGTGTAGAAGTAATTCATGGTTTTTTGACAACATGTTGAATTCTACATAGAATTGGCAGATGTAATAGTTTTAACTATTTTCAATCTGTGCATCTACACTGTATCTTTCAATTTATCTATCTATTTATCTATCTATCCAACCTGCATGAGGAGGCACAGTTGTCTTGCAGCATCTCACGGCTGATGATCGGACAACGGTTGTGCAGTGGCAGACGCAGGCGCCCGGATCAGGAAATATCACATACGTAGAACAGGGACACAAGCAGCCAAAGACATCAGGGTATTCTGGAGTTTGAAAATAGCACACATTTATTCTTAATGATGGTATAACTGGGTTGAAACGAAAAACTGGATTAAATAGATATACAGTATTTAAAATCAAGTTTGGTCTGTTTGCGCTTTTAGCAAAAAGCAAGAAAAATATTCTTTAAAACACTGAAAGTTACTTTCTATTATCATTTCTTACATTACATGCTACCACATAGTATTTTAAAATATTAATTTTTATATAGATCTGTTAATTTTATAGCAAGTAAGAGTTGACATTTAATATGCATTGGGAGATGCCAACTATAAGAGGCAGTTTTTATAAGATTCAGGCACTGCACCATTGAGGGTGATACTCGCCCGACTCAGATTTCGTTCATAATTTTTTTTTCTTGGTAAACAGTTACTAAAATATGGGAAAAATTGCGTTTTTGGACCTCCGTACCTTTCAGGTATATTTTAGGGGCTCTTTGAAATATAGTGCCAAAATTTGAATCGTGTCAAAATCCGGATTTCAAATCCCATTATCTCAGTACCTTCTTGGTGTGCCTCTGTTATATTTTAATGGCAAAATAAATTGACCAAACGGTATCATTTCGTATTGCATTAATGATGATTGAGTCAGGGTGCAGGCAACATGGTGCGCTCAAAGTTACTATTTCAGTCAATTTTAAGCTGAATTAATGGGGCAAATGTGGCTTGTGCCATGGATGTAACTTGATGTTTTTGCATACATATTAGGGAGGGGACCTACATTATAAGTTTACATAAAAATTAGTATGTTACCCAAAGGGGGTGCTGTTTCCAAAAAAAGTGAGATAGATCCTTTTTCCGGGCTCTGTAGCTTTCAAAAAAATACCACGGTTTGCTTTGACATTTAACACCTCCACATACGAAAAAGAACTTTCAGCACTTGCTACTTTGTATATTAATTGATCTGATTGATTCTTGAACTATTCTCATTTCTCAAATCAATTGGACAAAACTAGAATGGTTGGAAGCAAGCGAGCACAGCAACAGAAATGAATACTTAATTGCATTGATGTAAAGGCCAGACACAAATTATTTTTAGCTGCTAAATCGGATCTCTAAGGTAGGGCGGTGAGATGTAAAACAATGAACCAAATATGACGTTTCATGACGTATCAAATAAGACGCAACATGTAATTTCTTCACATAGAAAATACATTTCATGCTTTACAATGGATGTTGCAGTTTTCTTGAGAAAAAAATAATAATTCAAATCTTGCAATCTGATTGGTCCATAGACAGGAAGTGTGTCTTTTATGTATGTTCGCTTGAAACTATGAAAGGTCATGATTTTGCAATTTTTTCCCTATTTTTCGGTGTAAGTGAAAATCATGATTCATGACCTGTCGTGCGATGTGCATATTATCGCCCATTTTTTTCTGTTCGTTGTTGCAAAATCTGTTGTGTCAGTCAAATTGAGAAGATAAAAATTTGTCATGTCTGGTAGTCTGGCAGCCAGAGGGGTGCACCCTGCACCGATCGATAAAGTTTTTTTTTCAGTGGAATCCATGTCCCGAGACCCCCTAGAAAACATTTTTGGCGGGTACCCACGTGGTACCCTTGGGGAAATTGAGAAATCCAAGATGGCCGCCGAGGCATCCAAAATTGCTCGGAATGGGACAACTTCAAAACTATTAGACCTAGAATCAAATGTGATACCTCTTTTTCAGTCAAACCTGGTGTAGGGAATCCATTTATGGGGTTTTTTTGGCAATTGGGGGTGACCCAAAGGTCAAAGAGAGCAATTTTGGTCATAAATCAAAAAAAGTTAAATTCACCGAAGAGTTATGGGAAATGTTGACAAAGTCTTTGTGACAGTTGATTCCACTTCCATAAATAATTCCAAGAACAAATATGTTGGATGACAGTGTTATATCCTCAAGCATTCTGGGAAATTCAATATGGCCACCAGTTTGCAACACCTTCTTGCTAAAGAACTGTTATGAGCCATCCAATGGAGCTAAAGTATACGAGTGGCTCGCACAACTCATGGAGGATCACTGAATCTGCAGTAATAGGGTATCCCATGTTTGTTTTATCAAATCATCAAATGGTTTGTTCAGTTGCAAGCTGCACTGCATAACTGACCAATACCAGGCTGGTTCAAAAATGTGTTGATGACCCTGAGATGTTATGAAATCATTTGCAAAAGCTAATTTGCTGTGCTATAACATATAGAGCTACTGGAGGGTTCATGTATTTATATTAGATTAAGACTGCTAAGAAAATCAGGAGCCATTTGTAATTACATAGTACATACACCTAAAAAAATTATCTTATGGTTGTTCAGAAGAATGTTATTTCAACAAGATGAGGGATGCAGCTGGTTCTTTTTTTTTTTCTTCCAAATTGTGGAAACAAATGAGGTTCTTGAAGCATTGTGCATTAGGGTGCATCAGCCGCCCCAACATTAACCGATCAAGCTGTACCTCAGTCCATAGTTGTGTTTTACCACATTAAATAAGATACTAAAATTTCAGCTTAATCGATGAATATTTAGGGGTGCCTCCAGAAGCATATTTCCTGTGAATTTTTCAGGAAAAGTTGCGTTTCCGTAAGATCGCGGTTTCCCATATCTTGAGTAATATATAAGACAGAAAAAAACTAATGACATTTTTGGATTCTGCAGAAAATTTCCTTCAAAATGAATACCTGGAAGCTATGTTTCCGTCAACATTATGGTGGTCATGAACTGCAAGATATGCTTTTACTTCGATAATTATGTACGACGTCACTGTCGTACATAAGTTGCTGTTTATATGACTGCATGGTAATTAGTCTTTGCTTTTCACTTCATATTAATTATGTTTCATAAATTTGAGCAATCATTTACTCAGTATTCCATTTTATCTCTCAGAGCTATTTCAATTATTCATGATGATGTGATCTTGTTAAATGTTTTATGACTATGAAGAAAAAAAAAACAAGTTTGCTATGTGTTGATAAGTCCCACTTTTTTTTATCCTGATAAAGACTAGCCCTAATACTTTTTGTTCAAAGAGAGGTCGGTCCATGTCACCATACCTTTTTTGAAACACCACATAGTGAAAATGTTAAATAATTATTACATTTATTCAATAGCTTCTATTCTTGTCATGGAATTGTGACTACACATTAATTCTACGATATAGATCCTCCTTAGACCTTGCCATATATGTACAGATTATATACATTGACAGTCTCGCTAAACATAGTCCTTGCTATACTCCAAAAATGTTGGTCTTCCTGAAAATATAGAATGTTTCACTGTTCAGACAATATTTATATTTCATTAATTTGCAAAATTATGCACAATTGTACAATGTACATGGACCCATCTTCTTGGCACTATAATTTCAGGCAAGATTTTTTAGTAATCCGAGGGCTGAAATGATCAATTATAGCATGTTAAGAAGTCATCTTGACCTCTAGGTGATTCATTATCATCATAGGTGAACTCAGCATCCTCAGAAACCCCTATTGGATCAGTTTCAGTGGCATTAACTGATTTAAGGTAGGAAAATGGCAACTTTTTATGCTTGAACACAGTCATTATTGGGTATTCGAGGCTGAATTGACCAGTTACAGCATGTTATGACATCATCTAGACCTCTGGGTGATTCATTATCATTATGGGTTAACTCGACACCCTCAAAAATACCTCATTGACCATTTTCAGTGGCACTGACTGATTTCAAGCAGGAAAATAGCCACTTTTTCTGCTCGAAAATAGTAATTTTTTGGTCCCTCAAAGGGCCCTCCAAAGATGAGGGGAGGGGGGTGTCTAAACCTTAATGGATTTGGCTGAAATTTGGTGTAGGAACTTTGTACACATAGAGGCACAACTGAGCCCAAGAAGAGCTTGATCCGAAAAACTTTCCAAAAAAGGGGACACCTATCAGTGAAGTTGTATAAAATATTTCAAGTAAAAACAAATCCTGCAGCATGGCATCAACATTGTTTCAGCAAAAGTATGGCTTCCAGGTATTCATTTTGAAGGAAATTTTCTGCAGAATCCAAATATGTTATTATTTTTCTTCTATCTTTTATATTAGTCAAGATATCGCAAACCGCGATTCTACGGAAACATAATTTTTTCTGAAAATGTTTTAGGAAATATGCTTCCGGAGGCACCCCTAATTATTAATTGATCAAGCTGATTTTTTAGTATGTTCATCTGGCTACCGAATCACAACTTCATGCCAAGGTACAGCTATCTAGCTCTATTTTTTAGTTTTCAAGGGGCGGCTGATGCACCCTATTGTGCATAATATCATAACCAATCAAGGAGGGGCATACAACCTAGCAGGACTGATAACAGGGACAATATCTTTCCTCTAATCTCTCAAGTATATATATATATTAATCACTATGGTCTGCAAATGGTCCGAAATTACACAAAAGAAAATTAAAATATAGGCCTATCACACCATTTGTGGATCTTGCCATTCTAATTGTTCAATGTAATTTTAGACAATTCTTGGTCAATCAAACTGTTGTTTTGAGTTTTGGGCAGTGCGGCCAGTGAGTTTATAATGTTATCCTGATGCCTATGAAGTCACTCAACTGTTATCGAATGTCGACGTTTCATCCAAAATCTCTCTGTAACTCCGCTTATCAGTTTCTTGCTTTGAAAATGACACTTTGAGAACAAACTGAATTCGAAGAACTGAAGAGGGCCATTTGAACTCATCAAAATCACATAACATTTATTTTGACAGACATTGGAGGATCTGTGAAATCTGCACTTTTTCATAGAAATTTTACAGTACATATCAAAAAATTTACATTTTGATTAATCTATTTAGTGTTTCATTCTGCTCCAAAGACAATCTTTACTGTGCATAGAAGGCTAGGACTATGTGAGACAACACATGAGTGTGCAATATTTGCCAAACATGTGAGACATTGAATATATGTCAGTTGTCTCATCCCACCTTGTTTATGATTTTGTTATTTTATCCAGTATAAGTTATTACTTAAGACAAATAGGATTGAATCGCATCTTTTGGTACAAACACCCATATGAAAATGCATTTATTCATATATAATACATTTGAATGGATTCTTTGAGCTTCTAATCACCTCCAATTAAAGAAAACACCTCAAAAATGGATTCCTCATGTAGGAATTAGCTGTAATAGATGGGTCACTTTTGCTTGTATATGCAATACTAAGAATGTTGTGATGCCCAATCTGTAACTCGGCCATCTTGGTGGCCATATTGAATTTCCCAGAATGCTTGAGGATATAACACTGTCATCCAACATATTTGTTCTTGGAATTGTTTAAGGAAGTGGAATCAACTGTCACAAAGACTTTGTAAACGTTTCCCAAAACTTTTCGGTGAATTTAACTTTTTTTGATTTATGACACAAATTGCTCTCTTTGACTTTTGGGTCACCCCCAATTGCCAAAATAACCCCATAAATGGATTCCCTACACCAGGTTTGACTGAAAAAGAGGTATCACATTTGATTCTAGGTCAAATAGTTTTGAAGTTGTCCCATTCCGAGCAATTTTGGATGCCTCGGCGGCCATCTTGGATTTCTCAATTTCCCCAAGGGTACCACGTGGGTACCCGCCAAAAATGTTTTCTAGGGGGTCTCGGGACATGGATTCCACTGAAAAAAAAACTTTATCGATCGGTGCAGGGTTCAGCCAGAAAATCAGCTTTGGCTGCCAGACTATGGCCTAAATAGATTAATTAAATCAATGCTCTCATGGTGGAACAATTGAGTGACAACTCAAGGTCAATTGATTTTTAAAATTAAGCGGTTCTCTTCCTCACCTGCGGGACATCTGGCAGCTGCAGTCAGTGAAGTGACGGTGATGCAGTCCAGTTTGCTGTTCTTGGTTGGTACTGGATAAGAAAAAAAATGTAAAGCATTAACAAAACAAAACAAACACTATTTTATAGTCTGAAAGAAAGAAGACAGACAATAAACTTACAAGCTAATCATGTATTTCAAGCAGGATTTAACACAGTTGACACAAAATTAAATTGAACCAACACCAATGGTTGTAGAAGTCTATTTAATTCTAAAATGTATATTTATTATGATGGAGACTCTGACTGACACAGTCCCTCCTTGCCAAAACAGCTTCAGCTGGAGGGACAGATGGATTTCTCTGGCACTATTCCACATTTCTTGAGATATAGATATAGATTTTTCCTCAAAAATAATGAATAATAACTGAGCTTTACTGCAGATTCAATTAGTATGAGTTTCTCTGGTTAGTTTTCTCACTGTCAACGTAGTATATTCAGCTTTACTGATTGGTAGGTAAGCAATGAAACGTCCCTCAAATCTCTCAGTAGAACAGCATTCGGCTTCAGGGAGCAACTGAGTTTGATAATTGGATAATGAGAAGCTGAGAACTGGCAGTTTAACTGATCACCAGACACGCCAACGGGCCTTGAAATACATTTCATGCTATTCAAATTAGATTTATGCTATGTAATCCAGTGCCTCCACCAATCACATGGACTGTATTTGCTACGTTTCACTGTCCTATTGCAGAAACTCATACTTCTTGAAATTGCAGTAACTTGTTTCTGCCTGTGAAAGCGTGAAACACCTCTTAATCTCATCGTCATGACTTGACTGGTGTTGTGCTGGTGTACCCTGGATCAACCGAGGCAGCTCAACCTCCATCTTTGTGGAGGGGGCTGCACTTTTGTTTTATTGGTGACCGCTGTATGATGATGAGATGAGAAGACTGTGAGTCTGGCACATACCCTATTAATTCAGGGATGCCCAGGGTCTTTCAGTTGCCCCAGCATAGAATACTGGTTACAACCTGCCTCCATTTAATGTCCCATGGGCTCAGACTAAAGTGAGTTCCTCGGGTGAGATTCGAACCCATGCCCTCAAAGCCAGTAGACAAGCGCTCTTGAGTCCATTAGGCCATTGGGGAAAGATAGAGAATAACGCCCCAGCTTTAAATGTGTGTAGGCCGAAATATAAGTAAAATCAATCAACATGAAATATGGTTCCATCAAAATCAAAGAAGGGGAATTATAAATGTGACCGGCAAATGGATAAAGAAGGTTTACTTAATTATGCGACTGTACATGTAAATGGCATGTATAACAGAAATCACTGAATCAGTCAATGAATATATTCTGGTGAGATGATACTATTAATTATGCCAAGTGTGAGGGTGAGACTAAATTTGAACTGCAGTCATATATGATTGTGCAATAGTATGTCAACCTTAGTATTTAAGAAGTCATCTAAATGACAAATGCTTAATGCAGGTTGACTTGAAAGTGATTGACAATTACTGAATACCAGATGAGTCTGTCACTCTGTGATGACAGTCATTCCATATTCAAATTCGCCACCAAGTGAATGACAAATGCAGTTTACCATCTGTCATAGAAAAATGACATAAAACATAAACTATCGTGTCATCAGCAACCGGATGTCAAAGATGCTCTTTTCATGAACAACTTTTTTTTCTGCCACTGATAACAAACAGCGACATCATGCCACATTGACACTTGATCAATATATCATAAAAGATAAATGATCCAGGCATAATAACCTACAGTCATAGTTGCCTGCATGGAGATGGTATTTTAAGGCCGTTTTCGTCACAGATCATGTGAGCATCACAACACTATATATATATATAGTTTGCAAGTGTGGCACTTGGTAAATTAGCACTGGTTTTTGGTTGGCAAGTGATTTCTCACAGATTATATCAGATAAAATGATTTAGCCAACACCAAGATCTAAGAAGTTATCCTTCCTTTACAGTCTGTCACTTTGATATAGAAAAAGAGTGGACTGTTGCACTGTGAAAATGGCACTTCTTGTGTCATCATGCTTATGATTTGTCATGATCATACCCAATACTTTCAATGTTAATTTGATTTAAGGAGACTATAATCCCGCTTGTTGGTGACAGGCAAACGAAAGGATTATGCATCTGATTTTTACCCTAAAATCAGTTATGACAAATCAAATGGCCTTCTTTTGATCATGACTAATCAAACAACCACCATGTTTCCCATGTTGAAAGTAGAGAAGATGACACTTTACCGGCTATCATGAGTCACAAAGTGCCTTTTTCACAGTAAACTGGTCCTCATTTTTTCTATATCAAAGTGACGGTCTGCAAGGATTTTTTTTTTCAGATCAGATTTCAGCACATTTTCCCAACCCTCACAATACCAGGGAAGGATAACTTTTCAGGCAAGGATAAAATATTCACCTAATCAGAAAGACAACTTTTATAATATTCCTTGTCTTTTCCCAATCATGCCATGAGTTGTAATATCCTTGACTGATAATAACAAAATCAATCATGGATGTCATGAAGTACACACATTTTCAAGACAGTTACATAGAGCATTACTATTAAAAATACTGTTGGCCTAATATGAAAGAAAAATTGGTGTCCAATCCATCATCCATCACCCCAAAACTGTATGCTGCTGGGTTACCATCTACTCATGCTTATAATTTGCAGAAAAGATGGACACCATTGTGTTTATCATGCTCATTGCTCAAGTGTGCCAAGCGGTGTAGATTACAGCCTGTAAACTTTATATGCAAAAAAATGAGTGCTGCACTCTGTGAGTCATAATAGCCAATGAAGTGTCATCTTCTGCACATTCAACATGGGAAACATGGATGCTGTTTGATTAGTCATGATCAAGAGAAGGCCATTTGATTTGCCATAACTGATTTTACATAAAAAACAGATGCATAATCCTTTTTTTACCTGTCAAAACAAGCAGGATAAGTCTCCTTCAATCAAATTAAGATTGAAAGTATTGGGTACTCTTTTTGCATACCAAATTTACTGACTGTCATAGTGCTTACCATTTTGGCACAATCCATGTGCTTTTGTCTCGTTGCAGTTGACTTCCTTCCAGAGATGGTTGTCCTTAGGATCCACTACTGTGCACTTCTCTTGCTTGTCATCTGAATATGAGGAAAAAATGAGAAGATTAAAATCCTAAATCTAAATATTCATATTCAAAGCATTAATTAGGAATAAATGGCAACATTATGTTATGAGAAGGTGTAGTAGATAAGTTGTACTGGTGATTCATACTGGACACTCTTTTATAGAGAGGTTTTGTTGGTTTGTTTGTTTGTGTTTTACGCCTCTGCAGCACCTTAGTGGGCTATGTCGAGGCAGGCGATCGCCATATGATGATGAGATGAGAAGACTGTGAGTCTGGCACATATACCCTATTAATTCAGGGATGCCCAGGGTCTTTCAGTTGGCCGAGCATAGAACACTAGATACAACCCGCCTCCATTTAATGTCCCATGGGCTCGGACTAAAGTGACTTTTATGGAGAGGTCAAATATTACTTAAGGTGTGTGGTCCAGTGTCATATGGTATAGTTCTGCCATTTATTGGACCAGTCCATGAGCAAATCATCAAGGCGGCAATTGTTTTCAAAAGTCCCGAAAGCAAAAATGGAATTGTTCAATTGCTATCCAATGCAAAAAGCAACTCTTAAAAATGCAATTCCATGACTTATAATAAAGTTAGGATAATTTCAGCGAACTGAAAGGCAACTATCGTAAAAGATATGATGACTTATTAATTTTGTTGAAGTGCCTAAATTGTTTGTGCTGATGCTTCATAATTCGACAGGGTTTAAACATAATTTCTGCAACTCGGGATTACGAAGAACAAACATATTTGAAGATGCATAAATTGATAAATTTATAATTTCGCAGTGGAGATCCTCCAGACAAGGAAGACGGGACACACTTTTCAGCAAAACAAACAAGTAGAATTGATCTTTTGCTCTTTTCCACTGTGGGTCATTTAATTTTAAACAGCAGGGATCGATTCTCTTGCTCTTCTTTAAAGTACACATTTATACAGAAATAACGTGTGAAAATATATGTGCATCCCTATCAGTATAATTAGTATCTGTCTCCTAAATTATTCAAGATGTGTCTAAAATGTTTATGGCAAAATTGTTCCCTCATACAATTTGAGAATCTCAATTAGAGTCATGAATTTTTTGTTGAGTCAATTTGTGATATACATCGTCGTAACTTTTACAAAACATCAACTATTCACTGTACTCGTCTCATAATGGCAGCTCAATTGGCCTACTTTATTACCATGCTTTATATCGTCAGTTCTATAACGAAAGATGTTCTCTGTCAGAATCATTCAAAATCGTCTTCTTCCACAATCTCTTTGAACACTATTTAATAGGCTAATCTTCTATTTCAGAAGGCACCTTTACAGCTCCCAAGGTGAGAAAAAATTGTTGCTGTGTTGAAAAGTTTTAAATCTATTAAAACAAACTACCTTTAACTTTAACCAGGGCACACCCTCTGTTATAAAGACCCCACAATTTCTACATGACGCCCTGCTGTTCCAGCACCAAATATACATTTGTGGGCATTAATACCTGTTACAATAGGAGAGAACCATCAGAGAGAGAGAGAGAGAGAGAGAGAGAGAGAGAGAGAGAGAGAGAGAGAGAGAGAGAGAATATTTTTCTCATGAATGGGCTCATGGCTTTCGCTTGGCCCCCAGCCCTCTTTGGCTTACAATCACTCTACTTCTACATGTATTTAGAACAGTGGACAAAAATACAGATTTTTTTTATGAACATGGAATACTAATTGGAATAGAAAAATATGAATTTCATTTATACACTGTTATAGTTATATAATACAATTATATACATTACAAACGGGGAATTTCAGAGCTACTCAAAGGCCTTAATTGCAGGTTAGATCATTTTAGAGGATTACAATTTTTATTTAGTCCTATGCTTTTCTGTAACAGACTGATATGCAACAATTTAGTGATTAAAAAGAGTTTTGGAAACCGAAGTGTTCCAGTTTTGATACAAGTGGCCCAAACTATAAAAAGGGATGAACTAGAAACTATCTTCTTTGCCAAATATTGAAATATAATTATCAAACTAACCCATATGTTGATTCAAAATTTCAAACACATTCCCAGCTTTGGTATGATGTTTTGCAGTAACATTTATACATGCTAGAAATGATTTTATTCCAGCTGTAGACTAGGGCCCTGCACGGGACTAGATTTTTGTCTCACTCCCGCCCGTTCTTTCCAAATCTGCTCCCGCTCCCGTCCCATTCTAGGCATTACAAGGATAAAATTTTCTGAATTTCAGTCCCGTTCCCGTCCCGTGCAGGGCCCTACTGTAGACAAGGGAAGAAGGGTCAATTTGAAACAAAAAGAACCATGAGGAATTTTGTATATGTGCACTGCAGACATCAATGTTGAGTTCTATATGAACTTCAAAAAGTTTACAGACCCATTGCAAGTGAATGGACTATTTTCCTTTTTTTTTTTAATAATATTTTTATGTTTTTTTAATGATTTGAGACCATCAAAAGGCGCAACTAGACCAAATAGGCTACCACTGTATCAAATTTCATCCATGCACATGCAATAGTTACTGAGTTTTGGCCCGGAAAAGTAATTTTTATATTTTTTTAATTATTTAAAAAAGTATGGAATATCTATCCATCAGACCATCAAAAGGCACAACTAGATAATACAGGCTATATGTGTACCAAATTTCATTCATGTACATTCAATATAGGCTGAGTGGATCTATCCACCCCCCACCCGCCCGGCAAACGAACAGCATTTTACCCAAGAGATTACAATACCCTCTTCGTACTTTGTTCGCGGAAGGTAAAAAGATGCCAGTGTTGCTGGAATGCTCACTGGACTAGACATGTTATCACAGTTCAGTGAAATATTCATAATCAATAGCCTGCATAGACAAGAATTCTGAAAAAAGAACAAGGTCTCCAGTTTATGAGGAGACTGAAGAACCGTTTAATGTTGCAGAAAGCCTGGGACATCTTAATACAAAGTGCTGTCAAAGTACCCATTTAAGTTCCTAAAAAACACCTTGTCTTTGAGGTACCAACTGGAGTATATCCAATTTGTTACAGGCTGATGCACCTTTTCAGACAATTTGGAGTGCTTTTTGTTCTTAGAGTGCATGAAGCGACCAAATTTCCAGATATGCATATAGAATCATATAGGCGCCACATGAGTATATGTAATATTCTTAATCTTGAAAAGAAGAAAGTACCAGCAAGCACTCTAAAACTAACAAAAAACATTTTAAACATTGTTTTTTAACGTTTTCATAACATAGATTCAATGCTTTTTAAATGTCATCGTTCGCTTGGTTCTTTCTTCAGCTGGCATGCTTGAAAGGGCATTAATAGTGCACAATGGAAATGTTCTTTTTTTTAAACCGATCAATCAAAATGAATCATTTAAAGGTAAACATAAGTAATACAGGATGACAACATCAATATTATTGCAGACTATGAGGCTTTGAAAAAGATATTTGCAATCAACATTCAGTGCTATCATGTCATATTCATTTGATCATTAAACTTTTCATCAGACACAAAAGTGTTGCCCGCCTTGAGCTTTCAGCTATTTCACATAGCCTTGTTCACAATGTGATTTCGTATACATATATTGACTATCTCAATCAGTAGCAGATCCAGGGGGTTTAGGGGGTTTGAATCCCCCCCCCCCCACATTGGCCTCCAAAAGACACAAGAGCTTCTACTTTTCCTTGCCGGGTGCAACTTCACGAGAACTGCCACTCGTGTTTTAATGCTTTACTTTATTACAGATCTCATATTAGTGTACCATGTTCTTTTCAACTGCCACAGTGCTCATGTGATGTCAGTATGAGCATATTGATGTCATGGTGGTATATTCACAGTTTCAGCTGTGTTACTCGGGACCTTCCCTGATCAGATAATTATTAATCTGCAAGAAACTGCTAAAATGTTGGTTAGCCCTGATGATTCTGTTTGATGTTTTGAAAACACCCAAACGTTTCTAATCCCTGCTAACATGCTCCAGCTGAATAAACCATCATGCACAATAATTATTACACATATGAAAACAGATCAATCAGTTGTTATTCACACTTAGCCAGTAAGCCTAATTTGTTATTAGCAGTTGGAATCAATACTTGAGCTGTGGTCTCAAAAGCTCACAGGAAGTGCCAAGATAGATATGTCAGTATTGAGATACTAACATCATCTCTGCATATATCCGCATAAGACATGGCACACTTATGTGACATCTGTAATAATAATTACAGGCCTTGCGCACAGTCACGTAAACATTGCGGTTCAACACACAAAGTATTAGTTGTGATGTTCTCTGAGGTTTCTAATTCAAAGAGAACAGTTGGTGATGCTAAAGTGCACCAAAGGTACACACTATTGCTGTTTTTGGTTACTGTTTGTAGTCCCACATTTCCGACAATTCCTACCTTATTATGAAGTTATTAACTGCACTACATCAGTGTGGCTGACCTGTTTACAACATTTGAAATGGCAGCTGTCACAAAAGCTTGGATGGAACAAGATAATTACAGAGATCATAGCATATATACAAGTGATGGATTCACGCGCATGAATACCAATAATACCCCTATAGACAATACAAGTGTATGCAATTCGAATTAGGAGATTGCAGGAGCAGAGCCATTTTGCAAATAACACACAGAAATGGACCAAATGCAATAGTTGACCTTGTAAATATCACTTATTTTGATAATTTTCTGGCATGCAAAGTATTTTTACCTTCAGCGAACGAAGTTCGAAGAAGGTATTGTAATCACTTGGGTAAAAATGTTGTCCGTCCGCCGGGCGGGCGGGCGGGCGGGCGGGCGGTCGGGCGGCGGGCGGATAGATCGTTTCCGGGCCAGCACTCGGCCTCTATTGAGTGTACATGGATGAAATTTGGTACACATATAGCCTGTATGGTCTTGTTGTGCCTTTTGATGGTCTAATTGATAGATATTCAACACCTTTTGAAATAATTGAGAAAATATAAAAGTTATTTTTGTTCGTTTCCGGGCCAAATCTCAGTCACTATTGCATGTGCACTTATGAAATTTGGTACAGATGTGGCCTATATGGTCTAGTTGTGCCTTTTGATGGTCTCATTGATGTATATTTTATACTTTTTGCAAAAATTTGGAAAATTGAAAAATATGTATTTTTTGGTTCTTTGGGCTGAGACTCGGTCACTATTGCATGTAATTGGATAAGGTTTGGTACACACTTGGCCCATAAGGTCTTGTTGTGCCCTTTGAATGGTCTGGCCGAAAATATTAAATGCTATTTGTAATATTGAAAAAAAAGAGAAAAAATAAATTTTTTGTTTCTGGCCCAAGACTTGGTCACTATTGCATGTACATGGATAAAGTTTGGTACACATATGACTTATGTGGTCTAGTTGTGCCTTTTCATCGTCTGACTGATACATATTCTATACTTTTTGTAATATTGAGAAAAAATATCAAAAAAACGTATTTTCTTATTGGAGCCAAAACGTGCCCACTATTGCATATACAGCAATGCCATTTCCTACACGTATCACCTATAAAATGAAGCAGTGCTTTTTGACTTGTATTTAACACTTTTTGAATGATTGGAAAAACTTTGTACATGCATAAAACCGTACCATAATATAAGTAAATTAGTATAATAAGCCCTTTCCCTGCTTTTACAAACCCTGGCAAGCACACAGGTAGATCGCAGGGCAGCAGGCAAATAACAGATAATAGAACGCCATTACTCGACCACTGTTGCATACCTATAATATACGAAATTTAGTAAACACGCCAATTTTATGCGCAGCCTATGTTTTCTTTTATAGTATTTGCATAGTAAGCGATCGTGTGAAGATCATATATATTCATTGACATCTATTATAAGAAATCGGAAAAGAGATAAACAAGACACCTTTATAATTTTTGTCGACTTTGAGAAGGCATTTGATCAAGTGGATAGGAATTTGTTATTTCATAAAATGGGCAATCTTGGTTTTGGTGGTAAATGTTATCAATTCTTTACTCATTGTATAAAAACTGTTATGTGAGATTAAATTTAAATGGTCTGCTGACACCCATATTTAACTCCAATGCCGGTGTAAAACAAGGCGATTCACTCTCAGCAACTTTATTTAATCTATATATAGATGATTTAGCTGATATATTAAATTGCAGCAAAAAAGGTGTAATCCTCAATGACGAACTAAATATAGCGGCACTTATGTATGCAGATGATTTAGCAATCATTGCGGAATCCAAGGAAAATATGCAGTCTTTGTTAGAAATTCTTGAGAAATGGTGCTATACTTGGAGGATGATTGTAAATGTGAATAAAACTAAGATAATCCATTTTCAATCGCAAGCTAGACCCAGAAGTAATTTTGTTTTTAAGTTGAATGGATATACTGTTGAATATGCTGAAAGGTACAAGTATTTAGGTATCGTGCTTGATGAACATCTGCTTTATAATGTGACTGCATCAGTATTGTCTGATTCAGGAAATAGAGCTTTGGCTGCCATTTACACCAAGTTTAGTAAGCTAAAGGGTTTAGGGTTTAGCACTTATTCAAAACTTTATCATACAGGGGTAGTGCCTATACTTGATTATTGTTCAGGGATATGGGGTTTTCAAAAATTTGGCTATTTGGATTCTGTTCAAAATAAAGCTATTCGCTTTTTTCTAGGCATACATAGATTTGCGTCTAATTTAGCAATAAATGGGGATGTAGGTTGGGAAAGTTCTACAACTAGGAGAAGGATACAGATGATACGATACTGGAATAGGTTAATCAGTATGGATATGGAAAGAGTAACTAAGAAAATTTTCATTTGGGATATGCAAAACAGGAAAAGTAAAGGCAGTTGGAATAGCGATATTTATAAATTATTTACCCAAATAGGAAAATTGGAAAACTATAGAAATCAAGATATCGTTGATGTTGATGAAGCACGGCAAATACTTGTGCAACAGGAGAAAAATGAGTGGTTAAATAATATTCAGTCGGTATCAAAATTATTTAATTATAAAAAATTTAAAGAATAATTTGGCACTGAAGCATATATTTACAAAATCCAAAACCGTTATCATAGATCTATCTTTGCACAACTGAGGTGTAGTATATTACCTTTAAAAGTAGAAACGGGGAGATACACTAATATTCCGAAGGAGTTCAGACTTGATAAAAATGTTATTGAAGATGAAATGCATTTTTTATTTGACTGTTCATTGTATGATGAGATTAGAAAAGAGTATTGGGGAAAATTTAAAAATATACTGAAATCATTTGAGTTACTCACGACTGAGGACAAATTATCGAAATTTATGTCAGGTGACTTTGTTAAATTATCATCAGAGTATGTCAGTATGTACTATAATTTAAGGCAAACAAAACTCTATGTAGATTTATAATCTGTAATATATTTCTTTCATTTATTCATAACTTTTATTTTGTTATCTTTTTTTCTCGCAGGTCTTTATCTAAAAAAATAAAAAATAAAAAAATAAAATAAAATAAAATAAATTTTCTTTTTTAAGTTATTTTCTCGAAATGTTGCTGTATTTGTATTTTTGTTGAGTGTGTTTGTAATTATCTGTGATGGCGTTGCTTTATAGATTGATGTTTAGCTATTGTGACAAATAAGCCCATTCCAGGGCTGGGTGTGTATTTTATACATTATTTAAATGTTGTTTGTAACTGTATACACTTGTCACAAAAATAAAAATTTTCTCTCTCTCTCTCTCTCTGCATATTTTGCAGAATAAAAAACTAGTGGGAGCCTATTCCGAAGTCACATGATGAATTCCGGTCAGAATACAACCATAGCAGTGATCACAAACTGTTATACATTGTTTGTTACTATGTGCGCTTTTAGCAGTTAGACATGAGATAAAAATATATAAGAATCTGCGACTTATAGAACTAACAGCACCCAACAATAACTGTGGATTTTGAGAAAATGTTTTTCATAGTCAACTGTCAAATTTGATAGAATCTATGACAAATATATCGAAACATGCATGTCCAGGGCATTTCTTGGACTTGTCATATGCTATTATATGGACAGATTAAATCGAGTAACAGGCCCTGATATACCATGTCTATCAATGACTGGTACACTTCCCCTCGTGGATGGATTCCTTCAGGGAATCCAAGCAAGAGCGAGTTTGCAAAGAACTCCCTGACTGGGTAAATAGCACTAAGCAGTTCAGTTGCAAGAACAAGCTGACCTTGATGTACTGGATAAAATTCTGCCTTGTTATGTCATGAATGTGTCTTCTGCAAGACTGCATGTGCACCATTATATAGAATTCGCATGAATGATCCTTGGCCCAGATCAATGGAGCCCCCTGACCTCCGCCCCAAAGAAGGAAAGTCGCGTGTGCCAATTAGGAAATTTACACTAACATCATACAACAGATCTTACTGTGGGTTCATGTGAACCTGAGATTTTTGCAGTATCTGGAGACTCCTTGGGTGGGTACCCACCTTACAGTATGTCTCATCTTGCATGTGAACTTGAAATAGGCGCTTTTTCTACAGCCTGTGTAAATCCAATGCATTAACCTAGAGCTAAGTAAATAGTTACATTTACTTGAACGAAGTCGGGAGTGGGGCTGCAATGCAATTTTTTTGACGTCACGCCAATTGTGCCCATTGTTCTGGTCGCATCAGAAAGTAAACAAGTAGAATGTGCAGCTGGCATATGAAATTGCTTGAAAATCGGCAAAAAATGGCACTAAAACATCACGAAAACGTGATATTCACATTGCAAAACGGCTGATCTACCAGCAGGTATGTGTATTTCTAGTGTACGACATTTAGATGCTGAGAAATCAGGTCAAACACCAGTTCGCATGTTGAATGAGACAAACTATAGGAGTGCCATATCAGAAGAGAGGCTCGCAGAACTAAAAATAAATGCAGTCCACTTAGTCCAGGTTCTAAGCCTGGATATTGGGCATAATTGTTCACTTTGTGGTACGGGTATGAAATTTGGCACACAGGTAGAGGAGGTCAGTATCTTAATTTTTGGATATGGTGACATTCTCAAAAATTCCCAGAAATGGCAAACGGTTGCCATGTAAACAGTATTTTGCATTTTTTTACATAATTCAATAAAATTCAGATTAAGTTTCATTTATTTTGGAAAAATTAGTCACATTGGTTAGTCAGGACACCAAAAGGCATTTATCAGTTGTTATTTTGCTTGTAAGGTGCCCTGGAGGCCAAATTGAGGGGGTTAAATATGACCAAATAAGGAAATACTGCTTTTTTTCTTCAATTTTTGGTAAATGTAGGGTTAATAGGGGCTAAACTTTCTGAGGTATACTCCAATGTGACACACCATTTTAAAGTTCATTAAGAATACTTTCTACTGGTCGGTCATTTATGGTAACCATGGTAACAAAGAGCTCACAAGAATGGCTTAAATGGAAATTTAATGTGTCATTTACTACTGTGTCAACGCCTTTCAAGTCAATAGTTTTGTAAAATTAATTGACTTCCTTTTACAATACAAGTATGAAATTTGGTACACAGGTAGAGGAGGTCAGTACCTTCAATTTTTGGATATGGTGACATTATCAAAAATTCCCAGAAATGGCAAACGGTTGCCATGTAAACCGTATTTTGCATTTTTTTTCCATAATTCAATAAAACTAAGAAAATGTGACATAAATTTGGGCAAAATAAGTCACTGTGGTTAGTAAGGACACCAAAAGGCATTTATCAGTTGTTATTTTGCTTGTAAGTCGCCCTGGAGGCCCAATTGAGGGGGTTAAATATGACCAAATAAGGAAACACTGCTTTTTTTCTTCAATTTTTGGTAAATATAGGGTTGATAGGGGCTAACTTTCTGGGGATGTACTATACCCCCTATGTGACACACTGTTTTAAAGCCCATCAAGAATAATATCTATTGGTAAGTCATTCATGGTAACCATGGAAATGACGAGCTCACAAGTATGACTTTTCAAAAATGGAAATTAAATGTGTCGTTTAAAAGTGTGTCAACGCTTGTCAAGTCAAGAACTTTGCAAAATTAATGGACTTTCTTTTACAATACAAGTATGAAATTTGGTACACAGGTAGAGGAGGTCAGTACCGAAAACTTTGGATGTGGTGACATTCTCAAAAAATTCTCAAAAATGACAAACGGTTGCCATGGAAACCAAATTTTGTATTTTTTGACAAAATTCAATAAAACTCAGAATAAGTGTCATAAATTTGGACAACATTAGTCACTATGGTTAGTCAGGACATCAAAAGACGTTTATCAGCTGTTGTTTTGCTTGTAAGGTGCACTGGAGACCCAATTGAGGGGGTAAAGTATGACCAAATAAGGAAATGCTGCTTTCTTTCTTCAATTTTTGGTAAATGTAAGGGGCTAAACTTTCTGAGGTATACTCCCATGAGACTCACCATTTTAACTCATCAAGAATACTTTCTACTGGTAGGTCATTTATGGTAGCCATGGTAACGGAGAGCTCACAAGTATGACTTAAAGGTAGTATGTCCGCATATTTAATTGACTGTCTATGGATAGATTTCAGTCATATTTAACACATCACAGTTGAAAAATTTGCTTATTTGCTATTTCAATGGCAGTATATGAAGTTTATTTCCTTGAAAAATGTAAACAAATACTTTTCATGCCGTGAAAAGTCTTGCATTGTTTACAAATCAAGCAATGCAGGGCTCTCCCTTAAGTTATTTAAGGCCTTACAATCAATTAAACTCACTTAATTATGGAAAACGCGCAACTCTGTTGATTGGAAGTGCATGCTATACTTAAAATCTATCAGTTTATGATCTATAAATGCAAGTTTAATTTTACATAGAATCGGCGGACTTACTACCTTTAAATAGAATTTCAATGTGTCGTTTACTAGTGTGTCACGCTTGTCAAGTCAGAAGTTTTGCCAAATTAATGGACTTCATTTTACAGTATGAAATTTGGTACATATGTAGAGGAGGTCAGTACCTAAAATTTTGGATATAGTGACATTCTAAAAAAAATCCCAGAAATGACAAACAGTTTCCATGGAAACTCATATTTCGCTCTTTTCTTTTAACATAATTCAATAAAAGTCAAATAAGAGTCATAAATTAGTCATTGTGGTAAGTCAGGACACATAAGGCATTTATCAGCTGTTAGTTTACATATAAGATGCCCTGCATACCCAAATAAGGAAATATTGCCTTTTCATTATTTTTTTCATAAATTTAGGGTCAATTATAGGCTTCAACATTCAGGTAAGAAAGGTTGTTCCTTCCAGTTTGGATTTTGAGACATTCTCAAAAATTCCCAGAAATGACAAATGGTAGCCATGGAAACAAATTTGGCATTTTTGACAATTCAAACACAAGAAGGTCATGATTTATAAACTAAACCAAATTTGGCATTTTTGACAATTCAACACACAAAAATATCATACTTTATTATCTTAATTTAACTATCACTTTGCATGTCAAGTGCTCAGAAATTGAGGGTGAAAACAGAAAAAAATCAGGAAATATGGTTTTTTCCTGAATATTCAGTAAACCGTGGTATTTAAAAAAGGACTCACTACAATGTGGGATATCAATGTAAGTTCAATGAATCAAGATTATCACCGCTTTTGTCAAAATCGATAAGTTAATTCAAGTCAATTACTTTCATTTTTCACTATGCACGCAGTTAGCGAACCACTTAATCATATGGACCCCCATCCCAGAAGTGTCAAGAAATGGCAACATTAATTTACCATTCAAGATAAATTTAGCAATATTCACACTATTCGGAACTTAAATATAGCTGTACGCCAAATGCAGAAGACAAAATTAAAGTATTAATTATTTATTACTCAGAATATGACGCTATAAGGGAATTCTTTTTCATATCTATTAATAAAAATAGGATTGTGTTGCACAATGCCCGTTAGAAGTCAGGATCTCTTTCAAGCTAGCATTTGAACTGAAGTTATTATTACTAGAGCTGGCACTTTTTTGTAAAAAGCCCTGCACCGTCAGTAATTTTTGAGGCCAATAGATAGATATATAGATAGATAGATTTGGTTAGCGGGATTTTGCTCATGAAAGTCTGTTGAGAATTTCAGGGGTTGGAACCCATGCATGTAAAGACCTCCTTAAACACTCTGCCACCCAGCTACTCAGAAAGCAAGTGATTTTGCAGATTTGATGAATAAAACTCAGACCCCTTGGTCATTTTCATATTTCTGTTTCAACGATGAACTTTAAAATGATGTGTCAGACAGGGTTATGCACCACAATAATGACTCTTTAAATTACCTGAATATTATCATGGGAAAGCAGTATTTCCTTATTAGGTCATGCTTTACCCTCTCAATTGGCCTCCTTGCAACTGTTAGCACAATTTAATATATGATATAAATGACCTTTTCTCTCTAAACTCACTTTCATTAAGTATTATTCTAAAGTTATGACTTATATGGAAATTATTGAATTATATTTAAAAATAACAAATTTGACTTCCATGGTGACCGTTTGTCTTTTTGAGAATATATGTTTATCCGCAATTAAAGGTACTGACCTCCTCTATTTGCATGCCAAATTTCATACTTGAATTGTAAAATGAAGTCCATTTTTTTGGAAAGATCTTCATTAGAGGGATTAACTCGTCTGGTGCTGAGATACATTGAAATTGCTTTTAAGTCATCCTTGCGAGTTATTCATTACCATGGTAACCATAAATGACCTACCAATAGAAAGTACTATTGGTGAGCTTTGAAATTATGTCACATTAGGGTATATTTCAGAAAGTAGAACCCCTATAGACGCTAAATTTACCAAAAATTTATGAAAAAAGCATTATTTCCTTATTTGGTCATACTTTACCCCCTCAATTGGGCCTCCAATGTACCTTACAAGTAAAATTACAGCTGATAAACATCTTTTGGTGTCCTAACTAACCATAGTGACTAATTTTTCCCAAATTTATGACACTCATTCAGGGATTTATTGAATTTTGTCAAAAAATACATAAGTTGGTTTCCATGGCAACCGTTTGTCAATTTAGGGAATTTTTGAGAATGTCACCATATCCAAAATTTTAGGTACTGACCTCCTCTACATGTGTACCAAATTTCATACTTGTATTGTAAAAGGAAGTCCATTAATTTTGCAAAGCTATTAACTTGACAAGAGTGACACCCTAGTAAACGACACATTGAAATTCTGTTTAAGTCATTCTTGTTAGCTCTTCGTTACTATGGTTATCGTAAATGACCTATCAGTAGAAAGTATTCTCGATGAGCTTTAAAATGGTGTGTCAAATTGGAGTATACCTCAGAAAGTTTAGCCCCTATTAACCTTACCTTTACTCAAAATTTAAGAAAAAAAAACAGTATTTCCTTATTTGGTCATATTTTACCCCCTCAATTGAGCCTCCAGGGCACCTTACAAGCAAAGTAACAGCTGATAAACACATTTTGGTGTCCTGACTAACCATAGTGACTAATTTTTGCAAAATAACAGAAACTAAATCTGACTTTTTTTTGAATTATGTCAAAAAATGCAAAATTTGGTTTCCATGGCAACCATTTGTCATTTCTGGCAATTTTTGAGAATGTCACCATATCCAAAAATGAAGGTACTGACCTCCTCTACCTGTGTGCCAAATTTCATACCTGTACCCCAAAGTGAACAATTGTTCGCCTTAGAACCTGGACTAACTATGCTGAGAGCTGCAAACTCAAAACTGAGGACATTATTCAAACCTTTGTATAAGCTAATAAGGAAACTTTTCTGCCAGTCCATTTTATTTTACTGATTTTGTTTTTTTGTTGACAATTTGATATTAATCCTGTAAATTCCATGGTCCTGCTGTCCGGTTACTTGGCAATATCAACTCTTCGGCATTTTAACAAATCGTCAACTGGTAGGGGCAGGTGTATTTAACGCAGGTGTATATTATAAATAAATAATTTGTTTGTCTGTTCACATACGAAACTGCACTCTTAAAATTTATGACCAAGAGTGCATGGTACAGACCTTATCCTGATGTCATCATCGTATCAATGCCAAGAAACACAAACATTACAATTTAAAAGTTAAATTAGTGACCGTTCAGAATTCATGACTAGGGGTGGGAGTTTTGCTGGAACTTCCCGTCAAAAGTAGATACCCCCCCCCCTTGAGTTCCATGCAGATTTTTAATACTCCACCCTTACACCCTTAGGTTTTATGCTAAATTTTAGTACCCTCCCCCTCGACATACAAAGCAATATGTACATAATGTTATATATGTGCCCCTTGTACAGTCTCATGTACAGATTTGCGGACTTTTGAGCATCAAAAGGTGTGGTCAAACTGAGTACATGCGCGTTTTATAACATTTTTGTTAAAATTTCTTACCATTGGACATGTTGTCAATGTTAGTACCCCCCCTTGAAACAAGTGTGAAAAGTTAGTACCCCATCGGCCTCGGGCAAGACTCCCACCCCCCCCCCCCAAGCATAAATTCTGAACGGTCCCTTAGCGAAATACCTGGAATGCAGTCGTAATGAACCTCCACGTAGTTGTTGGTGTTGGGGCAGTTGGTGTCTCCATCCAGGGGGGATGTGAGGGTGCAGGTTGGTTTGTTCTGACAGAGGCCAACTATGGTGTCATAGCTTGCAGGATTTCTGCACACTCTTGCTTCCAGAAGGACCTGGAGTAGGAAGGTTTATGCTATACTATAACTTGTCTATAAGAGGGACATGTTTGTAAAAAGACCCTGTTTTGGTATGAAATGCTGATAGCCAATTCAGCAAAGAGTTAACATGTTATCCAGATATATTCATTATAATTTAGGCCATTCTATTTTTATTTCTCGGTTAACATTAAACTTCACAAAAACGAAAGGAGTTTTTTTATATGCCATAATACAAAGCTATAAAAGTCTCAAGTAAACATTCTTTCGGACTGATTCACATTTATACTCAGAAGTTGACTAATTTAATTATAGTAGAGTAGGTCGGGGCATGCAGCCCCCCTTAACTTCGAGGTGCGATTTGACCTACTTTTTATGGGCGATTGTTTGAATGCTTTTGCTGTCAGGAAGGGATCACTTGGCTCTACTAATAGCTAGTGAAGCAAATGTCTACCAATTTTATTAAGCAGTTATGGCCATTTTTGTAAAAAATTTAAAATGGCCTTCTTACCCCACCTATCGGGCAAGAAGCCCCCCTATTATAATCCTATGGCAATTTTTTTTGCGAGTGCATTCCGCCTAAAAGTTATTTCTTAGGGTTCTTCTTTCATTTTTAAGGCATTCTATTCACTTTTTCTGAATTTCAGAATTTTTATGTTCATAGATTTATTTTTTAATATTTTTCGCCCTGTTTCAATTTCGGCCCAAATTTTTTCTATTTTAATTAGCTATTTTATCAAGATTAAAGGTAAAGTACACATTATTAAATGGTTCCTGAAGCAGCTTCGACCCCCAGTGAAGGGGGCCTCATGCCCCATATCATATACGGCCTCTCGCCCCAAACCCACATATTTTAATTTGACCTCTATATTTTGAACTAAAATGCAAAAAACATGATCCAAATCATATTTATGTGATGGTCATAAAGTGAAGCAATGCAGATATCCATTATACTTTAAAAAATTTCCAAAGTTATTTCTGACAACACCTTTCGAAGAATCAGTCAAAGTTACAAAAACCATGCACATTTTTTTGTTTCTTTAATTTCTACTATGGTTTGGTGCTGTTTGCCCTAAAAATTTGTGATGTCACCTAAAACGCCTCTAGCTTCAATCCTATCAATAGATAAATGCTCCAAAAATGTAAGTATGGATATAACCCTGGGGGGCCTCTCACCTAACCCGGCTTTTTGCCCCGACCCACTCTATATTCTTCATTGTCATGACTTCAAAATTCTTGGAAGACTGGTTTTATTTCTGTGTTACAAGTGATGGATGAAACTGTAAATCTATGCTAATTTCATTCCAAACTCCCAACATGGTATTTCTTTGAAGTGTGCTTGTAAACCAAATTTGAATAACTTTATCCTTTTAGATATATATATAAAGAATAAGAAAATTGTCCTACGTTTTCTGGAAGACATGCCAAATGAGAAGTCCTTCCGTAGTGAGCATACAGGATCCTGATAATTCGTTGACGAGAACAACTTAAAGTGACGCTCCCATTACAGGCCAGTGCTTTTCGTATTCCGAAGTCTGCAAAAAGTGTTGAAAATTACGCTATAATATATGTATAATTGTATCTATGGATTGTTATTGCAAGCTAACCTTAAATTGCACAGTTACATTAAAACATTAAAATGTGTATTATGACATACTGCTTCAAAATGGATTGGTGTCAAATCAGTGATAAAAAATGTGTGTAACATTATAATATTTTATTGTAATTAAAGTTAAAAAAAATATTTTACAAGGCTCTCTTGAAATGCCGCATGGACATATATCAAAATTTTAGCGTACCAAAAGCGAAGTTTGAGTAAACTTGGGGACTGCTGTCTGTCCACATTCGGTTGGTGCCATCGTATTTGAGGCCAATAGAAACGTTTACAGTTGGAGATTTATCACTTCATGAAATTAAGAAGTACACATGATTATATATCATCATTCAAGACATGGTATCAGCCCGTCAGGTGCAATATACATGCATCGACAACCTTGGCTGGATCAAACTATACCAGAAGACCAGATATATTAAATTTGTTTAGGTGAACTGTTCGATGCATCGCAATGTCATGAAATAATGTTTTGGCTGAAAATGTGTTTATTTCTAGAAAAAAGGGGAAATAATACTGCATTATTATTATTTTGTGCCTTTAGCGAAATATTGTTCACATGGGTGTACACACTTGATCCAAGTTTCGGAATAATTAGGATTTTCACGGTGTCAGGACTTTGATATTATAAAATTGGTAACATTTTGAACTGGTGGAATTTTAAATATTTGTTCCTAAGACATTAGATTTATGTATAAATTGTAAGATAAACCATGATGAGAATTATTTGAAACCTTTGTTCGCGTGGCCTGGAAAAATGTATCATTTAGGGAAAAATCATCAAAAATTGAATCATTACTCAACTACATAGACACATGATTTCAGTATTTGAAAACAATGTCAACTTAATCACAATGTAAATGACAAAAAAAATACAAAATTCATGCTGAATGCCACTTGCATTGACCTCAGCCTTCACTTGTCTTGACATGGAATCCGCCAACTTGTTTTATGCTTCTTTTTGACGGATATGGCAATTCTTCAGTGGAAGTCACAAGAAACTGGTTCAGATCAGTTGTATATATATATATACATATTGGTTGACCTCTCTTTTGCGTGCAGAATGCTCTAAGAAATCTCTTTGGTGTTCAATTTAGGTTAAATTGCTGATTGTGGAAAATTCTAACTTTTCTCAACATTCTAGGTTTTGTAGGATTTGTGGTGCCATACAGGGTTGAGCATTGTCATCAGAATTACTTGAAACCTTCTTTTGTTTGGGTGGCCTGGAAAAATTTATCATTTAGGGAAAAATCATCAAAAATTGAATCATTACTCAACAACATAGAAACAAAAAGTTCCAAGTCACAAAAAGTTTCAAGTTACATGTTGTCTATGCACTGGGGTACAACTTCTCCTTCCAACAAGTGTACACTCTTGATGAACATGCTGGGATATTTTGTGAATTTTTCAAGTAGAGTAGGTCGGGGCATGCAGCCCCCCTTAACTTCGAGGTGCGATTTGACCTACTTTTTATGGGCGATTGTTTGAATGCTTTTGCTGTCAGGAAGGGATCACTTGGCTCTACTAATAGCTAGTGAAGCAAATGTCTACCAATTTTAATAAAGCAGTTATGGCCATTTTTGTAAAAAATTTAAAATGGCCTTCTTACCCCACCTATCGGGCAAGAAGCCCCCCTATTATAATCCTATGGCAATTTTTTTTGCGAGTGCATTCCGCCTAAAAGTTATTTCTTAGGGTTCTTCTTTCATTTTTAAGGCATTCTATTCACTTTTTCTGAATTTCAGAATTTTTATGTTCATAGATTTATTTTTTAATATTTTTCGCCCTGTTTCAATTTCGGCCCAAATTTTTTCTATTTTAATTAGCTATTTTATCAAGATTAAAGGTAAAGTACACATTATTAAATGGTTCCTGAAGCAGCTTCGACCCCCAGTGAAGGGGGCCTCATGCCCCATATCATATACGGCCTCTCGCCCCAAACCCACATATTTTAATTTGACCTCTATATTTTGAACTAAAATGCAAAAAACATGATCCAAATCATATTTATGTGATGGTCATAAAGTGAAGCAATGCAGATATCCATTATACTTTAAAAAATTTCCAAAGTTATTTCTGACAACACCTTTCGAAGAATCAGTCAAAGTTACAAAAACCATGCACATTTTTTTGTTTCTTTAATTTCTACTATGGTTTGGTGCTGTTTGCCCTAAAAATTTGTGATGTCACCTAAAACGCCTCTAGCTTCAATCCTATCAATAGATAAACGCACCAAAAATGTAAGTTTGGATATAAGCCTGGGGGGGCCTCTCACCTAACCCGGGCTTTTTGCCCCGACCCACTCTAAATTCCAACTCAATTAATATAATTATCCTGGTTCGTGAGCTTATGGAAAGACTTTTGTGTGGCGAGAAGTTGGTTGGACATTGTCCGATAACTACCTCATGGCTACATCGTGTTGGAGGATCAGAGCATGTCTGGGGTGCTATCCATTATGACAGAAAGTTGTGTCCGGTTGTGATGAAAGGAAGCATGGCTGTCCGATATTATGGGTTTTGCAAAAAGAAGCGAAAAACAAGTTGGCAGAATCGATGTCAAGACCAGTGAAGGCTGAGGTCAATGAAAGTGGCATTCAGCACAAGATATTGTGATGTTTTTTGGTTGTGCACATCAACATTAAGTTAACCTTTTTTTAATATACTGAAATGTTGTGTCTATGTTGTTGAGCCATAATGAATATTTGATGATTTTTCACTAAAAATGATAATATATTTCCAGGCCACCCAAACATAGGTTTCAAATAATTCTCATCCAATAAAAACGTTTTATCTTATAATTTATACATGTACATAAACCGATTGTATTAGGTACAAACATTTGCAATTCCACCCAATCAATGACCAATTTTAGAATATCGAAATAATAATTTTCTGAAAATTAAAATTATACCTGCATTTTGATCAGCAGTGTACATACAAAACTGGCAGTCAGCCACAGATATTTGTCTTAAAGTCTTAAATAGCTTTTTCCCAGCCTCCGAAACGCAAACAAAAGAAATTTGTCATTTTATTGTCAATATGATTTCACAATTTTAAGAAAGTGACCAACCTGAGGAAGGCAACCATTTCACTCTGTTTCTCTGGAGTGCTAATTGACAAAGGAACTCCATTCATCTTAGCACATTCCTCACTTGCTACCGTGAAGTTGTCCATTTTCTCCTTTATATATGCCATACACGTCCCGTTGTATTTCCATGTTACTGTCGCTCCGCTATCGACTGACAATGTATAAGAACATAACCCCATCATTAAAACTTCAGAACAGAGATATAGCATGAGTTTTACTGTGTCAATGTTACGTCAGAAAAAATGAATGCTATGAAGCCAGCCGATAATAAGGAATGTAACAGTGACAGTAAAACTGATCTCATGAGTTTTCCAAAGCACTAAATTAAATTTATTACCCAGTATGAGCAAATGACCCAATGTAGCACACCGCAGAAAAAAAAACGAGAATGAACTGGCATTATGTATGTCCATATATAATATATGTTATATATTGTTTAGCTTTGACTGATTGAATTCGAAACACGTGCAAATAAAAATTTGATTACCCTTTCAACTTGAGTCATAACAGTTCACCTTGTAATCTGACTGCTTCTGATTACTCCATGAACCAAAGAGATAAAGGAAACATTTTACGTACTAAGTTGTGCTTAATCAAACACGTTTCAAAATCAAGCAGTCAAATCATTTACAAATCAAACTATTCAAACCACTGAAAAGAAAACAGAGACGAAACCTACCCTTCAGGCGAACGCGCACGGCCATTGCAATTTCAGTTGATTCTTCGGCTCCAAATGTTACAGTGCCACCGACAGCAGGAACACTTCCAGTGCCCTTATGATACTTGGTGAAAAGTCCACTGGAAAGACTGGCATCACCTTTTGATAATGAAACGACGGCCTTTGTTGCTGAATGGATTGCTATCACGTCGCCCGGATTAATAATAGGGGAAGCGGCCACAGCGTAAGACTTCGGAGTGGGACCTGCTACCGCCGTAAACTTTTCAACATGGATCACTTCATACGTCATTCCACTTCGTTTTCTCATTACACAAACTGACACCTCCCCTCCTGCAGCTGTACCAACATACAGAATATCCACGATCTTCCCACCGCCCGTGAAAGCATAGCCCGAAAGAAGAACCAATGAACTGGCGTCAATTCTTGCAGCGCTTATGTCCTTCAAAGGTCCACCAGTGTTCATGTTTGGACAGTTTGGTTCTGGAAATAACAATCAATTATTTATATTCTGATATATGTGTACTGTGTAGGCCTATACTTCACGCAGAAAATGGTTACATTGGCAAACGACTTCGTCAGAAAATTGCTTTTGTGATCTCAATGGTTTACCTCCTGAATAGTTCTTGCTACAATTTGTTAAATTATGACAAATCATATTTAAGAATTTGGCCAATTCAGCCCATAAATCTAACTGGGCACCAGGTGGTGTTTGGTTATTTTCTATTTGGCAAAAAATTGACTTACCGGGTTGGCAGTAGAGTGATTGTATTTCCATTTTTAACATTCCTGCCACAGCAGCCACATAATATTTCCCCACTGGCAGTTGGCTTTTATCCTTGACAATCCCAGAATCCGAAACCCATTTCGTCATATCATTCTTGTCGCAGTTACATGCCACATCTGAATTGATATCATTTTTAAGATTATCTTTGAATTGTGGAATGCTTGACTGAAGAGTTTGTTAAATTCACTGCACACTGGCATGCTCCCCAGAGAGCTGAGAGAGATTCAAGCTAGATCAGACCTGTCAAAGATGTAATTGTAAATGTCGACTGATCTCATAGGATGATGACAGAGATTAAACCCAGTACATTTATGTTTAAATTACAGAAGCATTACATGCTTATTGAAATGACTGAACAGAAAAGGTTCAAGAAAGTTAAAATTGCATTTAGATATATGTATTCCACGACAACCTTACCTGGATAGATGCAGGTGTCATACATAGCACACTCACACCAGTGCGTATTGTTGCCGGTCATAAAGCCCGGATATCCTCCCCGTCCATTCACCCAGAATGCACGTTTAACTCCCTGGGAATCATTAATTGGAGCGCCCAAACATGAGTAGCGTATCTCCTGCCAACATTCGCGATTGTCCGCATTCATCCACTTGGTGACAATGTTCATATTCACCAGATTGGTATAATTCACATAAAACCACTCGCATATACTATGATTGCATGTTGCGGCCCCGTTTGCCGTAATTTTTAATTCCTCAGTCACAGGAGAATTCTGCATTTTGCAGTCTACAGGAACCTCTCGAACATTGAAAGAATTGCCAGCAGCATCTGCCTGACGGGCTTCCTCACAGCTCTGCCAGATGACATCCACTGAAGATTTAATGGTGTACTTTTTTGTTAATTTCTAACAGTTCAACAAAAATAAGTCCCCCTTTAAATAAACTTAAATATCTGAAAGATACCTTCTCCAATTTTATTGAAAGTTGGACTGAATTATAGGCATGTATATCGACCCTACATGTATGTATTTGTAGCAAGTGGCATTATTCCTGGCTGGACCAGCAGCCTTCGAGTGAGCCTACCCGTTTTCAAAAATCTGTGTCTTCTCAATGGATATGAACAATTTGACCAAGTGGGGGAGCCACCTGCAGGGGCATACTTCATCATGATACTGGAGAAAATTTGTTTCTCAATCAAATTTAGTGGACAATAATTGAGGACTTCTTTTGTAACCTTTTCACAGATTGGGTTCCTTGGGTGACATTAGAAATAATTTGAGTAGAGTTTGAGCACCTTTTGGAATTTTTTTTTTTTTGGAAAGTCAAAACTTCACATTTTTTAAAAGAGGGGTAAGTGCACTCAGGGTCAGCGGGCTCAGACAAAAATAAAGCAATCGAGCTACAAATACACAGGCATAGTGTCAATATGCAGACCTACAAATACTTTAACTTTAACAGAAATCGGAAAACAGGTCTTTGAGATATTTTAGCTTTCTTGAGGGGAGATTTGAACCCTTTATAAAAAAGAGTAATGTTATTGTCAATTGAATCAAAAAATAGAGGAATTCAGTACAGGGAGTGAAATAGAAAGATCGACAGATCTATGAGGCAGACAATTAGAGTATCAGATCATACTCATTTGAGTCTAAACCTGCACATTGTTAAAAGGGTATAGACCATGTATAACAAAAAAAATAGAATTAAGAAAAGGGATGAGTGCGGCTTGATGGCCTACAATATAATTTCATGGTCATTTTACTATCATTCCCATAATGTCACATTGTCACTCTATTCCATTCCTCAGAATTTTACCTTTTTACAGCAATGATCTGGAATGCTTACGCAAATGCGTAAAATATTTACTGGCAAAGGTGTATTGATTTCCTGTCATATTACCTTGCAAATTTGTCAATGCTCGTGGCGCTGACTGAGGCATACTTGCCGAGAGGTTTGACTACATGCAGGGACAAACAAATTCAAAGGTCCTTTCTGAAAGCTTTTGCAAAACCCATAATATTCACTGTAAATTTTGAATTTTGAGTTAGCTTAATTGATTGAGTGAGATGGTTGCACAATTCCTTTGACCCAAGGTAGCTTGTTGTTTGCAAGTTAAAACAACATAAAGATTATCATAACTCAAAACGGCAAGCTATCATGGCTCAAACAATTTGTGCAACCATCTCACTCAATCATTTGAGCTAACTCAAAATTTCAAATTTTACAGTGTACTCTCTGTCTGCAATTAAGAACTGGATAGTTCTAAAAAGTTTTCAAAATAGGAGACAACTGTAATTCTAAAAGACAGTCAAATACAGGCATCTTTGCCAAAGCTCTGGCTAAATATACAATTTCCAGTGGTCTGGTATAGGACAGCAATGCTTTTAAACGAAAAATTCAAAATAAATTTGCTGGTCAATAAACATATTGCGTTCAGAAACAGATATTTAAATTATCCTGTTGCATTTCTGTTATTTATTTCGGGGCTTGTGATATCTTGGAATCTTAAACTTTTTGATTATTGATGTCAGTAATACGGTGTGTCAGCAGTCTTCAGCCTATATAGATTTTGATGTGCATAGGCCTATAGGCTTGGAGGCTGGATTATAAAAGCATGGACAAGAAATTTCAGCTCAAAATTCTGATGAGAACAGCCACCACTGAGCTCATGTGAGGTCTGAGGTACTGCTGGTCAGTGCAGACCAATGCTCCTTTTTGTGAGTGTTTGCATAAAATCAGAGTATCCTATAAAAAATATACAAGATTTAATCTCAATATCACAGAAACCACTAAGTTATATGAAATTCGACAGAAAATGGGTATTTATGATAATTTGGGCACTACCACAGCAGGCATGCATTAAAAATGTAGCAAAAGACAATGAAAATGATTCCTTTTTATGTCCTCGGGATTTATCCCAGGACATTTCTGTTGTGAGAGCCAGTTCCTGTCAATCTTCTAATTTAGTGTTTTAAGAAAAACTATTCACTGGCGAAATGACACGCCCAACTAATGTATTTCAATGATAAAACTTCCTCTTATGCATCCCTGCCTGCAATTTCGATCTTCTCAGTGTTCAATTTACTTCAATATATCACATTTTCCAGTTATTTTGTGACAGCTCCACCAAAAACGATTCCAAATTCGTTGCAACGGGTCCTAGCAGCTGCACACATGCAGGACTGCACCCTCACTAGCAAACCTTGGCAACCCAAGCACTTGGCCCCACTATGTGGGTCACTGTTGCGTCACTGCTGCTGCTGCTAGGCTGAATAGGCATGAGTTGAAAAAAGTAGAACTAAGTTCAACAGTTGACCTGATTCTACCTGGAGTGCTTTCTCTCTGTCTCTGCTCTGGCTCAGACTGGCTGCCCAGTCATGGAATGTCAGTAGAGGATTAGCAGTGTACAATTTAGCCTTTCTTGTCAGACTGACTTCACTCAATTGATTCAAAATGTGCTCTTGAAATGCAGTTATTGGTTTCTTAAAATCACTGCTGCCATATCATTTTAATCGAATTATGAGACACAGAAATGTTCTTCTTGTATATTGTTAAAATGATAGGAAAAGCTATATGATATTAGAATAGCACATAGCACATATATACAATTTATACGAGAGAAGAGATCTATAGAGTGGGCCTATAGCATATTGACATAGCAGACTATATTCTAAGTCAGGATGCCAGTCACTTTCACTTTTAATACTGATATACACTGTTGATTTTATATTTTGTTATATCATTGATTTAAATAAATCGGCCTGTGAGCTCCTGTGCATCCATCTATCTCCCACCCTACTGCATGTGACACCCTCACTAGCCAAGTGCTGTCAACTCAGTGACAGGATGCACATGGTCACTGGGGGGGGGGGGGCTACATGGGGGTGGGGTGGCCTCTTGATTGTATCATGTTTGAATGTGTTCAGAGAGTAAAGCATATGCATGATATATATTTTTTGTGGCATATATGACAAAATCTATATAGTTCTATGACATATTCACAGCTGATTAAATGTTTTAAAAGTAAATTTTAAAGGCCAATGGACCATCCAGCTGACTTACATGTAAAACAAGTTCAGATGCCCGAGGACATGGTGCATGCATTGAATGCTATTTTCGTTTTCTTTCAAGAGCATTGTTGTTGGTGAGCGCTGTAGCATTGTTACACTGCAACTGAATTAGGGGTTTGTGCCTCTTTTTTAGGTAGTGGTATCACTGAGATAAATATAATATTCTAACCAATGTTGCGCATATGCTTTAGACAATCAGAACAGCAAGCAGAAGGTCATCCGACCCCAGCACCCCTCCCCTCATGAACATTTATGTCAGCACCTGATCAAGCTCCCAACCGATTCCAGTTTGGTGGTATGACGTAGGCCTATACCATTTATGATATTTCACTGGAAATCCATAAAATAGACTCAACTGACAATATGTACATATGGCTTGGGCTCACATGCTACATTGTAGCTGGAACATTGATCAATCTAAATATAAGAATAGACCTGTGCATCCCTTTCACATTGATTGAAGAGATGGGTGGACTGGCCTATGTGGCAAAATGGCAACTGCCACAGGCCCATCCACTCAGGGGGGCCCATGCAAGTCGTCGAAAAAAAAAATTGAAGAAAACAGCAGGCTCATGATAATGTGTTTCAACTGCACTAACCGAAAAGGACTGAACTCTCTCATGTGGAGGCCCAAACCTAATAGTTGAAATTTGCCAAATTAGGCGTGAAGTATATTAATTTTTAATAGAAAGTAACCCCGACGGTAGGGAAGTAGGGTCTCGTTGACTGATTTTGCCATGGGGCCCAAAATGCTGCCAGTGCGTCCCTGATTGAAGAAGTATAATCTTCAGAAATGCTGGTCTCCCTCGTCCTTAATGCAGGCAGCCGGGCAGAGGGGAGTCTTACCGGGGAGAAAGTGAGGAGAAAGGAGGTGAGATGGAGTAACTTGGGGAGAGAAGTCAAGCAGGGGAAGAGGGTGCAGAACCTACAAAGACTCTGTAATCAAACAGAAATTATTGCAAAATGATCATTCAATCTCTGACCGAAATATATATACTTAGAGTAGGTCGGGCATGCAGCTCCCTTAACTTCGAGGTGCAATTTGACCTACTTTTTATAGTCGATTGTTTGAATGCTTGTGCTGTCAGGAAGGGATCACTTGACTCTATTTATAACTAGCGAAACAAATGTCTACCAATTTTAATAAAGCAGTTACAGCCATTTTTGTAAAAAATGTAAATGGCCTTCTTACCCCACCCATCGGGCAACAAGCCCCCCTATTATAATCCCATGGCAATTTTTTTTGCGAGTGCATTCGGCTTGAAAGTTATTTCTTGGGGTTCTTCTATCATTTTTAAGGCATTCTTTTCACTTTTTTTGAATTTCAGAATTTTTCTGTTCATACATTAATTTTGTTTCAATTTAGGCCATTTTTTTTCTATTTTAATTAGCTATTCTATCGAGATTCCATGTAAAGTACACATTATTAAATGGTTCCTGAAGCAGCTTTGAGGCCCCAGTGTAGGGGGCCTCATGCCCCATGCCATGTGGGGCCTCTCGCCCCAAACCCACACATTTTAATTTGACCTTTATATATTTTAAACTAAAATGCAAAAAACATGATCCAAATCATATTTATGTGCTGGTCTTAAAGTGAAGCAATGCAGATATCCATTATGCTTTTAAAAATTTCCAAGGTTATTCCTGGCAACCACTTTCAAAGAATTAGTCAAAGTTACAAAAACCATGTACATTTTTTTGTTTTTTGACTTTCTACTATGGTTTGGTGCTGTTCGCCTTGAAAATTTGAGACGTCACCTAAAAAGCCTCTAGCTTCAAGTCTAGCAATGAGAAAATGCACCAAAAATGTAAGTTTAGATATAAACCTGGGGGGGCCTCTCACCTAACCCGCGCTTTTTGCTCCGACCTATTCTACATGTATAGAGGGAACACATTCAAATGGTAAAGATCAACAAGAAGAAGTAGAAGTATACAGAATTTTACCATACAAAAGTAAAAAGGTCGTTGGCCCGGCAAGCAGTCATTTAACACTTAGGCACCGTTATCTGACTGATGTGAAAGATTCTTACTTGTAGCTCACTCACACTAACATAGATGCAGTGTAAATTTATGTGATTTCTTTGTTACAAATTCGATTGTCTTTCATCACTGAGCGTATGTGGAAAACTTTAGTTATGACAAATAAAACTAATAAATCACATTACCTGATGCTGACGAGACTCCATCTAATGTCCCTTTTAACCCACACAGGAAGAAAGTTATCCAAAGGGATAGTGCCAGTGACATCTTGGTGCCTTGCACAACAACCAGAGATGTACTGGCACAAAGTTCCTAGAATATGGAGGCAGTTTTACGACTCTTGAATCATTTATAAGCACATTTTCAGGCAGCCATTTAAGCATGTAAATAACCAATAAATTGGCTGATGTGATTAGTCATTGACCATGGAGAATCTTTATGTTATTGGATAGTGGACACATACATATGCAGTGTGGCCATAGCCTTGTTAATTTTATTGACTAATAAGTGCTCCTCATTATTTTTTAACCTATATGATCAGAAAAGAGTAAAGTAAGTACAGTAAAGTATTTATTGACCATATTAAAAATGTACATACAAAAATTTTTGTAGTTTTATCATGTACAAAAATGCTTATAGTTTCATCACAATCGTGCTGTACACATGACAGGCAGACCCCAAACAATGATACTAGCACAGTGGCGTAGGAACAGGGGGCAGGGGGCCACCCTGGCTCCATCCTGGCAAAAAAAAAATTATGACATAAAAATTCTGTTTATTTTAGTACCGCAAGGCGTAACATTCATGCCAATCCGGACAAGCTAGATCACGTGGCATTTTTAAATAAAAACATAACTTTTTCTTCGTAATCGAGAGTCCAACCCCAATGGCACATATATGTTGTAGCAAAGTAGTGACAATGTTGCCATGTGGGTGAAAATTGTATGGTAGAAATGATGTTGTCACAATGTTGTGAAGAAACGCCAAAGAGTTGACATTAGCATGTGACATTTTGGCAAATTTTTTAAAAAATAGCAACGTTATTTTTGCTCATAATTTCTACAAAACAGGGTACATTAGTGAAATGAATTGTGAAATGTTGAAAAAGTTCGCTCTCAATTTGCTTAGAGACTTCATTGTGTGGGAGAATTTCTAAAATGTTGTCAGGTTAGTTTTGACTTCATATCCATATTTGTCATGTAGTAAATTCTGCCAAATTGTCCTAACTATTTCCAAGTGTCTGAGAACATTTACAGGCAAAAAGACAAAAAGATAGTAGGATGGTCGGTCCTACTAGTACCGGTTATGTAATAATCACAGCATTTGACTTTGGTTGAAATATTTTATGGAACGAGTCAACGAGACCAACAATGCTTCAACTACAGTTTAGTGGGTGCTGAATTTTATGTCATGAATGTCAAATTTTTGAAAATGTAGCAAGGTTTCAAAACAGAAAATTTAAAGTGAATATGATGTATATAATACCACTCTGTAACTCAAAATTTTGCCCCCCCCCCCAGAAAAATTCCTAACTAGCCACTGTACTAGCATCAAAGTGTCTCGTGCTCTATGCAGCTTTATATTTATGTGGCGGGATTTGCGTCTCTTTCAGGAAATGGTATCATTGAGATATATATATATTCTGGCGATTGTTGCATATATGTTGTCGACAATAAAAATAGCAAGCAGAAGGTCTTCCGACACCAGCACCCCACCCCTCATGAACATTTACGTCAGCATCTGATCAAGCTCCCATCTGATTCCAGTCTGGTCCTCTTTTGAGCTTGAGGGCTCCAGACAGCATATCAGATGTCTTTCCAACAATGAGTTATACAGGGGAGAGTCCCCTCGATCGGAACACCTAACTTCAGCTGCTCAGTGTGGAACGGGTATTAGTGCTATGAATCTTAAAAGTGGCCAAAAAGATGGAGATTGTGTGGAAATAATTTATGCTACAGTGTTGTGGACAAAGCTTGATCTATATGGACACCAGAAAATTTCCAAAAAAAAGCTCAAATTTTCAAATCACCAACTTGGTATCCTCGATTGGACCACCGAGTTGCCTTGATAGGACCACCCCAGAAAGCAATGTTTGAAATAATTGAAGTTATTTCTATCTTTTAATAACCCACAAACATGATTTTCTGTTTGTGTCAGCCAACCTCAGATCAGATAAACCTTCCATTTTGGATTTTTTTTATTTTTCAGCATTGTTCCAGAATTTTATGTCAGTAGGGATTATTTCTTCATAAAAAGCTCAGATTGTCATGTTTACAGGCTGTATTATGAATATGCATACATCCATGAGGTGGTCCGATCGAGGACACTCCACTGGTCCAATCGAGGGAATATCTGTCAATTGCAAAATTTAAGCCAGTGCCCTGAATTTTATAGATAAATTATTTTTTCTTTTTCGTTTTGGGAGACAATTAGTTGGAGGTCACTGAAACAGATTCTGAAGGATTTCCCAGCAGCATGTGAATTCTGACTGTGAGAGACCTGAATGACAATGTTAGATCAGACACTACCATAGTTTTGTTGCCTTAACTTCAAATATCGATGATTTTTCAGGTCAAAAATTCATGACCATATCTAAATGATTGAAAAGCAATCACTCAAGACAGGACAGCTATTCATAAGCTTAATAATTTTGTCAAAATGAGAGTGTTCCGATCGAGGCACCGGTCCGATCGAGGGGACTCTCCCCTAACAGTAGACAAAAAACGAATGCATTAGCGATTCCGCCTTGTTACTTTTCCTTAATTAGGTCTGCGGCCATTGGGAATCAACCCTGATGCCTTCTGGTTTGGGTTTTCCATTTCAGGTCCCTACTTCCGTTGCCCCGTTGCACTTATGCTATTCTGGACCAAGCTGAGTTAAGTTGCATTATAGTTTCTGACCTTCGCTCTCCGTATTTGGCAATGACAAATGCTGCGTCTCGTATACCCCCCCCCCCCATGATTTGGACTAAAACAAGGCCCCTGGCTAACATTTATCATCCTCATGATCAGAAAGTGTCTGTGCTCCATGAAAATAGATCACAGTTTATTTCTGTTAGCAGACCCACCAGGTGGCATGGAAGGCACTATGCAGCAAACATTGTTGAATGGGGAGCCATCTGGTGAATCTACCTAGACTACCTTCATCTGCTTCATGCACCATCTTCAGCGAGTCCAAAATTATGAAAAGGAGTGTCCAAAAGTTGCCACATTACTCCAGTACTAGAATGCCCGTAGGATAAATCGAGATTACATAGGACCACTTCTACCATTTCTTCCTACCAGCACTCTCTCCCTCCCCTCTTATTTGCCTCCGCTGTCTTGTCCTCTGATTACCGTTTCCTGAATTGTGAGACTCTCCTGGCAACATCATTTGCCCTCCCATTGGTTGCCTGCCCCTTCCGTTGTAATATTTAGGTACACTCTGCTTGGCAGGACCTCTCGCCATTTTTGATCATTGTGTTCTGGGCTGTACTCATAGGGGGGGGGGGGGGGTTATAGGCAGTCATTACAGACCAACAAAAAAACAAGTAGGTTCTTTAATCTTCCCACATGCATTTAGTTTTTGCATCATGCAATGAAAAATGCTGCATCTCGTATTCTGTTTCTGGATCAAGCACTTGTTCGAGTTGTCCCCCCCCCCTCCCCCATGATTTGGAAAAAAACAAGGCCCCTGGCTAACATTCATCACCCTGGTGATCAGAAAGTGTCTGTGCTCCTTGAAAATAGATCACTGTTCATTTCTATAAGCCAAGTCTCATCACCAACCCACCAGGTGGCATGGAAGGCACTACGCAGCAAACATTGTTTACTGGGGAGCCATCTGGTGAATCTACCCAGACAACCTTTATCTCTTTCACACACTGTCTTCAGCGAGTCAAAAATTCCGAAAGTCTCATCATAAAGGAAGTGTCAAAAAGTTGCCAAATTACTCCCGTACTAGAATGCCCATTGGATTAATCGAGATTACATAATCAGATATAAGTTGGGGAAAAGGTTAACAAATCAAGCTCTTTGCAGACCTTATTTTGTAATATTTTGTAAATACGTGGATGTGTGTGATTTAAAATGTGGCTTTTCATGATTCAAAATATGTGGCCATAAACTGTCAATGTTAAGGAATTAACTGTACATCAGTTACAGATTTTTTAGAGGCGATGCATCAGCCTCTCGCTGATATATACTTAGTGACTCTATATGGAGCCACTCGCCTCTGTATAGATGGCCACAGGACTCCCGACAGGAGGCCAGAGGCCAAATCTGGAAAATCAGGCTGTGAAGAATCGTCATCAGATCGCGGGATAGCGTCGTCGTAAAATGCGGACCGGGCAAATTTGCGGACCAGCGGGCCGAATAATAAAACGGAACGGGACGCTTTTTGCGGGATCGGCGTAAAAAAGCATGGAAATGTGGTCTAATTTGCTAAACAACCTGAATTTGTTTTAAAAATCGCCTCTATTTTTTTTTGAAAAAATTTTCTTGTTAGGTGTGACATTGCCCGGTATTATATTTTAGGGGCCAGAAGTATCATCAAATATGTTGAAGTCAATGACATACTAATACCGGATCGAAATGACCATTGAGTGAGATATGCCATAGAAGCTTCTCCACACACTTGGTATAGCAGACTGTCATTAAATTTCTGGGGTGGAACATTTCTGACCTATTTTATCCAGGTTATAGTTCACACACGGAGGCTGTACTTGCTGGGGGTGCTGAAGTAGTGTTTTAAAGTGGATTTAATGAAAACAATGTGCTCTTGGATGACATTTTGTGAGCCATACAGAAAGGCAATGTCAGTCTGGTAGCAATGCAAAGTTGGGTGTGTGTAGCTACAGCAGGGGTTGCAAAGTTGAGGTGACAACAAAGTTGAGGAGATCAATCTTTTATTTTGAAATTGAAGGAACTCCAATGGTACCTTATGGTTACAAATCAGGTTCAACCGTTCAGGGCAGATTGCACCTGTCGCTCTCCATATTAAGCCTCCGCCATCGGTGGAGGGACAGTCTGATTTCGGAAAGCAAGTAGGCCGCCATATCACTCAGGAAAGTTACTAATCTATTTTTCCATGAGGCCTTTTAAAATCTCACAGTAAAACACAATACACATGAAATTACATTGTAGATTAGTACACTATCTTGACAGAATACAAAGATTCCACAAATCAATCATTTTCACTCCGAAGTCGCCATCACTATGTTCGCATTAGGAATCCAGTTCGGGGAACATTCTGTATTTCAATTCTAGGGAGCATACAATAACTTAAATGAGGGGAAAATACTAGGACTGCCATTCAGGTTGTAATTAATTCAAATTAGTTATTTTAGTTTATTTTACCATTTAAAGCACTAACTGGCATGGCACCAAACTAAAAGGATCTCCCTCCACATTTTAAATACATGTACTTGTACACAAGAGAGAAAAATAATCATCTTCTTGTGCCTGACCACTCTAATTAAACTTTAAAATCATCAAACAGTACCCTACTCACCATGCCTCTGTCTTCATTACAATTTACATTTGCAAAACATATGGTGGATGTCTGGACGAACATTCAATGTGTATGTACCCAAACTTTGGAAAAATCTCCAACTTGAAATCAGTACAATAACTTTGATAAATAATTCAAAGAGTCAATAAAAATATATCTATTTATGTAAATGCTAAATGTGCATCAATGCCAGTAGTAAACAGACTTTTTAACTATACCTCTTTTTAATTTTACTATTTCATTTCGATTCTAAATTTGGCTCTTCTATTTTCTTTGTTAATTTTTCTTTTGTGTGTTTGAGAATCAAACAAGATAATACACTTTAACATTTCAAATCGATGTATGCATTGTTGAATAAAAATATATAATATTCTGTGAAATTGGTCCTTGGTCATGACTTGTCTTTCATTGTTTCACTGAATTTATATGAGCGTAGTATGAGCGTAGTATGAGCATGGTTCAGTTAGCACAAGAACAGCTCACTCCGTTTTGTGCTCCTGTCTACAGTGACTACCTAAACAGGAAGTGCATGTAGTTGCTATAAAAATGTGCTATCATCTTGGAGAAAATTTAGATAGCCTAAAAATCTTCCAAAATAGCTTTAAAATTTCAGCAACCTAATAATAATATCTATCTATCTATCTATCTATCTATCTATCTATCTATCTATCTATCTATCTGTCTATCTATTCGTCTATCTACACTGGTCAACGATGATTTTGCTACTAATTCAAGCGTGCTGATTCCAAATCTGAAATCAGAATTGCTCTAGAACGTCTAGATTTTTAGTTATGCCCATGTCAATATTTGGCGAAAAAGCAGGCATGAGCGCAATTCACGTGTAAAAGAAATGTGTTCTAAGCTATTAAAATTTAGATTTAGAAATTATCTTAGCATTTGTAGAGATGAGTTTAATATCCTGAATCAAAATATGACTAAATTGTTTACTTAGACTTCTCTAAGTACAAATATTTGAGGGTAAGAGGTGCCAGAAATAGGCGAGTTTTACTAAGTAACCTCTGGTTGGTTTATAACGATTTCAAGATATGAAAATTTTGTTTGAGGTGCTACAGCCAGTCATTGAAACCAATTTTTGAGCTGCTAAGGGCCTACTTTGCCCAAAAAAATGGATTGATAATTTTATATTAACAAATTTGATGAAAAATATTCGGAAAATGTATGCATTTTCCCAATCTGATTTTGAATGTCCCTTTTTAAATGCCTAGGAGAATTTATATGCCCAAAGTTATGTCAAATCACACTCCACCTTCAGCAACTTAGACTCTGAAGGAACTGCTTGATAATCATTACAGAAGGGGCTATTTGAACCACATAAATTGTTGCAAATTTGATGATTTAATTCTCCGCGATTTGATTTCTTCTTAACAGAAATTGTTGGTTTGAGCAAACCAGTATGGAAAACTGTTAAAACCATGTCAAATTAAAGGCACTGGTCTACACAGTGGCTGAGGCTGGCTCTGTGGGCAGTGTAGTTGCATTAGAGTGTGCCTTTGGAATTATATCTGCATTACTTGACCCTTCCAACCAGAACATTTTAAATTCTAATTTATTGCTTCTCATTTTCCACCAATTTTTTTTCATTTTCTTCATAAAAAAATCCAATCATTATAAGAAATTACTTAGATATGTTTTTCTTACACCCAGAAACTATAATCTATCAGTATGAGTTGCACATTAGCCGTTTTCATATCTCCAAATGGGAATATATTGAACAATAACAATTTTGCAAAAAATCGCCCATTTCTGGAGTCTGTCACCCTCAAACTTTTGTATCTGGACCTGTCTAATTGTAATATTTTGGCTATATATTGTTTCAGCATCCTAAAATAATTTATATAAATACTAATATATGCTTACTTTCCAGCATTCAACAGTGCAGAGTGCATTTCTTTTACACGCGAATTGCTCTCACGCCTGATTATTTGCCAAATATTGACATGGCCATAACTCAAAATCTAGACGGTCCGGAGAAATTCATTACAGATTTGGAATCAGCATGCTCGAATTAGGTTTATAGAGGTATTTTTCGTCAGGTAGCAGACGGAAAATTTTTTTTTGTTGACCAGTGCTATCTACCTATCTGTCTACCTATCTGCCTTTCCCAATCCTTTAAAAAGATAAATTTACTTTCTGCATATTTATTTGAACTGAAAATTGAAAACAGGGCCGGAGTTCTACACTGCATTCCCAATTATATTGCAACTATGCCTTTTTCCATTATCTCAAAAAGAAAGAACAGTATATGAATATCCTTTACACATAATGATTAGTGTACCATGGAGCTAATATCCTGCCAATTTTGTCCAATTCCATTGACTCAGTTGGGAGTTATGCCACATAATGATGTTTTGGGGTGTTCCCAATTATTATGCAAATTCTTGGAAAAGCATCAATGGCCACTCAAAATGACCCAAACTAATCTGAAGATGCAATCAGCATATACCCCATAACACAAAAGAAAAATTATAACCATCATTTCAAACATGGATGCATTCATAGCCAAGAAATTCAAGTTATTTTACTGCATTGAAATAGCATTGAAATTACAGTTTTATTGCAATAAAAACCCTCTGATAGCCAGACAAAATGAAAAATCATTACCTAACCCATTTACCAATTTCCTTGGGTTTAGAACTCTCCTGTAAACCAATGGCAATTAAGTTGCACCACTATATTTGACAAATATCTTGAAATGAATTGAACACATTCAGTTGCCAATGCTATTCCAATGGGAAACAGAAGTGTCAGTTTTTGATTTGGTGTCATATTGTGTAGAGATACAGGATCTGGTGTTTCATCTCACAGAATGACTGTGGTGTGCTACAGATATATTCTAAGCTGGAATTTTATTGATACTAAATTTTTTAAGAGCATGGGAGGCTTCTTTATTGAGAAAAAAGCCAATTTCAATGGTTTTTCAATTCAGTTGTATTATATTGATTTCGTGGTCATGAAGGCATCCACATTTGAAATGATGGTTCCATTTTTTATTTAGTGTTATGAGGTATATTTTAATGTCAATTTATAATCAACTTTGTTTATTTTAGGTGGCAATGGAGGCTTTTCAAGAAATTGCATAATAATTGGGAACACCCCAAAAACCTGATTATATAGCATAACTCCTCACTGAAACAACAGAATTGGACGAAAGTCCCAGAATATTTGCTTCATGGCACACATGACATTGTGTGTAAAGGATATCCAAATAGTTTTATTTCTTCTTGCAAAAAGCATAGTTGCATAATAATTGGGAACGCAGTGTATGACAATGATAAATACTAAGCGAATTTTATGGCACTGCCATTTACATATTAGTCAAGGAAATTAGGTCAAGTGGACCCCCCTCTTGTGCTCAATTTTCTTCGGCCATTTCACTCCGCAAATATCATTAGGAAAATTAAAACGCTAAATTCAATTATTGACAAATGATATTTTTCATTTTGAAACAGGTCAACAAGCGACAAGAAATCATAACAAAATTAAAGTAACAACATATAAGTATCAACTAATGATTGATTATGTAACAGCAAGTTATCAATCTTAGAGCCAATCTTGTTATTGATTTTCAAAATTATATAATATAAACAATTTAATATAGACTTGAATTTGACTGTTTTCGGTGCTTCTTTCTCCTGTTGCTTCAGTGTTAGCTGGTGTTGTCCATCCATCTATCTATCTATCTATCTATATATCTATCTAATAGTATATCTATCTATCTATCTATCGATCTATCTATCTTTCTATCTATCTATCTATCTAACCAATAGTATCTATCTATCTATCTATCTATCTAATGGTATCTATCTATTTATCTATCTATCTAACTAATAGTATCTATCTATCTATCTATCTATCTATCAACCTTCCTATTTCATACATCTCTTTTTAAAATTGTCTCTCAGTTGTCTATCAGTCTTTCCATATATATATATATCTGTCAAGTGTTCATGTCTTAAAATAGTTACACTGTACGTTACTCTCTTTAGTATATACATTGTGTTGTGTCTTAAAATAAAAGATGCATCTCTTCAACTTTGTTGTCACCTCGAATTTGCAGTCAGTGTTGTAGGTATACAAACCAAACTTTGCATGTGCTACCGGACTGACATTGCCTTTGTGTGTGGCTCATAAATGTCACCCAGGAGCCTATTGTTTTCTTTAAATCCACTTTGGAATCACCGCCTCTACGAAGAATAGCCTGATAAAATAGGTCAGAAATGTTCCACCCCAGAAAATTCATGCCAGAGGGCAGTACAGTCTAAGTCAGTCTGCTATACCAAGTGCGGGGAAGTTTCTATGGCATATCTCACTCAATGGTCATTCAGCTGTAACTCTTCCGTTTACCTCAGCATATTTGATACTTCTGGCCATCACAGTATACTACTGAGACCTGTCATATCTACAAATTCTTTAACTGATGTACATTTAATACTTTAGCATTCAAAGTTCATGTTCACATATTTTCAATAATGAAAACCTACATTTTTAATCACAGACATCCAAACAATTCAAACAAACATACAAAAGAAGTTATGCCAAGTTGAACAGATCCATCCTTATTTTAAGATCACTGACACTGTGTGGAGAAAAAATATTAATTTTCTAATTTCCAATGGGACTAATAGGCTCCTTTCAGTCATTTCAACTTCTAAATTTAATTTACAATGCAGCTGAAGTAAAAAACATGGATTTGTTGATAGAATCTTACAATGACCTACATATCAACAAATTACCTGACATGATTTCCTTTCACCCACAAAACACTTAGGCAAAGTTAGTTCTTTTGTTCACCTTTTTCCAGGGGCGGACTGGGAGAGAAAATCGGCCCTGGAAATATCAGTGGACAGCGGCCCAATCAGGCAATGGCGGATCGAGATCGGGTCGGGGTGGAGGAGAACATTTTTTGGCATTCGCAGGCCTGGGTCCCGACATATTGTCTTTAAAATGCCACCTTTATCTATAGGAGGGGGAGGACTAGCTGAGCCCCAAGGGCCCAGGCCCCTTGGATCTGCAACTGTTAGGGGCTGCAGAGATGTTAATTAGGGGCACTGATGTTAATTAGGGACCATAATTATTAGGAGGGCAGGTGACTATGGACTTCACTCTCAACAACAAAAAACATTTTTTTTAAATTTAATGTGCTGAATATTAAACTTTGGAGGCTCCATGATTACATAGGACACATCTGCATAAAGGGGCTTTGTAGGCCTATAGCAAGTTTAGTAACTTGAGTACACAGGTCCTGTAAAAATGCAAACCATTTTGATCCTTCAGAACAAATAAATGAAAGCAGTGGCCCGATGGTTTACATTTCCTCAGTGATTTCGATACCATTGTAATTTTCTTTGCGAGACGATTCTAATGGTACCAAATATGTTAGGGTTGCAAAATCGGGAAACTAGACAATCAGATTTTTTTATATTTTTTTTGTCAATCGGCCCACAACAGCGTCGGCCCACCGGGAATTCTCCCGGTGTCCCGGCGGCCCAGTCCAGCCCTGCCTTTTTCCCAACTTATATCTCATTAATAATCATCTCCAATTATCCAACGGGCATTCTAGTATAAATTAAAAGTGGAAGATATAGTGATCATCCTATGAAAACTACAAGTGCTGTGTGAATTACATGGCTGTACCATTTACATATTATGTTTTTGAACAGTCTATGAAAGGCTTATAAATTGCTATGTGGATCAAAATAAAGGGGGTGACCAAATCACTACCATTTAATTTCTGGGGGGGGGCTTGCTTGGAGTCTTCCTCGGCTGGGAATCATCTATTTCATGGCGACTGCCTTTCTCAGTAATTATTTATTTCAAGTCCCCGAATATTTATTTAAAAAATCAAGCGGCACCTTGTTGAGAAATACCCCTTGGAGAAATTATTTATTTCAAGTCAGCCGAAAAAGAATTGATTTAATTCTCCAAAATTGATAATAAATAAACATTGTGTACTCACCAAGTGACCCATTTAAGGATGTTTTTGTTTACATTCAGCCAGTTCTCATTTATAGAGCAAACAACAAACTTTGTCATATAGCCAGTATGCTGTCTTAGTACCAGCTAAGAATATCCAGTTTCTTAGGTACCAGTAAGGCACACGCAAAATTTGAAATCAATCAGTTAAGTTTTCTGGGAGCAAATTTTAGTGTAACTTTCACTAGAATTTCCAAATCTTTTGATTTCTAAATTTTTAATGCTTGTAATTTCACATCAAGATGTCTTATATAAAAATAAAGCACACTGGCTATATTATATTGTAATTAGATTGATTTGTTGTCTAAAATTTAAGATTTTATGATTAACTAGGTCACTTCGCATAGAGCAAACGGTACACAGTGCAAATGGCGTAGCCATGAAATTCGCACAGCTCTTTTTTGTTGGACATTTTTTCATATTCAAAATCTGCATGAAATTGAAAGACAGAATTGATTTTTTTTAATAGTTTAATAGATAGATAGATAGATGGGATAAATTGATAGATAGCTATATTAAATAGATTAAGTAGGATTGACAGATAATCAGCTAAATTGCAAAAATGAAACAAAACTGAAAGCTGCCAAATACAAATCTAGGTCAGATTGTTGATATTATGTAATAGTTTAATAGTAATATAAAAACAATAACACGATTTGCATGTAGATTGATTGTTCACTGTTACATAATCATCTGAATATTATTATAAATTATATTTTTTTATGATTTCTTGTTGTCTGTTTGAAATGAAATGAATTACTTGTTAATAATTGTTAGTATGTAAATGGCTCAGCCATGAAATTTGCGCAGCTCTTTAAAAGTTTTTTTAGGACTTATGGTTTTATTTAAATTTATTTCATATTCAATGTTTGAAAGGCACTTATGCTACCATTTCAAAGAAATTGAAAGACAGGTATATAGAAAAATAGAGAGACATTTAGACTAGAAACTATTAGAAAGATAAAATAGATCAAAAATAGAATATATAGATAGACAGAGACAGATAGCCAGATAGACAGATAGATAGATAGATAGATAGATAGATTGATAGATAATCAGCTAAATAATAAAAAGGAAGACTACACACATAGCTGCCAAATTTAAGTCTATGCTAGATTTTTGATATTACATAATAGTGATAACAAAAACAATAACATGATCAGTATGTAAATTAATTGATCACTGTTACACAATCATCAGTTGACAAAGATTATGTAACCTTAATTTTGTTATGTTTTCTTTATGTCTGTTTTTAAATGAAATGAATCCTATGTTAACAATTTAATATTGCTTGTCAAGGCTTATAATTAATTATTCCATAAAAACAACAGATACAGGGAATATTAATAGAGAAAATTGAAATTTTAAGACACTTTTGAATATGAATATGTCATGTTTTGTTAAATTCGAAACTAAATCATTGATGAGATGCTGGTCCCACTTGACCTAATTTCCTGCTGTCAACCATGATGTGGAGACCATCATTGCACAGATTTTTGAAACTTTTCTTGTGCTCGATTCGCTTCGTGAAACGACCTTTGGCCATTTTGCTGCGCGAATAATAATTTGATTTAGCTTGATTTAAATTGGCGGCCCCTTGTATCAGTGTCTATGCTGGGCAAGTAAAAGATCCCTCACATGGGGTGAATGTGTAACATGTTGAGGACTCCCGCTCTCTCTCTCATCTCATCAATCAACCCTCGTGAGCACCCAGAACTGGGCTTAGAGGGCTGCACTTACCATATCTATCTATCTATCTATCTATGAATATGTTATGTTTTGTTAAATACGAAAGAAATCATTGATAAGAAGCAGCACCCACGTGACCTAATTCCCTGCTGTGGACTGTTGATGTTGAGACCATCACTGCACAGACTTTTAAGTCCTCTCTTGAACTCAATTGCTTCGTTGCGCGAATATTAAATTCCCTCCCGCGTATAGTCCTGATATTAAGGACGTATTGATGGTCAGCATGGTATTTCTCTCTTCCCTGAATGTGTATACATGTCTGGAAAGGCAAGTGCTTTATTAAGGGTCCTATAAGGAAATTCCTGACACACAACTCTGCAACAGTCCCCCATAGCCACTGGATAGCCCACTTGCTATCTCTCTCTCTCTGATTCATGGCACCCAGTCCTGGAAATTCCCAACATTGATATCTGATCGGGTTTTCCTTCTATAATTGATGGTCTATCAAACTGCTTTGGCCCAGTTTTTTTATACACAACACCTAAGGGCTTTCATACAATAGTTACTTTATAGCTCAGTATCAGAAAATATTGGGCTCCTGGGAAAAAGAGCTGCAAAGATAAACTTGATGCTTGATATGAACTGTACAGCACCCATAAGGCATATACATGTAGCTGTTAGTGGTGCAAGGTACATGGTGTAGTTGGTTCACTTGTATTTGGATATCAGTCATATTATATCTTCATATTATCTTTGCAGTTTTAAAACCATAGAATATTTATATATTGTTACATGGATTGTTTTGTATCGACCCGAGTATTCCCCCTGCCAGTCCGTATTTTCCCAAGGGCTGCAAGGCTGGCAGGGAGCATAGGAATCTTGAAATAAATAATTTCAACAGTTATAATTACTTTTAGCCCAATCCAAATTGTTTCCTTATAACATTCTAGTTTTTCCCTTGCCCCATGGGTATATAATTATGCCAGTTTATATAAAATGGACAACATGTACATGGATTTTATTGCTGTTACTATTGAATGTTGATATTCTACTGAACCAAACTTTTTTCCTTCCTATATAACTACTACTACTAGTATGTATTTCCTTCTCTTGTGTTAGCTGTATGTGTCTCATGCAGGATAATCTAACATTCATTGGTTTAAATTGCACCAGCTTAACAGAGCACTTCGGAAAGGAGTCATGACGTGGAGTCCTCAATCATCTGTTCGTGGTCTAGTATGCACTGAAGGCAATAAAAGCAACGGCTGTTGGTCTCAAAGAACAACACTTGCAGTGATCTGTATGTTGTGTCAAAGAACTTTTATCAGTATCACATCATTCTGGTCCGAGATAAAGAGTTCCAAAATGAATTTGAATGTCCACAGAAAAGCATTTAAATGTCCACAAAAAATCCTTCATTGTGGCATATTTAAATGTGTGAATGCATTAAGATGTTTCAAACATAAGCCAATCAGCTTGAAGTCAAGTGCTATGTACAAATTGCTTGTTCCCTAGAATTTTCCTATTAGTTGGTTAAACATGTACTTTTATTAGTTGTGTAAATGTTAAACATTGAAGAAATTGATTGCAAGCACAATGTATTTTAAAAGGCAGTAGAAGAGATGGAATCATTGCACGCTTAACATATCTCTTTGAGTGGGTGTATAGAGAGCAGGAAATTAGTTTAAGTAGACATGGAAGGGCAAATTGTGGCCCTCCCACTCCCTTCTTGAGGGGAGATTATTATCCCATCATCATGCTAAATAAACCTCGGTAAGAACTAATCGTTTAAAGGACCCACTTCACAGGCTCTTTATAGAACCATCCATGCCCTAATCCTGCCTAAAAATAGCCACTCTTTATGATTTAGATCTCATTCATTATTGCACTTAGAACAGCAGTCATTTCGTGAACACGAATGATTAAAGATGTAAATAAAACTTTTCAGCAAGAATTCTGCCAACCACATGTCCCAAGTGCCATGCTTAAGTCCACACAACACACCCACTCCAAGCTGCCTACATTCTCTAATTCTATGGTACCGATTACTCTCTGACATCATAGAATGAGCCATTTTGCTATATTTATTAACTTGACTTTCACTTTATGTATATATACCAGCATAAGAGCAGAGATTGGTTTCCTTATTTCAATCGATCGTAAGCATGAGTAATACGTCCAATGAAGATTGAAGAGTGACTGTTGATTATTGATGTATGTATTAGTACATATATTAGTAGCAAAATACAAGAGTTCTTCAACTTATTTTGACAAAAAATAAAAAAGCCACCAAATCGAGAATTTTTGCTACTTTGAGCCAAAATTGATGTGGGTGATCCATATGCTACTCATCTTGCATGTCATATCATCAAAATGTCTTGGAAGAATAGCAACATAAATGAATTGTATGATATTTGGAAGGTGTGAGACGGGGTTTCACTTCCTCAAGCATACTGTCTAGTGTCAAGGAGGATAATTATCATATTTCCTTAAAGTTGATAGAATACAGCTGCTCCACCTATTGTACTCCACAGTTCAACAAAAATACCCCAGCTGGTGGCTCCCCCGCTTTGGCAAATTGTTCATATGCATTGGAAAAGCCACCAATTTTTGAAAACAGGGGTGGGCTCACTCGAAAGCTGCTGGCTCAGCCAGGAATAATGGCACTAAACTATAAATGCACACATTTTGGGTTGATATACAGGCCTATAATTCAATCAAACTTTCATAAAATCGGAGAAGGAATCTTTGAGATATCCAAGTTTATTTTAAGGGGGACTTATTCTTGTTGAACTGTTTTTCATAATTTTCACATATTTTACACAACGTAACTCTCAAAAAACATTGGTAACCCCCCTTCAAAGACATGTTTTTCAGCTATATTCCTTTAATTTTTCATAAATGTTTCATGGATATTGTTCGAGTGACGCTGCTTTTCGTTATAAATCCCACACTCTTTGAGTATTTTACTGTATGTTTTTATGTAATGACTTAAGATTTTGAAAAGATCATAAACAAAGAATCCTTCTCCGATTTTTATGAAAGTTTAGATTTAATTATAGGCCTATATATCGACCCGAAATGTGTGTATTTGTAGTATAGTGACATTATTCCTGGCTGAGGCAGCGGCCTCCGAGTCAGCCTACCCGTTTTCAAAAATCTGTGGCTTTTCCAATGGATATGAACAATTTGGCCAAGCAAGGGAGCCACCTGCTGGGGCACACTTCATCATGATAATGGAGAAAACTGTTTCTCAATCGTATTTACTGGGCAATTTAGGACTTCTTTTGTAACCTGTTCACAGTTTAGGTTCCTTGGGTGACATTACAAATAATTTAAGTGGAGTTTGAGCACCTTTTGGAAATTTTTGTTTTGGAAAAGCCAAAACTTCAAATTTTTGAAAAGAGGGGTATGTGCACTCACGGTCGGCTGTCTCAGACAAAAATGAAGCAATCGAGCTACAATTACACAGCCATAACGTCGATAACTTTAACAGAAATCAGAAAAGAGATCTTTGAAATATTCATGTTTTTGTAAAGGGGGACTTATTTTTGTTGAACTGTTTAGTTCGAAAATTATGTTGGACAGCCCCACTATTTTTTTTTTTGGAAAGCTTTCTTTTTGAAGAACTTTTTGGTTTCATGAATATCTCATGGATTTTAGATTTCTTGCTAAGTGAGGGATTCAACTTAAAGCAAACTGTTCCTTGTGAACTACTGCACAAAGAAAAAAATTGAATGTCACCCTCATAAGTGGATCTTGGCTAAATACGGAGTGATAAACAAAATGAGATCAATAACCAAGTTGTCTGACATTGCAATTTTATAAGATGGCAAAGCATTCCAATACAGGAGGTCGACACACCTTTGGGCATGCATGAATTCTGAAAATGTAAGTCAGGAAAATTATGCTAAATATAACACAATTTTTAAAAAATGTGTGTTAAAACAAGGCACTTTCGGGATATGCTCCACCTGAAACTTATACACATAGAACTATATACACTTCAGCTATTTCATTGTTAAACAGGGATGAAGCCAGATAATAGGGGTATCAGACAAGCCATCAACCAAAGCTCTAAGTGTAAATGGAGCCTGGCTACAAGGCAAAATGGCATGGTGTCGGACGTACTGAAACGATGTACGCCTGACACCATAATATTTTGACGTAGCTCAACTCCTACAAGAGTTGTTCAACTTAATTTGACAAAAAGTTCAAACTAACACAGAAATCAACAATGTAAGACATACGTTCAACAATCTTTTGAAAAAGTTTGTGTGATTTTATTAAACTTTTACTGAGGCCCTCCAATCAGTTTTGAGAGCAACATTTCAGCCGCTGCTAGTGGTTACAAGTGTGTCTCTAGATTTTTTTTCATTTATACCAATTTTTCCAAAACTTCTAGGACTTCATCTGAGGGTCTTTAGTGACCTATCCAAAGAGGTATAGGAATATTGCTTGTTTATTTTTAGGTATTTAGTGTGATTTAAGCATTATGGCCCTGAATAATCTTCTAATTGAATACTATCTCTTTTTCTCTCGGTGTCAAGAACTTGGGATTGCCCTTTCTGGGGTAATTTTAGATTTAAGATAACCAGGTATTGGGCTATCCTACTTCAATTTATGGCAACAAAAATGTGACTTTTTCAGTTCTATATTGCAAAACACTTAAAGCAGGAATTTCGTATAGAAATTACTTAACTTCTCATGCGTCTAACTTTAAAGTTCTCTTTACATGTCTTCTATTCTGAAAATCACTCTTTGATTGGTACGATCTTGTAGATTAAACTTAGCTTTATTCAGTGTTGGCACTGTTTTGGGGCTACAGAAGCAGCTGAATTGTCAAATCTTTAAGTGGGACATTACGGAATTGCCAATCTATCATCCGAACATGGACAGATGAGTGGGGCTTTATTTTGCATATTTATGCACTAGGCAGGCTCATTAGAACAGAGGAAAGTCACAAGGTAAAAGCAAAATGACAGGCCTTCTGCTATAAAATCTCCTGCTCCACATGTAGAGGCTCAGCTGATCAGTCGGGCCATCATGGGAGACTTCCAACCACACATGACCTTTCTTTGGTAATTCAGGGCCCTTATAGCCTTTCCTGGATCCATACAAATACAAATAATTTTTAAATGACCATACAGTAACTTAAACAACAAGCTACAGTATGTAAGGTCAAAGGAATTGTGCAACCATCTCACTCAAATATTTAAACTGACTCAAAATTAATATTTTACAACGTGAAGCAGATTGCAACATACCTATGGCATACTAGGCAACTACGATATATCTGTAATATTGGTTATGTATTATTGATGAAGGTTTACAACCTTCATCCTTGGAATCGGTCTGATGTGAGTGGGCGTGGCCTAAACTTTGGCTTAAGCATGGAAAAGAAAGGGGCACTTTTAGAAGCTTGTTTTTCGTACAATGAACACATAATTTCATAACTTGAAGTATCCTCTCACCTTTTGCGTCTATTGTGCCTGGTTTTATTTTAGTGGCAGACCTGTTTTCAACGAAATGGAATGTTTATTTTCTGTTGCCACGGAGATGACTGTGTCTGGGAGGAGCTTCTGGGCAGCCAGGCCAATGAGGAACCAACAGTGCGATTCTCTCTGTAGGATATTGATATATGGAACTTGAACTCATGTATTTCCCTTTATTGCGGCCTTCTAACTTCATTTCCGTGAATTTTAACATAGCACTGCAGATGCATTATCATTTTGTCTATCCATACATACCATGCATTAGCCAATTACTGCTGTATCTTTTTCGATACCTCAACGATGCATTTTCTAGCAAGCGTCTTGGTCCGCCATGCTTTCTTTTATTTGTTGTGATCCAACGAGGATCAGGAATTGGCGCCCAACATCTTCAGGGAATAATTCTCATCGCAGTTCAAGTGTCAACTGAAGTGCAGTAATTGACTAATAGGGGTCTATTTAGATTGGAAATGTCAGATCTGGTAGGTGTGATCGTCAAGTGCAATTAGCAACTCACACCATTGATTGACACATGTTGATTTTTCTGAGTATTTCCCTAAGTATTTCTTTGAAAAACATCTCAACTTTTGTTAAACATTATCCTTTTTAAAAGACTTTTTACATAAATGTCGGAGTTTAGGCCCAACCATATGAACTCCAATCTATCTATCTATCTATCTATCTATCTATCTATCTATCTATCTATCTATCTATCTATCTATCTATCTATCTATCTATCCATCCAGTCAGAATATCTATGAATTTTCTGTCCTATATCTTCTGTCCCATATCTGTGTATCTTCCTTCCTTCCTTCCTTCCTTCCTTCCTTCCTTCCTTCCTTCCTTCCTTCCTTCCTTCCTTCCTTCCTTCCTTCCTTCCTTCCTTCCTTCCTTCCTTCCTTTCTTTCTGCCTTATTTCTTTCCTTGGTGCCTTCTCCTTTCTTGTCCTTTCGTCCTTTCTTTCTTACTCTTCTCCTTCCTTCTTTCTTTCCTTTCTTCTCCTTCTTTCTCTCTTTCTTTCTTTTTTTTCTTCTTTCGTTTCTTTCCTTTCTTTAATAAATCTGTAAACACTCGCTCCATATGGCTGGCCCTGCTATCACAGCAGCTAGAAAAGCATGGTAGTACTAGAAGTATATTTCACTGGTCAATGATAACTTTGCTACCGGAGGACAAATACTGTAGTCGAGCATGCTGATTCCAAATCTGAAATCAGAATTTCTCTAGAACGTCCTGTCTGATAGAAATATATTGGCTATGTATATATAGTGTCTTAAAATAACTTATTTAAATACTAATATATGCTTAATTTCTAGTATTCAGCAGTGCAGCGTGCATTTCCTTTACACACAAATTACTCTCATGCCTGATTTTTTGCCAAATATTGACATGGCCATAACTCAAAATCTAGAAATTCTGGAGAAATTCTGATTTCAGATTTGGAATCAGCATGCTCGAATTAGGTTTATATAGGTATTATCCTCAGGTAACAGACGGAAATATTTTTGGTGACTATAGTGTTTTCAATAAAATCACCAAAAAGTCCATGACCTTTGACGTGAGGGTGAGACATGAGAAGTAAATCCATGAAATTGAATATTATAACTCATTAAAAACACACTTATCCTTTGATACTAACCAAAACACAGATGCCCGAGTTAGAAATAGCTTTGTTGCTAACATAACAATGTTTGACAGACAGATTGCATATTTCACTTTGCTTTGCATAATGTTAAGAAATAGCACATCCTCTTAACATTTAAACTAAACCTGACCAAAGCTTTACCAGCTCAAAACACCTAATTCACGCATCCCACTCCCCTAAACAGTTCATCTCTCCTTCCTCACCACCTCTCTACTTCAGATGCATCCCAACAGCTCATCTACCTCTCTCTTATAATTTCTCTAATCCACCCTAAATCCACTTCGACACTACAGCTGCATGAGTTTCAACTGTTATTTGCTTCATAGATGGCACTGCAGTTCCTTCTTGCATACTTACACAGGGGACACTTCTGCATGCACTCCCCTTATCTGCCACCTTCAGGACATTTTGCTGACTACACACCAACACACACAATCTCATATCATCTCTTTTGTGAGTCCTTCCCATCAACTAATGACCATTTCTTAATGGGCATTTTCTATACTAATACAATTCCATTCTTCACATGATTCTCTTCATTGTTTCATGTACATCAGTTGTGCACTTAATAACAACTTAACTGCCCAATTGATAATAATGTACATGTATGCCATTTATAATCATCTACTTCATACACTTATGCCAAATACAGTCCTCACATATTTACTGCGAACTATTTCCACTATCTGTGTATAGTGTATAGGCCTACTTCACTCACTGCATAATACAATGCTTACAACTTATCAGACACTCTTACTCCCAATTCATCTTCCCAATTTCTGGCTTCTACTCCCAAAACAATTTTTTCCCCCTTATCTGTCTGCCCTAATGGGTAATTGCTAGTTGAATCATATTTGAATATCAAATACATTTTTTTCTGAGAATATTATAAGTCACTCCAATTTTCTGCAATTTTGTTTGGGTGTGAATCTGACATTAATAAAGATAGGACCATCTGTATTCGTGAATGAAATATTGAAGGTAGATCATTCCGTCAAAAACTCAACACTTTTAGTTATTCATCACCTATTTAGCCCTATTCTGGGCCTAATATTTTGGACCAAGATTGATTATTATTGATTTTATAAGTATGAAGGACAATTGCAGACAAAATAAATTTGTCATCATGCATCAGGTCCAAGGCACTGTAGCCCCAAACAAATTTGACGGAAATCAGCCATTCTTATTTAGAATGTGTCAACAGATAACGGAAGAAGTTATCATATTCTTCACAAAGGAAAGTGTTTTCTAAAATTTCCATCCTATGGAGGGCAGAACCTTCAACTGTAATGAGCAATATTATCAGTGGTCCAAGGCAGTATTTTTCAGCGATGACAAGGCAGCAAACAAGATGATTTACATCTCATTTACATTTACATGTCATCAAACTTGGTTCACAACAACTGGAAGGAATAAGAAACAGATGCTGCGAAACCTTCATCTACGTTCCGCTTGCGACACGAGTTCTAGTTTAATTTCATATTATTCCTGTCTCACTTTAAACATTTTCTTCTTTTATAGAATTCCTCTATTTCTAAAATCTTGTTGGTATCAGATTTCAAGGGCACTTGCTTCTGCCCACAGTGTACATTGGCCTCTCTCAACACCATCAGACTGCCATCAGCCTAGTCAAACAACGCTGTCTGGCCAGGTCTTACTGGAACCAAGTCTTACCGGAACCAAGTCTTACTAGAAGTGATGCAAGGCCTGGTGATGTGAGGCTTCATCAGCCACTCATTATCCTGACCCAGCATTCCTCAAAGAGTTGCGAACTTGCCCCTGGCTATCCTTCCAACTGCAAACGATCCTGGAGGGCAGCAAACACATTGCACTGCAACACTGCATGGTCATTTAACACAGCTTCCAAAGAAATGTCCTTTTGTTATTACTCAGTTTGAGAATATAATATATAGCAATAGAACTTCCCCAGATTGTGTCAACATTTTGCATGGGTTAGCCAAATCTGCTCAATTCATATGACAGAAGAAGTGTCATTGCTGATCATGGTAAATTGACTTGTTTTAATTAACTCACTGACTTCATAGCATAACATGACTAATTCAATTGACTATTTCTTTGCACTTTATCCTGGTCCGATGATCATAAGATCATTAATCATATTAGGATGACAGACATTGATACAATTAACCTAACAAAAATCAAAAATAATTCAAAAGGGTTGCTTAAAGGTGTTTTTTAGGGAAGTTGATTGCATTGATCACAAAAATGACTTCTTCAAAAGTAACACACATTCATCACAATCACATTCACACAACAAACAATTGAAGATATCTTGACTGACATTTCTTGCTAAAATTTCCAATTACTAAAGTTGGTTTTAATTTTTATGCAATCATAATAGTCTCCTTGTGAAAGCTGCATTTGCATCAAAGATGTGGGCTGGCTTGTCTATTTCATATGCTTAAAAAGTGAAGATCAGCCTATATTTGAATTAAATTCACAATGCACAAATCATTACACAAGTCTTTGTTAAGCTCAGAGTCAACAATCACAAAAGCATTACTTACGGGACATTACTTACGGGATAGGAAACACACATTTGAAATTTTTGCAGAATAAAGTAGAAAATACTTACACAGAAAACTAAAAAAGCACACCATGATACAGTGACGAAAATAAGTATTTGACCCCCTACCATATTTTCCAGATTGGGCACTTGGGCTTGCTCCAAAATTCTGAAAATTCTCAAGTAGATCTGGTCCCACATTAGAAGACAGGTAATGAACAAAAATAAGCACATGTGTTCACAAGTAGCTGGATGATTTCAATAGGCAATGAGGAGCTTACAGACACCCTCCAGCGGGACAGGGAACAAAAACCAAAAATCATAAGGGTTTCTGCTATTCATGTGTGCATTTATTGCACATTGGACAAGATGATGAACTAATATGAATGGTTAGGCAACACAAAATAGCAAATTCAATTGAATATATTGTAGACAGTGCATACTATGAGAGAATAGAGGCGCATCATTTCGGGACACGGAAAAATTACAAGTTCACTGCTTGCCAATATTTAGATGAGAGACGGTTCACTGGTGTTAAATCAACAAATATGTATTTGAAGATTCTGCAAGGTACCAGAGACCATTTGTAATAGCACTTCAGTTTTCTATATACTCCTTGATAGGAACCACGAAAGAAGCAAATCTCTTAAATTTCTCATGTCACAAATTATGGGCTAATTTTGCCAATTTTGAACAACTTAATGGTCCTTGAAACAGAAACTATTGAACAGAGCTTTACAAAATTTGCAGGTTAAACCCAGGGCATTAATTATTTGCAAGACATTTGTGTAGAAACCACCTGTAGTCCTGTACTTTAGCAAGACAATTTGTTATAAGTATAACGTGTATTTTCTCTTGTAGTTTTACATGTAATATAAATATTTGTTGGCCAGTTGTCAGTTGCCCGTTACATATATGTAGTTCTTTGGCTTTAATACCAAATTGCATGTCATAGGAATATGGATTTTACAAGGATATTAGGCCTGAAGCTTTAATGTTAAAGGACGAGGGTGCAGAGGTTCCAAAAACCGACCGGTTGTCAATTTGTGGCCTATTCCATATAAGGAGATGGGGGTCATAAAATCTTAATTAATCAAGAGAGCTGATTGGTTTCCTGAAATTGATATTAGCCAATTAGAAGAGGGGTAGAAATTGCATAATTATTCCAATGCTATACTTCAACTTCAGAGCTCTATAGAACCTTTGATATTTTGGGGGTCATAAAGTTATCCTATTTCTGACCAATCAGATTGAAAGATGACCTGCCAATCAAAGTTACAAGATAAAATCCGTATTAATGTCATATTTTACTTAATTTCTTAAGAAATATGAACTTTGAAACACCAGAAATAGCACTAACTGTGTGAAATTGTACAATGAAACGAAATATATGAAAATTATTTGAATAGATGTAATATATCTCATTGCATTCCATTGTTAATGAAGAGGAATGAGAGATGTTGACTGCTTGGAGGTTGGACATAGAATGGTCATGGGTTCAACTCACCCTGCTTTTATACCGGGTCCCCCTCCTTTAAGGCCTTATTACCAACAAATGTATTTCACATCACAGACGTAAGGAAATTTGGTCAAAGTTTGCCTTACTGTGCAACATATACAATGTATGTATATGGGTGGATGTATAAAGGGGGGGACAAGCAGGGGGAGGGGCCCGGAGGGGGATAGGATAGGTGCTATTTGATTGTAAGTTCAGCACTCCGAATATACTAAGTCGCCTTTTTACTTTTTTACTGAAAATTTCTTGTTTCTTGGAATATACAGTATTACATCCTGTAAACTTGATGAGCAAAATATGAGTGTTGTTTCACACATAATTTGGCATTCTGTGAAGTGTCATCTTCTCTAATTTCAACATAGGAAACACAGAGGCTGTTTGATTAGTCATGATGAAGAGGCCATTTACTTTGTCACAACTGATTTTAGAGTAAAACAAAAAAGATGCATAATCATTTAGTTTGTCTGTGACCAACAAGTGGGATTAGTGTTCTTAAATCAAATTAACATTGAAAGTATTGGGTACAATCATGACTAGTCATCAGTGTGATGCTTCACAAAGTGCCATTTTCGCTGTGCAACTGTCCGCTCTGCTTGCATATCAAGTTTACAGGCTGTAATGGATCAAACAATGCTCATTTTGAGATTTTGTAAAAGGTTAAGCATTAAAGAAATTGATTGAAAGCATTTTACAATAGAGTGAAGGGTCTGGAAATATGGTAAGCTTGACAGATTTTCTCTTGGGGATGTAATTGCAAATACATTGGGAAATACGTTCAAGAAGACATGGAAGAGCGAATTATGGCCCACCCACTCCCTTCTTGAGAAAAGATCATTATCCCATCATCATGCCAAAATAAACCTCAGTAAGAACTAATCGTTTAAAGGACCCTCTTCACAGGCTCCTTATAGAACCACCCATGCTTTAATGCTTCCTAAAAATAGCCACTCTTTATGACTTAGATCTCATTCCCTACTGCTCTCAGAACAGCAGTCATCTGGCATAACACAAATTATTAGCACTAACCTTAAAGATGTCAATAAAACTTTTAGCAAGAATTCTGCTAACCGCATGTCCCGAGTGCCATGCTTGAGTCCACACAACACACCCACTCCAAGCTGCCTACATTCTCAAATTCCATGGCACAGATCACTCTCTGACGTCATCGAATGAGCCATTTTCTGAAATTTATGATGTTGATTGACGTTTTATGTACACAAGATGTACCAGCATTGGAGCAGAGATAGGTTTCAAAATTGTCTTTAATCCCATTGATTATACTGCAGAAGAAAATGAAGAAGCCAAATATAAAAGCAATGTGCCTCATAATAAAAGCTGATGTTGATTGTCTTTTTGTTGAAGTAAGAACACACCAAACCAACTGCAATTGCATGGAGCAGATCCTCGATTCAAATTTGGTTGCCATGCTGGTAAATAAGCAGGAATCCTCAGTGGTATACATGCAATTGTCATGCATTGCATCAATGATACAGACAATAGTACTATTAATGGCATAAATGTCAGACACATTTAACATGGAATGCTATGGAAAATCACTGATACATGAACTTACTTTCAAGAGCAACTGCTAGTACATTTTTTCTATATTTTTTATTTAGAACTTATTTTGTATGGGTAACACTGTCAGTCAAAAAACTGTTTATCAGGCCCATTTTCAAAGTGAACAATAGAATCAGCATTCAGCAATCCTAGATAATTAAGCATGTACTTTGGAACTCTAACGGTAATATATCAACAGTGTTTCAACAGGGAAAAAATAAGGGAAAATGTATTTTTCAGTCTGATTTTCTTGTTACTAATTAGATATCAAGTATATTTCGTCCCAAATGTAACCCCGGGTGTTAGTGGGGGATTAATAATTTCCAAATTTGTCCTCAACTGTCAAGTTGAACGTTTTTTACAAAATGTTTAAGGGTTGATTGTAGTTTAAAATATTTTTTAATACTTAGAATTTAATAAATACTTTATTGTGTATTTTTCTTTTCATCATGAAATAAGTTTGATTGTGTCTTGGAATATATTCCGCAGATTTATGTAAAAATGTGTTTCTCAGCCTGAATTTTTAAGTGCCAATTTCAATGCTAAGGCCTATACACTTTATTGTGTAAAGAGGAACATCCGATAGATAGATAGATAGATAGATAGATAGATATGGTAAGTGCAGCCCTCTAAGCCCAGTTCTGGGCGCTCACGAGGGTTGATTGATGAGATGGGAGAGAGAGCGGGAGTCCTCAACATGTTACACATTTACCCCATGTGAGGGATCTTTTACTTGCCCAGCATAGACACTGATACAAGGGGCCGCCAATTTAACGTCTCATCCGAACGACATCCAGCTGGGATTTTGCTCATGAAGGTCCACTGAAAATTTTGGGTTCCCCACCCAGGGTTCGAACCCATGCAGGCAAGGACCTTCAGCGGAGCAGGCGGGAACCTTAACCACTTGACCACCCAGCTGCCCATCATATCGATTGATTGATAGTATTTTTAATTTCAGTTACGCCTACGCCTTTTGAGCACATTTTGGAGTAATTAGGCCTATGTCGTAAATAAGAAACATACTTTTGGTGTTTTATTTTATCATGATGAAATTTATTGTTGTTCTTTGAAATATTCATTTCACACGACATGTTTATGAGAATGTAAGGAAACTGCATAAATTTGCTTTATCTTTTGTAAACAAACCCTAAAAAATTGTATTGTATGGTCCACTTTGTATTATTATGTTTCATTTTCTTTCTAATTTTCCATGTATAATAAGGAAATGGTATGTCATTCGGAGAAGAAAATTATGAAATATGGCTTTTATTAAGACAACGTTTGCATGACTTTGATCCCTTTTCACAAGTGAGTTGATTTCGAAAATTTACTGAGACTTATTGACATTATTATGAGATACTCATATCAATCCTGGTGAAGACTGAGGACGACTGTCGAGTGAATTCTAAGTTGCATGTTTGTGCAGCAGATTATTTAAGAAAATAAAATCAGAACAAAAAAAGAAATTTTGGTTAAATACTGGTTTTCAATTGTTGACTGTGGTTCTATGAAAGTGATGAATTATTATCCTTACAAAAAGTATGTAGAATTTGAAAAATCTAGCAAAATTGGTATGTGACCTCACACAGATGGGGCATTGTGATTGGCTGAGGTGTGGAGTATGATGTGGTGTTGGCACATGATGTAGTGTACAGAATTGCCATATATGGTATATGACATAGTATGAGAGTGCCATGAAGCATAACTGAGTGAAAGAAGAAGATTACAAGCAGTGTGAATCATTAAACAACTGTCACTAATAAGCTGCCTGACTGAAAGTTGTTGACTGTTTGCTGCCAGTGGCACAGCTAGGGTGTCTCATGAAGGGGATACACATTTGTACATTTTTTATGGATGGATTAACTCTTCTGGGGAAGGGAGGGAGGATCAACTCTATGATCAATCACTATATCGAAATCATGAGCAATCTTTTTGTGTGCCCTTGGTTCAACAATGAGGGGCATGCCTCCCCCCTCAGGCCAAAGATTAACATGCCTCCTCCCATGCCATTTCTAAGTGTGCCACTGCTGGCCACAACTGAATGTGTTTCATTTTTACACACATGGCATGTAGTCATATGCTGGTATACTACCTCACAGATTTGATATGACATACTATGCAGAGTGAGTAATGATTGGCTGAACAACATGTGACCTCTCATGGAACACCTGATTTCCCAATGCTAACCTATGGGAACTGCCATATGATGTCACACTTCCACCTTACAAGAAAAAAATCACTTTCTATGTACTTTTTGGAAGGATAATAACTCAGCAAGTGGATTTCATCAAAACTTATAGTCTGAAGCTGTTTTCTTCCCTTCCAATTTACTCGTATTGGTTTATATACCTCACTTTAGATTCTCTTGTGCATCCCCTCACCAAAGCATGTTGTAAAAAAATGTAAATGTTTTATATATCATTTGTTGTAGTATGTATATATATATCTAAAATTTTTGAGAAAATATTATATAATCAGTTATATAATCACTTCATGAATAACAATCTCTTTTTCAATAGCCAGTATGGGTTTAGAAGCCAACATTCAACTGAACTAGCAGCACTTGAACTAATAGATGAAATAGTCACCAAAATGGACCAAAATGAAATTCCTTTAAATATTTATTTAGATCTATCCAAAGCCTTTGATACTCTTGATCACAAAATCCTGCTTCACAAATTAAACTATTATGGTATTACTGGCAACTCTCTAGAATTATTAAAGGACTATCTCAATAATAGAAAACAACATGTAGAATTTGGTGAAATTACTTCCAATTACTGTAACATAAAAACAGGTGTACCACAAGGCTCAATCTTGGGTCCTTTGCTTTTTATTATATACCTAAATGATTTAGTTTATGCCACTACAAATTTTCATCCTATTATATATGCTGATGACTCCGCACTCTCTGCAACATTAAATACCTTTAGCCTATCCACAGAAACAACTGAAGAAGCCATAAACGGAGAACTAGATAACATAAATAACTGGTTTAAACTCAACAAACTTTCTTTGAATCCTGACAAAACTAAAGCAATGTTATTTTACTCACCCCAAAGGAAAGTAGATCCAATAAATATCAATATAAATGGAGTTCCCATAGAATTTGTCGAACATTTTAACTACTTAGGAATAGTGCTAGATAGACATATATCCTGGAAATTCCACATCAACACAATATCCCGTAAAATTTCGAAAACTATTGGCAAAAAAAATATCTTCCACTAGATATTTTGCTGACTCTTTATAATTCCCTCATTTTACCATATCTAAATTATGGTATATTAGTATGGGGAACACATGCACATAAAATTATGAAATTGCAAAAGAAATCTGTGAGAGTTATTACCAATTCTAAATACAAATCCCATACAGAGCCTATCTTTAAAAATCTACAGTTATTGAAAGTAACTGATCTGTGTGCGCTGCAGGAACTCAAGTTTGCCTTTAAGCTGGAAAATGGCATGTTGCCGTACTATTTCAGAGTGTCGATGTTTACAAGGCACTCTGAAATTCATAATTATTCTACAAGAAATACACAAAACTTTGCAATTCCCCTCAATCGTCATAGTTTTACAAATAAAAGCATCAGGTATCGTCTCCCTGTTATTTATAACAACTGTCCTGAATACATTAAGTCAAAGATATTTACACATAGTATGGAGGGTTTTACCAGATATGTGAAAGCAGATATTATTTACAATTACAATATGCATTGTTCTGTCAGAGATTGCTACATTTGTCACTCCACTGACAACCTGTTGTAATCTCTATTTTTGTGTTGTTTTTTTTGTACTCAGTGTATAGGCATCCTTCATGAATCATCTTGACCACATCACTCAAATTTCATTCTCTGGATTTCTCAAAAATATTACATACTATTTAATGAAATGCTATTGAATTAGAGCACCGTGTTTGTCAGGACCTGCAGGGCATTAACATGAACATTAAAAACGGGGGGCACCTCAGTAGCGACAGAAGACTGTCTTGGAGGTGTCTCCCCTTTACATACATATTATTAATGTTAAATAATTGTAAAAGCTGTAAGTGTTTATTTTTGGTTATGTAAAGGAATAAACAAGGTCTGAGTCTGAGTCTGAGTCTATGTACAAGCTTGGGTGAAAATAAATATCTATCTATCTATCTCTGGTCAGAGGGTCATGGGCACTGATGGCTAGTTGGTGTCAATTGGAGGAAAGATGCTGCTACAAAAAAACTTTTTAAAATGTGAAAATGCTCTTCTATTGTCCAATGCATGTGACATTCATTGAATATTTGGTGTTTGTTGAAGTTATTCTTTTTTTACACAAGAAAGGTCATGTTTCTTACCTGTGATTATTTTAAATGATTGTCCATTTGAACACTTGCAAAATTATTCTGGAGCTGTATAGTACATGTAAAAATGCTATCACGATTACATAATTTCAAAATCAGTCTATTGCCTAAAATCTAATTAATGATTAATTGCCATTTTCCTACCATTCTAGACACTGGGAACAGTTCCTTTGCTTTTTACATCACTTTCTGATGGAGACCTTAGGCTAAACACGATTAATTCATAGCTTCTGGGATCGACTGACCTTACAGATTTGAGCTTACAACTTTTGTTGAACTTACATTACAGTTTTTTGCTTGTTTTTTTTTTTTCTTTTATTCATCCATGGCAGAGTAGTTGCTGAAAGCCAAGGGTATGCTACTGCGCAGCCTATGTTTATAACAGTTTTCTCTGCCATTCTATTTGCGCTCAATTCATTTCATAAATTCCGAGCTTAAGGTTGAAACATTGCTTGGCTTTGATTCATATTCTTTTACAAATTCTCAGTCAGATCCACTCTGTTTTTGAACAAATTGTCAATCTCTTTCTAAACACAACATAACACCTGATGTGTGGCATGGGAGGAAGTTGAATAGTGGTACTGTAGAGTTTGGCCCTGTAGCACATTTCTATATCTTTGGAAGATAAGCATGTTCAGTTTTCAAAACTGGCCTTGGACGAGAACCCTCTATCAAAATGACTGAAAAGTAAGTCATTCAGCTATCTTCTGTTTGACACATAGAATGATTGCCTGATAGCAAGTGATGCACCATTAACAAAATAGTAGGTTTTTTGCAATTTTGATCCTTGGCCCCTAATCATTACAGGAGAACCAGTACAGATAACTTAATCTCTTTTTCAAAATCGTGACAGTTATTTATGACTTCAAAAATATTTCTGAGATGTTTCAGGTAAAGGAGTTAAAATATTCATGCAACTAGATACTGCCTTCTACACATCCAAAATATCTTCTACATGTATGTCTTTGCAATGCCTCTGAACATCCAGATGACATGCGTGAATGGGATACCTTATTCGTGTTGGAATACCCAATGTATGTTGGAATGGCCAAAATGTAGCTGATTTTCGTAACTGATTATTTACGTCCAACTGAGTGACATGATGAGGGGGAATTTAAATTTCACTTTCTAACTGTGATGTAAGTCATTTCACACAGGACATTTATGAGCAATTTCGGTAATAGCTTCTTTCATGCATTTTGAGCCTTACAGTCCGTCACTTTGATACAGAAAAGGAGTGGACTGTTGCACTGTGAAAATAGCACTTCCTGTGTCACCATCATGCTGATGATTTGTCATGATTATATCTGATACTTTCAATGTTAATTTGATTTAAGGAGATTGTTGGTGACAGGCAAACGAAAGGATTATGCATCTGACTTTCAATCCAAAATCAGTTATGGCAGGTCAAATGGCCTTCTTTTGATCATGACTATATGTTTCCCATGTTGAAAGTAGAGAAGATGACAGTTCATTGGCTATCATGAGTCACGATGTGCATTTTTCTCAGTAATATAACATTACGGTCTGTCACTTTGATACAGAAAAAGTGTAGGCCTATACTGTTGCACTGTGAAAATGGCACTTCGTGTGTCATCATCCTGATGATTTGTCATGATCATACCCAATTCTTTCAATGTTAATTTGATTTAAGGAGACTTATCCTTGTTGGTGACAGCCTAATGGAAAGGAAATTGCATCTGATTTTCAATCCCAAATCAGTTATAAATGACAAGTCAAATGGCCTTCACAAAGTGCATTTTTCACAGTGAACTGATCCTCATTTGTTCTTTATCAAAGTGAAAGACTGTAAACATAATCAGCTGAAGCTGGCAAGAGGAAATTTGTGGTCTGTATTGTTATTTTTTAGTAATTTTATTTCATAAGTGACACATGATATGGTAATTCAACATTACGATCTAATACACTCCTGCTCATAAACATGGAATACTTTTTTTTTTTTAAGTGTCAAATAAAAGTAAATTTCAGAGTGTGAATGTAAGCAAGGTCCATTGTAAAGGTCAAGTTATTTTCTCTAATCACTCTTTGAAAGCCTCCACTACATTTTTTGTAAGAATTTTTAATTTTTGGTTGAACGCACCTCACATTAAAAAACCCTCTGAATTTCCATACTTCGTGCGATTGTAACTTTTCCTGGGGTTAACACCGCAGCATGCGTTTTAAACGACAGCATTTTCTTCCCAGCATTTTCTTCCCGTTAGCGGTCATTGGAAGTAGTTACGATTGAATTGGACCATCATGTGTTCCAGCAGAAGTTGCTGAGGTCATCAATTTCAATGGAGAATGACGAAGTATTCCAAATATGAGCAACCGTGTACAACTTAAAATAAAATCTCTTGGAAACCATTAACTTTCGATAATGTTTATCTAATCATCTGCCTCTTTCTTCAAACCTGTTTCCCAAAACTTTGGGGAGGGGGGAACTGCCCCCCTGACCCCTGCCCCCTGGCGCCCAGCTCGGTAGGCCAATCTCAAGGAAGTCAGAATTTCATATGTGCAAGAAAGTTTTCCAGTCAGAACACAAAGGTCATGTACAGTTCCTTGAAAAGAGAAGATTTGAACAAGTTTGATGGGAAGGATGAATTCATTTTGTTAGGATAATCCAGTCAGGCACGAAAATAGGTAGAAAGAAGAAGCTGATGCTCCTGCAGAACCACAAGGGGTTGACCCAGTTTCAAGGGCAGTTAACAGCAGTTGATCCCCATTGATGATCATTTGAGATTCACAATGATCGCTATTATTTAAGTGGAAGGCATAATCGTCTCAATTAAATACTTGTTCTGGTTAAGTGGCTGGAAATTCAATACAACATGACCAATTTAGTGATACATGAAATATAGCCTGCATTTTAAACGAAAAGGAAGTAACCCACTGAGAGACGATGAGCGTGGTTGAAGGGAAGATACACAAATGTTGTCGGCAAGCCATGATCAAAAGATGTTAACTCGACCACCTAGCCACAAGAGAAAAAGTGGGTTAGCACATGAAAAGTGTTATGGTTTGTGTCTGTCCGTCTCGCGATCTGTCTGACCCGATGCCTGGTAGTGCACCAGCTGCCGTAAGCTAGTCCATTGCTTATCGCCGTAGATCATAAGGGATTAGCGAGGCAGTGGTGCTTTTTGTATGTTGGCAGGTTGACCGCCCTGAACCCAGTGGGGCAAAAACTGTGTGAAGGGCAAGTTGGGGAAGAGAAGTTGATGGTTGTGGGGAACAGATGAGAAAGTGTAGGGCAGGGAGTACAGCAGAAGCAGCCGCATGCGCAGTGAGTCGCCTGCAACTACACGTAGCAGCAGTTGCAGCTCTATATAACAACTCTATAACAACTAATATGAATTTCAAGTTGTGCAAAAAAATTAATAGTCTGTGCTTCTGCCAACTACAATGTAATAAAGCAAACAAATACTGGGTATACACAATGCTACATGTGTCGTTAGCTACTCTGACGTTACTAACGCTTCTATTTCATATTTATTTTAAATTCAGTTTGGGTTGCTATACTATAGTACAAATGCCAAAGCCTCCCTCGCAACAAGGGGCGCCATCTCCGTTACACCACACAGGTGTTACTTTGTGTTCTATTTGCAATCAGCCAGACCTTCGCTCCACTTTCACTTCCTTGTTATGAATTATGCACAGCCAATGCTCCACTTGACACACTTCCTAATGTTATTACTTCCTCTCTTTTCAGAATGCATCCCTCCCTGTCTGGCTGACCATTCATCATATCCCAGACTTCACACGTCTTCATCTTCTTCCATTTTTCCTCCATTTTCCCAGCTACTTTTTCGCAGTCGGTAACTCACATGTACGCATACTAGTGCTGAAGTTGAAACATTCGCAAGAGCTCTTGAAAGCGCAATTCAGTGCTTTGTTCCAGAAACTTCATCCCAATAGACAAAAATATTATTTTAACCACAATTAAGCAACCTATTCAAGCAGGAAATTACTTTTTTGCACACCCCTTCATATGTGATACAAGTTTGCCTGAACTGATCCAAACTGAAGTGCGCAGAACTCATATGTGAAAGATGGAACAGCCGAATCTATGATGACACCGTCACAGGCTAAAAGCGTCCTTTTTACTCTGCCTTCACCTTGTCTCATTCAATGCGAACTAGCAGGAACAAATACGCTGAAGTTGCATACAGAAATTTGGTGTTCACTGGAGCCATCTTTCTTGTATTGAATGTTGTCAATCTCATCTGCTTCTGAAAAATTCGTGACTATCTGGCACAAGTTAAAGTGAGGATTTTACATTTAAAAGGAAATAGATGGAATTAGTGGCACTGTTCTAAGGAATCTTCAAGAATTGAGGTTTTGCTTTTGACTGAAGGGGTCTTAACATGACAGGTGTTCAGCTGCTGCACTACCCTGGATCTCAGCATCTCTTGGCAGCTACCAGCCAGCTGACCAGTGGTCAGTAAACCTACTGACTTCTACCCTCCTTCGTCCATCATTCTTCAGTTTCCAGGCACATGTGGTTGTTATCAAGAAATCACCATCAATTATGGTGCCCTGGGAAGTACAATGTTGCCAAAGGTTTATGTGCACTACCTTACTGTTTGTGGTCTCTAACTGAATAATTTTCAACACAAAACAATTACAAAGAAATGAACAAATACATGTACAAATTCAAGATAGCTATCTTTTCCTGAATATATGGCAGAGGATAAGTTTTGCATCTATGTATCTATACCAGTCAGGCACAAGTTCCGTCTCCATAATAACAACTTGATCTAACAAATTAATAATGTGTCTATTAATCATATTATCTACATATATATACATGTAGTTCGCCTTATCTGGCTGCATATCATATTCTGTCTTGTGTAGTAGTCTGGCTGTCTGTCTCCACTAAAGTGTGTACAAATTGAATCGTAACAATTTCTTTGGTTCACTTGAGCTTCCTTGACTGAAAGGTTACGATTGCTTTTGATGGGGCGAGCTGTTTTAAGATGGATGCCAAACTGTGGCACCTCCTGATGATCAGGATGGTTGGGGCAGAGTTGAGTAAGTTGAGTTCCCAGCTGCCCACCTCACCATGCCTAATGCTGGTGGCAACTGTTACAGTTTCTCCACTCTTGACTGACAGCAAATTTGCAACTGCCCACCAAATCGACAAGACGATTATTAAATGTCAACAAAAACTACTTGACCTATCCCTGTGTAGCATGGCATTAGGCAGGAGAGGCTAAAGGCTTTCTGAGTGCTCCCTTTCCTCTTCTGCTTAATCCTGGAGTTGATTTCGGAAAAGCGTAGTCCATGAGATTGCGGAGAAACGCTTACCTCAGCAAAAGTCAACCCAGTTTTTCTCTCTGACGGTAAAAGTAATGAAGTGAGACACCATTTAGAAATGGCATTTTCATTTAAAGTTAGAGAATGATGAGTATACTTACATTCAGCTGTATGTGGCTGTCAATGACATCCCAACAGGCTCAATCCATTGCATGGGAATAAACTGTCAATTTGTCATTGAGTGACTTGTGAGTTGCAACCTCATTGATGAGTGATCTGACTGGGTAGGTGACTTGTTTTTGGTAGCATTTGAAGTCTAGGATATGACCTTACAAACTGCTTATGATCCATTGAGAATAACAAGGCATGAATAGGGATATGACCTCACTAGGAAGTTGAAGGATCATGTCAGAGCAATTCTGTAAGCACATGTCTTTCATCAGCATAAACTTATAGTCCTACTCTTAATTGTGCTACTCAGATTCAGGCTCAGACACAATTTATTCTGCAGTACTATACTTGCATAGAACATAGGTATCTTACCCTATCTTAATATTAAACTCACACAGAACATAAGTATCTTACCCAATCTAAATATTATACTTGAACAAAAGGTAGTATCTTACCCTACCTTAATATTATATACTTGCATAGATCATAAGTTACTTATCCCACCTTAATATTATACCCCATAATGTTTACAATACCACATGAAAAAGCAGTGGATATATCCCATGTGGTATTGCGTTGTATACTCAATGGTTTTTTGTATACCACATGGCTTGATCATTGTTGATGATGTCATTACATTGTTTGCCATTGTGACGTCATGTCCATGGTGACGTCACAACATTGTGACATCATCAGTTGAGCTGCTATCTGTGCTCTGATTGGCTGAGGCCACTGTTGAGTATTGATCATCAGAGTGAAGTTCAGCTTTCTTTTGAGTTTTATGATGGGGTATAAATAAGACCAAATGGTTGTATGGTGGTATTTTGAGATGTACTCCCACTCGTGAAGATATCCTGAGTCCTCTGTACCCACTCGTGCTGACGCACTCGTGGGTACAGAGGACTCAGGATATCTTCAACTCGTGGAGTACATCTCAAAATACCACCATACCCATTTGGTCTTATTATAATACTTGTATAAAACATAGGCTAGTATTTTACCCAAGCTATAATGGGGCATTTTAAACCACTATGGATACCTGTTAGAACCATGACAAATATTGACACTGTTGATTGAAGATGAACTGTTCTTCCAACCTTAAAAGACGAAATAAGTGTCAATTGATTATCAAATAGATTATACGAGTACTTGATTTATTGTGGTTATCTCCTTTCGCCCAATACATGTAACATTAATTGTCTACTTTCCAGTTGCCTCCAGATTTGTTACATTTTGCGATAGTAGCCACCAAAGTGTGTTTAGCCGAATGAAAGAAATGCAGTTGTTGAAGAAAAGGTGTTTTGCTTCAGTGCTGATGTGGCGACGAGAGGGTGATGGGGTAAGTTTTTTTTCTCTTTGAACACATGTCGACCGATGCATCACGATCACCAACCGACTTTCCAAGGAACACCCAGGTGAAGGTAGAGAAGGTAAAACCATGCTACTACAGTACAACTCCTGAATAGGATTCAGTCTACCACATTTCATTTACTATTCAAACGTTTCTTAGACTTTTTTGACATAAGCGTGCCATGTGAAAATCAGCAGAGACGGTGTATTTCAATAAATATGCAATGAGAATATCAGAAAGAATTGGTCTGCCAGTGACACCCAATGGGTGTCACCCATTCAACAATAGCGCCTTAGACATTTGTTAAAAAAATGACTGGGAGACCCAATGGTCTCTTGTTAGTGTGTTAATCAAGAAACATTTTCTGATTAAAAAGTGCCAATCATCAAAATCAGTGAAATTGCGCTGTTCTGCAAATGCCCATCACCATTTTAGTATGCGTTCCTGCCACTCCGCATATTATGTCCTGTCCACATTTAATTACAATGAAGCCACCTCCCGTTCTGCTGGCGTATTTTTACTGCCTGACTGCACCTCTTATCAAAGTCACATGGCTTTGTTCAATATAATTGAGGTGCTCAGCACAATGAAGAATCACTTAGTCTGTACGGCGAAGGGCTGATGTATTGCCTCAAAAATGCATTGTTGACCAATGACTGGTTACTAGACATCATGATGGTATACTTCAGTTTGACAATTGTGGTTTACATTACAGACTGTTGCACTGTGAATATGTCACTTCGTTTGTCGACATGCTGATGATATGTCATGATCATACCCAATACTTTCAATGTTAATTTGATTTAAGGACACTTCTCCTGCTTGTTGTCGACAGCCAATATAAAGGATTACGCATCTGATTTTCACTCTTAAATCAGTTATGACAAGTTGAATGGCCTTCTCTTGATCATGACTAATCAAACAGCCTCTATGTTTCCCATGCTGTAAATAGAGAAGATGACACTTCATCGACTATCATGAGTCACTAAGTGCATTTTTCACAGTGCACTGGTCCTCATTTTTTCTATATCAAAGTGATAGACTGTAATGCATATTTAAGGAGACTGAGCAAGTGTAGAAAGGGCTGATCCAACTCGAACTTGGTTGCATAAGGAAAGTTATACTGTATCTCAGAGGTGAGAGTTTTGTGGTTGTGCAGACAAGAGGATCTGTGAAATGTTAATTAGGGAAAGTGTGCAGTAGTCTATGCACCAGACAGGGCAGTGATGAATGCACAAAGGTGCAGTAAGAAATATTGACAAGTTGTACGTGTTGAAAAACTAGTGAAAAGGAATCAGGATTTCATCAGGCACAGGAGAGAAAGTTCACACAGAGATGAAGAGATAGAAAGGGTTGGGTGTGTAGAAAAGCAACTAGCCGCGATTGAAATGCAAACCCATACTCTGCAAGAGAAGAGGCCTCCGCAGACGGGTCATGGTGCCTTTCCATAAATTTAAGTCATGGATATACATTTGCCCATAAATTGTAGAGCAAGAGGAACTATTTATCTTTTCAGTGTCATAACTTCTAAATCTACATCTACCATATTATCATTGCTTCTCTTTCTAGTTTTCATGGCAAAACTTATTTTTCAAAGTGTTCAACCCTCCCTGTGTGTTTTAAATACACCAGCTTGCATGGACAGATATATTTATGCAAACTAAGAATTTGGAAATTCATTCAAATGAGAGAAGGAAAAAAAACCTAGATTAGGAAAAAAATTAAAAGAAAACATACTTTGTTTTTAGTCTTAAAAAATGAAGTTCTTGTGAGTTTCTTTGCAAGTTTCTCTGATGTTGAAGGTCATATCTGTCTCATTAAAAAGTGGAGATTTAAGAAGACTGAAAACAATCTGTGATACAGGGATGCAGCTGGCAAGATATACAAGATATCCAGGGTTTCTTGACCTATCTTAGGCTTATCCTCTTCTTCCTGTCTGTGTCTTAAGTCTGTGCAATATGCCACATGCAAGCGATGAACAGTGGTGGATAAAATGCCACTTGTAGACCTCAGACACAACACAAGCCTCTCTGAAACACCTAGGGCTTTGATCATGACCTTTTTCCTGTGAGAGCTACAGTGTTAGAACATCCTGACATCTCACTGCTGTTCTGCTCAACCCCTGCATTTAAGATGCTCATTTGAGATACCCAGCTGGCAACCCAACAACTGTGTTGCTATTCAAACCACAAATATCAACTCCACTACACTTCCGCGTTGTAGTAGCCTCATATAAATGTGCCTTTTTTTCGCTCTCTCCTCCTTTACTCCGTTGTTTTCAGATGTGGCATATCACAAAACTACTCCAGACCGGTTCACTCAATGTCATCCGACCCAGTTATGCATAAATTATTAAATTTAGGCAATTAGATATTACAATAACCGTATTAAAATGTCAGGTATGCCAGTATTGTCTTATTTGCAGCCTCAGTGTTCAACTGCGAAGCCAGAAATTTAGAGTGCAATGATATGTGCCTGATATAGGCATGCGAAGGTCAAGAGCATGGGACCTTTCGGAGGCCCCTGAACATTAAAAGAAGAAAAAGATATATGCCTAGTACTCCGTGGAAAAAGTAAATGCATACAGCCAAATTTATGGAAAAACCATTAAACGTTGAAGCAATTTCTTTGAATGTTCAAATGTGGAGGCCCCCTCAAATGTGGAGGCCCTGGGCACTTGCCCCTTCCAACCATGCTTAAATTGGGCAATGGGCGCTTCCTGGTCAATCAGCTGAATTTACATAAAAGGATCTGTATACATTCATCGGATCAGAATCATTCTGATCCTTAATGAGCTAAGTCAAACAAAAGATTGTTTGACACAACAAAGTAATTTTTTCAAGTTTCAAAGGCAAAACATTTTATTTGAATAACTTTTTAAAAAGCAGGCTTAAGCAGCAATGACTGACAGCATAATTTTAAAAAGTTTGAAATTGTAATGACTGCTGTCTAGTGAAAAACAATAACACACTTTGTTTGGAAAGCATTAAGATTCCTCTGGAAAGGTGTAACACTCGGCTTAGACAGAAGTTGTTTGTTGTGGTTGTACACAAAAAATAACATGGCCTGGCAGTTTTATATTCCTTTTTCATTAACCATGATGTCAAACTCTAAACTGAGTGTTACAGGTTGAAGATTAGACCAACAAAATTCACAGATATCGTTTAATTGCAAAACTAAGTTTTCAAAAGATACGTAGCTGTGAAAACGATGATAACGAGCTGGTGAAGGTGAAAAGAAGTCAATTGTTCAGTAATCAGACAACAAACATTACATAATACCATCTAACCTAATTAAGCTGTTATTTAAATCAGCTGGTCTCCCATCCCAGATAAGCGTTCAGTACAAATTTCGGCCTGTCTACAAGTTGATCGCTATTTGCTGCCACCTAGGGTGCAAAATTCGCGAGCTCCTGTGAGCGGTCAACAGAATTTCATTGTCTGGAAGAAACCGGGACAGTGTCTTGAAGAAACCAGGACAGTTCCATCATTTAGTGATAGTCTAGTTTATTTCCAAAAACTCTATAAGTGTCTAATCTGACTTTGGTTGGCTTCAATTTTAAGCAGACAGCTTGTAAATACTATTTTTGTATCGATGTCTTAACCTGTAAAAAAACTTACATGTAAGTATACTTAACAGTACATCGATTCATCAAGGTTAGGAAATGTCTTTGGCGAAACTTCTTCGTGTGTAAACTCACCAAAGATTGTGTACATCATTTTCAATGCAAAACTTGGCCCAAAAACCTTAATAAACATCCAATTTTCAAAATTTAAAAACCTGCATATATCAAGTAAACTCCTTCGAATTCAATGCACTTATTCATTTTGCTCCATTTGCCATATTAACTTCGAAAAAACTTTTTGGAGCATTACGCTGCAATAATGCAAAGTTGCAAAATCCCAGACCACAAAAAACCAGGGCAGATTAATGATTTTCTTTTGCGGGAGGGGGGGGGTATTTTTCAGGCTGACATCACACACTATTAAATAGTACAGAAAAACATTTTTACACATCCATGAGGGGAGGGGCTTTGGAATATTTCTATGTGTAATTTTTTCATAGAAATGCCCACTTTATAGTATCAGAACCTTTTATTACATTCCACATACCCTCAGGTCCATCATAAGATCGATACAGTACCCTTTTTTAGGGTACTTTTCTTGTTTATCATGGAGGATGTATACATTGTAGCCCACATACAATGCCAGTATAGAGGGTGCCACTTGTGGCATAGACAAGACATTTTGTTGAGTGTTACACAGCTTTTATGAAATTGTAAATTATATTTTTGTCCTAGTTAATAAATCTCCATAAAGTAACAGAATAAATACAAATGAGTATTTTTGACATCACAAAGCAAAAACATTGGCTTTGTATGGACACTTGAATAAGTGAGAGAACATTCTTTTTGGACACTTTTCTGACCACAATTTAACATGCATAAATGGCATAAGTAGATTGAATACCATCAAACTTCTGATGAGTAAAACCCTCCCTTTCAAAGGCAAAAGTTTATGCAAAAGTTTCAGAACTTTCTTTTGTCTCATGATTTCCAAACATTTCATTCAAAGCAGTGTACTGGATCTTTGCCAACAAGCATGCTTTGTGAAAGTAGTTTGGCGTAGCAATATGGACAGCTGTTGTGCGACCTGATCTTGTGATCTGTCCAAAAAAGATCAAATTAATGTTGACCCAATTAGATTTTCCTGGGACTGTCAGCATTCTGCTACCACTTGTCAGTCCCGAACAGAGACAGAATTTTGGCCAAATCCATCAAGTCCTCACCCCCCCCCCCACCATCTCTGTTTTGCCCTCCGTTAACACCATTTTTGTATGAAAAAAGGAAAACAGAATTTAGACCTGAGGTATCCACATGAAATAGCAGGAGGTTGGACAATGATTCTACTTGGCTCTACAATACTTGAAGAAACACATACAAAACTTTCAGAAAAATCCATGTACCAGAACAGCCTCAAATTTGCGAAACATCCAATATGGCAGCCGGAAAAATTATGTTTTTCAAAATAACTCAGAAATTTATTAGTGATAGACCACATATTTTTATGCAACACTAATATAAACTTGGGTATTGCAGACATTTTAACAGCATTACCATCTATCTATCTTTAATAGTTTTTCACTTCAGCAGATTCTCTGGGTGTAGTTTTTGAGATACGGCATATTAGCATATCTTTCCATCTATGAAAATCACCAAAATATATTGACTTGACCACAATTTTTTTACCCATGACTTTTTCTTAGCCACATGTTTCTTTGGGAAACAAGTTTCAGCCCATCATTACAAACCCATGGGATACAATGAAGTGACATAATTTGGAATAAACAAGAAGATGTAGAGTTAATCTTTTTCACCAATCCGACTGTTTCTGCTTAATATACAGTTGAGGTCAAAAATTTGCATACAGACGGACAGGAAATAGTTAAAGCTGTATTACGTACGTGCAAATGGGTCTACATATTTGGCAATTTTATTTCTTGTTTCTTACATATTGAACTTATGAATTTGACTATAATTGGTCCGTTTGACCAAATCCCCTTAAAAATACAGGGCATTAATCTGTGAGTCATCCAAAGTTGATGGGTCAGAAGTTTGCATACACTCCGGGACCATGGCTGTATTATGCAATATTTATGCCCTTAATTGGAAAATATTTCATTTTTCTATCCTAGTTTGTAGAAAAAAAGTCTCAAATGTATTATCCTCAGAGTTCTGTTGAAAAAAAGAGTCCTTTTCCACGTAATGTCCACATCTATGCGCTGGTGGACACCTTCACCCCAGCCACCCCCAGATCATTGCATATTTCATTTTTAGTCACCCTTGGATTCTGTTTAGCCATTCTGATGATTTTTATGTTGTCAGTCGCCACCAGTTTGGCTCTTCTTCCAGTTCTCTGCAGTGCAGCGATGAACTTGTGGGTCTTAAAATGACCAACTATGTGCTGTACTGAGGATACAACAATTTAAAATGCTTCCCAATTGCTCCCTATGGCACCCAATATTGTGCATTCATATAATTTGCATCTTTTTATCTTCTCCATGTACTGTTTGCATGATCCCACGGAGATTCGCGGAGAAAGTGAAAGATTGTGTCCGGGGCCTCTATTGTATGGACATAATTTACCTATTTTTTTCAACAGAAGTCTGAGGATAATGCATTTGAGACTTATTTTCTACAAACTAGGATAGAAAAATGAAATATTTTTCAATTAGAGGTATAAATATTGCATAATACAACCATGGTCCCGGAGTGTATGCAAACTTCTGACCCATCAACTTTGGACGACTCACAGATTAATGCCTAGTATTTTTAAGGGGATTCGGTCAAATGGACCAATTATAGTCAAATTCATAAGTTCAATATGTAAGAAACAAGAAATAAAATAGCCAAATATGTAGACCCATTTGCAATTACATAATACAGCTTTAACTATTTCCTGTCCGTCTGTATGCAAATTTTTGACCTCAACTGTATTATATAGATAGTGGATGGTGAAGAGACCAATATTGAGTTTTATTGGCCGAAGCAGTAATATTGGTCGAGGCCACAGGCCGAGACCAATATTACCTGCTAAGGCCAATAAAACTCAATATTGGTCGACACAACATCCACTATTTGTTATATTCTGCACCACAATTTTCAGACTTCTACATATTTGTAAAATACTGGTCTTTCTAAAGATACTTATTTTTTTTATATGAGATATACTTAATTTTTCCAATTTTTTTACAATGAGCGTATTTATAAAATGATAGATTGACATTTCATGAAGTTAGATTTCCTCCTACCCAGACCTTCCCTTAAGTAATAGGTAATTAAGTGCATTGTTGCTGCTAAGAGCATAGGGGCACACCAATATCACTCTCCACACACCAATAACACTTTTAAGACACCAATATCATTATTTATTGGCTTGTCATGTGAATGATCTCCTGGTACATGATTGGCCTTAAATTTTTGATGCAGAATATAATATTTTATTGGTCTCTCTTTTTGTCATGGATAAATAATTACACCACTAAGGTGATGCAGTGTTTGTTTAGCATGATTTTCTCTTGGATGCGGTTTATCCTGCTTCAAAAGAAAAAGAAAAAATTAAGCTGTTGCTGGCTTGCTATCATTGTTATTGCTTCCAGGTTTAAGTTAAACCATTTTACAGACAAGTGACAGGTGACGTGTCACTATTGTCTACATTTGTACTTAGGATTCATAACAAGGCATTCATTATAAGACTCGGACGCCAATTACAAGATGAGCTTTATTGGTAGGCTTATCTTATTTTTGGCACTGTTAAATGAACTATTTTTTAAAGAGATAAAAGAGACTGATAAAAAAGAGCAGATTCAGCATAAGTCTTCCCATTTAGTCACAAAATTGCTTCCAGATAATTCAAGATACGTGAGAAGGGAAATTCAGTTTGTCAGATGATAAAAGTTTTTTAGTGGCACCGTAATTCATGTTTATCATTGTGAGCAGAATTTTGACATATTTGTTTCCATCAGTTATTCTTAGCTGCGTGTCAATGACGAGGGCAGATTTCACGAAAATGTGCTCACAGAGTATCTTGAACTGTCCCACCTTTTTAATTATCTATCTGTTGCTTCCTGAAGCATGTGAGCCCATTACCAAGTAAATCGGTGAGCTAAAGAATAAATATCAATAAAAGAATCCACCAATATGTCGCTTTTTGCTCTTAAAAATATTTTTTTAATCTCTCATTAGGACAATAATGGACGGCTAAATTTACTGGACATCTGGCATGCCGACTTTGGCACTTTGTAGAATCAACAGAAAACACTTTGGCAAAATATAATGATATGTGATTGGTAAAATACATTTAAAATACTTGTTTGGCACCATTTGTAATTACCTTAATAACTATAAACTATTTTTAAAAAGGAAAAATAGGAGAGAGTGCTAATGTAACTCCATTCCGTCTCAGCAGTTTTAAAATGTTGTACATGCCGATGATGTTTGTTTGTTTCTGTTTTACGCCTCTGCAGCACCTTAGTGGGCTATATCGAGGCAGGCGATCGCCGTATGATGATGAGATGAGAAGACTGTGAGACTGGCACATACCCTATTAATTCAGGGATGCCCAGGGTCTTTCAGTTGCCCTAGCATAGAATACTGGATACAACCCACCTCCATTTAATGTCCCATGGGCTCGGACTAAAGTGAGTTCCCGGGGTGAGATTTGAACCCACGCCCTCAAAGCCAGTGGTCAAGCAGTCTTGACCATTAGGCCACGGGGGAACTCTGTACATGCCGATGAAGAAAGATATTTGTATTGTCACGAAATCACAAAATGCATGGAAGAGAAGATGAAATAAACTTATATTGGACTTTTTTTCCCTAATAGTTGGGAAAAATCTGGACATCTTGAACACCAGGCAAAAGCAATCAAAGCTAAGTAATTTATTTTGCACAATGAAACTTCAGAAATATAATGGACATTTACCTAGATTATTTCCAGGCAGAACATAATTGTTTTGTGAAAGAATAGAGAAACCTTCATCACGTCTTGGAGGTTGATTTGACATCATTCTAAGACTTATACATTCCAAAATGGCCATTTTGTGACATTTGGGGTAAGAAATGTCAAGTATTTTAAAAATACTAGTGGTCCTGATCAAAGTATTTTTGTAATTTTTAAAGAGTGAGAGATATGCAAATGTACTATATCTCAAAAACTATTACTGTTATAGATTGATAGACGGGAAAAGAGCCAAAATGTCTAAAATAGTCAAGTTTACATTACAGTCTATCGCTTTGACATAGAAAAAATGAGGAACAGTTCACTGTAAAAAATGCACTTTGTGACTCATGATAGCCCATGAAGCGTCATCTTCTTTACTTTCAACATGGGAAATATATATACTATACTTGCATTATATGTGAGCTACAATACATCCTCCTTGATAAAAAATATCCAACTTATTTTGGTATTTACAAGCTGTGTGCTTAAAATTGAAGCCAACCAAAGTCAGATTAGACACCTACAGAGTTTTTGGAAATAAACTAGACTATCACTAAATGATGGAACTGTCCTGGTTTCTTCCAGACATTGTCCTGGTTTTTTCCAGAGATTGAAATTCCGTTGACCGCTCACAGGACCTCGCAAAGTTTGCACCCTAGGTGGCAGCAAATAGCGGTCAACTTGTAAACAGAGTGGACCGCCAATCTGCATTTCTTTTCATCTTGCTAAACACTGTGTATCAACCAAGTGACCTGATTAAGGATTTTTTTTTTACATTTTGCTAGTTCTCATATATAGAGCAAACAACAAACTTTGCATCATAGCCAGTATGCTGTCTTATAGTACAAGTAATGCACATAAAAATTTTGGAATCAATCAGCTACGCTTTTCTGGGAGATTAGGCAGTTTCAGCAAATTTTAGTGCATTTTTTAATAGAATCACCAAATCTTTTGATTGTTGAATATTTAAAGGTTGAAATTTCACATCAAGATGTCTAATGTATAATTAGTATATATACAACATACTGGCTCTGTTATATTGTAATTACATCGGTTTCTTCCCAAAAATTTAAGATTTTATGATTAACTGGGTCGCTTCGCATAGAGAAAACGGTACACGGTGTATATAAGCTGCTTGGTTCATCAATCAAGCAAAGGCCAATGATATCAAGCTAACATGATATATATATATATGCTGGATGTTGAAACAGCTAAAACAACCATTGAACTATGCATTTAATTGGTAGTACTACACAACAACGCCGTGAAACACACAGTCATGGTCAGGGGTGCCGGAAGGAATCGCGGGCGGCAGGGGCGGTCAGATATGAAAGGGCAAATCATATTCGCGCCAATTTTGGTTAACAAAATTTCAATACAGACCTCGAAGCATTAATAATATTAAAAATATAGGCCTACTTACTTATACTCAAGTAATCTGCCTAAACTAGTAAAATAAGGCCTTATAATGTTTTTTTTTCTTGAAGATCTAAAAGGCACTCTTGCCCCCCCCTGCCCCCCTTGGACAAGGGCAATTGCCCCCTCTGCCCCCCCCCCCTGTTCCGGTACCCCTGGTCATGGTCCTACAACCACACATATGGAAAAACAATGCTAAACAAGATAATCTAGCTTGCTATTTTGTAACAGGGCCCCTTTAAACATTGTCAGAGCATAAGAAAATATGACAGAGGCTCATAGAGCCAGGGAATTTTTGCCAAAGAATTTCTAATTTTAGCATTTGCTTCAGACTTTTTTTTTTTTTTTTTTTAGATTTCAGATTTTTTTTTTTATTATCACTTATATACAAAGTAAATGGGTAAATACAAATTGATACCCAAAGGCATAGTTGCCGCTCATGGGTATCAAAACTAGGCATACATAAGGTAATATTATGATAATAATATAAATTAAATGGTAAGAGAAAAAATATAATAATTAAAAGAAAACAGAAAACGAAATACGGAATTTAGTCAACTTATATTATCTAATGTTTTAGATATAGTCATATGCACCATTACTCGCAGGCAACTCTATGATAAAAAAATGAAATAAAATGTGATAGATGTGATAACTCACAAAATTCAAGTGAAACAGATTTACTAATTTGCACAAACATAGCAATTTGTGCATCCATTTATAGCAATTTGTGCATCCATTTATCCACATGGAATTATTCATGGACTATCTATTATTTGAATTGCTAACAGGACAAATCGTAGGATACAGACTCATAAGAAAAGGTAAGATATAAATTCTCCTATGGCCATGTTAACACAGAATTTTTTGCCAACTAACATTTGAAGGCTGTTAATAAAATATCACAGATGTTTCAAGGTTACACTTTGCATAGGTTTTGTCCACAGTGACTGAATACACAGTTCTAAGTTTTCTATAGCTGACAGCAATTTGATTTTATATGAATTGACTTTTTCTGAAACATGTGCTTTCTCCAAGCCAATGTTTTGATCAAATAGGAAGTCATGCACAACATGTACGGGCCATTCTCAAATTTCGGGACAACGGGTATAGGAAAACTGTCCTGTAACGGAGGGGACAATGTGGTAATGGAGGGGAATTTTGGTGTAAAAAACCAACTCTAGGAGCAGCAACAAAAGGAAAAATGATAAAAGATTGATGTAACTATTATTTTCAGAAGTACTTCATCTTGTATCAGAATTTTTGGTCCAAATGTCGATTTCTTGCTCATGGTCTGGTAACGGAGTGGACGGTAACGGAGGGAAACAATTTTTTGCTTTTCGCTCAATACTGCTTTTTATTTTGGAGATTAGACAAAATAATTGCAGAATATTAAAACCTGCCACCCTCAGCAACATATACATGAAATCGCTCTGTAAAATTATGATTGGTAAGCTTGGAAATGAAGGAAACGGAGGGGACATTTTAGTGGGACCAAAAACATTTTTTATGAACATTATGTCATAATTTATTGAATAAATGTTTTATGAAGTCGGCAAGGCAGTGGTACTATGGCGCACATGCGTCTGATGATATTCAGTGAAAATAGCTCATAAAAAACAATAACGAACAGAGCTATGGCAAGTAACGGAGGGGACAAAAAAATTGACATAAATTAGTGACACAACTATTGTATCAATTTAATCAATGAAATTATACCCAAAAAAATTGAATATGAACTAAATATAAATTCAAGTCTATATTCCCATGAATCGTGCAAAGAAACTTTGAAAATAATGGTATATTAGGAGGAAAATGAACACTTGATTTTGTCATGTCAGGTCCAGTGACAGGGAAAAACCATTGATTTTGCACGGATTTCTGGACATAATGCATTAAAAAAAGTCTAATGAATGACTTTTTGCTCCAAATACAGTGGTTCTAAGTAGAAATATGAATAACAGATGCAGAGTGACGCTTCAGATATTTATCGCATTCATATTAATGTCAGGGAGCTAGAGTGACGCAAATTGTCCCGAAATTTGAGAATGACCGGTACAGTACTGCCATGTTGTTGCACGATGACAGGGTCTTCCAGTGATTAAAAACAGCATTGCTTCGGGTGAAGACATACATGGTCACACGTTCATGGTAATGTCATAAAAACAACAAACCACCTTGCCGACAAAGTGACCAACTATTTTGGGAGGATTGGTCAGCAGTTTCATCATCACTGGCACCAGCTATTAGGTCACCATGGGTCCTTCAGGTCAAGATCAAAACCAATTCTGTACATGAACTATGTCACTTTGGTCAAGGGTCAAACTGACAGTGAATGCAAACTGTTTATAGGTTATATTTAGTAGGTTATATTTAATATTTGCCTTTTTGGTATGTCCAAAGCAGCTATTACTGCCAGTTCTATCTCTTTTTATCCACGGCAATGTATATTACAGTGGGTATTGTAGTTACACTGAAAAATGTTTGTCCGTCTAGCAGTCGGGCAGCTGGCAGGCAAGTGAGTGGTGTTACGCATGTGTATGGGCCACTGTACCAAAACTACTGCACCTGCATAGAGAACAGTGGCGTCAGTTCCTATGGGGCTGGTGGGGCAGATGCCCAACCACTTCTTTGCACAAAAAAAGGGTAAAAATATTCAGAGAATCCGTAACTTTGCTGTGCCCTTGCAAAAAACTTTAAAAAGTTGTCAATGCCCCACCACTTTATTCTGAAAATGACGCCACTGATACAGAACAACATACAACAAGAATGAAGACTCAGAGAGTGTATACGTAGGCCTGCCAGCCTGCCGAGGCCTAGGCCTATCTATCTATCTGTCTATCGATCTATCTATCTATCTATCTATGTATCTATCTATCTATCTATTATCTATCTATCTATCTATCTATCTATCTATCTATCAATCTAATCACTTGCTGTAAATAATGGCGCGAAAAATGGACACTGTGCAGAATGGTACAGGTATATTTTCAATTAAATAACCAAATAAGTGTTGGAGACGAGCCAAATTCGAAAAGAGCCTTCAATGACCCACAAGTAAGAATACTACAAAGAATCAGATTCATACAGTACATAGTTTTAACAGGATCTTGTGCACAGCGTCATACAGACAGAGAGAGCTTGACTCGTCACATAAGCCCTGCTGCAGGCAGGCCTAATAATATGGCAGAACAAGCAGAAAATGTTTCTTCATAGGACGTATAATTAAATTAAGATCAACTACAACCATAGGCGTATGGGAGGGGGGGGCAGGGGGGGCAGTCGCCCCCCCAAATGTTTTGGAAACAGTAAGATTCGGGCAAAAAGGCTGAAAAATTTGGGCAGATGGTTGGGTAAAAGCTGTTGAAAATTTGTGATTTTCAGGCAATTTAATTTGAAATGGTATTAAATTTAGATCTCGAAATTCGGGCAAATGTCGCTCGCCCCCCCAAAAATCGCGCGTCCCGTACGCCTATGACTACAACTAGACGCAATTGTGTGTGAAAAAAAGGCAAGTTTCTCCGATGAGCTCTTATTTGCGATATTCGAGAAGAGTTTTGAAAAGAAAATTGTCGTTTGGCCTATATTTCATCAAAATTGTAGTCATAATTACCATTTTTACTGACCCTTTCCAAAAAATAACCTGAGAAAAAAGGATGAACGTGATGACATATTGGTGATGTTTTGATCAGCAAATGACAATGCATTTGCATTTATCACACTTAAAAGACGTGATGTTCGATAAGATAAACAAATCATTTCATTTGTGGCTTTTTAAAAAATGTGATTGAGGGAATCGTTGTCACACCTGCACCATCGTTTCAACAGCGTTGTCTGCCTATAGATTGTCTACGGAGTGCTCAAAATTCTCTTCTGACATGGCAGATGACATGTTTACATAACAATGTAATTAACATATATATCATTTTTCCTACTAATGGCATCAACAAATTGTGTGAAAATACCAGAAGTTGTTATTAACTGTCATAATGTGTCACTGTGTGTGTGTAATGTACATTTCCCTGTTGGGCGACCTGTTAGTGACGTCAGAAACTGGACCATGGCCAACTTCAGAGGACAATGAAGTGAGTTGTTTATCATGTATTGTATGAAAGGAGGTCGTGGGTGGACTCTTGGAACCGGTTAAAACAAATAATGATTGACTAATGGACAATGCAGGTGACAATTGTGAGTTTTGCAACTGGAATTAATATGTAAATGGCACTGCCATGAAATTCGCGCAGCACTTTAAAAAGTTTTTGTAGGACTTATAGTGTTACCATAACTTTCATTTTTATTTCATATTCAATGTATGAAAGGCAGTTATATAACTGTTTCAGAAAATTAGAAAGACAGATACATGGAAAGATAGAGAAAAATGGAGAATAGCAAGATAAACTAGACAGAAAACATAATAGATAAATAGATAATTATATCGATAAATAGATAGATAGATAGATAGACATATTGACACAGATAGATAGATAAATTGATAGATAGATATAGATTAAATAGATAAATAAGATTGATAGATAATCAGCTAAATTGTAAAAAGGCAGACAGCACTGAAAGATGCCAAAGTCAAGTCTATGTTAGATTGTTGATATTACATAATAGTATAAATATATAGTAATACAAAAACAATAACATTGCATGTAGATTAACTGTTCACTGTTACATAATCATCAGTTTATAAGATTATGCAACTTTAATTTTGTTATGTTTTCTTGTTGTCTGATTGAAATTAAATGAATCACGTCTTAATAATTTGATTTAACTTGTCAATGCTAATAATTAACTAATCCATAAAAATCATTGGTACAAGATATATTACTAGAGAAAATTGAAATGAGTATTCCATTCTAGACTCTATAGAGATATTCTATGCGACACATGTGCAATTCATGTTTAGTTCCATATGGATAAGTGAATGTTCAAATGTGCCGATAAATAAATCTTGGGCGAATAGTCACTGGCTGTGCCGCATTTCCAATTGTTCCATGACTCCCCAGCCACATGCGCTCTGATTGGTCCAGAGCAGGTCCGTAAATCATGATATTCACCTCCCTTGAAGATGTTATTGACCTGACAGTTTACAATGCAAAAGATTGGACGGACTTTAGAGGAAGCACCTGCTTTTATGACCCGCAGCTGCACAAATGAGGAAACAATGTGTGTTTTTCCTATTTATGAAAAAATCATTTTCTCAAAAAGTACCAAAGATACAAAACTGCTTGAATTTGATATATCGCATCGAACAGTTATGAATTGCTATCCTGATAAACACACTCACTGGTGCCTCAAGCATTTTGGCGTAAAAGTCATATCGGGGCTCATTGGGACAGTGAATTCGAGGCACATTGGGACGCACTTAATGTGGCAGAATGCAAGTGTCCAGGTCAACTGAATGTCAGGCCTCAGTGAATAGAGGCATAGTGGATTACCATGCTCTGTGAACAAATAGATGTCCGCATCCAGGACAGTTTATGTTAAATGTTTAAAAGGGTCTAATTTATTATGCCTTGCATTTAAGCTCAATAGTATTAGTGATATTCATGCAAACATCTGAGTTGCTCAGTGCCTTTGGCATTGAGCAAAGTTAGTAGACGTTAAAAGCGTCCCAATGTGCGCCAGTTCCCCCTACAATTTAAGCTCTTGGGACTCATGTTCAAGCCTAACAATATTGGTCATGTTCATACTAACTTCTGAGTTACTCGGTGCTTTGACATTGAGTAAAATTAGTATATATATTTGCTAAAAACGTCCCAATGTGCTTCGGTTCCCCCATACTAGCAACTGACCTATTGGCTGCTATGTAAATTCATATTCAAAAGTTAATCTTTAACCCATATTAATGTAATTCCATTGTGCCTAATATTCGCGTAGCGACGGGCGGCGAAGCCGCCCGTCGCGTCAGCGAACTTAGCTTAACAACAGCTCATAGTAAATTTTGAATCTGTCAGTGGAGTGAGAATGAAGGACTGCCTGAACCTGCCATGGAGTTGGTCCCTGATTAAACAGTTAGTTTCGGTAAAAGTAAAAAATTCCATTTGGTTCTTAACTATCCTATTCTGTTTTGAAAATTTCATTTTTATGCTCATTTATGTCGTCTGCATGAAAAAAGCTTATTTTGCTAACAGGTGTCGCCACCGGTGTAGCATCATGCTTGCAGTGCCACACCCAGGGAAAATGACTGAACTATCAGCAGCCTGCTTGTGAGCAGTGATGTGTGAAGTTTATTTGAGGTGTGAAGTTTGAAAGCTGATTGCTATTACTGTACTTAAATAGCATCAATTAATTTAGGCCCAACTGATTGTGTTCTTGTTTATCATTATTATACCTCGACCATGAAAGCAGAGCTGTCATTGGCTGAGAGCTGGTCACATGTCAGTCATTATTTTAGTATATATATTGACCAGGACTATTGCCCTCCAAAATTTGTTTTCCAAAAAAAAAAAAATTTCAGAATTTTTTTTTTTTCCGAAATTTTTTTTTTCCGAAAATTTTTTTTTTCCGAAATTTTTTTTTCCCGAATTTTTTTTTTCCGAATTTTTTTTTGTCCAATTTTTTTTTGTCCCAATTTTTTTCAACATTTTTTTTTCCAAAATTTTTTTTTCCGAAATTTGTTTTTTCTAAAATCTTCTTTCCCTAAATGTTTTTTTTTCAACATTTTTCTTTCAAAATTTTCCTTACATTTGCAATAGTGCAGGAAAATAATAAAATTAGGGCATTAATTAGTAAAGACCAAAAAAAACTCATCAAAACTAGTAACAATAGTGCAATGTAGGCTATGCGTCTGCTTATCTACTCTCCTGCGTGAAAGGAAAACTATTTCCCTCGGCCTTCGGCCTCATGAAATAGTTTTCACTTGCACACCCTCGAGGGAAATAGATTTGACTAATGCCCTCGAAATCAGTCAATATAATACGGTTTCAAAATAAGAACAGTTAATTTGAGCTCCGCGAATCTATGGCTTTGCCATCTACATATTATGCTTTAAGTGCATTGGGTCAAAGCACACTGGGGAAATCCTTCACCAGGGACCAGGCACCATCGTCTGAGCATCCCAAGAGAGAGAGAGAGGGGGATGTCATTGTGGTGGCTGCAGCACCATTGCAGCCAATTGAAGGGTTAAAAGTATACAGGAAAAGTTGGTGATGAGAAGTATGGAGAGGAGAGAGGGTGATCGATGCAGCCCATTGCTTGCTGTAGCCAGCTGTGGAGACCGTTGCTTGCAGTTGGCACCAATTGTTGGCTGTTAGGGTCCTTGTTGCCTTTGGCTTTTATTATAAGCTACTTGGTCCATCACTTGCTGTGGCGACTGTTGGCAGTCTTCAGTTGCTGTTGGGCTCTTTGCTGGCTGTAGAAGGCCACTTTTATGCCATTGCATTTATGTCATTATACAGCCATGGAAGGACATGTGACTACATTCGACTGTTCGAGGGCATCAGTGATGTCACTGCAGTCATATCTTTTACATTGGACATGTGAATTGATATGACTCATTCACTAACTGCTTATGACATGGTCAGTGAAGGATATGAACTTGCTTAGATTGGAGATGAGTTATCAATTATATTTGGCGAGGTTGGGCAACTTGGGCTGTAAAATCACAAGGAGCATTTTGACCCATTTTGGCGCAGTCCTGCCGCTGTATATCCACAGCTGTAACTCAATGGTGAGCAAAGTATTTGGCTCCTTGGTATACAGTGGGTAGCATCACCGCCTTGTATACACATGAAGACATGGGTTCGATCCCCGCTTCAGCCATGTCCAGAGGTTTTCACTGTAATGACTGGTATGATTGCCGTTCAGTATGGTGAGCGCCGGTGAGCAGATTTATCTGGAATGGGCGCTATATAAAATCATACTATATTATAATTATATTAAATATGAGTGCAGCTCATGGCTGCCAATTCAAGACAGCCATGAAATTAGCCAATAGCACAGGGACAGCCAAATGTTCTTCCTGTGTAGGCCTACCTCTCATGTCTATGTAGCCTACATGTTATGCCTGAATTTAGTTGGTGAATGTGCTGACCTAAATTTCTGCCATATAAAGAACCCCGAAGTGGCTGTCACGTCATATGCTAATTTCTCAGTCACCAGTGGGTGTGTTTATCAGGATTTTAATTAATTATGATGTATTGAAATAAAACAAGAATTGATGTAGCCTGATTTTCATGGTTTGTCCAGAGAATGGCTTGACTTGAACCAATTTGAATTTAGGTGAGTAATAAAAAAACAAACTTTTTCTGACCAAAATATTATATAGATACATCACGAATTCTGAAAAAACTGAGCAACTCAGAGGTTTGCATGAATATCACAGTACTATTGAGCTTCAATTCAAGGTCTAAGAGATTAGACTGCACCTACCCTTTTGCAGCCAGATAGCAAAATAAGGTATTATCATAACCGTTCCATAGTGTCCCAATGTGCCAGACCCTGGGGCACATTGGGACGTTCATAAAAATCATTTTAACACAACATGTGCACCAGATATTACATATAAGAAGAGCATAAGACTATATGCCGTGCAACAACACCTTGTATAGTGCCAAGAGTTTATAACTTAGACAGTTTTAAACATTTGACATTAATTATCCTGGGAGCGGTCATCAATGTAAGTAACACAGTGCTTTGCGACAAATTTGTTCACAAAGCAATTCACTGTGGCCTGAATACCTAAATTGTGTGCTCTCCCAGGTCATTCAGTTAACTTGGACACTTACATTCTGCCACATAAAGTGCGTCCCAATGTGCCCCGTGTTCAGTGTCCCAATGAGTCCCGATCTGACTTTTACAAAATGCTAATTTCGCAGGCACCTGTGTTTATCAGGATAGCAATCCATCCATAGCTGTTTATTATGATGTATTGAATTCATACAAAAAAATTGAGAGAGCCCGAGTGTTCATTGGTTTTCCAGGGAACGCTTATAATTGATCAAACTTTTTCTCAGTGTCACCATATGTGCATGTGGCTGTAATTTGCCAATAATAGGATAGAAACTTCAGGATGGAAATTTACAAGATTTTATGGCACTTACCATATCACATAGAGTGGGTCGAGGCAAGAAGCTGCTTCAGGAACCAATTCCAAACCATTTCATAATGTGTACTTTACCTTAAATCTTGATAGAATAGCTAATTGAAATCGAAAAAAATTGGCTGAAATTAAAACAGTTCAAAAAATATTAAAAAATAAATGTATGAACAGAAAAATTATGATATTCAGAAAAAGTGAAGAGAATGCCTTAAAAATGATAGAAGAACCCCAAAAAATAACTTTGAAGCTGAATGCGCTCGCAAAAAAAATTGCCATAGGATTATAATAGGGGGGCTTCTTGCCTCATAGGTTGGGTAAGAAGGCCATTTTATATTGTTACAAAAAGGGCCGTAACTCCTTTATCAAAATTGATAGACATTTGTTTCCCTATACAACATAAGCATTTAAATAATCAACCACAAAAAGTAGGTCAAATCGCACCTCGAAGTTAAGGGGGGCTGCATGCCCCGCGCTACTCTAGGCCTACCTTGTCTGGAACCAAGAAAATACCATCCAATTGTGCCCCGTGTCTCAATGTGCCCCGGTTCCACTTAATCAATCACTGCCTGCCAATGATTCAACAATTGTGTAATGCTTTGACATTCATACATGTAAATTTGACAGCTGTCAGTCATTTATCTATTACATTTTATCTTTAAATCTTTTAAAGAATTCCCCTATGTGTCTTTCTGATGGCTGTAGAATGCAAGGACAGAGAATGAATTTCCACATAGATATAGCTTTTACTTCGGCATGATCAAACAGACCGCGAGACCACAAGACTATATTCTATGATCATTCTTCATATTTCAAAAACTATTTTTTAACTAAAGAGACATTTTCATGCGTTGATATTTTTGTGCTTGGGAGCATGCATGAGTGTTTCATTTCTGACATCATAATTTTTTTTTTTAATTTTCCTGATCGTTTTAAAAAAAATATGTCAAAATAGCTCTAAATTGAATGACTGAAACTTTTTTGATTGAGCAGTGCATTGAAATGTCTCGTCACTGCTCAGAGACTGGCAGTCATTGACTGCACAGTGACCCCAGTGACTAGTGACTGGCTACTACCGCAGTGACTAGTGACTACTGCAGTGACTAGTGACTACTGTATGCAGTGACTAGTGACTATACTGCTCAGTGACTATATAGTGACTACTGCTCAGTGACTACTGCTCAGTGACCACTGCTCAGTGACCACTGCTCAGTGACCACTGCTCAGTGACCACTGCTCAGTGACCACTGCTCAGTGACTACTTGGGGAGAGGGGGGTTGCCTCAGCTGGGAGGGCAGCCAGTGCTCTCCAAAGACTCCCTTTCAATTTCCCATACTCAGCATGTATCGAAATCCTCAGAGTTGCTTCAGAGTTGCCTCATAGTTGGCCACCAGAGTGCGCTCTATAGGCTCCCCCTGCACCCATAATGCAGCTGCAGGAGCTAGGCGGGATCCCCTCAAGAAGGCCAGGCCTCCAGCCTCCCCGCCACTTTACAATGTGATGGCCGCCAACTCTGCTCAGGCACTGGCCCCATGCCCGCTCCAAGAAGCTTTCCAAGATCCAGTGCAGGTGCTGTCCTACCCAGGCCATGCAAAGACATGCTCCCATGTGGCACACCACAGCATCAACATACACAACGGTGCAATCAGAAGAAGCATTAACAGAAAAACAGCATCAGCAGCAGCATCAACAGAAGCAATAAGAGAAGAACAAGTACAATCAAGAGCAGTACATATAACAGCAGCCAGGAGAATTACCATGGATATCATGATGTTGATGATGACAATGATGCTCACTGAGCTGCAGCTTGCAAGTTTTCTTGCTCGTCAAGCACTTTGCTTCATCCTTGGCTGAGTGAGCAGACAGGAGAACAGCTCTGCCCAGCTGTCTAAAGGTGAGTGCTGCACCAGGCATTTAATCAGTTGATAGTTCACAACTTGCGTGTGATAAGTAGTGCATGTGCAGGCATTTGCAGCTTCAGTAGGCACCAGGAGCAGACAGATGCACAGATTATAAGATGAGTGCATGCTGAAAGTTGGGAGAATGTATCGAGAGATACATGCATATCAGCTCATATAGTTTATATGCAACATTATGCATAGAAACAACTTGCAGACAGTGTCTTGTAGGTTAGTCTGTGCTAAGGATGGCCATGCAACTGTATATAACAAGACACAGGACTGGGAACCCCGGGCCAGGAACAGTGAAGGGAGCAAGGGGTGAGATGAGAGATACTATTAGGGTGCAGAGAAAGAGAGGAGGGTACAACAGTGAACTACTACAGCACCTTTATAAGACCCTGGACAGCCCAGTGTGTTCATGTTGGCCCAACCAGTAGTTCAGTGGCCAGCCTGACCCTGTAGCTTGTACCCCTCCCCGCAGGCTGGCACCCCACCTGCACGCTTGCCCCTTTGCCCCCAGCCCTTATCACTTCATTTTATGCAACTCATAATTCCGTGAAATGGCCTCTTTTTTTCCTCAGCTGTATCCTTGAACGCCATCAAATTGGTGATGCAGACGCATGCAGTTAACCTCTTGCATTCAGTCCATCCTATTGCTGAGCATTAAATAAGTTCTGATGCAGAACACAGCTGAATAAGCTCCAGAAAACTTGGGACAAGTGTCTTGATTTACATTGTATTGCATTGTAAGCTTCATCTCAGACACCATGTAGGTTCCATATAAAGATTACACAAAATATATTTTTAAATGACAGATATATGCTCTGTGATATGACAAAATTTAGTATGTACATATAGATCTAGACCCCTGTACATGTATTTGTCTTTCCTCGGCCAATCAAGCAGAAACACTGGTGATCGTACTGATCCCATCTCTAATATTATGACTTACTGATCTTTTTCTGCCTTTGACTTTTTTCATCTCCTGTGATGTGTCTGACTCTTGGGTTGGAGGAGGGTGGGGCTGGTTTGATGTAATCAAGCATGACCACGTTCACTTTGGATCTGGGTAAATGTGCCAAGGGGCCACCGAACAGCTGTTTATTACTCTAGTACAATAAGCTACTTCTGAGGATTTCTTAAGTTTTCTGCTGGATCTCTCTTGTCTATTTTTTTTTAGATTTTTTTTTATTCCGTTTTTTTGTTGTTGTAGTTTTAGCCATAGCATTTATCTTAGGGTCATCATCAGCTGCTACAGTGCATTGCAAAACTACGTCAGATTTCATCTGGGCCTGCCCAAGATCTTTTGCAAACATTGTTGTTGGGCCACACTATGTGGCTGGGGAGTGCTCAATTACAACTTGCTTGACATTTGCTGTGTTCTCAATGCAGACTCAGGATCGAAGTTTTGACTGCTGTATGCAAACATATATACTATACTTTCACCTCATTCTGCAATGTTTAGGATCATTGATCATCTGGATGGGAACCGGGTTCGATTCGCAGGGACCCGGATTCGATTCCGGCCTGGGGCGAGGGTCAGCTCAGTTGGTCATTCACTGCGCTGCCAATTGCTGGGTCCAGGGTTCGATTCCCACTCTGGGCGAGTCACTTAGGTTTCGCCTCATTGCTTTGTCCTCCTGTCCTAGTTAGCTTACCAAGTGCATGAATAAAGGACATAAAAGCTATCGATTCTCAGCCTGGGTCACCCAATGACAAACCGTGTAAAATGGGCGGGTCATCCGGTATACTAAAAGTGCACTTCGTCTCAGTATATTGTGATCCTTGTCTATAGATAGATAGATGCATAGATAGAAACAATGAAACATAGATAGATAGATGGACAGAAGATAGATAGATAGAAAGATGAATAGACACCTAGACAGATAGACAGACAGATAGATAGATAAATAGATAGATAAATAGATAGATATGGGTGGAACTTATTTTGAAATAATATTAGATATATTCATGTTGCTACCATTTCTTTGACAGGCATCGTTTTGAGAAATTTTGAAGATTTTTTTTCTGAAATTGCTTGTTGTAATAATCATGTATTGTGAGTTAGGAGCAGTCCAGCAAGTGATGCTCAGGGGATTGTCAACTTCATGTGGGAAAAACATGCTTTTTAAGATAATAATAAATTGCTGCATCATCAAAATAGATTTGTAAGTGATGGTCACTATCATGAACTAAAATGCAATAATGTACATATATACTGACTTGTCATGATTAGTTATGAATAGTTTGTTACGAAAATTTTTGAATGTTGATGTGTAAAATATTCCTTACCGAACATTCATGGCATAGACCACTAATATTTGTTGCTGAAGTTCCTCATATGAATGGATGTATGATAGTAAATTGCATGTGGATAAGGAAGAATGATAATTAGAAAATCTGCTGTGACTGAACCAACCCAAAGATCTGTTTTGTGAGGAATTGCCATTTTAGAATACATGCATTATGAGGGTCCAGAACAACTACATAAATTCAGGAAATAATAAAAAGCCAACAATACTAGAGTTAGCATATATCACTTCTGTGTTATGTAATGAAGAAACTAGAAGGCTATCGAAGATCAGATACTCGACAGCCAGGTGAATGTGCAGTGATTGAAGAATAAGCATATCAAATATTGGGCAGGCTGAAAGGCTGTAAGGATGAGGGTTGGAGCAAGTGTCAGGTTGTGGAGGAAAGACAAAACACGTGAGGGGATTACTATGGCTTAGATGGGACAGGTTGAGGAAGGGCAAGCACCTACCAGACCAAACAGCTGGTTTATTTAAGATTTGGCAGGGGGGAGGGTAGGCCAGCCTGTCTGGTGAGGAGATAGAGAGAGGAGAGAGCAGGGCAGAAAGAAGGGAGAAATCTTCTTGGCCTATTCATGATGGCTTGTTGCCAAGCTGGCCAAGCTTGCTCACCTGTAAATCGTTTGCTGTAGTTGGCATTATGGATAGTTAGTGAAGAGTAATGGGAGGATGGATGATTGGGGTTTGGCATCCTGTATTTATGCACTGGGTACAGTGCATAGGCTAGCTCAGGAAGAGGACAGAGAAATGCAGTGAAGGATGATTGAAACTGAAAATGCTGTCCTATACGTAAGTCCGAGTGCCTTGACCATACCGGTAATCGAAACCAAGATACAACGATTGACAGACCAGTGTGCTACCAACTGCACCAACCCCCATCCCCTAGTGAGAGTAAGAATATGGACTCAAACATCCAATTCAAAAAGTCCTTAAAAATCCAAATTGAAAGTGAATAATGTTCATGCATTACAGTCTTGACCCACTTATAACTGAGAGGAAATGTAATATTTTCCATTTTTAGTTGTTTTGCCACAGCATTAACATTTACTGAACTTACATGTAGTTAATAATTTCATCTTCTTATTAATTGCATGTTTCTTGATTACTCTTCATCTTTTAGGAAAATATGCTGCAAGATAAATCATGCAGTTGAATATTCAGCAAATCATCAATGCCATATTGGAATCTGGTATTTGTAGGCCTATAAAATCATGGAGTCTTATGATTAGAGGTCTCATCACAGTGGTCAAAATGATTTTAAAAGGCTTACCAAAAAACACAAGTCAATTGCCACTGAGAAATATTGTTGTACACACTACACAAAATAGTACAACTGTTATGTTGCAACTGTTGGGAGAGGAATTATACTCAGCAACCCATGCAGCCAGTGGAGTACAGTACTGTAATACCTGCTTCACCTTCAGCCATAGCCATCCACAGCCACTTTTGACTGTGGTCTTGCTATCTCTCTATCATCCTAAGTATTGCATGAACGCCGAGAGGCCACCTCAGCCTTCCATGGCTTGTCAGCTTCAGTTTCAATGGATTCATACTTGATCCTCCTCCAAACTCTGAGGTCCAAAGTATTCTCCATGCTCTGTATGAAGGTAGGTAGGGAATACAATGTTATTATTCCGGTCAAAACTATTTCCAAAAACTCTTTCGTCGATACATTTAAAGTTCATCAAGCGATTCGATGTGAATATTTGAATAGTTTTGATTCATTCGAATACCTGATTTGATCATTTATCACTGACATATAATATATATTGTGTGCCATCACTGATCTTAATCTGATATCTTTGAAATTCGACTTTTATCAAAGACCACTTAACAGTGTATGCAGTTTTAGCCCTACTTCATCAATGCCAAAAATTGAATTTTAAACAATAATGAAACCCTGCATTGACTAAATTAAGTAGGGCTATACCCTACAGACTATTTGGAAAATATTGCAATTGTTAAACCGGGTATATGAAAACTCCTGTGCTGGTATTGACCATTTTGATGATGTAGCGATTATATTATCTCAAGGAAGCATGTTTTTCCCACAAGAAGTGGAGGATCTCCTAAGCATCACTTACTCAACTCTGATACAAGATTAGGCCTACTTTGTTATGATGGCATTTTGAGTTGTTCATATTCACAAGCATCTTACAGTAAAGTTTAAAGATCCACATACTAGTGATTATCATAGTCAGGCCCATCATTCCTACTTCTTAAGTAGCAACACTTGATGATCATTTAGCTGCACTTTGTGACATTATTATTGCCCTCATTTTTTGGCAGATATTCACTTTTGTTACACTTCAACATGGATTGTGAAATTTAATTTACGGAGGGCTACTTCTAAACTTATTACAGTCAACACAGAAATTATTTGCACACTTTGATTTTTCATCATATTCCACAAAAAAATGCCAATATGATACAAAAAGCTGTACTGTGTTTCAGAGTAGTGTTGGTAGGTTAGGATCACATGCATTTCATTTTTCAAAATGAATTTTTCTAGAAAACTTGAAAAAAGTAAATTCCGAAGACAAAAATTATTTGCACGCTTGAGCCAACTTCCAGAAACAGCATTTCAAAAAATGGTATTCCAATTTTTCTGAAGAAACAATGTTGTTTATGGTATTTTCAACATATTAACATCAATCTGACATTATTTGGGGTTCGCAGGTGGAATATGAGGGGTTGCCCAAGGAATACACTCAATCCCATGTTTTTTGTTCTATGTATGGCCATAAAAACAGATGATAAACAAGAAAGTCTGATGAAATTAAGTAATAATCCTCATTATCATGTCTATTTGTCAGAAAGAAATGAATTGGCAAGTTTTGATTGATTATTTTGTTTTATATGCAAATCCGAAATGCCAGAAAAGAGTGACATTGTTGTAGAACCAAACTGAAAAAATCAAAATAAAAGACATAGTTTTGCCCTAATGGAATATTTTAACAGTGAGTGGTGAAGAATAGGTTGTAATAGCACAGGAGAAAGCCAGTTTAGATTATTAAGAAAGTAGTTTTCAAAATTTCCACTATATCATTACTATTAGTCAGCCTGCAAATAGTGTGTCTGCACAGGGTGGCCCAATGGGGGCCATGAATGAGTGAAAAATTCACATCAATGTTTTTTTTTTGTAAAAAGGAGCAGTGAAATTAGAAGTTATTCACTATTACAATCATTTAAGTCATAATTATTCAATAGGCAAGCTTCAATGGGTCTTGATAATCAATGCATAATCGTGTTTGGAATATGCCATACTCACAATATGGTAAATTTAAATAATAATCTTGCATTGTGTACAAATATTAAGGAAAACAACTCTAAATATTCGGTCTTAATCGTTATTTATTAGCCAGTGACTAATTAAATTGGTTAGAGGATGATTATCAGCTGTTTTTCAGCTCAAATTCACCCCAAGTGCCATTTTCTGGCATTTCTTGGTGGCATATAGAACAAAGTTCTTCACTAAAACCTGCATGATTAGCTTTCCTCTCCCAATTTCACTATGTTGAAGGACTTTACTAGTCAATTTCATGAGTATTGCTGCTTTTAGGTCCATTTTGATACCCATACGTGGGAGAAAAAACATGCAAAATAGTGTACTCCTCGGACAACACCTGTAATCCCACCTGTGAACCCCAAATAATGTCAGATTGATGTTAATGCGTTAGAGATACCATAAATCATTGTTTCTTTGGGAAAAATTGGAATAGCATCTTTAAAAATGCTGTTTCTGGTAGTTGGCTGAAGTGTGCAGTTAATTTTTTGTCATCGGGATTCACTTTTTTCAAGTTTTCCAGAAAAATACATTTTCGTAAAAAATGAAATGCATGTGATCCTAACCTATTAACACTACTCTGAAACACAGGACAGCTTTTTGTATCATATTGGCATTTTTCTGTGAAATATGATGAAAAATCAAAGTGTGCAAATAATTTCTGTGTTGACTGTATGTACACCTCGATGTGTGAGAGCCAAGCGTTGTAGTACCGGGAAATGATAGTAAAAATATAGATGGTCCCAAAATCCTTGAAAGTTTTGAATTTTTTATCTACTTTTTCAAATGATGGCTTTTAGTTAGTTTTGTCATTATCTTCATTTTTCCTTCCATTTCCTCCTCTCCTTTTTTTCTTTCGTTTTGCTCTTTTTCTGATTTTCTGGCCATTGTAGCTTTGGCTTTTATAAATGTCCTCCTAATGAGCCTGTTTAAACAGATGGAGGCAGCCAATGGGAATGAGGAGGGCCAATAGAGATCAGCCCAATGGAGCAGCTATGCAGACTCTGTCTGCTTTTGCACAATGAAGTGGTCTGCACCCAGTGACATCTTGCAGTCTTCCCTTTGGCTGCCCCAGGCACAATTGCCTCAATTGTGACGTCATCTTAGCTGTTGTTCATTGCTCAACAGTCCTGTGTGCCCATGGTCTAAAATTGTATGAAGTACTTTACTGTCCTCAGACATCATTATGAAAATAATTATGTTATACTTGAGGGGTGATGGTGCAGTGCAGCTTCTTAAAAATGTTTTCTTCTGCCATCAACCACCAATATAATTATGATCTTTTTGATATAATTTTTCTGTCTGTGTTTCATTGGTAAAACGCCACATTCATCGTAGGACCTATTATTGATTGAAATATGTCAAACATTATTCTAAATTTTAGTGGTTTTTAGGAAACTGAGCCACAAACAGGAGTTTTTGCAAAAAGTTTAAAGTTCTGTGTCCTGCTTCACTTTAATCAACCTTAATCAATAATCATCAATACAATGTTTAGCTTTGATTTGATGCTGGCCTATGTTATCGCATAGGACATCTCTAAATGGGACATCTCAAAATGAACTGCAACAGTTAGCTGCTGATTTGGGAGTAAATCAGCAAATGGCAACGTAAAAGTAAGCCTAAACAATCTAGAGACTGTGCTGGCTTGTGAAATAGCACCATGCACTATAAAAACTCCAGATGCGGGAGTCAAACCCTGGTCCCCTTATCCATTACACCGAAGAGTCAACCGTTGGGATGAGGGAAACACCCAGCCACCAACTGGGAAACCACTACACTCTTCCCTCCTTAGAATGAAGCTTGACTGCAAGCTTTGCCATTGCTGCCCTGGCCTGTCACTGGTTGTCAGTCACTAAATATTAGGCACCGCTGTAACAACTCGAGAAATAGAAGTTAAACCATGTGCTGGAGTATCATCCATTACACCAAAGCCAAAGAGTCGCTTGTTAGCAAAATGTAAACAAAAATCTCTTAATTGGGCCACCGGCGAGAATGCGGTGGTAAGAAACTGGGAGGCATACACTATGATCAGAGTGCATCATAAACAGATCACCAAAAATAAGTCACCCTTTACGTAAACTTGAATATCTCAAATACCTCTTCTCTGATTTCTATGAAGGTTGGCCAGTTTGTAGGTTGACATTGTGCATGTGTATTTGGAGCTTGATTGCTTCATTTTTGTCTGAGCCAGCAGACCCTAACTGCACATACCCCTCTTTTCAAAAATACAAAGTTTTGGCTTCTCAAAAAAGAAAAAAAAAAAAATCCAAAACGTGCTCAAACTCCACTCAAATCATGTTTAATGTCACCTACGTTTCTTAACAGTGAAAATGTTGCAAAAGAAGTCCTCAATTGTCTACTAGATATGATTGAGAAGCAAATTTTCTCAAGTCACTTCATGAAGTATGTCCCAGCTGGCGGCTCCCCAGCTTGGCGAAATTGGTCATATCCATTGGAAAAGCCACAGATTTCTGAAAACAGGGGTAGGTCCACTCAAAGGCTGCTGGCTCAGCCAGGAATAATGCCTCTAAGTTACAAATATACAAATTTAGGGTTGCTATAAAGGCCTGTGATTCAGCAAACTTTCATAAAAATTGGAAAAAGAATTCAAGCTTATCTAAAGGGGGACTTATTTTTGTTGAACTGTTTAGTTTTATCAACATTTGGATCATCCCAGACTGCAGAAGATATATTGATACCAACTGGAGTTTCTGAACTACTGAATCGCTGAGTACAAGTCAGCTAGGAATCTACTGTAGTAGGAGAGACTGGAGACAGTCAATAGTGACATTGTCAATAGTCGTATATTAGTCCCGGAGTCAGTCAATCGTCAGCCAGTACAATGAGCAATCAATGCACACAATTGAAGGGGTCAGACCGGAGCACCCTTGAGTACACTTTGTCTGGTATCTATTTGCATCTTGTCAACTGCTAGGAGGTATACTTAAGTTCAGTACACTAAAGTACAAATTAAGTGCACCAAGTACATGCTAGTTTTATTTATGGCATGATTTACTATGATTCACTTTGATTGCAGTTAATTATGGATTGCAGGTTTTAATATATCTGACTTGTCTAGTACGCGTGATCAGCTGCCCTGCCATTGGTTCACCATGGGAATTGTATGCCCACCATACTCTACATTGTAAGTAGATTTGATGGGCTGTTGGCTGTAGTAGGCTAGAACATCTCCCTCATAAGATGCAATAGCTCAATGCCTGGATAAACACAGCCGACTATGAGAAGGCACACTTCACTCAGGCTGAGCGGCTTGAAGTACATCTTCACATTAGTCAGAGTAAACTCTGCTGATATCACAGGTTTATACAAGGCAGGGCTGAGTTTAGCCTTAGTTGTGCACTGGAGCAATTGCTACCAAACAGCAGTGTTGCTGCAGAAGCTGACCTACAATATCCCTGCTTTTTATTTAGCTGTTGGTGTTTCTGTTTCGTCCTCGAATGGTCTCCAATCTCCCTGTTCTGGTTCCCCCCTCCTTAGGCCAAATGGCTGGTTGTTCTAGATTCCCATTTACCTAGCACATTGGTTCACCACTCGCCTCATGTTGCTGGCAATAAGTGTTCTTAAATTTTTTTGTGGTCTTCAGATTTGAATGGTTCAGACTATAGGAAGCCAAAGACTTCCTTGGTTCAGACCATCCTCTGGTCTGAAGAACAGTGCCTTGATGGTTTACTAACCGTGACTGTTGTCGTGATCTGCTCCATGCTCTTCCGATGGTATGCTTTCAGTCTCTTGATTGGGGAGAGGTGCTCAAATGTTTCCTGATTTGTACGCTAACTCGAAGTTTGGCAAGCAGATCAAGTGGATAGTCGGTGGACGCGAAGCTACCACCACTACTCTGGGATTTTCTTTTTTTTGTCGTTGGTATTTGCTAGACCTGTGCATGGAGCTACAAGGGCTTACCTGTGAAGTACACATGTGGTGACATCTTCAAACAAGCCTTTGACGTTTGTGATGCATAACCTGAGTATAGTTTGTTTTCCTTCATTAAACCGTGGGTACCTCTTAATAAGGCTCTTAGTGCCAAAAGGCAGGTTGTAAAGCACAATCCATCAACATGATCCAGAACTCTAGAACCACATTGGCCTATAAAAGCAGAATATACCGGGGAAATGGTAGTTGCAGAAGCCCAGGACGTAAGATTTACCCATCCCTTCTTGATCCATCCACACAGAAAACAATTTGTAGTTGAAACAATTGAGGCATGAATGCCATGACACAGAAATGTACTGGTGGTGCTGGGGCAATGCTGGGGTAGTGTTGGAGCGATGCCGGAGCAATGAGGCTTGCAGTGAGAAGGCTAACAACATCACTCCTGGGACCCTGTGCTGCAGACTGTGATGCAGACTGCTGCCATGGTGCTGCAGGAGTGTGTTGGGTGACTGCTTGTCCTTACATAACGTGTGGTAATCTATTGGAAGCTGAAGACTCCATTGCCATCGGAGGGGGTAGGAGGGGGGACTCTTCTTGCTCTGTCTCCGGCCAGACTTGGTTGGCGCCACCCCTCCGCTGAGATAAGAGAATTAATCGCGCTCGTGATTGTGCTCTGTAATTGCGCCAGTGCCGTCTCCTTCCCGTCTGGCTAGCCCCCTCACCCTCCCCTTCACCCTCTTGGGGCACAGGGGCTAGAGGGCTAGAGGGGCCTAGGGGAGCACAGTGGTTGGGACAGAGGGTAGTTGAGGCGATTACGTTGCTCCTTCCTGTATCATATATTCGTCATAAAGCCGATGACTTTGTCGCGCCACAATCTCGCAGCCGAGTCTAAGTCTTGTAAATTCCGTGGAGAATTCTGAAGCAGGAGTCGCTATGAAACAGGCAACCACATAAGGCGCCACGACAGACAGTTTATAGAAAGCTATTTTTTTAAAGATGCTTCTAGCGGCCATTGGAGGCGAACAAGCGATTAATATGAGCAGTTGAGGCAAATGTAAAAGAATTCTTGTGGCAACTAGCATCCTATTGTAATGATGTTTCTCTACTTGTTTGTATTGTATGTGGATTAACTAAGCTGACTTTTGCTGCAAGTGTCACCTGAGAATACAGTTGGAGCATTTAGAACACCACTCAAAAGTGGAAATTTACTTTGAAACTTCAGTATGAAGTGAGTGTTCCCCTTTTGGAAGTGATCACTTCCGTACATGTTAGTGTGACAATACTTGTAGACAATTGTTTCACTAGTTATAAGTAGAATCAAGTGATCCCTTCCTGACAGCAGAAGCATTCAAATAGTCGACCTTAAAAAGTAGGTCAAATCGTACCCTGAAGTTAAGGGGGGCTGCATGCCCGGCCCTACTCTATCTGTAAGTTATAATGTTCCAGGACCTCTACTTACCGTCAAGATGTAGACTACCATAGGAAAGGATGGGTGAATGATTGGGGGTTTATGTCCAGTATTTATGCACGTGGTAGGTTAATTTGGACTGGATGATCCTCGAGGAAAGAGCAATGAGGTAATGGAAACTGCTGTCCTACATATAGGTCCAGATGATCCGACCAGAGCTTGAAGCAACCCAATGACTCAAGTGATTGGGAGTCCGTGGGCCCATGGCCCTTCCAAGTACTTTTAAAGCTTACCCTTCTCCTATTGCACAGAATTTCATGATGTCTATACTCCGTTGAGGCACCTCAGTAGCAACTGAGACAAATGTACAAATGAGGCAAATAAACGGCTATCGGAGACAAGTCAGCGAAACAAATGTAACAAGACATGGGCAAGAGGTTGCAAACGATGACCAGTGATGGCAAGCTATGGAGCTTTGAGGCTGCTGAAAGATGCCAATCTTGTGAATGTTGTGCAGCGCAATTGCTTGGTGCATGGGCAATCGAGGCCCCATGGGCCGTTAGAGAGGGATACAATGTCGTCGCCAATATCCGTCTGACTGACTGCGACTGGTGAATTTGACGCGTTGAGAATGCTGCTGACTATGTGCTTGCTGTGCCATGCAAAGTCCCAAACGGGCCAAGTCCCAAGGCTTTGTCTCATTGACAAGGCACTGTCGCAGGACATTTGTCAGTCTGTGTAAGGATTCTTTTGCAAGGAGAGAGGGGATGAAGTTAGAATTCATCCATCAGACAGAAAGATGCAATGTCCTCAACCCAGCCAAAAGCCACATGCCAGCATGAAAGTCACTGCAGTGGCTGGTTCATGTCTGTGTTGTCTGGTTCGCCCAACTCATCTGAGCTTTCTTATTCTCTCAGTCTAGCCTTCTCTTTTTTGGTCTGGGTGAATCGTATTAATTATAAATTTTAGAAAGTCTATTGAGACAAATCTTAATTTTCTTTTCTTCGACTTTTCTTCTTCCTCGGATTACATTAGTCTTTAAATGCCTCCCTTTAGAGCTGTGTGTGCCCAATACTGGCCATATTTATGAGAATAGATCATTTGAAATCACTCAGTATTAGGATACATGGAAAATGGAATTAGGGATCACTCATTAAATGTTTTGAAATATTATGCTTCTATCGCTAATCGCATGTGTGAGGAGAATTTACGAATGTTACAGTCCTTGTCATACTTACGTGGAATCTCAAATTTTTTTTTCTATGCTGTTGAACTGTGATGTCAGATATGACTCTATTCTAGCATTGCAATATATGTAAATTAACTACAAGCTGTGATGTCATTTCAAACTGGGTCGGATTCCCCAGCTTCTAGCCAATGTTGATCCTCCTGAACTGAGCGTCACTGTTTCAACACAGTGTCAGAGTAAGAGTTTTATCAGGGATAGCCCCTACAACTACGTCATCACAGCTTGATAGCCAATGGGCTGAGAGAAAACTAATACATCACAGTTCAAACATTGATATATTGAAGGAGCATTACATTTGTGATCCCAATGATTTTTCACAGCAATCAACAGTCTAATCCTACCAAATGACAGCTTTGTGAGCATTCACAGTAGACAACTTTTATAATCCCCACAGAGTTGTTTGATTAATCTACAAACTTGCTAACTTACAACTTTAAACTTTGATGTAAGTTGGTATAAACAGAAGGCTTTGACAATTTGTTTGTAGACACATGGCTTATGTTATGTATATTTGTTCTGGCAGCCCATTGGCTGAGAGGCTGTGATGTCAAACTTGCATGGGTTTTCCCAGACCCAATTTTCACTCTGATACTGAGTTGAAACTGTGATGATCAGTTTTGTGGATTCGCATTGGCTAGAAGCTGGGGAATCTGACCCAGTTTGAAATGACATCACAGCTTGTAGTTAATTTACATATATTGCATGCTAGAATAGAGTCATCTCTGACATCACAGTTCAACAGCATAGAAAAGAACTTGAGATTCCACGTAAGTATGACAAGGACTGTAAATGTTGGTTTTGAGGGGAATGCGGCCCTCAACATACTCCAATGCTGTTGTATTGTATGGTATTGAAGTCTATAATTTTTAGTTGCTATAAAAATGCACTGCAATGTGGCCGTATAATTCTAGCTTAGCCTTCAACAACTTAGGGCAGTATATATATAGAATGGAACCGAGAGCGGATATAAGGGGAACTTTCCAAGACTCCTATTCTGTAGCATTCTCCAGTTTTGGTGATCCCCATATATAATGATGACTGATAAGAAGACTGTGAGTCTGGTACTTGTATTATATTCTTCCTTTCTGATGTTTGGTAGCTTTTACTCACCATATACATAAACATACAATACATGAGATTCTGCCTTTAATACAATTAATCACAGATTTAAACTTTCGAACAAACGACACAAGAAGAGCTCCTGAGATGAATTAAATCAATGTCTTCCAACAATTATGTTTCATATTTAGGACTTTTCACTTAAGAATGTTTTGCAAATTCATACATGTATTAAGGGAATGCAATGGATGCAATTATTGTGTGTAAACGTGACAATTATTGCATAATTCAGATCAATATTTTTGTGAAACATATAATGAATGCCAATTATTGTATAATACTCCATACTATCAGTGGTGCTGGTGGAATTTGCACGGGCATTGGATAGAAACAGGAAGAGCAGTTGAGACACCAAATCAAATTGGAGCTGCATCAATTCACAAATCATAATCCAACACATTGCACACTTCTGGAGAAGTTCTGATTGTCTTCACTTCTGTATTTGTTTTGATTTATAAAATACCATTTATTTGTGCATAAGTTGTTCACCGATTTTATCTTGAATTGAGGTATTATGCTTTCAAATTAATTTTTCAACCATATATACACTAAGCCTAATAGAAATTAAAAGGAAAAATATTGCAAAAACATAAAATATCATTCATTATTTTACAGGATACAGATACATCTGAAGGGGTCTTTTGAGAATTTGCTGCATTCCTTCTCTAACATTTGGTTAGCTATTCCTAAGAAACTATAGAATTTGGTTATTCATGACTCCCCAGAGCAAGCAGGGAGGACAGGGCTTGCCTCAAGAATCCCAAATACTTTATAAACGATGCTGCCATAGTAGACGTCAGTTTGCATTGTCTGGAAAGAGTAACAAGCTCAGATGCATGATATTATGTCAAACAACATGTCTCTTTGGCAAGGGAAAAAGTGTGGTAGGAATGCAGCAAAAGAGGGTGTCGAATAAGATGGTGTTCCCTGACAGCCTCTGATGCCAAGGGCCCAAATAATGACACATGAAACCAGCCACCCTGGGCAGAGTTGAACAATTGTGTCATGTAGGCAATACCCTCCCAAGTGTTATCATGTGCTGAAGATATTGGGTGCATACAGTGTGTACACTAAACACTCTGCACCCAGTGCAGTGCAGTGTAACTCGACCCTCCCCAGCCAGGTCCATGCTGATAACTCATTACAATTATCTTATTTGATCCTTTTCCCATATCACAACGTCAAAATACCCTGAACTTTTTTCAGTCGGACAGGTGCCGAGATGCCTCAACTATCCTCTCATTGGTAAATCCAAAATGGCATGACACAAACAGCCTTTGGCCTTTGGCTTTGAAGAGACTAAGAAATAATATCTGTTTTAATTCAACAAGTGCTGAAATTGAAGACTGCAGGCACTTCAATCCTTGTCTTGTTGATAAAGCCTTATATATTACAGTCTTTCACTTTGATAAAGAGAAAATGAGGACCAGTTCACTGTGAAAAATGCACTTCGTGACTCATGATAGCTGATGAAGTGTCATCTTCTATACTTTCAACATGGGAAACATAGAGGCAGTTTGATTAGTCATGATCAAGAGAAGGCCATTTGACTTGTCATAACTGATTTTGGATTGAAAATCAGATGCTAATCCTTTCGTTTGGCTGTCACCAACAAGTGTCTCCTTAAATCAATTTAACATTGCAAGTATTGGGTATGATTATTACAAATCATCAGTATGTTGACACACGAAGTGCCATTATCACAGTGCAAAAGAACACTCTTTTTCGGTATCAAAGTGACAGGCTGTAAAGGCAAACATGTTTGACACAATTGACTGAGTAATACCGACTGAACGATTGGCATGATGTTTTTCTTACTCCATTTACAATACCACTGTGCATCTTTTCCAGATGTTTCTTGCCATGATGTTTTTCTTTAAAATAAATACAAGCAATAATTTGCAAGTATTATAAGCTATAAAACTATAGAGAGGCAGCTGTGGCAGTCAACTTCACTGCAGGGCAGGTGTGCGCTGCATGGCACCATCACAGGTGCGTGCATCCTAACTTCTCGATGCAAGCTTGTTAAGCTTACCCTGACCACAACATACACTTTTTTGTGAAGTTGTAACAAAAAGATTAACTCTCCTCCGGTGTGACAGACATAGTTAACAGTTTGAGATCTCTCAAAGCAACTGAATGGATGGTTGAGTGTGTAACAACTGTTTCCTGCTAGTTTTTCAATTACTTTCTTTGTAGAAAACCATATATACAATTATTTAAATAATGCCGGGAAAAGGCTGTTAAAGGATTTGAGAACTTCAGAATTGCATATCACTTGTTGGCAGGGTGAATGAAAAATAGCCCTGCAAAGGGAGGATGGGTGGTATAGCAATGTAGCATGCACAAGAGAAAGACGCGCTTGGAGGCACATTCAATCGCTTGAAAGTGTGACCAGTGTCACTCTTGAATGAAGTTGAATCTGTCAAATATTACAATAAATATATATTTTAAAATGTACAATTGATTGTGCATTATGATTATAATTGAATTCATTATTAATCAAGATAGCCCTACAATATAGGCCTAGTACTTACTGTTGCAGTCGACGGATGTCTAGTGCTTACAGAATTGGACTGAAATGTTCCTTGTGAGGTCATATCCCTGTCCATACTGACTCATAAGCAATGATGTCATACCCTATACTTTCAATACTATCAATACAAGTCACACTTCACAAGTGCACCTCATTGATTGTCTGGAAGAGTATACAATAATGATATATTTCACACATAAGTAGCATATTTCCAGTCTAAAATGTGTCTGTTTTCTGCAATGATCGTCTGGTTTTCGGAGAATCGATTGTGCTAATGGTCATCAAGCAATCATTGCATGAAAATCAACAGCCATTTGTCTGAGTGTTCATCTGTGCAAAGTCATACTAGATGATGTCTGAGAAGTTGAGCTACCCAGGCACCTTGATACCCTCTGACCACCCAGCTGCTTGCAGAATGTAACAAGACAATTGAGAAGATTCTTTGTTTTGTTTTTTTCCATATAACCCAGTAGAATAAACACTTCTCTCCGGAATGTCCTGGTTCAGTTCCTGGTTTGAAGAAAACTCGGTTGTAGACATTCTTGAAAGAAATCTTGTAGTGCGAATTCCGACGTCAGTGAGAAATCACACTCATATAAAATTGTCTATTTTCATACAATGATTGTTTGAATGCCATTAATTAGCACAGCTGATAGTTTTACACACAATTTCATAAATGTAGACATTGAGACTGAATTTTGTTTTCTAGGACATGTATTCTACAGGGAAAAATGATGTCATAAGTTTTTTTAGGTCACTTTTCCCAGTAGAGTACATGTCCTAGAAAAAAAACATTCAGGGCTCAGTGTCTACAAATATGAAAAAATGTGTAAACAGCCGAAATAACCATCCTCCCATTGCATTTTCATTCACCCTGCCAACAAGTGCTATAAAATTCTGAAGTTTTCAAATCCTTTAACAGCCCTTTTCCGGCGTTATTTAAATAATTGTTTATGGTTTCTACAAAATAAAGTAATTGAAAAACTGGCAGCCAACAGTTGTTACACACTCAACTATCCATTCAATTGCTTTGAGAGATCTCAAACTGTTAACTATGTCGGTCACACCAGAGGAGAGTTAATCTTTTTGTTACAACTTCACAAAAAATGTATACTGTGATCAGGGTAAGCTTTACAAGCTTACACTGAGAAGTGAGGATGGAAATAACTATATTATTAGGTATATCACTCATGTGTAGGTAAGGTGGCACTGTTGTTCCATTTCCTGTTTGATCATAACAATGTCTTGTGAAAAGCACATGTTTGAAAAAAAGTCAAATTACTATGAATCTAATTGTTGTCAGCAACATAACACCATGCAGAACTCTCTATGTAATCATTGTTGGTTATATCTATGCTAAAGTACACATTCAGACTTCTTTGATACTGAATTAAATGGCTTCAAAGTTGCCAGGTAAGTTGGCAAAAGTTTTCTGTGTTGACATGGTTTTAGGAGAATTTTGATCTCTTACCTTGCCTATTGTCGTCTACAGGGCAATACGTTTATTTTGCCCTCTCCAGGTATATCCCTTGCAATGAAGGTTCAGTAAATAGATAATTCCATGTTGATAAATAGACCTGAAAATGTCTCAATTGAGATATTTTTGGCAATAAGTCCATGGCTCAGCTCTGATATCTTCTACTTTGACAGTGTTCATGAGGCTCTTTCAAGAAACAGGTGACAAGATTTTAATCTTGTTGTATTGTTTTGCACTGATTGCTGGCTATAATCCCCTGTCTTGAGCCTCAGGTCAATAGACTCTGAACTTGACACCCATTTAAATGTGATTAAAACTGGATTCTCATTCAAAGGGTTGTGTGACCATGATCACTGTATATGCAGTGTTTGGTGTAGACAAATTTTTGTGAAATGATAAAAGAACACTTGATTTTGTTGAACATTTGTAAGCACCAATGTTCGAATGAGATTTAAATAATCTTTGCTGAAGCAAAAAACAACCTTAAAGTCCTTCTCGACAACTGTTTTCTTTTATCTATGTCAGTACCTTTTATGGGTAACAAATTAAACCTAAACATCTTACAAGTAAAAATAATTTAATAGATCTTCTTTGAGCAGTAAAACTTTCTCCTATAACACATGGTTTAAACAAGGCAGTCCAGTTTCCCTTCTAAATTATAATCCTTCCAGAAGGTTCGAGATCATCCGTCACTTCAAGTAACATTTCGAATGTCAGTTGGCACATCCGAATGTTAAAAAGGCTCCACAATTTCCTATTCCAGTTTGCTGTTTTTGTACCCTGGGGCCAATTTTGTAATGACCGTTTACCTTTGCATGAAACAGGTATGTTCCAAAAGGGTTGTTATAATTATCGGTCGCAGGCACAATTTGGCTGAAGATTCATGTGCCTCCAGTGGATCCAGGTGAACTGGGCTCCCCCAAGATCATACACTAATGCTAAGATCTCACGGCACGTTACGGAGAACTTTAGGCGTCGGCGGGATAGTATTTCCTGGAAATTTGGATGAATTTGGGTGATCCGCCGTCGACTTTTCACATCCCCCAGGGGTAGTATTTGTTCCCCTCAGGGGTTCCTAGAAATGGAAAAACTGCGCCGTGGATGTCAAAAAAGATTCAACAGGTTCAAACTTTTTTTTCATGACGGCGGAACAGAGACCAAAATTTTCTTGATTTTTGGATGTCCGGCGGGGATTTTTTCAGTGAGAACGTCTCAAAAACATCTCCGACGGGATATTAGGACATCCCCTGCCCCTGAGGGGACCTCTCCTGCCCCTGCGGGGACCTCTCCTGCCCCTGGGGGGACATTTGCAGCCTCGCCGGCAGTTTTTGACATCCCGCCGACGGTCTTTTGACATCCCGCTGTGGTGAAATAGCTTCCCTGAGGGGCAGTTATAGGTTCCCTGAGGGGTACTTTTTATATCTCGGGGCGATATAAAAGTATCCCGCAGGAGGAGGAAATTCCTTTCCCCCGGCGAACTTTTGGGGACGGCGTACAACTTTTCTTCCCCGCAGGGAACAAAAAGAACCCCGCCGGGCCTTTTGTTCGATTAACCTTAATTGATTACATAATTGCCCTTCCCACCGTCCTAACTCAAAATCTTCCAAGAAATCGTCTGCCTCTGCGCCGCCGGCAACAAAAGGTTCTCCGTCATGTCCCGTGAGATCTTAGCATTAGATTAGAAGCAGCATTTTCAAGAAAGTATGCACGAGACCACGAATGCTGAAAACATAGGCATACCGAGTGCGCGATTTTTGGGGGAGGGGGGCCGAGCGACATTTGTCGGAATTTCAAGATTTCAGGTTTACACCATTTCAAATGAAATTGTCTGGAAATCATTAATTTTCAATGGTATTATGTAATCATCTGCCCGAATTTTTTAGCCTCTTTGCCCAAGTCTCACTGCTTCCCAAACTGAACCCCCCGTGCCCCCCCCCCTGATACGTGTATGGCTGAAAGTTCTGTCTCCTCTCCATTCCTCTCCTCTCAAATAGGGTTTTCTTTTTGGTATACAATTTCCCATGCTGTCCCCTGGGAACTGAGAGATCTGAGATGCTTGATTGGATGGGCAGGGACAGGTTAGGAAGGGCGTGGGGAATCTGGGGATGGGTTGCTGCCAAAGCCTGACCATGATGGCGAAAGAGCCCCACCCATAGAGACAAAGCTGAGAACCACATGTTGTCAACTAATCCAGGTTAAGTTTACAGCAATATAAGAGGCAGTTTCAGTCACAAGAAGTGTCCAGGTCCCACTGTAAAACCTGTCGTGTTGATAACAAGAAATTCATTTAAAAAAAAAAGAATTGTAGGGACCTTTTTATGAAATATGAGGTTTCTCCAAACATGTATTTTATTTTCCAAATATTTAATTGTTTTCTTATGTTGGTGTAGGGGAATTGTACCTATATTGGACCACCTAACTTCAGGGCTCCATTACTCACACAAAGTGATACCTAAGAGATCACTTGTTGGACCAATACATGAGGCAGGCCAAGGTTTCCATGTGTGTTCAGATTGAGGTTATGACATTTGCTAGATTTTGTGTAAAATGCGAAAAACAAGATTTTGTCCGGTGCCTTAAATGAGACCAGTGGACCTTATATTGGACCACCTGACTACTCTCATTACTGACATTGGGTCATTGGACCAATATAGCACTATACTCATCCAATATGATAGATAGATACATACATACAATCACATGGTAAGTGCAGCCCTCTTGGAACATTTCTGAGCAATCACGATGGTATTAGGGAACCAGGTGGTCCAATATCGGGCACCACCTAGTCCAATTTAGTTCCACACATCCTCATCTGGCATTGAAATGAAGTAAAATTGAAGTTCAACCTTTCCATTTTTCTGTAAAAGGTAAAATAGCTTCAACACAATGCATTTACACTGTATAATTATGGATCAATCATTACATTCCATGACCAGTGAACGCCAAGGTCATGGTTGAGTGACCACTGCCTCTCTGCTTGTTAGTGGTGCAGCTACTGCCATATCAAGAGGGGGCAATATATACTTGGTTTGTAAATTGTACTCAGCGATACCTCCTCCGTGGCATGAGCACCCTCCCAATATTGAAGGTCAATTTGGAGAGAACTCCTGCTATAGGGAAAGTATCTCTGCAAGTCCATCTTCCTAGTGGCTCCCTCCAGAAACTGCTGCAGCTACACCACTGCAGTGCACATAAATTGATGACAAATAACAATTGGCTGCTTCTTTTTGTCCCACTAGTTAGGGACCTCCAATGTAAAGTCATTCATCATTTGGAGCTTTTAACACAGATCTGAGATGGTCCCTACAAAAAATATGGAAGGAGGCTCTGCTCCAAACCCAAAGCTTAAAATTCAAATTATTATTGTCATTGATTGTAATTTGTTAATTGTTACCATTGTTGGTCATTTTGTGGCTTGCAGTCCATGAAAAATCTGATGAGCCTTCCACATGATACAGAACTCTAGCTAGCTACAGAGCAGCTTCCATGCGTGGTGATGAAGGGAACAATACCCAAGGTTCCCATGCCGTTGACATTCTCAAGTTTTGGTAGTCGCTGTTTGATGATAACAAAAAATTGTGTCATTGGCAGTTATTAATCCCTTGCTGGATTAACCACATTTTTCTCTTTCTTATGAATAACCTAATGTTCCACAATAATGAGTAACACCTGTAAAAAAAGACATTGTAAACATTTTTTAAGTTATTTACAATTTCCAAATGTATTGTATATCTTTTAAGTTCCTGGAACAGAGCAAGTACGTGACATCCAGTAAAATGTTAATTTGTTGTCACTTCGATTTTTGAAAAATAACAATTGTACTTACAGAGTCAATGAATGCAAAATACAGCAAAATTCGACAGTGCTTTGTCAGTGTTACAGTGTTAGTCAGCCGAGAATGACTTGGACAGCCAGGCAAAAGTCATAAGGGAAAAAAGGACCCAGCTCAATGATTTATTCATTGTTTTTCAATCTATGGGGATGGAGGGATCCTCCCATACAATGTATATATGCACCGTATAAATTCCGAAGTTCTAAGAAATTATACTTGTCATATACTTGAGAATTATACTAGACAGTCACTATGGTGAATACTAATGCGGACATGGATTTTGATGCCTTGTGACTCACTAGATGTGATAAAAAAATTGTATTTTAGCTCTTTACGAAACTTTAAAAGATGAAACTTAATTTTTAACATGCGAAGTTCCTTTGCGTCATCAGTAATTAGAGATATTACATGGCGGACTCATTATGTAACATCATGCATGCAACCTGTATAAACAATTTATTTACTCCTGAATGTGTGTGACTGATTTTGTTAATGTCAAGCAGGGAAGGATACCTGGGAAGGATATTACACCTAAGTACTTGATTGGCCAAGGACAGGGAACAATATCATCAACCTTCTTTCTGCCCTGTTAAATTGTTTTTTTAGGTCAGGTGCGGTATCAGCAAATTTCCCCAACTGTCAGAGAACCTTGGAAGGATAGCAAATTTTCTATGAAGGATACTGGGTTCGGACAATAGAAAAAAATGATAATGATATCATTCCCTGTCTTTGCCCAATCAAGCACTTAGTTGTGACATTAATGAAATCAGTCATGCATGTCCAGGAGTAAACAAATCACAGGCATGTTGCTTAAATTGTGTTACGTGGAAATAGATAACAATTAAAAACTGAAAACCGACTGTGCATCCTTCCCGGCATCTTCACCCTCTTCCCGTATCCTCCCGCGACCCCGAAGGATGCAGGTCTTGGGCGAAGATGCAGGGAAGGATGCAGGTCTTGGGCGAAGATACAGGGAAGGATACAGGTCTTGGGCGAAGATACAGGGAAGGATGCCAATCTTGGGCGAAGATACAGGGAAGGATACAGGTCTTGCGCAAAGATACAGGGAAGGATACAGTTCTTGGGCGAAGATACAGGGAAGGATGCAGGTCTTGGGCGAAGATACAGGGAAGGATGCAGGTCTTGGGCGAAGATACAGGGAAGGACACCAATCCTGTCATGTAATGTCTAAAGATGGGATAACAAAGAGACTGAAAAGATGTTGTATATGGTCTGTATCAGTAGAAATGATGGCTGCAGTCCCGTGCAAATGTGCAAATGAGGGAGCAATCTTTTGATTGTGCATACGAAATTTCATTAACAAAATGTTTATAATACCAAGAATTCAAGTCTCTCAAGGGTTAGTCAATCACAAGTCAATAATGAGATGCATGCTGGGTCGTCAGCAACAGCTGGTTTTTGAGGAAGTAGAAAGAAGCAGTTATTCCAAAGTTTGCTATCATACCTATGCCACTTGGAAAATGTATACTCACTTTTTTTCCTCTTCTTGTTTTCCTTTTTTCTTCCTTTTTCTACATGCACTGGGTGTGGGTGCAACTTCATGCACATTAGTACTGGGACACTTGTTGCAAAGTATCACAGCTGTGTCCTACTGTGTGCTCTCTTGGAGATAGATAGATAGATAGATAGATAGATAGATAGATAGATAGATAGATAGATTGATAGATAGATAGATAGATAGATAGATAGATAGATAGATAGATAGATAGATAGATAGATAGATAGATAGATAAATTTATAGATAGATAGATTTATAGATAGATAGATTTATAGATAGATAGATTGATAGATAGATAGATAGATAGATTGATAGATAGATTGATAGATGGATTGCTGCAACACCTAGAAAAACTGCAGTCCATGATCATTTAGAAAAGAGGCATTGCAGGTATACCTTCTGCACTTTCACAGTTTAGCAAAAATTACATGTCTTATAAAAATGAAAGGTCTTGATCTGATGTTGCTCTGAACCGTACCCTCCCCTCTTCTCTCTCCATGTGTACTTAACCATGCATGCATAGCATTGCATACACCTACTAGGTGGGACGTGGTGTGATAAACCAAGTGAGAGGAAGCATGTTTGCATGGGGAAAGAAAATCATGCTTTGGAGAGCAGGTGACGAGGGAAGGGTATTCTCACGGGGTGAAAAAGTTCTCATGCAAAATTGGAAAGACATAAAAAGAAGTTTTGTCAAAAAAAAAAGTATTTAAAAAGTCAGCAGGGTGGTGGTTGGATTATGAATGTGAGATCGAAGAGAAGAAAGGGCACAATGAAAAGAGGGTTAACCCCCATGCCCTCCCCTCCTTATCCCTGACCCTCAGCGAATCCTCAGTGAGCCCTGAACGAGCCCCCCTCTCTTCCTTTTCTAGTTACCGACTACATCCCTATTCCCATAGACTCATGTTTTCGCAATAATGTAACAATAACCAGAACTTGAAGTCAGCTCTCAGCAAAGGGAGGGGCCGCAGGGCTGTCTCTTGCATCTGCTAAGAATTACGCAAGTTTGAATAGATGCAGCTGCAATCATGTCTGTTAGCCCTGCACCTATTCTAAATCCCATTTTGTTTAGGTTGGCCATCAGAAAAGCAAACTCTCCGGTCGACTTTTCTCCTTGGTTTTTACAACAAGAGGCAACATGACAACCTGACCACCATCAACCCCTCTGCATGCTCCTATTGCAGGTTGCTGCCTGCTGGTTATACCAGGCCTAGCCCATCTGTGCAGGTTGCTATCTCCCCAGATCTGTCTCCCAAGATCTGAAGATCACATCACCCACGTTGCACTTCCACTAATACAATCATGTACATGTCCAAATTCGAATTGCAAAAAGCAAGAAATGATATAAAGTCAACAGCATTGACTCCAATCATTCAATGTAAAATTTGAAACTTTCCGTCAGCTTAAATGATTGAGTTAGATGGTTGCACAATTTGTTTGAGCTGTGATAGCTATAGTTTGTTGCTTCAAGTTATGACAATCTTTAAAACAACAAGCTGTGTCAGCTATAAGGAATTACGCAATCATTTCACTAAATCTTTTGAGCTGACTCAAGATTCTTATTTTACAGTGTCAATCATGACTAGTCACTTTATTTAAATAATAATTGTTCACGGACATTTATCGGCATTGACATTGGTGGTAATTCACATATATCAGAATGGTCTGTCACCAATTAGGCCTATATATATTGGTTCACTCAGAAGTTTTTTAAGGTGACTCAAGCGTGGTACACTGCACATACTTCTGAGCAGCCTGGTTGCCTAGCAACATAGCGTCACAACTGCTGCAGGCCCTGAAAAAGTTGTGACGTCACCATTTTCTGCTCTCTTTTTTTTAACAGCATGACAGCCAGTAATTTGCTATTTAAATGAGATCTAATGCAGCTAGAAGTATAATTGTTTTTTTATTGAATGCAGTAACACATATTCTATGCTAGTTCAAAGATTCAGCTTCTCATCTTTATCCAAAGAATTTTCTCAACTAATTTCATTCAACTGCGTCTAAAATTGTCTTTATTTCTTTAAATTGACATTGGCATAGTCATGGCACTGCAGTTAAAAAACGACACGGTGAATTTTTTTTATTTTTGACCTTTTGTTTGACAATAAGTTGTTTATGATATATGCAAATTTTAAAAAAAATCTGTATGATCGTTTTCCTAAAATTTGATTACTGCCAAAATTGATGCATACAAAATCAGCAATTAATTTGTGTATTGGTGCCCTTTGAGCTCTTACAGAAAAAAGTATTTTAACCTTTTTCTTCAAATTTGTGGAAAATGTATTGGTTTACATCCATGGGAATACATTTATGACGTTTTTGTGTGACAAATGCATGTAATGCTTTATTCTGTGGCACATAACCAAAAACTCAATTTATGACTTTTAAGCAGTCATCAGGCCAAACATACTGTTGCCATGGCAACAAAACGAGTCGGTGAAATTTTTTTGTTTTTCATTTTTGGAATGTATGGGTCCCATAAAGTAACTGTGCAAAATTTTAGAAAAATCTGTATGATCAAACTACCATGCATGAGTCACCTTAAGCTGATACTCAACAATAGAGCCGTATTAATTGCTCATTTAATTTCTTGAATAAACCAATAAATTTTATTATACAGGTCTTCACCAGTGTCTCATTAAAATTTAGTATTATTTGTTTGAATCATTGTTATTAGCCTCAAAAAGCATAATCAAATCCATCAACTAGTAATCACATCAGACATTTTGAACTTCGGTTCTATTAGAAATGCTTCAGCAGAAATGCATGCTGAAGAAATTATAATAATCAAAATTGATGTGCGACAGGCATGCACTATAAAATTTGAATTTTGAGTCAGCTTAAATGATTGAGTGAGATGGTTGCACAATATCTATGAGCTAACATAGCTTGTTTTTTTTAGAGATGCTTGCTTGTTTGCAAGCGGCATCTCTATTGTGGGAGGAAGGCTCTGAAACTTACGACAACTGCCTTGGTCATGCTGTTTCATCTCTGTCATTAAAACTTTGCATACAGTCTCAATAGAATTTTATCTTGTGTTGATAAACTTTTGGTGTCTTTCTGAAATGAAGAAATTAATAAAGGAAACAAAAAAGCTGAGTTTCTGCAGGTCAAAGGTCAATCACCAAAAGTAGGTCACAGGCCAGATACCCTCCAGCAGGTCTTAGTGACAAATACCCGTGTGCAGGTCTCACATGCCAGATACCCTCACAAGTGCAGGTGACAGGCAAAGGGGTAGATACTATCATGGGCAGTCTATCTACAAGCATCTCATTTTGTACATTATTTTAAGTTATGATGATGGACCACAAGTAAGAATTGTTTAGATAGCTCTGCAATATCCATATATACATACGTCATGTGAATATTGATACACTGTGCCTAATTTGTTGACCAATGTCTGTTTCTCTTCTATACAGGTCTTATACTTTCATGCAAGGTTGTTTGCCCATCGCAAGCCCGCAGGTGATTTAGCCTAACTTCTCATATGTATTTTTATAAATGCTGCAGACTGACCTTGATCTCTTTTTTTCTGTATCTGTCTTTTTATGAGACATCCTTGATATGACCTTGGTCTGATTGAAGGTAAAAAAGTAACGCTACATTCCCAGATTGCACTACAGAGTTACGTAGCAAGATTGTACTTTCAGATTGCCTTTAGGCTATACATAGTAATTTTTTTTTTTTTTAGCTTCTTGGATCCATCCAAGGGGCACACGACATAAACCCCGACGTTGCTAATTGGTGGAGGGCTGGTCTGTTGGTCACATAGATATGTGTGGTAGAGATTATGTTACCAGAATGTGAATACGAATTCGGTTTTTTTTACAACATTGCCACAATGTGGCAAGCTGACGTTGAACACTGACATTGCCTCACAATGTTGTGAAAACATCGCCACAACGGCACATGCCAACTTCATATCTTTGATGTTGCTTCAAAACGTTGTGACAACATAATTTCTACCATGCAATTCTACGTCATTTGACGAACAGGGTGACGTTGTTGCAACGTTGCTACAACGTATAGATGTGCCCATAGGTCACCGACCCAACATATTTTGTGCCTTATGGAAAACCATTGAGCTTGCACACAATTGTTATTAAACTGACATTATAAATATTCAGATTACAGTTTTTTTTTTCGTCCTTCCGAAAACCCTAGTTGCCTCGAAACGATCGGAGAATCTAAAGATAAATTTGGTCTGGCCTCAGGTGGCCCTGTTCATGTAATGGCGGCCATAGGAGTTTATCTTGGCTCTTGTTTTGTCGGAATGGAATGAGGCAGACGGGCCATCTGGATGCCTGGCATCTCACGTGCCTCAATCTACAGCAATGTGTCACTTTCAGTCTTTGTGGGTTAAAACAATGGGACACATTCTAGACCTTGAGGTACACTTTTTTGGTTTCTCCATGGCTATTCCCATCTCCGATTCTATAATTTCTATTAAGGATGCATCACATGTGTAGTTTATTTAATGGTACCATGGTACATTTAATTGATTAGCATCCTATGTAGTAATATTAAGGAGAAATACAATGCGTTCCCAATTATTATGCAACCATAATTTTGTCCCATTGAAATAGCATTGTAAATGGGAATGCCCAGAAATCATTGCAAGGTATCGTTCAGGTGCCCTGGAGAAATTTGATTTTCTTTGGTTTGGGGGAGAGTTCTTAACCTCAGGAAAGCAGAGTATAAGGATGATAATGATTCCATAATTTATCTTGCTGACACAGAGCTTTTGTTGCAAAAAAATAGCCATTTCCATGTATTTTCAATGCAAGGGAATAGTGTCATTTGCTTACATGTAAAAACACCAATGTTTTACTGAAAATGGTGGTTCTATTTTTCATTTAGTGTCAAGGGGTAAGTGCTCATGGTATTTCAAGATCAGTTTGATTGATTTTGGGTGGTAATGGGTGCATTTTCTTGAAATTGCATAATAGTTGGGAACACCGCAAAACTTTATTATATGGCGTAACTCTTCATTGAGTAAATGGAATTGCACACAATTTACAGGATATTGGCTTCATGGTCCACACATCATTTTGTGTAAAGGATATCCTTATAGTATTATTTCTCTTTGAGATATAAAAAATAGTGGTTGCATAATAATTGGGAATGCATGTGGACAGTAAATTTATATGATTCTGATGCGAAGATTGCTAGGTTGATTGAATATAAGTGTTTTAAATGACAACAAACAACCTTGTTTATAACTCAGTCTGTAATTATTATGAGTATATAAACAGTGTATATCCAGTGCATATTCATTCATTTCACTTATCAATGTTTAATCTGTATCCCTTGTCAATCAATTTTCAATAGCGTTCTAATCGCAGTCCATCATGGCCTGGCATTTTCATTTGTCACATCAAGGAGAAATATGTATTCCTGTATGTCAAACGTTATCTCTTGCGGAGACAAAATGGCTAGAAGATCCTTGCAGAAACAGTCTATTTCTCCTTCTCAGTCCAATTGCTTCTTTATCACACTTCCAAAGCTTTAAAGCATTTGCCTTTCTCCTCTATTGTTTTGCACTGGCTGGCAATTGCAGAGCTTCAGTTACACAACAGTAGGAACATGCAGCAGGAATTTAGACTTGGGGTTGAATTGTCAGATAGGATTACGAACCATTTCAATTCATATTTATGCACTGATATATTATACATAGACAATTAGACATATAGCGCGTTTATATTGGCAAAGCAAGTATGGTGCTGCCTGACTGAAGTGCCACTTTGATTCACACTAGAAATGACCATTGGGGGAAAAATTTTAGAAAGAATACACCGCTTTCCCAATTATTATGCAACCACTATTTTTATGATATCTCAAAGAGAAATAACACTGTGAGGATATCCTTTACACAAAATCATGTGTGTGCCATGAAGCCAATATCCTGTAAATTGTGTGCAATTCCATTTACTCCATGAAGAGTTCTGCCCAAAAGTTTACATACCCCCATGAAAAATAACCAATTTTTCTATTTCCAGGGCAATTTTAGCAACTATAGGCAAATCATGCATGAAATACAATGCACTGCATGTGGCTAAGCACACGTGAACAATTAAAAATTCAACAGTGAGATTGAATGATATTATCACTTAATTGCATTTATTGGTTGATCCGAGACAGACCGTGCCCCATCCGAGACCAGCGACGAAGGTGGAGTTACAGAAATTCTGTGATGCAGAATGGATTAAAATCACTGCTGATGTAGTCTGAGTACTTTTGACATATTGTGGTAAAATCCTGTAAGCTGTTCTTGATCCTAAGCGGGAAAATAAGTGATAGTACAGGAGGGTATGTAAACTTTCGAAACTGTCTTAAAATGCAATGAAGTGATAATATCATTGAATCTCATTACTGTTGAATTTTTGATGGTTCAGAAGTGTTTAGCCACATGCAGTGCATTGTATTCCATGTATGATTTGCCTATTGTTGTTAAAATTTCCCTGGAAATCGAGAAATTGGTCATTTTTCATGGGGGTATGTAAACTTTTGGACAGAACTGTATCTGTGTCCCTGTGTGTAGTATATTATTTTCTACCAGTGCAGAACACATACCTTGGAGCACATCTTTTGTGTTTTCAGGTCGTTTACAAATATTCCAATTAGACTTTTTCTTGCACCAGGGGAGAAGACGAGGTGCAAATGACCATTCATCTCCATCAATCAGGTGAACTGCAAAAGATGACCTTACACCTGATCACCTGCGTGCAGAAACTAATATATGTTGGATGGTACATAATAAGTCGATCAGCATGAAAACAACCAGATGAAGATGAATCCGATCAAAAAAATAATAGAAGGCTTAAAAGGAGTAGCCCAGTTGTAAGAGAACACCCAACACACAGTTATGGTAGATAGGTATAATTCATTGCAAGGTATCGTTCAGGTGCATTGGAGAAATTTCATTTTCTTAGGTTTGGGGGAGAGTTCTAAACCTTAGGAAAGCAGAGTATGAGGATGATAGTAATTCGATAATTTGCCTTGCTGACACAGAGCTTTTATTGCAAAAAGATTGCCATTTCCATGTTTTTTGAATGCAAGGGAATAATATCATTCGCTTACATGTAGAAACACCAATGTTTTAAATGGTTGTTCTATTTTTCATTTATTTTCAAGGGGTAAATGTTCATGGTATTTAAAGATCAGTTTGATTGATTTTGGGTGGTAATGGGTGCACTTTCTTGAAGTTGCATAATAATTTGGGACACCGCAAAACTTTCTGATATGGCATAACTCTTCATTAAACTACTTGTAAATGGAATTGCACACAATTTACGGGATATTGGCTTCATGGCACACACATAATTTTGTGTAAGGGATATCCTTATAGTATTATTTCTCTTTGAGATATCATAAAAATAGTGGTTGCATAATAATTGGGAACGCGGTGTATATTAGGAATAATACTGTATAATTGTTTTTTACCGAACAAATTATCTTGAAAATTATAAGCAAAAATGGAGGAGGTTTCTTTTTTATGTTTAGTGTATATCTATATATAAAGAACCCCCACCCGAAAAAAGGTTCTGCATTTTCTTAAGGGTTCAACCGAATTGAAAAGGTTCAATACTAGGTCGGAAGGCCCTATGATAGGACCCTATCCTCCCAACTTGAGAGAAAAGAATTCCATTGTGGGAGTTTAGTGCAGCTGGATTATCTAAATGTTGTTTTTGTTTGCTGTTGAAACCCATTGTAAAGTTTAATTATGAACCTTTATATGGTTCCTTATCTATAACAACTTATAGAACCTTTAAAGGTTCCATATAAAAGCTTTTTGTTAAGAGTGTTTGACTACTTTACGGCAAGTGCTTTTTCACCCGGGGCTTTATGGAAGCCGGTGTTACCATTGCCCATGCATTTTACTGAGATGTGTCAGTTGCAAGTGGATAAGGCCTCTGTGGTGGTTAGCCATAGCTTCTTGGCTCTTTTCCAGGGTATTGTTTTATCTAGTCCCCTGGGTTGCAGTATATATAAGCAGGGCATTCCTTCCAGGTCGTATCCTGCTAGCCAGTAGCCTTATCACTACGTGTCAATGAAATCTTGCCTTCTCCTCCGTATATATATATATATTATATATTCTGCATGCTGGCAGTTTCTTACTACGTGATTTCTGTGATTCTATCAGAAGCCATAGCATGTTGTATCTTGGCTATATAAGAGACACGTTGGAGTATATAACAAGCTCCGCACCATGATTCGCTTTCAAATATAGTTTATCGCTTTTATCCTTTCAAGTGTTTACAAATATTCACTCTTCAGTCTTCACTGTAAAATTTGAATTTTGAGTTGGCTTAATTGATTGAGTGAGATGGTTGCACAATTCCTTTGAGCCAAGATAGCTTGTTGTTTGCAAGTTATAACAACATAAAGATTATCAAAATTCAAAACAACAAGTTATCATGGCTCAAACAAATTGTGCAACCATCTCACTCAATCATCACTTCAGATTCTCTGGGTGTCAATCATTTAAGCTGACTTAAAATTCAAATTTTACAGTGTTGACCTTGAAAACAGATTTATCTTCTTTTTCCCTCAGAAACCGGCAACTATACACTGTTACATTTGAATTTTGAGTAAGCTTAAATGATTGAGTGAGATGGTTGCACAATATGTTTATGATGCTAAGTTTACCTAACCAGTATTTGGTTGGAAGATGTATGAAATCGAATATAAAAGCAGTGGCTTTCAATACTTTACCCTTTATGTGATGTTTAGTCTCATATATTTTATGACTTTCAGAAATCGAGGATGTTAAATCATTATTATTTAAAGCCTGTTAGTATGCGATGCTATCTATTTTGAATCTGTGTGATCTTTAATCAGATGACTTAACAATCCAAGGGCTCATGAAGCTCCATCAGATGCAAATACAGACCTGGACCTTTGGAGTTCCTCAGAGCTATACCAAGGCTTGCCCAAGGTGCAGAACTTTTGCTGGTACTTTGATTATAAGGTCTTGGCTTGACACTGTCTGGACCGAAATAGTTCCATGGCTAAATTTAGGCTTACCAAGCATCGCAGGGTGACCTGTGCTTAGGTTTGGCCAGACAAAAACCAAGCAAAGATCACTTAGCAAATGGAATCGTGTTCAGAGATACATAGAGGGAGAGTCCCGCCCTTGCAGCCCCCCATCAAAGGCATTTATGGGGCCTCTAGGTTTCGGCTCAAGTGGATTAGAACGTGAGGCTGGCACGAACCTTCACAGTGTAGTGTAAGCTATTCCCTTGGCTAAATAACGTTTTTCCATCAAGATCAGCTTTTGAAGGTTTTATCCACTTGCAGCAGCTACAAAAAGTTTGTAGGCATAATTTGATGGATATACAAAACAAAAGTAGAAGTTGCCATGCACCTCAAAGGCCCATCCTTGCAGGCTGGTGGCGGGATCTATTTGGTTGCGGCGTTTGATACAGCGGCAGCCTACATAAAAGCCAAGGCTCCCGCTGGCATCAAGGGGCATCCTAGAGAAGCTCCAAGGAACTGTGAAGGCTCTGGGTCTGTATTTGCATCAGATAGAGTTTTATGAGCCCTTGCATTGTTGAATCATCTGATCGGGGACAAAGCGGCTCTGAAATAGATAGCATGCACAAGACGATGGCACAAAAGCCTGGCATGGCAACGATTTGCAGCCTCAGTTTAGACATGTGGCGGGGCACTTTTAAAAAGCAAGACATAACAAGAGAAATGAACACATATGAAGCAGGGCCATCTCTTGAACACTTGCAAAACGAACTGTTATTGAGATCTGCTATTATTTGCCGCACAATACTTGCAAAGCTAACCAAAGCCGTCTGTGCAGAGCTACAAAGGTGGAGCAGTGTTTCATTTCTGCGGGACCAAGAAAAGTGTTTATTTGTCTAGGGCTGCCTAGTAATCCACAGCCCCCTGATAGTGATCTAGAGCAGGAGGTTTGCAGACTTGGTGGACAGGTATCTGGGGGAGGGCCAGCAGCCAAGGGACCAGGTCAACTTTGCACTTGTTCCCCAAATACAACAACCCTACTCCAGTTGCCAACTGCCTACTCACTCTCCTTGTTCTAGTTGTCAATTACTTATCAAACATCTCAGTATTTTTTTTGCAATGTAAGTCTTTATCAAACATATGATACCTCTACATTGGTTCTTTAAAATGCACAACGTAAATGTTGTTCAACTTCTCAAAACCAGTTAGACAGAAATTGTTGATTTTACTGTAAAAAAAAAGCCCTAATGGTTAAATTTTCTTTTGTAGCCTGGTTGTCAATAAGTAACAAAACATCAAAAAGTTCATATATCTTCTTGTGGTAATTGTCAATTCCTCATGTAAAACATCCAAAAAACACTTGCAGTACAGATACATCAGTTCGGCTAAAGTCAAAATACGGCAGCGCTGCCGTTTAAGGCATCCCCGCTGCTGTTTGAGGCATCCCCGATGCTGTTTAAGGCAACGGTTGCCATATTTTGACCTTTTCAGTGACAAAACAGTAAAATAACACCAAAAATAACACACAGATATTTATATTTGTTGTTCTTACTTCAAGGCAAGGTAAAAAGAACTTCATTTAATGTGTTTAAAGGGGAGAACATTATCTGAATAAATTCAATCAATCACACAGTCTAACAAACTGGCTCTATGACAGTTGGTCATATACCTTGGGTAATAAGCTTATTTTCCAAGTTCCTAGAATATACACAGGTTGAAATGCGCAGGATAGGCCTGTGCACAGGCCTGTTATACAGAAGGTGGATGGATGGATGATTTGGGCTTTGCGTCCTGTATCTATTTACTTGGTAGGCTAATTAGGACAGGAGGAGGACATGGCAATGAGGCGAAGGATGATTGAAACATACGTCCAACATAGGCCCAGGTGACCTGGCAATAGCTGGATTTGAACCCTGGACCCAGCGATTGGCAGTCCAGCACGCTACCACTAGACCAACCCTCCTCCCCCCTATTGTACAGAAGACATTAGTCGGTCCTAAAGCCAGTTCTCTACTTATTAAATTTTACCCACGTGTTTTAGGGAGGCGCTGAGGCCAAATTTATTTCTGCAGTTGTGCCTTCTCGAATTCTGCAATTCTGATTGAGTCTGTCAAATCTCATAGGCTTAGGAGTGGTAAATTCAGAAGTGATACATATATTAAATCCATCTCTGGATTAATGGGGATGTGTGCCCGAATTGTCAACACCTTTGCTAAAATTAAATGACAATTTACAAGGTAACCAGATTTTTAGCCGGGGGGGGCTAGCGTCCAAAGGGAAAACCTAGTAAGTCACATTTTGGGCCAAATTGAGTTAAGGTCAGAATAGGACTTCTGAGACATGTTTCTATATATTTATTATGTTTAGATTTTCATGAAGTGGCCCGTTACCCCATCTCTTAATGCAAGGACTGGAACTTAAAATTCAATTCTCTCAGAAACTCCAAAATGTCACTTACTAGGGTTCCCCTTCCATTGGACGCTAAGGGAGGGGGGGGGGGTGTTTCTACACCTATGAAAACACTGTTGTCACTGCAGCTTCCTGCACAAAGTTGGAATTTTAGAAATTTTGAAATTGTTTGTGTTGATATTCAATTGACTAAGTTAATTACTCATATTTTGCTGAAGTTTTAGAAATATAATGAGGATTGTTCCTTCAGTACCCAGGGGCTCCAAAAAGCTGTTATGTCAGGTTCACCAGAGCAGCAACCAGAGACCTTTCGCTCCAGAAACATTCACTAAATCCCTGTATATTAGCAGAGAAATGAAATTGAAAGCTTTTTCAGCAGATATTTAACCTGGTTGTCTGTCTGGCAGTCACTGACATGCTGGCCAAGATTTCTGAGGTTGTCCACCTGGCACTTTCCAATAATTGGAGATTCCTTAACAGACTGGTACCTCTTAATTTTGTATTTCTTGGGTGATGGCCATTTTCTGGCACATTGTCGCTTGGGGTCAAATCGTGCAAGTGCTGGAAATCCCACTCAATATTATGTCTCAATTGATTAGCCGGGTTCTGCACTATTTTAAGTATTACATTGAATATCTTATTGTTATAATACTGTGGTTAGTATTATAAAGATCACATACACTGTAGGGCGTCTAACCAGTTTGGTGACATCGTTATAACAGTAACTTTAAGACTTATGTAATAAGTAATTTTACCAATTTGTGACTAAAGTAATTCATAAATTGACATTTTCAGTTTAGTTTTGGCTGATTAATCAACTTCGTCAACTGCCTAAATTTTTACTCACTTTAGTTAGTCATGTCTAAGAGATTTGCTAACTTAATTAGTCATTTTGACTAACTGTTCTAGTCAAAAAGACTATAAGTGTAGAAGCATTAGATAACTGTACTGCGCAAGAGTCCAAGAACGGGGGGGGGGGGGGTGTTGCGCACCCTCCTGCCCTTGGCCAGGGTGGGGGGGGGGAATGTATACCCTTTTGTACTTAAAGTAAAAAAATATTATTAGGCCTCAGCTTCGGCAAAAATTGTAAGTATATATTCCAAATTATTAGTAGCCACAATAAATTTTTGTCATGCAAATTAGATTTGCCCCACTGGTCTCCCTCTAGCACCCTTGATTACTGCAGAATCTGGCTGAACTGAATATTGTTGCATGAGTACATTATTCCAGCAGAAACCTTTGTGTATCTGCAAAAATGTCTCACAAAGTACTTGACACCCCCTCTCAATGTGTACACCCAACTCCCAGATTAGTGGCAAGAGCATGGCTCGAGAGGTCAGACTTCTGCAGACACTTTGGAGAATTGTAGAAATATGTGGGCATATTTGTTGCAAAACTAAAGAATTCCTGCAGGAAATTTCAGAATTGCAGAATTTCTGCAGAAATTTTCAGAATTGCAGTATTCCTGCAGGTGCAGGAAGCAAAAATCATTGCCTGGGGCTTGAGGGCACATAGTAACAATTTACTAAAAATGAATTTTTACAATTTTTAATGACGATTTTTGAAATTTAAAATTGATTAACTATCTATCTTAGAGATAGATAGTAAATCCAATAGCAGATAGATAGTAAATCCAATATCTAGGTTCAATATAGTATCATGCCCTGCCTTTCAGGCAGCATCAGCTGTCAAGATTGATCAGAAATCAGAATGCTTTGAAGCAAGCTTGAAAATGGTTGGCTTCTGGCAGCCTAAAGCACCATCCCGCACCCCTGCCTCTTTAAAATCCTTGGTAAGCCCAGTATATACTTATTATGGTAATTCTGTTTGTTTTATTTTGCATTGCTAGTGATATGCTTGAAGACTTGGTGTAGTTAGTGATGAAGACTTAGTGTAATTAGCTGTCAGACACCAAAATTTGCTAAGTTGCCCTAGAAAACAGCAACAATTAAAAAATTCTTGGATAAATTCTCTTTTTCCTTGGATAGATTCAAAGAAATATATATGAACTCAAGGGGGCAGCACTTACGTCATCCCCGATCATTAGCGCCGCCTGCCGAGAAACTTTTGAAATGCAGAGATGCCGAATTCGGCATCTCCGCGATGCCGTATTTGGCAACGGTTGCCGAAAATGGCATCGGGGGATGCCTTAAATGGCAGCGTTGCCTTATTTTGACCTTTGCCGAACTGACATTGTATCAATAATAAATCATCACACTTTTGAATTTTGTAGATCCAATACTAGCATCAGCTGTTGTTGCACGAGCTCCAGTAGAAGCACCAGCTGTTGTTGCACAAGATCCAGTGAAGCACCAGCTGTTGTTGCACAAGATCCAGTAGAAGCACCAGCTGTTGTTGCACAAGATCCAGTGAAGCATCAGCTGTTGTTGCACAAGATCCAGTAGAAGCATCAGCTGTTGTTGCACAAGATCCAGTGAAGCACCAGCTGTTGTTGCACAAGATCCAGTAGAAGCACCAGCTGTTGTTGCACAAGATCCAGTGAAGCATCAGCTGTTGTTGCACAAGATCCAGTAGAAGCACCAGCTGTTGTTGCACAAGATCCAGTGAAGCACCAGCTGTTGTTGCACACAATCCAGTAGAAGCACCAGCTGTTGTTGCACAAGATCCAGTGAAGCACCAGCTGTTGTTGCACAAGATCCAGCAGAAGAATCATTTGTTGTTGCACAAGATGCAGTAGAAGCAGTAGTTGTTGTTGCACAAGATCCAGTAGAAGCATCAGCTGTTGTTGAACAAGATCCAGTAGAAGCACCAGCTGTTGTTGCACAAGATCCAGTAGAAGCACCAGCTGTTGTTGCACAAGATCCAGTAGAAGCACCAGCTGTTGTTGCACAAGATCCAGTAGAAGCACCAGCTGTTGTTGCACAAGATCCAGTAGAAGCACTAGCTGTTGTTGCACAAGATCCAGTAGAAGCACCAGCTGTTGTTGCACAAGATCCAGTGAAGCATCAGCTGTTGTTGCACAAGATCCAGTAGAAGCACCAGCTGTTGTTGCACAAGATCCAGTGAAGCACCAGCTGTTGTTGCACAAGATCCAGTAGAAGCATCATTTGTTGTTGCACAAGATGCAGTAGAAGCACTAGTTGTCATTGCACAAGATCCAGTAGAAGCATCAGCTGTTGTTGTACAAGATCCAGTAGAAGCACCAGCTGTTGTTGCACAAGATCCAGTGAAGCACCAGCTGTTGTTGCACAAGATCCAGTAGAAGCACCAGCTGTTGTTGCACAAGATCCAGTAGAAACATCAGTTATTGTTGCACAAGATCCAGTATAAGCATCACCTGTTGTTGCACAAGATCCAGTAGAAGCATCAGCTGTTGTTGCACAAGATCCAGTATAAACATCAGCGGTTGTTGCACAAGATCCAGTACAAGCATCAGCTGTTGTTGCACAAGATCCAGTATAAGCATCAGCAGTTGTTGCACAAGATCCAGTACAAGCATCAGCTGTTGTTGCACAAGATCCAGTATAAGCATCAGCAGTTGTTGCACAAGATCCAGTAGAAGCATCAGCTGTTGTTGCACAAGATCTCGTACAAGCACCAGCAGTTATGCAGGCACCATCAGAACCTGTCAGTGTCATTGACATAGCATGGGTTTTATTGGAGTCTCTCCAACAGTTTCATAAAGTCCAAGCATTTCTGCTCATCGCATTGACTCTTTTGTGCATCAATAAGTGACTGCTTTTGGTCGTGAGACTCAGATGATGTATGGCATTATCATTGCCATAAAATATTTTCAGCTATACATATGTTTCAATGCAACTGGCTCTGAAGCTGTTTCAGCTTATATAAACAGCTGCCATAGCATATAATGATGGGATGATATGACTGTGAGTCCACACTAAGGTACTCCCTGTCGCGAAGAATGGAGCATTTTACATGTCGCAGCAAAGAACACTATCTAGCTTTTAAAATGACACATTGTTCAATCTTGACGGCATCTATTTTCTATTCGTTGTGAAAGGACCGCTTTATGGTGAGGCATTGGTAGAAATGTTTCGAAAAAGTGTACTCTCGTCAAACTTCATCATTACTTTTGCAGTCACTTAAGCAGAGGCTGATGAATCCGTAAAATTTACGGGAAAATGGTGTGGGTATTCTCCATGACACAACATGGGCCTGACTAACATGTCAGCCCAGTTTACAGAATTGATTTCTGGGATGGATTTGAACTCACACCCTCAGAAGCCAGCACTAATAACCTTATCCATGATAGGTCACTTTGTCACCTCAAGTGAAATAGACAATTTTACACTTGCATTATTATTACAGTTTAATTGTTACAGTACCAGTAACTTGTAAAGCCACGAAAATCAATTTTATTATCTGTATTTTATCATCATTATAACTGCACAAGCTCCGGCAGAAGCTTCAGCTGTTGTGCAGGCACCATCAGAACTTCAGCAGAAGTTTCTGGGACCTGCAGTCTCTGCAGCCGCTGTCTGGGTCAGAGTGAACCAGCAAACTACTCTCTTGACCTCCATATAATCCTGCAGAAAACTATTGGGACAAATCAGTGCAAAGCAATCCAGCACCTTGCAGTCAGCAAGTAGCGCATGGGAAGTTGCTGCAGTAAATTTTAAACATTGCTCTGCAGTTTGCCAATGCCACAAGAAAAATGATATATAGTTGTAAGTAAAGAAGAGTGAGTTTGAAATATAGAGTTCTGTTTCTTGCCAATACAACAAGCAATAGTCATGATAACGACATTGATTATTCAACAAGGAAGCATGGTCACAATAGCAACATCGATAATTCAATTCAGAAGTTGGCGATTCAACAAAGATGCATAGTCATAATAGCAACATTGATAATTCAGTTCAGAAGATGGCCATTTCAACAGAGTTACATAGTCATAATAGCAACATTGATAATTCAATTCAGCAGATGGTCATTTTAACAAAGAAGTTTAGTCATAATAGCAACATTGATAATTCAGTTCAGACGTTGGTTGTTTCAACAGGGTTACATAGTCATAATAGCAACATTGATAATTCAGTTCAGAAGTTGGCCATTTCAACAGGGTTACATAGTCATAATAGCAACATTGATAATTCAGTTCAGAAGTTGGCCATTTCAACAGGGTTACATAGTCATAATAGCAACATTGATAATTCAGTTCAGAAGTTGGCCATTTCAACAGAGTTACATAGTCATAATAGCAACATTGATAATTCAATTCAGCAGATGGTCATTTCAACAAAGATGCATAGTCATAATAGCAACATTGATAATTCAGTTCAGAAGTTGGCCATTTCAACAGAGTTGCATAGTCATAATAGCAACATTGATAATTCAATTCAGCAGATGCTCATTTCAACAAGGATGCATAGTCATAATAGCAACATTGATAATTCAGTTCAGAAGTTGGCCATTTCAAGAGGGTTACATAGTCATAATAGCAACATTGATAATTCAATTCAGAAGTTGACATTTCAACAAAGATGCATAGTCATAATAGCAACATTGATAATTCAATTCAGCAGATGGTCATTTCAACAAAGATGCATAGTCATAATAGCAACATTGATAATTCAGTTCAGAAGTTGGCCATTTCAACAGGGTTACATAGTCATAATAGCAACATTGATAATTCAATTCAGCAGATGCTCATTTCAACAAGGATGCATAGTCATAATAGCAACATTGGTAATTCAGTTCAGACGTTGGTTGTTTCAACAGGGTTACATAGTCATAATAGCAACATTGATAATTCAATTCAGAAGTTGGCCATTTCAACAGGGTTACATAGTCATAATAGCAACATTTATAATTCAATTCAGCAGATGGTCATTTTAACAAAGAAGTTTAATCATAATAGCAACATTGATAATTCAGTTCAGAAGTTTGCCATTTCAACAGGGTTGCTTTGTCATAATAGCAACATTGATAATTCAGTTCAGCAGATCGTAACATAGCAAACTGAATTCAGCACTTAGTTTGACAATTCAACAAAAAATCATGTTCATGACAGCAACTTTGTCCCAATGTGCCTCGTGTTCAGTGTCCCAATGAGCCCTGATATGACTTTTATTCCAAAATGCTAATTTCTCATTTACCAGTGAGTGTGTTTATCAGGATAGCAATTCATAACTGTTCGTTACGATGTGTCAAATTCATGCAAGCATCGAGTAAGCCTCATTGTTCATGGTTTGTCCAGAGAATGGTTCTAATCGAACCCATTTCATTTCAGTTGAGTGGTAGGAAAACAAACTTTTCTCACCATGCTTTGGCATGTTTCTGTAATTGCCGATAGAAGGATAGAAACATCAGGATGTGAAATAACAAGATATGATGGCACAATCATATCATTATACCTTGTGAGAAACCAAGAAAACCCCACCATCCCATCGTTATCATTATTATTTGTACATTTGTATATTGCTACATATAGTCTTCCAGATCAATCTAGTTCGGTTTACAATGAAATTTACTATGTATGATGACTGGAGATCTTCAGCGCTCCTGGTGACAGCTTTTTCCTAGTTGTGGTATTCACTTCACAATTGCTTGTCCTGTCATCCAGTCCAGGGGAGTCTGGCTGGAGGACGTGGATGTGATGCTGCTCACACCTGACAGGAGGGTGAACTCCTGCCTACACAAGTGGCCACCCTCCCCGGCCACAGCCACAACCAATTGTGCCCCGTGTCCCAATGTGCCCCGGTTCCCCCTATAATTAATTATACAGATGAGATTATACAAAACTGTCAGTCTGGCACAGGGACTATTTGTTTGGGGATGTTCAGGGTCTTTCAGTTTTCAGACGTGTCCAGACCCTGTACTCCAGAGGAAGTGAAGCTCCAACCAATTTAGCCGCAACTCCTCCACATCAAATTAAAAAGCCGTCCTGATTTTGAATGGGGCAAGTAATCTTTAGACATCCTGGCCATACAGGGACACGTAGAGTCACCTTCATTCAGATAGCCAGGCTTAGGACATAAGCAATAAGAGGGAATGTTACAGCACTAATCAAACTGCCTCTATGTTTCCCATGTTGAAAGTAGAGAAGATGACACTTCATCAGCTATCACGGGTCACGAAGTGCATTTTTCACAGTGAACTTACCACTCATTTGTGTAAATGGCGTTCTTCATACTTTAAGTAACTGCATATTGGTCTTAATTCATTAGTAACTTGCTAATAGAGTCTAACCACAAACTTGCTTATTTAATCTTCAGCAGATCAAGAAGAGTGGAAGTAAATTAATTGGCCAGTCAAATTTTTGAGGCTAAATGCCTCAGCTGCTCAGCCCATCAACCTTGAATCCCCACATCCAAAAAGTGACTGTCAGAAGGAAAGATTAACGCCAAATTGCCAGTGGAAAAAATCCACAGGAGCTTAGGATGGGATCACTGGTAGAAATTCATAGGTGAATAGTATCAAAAGTAAGCTGTCAGAATTTGCACGGATGTACATTGCCTGTCGCTGACAGCACATTTCAACAAATCCAGTGCACACCCTTGTGTGAGTGTGAAAAAGAAGAAACTGGGCTGACGTGTTAATCAGGCCCATGTTGTTTCATGGAGAATACCCACACCATCTTCCTGTAAATTTTACAGATTCTTCAGCATCTCCTGAAGACTGAAGTGACTGCTAAAGTAATGATAAAGTTTGACGAGAATACTCTTTTTCGAAACATTTCTACCAATGCCTCATCATAAAGCGGTACTTTTGCAAGGAATAGAAAATAGATGACGTCAAGATTGAACAATGTGATGTTGCTATTGTTTTGTCATGTAACATTCACGCCTCTTAATGAGTTACGGGATTCCCTGCGTCGCGCACGAAAGCGAGGCTACCAACCCAACTGGCTGGCCTGCTACATGACGTTATAGAGCAAAATATGTGACTTGTCTCAGAAAAAAAATTCTAGCTCGCTCAATTCTTAACGGATTTTAATGAAAGATGTCTTGATGGAAAGCCCTTTTTCAGACGCACAACATATCCAAGCGGCATAAACGCGAAAAAATTATAAAGCAACGAAATTGCCTGTCAAATCCAGGCTATGACACTAGATCTTAACAAATTCCTCAATCTGCGCTTGTTAAAATGTCCCAGCAGTGGGCCAGCACAAAATAAATTATTACTAAGGAATTCTTTGTCCTCTTACTCATTCCCAGACATATATGAGTTTATTCTTAATAAATGTATTTTATCTATTTTAATTTTTAGGCAGTCCCACGGCCCTTTTCTCTTCCTTGCTCCTTTAGCATGTTTAGGCCTAGACTGTTCCACAGATTACTTTAGGCCCTACCCATTCCCCCCATCCAGAACCTCATAATTATATTGCAATGGATGAATGAATTTATCAATAGAGAAAAAAAAAATACAGGCAATAAAACAAGGGATCTTGTAGCAAAAAAAAAAAAAAGATGGAATGCTCTGCTAGGATCTTTCACCTGGACCCTGGCACGGAAGTGCCTTGACCCAACCTATTAAACATGTTAAATACAAAGAAAGTAATTACTACTTATTCAGAGAATAAATATTTCATAATTTACCTGTATGAATTTGGGTAAACACCAGTTCAAGGCTCACCAAAAAAATTATTAATAAATACCACACGTCATGTCCGCGTATCTATTTTACAGGAATTCACGTTGAAGACTTGCTGATTTCCATTGATGTGATCTTCAGCAATTTTTTTATTTTCAATACTGGACTAAAACTATCCAGTAAAATGTCATAATTTTAGGCCTTGTAATAGGGCATATTAATTTAGAAACAATACCCACTAAGCACTGGGTTCGACACTGGAAAATAAATGAGTAATTGCTAATAGAAATATTTATTACTTGACATATATATATATATATATGCTCCAGGCCAAATTAGTCAAATCATCCCTGGGGCTCAGCAAGTATTTACGGTCAACCCCCTTACTGAATGCAATGTCCATCCACAAAATAGAAACTATAGTGAGCACTCAATCTGTTAATTTATTTAAGTCTATAATGTTGGACAATTCTAGATCAAAAGACTTTTATCTGCACTTAATTGGCATCGGATTTCAAGGTAACACATTATATGGCAGAGTAAAAGATTTATGTGATGTAGAGACTAGTTTCAAATCCATCCCAAGACTACTCTTAGATGACGAGCATACCAAAAACTGTCTTACAAGATTAAAAGCCTTCACTGTGAATGACGGTGTTATGGACAGTTGTAAAATGCTTTTATCAAACCTCACTGCCAACAACAAAGATCTTTTAAGAATGATTTTAATGCCAAATTACTGAAATACTTTTATCACACATTTTTACTTAACTATACGTGTACGTTTTTACCATGTTTTATTGATATTTATACATTATATTTGTAAATATTATATGTACATATCTCAATTTTGAGGCAAATAAAATATTTATTTATTTTATTTATTTATATATATGGAACTCTACAAGACGTGTAGTAGCAACACATGCAGACAGTTCAGGGGCGGATCCAAGGGGGGGGCACTGGGGGCACGTACCCCACCCCGGCAGTGCCCCCAAAGCTCAATAGATCTATCTTGAAAATTCAATCAAATATAGGCTGATAGGCTTACTGCTTGTTGGAGGTTAGGGATAGCAATCATTGAACCAAGGAATAGATTGCAATCTGTGCTGATTGCTAATTCACTCTGAAAGGGGGACACAATCTCAATTGAAATCTGTCAAATATCCACTTGATAATTGCAATTCAACTTCTTGCAAAAGGAATAGAAGTTCAAACAACTGGTATGTTGTTTCCTGACTTGCAAACACGGCCTGGTGGGCATCAAATAATGGGTTTCTTTTTCTTGTGTTACAAAATAATGGTGGATATGTAGTGTATTCGGCTACATCTGTACTGCTAAAATATATTTTGTTTAGGCCTACTCAACAAACAGCCAGACATATTAACGTCCCTGACCATGTGCCTACTGGGTCCAATGATTAAATATATAAAGTGAGAAACACAGAAGAAATTCACAAGACAATTGGGTAAGATACCAGAAGGATGCTGGATTCTTAAATCTTAGAAAGTGTTCTTGCTTGGTCTACGAATTGTAGATTATACCCAGGCCCTCAAATTAAACGCTTTATTTCTCTCCCACTAAAAGAAAATTTAAAATATGCATAGCAAAATCATGGATAGGCCTAGTAGGTTATACACATGAAACAAAAAAGGCATGGGGTATCCTGCATGGAATGAGTCAGACACATACAGTGCATTGAAGATGCAGATAAATGTAGTTAGGATTAAAGACAATCTGATTTGTGTTCTAATGTAAGCCTTGGACTGCAAAGTTCGAAGGTGAGATGTATACAAACTGAAAGCAAATCATCACCATTAGACCTGAGAAAGATAGTCACTTTAATTTCACATCAAACTGACTAAGACGCACGTTTTTCTGAGATCAGATTTTAAGAGACACATTCATTTTACCCCATCTCTAGGACTATGGAAAACTCATTAAACTGGGTTTAAATCAATTCTTATGTTTATGAGTAGATAGAGGATGTGTCAGCCTACATATTCGTACCAAATACAATAGTAAAAGGGCTGTGAAATTAAAAAAATTTGTTAAAAGAGAGTATAGATATGTAGCTCTGAAGATGTGCGGAGGAAGAGACTGAACTTTTTGTGTTTAAGTGGCGTTATGTAAAATGTAACCCAATGGATCAAACCTTATCACGATTAACAATAATTCAGCATGATTTTATAATAGAGCCCATTCACCATATTGAACAAGTATCATACCAATGGTTATAGTGATAAACTTTCACTGCTCCAATTTTGACATCCTACAAGTGTATGAAACAAATAAAACAAGTCAGAAAAACTCAAAAACTAAATTTTTTATGTAGGCCTATTCCCCTTCTGAAACGAGACATGCTGAAAGGCTAAAGACAGTGCAAGTTCTACTACTTGAAGCTTCTCAAGGTTCTGTTAGAAGATGCAGGAGCATCAGACATGCTTGTCGGCCAAACGTATAATTTGAGCCCTGTGGATTGGATTGTTCTTGCCCAACATTGACCTTGACAGAAGTCATTAGATTAAAAGTAATTATATCATTTGACCATTAAAAAAGGCATGCTTGTAAAGTTGATAGGCCTATATATAATATGCAGAACTCTAAAAAGATATTGAGAACATTCAAAGGTGGGAGGTCCACCCTCTGAGTGACTAAGACACCATGGGAAGTCTATTAATTTTCAGAGTTTTTCTCTTTAATACTGAAGTCTGAAAGAAGGTATAATCAACCTCAGAATCATGCACTCAGCATTCATTTTCAGCAATGTAGAATACGTTGGCTTTTGGGGGCCTAAAGCGGCCCCCAGACCCCCGGCCTATTGGGCTGCGGCCCCTTGGGCCTTGCTCTAGTGCCCCCCCCTGCAGTCACTCTTCTGGATCCGCCCCTGGCAGCACATTCTAATAATTAATTTCAGCTGTTGTACACAGATATAAACAAATCAAGCTGTCGACCAAACTGACATACCAAGTGTCAAAGACAAAGTATAAGTGCTACAGGTGATTTCATTACCATGCGATGATTGTCATTCACACTTGGCTGTGAGCAGTCAATGCTAAACCAGCACTTACTACGTTTGACAAATCAAATGTGTGACGTTCTGTTGTCTCTCAACCAATCAGATTAACTGAAAATTGCATATTTTTGGGATTCTGGTACCTAAGAATCGCGTACTTATGAACATGATGAAATCACCTGTAAATGAAATCCTTTCTGATCTTGCTGTTGATCATAATTGGTCAATGATATAATGATATGCACATTTGGATTATATATTAAAGGCAATTACAGTTGTAGCAGTCCTGTATTAATAGGCAATATGATTGTGCATGTCCTATTGTGATGTCTGTCAGTCACTACCAACAAGAGTTTAAACACAATTCTTTCAATTTATCTCTGCTTGTAAGTTGTATGGAAGAAGAATGTGCAAGCCTTCGCTAAAAAAACATACATGCATGCATTAAATTTGATATTTAATCTATCAAATCTCTTAAATCAAAGTACCCAACAAAGTGGCATGTAGAAAATGTTCAGCTAAGTACTCAAGATTTCATCCAGCTGCTAATTGCCATCAAGGGCTAGGCCCAATTGGCTGAATTTCACTTCAAGTGTCAGCAACTTGAGCTAACATGACACCAAGGAACAGCAGTTGTCCAATCGAATATATTTGCATAGATGGACTAAAAGCAATACAGGACTGCTACAACTGTAATTGCCTTTATATAAGCTTATAAATAACTACAGCCCCGAACTCTAAAACTGGGCTTTTAAATTGTGCCAGACATGCGGCGGCGATCCTGTAGCCAATATTGCCTGCCCTGCATGCTCCCGAAATTCCACTCACTGGAGGTACCCAGTTGCCTGGATCTCCAGAGTGTTGTTGCCGAGTGTGCAGTCAAAGGACAAAACGACAACAGGCACCATTTAGACTACTGTTCATAGCTAGCCTACACCCAACAGCACTGTTTACATGCGCCACGTGTGTTTGTTATGGGTTGGTAGCCTCGTTTTGGTGGTGACGTCACAGCTCATGAATATTCGTTAAGAGGCGTGAATAATATGTTACAATGGTTATTATGATGTCATCAATGGGTTTTTCTACCCCTGGGAACCATTTCTTTGGTCCTGTGTGATTATACACTGTAAAATTTGAATTTTAAGTCAGCCTTACAGCCTTTCATTTTGATACCGAAAAAGAGTGTACTGTTGCACTGTGAAAATGGCACTTTGTGTGTCATCATACAGATGATTTGTCATGATCATACCCAATTCTTTCAATATTAATTTGATTTAAGGAGACTTATCCCTCTTCTTGGTGACAGCCAAACAAAAAGGATTCTGCATCTGATTTTCAATCCAAAATCAGTAATGACAAGTCAAATGGCCTTCTCTTGATCATGACTAATAATTTGCCTCTATGTTTCCCTTGTTGAAAGTATAGAAGATGAAACTTCATCAGCTATCATGAGTCACAAAGTGCATTTTTCACAGTGAAACGGTCCTCATTTTTTCTTTATCAACGTGAAAGGCTATAATGATTGAGTGAGATGGTTGTACAATTCCTTTGAGCCAACATAGCTTGTTTTTTTTAGTTATAACAACAGACAGATTATCATAACTTAAAACAACAAGCTGTGTTAGCTCAAAGGAATTGTGCAACCATCTCTCTCAATCATTAAGGCTGACTCAAAATTTCCAATTTTACAGAGTAGTGAAGCAACCGGGTGATGCAGGGACGATTGTAGCTCACTTGTTCAAATTACAGCAACAATATTGCAGTGTATAAATGTAAGACCTGTTGAAGTGCAGATCAAGAGGTCTTCTTTTTCTTGCTGGTCTGTCAGTCTGTCTGCTTGTATGATGGGTTGCATTGCTTGCTGACAGTTTGCTCGGCTTGGTTTTGTGATTTCATTGTCTGCCCTCTAAAAACAGATTGGTTGCCTCAGCCATTCCTCTTATTAGGGCTACCATACATATATCTGCTTGGACCCCTTGAGTATCGCAAGGAACTATGGGATGAGTTGCTAGTTACTTGATTTCTGCGGTGTTAAAGGCTCCAAATCAAATTCGTGATCTTCACTTATTACAGATTACATTACATATACATAAAAAGTTTCAAAAATGATTGGACATAGGCCTACTCAAACTCCATGAATTTTACGTTTGATTTATTATCCATCCAATAACTAAATATCCTTCAAATTGGCTTCAAAAATTGTCAAAGCCTTTTGCTTATTGCAAGATTTGTTGAAGTTCAAAGTTGTAAATTCGCAAGTTTGCAGATTAATCAAACAACTCTACATGATTATAACAGTTGTCTACTGTGAATGCTCACGAAGCTGCCATTTAGTCAGATTATACTGGTGATTGCCAATGATAGATCATTGGGATAACAAATGTAATGCTTCCTTCAATATATCAATGTTTAAACTGTGATGCTTATTTTTTTCCTGTAAGCCCATTGGCTGGCAAGTTGTGATGATGTGGTTGAACCGTTGCATGGCCAATCCCAGATAAAATGCTTACTCTGACACTTGATTTGAAACTGTGACGCTCAGTTTGGTCGATCCACAATGGCTAGAAGCCGTTGAATCTGATCCAGTTTAAACTGACATCACAGCTTGTAGTTATTTTACATACATTGCAATGCTATAGAATAGAGTCATCTCTGACATCACAGTTCAACAGCATCGAACAGAACTTGAGATTCCACGTAAATATAATGAGGACTGTAAGCCTGCACATGTTATTAATTTCCACTGTTTGGTTATACATAACATCATGCTCTTTGGCAATGAAGCAAATTTGCAGGCTGCATAGCAAATGGATGGATAATAATGAAATCACCACATGCAGCACACATGTATAACTCCTATCCTTCTCTTATTATGAGTCAAGTGAATCAGCCTCAATTTCCTTTTATTTGTAAATGCAAACTGCATGTGATGTGCCGCCAGTGCATTTTTTTTTAGGCATCGTTGAAATTGATATGGTCTACACGCTTGTTAGTTATTGTACCTAAGTCACTTGAACACCGTGATATGCACTGCGGTCCAACAAGGCCTCCTCAGATGTCGTTTGTCTTGCTAAAATGATATCTCACAAAGAGGCAGCAGGAAAAAGCAGGGCAACTCCTCTCTTCTCACCTGGCTGGGGCTTGCCCACATTATTTATCTATTTATCTGCCTCTTCTTATCAAACACACATGCCTTGCTTCTGATCTGCTATGCAAACATATCTGCATCTTTTGATATCGAAACTCTCACAGGCTGTTCAGGATGGTGTGTAGAGTAATTAAACCATTAAATTACAACTACTATCATTGCAGTCTGTCATGTCTCCTCATGGCCAGGGTGGGACAGGGATTACCAGGTAATCAATCATCTTCATTTATCTTCAGTTCGAGAAAGAACGAGAGTGCTATCTGTTAAACTTCCTGCGCATAAAGACATGCTATCTATCAGTGCTGTCTGTATCATGCAATTCCTAATTTCCAATTGACATGATTATGACCATGAAATGTCAGCTTCATATTTACCAATCCTTGAGTCCGCTTGTCAGCAAAACCTTGAGGATACCATTTGTAACTATGTGTTTATGAGGCATTGAATTCGACACATTTGCTTAATGGGAACTTGAATGAATTCTCCTCAAGAAAGATGATAATACCATTAATAAATACATGAATGCTTTCGGTGGAGTATTGTGTGGCATTGCACCAGTTGGCATTTGAGGGCGGTAAAGTGATTGGTCCGGGCCGCAAATGGTGTGGGCGGTGGGGAAAATATATTGAGGCATGTCACGTAATTGTGTGTATGGTCTAAATCTGGCAAATCCCCTGCAATGATTACAGCAGTTATCTATGGTTCCTCATCTCTATTTATTCAAAGGAGAGCGGCAAACGCCGATCAAATGGCCCGATGGCTCCTATAGTCCTGCTTGGATGACGCACACCAAGCCACGTGGAAGAGCGGACATTTCCAACAGTTACAGCCAGCAGTTGCAGGAGTCCTGGAGTGTTCATTCAGGGTCCATTGGTGGTCAGTGATTACATTTGTGACCAATATTGTGTAGGTGGAAGCAACTGACCAAGAAATGTCCACTTTGTAAAAGGCAATCATCCATTTACTTGCTCGCCCACATTCTTGCTTCTGCGTAAACCGTATGGCAGGAATCGCTGTTCTGTGAAAGTTGTTCAGCCACAATGCAACCACAAATTCTTTCAAATGCTGTGGAAATGGATTGTAGCACTATTGGTAACAATTCAGGGAAACTCAACATATGAACACGGTGTAAACCGAGAAAATCAGGTCAATTTGCTTTTCATGGACTTCCCCTTCTACAGTCAGACCAACAATTATTCAGACACTTGCCATTTTCTTTTTATTTTGGAGCAATTAAAAAGTGAGTTGTGAAATATGCAATCAACATCATTCTTGGTATTAAATAACATGTCCAAAACAAGTTTATTGCAAATTGACACAAAATCTGATGAAAAGAGCTACCAAAAATTATTCAGACGCTTTCATAAAGTTGTGAAAAGTGAACTACATACTAATATTTATCTCAAATACTGCTAATAAACTACCATTGGATCATTGTGAATACATTGGATGACAGGTGTGATCATCAGTCAAGAAAATTAGGATGAATATGTGAGATAAACATTCTGACCAGTTTATCACATTTTCATGCACTGTTTTATATCAAACATGCATCACATTGATTCAAACTGCTTTAGTTTATCATATAGTTGTATTTTTAAAACTTTGAGTAAGAATATGAAACATTGGAGGCCATATACTAAGTTCAGAGCATCTTTGTATTTATTTGTACAATTTTACCAAAAAACAAAAACATGTCCATGTGGCACCAAAATCAAACAAATTTTCAGAAAGCAAGATTTGTTATCTGTTTCAAGTTATATTCCATGCAGGATGTGAATGGCAACTGAATGTGACACTTTTAACTTCATTTTTGAAGGGGTCAAAAATGTCTTTCTTTGCCTCAATGCTATTCCAATGGAGATTGCTCCATGATAGCAAACTATAGTTTCAATACGGCATTTAATTTGTAAATGACTGATGTAAACTGGCTTTCCTGTATATGCAATAAAGTGAACAACTTTAGGAAGGCCAAGCAACTTTATTTTAAGTGATCTGATAGATTGCAGTGGCAAAATGGGCAAGGATTCAGAGAGCAGTTGAGGTAAAAAAGAAAAGGAAATATTTAAGTGCATATATTTTTTTAGGTAAGCGGGTTCTGCTGTTTTATTTTGAGAGAACAGTTTACAATAGACATTTTATGATATTCTAAAACATTTCCAATTGATATCAGACAGATTTCTGCCACACAAGTCAAGAAAATGTGATAAACTGAATCAGATGTTTATCTCACATATTCATCCTAATTTTCTTGACCGATGATCACACCTGTCATCCAGTGTATTCACAATGATCCCACGATAGTTTATTTGCAAGGTTTGAGATAGTTCACTTTCCACAACTTTGTGAAAGCGTCTGAATAATTTTTGGACCCTGTAATTAACAAAAGTAGCTCTTTTCATCTGATTTTGTGTCAATTTGCAATACATTTGTCTTGGACAGGTTACATTTAATACCAAGGATGACTTGGATCAATTGCATATTTCACCACTTAATTTTTAATTGCTTCAAAATAAAGACAAAACAGCAAGTGTCTGAATAATTGTTGGTCTGACTGTATGTGATAGGATCAGTCAGTACAGTACAATGTGTGTACATGTATGTAGTAGCCGGACTGTAGCATAAATAATGAAATTATGACTTTTTCTCTTGGTGTCTAAGATGTGTGAGATTGTGACAAATCACTGATTTGAATTCATCCTGAAAGCAGGGTTGAGAGTGGCAGGTTACAGATAATACATTGAAACACAACTTGAAATATATGCTTATTCACATGTGTAATAACAAATTAAATTTTATGGTAGTTGCTTGTTACAGATAATACATTGAAACACAACCACATCAGTGCTGCTTGAAATGCAATTATTCACATGACTGAATGTTGAAAAGCACCTATTCTTCTGAAACATAGCTGTCCGAAAGTTGAAATACAAGTGTTCATGTGACCATTACAGTCATTCACTTTGAAAAAGCAAAAATGAGGACCAGTTCACCGTGAAAAATGCACTTCTCGACTCATGATAGCTGATGAAGTGTCATCTTCTCTACTTTCAACATGGGAAACATAGAGGCAGTTTGATTAGTCATGATCAAGAGAAGGCCATTTGACTTTTCATAACTGATTTTGGATTGAAAATCATGCATAATCCTTTCATTTGGCTGTCGCCAACAAGAGGGATAAGTCTCCTTAAATCAAATTAACATTGAAAGTATTGGGTATGATCATGACAAATGTATGATGACACACAAAGTGCCATTTTCATAGTGCAACAGTACACTCTTTTTCGGTATCAAAGTGACAGGCTGTAATTGTCGAAACACTACTGAGTGAATGTTGAAGCACACGTGTTGATGTGAGTGATTTTCAAAAAATGCCTGTTCATGTGACTGAATGTGGAAAAAAAGCATTTTCATGTGACTGAATGTGGAAAAAAAAGCATTTTCATGCGACTGAATGTGGAAAAAAAAGCATTTTAATGTGACTGAATGTGGAAAAAAAAGCATTTTCATGTGACTGAATGTGGAAAAGCACTCGTTCTGAGTGAATGTTGTAAAAGCACACCTTCATTTGACTGAATATTGAAACTTGAAATATGCCTATTCACATGACTGATTGTTAGGAAAAGCCTGTTCATATGACTGATTGAAATACAAGTGTTAGTGTGACCAATTGTCGAAACAACTGAGTGAATGTTGTAACACACATGTCTGAATGTTTAAAAGGTTTCGTACTTATAATAAATGTGGGCACTTATTCACATAATTTATTACAAGCTACTCATTCACATAATTTATTGTTTAAACAAACCTGTTCATATTACTAAAATAGAAAAGCCCATTTTGGCTAACAGGGTATTTCAAAGCAGTGTGTAGATTGGAAACTGTGTCAATCTGGTTACCTCACCAGAATGCCTTGTACCATGAAAAATACCTGCTGATAACAGTGTTTTTAATACAAATTGAGTTATTGTGGGGTGTATAAACACAAATGGAGTTATCAAATACACACGATTTTTACAAATATGGCTGCCAAGGTCACAGGGATAAGTCTTGGTCACTCAAGTCAGAATTCCTTCAAGGTCCTACTCTGATACACAATTGCTGATAGTTTCGTGATCTAAGAATAAATAAAAATGGAGTTATTATTATGCAGTAGTAGCAGATTATTAACAGCTAAATATCAACAAGATACATGCGTCATGAATAGAACGTAGATGAAAGAGTACACAAGCTTTTCACAAATATGGACACCAAGGTGACAGAAATAAGTGAAGGTACCTCAAGTCAGAACTCCTTCAAGGTGTCACACCAATACACACCAAACCTTAGTTTGGTGATCCTAGGATGAATACAAATTGAATTATCTCATACACAAGATTTTCGCAAATATGGCCACCAAGGTCACAGAAATAAGTCAAGGTCAGTCAAATCAGAGTCTTACTGTGATACACAATTCCCGTTGGATCGGTGTTCCTAGGATAAATAAAAATGCAGTTATGTTCTACACAAGGATGTTAGACAGATTGACGGATGGACAGCTAAACAGATGGACAGACGGCGGACGCCCTTGCCTTCAATACCCAGGCCATGTGAACATGGCCTTTTTTTGTAGAATAGGCCTAATGCAAAATCTAGAAATAAAAATTTGGTTGAAGGAGTATGGGCAAGAATAGTTCTTGGATAGTGACGAGGAGTGTTGTAGGTATATTTATTCACATAGTGCTCAAGGAATGTTGGAGCAACTGACTAGATCAACTTCTCTGCGGATCAGCACCTCACCTGATATCTGTCGATAATCTTGCCCCTCGCATATTTCCTCCAGACCTGGCCAGTCGTCTGCAGAACTTCAGAGGTAGCTCTGCTATGCTGAGTCGCAAAGTAATCAAAATATTTATGCTGTAACTCGTAATTTGCTTATAAAACTTTCCAAGAGATTCCAGCTTTGATTGCTGTGAGATGCTGCTTGGCAGAGAGGACCTGTGGGGAGTACTGACTGCAATCAAAGGCCGATCTCCGCATTCCGCAATCGAGTAATTGTTGACACATGAACCTCACAGGAACGCCTTATGGCCTTATGTCAAAGGGCTAAGTACTCGGTCTGTACGCCAGGGGAGAGCGATAATAGCCTGGCTCATGGCAGTCATGGGCTTGAGCCCTTCATTCTATTGCTATAATGCTGAGAGGGGATGGAGCTGCGTCGGCTTTATTCGCAATTGACCGTGTTGAGTCAGTTGTTGACCAATGGTCATAGCTCTGATGGGGGTAAATCGGCTGCTCTTTTTTGCCACAAAAATCACTGTCCTTGTTGCAGTGCATAGGGGAAAGGACCTCTTGCATTGAAAACCATAATGCCATAACAAAACATTACAAATGTAAGTAACTCAAAATTGGAGATTGAAGAAGCAAAGCCATTTTGCAAATAATGTGCAGATATGGTGCCCATTCAAAAGCTGAAAATGGGCATCTCACTTATTTTGATAATGCTATTGCATGCAAATTACTTCCCCTTGTCCAGTATATATGCATATTTTAAAGAAATACATTTCTGGCAAACCGCTCCAAAATCACATGACAAATTCTGATTACAGCCAAGGAAATTTTATATGCAAAAAGAGTGGACTGCTGCACTGTGAAAATGGCACTTTGTGTGTCATCATGCTGATGATTTTTGTCAAGATCATTCCAAATGATGTTACCCATGTTGAATGTAGAGACCCCTGTTGTAAGACTAACTTGCCTTATGTGACCACCTTCCTCCCACACTAAATTGTATTTTTAATGCATTTTGCAACCCGATGAGAGACCGCACCATGATCGCAGAAGGGGCGGTCTTATAATGCAGTGACTCGCAGTCTTTACAAGAATGCTGAAGCAGTCACCTATATTTTATTCACTATAATTTGACATCAAAGAGTGGCATTGTCAGCTCAGTTTGTTATTTGAATGCTCATGTTGCTATCATGGAAAATCTACAGTTTTCCTGATTCTGTGATGTACTGCATTCATGTAGACAAGGTAAACCTGTGATGCAGACACAGTAGATAGAGTAGACAAGTGAGTGGCAGTACAAAAATCAGACAGCTGATAAAGATCAGAGACTGAGTGCCACTAAGTAGTTTCAGAAAGTAGCAGGAGATGAATGTGACACTGAAGCTGTCGGTCGTCTGGCTCTCTCCTGGACACTGGCTTGGTCCCTGTAGCTTGTTGGTAGTATGTAGAGGAGGCATGCAATGTGAGATGCCCCTTTAATCAGTGGTTATAAATGACCGAGGGCCCATCAGGGGGCCCAAGGGATGGAGGGCCGTCTGCATCAAGGCGCCACATTCCCCCTCTAATTTTTGCCCATCTCTCCACCAGACTTCCCAACAGTTTAACTAAATCACATTTATCAGAGGCCATGGTGAATAGCATTCTCCTAAACTACATAAATGCAGCAAGTTGGCTTTGCCTGCTGGGTTTTGCCCGCGGCTTCTTTGGCTGGGAGGCAGCGTGCCCGTTCTGGGACTCTATCTGATACACATTCGGTGTTTACCAGGAAATTTATTCCTTTGGTCTAATTTCTGAAGCTTTGAGGGAAAAAAGGCAGTCTGGCAAGTGATACCAGACAGTGCTGCGACAGTCGAGACTGCTGTGGGCCAGCGCTTTCTTCTATATATATCAGTTTTTATTTAATTGTTATCAGATCTGCGTCTGGCTACTATTTGCAAACTCAGTTTAGGATTACCTTGTGTGAATAAGTGGGCCAGCTCCTACAATGATGTCATTTGGGCTGCTACAAATCTTGATCGTTTGACAGAGCACCGTCCAATTGTCTGCTTCCTTCTAACAGGACAAAATGCCTGCAATTGATAGGGTCTCCTCTGCCTCTGTAAATTGCTGTCTGGCTGCCTTTTTATTAGCCCTATGAGGGTAGCCTTGCTCCCTGCCTCATTCTGCCTTTGACTGCAGCTGCATGGTGCCCCCACAGCACTGCTTTCACTGCACCTGCTGGGCTACAGCTGATCTTCTACATCTCATCTCTGCAGCTGATCTTCACAGCTGATCTTCACAGCTGATCTTCACAGCATCAGTGCTCTTACCCATTGCCTATACTGAGACAAGTGCAGAACCCACCCAAAAAGTACATGTATTCTGGTTTTAAAAAATTGATAACTGATCAAGAAGTTGCATGTTTGTAATAACATATATATAATATAAAATATATAATTATGTACATTTTTGCAGATTTAGCCTCGGAGATATTAGTGAGAAATCTTTGATGAGCAGAGCATTCGTTGCAGTAAAAAAATATGCTGGTAATTTTGCTCAGCACCGATGCAAGTATTCAAAAAATTAGACCAAAGGGAAGCGAAAACACAATATACATATTAACTTATTTTCTGACTGTCTAACTACATTTTCATTTCAAATCATATATTATGCAAGTTAGACACAATTAACGAGCTTCCAAAGTTAGGTGGTCCAATACCCGCAACTTTCCATTATATCCCAATCATCAAGTAGTCTGATTGTAATACAATTTGCCCAGGTGCAGCCAAGACACTACAATTTGCTCAGTTGTAGCCAAGATACTATTTAGTGCATTGATTGTGCTAAGATTTACTCTGTTGTAGCCAAGATACTATAGTTTATTGATCGTGCTAAGATTTGCTCAGTTGTAGCTAAGATACTACCTAGTGTATTGATTGTGCTAAGATTTGCTCAGTTGTAGCCAAGATACTACTTAGTGTATTGATTGTGCTGAAATTTGCTCAGTTGTAGCCAAGATACTACTTAGTGTCTTGATTGTGCTAACATTTGCTCAGTTGTAGCCAAGATACTACTTGGTGTATTGATTGTGCTAAAATTTGCTCAGTTGTAGCCAAGATACTACTTAGTGTATTGATTGTGCTACAATTTGCTCAGTTGTAGCCAAGATACTACTTAGTGTATTGCTTGTGCTAACATTTGCTCAGTTGTAGCCAAGATACTACTTAGAGTATTGCTTGTCCCTAAAATTTGCTCAGTTGTAGCCAAGATACTACTTAGTGTATTGAATGTGCTAAGAATTGCCCAGGTGTAGCCAAGATATTACTAAATGTATTGATTGTGCTAAAATCTATCTATCTATCTATCTATCTATCTATCTGTCTATCTGTCTATCTGTCTATCTGCCTACCAACCTGCCCATCTATCTATCAATCTATCTTTCTATCCGTCTATCATTCTATCTATGTATGTAAAACTATGTATGTACCTAATTATTTATCGATCACTGTATCAAATCAAATTAAATCACCTTTATTTCATCTCGGTGTCACAACTGAAAAACATTAGCTACTTCGAGCTGCTATTACTGAGTTAATAATACCAGGAGTATTTAGAAAGAGTTTTGTAATTGTGGGATAAGAATGAAAAGCCTATTCTTACTATATATTCAAAGCAGAGCCGATTGGTCAGACATTCACGAAATGCGTTCTGAGATCGCCAAACGTGGTCCTGTTCAGTGAAGGTCTTTTTGATTCAATATGTATCTGCTTGCCAATCAAACTGTGAAAATTGTACACTTGGCGATTACAGGTGATTTCATTAGTACGCGATTCTCAGGTTCTTGGCCACAAAATACATAGCATTTTTGGTTGATCTGATTGGTTTAGAAGCAATAGAACGTCACAAATCTCATATATCAAACATATTAAGTGCTTGTTTAGCATTGATTTCTCACTATCAAGTGTGATTGACAAGAATCTCGTGCTAATGAAATCACCTGTAACTTGGATCCATGTGATACTGTAAGTTTGTTTTGGTTTGCATTTAGCAGAAAAACTGATAGGAAATGTTTTTATTCACGGTTACAGAACTGAATGGATATCAGTCACAAATGAGTGGTTTTCTACCATACGTCACGTGGAACTAAATTGCTTGATTATCAGTGTCCAAAAGTCTACTGCAACGCGATTTCCTGTAAATTGAACATTAAACGCATGCAATTTAATTATATATTGTATTTGCAAATTATTTCAAAGTATTAGATTTTTTGCTGCTAAATAGCAAGATATTTATCTTATCACACATAAATTTGCTGAACTGAATGTCACTACATATTATCCTTAGATGAAGAAAACCCATAGAAAAACATCAGAAAAGTTATATTTTTATCAAACAGGACTTAAAGTTATCACAATGATACTGAAAATCTTCTTCAGCAATTGCCCCACCTTGCCACAACCCCCCCCCCCCTCTATGCCACTAAGTGTATTGTTTGTGGTAAAAAAATTCAGGTGTAGTCAGATACTACTTAGTGCATTGATTGTGCTAGAATTTGCTCAACCGAGCAAAGACACTACTTAGTATATTGATTGTGCTCAGTTGTAACCAAGATACCTCATAGTGTATGAGGAAGACAGTCACAAAAGACAGGTCAGACTTGTAACAAGGAATCTCATGCAATGAAGGGCCGTTACATCTCATTAGCCTTGATGGTGTTTGATAGTGTTGTGCCGGTTCCCGTAATTTCGGTTCGGTTTCGGTTTTTCCACTACAACCAAAACCGAACCAAAGTTCAGTCTAACAACCGATTGTTTCGGTTAGCGTTTACTATCCATTTTTATTAAGAAAACGGCGAAATAATCAGCAAAATGTCAACTTTTTCATTCTCTCAGACGCGCGCCATGTTACTGCGTTGAATTTCCGGACCGAAAAACGATTGCGGACCACGTGGATTGGTCTGCAACCGAAAGTCGAACTGAAACCTCGGTTTTTGGGTCGGAAAAAACCGAACCGAACGAAAAATATCACAACCGCCCAACACTAGTGTTTGACATAATAATTATATAATTGGTGTGTTTCTTAACTGTTCTTCCTTTCCCTTGTGTTTCAGTTGAGTGATGGGCCCCGTTGCCAGCGCGGTGGCTCTTCTCTGGATTGTGCTGCTGGCCTGTCAAAGTCGGGCCCAAAAACTGCCCTCCAGGGATGAGCAGTTGTTCGACTTTCATATCAACCACCAAGAGATCTTTTACGACACAAAATTGCTATCGGACGGACTCCAAGTTACCACCTACTTGCTCAAAGATGTCACTCGCAGGTATAAAATCTACACCGAAAATGACTTCTGACATTTTAAGACTAAAGGGATTGATAAAACATTTAAACTGATTTTGATCAAGATAAGACATTTCGACTAAAATTTATTATATATGATGGTGGTAATTTATTTAATTTGTCTAATGAGTTAAAAGTACTTTAGAGAATAAAAATATCTGCCCACAGTCACTGTTGAATCACCTCATTAGTCACCAATAGCTATTTTGAATAAACAATCGCCATAGTATAGATATTGACACCTTTGGCAACTCTGCTGGAGCACAAGACTGTCTAATTGTAAGAACTTGCATCACTGTCATAGGGAACAAAACGTCAGCGTTAAAAACTGATGTTACAGGGTTTACCCCAGGTTGAGCCACAGTCGGGTGAAATATGGAAATTTAGGGGTTTTATGAGAGTGGGGCGCATTTAACCACATTAAAATCCCTGCTGAAATTGTATTTGATGCTCTCAAAGAGAAGATAACTAGTCCTTTACAATGGACCTTCCTAAGAGGGCAACCATTTAATAATCAGGGAGGCTTGGAGTTTTCCTCGGTGGGAAATGATTTATTTCACGGTAACGGAGGCCATATATTTCAAGCGCGCAAAGTCCCTGAAAAGTTTGGGATGGTTTCCCACAGTTTCTCACAGGATATATAAATAATTTCTTGCTCAGTTTTGGTGAAATAAATAAATTCTTTCTGGGGGTTTTTCTTATGAAGGCAATGCTTGATTTAGCAATAAATATTTAGGTACATTGTGCACTTTAAATAAATAATTACGGTTGCCTTTACCGTGAAGTAAATTATTCCCCCCCTGAGGAAAACTCCAAGCCCTCCTAATTATTAAATAGTTGCCCCCTAACTGCTACTCCCAAAATTTCTGATGGAGACCTTGCTCCATCTTCTCCAAATCTATGACATCACAAGATGTTGTTATTTCATGTGGTTAGCCTGTACGACATGGTATACATAGTATACAGTATACTATACAAAAAGTCTATGAAATATGAATAGATTTATGCTGTACTTGGTTTGAACTCTATAAGCATCCAGTTGGGGCGATATAGTACAATGCCATTGGGCTAATCCATGCAGTGCTTATGGTAAAAGTTCCCAGGCAGAATACAGGCTGATAGCAGCATAGGAGCCAGCCTGGCCATCAATGCAATCTCGTGGCTCTGATTTTCTGGTCTTTCTGATAAGGCATCACAATCCAATGTCAGCCAATGTCCTAGCAGAATCAAGCAGCGACATCAAGCAAAGACCTCAGACTGCACCCAGCAGCATCTCAATCACTGATATTTACGAAGCAATAGTCTGTCAAAGGGCTGCCATGTCTGTAGAATACATCACCATTGGGCTCCGTCGTCTCTGCTGCCTGTTTCTTTTTTGCCACCTAATCACATCTCGCGGCCAGATCACTTCCTGGTCGGAGGCTACAAATGCCAGATTCCTATGAATTACTGCACGAGTCTGTCTTCCATCCGACCGCTCCTGTCTGGCACGAGAAGGAAGACACTTTTGGGTGCTTTCGTCCAAAGAAACACCGAAAAGTCATTTCTAAGAGACACCGTAAAGTATATTGGCATCAGTGTCAGTACATGGAAGGCAGTAGTTAGAAAGACAATTCATTTGGCATAACTTTACACATGGTGTATATACATAATACATTTATACATGCAAATGAATGCAATAGTTTAGCCCATCTTGTTCAGAAGATTTTTTCTTCTTGGGACAGAATGTTTCAGTATTATATGACTGATCTCAACTAATAATGCCACCAAACTGTTGCAATGAAAAAGAAGAAACGAGATTGTTTTCCCAACTCAGCTCTTTATTACTTGACTTAGTCTAAAATTCTTGATGAAGTAGTCGATTAATCAGTCTCTGGCAGATTACATCAATTAATTTTGAGCCGTTCATTGCTGAAGTTAGTCGCTTACCGCTATAACCGGTCTGCAACTTTTTCAAAATCCAGCCAGACGTTAAGGTTGGTCGATTCCTGCATCTTGGCAGAAGTGCACAATACTTGCTGAAAGCTTGCAACTGAACATAGATCTACAGTACTTGCTTTCAAAGTGACTGGAGTAGAGTGAAGACTTGCAGCAAATCCAGGGACGAGCATTATGATGTCATAGGTGAATATATATATGATGTCATGGCAATCACGTGACTTGTGATTGGGCTGCCGTCAGAGGGCTGTGGTGCGGCTGACTGCAGTTGCCAAGTACTTTTACAATAAGCCAATCGGGGGCCTGTAATTATGAAACGGCACACATAGACTTCCTTCTCGCTGCCCGGCTTTATGAAAACTCATCGGCGCGTGCCTCTCAATCTAGCCTGTCGCCTTCCCAACTTGTCGGTGTTTGCTCCTTGTTAAACTCAGGACAAATCACCATGAATAATAACATTTCCATACAAAAATCCCCACTTGCCAAGACAAATGCTGCTCCACCAGTTTAATTATCTCCTGACAATGTTACTTAAAAACACAAAGTGTTAGGGAAGCAGGGGCAATCGATAGGAAACGAGGAAGACAGAGTTAGCAGTCGTTCCTAATGACAATGCCCAGAGTGAGAGTCATCGAGTACACAACCATGATGACAAGCCAGTCTGCCTTTAATTACACTGTTAGATGAATTCTATTTCCATGGAGATATCTCCTTGTCTTTAATCTCAACTTTTGCCAGTGGAAATCATAAAACCCTGTGAAGTAACCCTGCAGCTTGGACTGTTTGCTCCCTGGCTGGCTCATCTTAGGGGTAGCAAGTGGAGAAAGGGGTGAGGCCAATTCAGTTCTGCACATCTTGTCCAACAACTCTGCTACACTCTAAACAAAATTTTAAAAAATCCATGTTGGTTTTTTGCATTGAAATTTGGTTTTTCAAAAAACCATTTTGAATCTAAAAAACCAATTTTGTCTGAAATTTTTAGAGTGAACTCTGCTAGTCAACTCAGCTAGTTGAGCACAGTCTGATTGCAGCAAGTGAACTTACACTGAACCTAACTCCAGTTCTTAAGACTGATTGCACCTTTCCCATTGCTCTGTGGGGTTACTGGATATTAGGGGGGCAACTGCTGGGTAGTTAAGTTAAGAAGTGGCTTACCTAACCAGCAAAGACAAGCGTATCTCAACAGATGATGGCACCACAAAGTTACTGCTTGTGTTTCAGACTTTTCTTCACAGTGGAGGAAACTGACACGGCTGTTTCAATTATCGTTACACCTTGCTCCTCTCCTATAAGATGGTCCCTCTCCTTGCGAAAGCACATCGACGCTTCAGACGAGGAGGAGGATTATAATGGTAAGTAAAACAAAATCAGCAAATTATGCTGCCTGCGTCAATTTCCAGGAACTGCTCCAGTGAACTTTTACATGTAGGTTTTCAGGGGTAAAATGATAAACTTGGGGTAGAAGAAAAGTGATAAACCGGGTGTAGAATTTGCAGAATTCCAACTTCAGATAACCTGAATATGACTTCCTATAGGTCCTAGTATAAAGGTATAATATTATATAATGAAGATCCATACACTTTCACAAACAGCATGCAGTGTAAATCTGTGGTTTCTGATGCAAATATTTGAATTCAAGCAATTGTTGATCTGGAAGGGTCCTTAAATGATACAGGATGTAGAGGCAAACGAACTTTGGCAGATTTTAAACTTCAGTTGAAATGAAATGAAAGGCTCAGCCAATTCACAACAAATGCACATTAAAATCTATTGCTCAGACAGATGGACATGAAAGCTGATAATATCCTTTGAATCCATACTAAGCTGTATTATTTTGATATTTTGCTTTTGAATTTATATGAACATAAAATTGAGTGTAAATTTTGCCTCTACAGTGACAAATTTATTGCCTGACTGAATTGATTTGGATTTTAGAGATATTTATCACCTGCAGAAAGACTGTTCAAATATAGTGTTTATCAGAAGAGAAGAAAATTGTGTCATGTAAAAGTGTAATTGAAAATATGATATTTGATATACTTGCAGAAGATTGGGACCCTCTGGACCAACAGGCCGCAACTCTCAAGAAATCTGAAGGTTTTGGAAAAGTCTGGTCTTATGCAGGACGCAGACGAAGTGCATACGAGACCTCCGCAAGCCCTGCTGGACTATACGTCTTGACGCTAAACACAACTGAGTTTGACTCGAGTGTCCTTGTCTATGCAACTACCACCCCCCACTCAGACTATCCCTATCCTGAACTTCCAAGTGACCCAACAGTAGCCTTAGATGACGTCAGCACAGAGACCGTGTCACTGTCATGGAAGGCATCTCGCAGCCACACCCATCCTATCAATTATTGCATTTCAGTCAACCCCAGGCGAAACTTCCATAGTCATTGTGCAGCAGTGGGTGCCATCTTTGGTGATACGCCACCCACCGCTCCTCCCAACGCTGGCTTTGGTTTTGAGTGGGAAAAGGAGAAAAAACACGCAAAAGCAGTTTCACAGTCGGTCCAACCCACCCCAGATGACACTTTCCTCACCTGTATTGGTGACAAAACATCATACACGCTGAACAATTTGCTTCCAGGCAAACGCTTTTACATTGATGTATTTGCCATCAACAATGCCACAAACCGGAGTACGACATATGAGGGGATCAAAGTCAAAACGCAACCAAGTCGGAAGAAAATTAGGATCAAAGATGGCAAGGTGGTGACTGCCTTCATCAAGGGAGGCAAAGGATCTAACCTCTTCCATTATAAACTAAAAAAGGCAAACAGTATTAATGTGGTATTGCAGCCATGTTTTGGGACGCTAGAAGTGGTCATTACAAAAGATGGCGAAACTTTATCCAAAAAAATAGTGAGTGACTTTGAAAACATATTGATAGCAAATGCGACAGCAGGACGCTACTTTATAGAGGTGAGCAGCATTCGGAGGCGAAGTGCTTACTTTAAAGTGATTGTTTCCCGGAAGCGGAAACGTATTGTCTATCCGCGCCTGCCCCGCAATAAGTCCATCAAGGTGTTTGATGACAATGAGAATGCCTGTGACTCCTTAACTGTGGCCTGGCTAGCCACCAAACAAAAGCAACAGTATTGCCTCTACCTGCGAGAAATTGACGATAGTGTGACGTCACTAGTTCGAATCCTGCGCAGATGGAACAAATGCCTGGATCCGAATGCACGCAAACGAACTGAGAAAGTTATGTGTCGAAATGTGCGCTTCAAGGACCGGCGGAGAGCTGTAGTCACCCAAAAGATAAGAGGTCTAAAGCCCAACAAACAATATATTATAGATGTCTATGCCAAAAATCTAGGGAGAAAGGGCCTCTCCTTGTCATACAACAGCAAACTCATCACGACAAGAAATACATGTTAAATAGGTTAGATTAGATAGTAAATTTTTATCAGAATTGAATCTAATAGAGTAAACAGAAGCTATTTAGTTAGTGAAGGCCATGACTGTTTTACAGTCTGTGCTGCACAGTTTCCCTGACCAAAGGATCTACACGAAAAGCCTGATTAAGGCACTGTGTTCTGTGATAGTTTAAATATGTAATGTTTACAGTGGGATAGTTACAAAGCTTATAGTTCTTGCTCTAGTAATTTGACACAAGTGTAATAGAAACTACAGATGCTAGAAACTTTTCTTTTTCTTCTGTCTCAGTCATGTAACCTTTTGATGTATATTGTTGATCTAAATAGATAATTGTTATTATTTACAGCATTTTCCACAGGCGTGCGATCTCTACCAATGTAGCATTTCGGCCAGAACTGATTGCACTCATACACGTACCAGTCACAACCAATCGGATGAAGCTTTTAAAAATTCTGCATGACAAGCTTATTCAAATAGCATTAAATACATCAAATAGTCTCCCTACCACTTTTTTTTTTTTCAAAAATAGTTGTGTAGAATAATTTTCATATTACTAATTCAGATAAGACGCTGTAGTGGTTAAAGATTTGCACTTTTGTAGTTCAGTTGGTAAAATAAAAAAACTTCCACATTTTCTTCCCATTAAAGCATATACGCCTTCAAAATCTCACTCCCTGCAGGGATGTCGACCTAACCATTTTGATGTACTTATATATTCTGTTTGCTTGGTCTTAATTTCTTACCAGACCTCCTGAAATACTGCACATACTTAGTACTGGTCCACAAAGTACTGGAGCGGCCAGATGTCCAGTCAGCATCACCACTGACCACTGTCTTCTAAATTCATTGTAATCATTTCTTTTCTTTATTTGGCAGCACTGTCAAAGTGTACATTTGGTCTGTAAATCTGAAATCTGAGATTGAAAGGCTGGCATGAAAACCATATATAGTTAGTCTCTATGGTAAAACCACTTTGCATATTGATATAGTTGTACAAATGTGGTACCTTCCCCACATTCTGAGATTGTTGATGTTGTATAGGTGTTTGTAATTACTTTGTAAAATAATTTATTCTAGGATAAAATGAGATATATATATTATATATATTTTATGCTGTGTATGTAAGAGTGAATGACTTAGGATGAATGAAAGATTAGACATAGAGGAGTACTTGCAGCTGTCGCCACCTAGTGTATATCTATTCAGAAAGCATTTTGAAGGTGTAACTCAATGTTCTGCACTTTTGCCTGTGTATTTTCTCATACGTCCAGGGTGCAAAGTTATCTGTGTACTTCATGGCCATCAGTCTGCTTGGGTCATGTTTTTTTACCAAGGCATTTTCAATGTCAACAAATGATATTTACAAGCACAAATGAATGGAAGCGAACCTGTACAGCTTTACGACATGTAACTATTAATGGCTATAATGTATGCATGCTCGCTGTACTGTTTAAAAAAAAGCACAAGAACAACGCACATACTTAACAACTAATATACATGTTAACTTTATATGAATGCTGCTTATCATTGTTGTAATTAGTAATAATTATGAGGAAATGAAAGTTTTCGTTGCCAAATTCTCTTGAAATCATGTTCTCTCTGGCTTTTGATTGGAAATTGGGATAGGAAAAGTTGAGCATTGGCAAGCCTTGACCGAGTTATGTCATTTCAAATGATTCCATGTAATTATTATTACAATAATAATGATGTTGATTGAATAATAATGTTTTAGATTTTAATGGACTCCGAGTCAAATGTTGTACAGCGCTTCCCTTTGCCGGCATTTGTAACATTATTACTACAGTAATGACTAATGACATAAATAGTAGACAACCATTGGTCGCCAATAGTAACTGATAGTCTCCAATAGTCATCAATGTTCTTCCAATAGTCCCCAAATATTCATACATTGTTAGTCTGCCTAATATTGATGTTGTTACAGCTAATACAGCCTTATAGAACTGCGGGGCAGTTTCCAGTGCAATATTACAATAGACATTGTTACTGTTCTTAAGGATTCGTTGAATATTTAGAGAGATGGTTTTCCATCAATCCGCTATGAAGCATACTGTTGTTGTCTGTTCACATAATATATTTGTGGCAATGAGTCATGGGTGCAATTGTATCAAATTAATATATGCATACTAGGGTGAGAACTGCGTTAAAGATGTTGTGATTTATTGTATAATTTTATTAGATATGACATATTTGGGTATTGTTGTATAGGGCCAATTCACTGCCTTCTGTAGTTACTGTTACATTGTCCCATGTCTTGATTGTACAGTCATATAAAGTTGATTTTATAATAAAAATGTTTAAAAAAGTATTTAAGTCTTTCTTGACATTGTTTAAACATCTGTATCACAGAATTTCGAATATAAATATTCATGGTGCAGATTTTTTCATTGCAAAATCTGCTCAAAGGGTTTTAAGCACCGATATCAATGCAATAAAAAAAAAAATAAGAAAAGAATTTGACTCTGGGCGTGTTTAAAAATAGATCTGTATGTCTCAGAAATTGATTTGGAGAACCCTTCAAGGTTTGAAATATAAACAAACCGCAAATTTTTGACATAAAAACCATTTGTTCAAATTTTGTTGATGAAAGACAAGCCATTAATTTTGTACAGAATATCATTGAGTTAATTCAATCTTTAGATGTTTATTATGGCCAATCCCAGGATCAGGTGTATGTTTCTAACCTTAAAAAAAAAAAGATTTTCAAGTGACATAATTTGGCGTAAAGCTATATTGTCTACCAATCTGAAAGTTGCTTAGAGGTAGTAAGTCTGCCGATTTTATGCAAAATTCAACTGGTAGTTATAGATCATAATACGATAGATTTAAAGAAGAGTAAACACTTCCAATTGACAGAATTGCATGTTTTCCATAATTAAGCGAGTCTAATTGATTGTAAAGCTTTAAATTACTTAAGGAGAGCCCTGCATTGCTTGAAATGTAAACAAAACAGGTCTTTTCCATGGCATGAAAAACTATTTGTTTACATTTATCAAGGAAATATAGGCCTACTTCATACATTGCAATTAGAATAGCAATTAGGTCAATTTTCAACTGGAATGTGTTAAATAAGACTGAAATCTATCCATAGACAGTCTATTAAAAATGTGGACCTACAAACTTTAAAAGAAAGATTATTGTCACATTTATAACTTATTTTACTATTAAATTTCAAGAGACTAGCCAGCCGCACTTATTATTAACAGTGCAATTTGTTTTGCAAAAATTTGATTGGAAACATTGTACCTTTTTCTGCAATAATAATGAAAATGTCTGCCATGATGGGAAAAATATGCTACTTTATAGAGGTGAGCAGCATTCGGAGGTGAAGTGCTTACTTTAAAGTGATTGTTTCCAGCGGAAACATATTGTCTATCCACGCCTGCCCCGCAATAAGTCCATCAAGGTATTTGAGGACAATGAGAATGCCTGTGACTCCTTAACTGTGGCCTGGCTAGCCACCAAACAAAAGCAACAGTATTGCCTCTACCTGCGAGAAATTGACGATAGTGTGACGTCACTAGTTCGAATCCTGCGCAGATGGAACAAATGCCTGGATCCGAATGCACGCAAACGAACTGAGAAAGTTATGTGTCGAAATGTGCGCTTCAAGGACTAGCGGAGAGCTGTATAGTCACCCAAAAGATAAGAGGTCAAAAAGCCCAACAAACAATATATTATAGATGTCTATGCCAAAAATCTAGGGCGAAAGGGCCTCTCCTTGTCATACAACAGCAAAATCATCACGACAAGAAATACATGTTAAATAGGTTAGATTAAATAGTAAATTTTTATCAGAATTGAATCTAATAGAATAAACAGAAGCTATTTAGTTAGTGAAGGCCATGACTGTTTTACTGTCTGTGCTAACCATTTTGATGTACTTATATATTCTGTTTGCTTGGTCTTAATTTCTTACCAGACCTCCTGAAATACTGCACATATTTAGTACTGGTCCACAAAGTACTGGAGCAGCCACTTGTCCAGCCAGCATCACCACTGACCACTATCTTCTAAATTCATTGTAATCATTTCTTTTCTTTATTTGGCAGCACTGTCAAAGAGTACATTTGGTCTGTAAATCTGAAATCTGAGATTGAAAGGCTGGCATGAAAACCATATATAGTTAGTCTCTATGGTAAAACCACTTTGCATATTGATATAGTTGTACAAATGTGGTACCTTCCCCACATTCTGAGATTGTTGATGTTGTATAGGTGTTTGTAATTACTTTGTAAAATAATTTATTCTAGGATAAAATGAGATATATATATTTTATGCTGTGTATGTAAGAGTGAATGACTTAGGATGAATGAATGATTAGACATAGAGGAGTACTTGCAGCTGTCGCCACCTAGTGTATATCTATTCAGAAAGCATTTTGAAGGTGTAACTCAATGTTCTGCCTGTGTACTGTCTCATACGTCCAGGGTGCAAAGTTATCTGTGTACTTCATGGCCATCAGTCCGCTAGGGTCATGTCTTTTTACCAAGGCATTTTCAATGTCAACAAATGATATTTACAAGCACAAATGAATGGAAGCGAACCTGTACAGCTTTACATTACAACATGTAACTATTAATTGGCTATAATGTATGCATGTTCGCTGTACTGTTTAAAAAAAAAGCACAAGAACAACGCACATACTTAACAACTAATATACATGTTAACTTTATATGAATGCTGCTTTTCATTGATGTAATAATTAGTAATAATTATGAGGAAATGAAAGTTTTCGTTGCCAAATTCTCTCAAAATCATGCTTTCTCTGGCTTTTGATTGGACATTGGGATAGGAAAAGTTGAGCATTGGCCAGCCTTTGACAGAGTTATGTCATTTCAAATGATTCCATGTAATTATTATTAAAATAATAATGATGTTGATTGAATAATAATGTTTTAGATTTTAATGGACTCAAACATTGTACAGCGCTTCCCTATGCCGGCATTTGTAACATTATTACTAATGACTAATAACATAAATAGTAGACAACCATTGGTCGCCAATAGTAACTGATAGTCTCCAATAGTCATCAATGTTCTTCCAAATATTCATACATTGTTAGTCTGCCTACTATTGATGTTGTTACAGCTAATACAGCCTTATAGAACTGCAGGGCAGTTTCCAGTGCAATATTACAATAGACATCGTTATCGTTCTTAACGATTCGTTGAATATTTTTTCCATCAATCCGCTTTGAAGCATACTGTTGTTGTCTGTTCACATAATATATTTGTGGCAATGAGTCATGGAGTGCAATTGTATCAAATTAATATATGCATACTAGGGTGAGAACTGCGTTAAAGATGTTGTGATTTATTGTATAATTTTACTAGATATGACATATTTGGGTATTGTTGTATAGGGCCAATTCACTGCCTTCTGTAGTTACTGTTACATTGTCCCATGTCTTGATTGTACAGTCATATAAAGTTGATTTTATAATAAAAATGTTTAAAAAGTATTTTAGTCTTTCTGGACATTGTTTAAAAATATGTATCACAGAATTTTGATTATAAATATTCACGGTATAGAAATTTTCATTGCAAAATCCGCTCAAAGGATTTTTAGTACTGATATAAAATCAATCAAATAAAATTAGAAAAGAATTTGACTCTGGGCGTGTTTTGTCTCAGAAATAACAGAAGGCTTGAAATAACAAACCACAACTTTTTGACATTAAAACCAATTGTTCATATTTTGTTGATGAAAGACAAGCCATTTATTTTATACAGAATATCATTTGAGTTAATTCTATGTTTACATGTTGATTATGGCCAATCCCAGGACCAGGTGTATGTTTCTAACATTCTTTTTTTTAAATAGAAAGTGACATAATTTGGCGTAAAGCTATATTGTCTGCCAATGTGAAAGTTGCTTCAAAGAAAGATTATTGTTATATTTACCTTATTTTACTGTTAAATTTCAAGAGACTAGACAGCCGCACTTATTATTGACAGTACAATTTGTACTGCAAAAATTTGATCTAAACATTGTACCTTTTTTTGCAATAATAATGAAAATGTCTGCCATAATGAGAAAAATATGCAAAAAAAGAATCATTAGTCGAGGAAATGCTTCCAATTCTAGAAATCTTTAAAATAATTGTAATTTCTAAAATTAGACTAAATATGGCATACATTTGTTAGATAGCCGTGTTAATTTTTGCGCAATTATCACCCAAATTTCTCTGTCTACAAGTGGACCGCTGTTTCATTGCCACTGATTTTCCAGCGGCAGAACATGTGCTTTCATGTGTTGCCACCTAGTGGCAAATGTGAAATTCCGCGAGCTCCAGCCAGCGGTCCACACAAACCCATTGTGGGGAACTCACAAAATTTTGTCTGGAAGAAACTAGGGCTGTTTCTGAGTATGCTGATGGCCTTGTCTTCTTCCTTTGAGTAGGCCTATGTGATTGACAAGTCTAACTCTGGTTAATCTCAATGTGGCATAGAAACTTTGTGAATGTGCCATGAAATTGGAACTATTTGCTTGGAGCTACAATGCAGAAGCATACAAAACTAACTTTTGTGCTTTTGGCAGCACCATGCAGTTCTCATTTTCACCAGACTGTAAATTTCTTAAGATATTGGTCACTTCTGTGACAATGCCAATGAATTTGAGATATATCACAGAATTTCTCAGATTATCCTACAAAATTTCTATGATTTATCTGTATGCCAAATTTCTGCAAGTAGGCCTATAATTGTACAATAGATACCAGAGGAGCTTCAAAAGTATATTTATTGGGTCTAGCGTCTGTCATCCTCCTATATGAGTTTGGCCGACATTTAAAATTACATCATTGACAGGCCTGATCAAGCTTGAATCTTTCTCACCTCCCTGGGGAGCATTGTGCTGGGAATTTCACATGCGGATTAGTCAAGCATAGATGGTGATATGCACAAAAATGTAAATTATTTTATTGTTTTCCGGGGGTACCTTCTTTGGGATTCGGAGTATATATTTTGATTAATTGTAATGACAAATTGACTAGTATTAACATAACGTGTACAGAATCATGCATTAATATAATGACATTTGCTTCAACTGTGTTTTTAAATTGTTGAAATATCTTGAGTTCAACAGAATGTAGTCATCCCTGGAAATGCCGTGTCAGCCATGTGGCATCTGCACTCCTCGTGTTACGCAAAAGTTTAAATTTGCATAGAATCTAATACCTGTAACGGCTTTTTTGTATCGATGTCTTAACCTATAAAAAAAAACTTATATGTAAGTATTCTTAACAGTACATCGATTCATCACGCGGCCTAATGGTTACGAGTGCTTGTTTGCACAACCACTGGCTCTGAGGGCGTGGGTTCGAATCCCACCCCGGAACTCAATTTAGTCCGAGCCCATGGGACATTAAATGGAGGCAGGTTGTATCCAGTGTTCTATGCTGGGGCAACTGAAAGACCCTGGGCATCCCTGAATTAATAGGGTATGTACCAGACTCACAGTCTTCTCATCTCATCATCATACGGCAATCGCCTGCCTCGATATAGCCCACTAAGGTGCTGCTGAGGCGTAAAACACAAACAAACAAACAACATCGATTCATCAAGGTAAGGGAAATCTACAGGCAATATTTTTTCCGTGTGAAACGTTATCAATTATTGTGTACAATTTCAAGAGGGAGCTCAATGCAAAACTTGGCCTAAAATCCTAAATAAACGTAAGATTTTCAAAATTTAAAAACCTGCATATATCAAGTAAACTCCTCCGAATTCAATGCACTTATTCATTTTGCTCTATTTGCAATATTAACTTCGCAAAAACCTTTTCGGCGCATTACGCTGCAATGATGCAAAGTTCCAGTGACCACAACAAACCAGTGGCAGATTCATGATTTTTTTTTTGTGGGGGGGGGGATCTTTCAGGCCTTATATCACACACTCTTAAATACTACTGAATAACACATACACTGTGCATGTAGCAATTAACAAACTAATAGCCAAACAGGTAGTTTTACATAACGAAGGTTTGTATTTTTTACACATCCTTGGCTATGTAATATTTTCATGAAACAAGGGGAGGGGCTCTGGAATTTTTCTAAGGGTATTTATTTCATAGAGATGCCTACTTTAAGATATTAAAACCTTTTATTGCATGCCACATACCCTGAGGTTCATGCTAAGATCGATACAGTACCCTTTTTTAAGGGTACTTTTCTTGTTAAGAAGTGATGTCAAAATAGTATATAACGACACAACGGAGAATATTTAAAGGTAAAGACAAAGGTAAAGGTACTTTTATTTAACATGGGTAGCCAAGCTAAGTCAGTGATTTGTTAGATTCATCTTTGGCTGAAGCGTTGTCCCTTGAGGTGGTATGTCAGGTCCTCTGTTAATTGTCCTATATGTGAACGACCAACCAGAATAAGTGCACTCAATGATTAAAATGTTTGCTGATGACACCAAAATATTTGCCAACACCGCTACAAAGGAAGCAGCAACCTCTCTCCAAGAAGATATACTAGAAGACCAGACGAACGGGAAAAAACCTGGCAGCTGACCTTCAACGAAAAGAAAAGTGTCGTCATGAATATTGGAAGAAGTAACCCAGTAAGAACATATACAGTATATATATATATGATCAGAGAAGAATCAACAGTCATCCTTGGCAGAACAACATCATAGAAAGACCTGGGAGTCTGGGTTGACAATCAATTGAAGTTCAGTGGACACACAGAGATACAAGTCAACGAACCAAACAAAATACATAATACCAGGACTAATCAGATCTTTCACCTACCTTGACTCGGATTCTCTGACAGAACTTTACAAGTCTCTTGTCAGACCATTACAGTAGTATGGTCACTGCATCGCCTATCCTCACTGTGAAAAGGACAAGAAGCTTCTAGACAGAGTGCAGAGAGGAGCTGCAAAGATGATCACTGAACTTAAAAATTTAGAATACAGCAAAAGACTCCAATCACTAAAATGACCATCACTACAATATAGAAAAGCAAGGCGATATGATTGAGGCCTAAAAATGTACACATGATCTAAGACAAGTCTACTGGAACTGGCCATGTAAACAACCACAATCAGCATATGCAAATGAGAAAGATATGGCAGAATGAACTTGTTATTTAATTGTTTTCTTTCACACTGCGGGAATCTTTAACTGTCACAGACTAATAACAATAACATTGGATAACAAAATGGATGTGTATACTTTTAAGTTATCAGTGCTTCTGCAAGTTACTATACAGTGGACAATGGGAGAATCAAAACATAGTGGCATTGCAAGTTTAGATAATTAATCACACAAGGTGTTTTTGGACATAAACAAAACGGAATGTTTATGAGAAGTTACATAACCAATCAGTTGAAATTTTTTGGAGAATACAAACAATTCAATTCAAGGAGTCCCTCTGACACTTTGTGTCATCGGCAAAATAAGGGCTCATGGGAGTCTGGATCTAAGACATCATCACCCAACCAACAGAAATATCAGCGAAACATCAGCGACAAGACGGCACAATTAAGATCACCAAGGACTTGCAAGGAGCGACAGACCGCATTTCTTTGGAATCAGAATAGTTTATCTGTGGAACTCTCTCCCAAGTAAAGTAGTAAATGTCAGCAACATCAATACTTTAAAAAACAGACTTAACACAGAAGGAACTGATGATGAAAATGACGAAAAAATCGTACAGGGCTAAGGTCTTCCACACGATGGATAAAGTTAAGTAAGTGAAGTAAGCATGGAATTTGGCTGTTTCATGGACAATGATGGCTTATAGAAAACTTTTTCATTATTAAGACACATGTATTCCTAAAACACCTGTGTGTTTGTTTTCATTTACAGCCAAACACTTTGATATAGAATTAGAGCAGACTGTGGCACTGTGAAAATGGCACTTCCTGTGTCATCATGATGATGATTTGTCATGATCAAACCCAATACTTTCAATGTTAATTTGATTGAAGGAGACTTATCCCACTTGTTGGTGACAGCCAAACGAAAGGATTATGCATCTGATTTTCACTCTAAAATCCGTTATGAGAATGACTAATCAAACAGCCTCTATGTTTCCCATGTCGAAAGTAAAGAAGATGACACTTCATCAGCTATCATGAGTCACAAAGTGCCATTTTCACAGTGCCACAAAAACAAATACAAAAGAATTAACATTGTATTACCTGAGATAAGAAATAGTCACTAATAACAATCTTATTACATGTAAAAACGGGAACTTAACCATTTGCCACTCATAAAATCCTGAATTTGGACGCAAAATTACTTTTAAAAAAAAACAATACAAATTCCTGCCATATGAATTGAGCAGATTTGGCTCACCCAGTAACCAATTGATGCAAATGTTGACACAATCTGGGTAAGTTCTATTACTAGGCCTCAGGTTGCTGTAGCCCCATAGCAATATCCATACCTTCAGGCTCTACCTTGATATGGCAGTTATATTATAGACGGGACAGAGCCACCGAGCGAAGCGAGGTGTCTTGTCCCTTAAGCCTAACATGTGAGTGGAGTGATCCAGATGGTTCAATCAAAAATTTGATTCAGACATCCCATAATATTATCCTGGCATTTGCTTCTCTTCACGCGTGACTACAACATGACTACCTTCTTCTTCTTCTGTTTGACATTCCGCCTGTTTATGAGGCGAACCAAAAATTTTACCAAAAAAATTTTTTTTCCAAATCAGAAAAAAAAAAAAATTTGACGAAAAAAAAACTTTGGGAAAAAAAGAAATTTCGAAAAAAATAAAAAAATTTTCGAAAAGAAAAATTGCAATAAAGAAAATTTTCGGGGAAGACAAAAAAAATCGCAATAAGAAATTTCTCAAAGAAAACAAAAAAATTCCCCCCCCCCTAAAAAAAAAAATGTTTGAAAGAAAAAAAATTCCCCAAAAAATAGAATATTGTTAACCAAACGAGTATTTACATGTTCCGTCTTCTATGGCATTATCATATTATTATATTTTCAAACTGAGTAATAACAAAATGCAATTTCCTTGGAAGTTGTGTTACCATGACCATGCAGTGTTGCAGTGCTGCTGTTGCAGTGCAGTGCGTTTGCTGCCCTCCAGGATCGTTGCAGCTAGTAGGATAGCCAGGGGCAAGTTCGCAACCCTTTGAGGAATGCTGGGTCAGGATAATGAGTGGCTGATGAAGCCTCACATCACCAGGCCTTGCATCACTTCTAGTAAGACTTGGTTCCGGTGAGACTTGGTTCCAGTAAGACCCGGCCAGACAGCGTTGTTTGACTAGGCTGATGGTAGCCTGATGGTGTTGAGAGAGGCCAATGAACACTGAGGGCAGAAGCAAGCCCTTGAAATCTGATACCAACAAGATTTTAAAAAATGGCATTTAAAGAAAGGAATTCTATAAAAGAAGAAAATGTTTCAAGTGAGACAGGAATAATATAAGATGCCCAAATGAAATTACAGTCCTTGTCATACTTACGTGGAATCTCAAGTTTTTTTCCTATGCTGTTGAACTGTGACGTCAAAGATGACTCTATTCTAGCATTGAAATATATGTAAATTAACTACAAGCTGTGATGTCATTTCAAACTGGGTCAGATTCCCCAGCTTCTAGCCAATGTTGATCCTCCTGAACTGAGCGTCACAGTTTCAACACAGTGTCAGAGCAAGAGTTTTATCAGGGATAGCCCCTACAACTACGTCATCACAGCTTGATAGCGAATGGGCTGACAGTAAACTACGCATCACAGTTCAAACATTGATAAATTGAAGGAAGCATTACATTTGTGATCCCAATGATTTATCACAGCAATCACCAGTCTAAAGAGTCTATAGATTTCCCCGTGGCCTAATGGTTAAAGGCGCTTGTTTGTGCTACCACTGGCTGTGAGGTCGTGGGTTCGACTCCCACTCCTGGAACTCAATTTGGTCCGAGCCCATGGGACATTAAATGGAGGCGGGTTGTATCCAGTGTTCTGTGCTGGGGCAACTGAAAGACCCTGGACATCCCTGAATTAATAGGGTATGTACCAGACTCACAGTCTTCTCATCACTCATCATCATACGGCGGTCACCAACATTGGAGAATGCTAAGGCATGGGAACCTTGGGCAATGTTCCCCTTGTCTCTGCCCATGGGCGCCGTACTATCATTGTGGAAGGCTCACCACGAATTTCGTGCCTGCATTGCAGTGCATGACTGAAAGTATATACAATACAATACAATAATCCTACCAAATGGCAGCTTTGTGAGCATTCACAGTAGACAACTGTTACAATCCCCACAGAGTTGTTTGATTAATCTAAAAACTTGCTAACTTACAACTTTAAATGTTGATGGAAGTTGGTATAAACAGAAGGCTTTGACAATTTGTTTGTAAACACAAGGCTTATGTTATGTATATTTGTTCTGGCAGCCCATTGGCTGAGAGGCTGTGATGTCAAACTTGCATGGGGTTTTCCCAGACCCAATTTTCACTCTGACACTGAGTTGAAACTGTGATGCTCAGTTTGGTGGATTTGCATTGGTTAGAAGCTGGGGAATCTGACCCAGTTTGAAATGACATCACAGCTTGTAGTTAATTTACATATATTGCAATGCTAGAATAGAGTCATCTCTGACATCACAGTTCTACAGCATAGAAAAGAACTTGAGATTCCACGTAAGTATGACAAGGACTATAAATGATACATTGTACGTAACCATTAACCAATATTACAAATATATCGTAGTTGAATAGTATGCCATAGGTATGTTGCAATCTGCTTCACATTGTAAAATATTAATTTTGAGTCAGTTTAAATATTTGAGTGAGATGGTTGCACAATTCCTTTGAGCTTACATACACTGTATATTCTGAAATTTTGAGTTAGCTCAAATGATTGAGTGAGATGGTTGCACAATTTGTTTGAGCCATGATAGCTTGCTGTTTTGAGTTATGATAATCTTTATGTTGTTATAACTTGCAAACAACAAGCTATCTTGGCTCAAAGGAATTGTGCAACCATCTCACTCAATCAATTTAGCTAACTCAAAATTCAAAATTTACAGTGTACTGTATTTTGTTGTTTAAGTTATTACATTGGAGATGTTAATTATCATAATTCAAAACAGGAAGCTATGTTCGCTCAAACGGATTGTGCATCCATCTCACTCAATCATTTAAGTTGACTCTAAATTTCAAATTTTGCATTGCATCAACCCAGAAAAAGTTCTCCCAGCAATACACTGGTCAAATCAGTGCACAATGCTCCACAAATGATTTGCTCAGGCTATGGCTGTACTGAACAGTTTTGATGATTCAACAGTTTGACGATTTCAATGGGGAATGTATTAAGATAATTCCGTATGGCATAGTTTTCAAATTGGCAATTCTCTTTGACAGTGAAATCTGTCATTTTATTTTTCATTAAACTGATTATTGATATAGAATACTGTAGATATAGATTTCCATATTTTGATAATTTTATTTCGATTTCTTGATTGACACATGTATCTGTATTTGATATTTCTGTTTTTCAATAAAGTTGATATATTATATTTTTAGCTGTTTGTCTTTTGTATGCACACATTTGAAGCTTTCAGTGTAAGTCAACTGGTTACAGCTCTTTTGCTGAGCAATGGCCATCAATTAGAGGAATATGGTCATCTAAAAATGAATTTCTATGGATCCAAGAAAAGTTACAAGGGCCCTGAATTACCAAAGAAAGGTCGTGTGTGGTTGGAAGTCTCCCATGATGGCTAGACTGATCAGCTGAGCCTCTGCATGTGGAGAAGCTGATTTTACAGCAGAAGGCCTGTCATTTTGCTTTCACCTTGTGACTTTCCTCTGTCCTAATGAGCCTTCCAAGTGCATAAATATGCAACATAAAGCCCCAGTCATCTTGATTTGATTTGATTTATCTATTCAAAAGAACAACATGCGAACAATACAAAAACAATGGGAGTTTAAGTAAACTCCCACTAACTAGCAGAATTAAACACTTTCAAATTAGTTATAAAATTCTTGATTGACACTGAATTAATAGTACTTTCATCTAAATTATTCCATTTATTTACAATTCGATTGCTCCAAAAATATTTTCTTATATCAGTACGGCTATAAAACACATACAGCTGTTTATTATGACCTCTACTTCTATGTACAAATTTATAAACTTCTTCCTTATCATTTATATTGAGATTTGTATGACAATTAATAACTTTGTAAAACAATATTAAATCAGAATTTTTTCTTCGAATTTCCAATGAATCTAAGTTCAAAAAATGTCATACGAAACATTTTCATAGTTCAATATACGTCGGGTGAAATACCTTTGCACACGTTCTACTTTGTCTTTATTACATTGTAATATTGGTGACCAAGCCTGACTAGAATATTCTAAAAGTGGTCTGACATAACATATATACATTTTGAGATAAAACTAGTAATTGTGATTCTTGAAAAGTGAAAAAAGTTTATGAAGAACAAAATACGCTTTCCTAGTAATGTTTATACAATGGAGCGTAAATTTCAAATTTGACTGGATAGTAACTCCAATATCATTAATATTATTGACAGTTTCAATAATTTCATTATTCAATAAAAAATTAAAGTTAACTTTGTTAATACCAATAGTCAATATCTGTCCATGTTCGCACTGGTAGTAGCCAGTAGATGCCCTTCACAGATGATAGATGGTCAATTCCATAATGTCCCATTTACAGATTTGACAATTTGGCAGCCCTACTAAATTTCATGAATTCCATGTGATTCTGTCACAGAATTTACATCGTTTTTAGTATTTATTTCAACTGTCAAAGCCACATCTAGCATATATCAGGGAATTAAGATGTTTAGATATGGAGAGAGAATGTTTGGCCAGGGTCTAGGATGTTCTACACCATTGAGATACGTTTACGCTCGTCACCATTGCCCTGTATTCAGCGTGACGGAATCACAATAGAAACGGAAGTGATTTTTTGCACTAAATTTTGTCATGCTCATTACAAACAAATTCCCCAAGAAAGAAACTTGAAACGTTTTTTTTTTTCAGAGCATATACTTCCAGACTAATGAAATTCATAGAAATATTGGTTATCAAAGCAAGGATATAACCTGGGTGGCAGCATAAGCAGTGATAAGTACCCTGACGGAATCACTTGATGGAATCACTTTGCTTCCACCAGACATTGCATTTAAATACATTGGCAGTAGGGCATGAAAAACCGAAAAATTGTCAAAAATTCTTGAAAAATTGTAAATTTGAAAAGTAATAACATCTGATGCATTCAACATTTCTAGTGCAGATACAGTATTTCATTTATAAGTAGACCTCCAAAAACGAAAATTTTTCTCAATTTTTAGCATTTTTCAGCAATTACACCCCAAAAAAACACAAGTTCCATCAATATCTTAAAGATAACAATCTAACCAGCATTTAAATTTAAAAATAAATAAAAGTAACAAATGACAAAATTTATCAAGATTAAAAGCAATTTCATTTTATTTAAATATATTGAAAATTGTGTTTGCTAGGTCACTTTCTGTGAAGAAAGGTGATATTCCTCAAATTTTCCATTTTCACATGGAATTCATGTATTACACCTCAGCTATTTCATTGTTAAACAGGGATGAGGCCAGGTATAATATGGGTATCAGACAAGCCATCAACCGAAGCTCCAAGTGTAAATGGAGCTGGGCTACAAGGCAAAATGGCATGGTGTCGGACGTACTCACACGATGTACGCCTGACACCATGACATTTTGCTGTTGCTCAACTCCTACAAGAGTTGTTCAACTTACTTTGACAAAAAGTTCAAACTAGCACAGATATTGACCAAAGTTACTTTTTCCCTGGCTGATGATAAAAAACTGTTAACTATAGATCTTTTCAATGACATATGTTTGAAATCTTTTGGAACAGTTTGTGTAATTTTATTAAACTTTTCCTGAGATAGGCCCTCCTATGTAGTATGCTTGAGGCAGTGAAACCCCGCCTCACACCTTCCAAATAACATACAATTCATCAATTATGCTATACTTCCGAGATATTGATATGAAATGCAAGATGAGTATCATATGGATCACCCAAACCAATTTTGGCTCAAAGTAGCAAAAATTCTCAATTTGGTAGCTTTTTAATTTTTTGTCAAAATAAGTTGAACACCACTTGTAATGTGCCGCTATTAATATATGTACTCTTACATACATCAATAATCAACAGTCACTCTTCAATCTTCATGGGTCATATGGCTCATGCTTATGATCGATTGCATAAGGAAACCAATTTCTGCTCTTATGCTGGCTCATCCTATATACATAAAGTGAAAGTCAAGTTAATAAATATAACAATTGGCTCATCCAATGACGTCAGAGAGTGATCTGTGCCATGGAATTAGAGAATGTAGGCAGCTTGGAGTGGGTGTGTTATGTGGACTTAAGCATGGCACTTGGGACATGCGGTTGGCGGAATTCTTGCTGAAAAGTTTTATTTACATCTTTAATCATTCGTGTTCACGAAATGACTGCTGTTCTAAGTGCAATAATGAATGGCATCTGGGTCATAAAGAGTGGCTATTTTTAGGCAGGATTAGGACATGGATGGTTCTATAAAGAGCCTGTGAAGAGGGTCCCTTAAACGATTAGTTCTTACAGAGGTTTATTTAGCATGATGATGAGATAATGATTTTTTCTCAAGAAGGGAGTGGGTGGGCCATAATTTACTCTTCCATGTCTACTTGAACTTGTTTCCCACTGTATTCGGAACAACACCCACAAGAAGATATCTGTCAAGCTTGCCATATTTCCAGACCCTTCAATGCTTAACATTTTACAAAATCTCAAAATGAGCTGGTAAATGTGATATGCAAACCAAGTGGACTGTTCCACTGTGAAAATGGCACTTTGTGAATCATACAAAATACTTTCAATGTTAATTGGATTTAAGGAGACTAATTAATAAAAAGATGCGACAAGAGCGGGAAGGAGAAGGCAAGAATATATAGTAGAAGGAGGTTTTGTGACACCCAGAGGTGAGGGCAACAGAAAACCACTAAGAATAGACCGCGGAAGATAGGAAACATAGAGGAGAGAAGGTGAGAAGGAAGGAAAAGCTGTGAGAGAGGGAATGACATGAGTGAAGGTTAGGAAGATCATGAAGAGTACATGTGGCCTATAAACATAGGCAAAGCAACAGCAAACCCACACTGTAAAATCGGAGGCACTGATTCAGCTGAATTGATTGAGTGAAATGGTTGCACAAGTTGATTGAGCTAACATAGATTAATGTTTTAAGCTGAGATAACTCAAAATACCGAGCTGAGATAGCTCAAAATACTAAGCTATGTTGAGTAAGGTATTCAAGCTGAGAAAACTCAAAACAATGAGCTGTGTTGACTTACAGCTCAAAATATTGAGTTTTGTTGACTTATTGATCCAAGCTGACACAACTCAAAATTTTGAGCTGTGCTGACTTATTTTTAGTTGTTTTTGATTTATATTTGTGTGACCTGTCTTATAAAGTTATTTATGAATATGGGCTGTAATCCCAAAACATTGTTTGATCTCTCAAGGGGATCCACCTGATCCAGGATGCTTCATTCCAGCACACCATGGACAGGCCCAAGATGCATTCAACACAGACTGGTACAGCCGAAAAGTCTACATGCCCCATTTGCAAATTGGGCTGCTTTTTGCATGCCAGACACTAAAATAGGTCTTTGTCATAACATCTACTTCCCTCACCATGCTTTGCCAATATCCTCACGAAATATCCAAAAAGTGCGACCAAGCCACATTTTCTACTGAACTTTTCCAAAAGTTCTAATGTGCTACGTTAGAAACTTTGTCATAATATATTTGACAGCCATCTCTTCTACATCAAAAAGTGACCACATAGTGTCTCATGGTTAGGAACTATTTGGGACACTATTTGTTAATACTTTGGGCTGTCATGCGCTGCCATCTCTTCTACAGCAGAAGAGGGCACTCCAATGTACATAGAAGTGCATGCATGCCAGGGCCTCTGAAGTCGAAGCCCCCTCTGCTGGATGTTTTGGAACCAAAAATAGGACCCAGAGAATAATTGGCAGCTGCCAAAGCACCATATGGTCTGCCAAAGTATCTGATGGAATGTCATCTGATGAAATAGGGTCTGATGAAATATCCAAATAGCATCTTGGGGGATATTTGACCTTTTCAAATATCCTCATAGTGCTATTTGGAATATCCAAAGTCTTTTGAGGTGCACTTTTTGATATTAGACACAATGGCAGTAGAGACATTGTCACAAGCACAGACCATTGCATCACAAGGATATTTAAAAATTAATTTCTTGTGAATAAATCCAAAAGGCCTGTGGCTCATCTGAGTTGGTGTACAGTGCTAGAAGCCTATATTTGAACACACTCTGACTTGGAAATGTTGGTTGACGTGTGAAAGCATGCATCTAATTACTCCCACAAATTAATTTAAGAGAGATAAAAATAAAAAAGTGACCAGCTAAAGTGGTGTGTTACTCATTTTTTCTCTCGGATAGTGTAATATAAATGTTCTTTTTTCTTGTAAGTAAATAATTATTTAAAAGTAAATGCAGTCTTATGAGAAGTGCATGTTATAGATGGCGCTATATGTGGCATGACTGAGATGTCAAGCTATCTGCAACAACTGAAGCTTTCATGTTTTCAAAGCTTAATGTTATGATTCGTTTGGAAAACTTACAGCATTAAGCTATCATACCTTGAAAACTTATAGGATTGAGCTATCATAGCTTGAAAATTATTAACATTCTGAGACAGCTCAAATTATTGCTTCAACACAGTTTTCAAATTTTACAGTGCATGCACCTGCCGATAGTTCAATATGCCTTAGTGGGTACTAAGCCCGCATTGTATGTGTTGCACATACGAGGGGCGTTCAGAAAGTTTGAGGCTTTTTTTTATATGGACACTTATTTTCGATCTGGAACTATGATTTTTTCACAGGATAAAATTCAGCATATTTGGAATGGATTTCCAAAATTTTGGACAATTTGGACATTTTTAAGTCATTCTGTGGTTGCCATGGAAACTGAAAGTTCAGCTAGTTGGGGCAGGTAGCACTGAAATCAAGAAAGCCAATGAATTTTGGCTGTGAATGACCTCTCTCTATCACTTGTATTAGTTAGATTGACAATCTTTGACACAAGAAATATGATATTAGCTTCTAAATACACTTTCAATCACACTGAATGTTGGTATTCTTACACTGAAGCTGTGTTGGAAAGCACTCAAGCATGCCAGATTTTGCAAAGGAAATTCAGGCCGCAAGGGTGTGTTTCCCTGACTACTTAATGACTTGTGAAAGCATGGATTCACTGGCATGAACAAGAAACCCAAATGGACAGCATTATCCATCCCAGCTATTCCTGGGACAATTTGCTTTACATAAATCCTGGTTTTCCCTTACTTTAGTCTCTGAGGGCTAGAGTTTCAGGCACTGGAGGATAAAAGGCTGTGGATGGCCATAATGCTTTCACAGTACTTTGTTTGGAGGACTTCGAGGAACATTTACTTCAATGGGTCAGGTGTATGAATTAATGCTTTTGGTGAGCTTGGGAGTACTTTTACAGGCTAATATTATATCTCTTGTGTCAAATACTGTCAAAATCACTAATACAAGTGATAGAGGGAGGTCTCTCACAGCCAAAATTCATTGGCTTTCTTGATTTCAGTGTTACCTGCCCCAACTAGCTGAACTTTCAGTTTCCATGGCAACCACAGAATGACTTAAAAATATCCAAATTGTCCAAAATTTTGGAAATCCATTCCAAATATGCTGAATTTTATCCTGTGAAAAAATTATGGATCTAGATTGAAAATAAGTGTCCATATAAAAAAAAGCCTCGAACTTTCTGAACGCCCCTCGTAGGCCTAAGGCAATTTTGACCAAATTTCATTACATCTGTGATGTGATATACATTTATTGGTAATAAGGCCTAAATTAAAGCTTCAGGCCTAATCTCCTTGTAGAATCCCTAAGGAAATGACATACAATTTAGTATTAAAGCCTAAATTATAACTACATATATGTAATCTCCTTGTTGAAAACCCATTTTCATGCAACTGGCCAACAAATATTTTTGTTCCATGACCCCTAGATGTAACAAGCTCCCTGATAGGCCAACAACCCACCTGCATAATATGATGTTCACCTGTATGCGGTGGTGTGTGACAGCCAGGTAAATAACACATGTGTTATTCACTGATCACTGATCACAAAATCACTGACATAAAATTAGCAAGAACTTTAAAAAGTACTATTAGATAGACAATTTATCTATCTATCTGTCTGTCTATCTATCTATCTATCTATCTATCTATCTATCTATCTATCTATCTATCTATCTATCTATCTATCTATCTATCTATCTATCTATCTATCTATCTATCTATATCAAGCCTCCCTCCCTCCCTCCCTCCCTTCAGCTTTCTCCCTTCCTTCCCCCACTTCATTCCCCTATTCACTCTTCCCTTCATTCCCTTCCTTCTTTCCTCCCTTCACTCCTTCCTTCATTCCTCCTTTCACTCCTCCCTTCAATCATTCCTTCATTCCTCCCTTCACTCCTTCTTCATTCCTCCATTCACTCCTTCCTTCATTCCTCCCTTCACTCCTTCCTTCATTCCTCCCTTCACTCCTTCCTTCATTCCTCCTTTCACTCCTTCCTTCATTCCTCCCTTCACTCATTCCTTCATTCCTCCCTTCACTCATTCCTTCATTCCTCCCTTCACTCCTTCCTTCATTCCTCCCCTTCATTCTATTGAAGGTTGTAGCTGTTGCCCCTCCCCCCGTTTGAAAATTGCTTGAACCTTTATTTGAACCACGATAGTAATAACTGTGCATTGATGCCGAATACAACAGCAAAGTCTGGAATGACCTGACCCAGCCTTAAATATAACAGCCTCTCTGATTGTGACATGACCGCCAATATGTTGATTATTTATTCTTGGGCAATCTGAACCATAAGCTGACGTACTTCTACGTAAAGTTCTCTGTAATATCTACCCAACTACATACTGCAAGGGAAGCCATCATTGAACCGCAAGGTGCCAGTTTAAACTCTTTGCTGCTGCCATAATGCGAATCTGGCAATTTGAAGGAGAGAATCACAAGACCAGAAAGACCAATGCTGACTTATGCAATATGCTTTTATTAAAATAAAATAGTTATCATATACATATCCATCAATTATAAATGTATATGTCTCATGTAAAATTGGTACACAGTGAAAGTATACTGATTCCTGACACATTGTCATAATGTCCATTATTCAGACAAACTGATGGCCCTAACACTCTCAAACTGAAATTATGTGACCTTATCATTTCATCCCACTCTTTGTGCCAAATTGACTTCAGTGTTTTTGGCAAAGATGTTGAAAATAGCAATGCGTGCTTTTCGATTTATACCAAATGCGAAAAACACATAGACTCCTTGCAATGAGTTGGCAATCAAGAATGGATACCACAGTTCCTTTATTCCGAAGAATTGGGGTAATATTCCCAGGATCCAGGTCACCCCAACCAGACTGGAGATCTTCCAGAATATGAGGATCTTTTCCTTCTGAGACGCTGTACTGGCATTTGACATGGAGCAGTAGATGGAGATGATGCTTACTATGAAACAAAAGAAATTGAAACTGACCAGCGCAAAGACGGGAATGACGAAAAGAACCAGAAAGTAGAAGGCTGGTTGTATGAAGCATAAACCCTGGTCAGATCCGTAGTTGAAGTCAACATCAACGAACAAGTCCACGGTGACACAGCACCCCACGTACACAGCACTGACCAGCCAACTGATGTAGATTTTCTTGCTGTTCTGCACTTCTGTATACCATGATGTACAAAAATTATTGAAGATGAGCAGAATGTCGAGGGCAATGTAAGTCATCACAATGAAACACGTCATCCAGGAGTAATGGAGAAGAGCGCCAATGATGCGACAAGGAATTTCTCCAATGTCTGAGATTCCACTTGCCTGAAACACAGACCAATTTCCTTGAGAAATGAGTATAATTGCTCCGTGAGCAGCATGAATTACAAATTATACAACTCATACCAGACAGTGTTTATGAGACACTGTACATGTATATCTCACTCAGATTAAGCTACTCCACTCTGACATGTTGCATCAGACGTGAAATGAAACATTGTTTATTTACCCAAGTGTGATTAACGGTTTTATATTTCAATCAAATTTGGATCTAGAAAATAATTTTTGTGTTAATTGTCACACTGTCACAAATTAAAAAATGTTAATTTGGAATAATGGATATCTGTAGCTAATATGTAACAAGACAAACAGAATTATCACCTTACTTTTTTACATTTCTTCAGAAGACAGTATGACTTACAATTTTGCACAAAATTACTTAATATCACGTCAGATGCAACCTTTTTAAAATTGTCCTTCATTTTGCCAAAAAAAAATTACAATAGCATATCCTTGATAGAGTATCAATTTAATCATATTTGGCAAGGATTTTAGAAATTGGTACTTGTTGCCATAGAAACCAGTCTAAATGCATTTCCCAAGATTGTTTTTTTTTGGAGCTTAGGTAATTGTTGTCTGGCAAGTTATAAAATACTCTTGCCCAAATTTTCATGCTTTTATCCACCTCGTAACTTTTTTGCGCGAAGCCGCTCTACTGTGTCCAAATAATTTTTGTATACATACCAGAAAAACGGTTTGCCCAAAAAAAATGGCTGCACAGAGATTGAGGATGGCCAGGGTTGACTTGGTCCTAAGAGATTCAACACGGCTGTGGAGAACGAAGGTCCATATGAGTGATACCATTGATAAAACACTACATGTCACAGAGATGATGGCTTCAATTTCACTGTGTACAGCAGTTGGCTTCTCAACGACTGTCTGCGCAAAGGAATATGCATTTATACAACAGTCTTCATCCATAATTTTTGCAAGGTCTTGAACCACAATACCTGCAAGTATGTCTTGTAACATGTAGATCCTATTTCCAGCTCTTGCAGTGATGTCATTTTCACCTCCATAAATTTCAATTTTGACTTTAGAGATGCCATTCACACCGATATCCAAAATGTTGAAATTATAAATTTCAATAGTGTCTACCCAAATCTTGTCCCGCAATGGTGCCACACGCCAAGACATCTCCTTAAAATTTTCAATGGACATCTTCGAGTGTGCTAACAATGTAACAATGATACACATATTACAACAAAGGGAAGTTTTGTAACTAGGGACATTGCTACATTTTGTTTCGATGTTCAAATCCAGATCGAAATGCCTGGCCAGTATGTCAAAGTATTCATTGAAAGAAGCTAAAGCTACATCAGAAATATTTTCACCAAAGGCATATGAATTATTGATAAAGATTAAGATACTGTAATGTGTTGTTGAATTAACTTTCTTCAGTAGGGCTATATCCTTGGTGGTGTCAGAATATTGGGAACTGATAATGGAGTTGCTCGCTGTGTCTATAGGTATTATCTCACTTGGGGAGTTTTTCTTAGAGAAGTAGTCAAACATAGAAACGTAACTTGGGGTTCGGTACAATATCTGCGTTCCATTTGGGTTGAAATTGGATAATGTTTTTGATAAACACTTCCACGTCTTTAACTTTTTTGTCTGGTCACATACAGCGCAAAATATATTTGGATGATAATCGCTTTCTCGGGTAGTTGACGCAGTATTATGAGATGGTAAAAAAAGGTGTCTGCATAGAATTCCAAAGATCATCGCATTTGGGGACTTCCCTCTGCACACTCCTGGCTGATATGGATTCCAGCTGTCTTTGCAATGGTACCTGCTGAGATCAGTTGGCCGACACCTGACATCAGTCATGTCAATACAACTGTTTGGTGAAGCTATTATTTCTTTACTGTACTGATAATACTTGAAGCGTGCCTTACAGACGACATGAAGAGTTTCTTCAAATGCAGTATGGTTAGTTTTTCTGATGCTCTCCAAATAGTTACGGCTATGTTTTGGACATACAAATTCTCTAGAAAATGGGAAAGTGCCATTAGTTGAGATGTTATTACATTGCAGGCAAAATGAGTTTCTGAATATCCCATAACCTGGGGAATATATTGGAATTTGGTCTGCTGCATTGTTTTCACATTTTTCTTTAATGCTGGCAGATACATTAAAATGCTCTGGACACTTAGAGACAACCAAAAATCTCTGTTGTTCAACTCCTTTGATGGCGGAGCATGTCATTGACTTTCTCAAATTCATTTCATCGGGATTGTTGGCGTAATAGTCAAAGAATGACTGAAGATGAGGCATAACAGATGTGTTGTCATTCTTCGCTTCCGGAAATTTGGCACCGTCATCTTGATGCCGTTGCTGGCAGTAGTAGAAATAATCTAAACAGCAGTCCCCCATTCGGACACAGTCGTCGTCACATTTGCAGCACAATATGCACGGCCCACTTCCTTTAGGCTTGGAGTTACCACAGGAATTCTTGCATGATAATACACCATTATTGCATGGATCCATAACTATCTCGACAAATTTTGAAACTCTTTTTAGTGTATTACGATTCTTTGAAAGACCTGAAATTAAGAAATATATATTCATTTAAAATGTCTAAAGTTGCCATCTATATGTTAGATTAATAATTTCCCTCTATAACATGACCCCATGCAGTGATGGAAATGGAGAATTTTCGTCGGAGGGGCTATTGGCTGGTCTGGCAGCGTCGCGCCATTCCAAATTTTTAAAAGGGGGGTAAAATAATTTAGGCTGATAGTACTTGGTTGACTGAAAAAAATGAACAGAAATTGTATTTTCACCACTGATCATGGGGGAGTTTTGGAAGGAAAGAGCTCCCCCAGTTTTTTGGTCAAGGGAGCTCCCCCAAGCTCCCCCCCCCCCATTTCCATCACTGACCCCATGCATGCGATTTTCCCAGTTTCAAGTTTAAAAAATCAATTTCTGAAACTTGTCGTTTCAGCTTCCTTCCTCCTTATGGCCATCATTCATTTAACACACATTACATTATTTTTAGTAGTTTCCTGTAAATTACGCTAAGAGTTGAGATCAGAAGTAAACATACACTTGGCATTTGCCCATAGGAATCCATGTTGCACTGTATACATTTTTAAAATGGAAACTCATAACAAATTCAAAATGTTCTTATAAAAATAAAAATCTAGTTGCATATAATTATTATCGTTTTCACAGCTGTGGGTTTTTTGAAAACTTTGTTTTGCAGTTAAACCGTGACACCATCGGGTGCCTGTGATTGTGATTGGTCTAATCTTCAACCTGTGACACTCAGTTTAAAGTTTAACACCAAAGTTCACACAGCGAACTGCCCTGAAGTAAAAAAATAATTTTTTGGAGCTAGCCTTGTGCGCCACCTTCTGGATAAAAAAAAACCAATTTGGGCACAGGCAATCGCCTGGACTGACTGCAAAGTCTGTTTAAAATTACACAAGGCGACTGGCTCTGCAGAAAACCCGCTCATCCTAGCTGGCAGTGATGTCATAAGGCAGAGCCAATCAGCATTGGTTTTATAAAATTTCTAGTTCCGCAATATCCAAGAGAGGGCTCTGTTTATATCTGAGGCACCATATGGGAGTCCTCATGGAAAATTCAAGTTTGAAAATTTGGGTAAAATAAATAAATGTGTTGGTGCAAACTAATTCTATTTGTTGATACATTATATTTCCAGGGATCTACCACAAAATCCTACTCATATTCACACTTGGTCAGTGGAAGATATTGTGGTAAATCCCCAAAGGTACCTCTCCTGCCAGCTTGGGAGAACGAAATTGCAGTTGTTCAATAAGCAACAAATCTGCAAGGAATTCGCTTAATTACAGGCAAATTACCTATAATTTCATATAGAGTTAAGGTGTGGAATTTGGAGTTACCTTATCTGTGAAGAGATTTGAGCAAACTTACAGCTGTGACACAGTATTAGATGCTTGAAATTGGGTCCTGGAATTTGAGCTGGTATTTGCCTCAGTTTTGAAGTCATGCGCCTTGATGATATTTATACTGAATATCCATTGACTAATACAGGGGTATGCCTGTGATTTGGGTAGCAGAAGAACGTTCTGTGGGATTTCTATGCTGGCCTGCAACTGGGAATCCACATTTTACTTGTAATCATGCAAGTCTCTGAATGGCCACTTTGTCAAAAGACTGCATGATATCAGGCAGGTCAGGAAATGGACGCCTCAAGAGAACATTCCACCTTGTTCTGCTGTTCTCAAATGCACATAATCAAGTTACTCTATACTATAATAAAACCCCATGACACTGTGTAGTTCACAGCTATGAACATCATGAGTGTCAGGTCTGCTCTGAATTAACACGAGTCCGAAGGACGAGTGTTATTCAGAAGGCAGACCTGACATAGCTGTGAACTACACTGTTATGGGGTTTTATTTATATCCCGCAATGACTTTATCACTGGTCTTTATTAAATTTTAGTCTGATAACTTCAAATTCTCCCAAGTTGGGAGCAGCAATTTGTTGTGACGTCACCAGCTGCCCATTGTGACGTCATGACATAAACAATCGCTGCCCATTGTTTGCATAACAACGTCAGATAATTTATTTCATTGAGTTCACTAGGAAGAACTCAATGGTGTGAACTCAATGGGTTTTTCATGGTGTTCACTCGCAATTGCGGGATATACAGGCATAAACAATCTGTTTCATGTGTGGTGTTGCATTCCACTGCCACCTCTCAGATGCCTATTACTATTAGAAAACGTATGACAGCTTCCTTGGCAATGCCTGAACTCTTCCACATCGAACTAATCCGTTGTCATGCAGCAGACAACAGAGGTAACTGTAATATCCAGTCTAGAGGCAGTGGTAGCGGACCATGCAGTTGGACCTCCCCTCTCGTCCTCTGATTGCATGCACAATTTGAGGGACAAAAACTGAGAAGCACTGTTATTTAAAGCAGCAACATATTAAGAAATCTCAATTCTATAGGCTTAGCTGTAGCCTGACAACAATGGGATGAAACTTAGGTGTAAACAAGCACATATAATGGCACAGCATCGCCCATGCCCCGCATGTTTTATCCTATGTTTATCATATCCGTTAGCAAGTTTATCCAATTCGTTTATCCTGTCCATTTATCCTATCCATTTATCCTCTCCGTTTATCATATCTGTTTATCCTATCCGTGTATCCTACCCAATATCCTGTTTATCCCGTTTATCCTATCCGTTTATCCTATCCGTTTATCCTATCTATTTATCCTATCTGTTTATCCTATCCGTTTATCCTATCCGTTTATCCTGTACCCCATAAGCACTGGTTCATCCCATTTATCCTGTTTATCTTATCTATTTATCCTATTTGTTTATCCTATCTGTTTATCCTATCCGTTTATCCTATCAGTTTATCCTATCCATTTATCCTATCCATTTATCCTATCCATTACCCTGTCCGTTGACCCTATCCGTTTAACATATCCATTTATCCTATCCGTTATCCCGTTTATCCCATTTATCCCGTTTATCCTATCCATTTATCCTATCCGTTTATCCTATCTGTTTATCCTATCCATTCATCCTATCCGTTTATCCTATCCCTTTATCCCATCCGTTTATCCTATCCATTTATCCTATCGGTTTATCCTACCCGTTATCCTGTTTATCCCGTTTATCCTATCCATTAATCCTATCCGTTATTCTATCCGGTTATCCTATTCGTTTATCCTATCCGTTTATCCAGTACCCCATAAGCATTGGTTCATCCCATTTATCCTGTTTATCCTATCCGTTTATCCTATCTGTTTATCCTATCCGTTTATCCTATCTGTTATCCTATCCGTTTATCCTATCCGTTTATTTATCCCATCCGTTTATCCTATCTGTTTATCCTATTCATTATCCTATCCATTTATTCTAGCCATTTATCCTAGCCATTATCCCGTTTATCCTTTCCGTTTATCCTATCCGTTTATCCTATCCGTTTATCCTATCCATTCATCCTATCTGTTTATCCCATTTGTTTATCCCGGCCGTTTATCCCAGCCGTTTATCCCATCCGTTTATCCTATCCTGTTTATCCTATCTGTTTATCCTATCTGTTTATCCTATCATTTATCCTATCCGTCTGTCAACCCATCTATCCATTAAGCCATCCGTCAATCCATTCCTCCATCTATCTATCTATCCTGTCTGTTTATCCTATCCGTTTATACTATCCATCTATCCTATCTGTTTATCCCAGCCATTTATCCTATCCATCTATCCTATCTGTCTGTCAATCTGTCTATCCATCCGTCTATCTATCATTCAATCCATCCGTCAATCCATTCATTCATCTATCTATCTACGTTTCTATTTATCCTATCCGTTTATCCTATCCGTTTATCCCGTTCGTTTATCCCATCCGTTTATCCTATCCGTTTATCCCATCCGTATATCCTATCCGTTTATCCCGTTTATCCCACCTGTTTATCCCATCTGTTTATCCTGTCTGTTTATCCCATCGGTCTATATCCTATCCGTTTATACTATCCATCTATCCTATCCTACTGTATATCCCATCCATCTATCATATCCATCTATCCTATCTGTCTGCCAATCCGTTTATCCATGCATCTATCTATATGTCTATCTTTTGTTTACATGAGTGTATATTATAACCAGTATTTTATTTACATAAATATAAAACAGATTTATATAATATATAGTAAGTTGCCCGTAGATTGGAGGGAAGAGAATAGAATAATATGAAATAGATACAATATAAGCCCGTGCTACCTGTATAATTAGTTGGAAAGATGCATGAACTATACTGAGATGCAGGAATTACTGAGTTTTCCAGAAATAGAATGTGGTGCAAAGGGAAGAAGTGGCAAAGGACTTGCAGGTGCTGCCCTCTTGTGTAATGTATCTGAATGGAGCTGCTTGCAGTGGCCATTCTCTGTACTAAAACTCACCCTGTGGAAGGGAAAATGGCCACCACAATGCAGGCTTTCTGGACCTTTATAGCCTCTAAAACTGATAATAGTAAATTTTCTAATATTGAATTAAACTGAAAATACGAACCGTTGTGCACATCTACAATGGTATCAATGTGTTATGCATATGATAAGAACTTCCAGAGTGGGCTGGTTGAGGCCACAGCATTGGTTGTTTCACCCCTTCAGTAGATTTCAGCACTAAAGCATAATCGCCCTATGCATAGCATAGCATGGGCGATAATTAACAGAGAAAAGTTCTGCTCACATCAATATTTCGGTTTGGGCCAAAATCAGATAAACGACAACAAGTAACGTCCGTCACTTTCACTTTTCATTTAAGCATGTTGCACAATGCCAATATTGGATTTTTTGGTTGCATAGGCAGCCTTTCCATACAGGGAGATAGAAAAGACAACTTCATGGTGCAAAGGCTAACGATAGATGTGTAATTAAAGTTTTCGTGAGAAATGTCAATGATTTTTGGCGGCCATTTTGTGACATTTTCAACATGTGGTTATAAATGGATCTCGTTGTTCAAAAATTAGGCAAGACAGGACACATTGTCCAGTGCAAAATGTAATTTAATATGTGCTTTGCATTTTGCACTTATAAAATAATTAAATTTATTGATTTAACTTGGAGAAATTTTGATTTGAAAAATGGTGTTCGCCCGTTATTTTTTCTGTCAAAAACAACCAAAATTTTAACAAATTGCCACAACCAGCAAATTTGCTTATACAGTCCATATTGATCTTTAAAGGCAAGGTTAATGTATAAATTATAGGTAGGACTGTATAAATACACTGTGAGATGTCACATATTGATGTAATTCTGGTCGTAAGATGTTGATGTCATTTTCTGTCAAAATCATAACGTCCGAACAACAGAGCACAGGTGACCTAAATAAAAGCAGGTGCCTGGAATTGATCTAAATAGGTCATATTTTGACGACCCCCCACTAAAACAGAACATTTACAAATTGAGGGGGGCAGGAGGAAGGTGAGTTAGCATTCTGTCAATTTTTTTCCCTCAATAACAGGCGAACACAATTATAATTATTTTGCCAGTATTTCCATAGTTAGCACAGTTAATGCTCAAACTGTGATCCAGCATTAATAGTGATGTTGATTTCCATAATCTCCATCATCTGCACCAGTTTTCAATGCATCTAAATGGTTGTGTTGAAGTTTTATGCTCGCCTGTTACACTTGACAAAAAAGCTGAAAATAAGGCATGTCAATGTCACGTCCGTAACAGAATTTCCAGATAAAGCCAGTCCTGAATGTCTGTCTTTGTTCTTGTTTGCACTGTCCTAAACAGTTTGAAAAAATAAAAATGTTAAATAAACCCTAAATACTGTAATTCATCCCTAATTTAAATTATTTAGCTTTATGATCAGATGAGATATAGGTTCTAATACACAAATTTGAAAAATGTCAATACAGTCAACGTAACATCCGAACAAAAAAGTGTCAGTGCTCGCTTGTTTATCAGGTTATTTTACCCTATGAGATTGAAAACATTACTTTAGATTCAAGATTAACCTTTCTAATACTTTTAATGTCACTGTGATATCTGTGGGAAGGCTACCGAAAACTTCTTTATGGGATTTCCGAAGTAACGTCCGTCACATCTAATTAACACTAATTTATGCAATAATTCTTCAGTTTTATTAATTAACATTTGGCACTGAGAGAAAGACCCTGAGCTCTTACACATTCCAATTTATCTCTCATTGCAAAATATCCAACCAGCTTTGAAAAATTAGGCTTGAAAGTTTGACATGTCACGTCCGTCACTTTATGACATACCCTAATTAAAATCCAATTTCTAGGGTTCCAATTGCATTAATTATCTTTTAAACCATAAAATAACATACTTTAGACATTCTATTGCCCATAGAAATGAATAATTGTGACCTGTGGTGAGATTTTTTGGACCATGATGATGTCACACAAATGTTGCCCTTTATCTGATTTTGGCCCGTTTGTATGTTATCTCAAGTTCTTTTTTATGCTGTTGAACTGTGATGTCAGAGATGACACTATTCTAGCATTGCCATATATTTAAATTAACTTCAAGTTGTGATGTCATTTTAAACTGGGTCAGATTCCCCAGCATAGAAAAGCACTAAGTAACCAAACAAAAGCCAAACAAACTAAACATACATAATTCATTTGTCAATGCATTTAGTAAGTTTCAAGAATATGTGCTTGTAATATACGAAGTAACGCAACTAAATCTGTGACATCACAGTCTTGGGATAAACATAAAGCAAAGTACAAAGTGGAAAAACACACAGCTATGAAAACGATAATAAATTCCTCACATTAAACTTTGCTCAGCGTGGTAAAATTATTAACAGAGTGAGGAAAACTCCAACCCCCTGAATATCTAAAGATGGCCCCTAACAAAAAATCTACTGGTCAGATATAACATGATCTCTCATTGGTTTCATATGCCATGGCATATAATTTCACAATTTGTCATTGGTTCCCATACTTATGTGCCAAACACCGGTGATACTGATTCTGAACTCACCTTTCATGATCTGTGCGATGTCTGTAGTTTGAGCGGACAATTGTTTTCCACAATGATACATCAAGAGAACAAAACTCAGTATAGCATGGAAACCAAGGAGCTTCATCTTCCTTCCCTGACACTTCAGTTTTGAAGGGCAAATTTGTTGGTCAGTACTTATAAATGAATGTAATTATGCACTTGAGTCATGATTTGGCATTTTTCAAAGTATAAGATAACACAATTCTTGAATTGAATTTCAATTATTGTCAAAAACATTGATTAATTTTGATAAAAAACTCATCAGGAGACTTGGAACAATAGCCTGATTGACTCATGCTTATTGAATCGTGTTACTTCATTAATTTCAAGTGTGTAATCTCAGAAAACTGACACCAAGTAAAGTATGCATCACAATAGTTCGATAATATGACGTAATTATTTGTTTTCAAGTTGCATAATTGCTTAAACATATCTTATACAGTAATATACACGTGTATGTAGGTAGGATCTTTAATTTTAAAATCAAACAGACATCACTTATGCAGCATCAATTTCAGCAAACAATCAAATGTGCCTTTTGGAAGTCAAATTAAAATGAAAGTAATAATTTCACATTTATTATCGAAAATGTGATTTTTTTTTCTTGTTTCTGGAATGTAGGTCAAATATGGCTGTGTTCATTGTGTTCATAAAAATGCAACTGATTCCAACTATTTTTACACACCTCGCTGCCAAGTTTATAATCTCCGAAACAACAACACACTGACGAGATCTCACTGCAGGACTGTAGTACAATCTATGTCACAACATGGTGCTAAACTCTGGAATTCACTACCGGAAAAGCTCAAAACCTGTGATAATTTAAAGGACTTTAAATCAAATTTACAAAATTGGACTCCTTCAACTTGCAAATGCAGCATATGTTCTTAATCGATTTACATATTTTATATTTTTACCTTGAACAAATGAATTTTTAACTTATACAATTTACATCTACATTTCTACTGTTTTTACATATGTGTTAACCTATTGTTCTTAGAAAGCCGATGAAATTAGCCTGTGGCTAGTGTTTCAATTTATGTAAAACTGGCTATAAATAAAAGTATTGTATTGTATTGTATTGTAACTACATCATGGGTCTTCATGTGATATACATGTAATAACTTAGAAATATGGATTTTTATCATCAGGGCAAGAAACATCCCTTTACGAGATGATGTCGGAGACTCATCTGTGCAATTGAATTTGAGAATGTTAGCAGCTTGGAGCAGTTCTGTCACATCCTCACTTCTCAGTGTAAGCTTGTGAAAGTCTGCTCCAGTGCAATACACATTATACCATTCGACAACTTTGTCAGCCAATCACATTACAGTATTTCAGGGGAATAATTCCCGTATTCTTTGTTGTCGAGTTATCCACTCATGTTTGACTGTTTGAGTGTTTGTCTCATGGTATAAGCCGGTTATTCACCATGGGATCAGGCATATGTGTTTATCACACCTCGACCTAAAGGCCTCGGGTGATAAATCACATATTCCCTCTCCCGTGGTGAATAGCCTTTACTAATTAACAGGTTCAGATCTCTCAAAGCAACTGAATGTCTCAAAGAATGGGTTGGGTGTTTCATTATTGTCTGTTTGTTGTTTCAATGAGTTTCTTCGCAGAAAACCAAAACCAGTTATTAGATCACACGCAGACTGACACAGTCTCTATGTGTCGAACAGCTTCAGCTGGAGGAGACTGATGGATTTCAATGATCCAATTCCATGAGTAAATCCACATATTTGCTCTGTATATCAGGCTATGTTTTGACACTTGTATTACTGACAGCTTAAAATCAAACAATGTCATACTGACAGCTTTGAGTAAATCACTGTGTACTTTTAAAGTTGAATCCCACAGAATACAGCTGCTCCACCTATTGTACTCCACAGTTCAACAAAAATACCCCAGCTGGTGGCTCCCCCGCTTTGTCAAATTGTTCATATGCATTGGAAAAGCCACAGATTTTTGAAGCAGGTAGGTGGGCTCACTCGAAAGCTGCTGGCTCAGCCAGGAATAATGGCACTAAATTCAATCTACCTTTCATAAAAATTGGAGAAGGAATCTTTGAGATATCCAAGTTTATTTTAAGGGGGACTTATTTTTGTTGAACTTTTTTTCATAATTTTCACATATTTTACACAACGTAACTCTCAAAAAACATCGGTAACCCCCCTTCAAAGACATGTTTTTCAATAAAGTGTATTTTCAGCTATATTCCTTTAATTTTTCATAAATATTTCATGGATATTGTTCGAGTGATGCTGCTTTTCGTTATAAATCCCACACTCTTTGAGTATTTTACTGTATGTTTTAATGTAATGACTTAAGATTTTGAAAAGATCATAGTTCAAAAATTATGTTGGATAGCCCCACTATTTTTTTTACGGTGGAAAGCTTTCTTTATGAAGAACTTTTTTGCAAAGTTTCATGAGTATCTCATGGATTTTAGATTTCTTGCTAAGTGTGGGATTCAACTTTAACACTAACGTTTCTGAAACCTTACAGTGAAACACTTTGATATAGATTTAAAGTGGACTGTGGCACTGTGAAAATGGCACTTTGTGTGTCATCATGCTGATTATTTGTCATGATCAAACCCAATACTTTCAATGTTAATTTGATTGAAGGAGACTTATCCCACTTGTTGGTGACAGCCAAACGAAAGGATTATGCATCTGTTTTTTACTTTAAAAATTTTTATGAGAAGTCAAATGGCTTACTCTTGATCATGACTAATCAAACAGCCCCTATGTTTCCCATGTTGAAAGTAGAGAAGATGACACTTCATCGGCTATCATGAGTCACGAAGAGCCATTTTCACAGTGCCACAGTCCACTTTAAATCTATATCAAAGTGTTTCGCTGTAAACCAAACACGCATTTGTAAACAACCTTTAAGTATCTGTTTCAACTACACAGGATGCTTGCTCGTAACATCGCTTGTTCCATCTAAATTCTGGCAGAGTCTTCATGGCTTACGCCACTCAGAAGTAGGTCAAGCTATTGGGTAGCATGCACACACAGGGGATTTCACCATTTCACCTTATATGCAGACCTGCACGGATTAGATTCATACTGTCAAATAGATTATAGACTGTTTGCAGACTGGGATGATGGTCTGTCATGTGAACTTGGGCATGCAGCAAAGTTGTGAAATGGTCACAACTTCGGTGAAAATTACATCTGAATTGTATGGTAGAAATGATAGGCCTACTGTTAAAATATAATGGTAGGCGCCTTCGTAGCAACATTGTCATGTGCTACTTTGTGAAAAAATCTCAACACTATGTTTGTGTTGTTGGATCATTAATCCTACCATACACATTTCTATGTCACAAAAGAAAAGCCCTCTACAAATTGGCAATGTTGTGTGGAACTGCCCCTTGCGTTGGGCCGTCGGTCGGATATAAGTCATGAACTTGATGCAAAGGGGCTATTATTGGGTCAGATTAGGGTATGAATTGTTCCATAAAGATCCTGTGCAGAGGGTCCTTTAAGTGATTAGTTCTTACTGAGGTTAATTTAGCATAATGATGGGATAATAATCCCTCCTCAGGAACGGAGTGGGAAGGCCGCAATTTGCCAAGGTTCGATGTCTACATAAAACTAATTTCCTGCTGTCTATTGAACAGCACTCACTCCAAGAAATCTGTAAAGCTTGCAATATTTCCAGATCTTTTACTGTTTTTTACCTTCAGCACACAAAGTTGAAGAAGGTATTGTAATCACTTGGGTAAAATGTTGTCCGTCTGCTGGTTGGGCCATCGGGCGTGCGAGCGGATAGTTTCTGGGCCAGAACTCAGCCCCTATTGCACGTATACATGGTATATGGATCAAATTTAGTACTGGTACAGCCTACATAGTCTAGTTGTGCCTTTTGATGGTCTGATTGACGATTAATTCATACTTTTTGAAATATTGAAAAAAGACATATAAAAATATTGCATGTACATGGATGAAATTTGGTACACATACAGCCTATATGGTCCAGTTTGTAGTCTGATTGATGGGTATTATATACTTTTCGAAATATTGAGAAAAAATAAAAAATTTTTTTTTTTTTCATTTCTGGCCCAAAACTTAGAAGGATGAAATCTGATACATGCACATGTCGCCTATATGATATGTAGTTTTGCCTTTTGATGGTGTGATTCATGGATATCCTAAATTATTATTTTTTGTTTCCAGGCCAAAACGTGGCCACAACATATATTGCATGAACATGAATGAAGTTACATCCACATATTACCTGAAAAGATATGTTTTAGAACCTTTTCATAGTTTGATTGACAGGTATTTAAAAAAACTTTTACAGGGATGAAACTGCACCATAATGTGTGTAAATTAGTTTACTTAGGCCTTTTCGTGGTTTAACATACCCTGGCATTTAGACAGGCAGATGGCAGGGCAATGGGCATATAGAAAATGGCCAAGACTCGGCCACTATTGCATTATACAAATTTGCTAAAAATTAACACATATGACTTTTATGGTGTAATGGGGTGTCTTTTATAGGTGTTTTTTGCCAAAGGTTTGCTGCTACACAGCCTATGTTTAAAAATGCGTTGTGCTTGAAATCAATTTCTTCAATACAACATTTTAGACCACGGGCCAGAAAGTGAAACCCTCCCCCCTCGGAGGGAATTTTCGGGACCCCCCTAGTTTTCTTCCTGGATGCGTTAGGAGTTCATTTCAGGTTGTTTCCGCAATTTAAAAGCGTGTGAACTCCAGAAAAAATCACTTTTTCTGAATACCGCATGACGAATTTCGATATTTTTAGCGTGACGTACTTTCCTTCACCAAATTGGCAATAACTCCCTCAATAATCATCTTTATGACACAACAAAGGTGTCATTGGAACCACAAATAAGCAGGCTACATGATACAATGTTGTTTTACTCAAAAATAGGGACTGAAATTTGTTAGGAAGCCATTTTCCTACCCTACCCCTACATTTTATTTAATAAAATGATTTCCGCCAATATATAATCACCATTAATACTATGCAAAATAATCATAAATTCAGCCTGGGTGAATTTAATCAATCAGTTTTAAAACAATTATCAACACTAGAAACACACAGTCACAAATAAATCCATTAAAATCTATTTATCTGAGCACCGCACCTGGAATTTAGTTGTTTTTAGCATAACGGACTTTGTGTCACAAAATTAGCAATAACTCCCTTAATAATTTTTATTACACAATGTAGGTGTCTGTAGAACCATAAATAAAGAGGCTACATGCTAAAATGTTGTTTTAGTTGAGGAGAGGGGCTGAAGTTTAACAGAAGGCCATTTTCTTACCCCTACCCCTTACATGTTATTTAAAAAAAAAGATTTCTGAACACTAAATAATCATCAATTTCAGTTAAATTCTAAAAAAAAAAAAGCAAATGAAGGCTAGGTTAATTCTCTTCCACCAGTTTTATGGTAATTCAGTATAATTACTAGGCTATCTGGTGCATATAGTATATATATTTTGGAAAAGGGGTCTGGACACCCCAGCCCCACCTTTGTTAAATTTGGATTATTGCAGATTTCTGCTAAAATTTGAACACTTCCACACATTGAATAGGCTGTAAAGTGGTCATAGAAATGGCCAGGCATATTAAGTTTTATATGGTGATTTAGTATATTTGCCAGGCTATCTGATGCATATAGTTTAATTTTGGACAACGGGTCTGGACACCCTGGCCACACCTTTGTTAAATTTGGACTATCGCAGATTTCTGCTAAAATTTGAACACTTCCACACATTGAATTGGCTGTAAAGTGGTAATAAAAATGATAAAGCATATTAAGTTTTATATGGTAATTTAGTATATTTGCCAGGCTATCTGATGCATATAGTTTAATTTTGGAAAAAGGGTCTGGACACCCTAGCCACACCTTTGTGAAATATGGACTATCGCAGATTTTTGCTAAAATTTGAACACTTCCACACATTGAATTGGCTGTAAACTGGTCATAGAAATGGCCAGGCATATCAAGTTTTATATGATGATTTAGTATATTTGCCAGGCTATCTGATGCATATAGTTTAATTTTGGACAAAGGGTGTGGACACCCTAGCCACACCTTAGTGAAATATGGACTGTCGCAGATTTTTGCTAAAATTTGAACACTTCCACACATTGAATTGGCTGTAAACTGGTCATAGGAATGTCCAGGCATATTAAGTTTTATATGGTGATTTAGTATATTTGCCTGGCTATCTGATGCATATAGTTTCATTTTGGAAAAAAGGTCTGGACACCCTAGCCACACCTTTGTGAAATATGGACTATTGCAGATTTCTGCTAAAATTTGAACACTTCCACACATTGAATTGGCTGTAAACTGGTCATAGAAATGGCCAGACATATCAAGTTTTATATGATGATTTAGTATATTTGCCAGGCTATCTGATGCATATAGTTTAATTTTGGACAAAGTGTATGGACACTCTAGCCACACCTTTGTGAAATATGGACTGTCGCAGATTTTTGCTAAAATTTGGACACTTCCACACATTGAATTGGCTGTAAACTGGTCATAGGAATGTCCAGGCATATTAAGTTTAATATGGCTTTTTAGTATAAATACCAGGCTATCTGATGCATATATAGCCTGGTCAATATACTAAATTACCATATAAAACTTAATATGCTTTATCATTTTTATTACCACTTTACAGCCAATTCAATGAGTGGAAGTGTTCAAATTTAAGCAGAAATCTGCAATAGTCCAAATTTAACAAAGGTGTGGCTAGGGTGTCCACACCCTTTTTACAAAATTAAACTATATGCACCAGATAGCCTGGTAAATATACTAGATAACCATATAAAACTTAATAAGCTTTATCATTTTTATTACCCCTTCACGGCCAATTCAATGTGTGGAAGTGTTCAAATTTTAGCAAAAATCTGCGATAGTCCATATTTCACAAAGGTGAACATTGCTAGGGTGTCCAGACCCTTTTTCCAAAATTAAACTATATGCATTAGATAGCCTGGCAAATATGCTAAATTACCATATAAAACTTAATATGCTTTATCATTTTTATTACCACTTTACAGCCAATTCAATGAGTGGAAGTGTTCAAATTTTAGCAGAAATCTGCGATAGTCCAAATTTAACAAAGGTGGGGCCAGGGTGTCCAGACCCGTTGTCCAAAATTAAACTATATGCATCAGATACCCTGGCAAATATACTAAATCACCATATAAAACTTAATATGCCTGGCCATATCTATGACCACTTTACAGCCAATTCAATGTGTGGAAGTGTTAAAATTTTAGCAGAAATCTGCAGTAGTCTAAATTTAACAAAGGTGGGGCTGGCGTGTCCAGACCCCTTTTCCAAAATATATATACTATATGCACCAGATAGCCTAGTAGATATACTGAATTACCATAAAACTGATGGGAGAGAATTAACCTAGCCTTAATTTGTTTTTTGTTTTTTTAGAATTTAACTGAAATGGATGATTATAAGTGTTCAGAAATCTTTTTTTTAAAATAACATGTTAGGGGTAGGGGTAAGAAAATGGCCTTCTGTTAAACTTCAGTCCCTCTCCTCAACTAAAGCAACATTTTATCATGTGGCCTTCTTATTTGTGGTTCCAATGACACCTACATTGTGTAATAAAAATTATTATTGAGGGAGTTATGGCTAATTTTGTGACAGAAAGTCTGTTATGCTAAAAACAACTAAATTCCCGGTGCAGTGCTCAGATAAATAGATTTTTATGGATTTACTTGTGACTGTGTGTTTCTAGGGTTGATAGTTTTTTTTTAAACTGATTGATTAAATTCACCCAGGCTGAATTTATGATTATTTTGCATGGTATTTAGCCTCAAATGGTGATTATATATGGGCGGAAATCATTTTATTAAATAAAATGTAGGGGTAGGGGTAGGAAAATGGCTTCTCACACATTTCAGTCCCTATTTTTGAGTAAAACGACATTGTATCATGTAGCCTGCTTATTTGTGGTTCCAATGACACCTTTGTTGTGTCATAAAGATGATTATTGAGGGAGTTATTGCCAATTTGGTGAAGGAAAGTACATCACGCTAAAAATATCGAAATTCGTCACGCGGTATTCAGAAAAAGTGATTTTTTCTGGAGTTTACACGCTTTTAAATTGCGGAAACAACCTGAAATGAACTCCTAACGCATCCAGGAAGAAAACTAGGGGGGTCCCGAAAATTCCCTCCGGGGGGGGAGGGTTTCACTTTCTGGCCCGTGGTCTATTTAACGAAATCTCAAAAACAAGTAATGCTTGACCAAGTAATAGGAATATTCTGAGGAACAAGCAACTTGCAGTAAAGCAAAATTGTCGCAAAACCAGGAACTCATTTATTACAGCAGTTTCGATGAGAATGAGCAAGAGTTCCTCATTTATTACAGCAGTTTTAATGAGCATGAGTTTCTCATTTATAACAGTTTTAATGAGCATGAGTTTCTTTTCAACTTACTGAATATCACTTTACTTTAAGCTGATTGGCTCATGAAGCAAGCAGAACCAATCAGATTCAGCATCATTCAGGTAAAATGATATGTTGCAAGTTCTAAAGAAATTCATGCTTATTGTATTCATCTTAGTACATACAATATACACCTATACCGTGATATTTGGTTATATGCATATGTTGACAAAGTTTGGTCATAAAATAATGTCATGTGCACTAGGGCTCTATATCGTTGCCGACATTCGATACGATACGTATCATCGATACACTTGATCGATACACGATTCGTACCGTTGGTATGCAAATTCGGGCCGATCCGCATTTTAGAGAATCCACTTCCTGAAAAACCAAATTTTTGGCCTGGAAAGTGGATCTCACACCAGAGCGGACGTCAAGATGATGATGTTGTCGAGTTCATTTCATGATTTTATGGATATTTTCTTTCAAATCTCGGCGATAAAATGGATGTTTCAGCTTGAAATGGCATAATTGAACCGAACCAATAGTGCTATTTTGAAAACCAGTTCAGGAACCGGCCAGACTGTACCGGTACGGCCAGTATTTATCGAACCAGTGTAGTGCCCTAGTGTGCACTAAATCAGAGAATATATCATTTCACTCGCACCACAGACTTGCGTCATTCGCATGTGGACCTTTCTGCTGTCCATCTGTCTTGAGAAATCCATTTAAAATTGCCAAGCAATGACGAGTTTTTTTGTGGAAATTTAAATTCATTTTGAAAATGTTTATCTCAGACCAGAATGATGTGATACTGATAAAAGTTCTTTGACACAACATACTGATCACTGCAAGTGCCAAGTGTTGTTCTTTCAGACCAACAGCCTTTGCTTTTATTGCCTTCAGTGCATACCAAACCACGAACAGATGATTGAGGACTCCACATTATGACTCTCTTCCAAAGTGTTTTGTTAAGCCGGTGCAATTAAGATTGGTGAATGACACATTGTCTGGCATGTGACAAACAGCTAATACAACAAAAAAAAGCTTTTATTTCTTTGAAAAAGATTTTAATTTTTTTTTTGAAAAACAGAATTCAACAGTAACAACAACGTAAACTGCAAACATGCTGTCATATCAGTTTTGCAAACAGGCATAATATGAGTGTGGTAATAAAAACCAGAATGTTATAAGGAGGGTATTTGGTGTGTTTTGGGCTAGATGTCAATCATCAATGTCTCAGAAAGAAGTTATTGTAAATGTTGAAATATGTACATTTACACAACAATAACACGTGGAAAAACCCCTATGGTCTGACACACATAATTCTATGACATTAGAGTAATCTATGCCAATAGAATTTGAGAATGTAGGGGGCCGGAAGTGGGTGTGTTATGTGGACTATAAGAAGGGGACTTAGAATGCGGTTGAGCAGAATTCTAGAAAAACTGATTTATTAACATATTTAAGGCTATTGGTAATTATTTTTGTTTGTACACCAGATCTAAGTCATCAATTGGCCACAAAGGAGCTATTTTTAGGCTGGATTAGGGCATGGATGGGTCTATGAAGAGCTAGTGAAGAGGGTCCTTTAAACGATTAGTTCTTACTGAGGATTATTTTGGCATGATGATGGGCTAATTAATGATCTCCGATCTAGGAAGGAGTGGGTGGTGTATTTTGTTCCTCCATATCCACATGAACCAATTCAATACTGTCTATTGAACAACACCCACTCTAAGAAATATGTTAAGCTTGCAATATTTCCAGATCTTTTGCTGTGTTTTAAAAGTACTTCGTGCTTCCAATTAATTTCTTCAATGTGGAACACGTTCTCCATTGTAACTACAATCTCAAATGCAAGCACTTGGAGACCAGTGCAAATGCCCTGAAGGGAAAGCGATTTGCAAGAATCACTAAGCTTTTGTAGGCAAAGGAGAAAATTCAAAAGGTTGAGTGCAAAAACTAAAAAAGTCCAAATCTTTTAGCAAAACATGGTGCTAAACCATTTGATCAAGGACGGATAGATAGATAGATAGATAGATAGATATGGTAAGTGCAGCCCTCTAAGCCCAGTTCTGGGCGCTCACGAGGGTTGATTGATGAGATGAGAGAGAGAGCGGGAGTCCTCAACATGTTACACATTTACCCCATGTGAGGGATCTTTTACTTGCCCAGCACAGACACTGATACAAGGGGCCGCCAATTTACGTCTCATCCGAACGACATCCAGCTGGGACTTTGCTCATGAAGGTACATTGAAAATTTTGGGTTCCCCACCCGGGGTTCGAACCCATGGCCTTCAGCGGAGCAGGCGGGAACCTTAACCACTACACCACCCAGCTGCCGGATGGATCAATGGATGGATGATTGGGGCTTTACATCCTGTATTTATGCACTTGGTAGGCTAATTAGGACAGGAGGAGGACACGGCAGTGAGACGAAAGATGATTGAAACAGCTGTCCAACATAGACCCGGGTGACCCAGCAAGAGCTGGATTCGAACCCTAGACCCAGCGATTGGCAGTCCAGCACGCTACCACTAGACCAGCCCCCCCTCCATTTGATCAAGTGGATGGTTAGTTGAAGCATCCATATCCACTTTTTTTGTTTTAGGAGAAAGACAATATTAGGCCTATGCATTTCAAATTTTGAAAATTCTGAAAGGAAGAATAAACAGCTCAATTGTTATGCAGTGTGTTTTTACTGAGACCAAATTGCATCACAAATATACAGTAAGGACATCATTTTGAGAATTAAATTTTACTGTATGCCTACAAAGTTAATTGTAAGTCTAAGTAGTACTGCAAGTTGCAACACTTCGTTGTTACAGATCCAGCTCTGCTAACCACAAATGACATAGCACTAAACAGAATAATATTCATAATTGTAGTCTTACTTCATTTCATCCGGATCTCTGTGCCAAATTATCATCGATCAGTGCTCTGAGTTACAATGTTGAAAATAGCAAGGCGTGCTTTTCGATTGACGCCAAATGCAAAAAAGACATTAACTCCCTGCAGTGAGTTGGCAATCAAGAATGGATACCACAGTTCCTTTATTCCGAAGAATTGGGGTAGTATTCCCAGGATCCAGGTCACTCCAACCAGACAGGAGATCTTCCAGAATATGAGGATCATTTCCTTCTGAGACGCTGTACTGGCATTTGACATGGAGCAGTAGATGGAAATGATGCTTACTATGAAACAGAAGAAATTGAAACTGACCAGCGCAAAGACTGGAATAACGAAAAGAACCAGAAAGTAGAAGGCTGGTTGTATGAAGCATAAACCCTGGTCGGATCCGTAGTTGAAGTCAACATCAACGAACAAGTCCACGGTGACACAACACCCCACGTACACAGCACTGACCAGCCAACTGATGTAGATTTTCTTGCTGTTCTACACTTCTGTGTACCATGATGTACAAAAATTATTGAATATGAGAAGAATGTCGAGTGCAATATAAGTCATCACAATGAAAAACATCATCCAGGAGTAATGGAGAAGAGCGCCGATGATGCGAAAAGGAATTTCTCCAATGTCTGTGATTCCACTAACCTGAAAAGCATATCAATTTCCTTATTCCATATATATTTTATGAGATCCCATTCACCTAAAAAGCATACCAATTTCCTTAAACTGCATTTTTGGTATTAGATGCCCATTGCCCAGTGGCAGATATAATGACGAGATATGCAATAATTCATTCACGAATGACCTACCACAGCCTTGATGTAATGCAGTCAGCCACTCCAAGGGTCTCGGGATATACTGGATCTTGGGTGACTATACCAGGGAAATACTGCCTCCACCCATGGTATAACCTCATAATATATCATTTTACTCGCACCACAGACTTACGTCATTTGCGTGTGGACCTGTCTGCTGTCCATCTGTCTAGAGAAATCCATTTAAAATTGCCAAGCAATGACGAGTTTTTTTGTGGAAATTTAAATTCATTTTGAAAATGTTTATCTCAGACCAGAATGATGTGATACTGATAAAAGTTCTTTGACACAACATACTGATCACTGCAAGTGCCAAGTGTTGTTCTTTCAGACCAACAGCCTTTGCTTTTATTGCCTTCAGTGCATACCAAACCACGAACAGATGATTGAGGACTCCACATTATGACTCTCTTCTAAAGTGTTTTGCTTAGCCGGTGCAATTAAGATTGGTGAATGTCACATTGTCTGGCATGTGACAAACAGCTAATACAACAAAAAAATGCTTTTATTTCTTTGAAAAAGATTCTAATTTTTTTTTGAAAATCAGAATTCAACAGTAACAACAACGAAAACTACAAACATGCTGTCATATCAGTTTTGTAAACAGGCATAATATCCGTGTGGTAATAAAAACCAGAATGTTATAAGGAGGGTATTTGGTGTGGTTTAGGCTACATTTATGTCAATCATCAATGTCTCAGAAAGAAGATATTGTAAATTTTGAAATATGTATTATATACTCACATGCAATTTCAACTTGGAAGAAGTGTTCTCTTATAACAAATACCATAATACAAAATTACCAAATTAGACAACTTCAAATTGTGAGGCTGTAATGGCCTGAAAGATAATAATAAGGTTTCCATGAAGGGGTGACACAATGACACATTCAAATTTTTTTAAATTTGACAACTTTGCACTTTACACTCACGGCAGTCTCACACACAATTCTATCACATATAAAATTACAATAGAAAAGAAAACAAATTGTCTGGTGAATTAAGAACCCAGAACCTGACCTGGCAAAAGTAGAGGAAGTAAACCAAAACAAACCAGAGTCAGGTGTAATATAAGGGTGTGTGAGACTTAGGACTCACATGTGATGTTAACGCCTTTGAGGAGTAATCTATGACAACAAAATTTGAGAATGTAGGGAGCCGGGAGTGGGTGTGTGGACTTATATACAACAAGGCAAGTTCCCAGATAGGATGAAAATGGCTAATATAACTCCACTATATAAGAAGAAAGATAAGCTGAATAAAGATAACTATAGGTCAGTGAACCTGTTAATCTCTTTGTCCAAAATCTTTGAAAAGGTGCTTGCAAATCACCTATATGAGCATATGGAAACGTCTTTCCATGATTATCTGTCAGGTTTTAGAAAAGGCCACGGTTGTCATGATATACTGAACCGCCTAAGTGAAGACTGGCGACAAGCGCTTGATAGCGGGAACACAGTCGGAGTTGTTGCCATTGACTTGTCAAAGGCATTTGACTGCATGCCACATGGTCTGCTTATAGCAAAAGTACATGCCTATGGTGGCAGTATGAAAGCATGCAGACTTCTTAAATCATACCTTATAGACAGAAAACAAAGAGTCAAAATCGGGGAAACATCATCTGAATGGACAAGCAATATTAAGGGTGTCCCGCAAGGATCTATTCTCGGGCCTCTGCTCTTCAATATTTTTATAAATGATTTCCTGTTTCACGAAACTAGCTCAAGAGTTTATAATTATGCTGACGACAACACGCTTAGTTTTATTGATAAAGACATAAATAAGATAAAGACTAAACTTCAAGAAGATTGCAATACAGCCATGAAATGGTTTATTGATAATAGCATGAAAGCAAATGCAGATAAATTCCAATTAATGTTCCTTAACCGGAGGCAATCATTTGTAAATGAAACACTCGAACTTGAAGGATGTGCCATACAAGCGTCTCACACGATAACTATCCTAGGAGTAGAATTTGATGAGAAGTTGAAATTTGACAGTCATGTTGACGAAGTATGCAATCAGGCAAGCAAACAAACTAACGCTCTTAAAAGAGTAAAGCATTTCCTTGATAAGCAATGCCGAAAAATAGTCTACAATAGTTATATTCGTAGTAATTTCAACTATTGTCAGACAGTCTGGATGTTTTCATGTAAAATGACTATGGATAAATTAGAAAAAACAAATAAAAGGGCTCTAAGATTTGTTGTGAATCATAATGAAGCAGATTACGATGATATTTGTAGAGAGGAAAAAGTGTTGAACATCCAAAGAGAATGCATAAAGACAGTAGCAGTCTTGATGTATAAAGTAAAAATTAATAAAGTTCCGAAATATATTAAAGACTTATTCAATCGTAGAGAATCGGTATATAACATTAGAGACAATGACTTGTTTGAAATTCCTACTTTCAAAACTGTAGGTTATGGGAAGAAAAGCTTAAGATACTATGGTGCAAAACTCTGGTCAAACATTCCAAAAGATATAAAAGATAAACCCTCCATCAAATGCTTCAAAGATGCTCTGACAATCTGGTTGCAGGATTTTACTAATGTTTCTAATAATGTTGAGTTTTGATTTACGATTATGTAATGTTGATACTGCATGCGTGCTATGATGACCAATATGTGCTAACCTTGGTGCTGTGTCTCTCGGTTAACTTTAAGACACTTGTACATAGGCCTATGCCAAATATTTTATAATAGAATATTAGTTTATTTTGTAATAGAATATTAGTTTATTTCATAGTACTTAGCTCTTAGTTGATCTGAGTAGTCTTTTAGTATGACTCATGTTTACTCTGTGTAATTGTTATTTTAAATTGTGTCGTACAGAAGCTTCTGCTTATTCTCTTGTTTACCACTGTGTATCTTGTGAATGATTGAAAACGACAATAAATAAAATTTTACATACATACATACATACAGAATGGGACTGTGGTCAGCAGAATTATAGAAAAATTGTTTTATTAACATATTTAAGGCTATTGGTTTCTATTTCTGTTACCAGATCTAAGTCATCAATTGGCCACTAAGGAGCTAGTTTTAGGCAGGATTAGAGCATGGATGGGTTTGTGAAGAGCCTGTGAAGAGGGTCCTTTAAACTATTAGTTCTTACTGAGGATCATTTTGGCATGATTATGGGCTAATTAATGATCTCCGCTCCAGGAAGGAGTGGGTGGTGTATTTTGTTCCTCCATATCCACTTGAACTATTTTAACACTGTCTATTGAACAACACCCACTCTAAGAAATCTGTTAAGCATGCAATATTTCCAGATCTTTTGCTGTGTTTTAAAAGTAGGTACATTGTGCTTCCAATTAATTTCTTCGATTGTAACTATAATCTCAAATGCAAGCATTTGGAGACCAGTGCAAATGCTCTAAAGGGAAAGCGATTTGCAAGGATGATGAAACTTTAGTTGGCAAAGGAAAAAATTCAAAAGGTTGAGTGCAAAAGCTAAAAAAGTCCAAATATTTTCGCAAAACATGGTGCTAAACCATTTGATCAAGGATGGATGGATGGATGGATGATTGGGGCTTTATGTCCTTTATTTATGCACTTGGTAGGCTAATTAGGATAGGAGGAGGACATGGCAATGAGACGAAGGATGATTGAAACAGCCAGCCAACATAGACCAGGGTGACCCGGAAAGAGCTGGATTCGAACCCTGGACCCAGCATTTGGCAACCCATCACGCTACCACTATACCAACCCTCCCCTTCCATTTGATCAAGGAAACTCAAAAGGGTGGCAATCAAGGAAAAGCAAAAGGTATACAGTGCAAAAAAATGTCCTTGGTTTCCCTCTTTTCTTTTCGGAAAACATGGTGCTAAACCATTTGATCAAGGATGGATGGATGATTTAGGCTTTATGTCCTGTATTTATGCTGTAAGGTATTTGGGAACACCCTGCATTTGGGTACTTCAAGGAACTGGTTGGGTTATCCTATTTGTGACAAGCTGGAACACCTTTAAAGACACCGAAGTGCTTCTTGTTCTGAGAGTGTGTTTGTGCTGCGGAACCCCTTAAAATAAATACCAAACCTGAATTTGATGTTACTGCAGCATGTTATTACTGTAACAATTCGTAATGACTAAATGGGGAGAGAATGTCAATTTCAGCTTTTTAAGCCAGAGAAATTAAATTATTCATGTTGACCGTACGAGGAGTCCCAAAAGTTCTGACCAATTTTTTTGGCAGACCTTTCTATTTGAAATACACCGCATCTGATGAAATTACGCAAGTATGTTATTTCACGGTTATATAAAAACTGTTGGGCCCAGCAGTGCATCCTTTTCACATGATCATTGGATTAGTCTGAGAAATATTCCATGTGACTTTCATCAAGTTTCGTTCATGCATAGTTGAGTTATGCCATATATTCAAATATTTTGGTGTCTGACGAAATTATGCAAAAGCAGCATGGTAAGTGGAAAGACAGTATGAAATTTAAATTTTCAAATAATTGCACTCAAAACATTATGGTTACATCATTTGGCAACTATTCATGTCAAAAAATTTTGCTTACTTGCTGTCACTGCCAAGCAATATGCATAAATTGCCTCTATTGGAATAACATTGATTTTGCATATTTTTCTCAAATTTATGATCTTCATAATCTCCAAAAAGTTCTGATCCTTTTAAAAATGCCTTCAAAAGTTGCCATATGATATCAATTAAGTTCAGTTAAACTGAGAGATAAGTTGTGCATTCGAAATTGACAAACTGTTGAATAAGGTACTGCACATCGTAAACACAATGGAATTCCAATGTCAGGTCATGGAAATAATGTTTGATTGCCAGCCATTTCAAAGTCAGAAATATTACTTCAGTTTCCTTTTCACACAGCTAACTAGACAGAATTAGGTGACTGCTAGAAGCATGTTTCAAGTGATTGGAACCATTTTGAGGTTTCGGGGAGCATAAATTGGAAAAAAATATGCAAAATCAATGCTATTCCAATGGAGGCAATTTATGCATATTGCTTGGCAATGACAGCAAGTAAGCAAACTTTTTTGACATGAATAGTTGCCAAATGATGTAACGCTAATGTTTTGAGCGCAATTATTTGAAAATTAAACTTCCATACTGTCTTTCCACTTACCGTGTTGCTTTTGCATAATTTTGTCAGACACCAAAATATTCGAATATATGGCATAACTCAACTTTGCCAGAACGAAACTTGATGAAAGTCACTCGGAATATGTCTCAACCCAATCCAATGATTATGAGAAAAGGATACACTGCTGGGCTCAACAGTTTTTATATAACCATGAAATAACATACTTGCGTAATTTCGTCAGATGCGGTGTAGCTAAATGAAATTTTCACAGAATAAATTTCAGGTATTTGACCATCTATTTTGAAAAAATCAAGACTGTAAGAAGTGTTTAAGTTACTGTTCGGTTACCATGGTTACGAGAGGTCAGTGCACCCAGCGCAGCTCAATTTCTCAGACGAAATTCAGCAAATTAGCTGTGTTAAAAGTAAGAGAATTTATAGTAAAAAAGCAAATGATTGCAAGAAAATGTATTTTCTGATAAGCTTGCAGTCTTTCAAGATATCTTCCATTAGATTATAAACATTTATTTATATTTCAACCTGATCAGCTGAGGCAATTACCAAAGGCTTTTTCCAGCAGTTGCCTAACAGCGCTTGAGACGGTTTGGCTGAAACAATCTGCTGTCAACAGGCAGTGCTCAAGAACCTCAGGTTCAAAACTCAATCTCATCTGCTTTAATTACCAGATTTGGCCTTTTGTAACTTTGTGCTATGCTAAAATATATATACTAGTTCAAAAATTAAAGAAATAATAGTCATAACTAGAAATTATGCAGTTGGGTCATTCCACACCAAATCAACCAAATTTCCGAAAATCTCCAGCATGACCGTCTTAGATTCCATTCAAACTTTCTACGTTTCAAGAACATTATCAGGAAAGAGCAAATCCAAAATTGCAGGATGATAGCTCAAATATTTTAAGAGTTATGATCAAATGAATTGTGAAAATATGAAAAAAATGTCAAAAATTGTCCATTTTTTAAATGGCTATCAAACTTTCAATATTTCCCTAAATTTTTGGATATTTTTTTGCAATGTATACGATACCCAAAAGTTACAAACAGAAGCAGAGAAATGGCTTTCCATGAAATTGCTTGTCCCACAGAAATTTTGAAAGTTGACTGATTTATCACACTAAAATCCAATTTTCATGATTTTTTTTGGTAACCTTAAATACATCCCAAAACCTTCATACTTTCTATGGTATTACTTTGCTACATAGAGCATAAGTACAATAAATATTAATGTTCCAAAACCAGCAGTTATTGAAATATGGCCTGCTTAATTTATGAATTTCACAAAACAACACATTTTCAACCAAAAAAACGGCCATGTGGCGTAGGTGATACAGAAAAGACAACTACATGGTATAAAAGAACTTGGAATGACCTTTAAAATGATATATAGAAATACATGTGTATTTGAGTCCTTCATTCTGAAGATGAGCACCTAAGTTCAGTGTTTTTTCAACTTTGATAATATTTATTTATTTGCAAATTGAGAAAAAATAGTGTAAATAGATTGCAGTAGTCATGCAATAAGACAAATATCACTTCCTGCCATGTACTAAATTTAATAGTAAGAAGTTGCTGTGTGAAATAACAGTATCTGAACTTTTTAACTAGTTATCCACTGGGATGAAGCGAACATTTTTCGCAACTTTTTCTCAGTACTTCAGCCATCACACTATGATAAAAATTGAATAATAATAGGTGCCCAATTTGAAACACTATCAACTTATTATAGGATATTTAGGGCAGCAGTTGGGAAGCTATAAAACATATTACATATGAAACTGTTTTTAACTTGCTAAAATTGTTTTTTTTTTCCGGCAGCTCATGATCAGTCACTGATTTCAACAGTTGCTATATATACGGCCAACAGGCACCCAACACTGATGTCTATCAAATTACCAAGTTACCATTCACCATCTTAACAACATGAAAACCAGGTTTTGGTTTTCCTATCGAGATGTTTTGGTGTGCAATTGGGCATGATAGCACTTCGAGCGAACTATTTTTAAGCCACCTGAAAAATTCTGGGATGAAGTGTAATCCATTCGAAATATGATAAAAAAATGAGTAAATAAATGTGACAATTGTTCCCTGTAGTAAAGTATCATGTGGTATTTCTTGCTGCTAAATATATACCTTGGTAATTGCAGTAGCCAATGGATAAAGTATCATTTACATGTGATGAATATGATTGTCACACGCCTTTCATCAATATATGATCTCTGCGAAACGATGAATTTATCTTTTATAAGTTAGGCCCAATGAAACCTTATGAGAACCATTGATTTGTTGACAATTTACTTAATTTATTTCCAAGAATTGTCATCCACAACTCATTGAGAATGATTAATATAACAAGTACAATATGTAATATGTGATAAAATACTCAGCCGTATATTTTTAAAAATTTTGGTCATATTGAAAACTGCTCAACTTGAGTGTGGATATTCAGTATGAAGAGCTAAAATACACACATATTTCTATACATCATTTTAAAGCTCTTTCCAAGTTCTTTCATGCTGGGTATTTGTTTTTTTCCATATCACCTACGCCACATGGCCATTTTGTGGCTTGAAAATGGGTTATTTTGTGAAATTCTAAATTTCAGAGTACAATATATTAATAACCAGTGGTTTTTGGACAATGATACTTATTTTACTCATGCACTATGTAGCAAAGAACTACCATGTGAAATATGAAGATTTTGGGATGTGTTTAAGATAGGTAAAAAAATTCATGAATATTGGATTTTGGTGTGATAAATCAGTCAACTTTGAAAATTTCTGTTTGACCGGCATTCGTGTGGAAAACCACTTTACTGCTTCTATTTATTAGTTTAGGGTGTCACTGGCATTGTATGAAAAAATCAAACAGTTCGGGTCCAAATTTGAAGTGTAATGACAATTTTACAAATGGACGTTTTTCAGTATTTTTTCCAATTTTTCAAACTTATTTTTATCATAACTCTAAAAATAATTGAGCTATCGCCCTGTAATTTTGGATTTGCTCTTTCCCAATTATGTTTTTGAAATGCAGAAAGTTTTAAAGAAATCGGAGGTGGTCATGCTGGAACCATTGGTTGATTTTGCATGGAATGACCCAGTTGCCACATACACTGAAATTCCACAATTTAGGAACAGTCCAGTTTGGAGGACCCATATGATCGCCTCAGCACATGGGTTGAACTGATTCACAGTGACTTTAAATGTAAATGAAAAACTTTGAGATACTGTTAGGTTTCCAAATAATATTTTTTCATGATCATCCATTGCATATTTACAGTAAATTCCTTGGTTATTTACTAGCCTAGACACTTGGATTTGGCCGAAAAAATTGAGCTGCGCTGGGTGCTTTGACCTTCTGTTTCCATGGCAACAGACAAGTTATCTAAAATGTTCGAACAGGTACCATATTTTCAAAATGGATAGCGAAATACCTGGATTTGATTCTGTGAAATTTCATACAGCTGCTTCAAATAGAAAGGTCTGCCAAAAAAATTGGTCAGAACTTTTGGGACACCCCTCGTAGGCAGATGTAGTTCGGAACCTATCGTTACCTCTACTAGGCCATCTTCTAAATATAAAAGTGGTGGGGATTTCGCCCACATGCCCCTGCAAAATCCCCACCACTGACAGAGATTTGCCCCACCAGTAAGTGCCCTTTGATTCTAAATTTCACACTAAAATTGCTAAAATGAAGCAATTCACAGTACAACTGGAGGTAAATCCATAAAATTCAATCTAAAATTAATTGAATTATTTATATATGGGTCAAAATTTGGTAAAGCTGAAATTCTTGTCTCCAATGTCTTAGAGCAATTCACACGGACATGAATGTACGTACAAGGTTCAAAATGGTCATTTCTTTTAGAGCAACATATCAACCAAAAATTTAGCTCAGGAAATGTGTGGCAGATAACTTTTATCCTTTCCAAAAATTGAATGAAAGTGCCCTACCCCCCTGAAAATGGCCTGTCTCCACCAGAATTTTCCTTAATAAATCAGCTCATATAATTTTCCTTGCTACCTTAATCCACCTCATTTGTATCTCAAATTGGACCTTGACCAACACCCTTTCAAATTCCAAAACCAATGACTTGCCTAATATTGTTACCCAACCACAGGGGGCTCTTGTGTCTTTGTCTCCAATTTCATGTCATTAACGTCACACCCAGTGATTTTTCTCATAAAAAATCAACTGACAAACTTGTTTTATACAACTTTAATTTTGATGACCTTTGGGAACCCTACAAGCTGACTGAATCAACTGAAAGTCCATAAACTGCAGGGAATATAGATAATTACACTATTTATAGCAACATGTCAGTTGTCCTACCTAGATTTGTCATTAACAAACGCCCTCCTTGTTAATTTCGGCGATGTACATTGGGCCAAACATCGCTGCGGAACTTTGCTTTGGTGTACATAAGTCTTAAAGTGAGCCAAGATTGACATCATATAATGTATTCACTGGTTCAAGGAAATATTTGTTTAAAATTATCATTAACGTCACATGTCATTAACGAACATTTGTGTTGTGTTTTAGTAAAATATGTGTCGTACTAATGGCAGTTTTGGTGTTATCATTCTAAAATCCCAATGGAAGTGACTCTAGTCATTGGTGAACAAGATGTCACAAGCATTTTGGAAGTCCTGATTTATTTCCACTGTTGCAGCAGTATACCACTCCTGGGTGCAGCATAAGTATAGAAACAATACAATTTCTTACATTTTCCAATAATTTTTGCACTTATGATACTTTACTAACTTATATGCAACTGCATGCACTAGTAAGAGGCTCAGGAGCAATTTAACCAGCCATTAGTGTCATGAGCATCATATTTTGTCATTAACGTCACAGATTCACTGATCAAAAATAGCTAATTTTGGGGTGTTTATTGCTTGATTTTAGGTTTCAAAAGTGTTGCATAGGATCTTTTTTCGCAGGAATCATTTGGCATGTGTACAATTTAGTTTCTAAACAGAGTTTGGTGTACTGAAATCAAGTAGTGTGAAAGAAAAACTTAATGGAAGGGTAGAAAAAATGAAAAATTTAATTATTTGCCATTTATTTTCATTGTGGTTGCTGTCAGGCAGATAGCAGTACTCTTTTTTTGATATGATTGTTCTGTATATACATCATGCACCCTCTGCATTAGTCCAGGTGATACAAATGTGTGAATTCTGAGAAATATTGGGGGTTTTTACAGCGTGATATTAGACTCAGACTCAGACTGTATTTATTTGGCTCAAACACATTTACATAAATTCAACAACAATTATAAGATTTTAAAAAAAAATTATACGCCAGGAGACCCACCGAAGACACTAAACACGGTCGCTGCTGGTGGGCCACCCCAAAAAAAATAAGAAAAAAAGATGGAAAAGGTAAATTTTATGATGACAACCATTACATAACGCTTACTGCATGGTTGGTTAGAGGATAAAAATAAATGAGTAATTTCAATTCTACATATATTGAGCAAAAAAACTGGACAACATCAGGCTTTGTGCCATTAATAATTAATTTTGACAAATATAACAATTTGGAATACTGCAACTTTCATTATAAGAATTTATTATATCATTTTTCATGTAATTTTTAAATCCAGAAAAACTGTGTGTCATTATTTTTCCTTTGTACTTATCAGGCATGGTATTATATTTTGGGATATCTATAAGAAATGCTATTTCTTGCATATTCGTGTTTTACAGCAGGGACCCTCAGTTGACCAACTTGTCTTGTATTATAAGAATTGGAGAGCTCATTTTCTGCTGATAATTTGTTAAAATAATGAGGCAATAAATTTTGAATAAATTTGTATACAAATTTTAGATCACCCAGTGCACACATATCCCCGAATTTTAGAATTTTCTCATTTTTGAAGAGAATGCTGGTGTGAGCATTATATTTTGCATTGCATATTATTCTTATGGCTTTCTTTTGTAACATTATTAAGGTTCTAGATTTTTGATTCCACACAGTTACACCATAGTTTAAATGAGACATAATCAATGCATTATAAATTTGTAAAAGAGCTGATTTTGGAATAAAATTTTTAAGTTTTGTCATAACACCAAGAGTTTTCGATACTTTGTTCGAAATAACTGCAATGTGGCTTTTCCAATTCAAGTTTTCATCGATTATAAGTCCTAAGAAATTAAAAGTTTTGACAAAATCTATTTTAATGCCATCTATATAAAGTTCAGGATAATTAACTGGTCTCTGAAGAGAATGAAAGATCATTGCCTTTGTCTTTGCCACATTTAGGAAAAGCTTGTTCAGTTTGAGCCATTTGCTAACTAAACAAAGCTCCTCATTTAATGCATTTATGTTTGAATTGTTATCAAGATTACTTAACGATACAAACAACGTTTTATCGTCTGCATACAGAATCATCTCAAAGTGTTTAGCAATTACAGGAAGATCATTTAAATATATTATAAAAAGCAAAGGACCAAGGATTGATCCTTGTGGCACACTACAATGTATATCAAGGAAGTTTGAAGTTACTCCATTATATTCTACGTATTGTTTACGCTTACTTAAATAACTGTTCATTAACTCGAGTGTTTTTCCGTTAAAGCCGTAATATTTTAGTTTATGAATAAGAATAAGATGATCCAGTGTATCAAAGGCCTTTGACAAGTCCATGTATACACGTATATTAATAGGATAATTGTTTTGGTCCATATCAAAAATAATCCTATCAACAAGTTCTAATGCTGCGAGCTCTGTGGAAAAAAATCTTCTAAAACCATTTTGACTTTTTGTAAAAAAAATCATTTTCAGAAAAGTAACAATACATTTGATTATACAAAACTCTTTCAAAGACCTTGGATACACTGGGTAGTATAGAGATTGGTCGGTAATTATTTATTAAGAAATTTTCATCTTTTTTATAAAGTGGAGTTACTTTTGCAATCTTTAAAGAATCAGGAAAAACCTCCTAAAACCATTGATTGACTTAGTATTGCTTGTAGTGGAATTGACAGTTCTTTTTTTTTTAAATTTAGCAACTTGTTTGAAATTCCATCAATACTGTAGCTAGTTTTAAGCTTTAGAGAATCAATGGCTTGAATTATGTCTTCTTTGTTTACCTCATTAAATTCAAAATTACTATTAGGTGGATTTTGCAAGAATTCTTGATATGACAGATTTAGTGGCAATTTGAATGCTACTTGCTAAGCGTGGGCCTACATCGATGAAAAACTTGTTAAATTCATTAGCTATTACAAAATTATCATCTGTTTGTGAGCCATTTACTAAGAAATATTTGGGAAAGTCAGAAGCTTTCTTGGTTTTACATATTATATCATTTATTGTTGACCACGTATTCTTTATATCTGACCTAAATTTTTTGAAACAGTTTTCATAATAGAGTTTTTTGGCAGCTCGGATAGTTTTCCGAAGAATATTATTATATACTCTAAGGTTATTTTGGTAAACAGGAAATAGGATATCATTTGATTCAGTTGATTTCAGTTTAATATATAGTTTATCTCGATAAGCTACTGATTTTAAAATTCCATGTGTCTTCCTTTTGCTTTTCTTATGTTTATGCTTATTATATCTCATATACTTCACGGGAAAATGCTTATTCATAAGTCGAGATAAAACATTAGAAAAGTTTTTGTAGCTTTCATTTGGATCAATACCAGTAATATTTGTAAGTGCCTGGACAAGACCTGGTCGATTTAACTCTTCTTTAAACTACATTGCGCTGTCGGCAAAAGAAGGCAGTACTTTAATATATTTTGTGTCATTTTATACTGAACTGTAAATAATCCAGGCATATAAAACAAGGAAGGTGATCAGAAAGATTATTTAATAAGATACCCGATGTGCTATCGGAGTATCCGTCAGAGATTTTAACAAAAATATTGTCAATTAGCGTGCCTTTTCGATGAGTTAATCTTGTAGGTAAAGTTATTTTAGGTATATAACTATTTGAAATCATAGAATCTAAGAATTTTTTTACTAAATTACTTTCTGTACTCTTCAGTAAGTCTAGGTTAAAGTCTCCTGTAAGTATGGCATGTTTAAAATGTTGAAGTCTGCCGGTTAATTCTTCTAACTGGCTTATAAAGGTATTGATATTATCAGATGTCGGCCGTGGCGGTCTATACAAATTTCCAAGAACAAGTGTCTTTGATTCAGAAAAGCGGTTTTCAATATCAATTTCGATAAATTGCATATCAAAAATATCTGACTCAAAAATAACATCAGAAAGTCTAAAACTAAACGATTCATGAAGATAAATAGCAACCCCCCCGTGTGCACTGGATGATTTACCAACAGAAATGAGCTGATATCCACCAATTTGCAAAAGTGAGAGGTCACTGTCTGCTAAAAGCTGCTAAAAGCATTACCCCGGTATTTACCTCCACTGAACATAGAAACTTCGTTTCCTCATGACCCTTGGACATCAAAGTCCAATTAAAGGTGATTGTTTTACCTACCAAAATAAATCAAAAGGAGCTCCTTTAAACCTGATTTCAAATAAACTTTTTTCCTGAGTGAAATTTCACCGTTTTCAAATTTTGACCCATATATATATGTGAGATACGTTTCTATGACACGATAGCAAAATGCCCTCTTCGGCCAAAATCTCCACCACTGAAATTTGCTTAAAACATGCCCTGACGTCGACACTGATTTTAAAAGTCATTCAAGTTAACAACTTTGAAAATAGTAGTCACCCAAAATTTTCCCAAATGGAAACAATTCTGTAGAATGGCTCCGGCATTTGGAAATGGAAGGTAATGATTGACTTGTTGTCCATAAAGTAATGAGCACAATATCATAACATAATTCACTTACTTTCTGAATGTTCAATAGAATTTTCATTGCCATCGTACACAAGTTAGGCAGTCTGGTGAAACTGAAAACTGCATGCTGCAGCCGCCTGGCATAAAATCAGTTTTGTACGCTGCAGCATTGCTGCTTTCGAGAAATAGTTCCAATTTCATGCACATTTACAAAGTTTCTATTCAACATTGATGTAAACCAGAGTTAGCAATCACATTCTCTAAGGAAGTGGACAATGAAACAGCACACTCAGAATCAGCCCTGGTTTCTTCCAGATAAAATTTGTGCGAGTTCCAGACAACCAGTTTATGTGGACTGCTCGCTGGAGCTCACGTAGACCCTGAAGTCGAGTCTATAAAGTCGACCAGTGAAGTCATAGTTAGGTTCCCAAGCACCAAGTTAATGTTCAGTCTAGTCAAGTCAGACTTGAGTCAGCTAATGTCAAGTCATAGTTGCATAACTTAGCCAATTGTCACCTCACAGAAATGGTTTTGGTACCATTCTAAACAGCATAAAGAGCACAAAATGTATTTCTAACTCTTGCAGGACTTTTTAAAGTCTATACAACATAAAAACTCCCTAAAAATTGACACTTTTGTGTACTACACAATAATCCGTGTGCGAAAATTTTTGAAATTTCCGAAGTTAAACGTACTGTTGAAGAATATTCAACAGAAGGGGATGGAAATTACACAACGTCAGCCGAGGTTTCTTGAAGTCAGGTGAAGTCAGAGTTTAACAACTTAGCTGACTAGTCAGTTGAAGTTCTTGCCAGGCAAGTCGAATTTTTAACCCTGACTGACTTCCGGGTCTAAGCTCGCAGAATTGCACACTAGCCACTAAGCGGCAACACATGCCAGCAATTGTTCTGCCAAGAATGGAAAAAGCAGTTGCAATGAAACAGCGGTCAACTTGTAGACAGCAAGTTAGGCATAGGCTACCAGTTGACGGCAGGCATCACAGTTAATACTGGGAATTTCCAGGAGGCTGTGTCATAAATCAGAGAGATATAGCAAGATACTTGTCCAAAGGGACTATGGGGATGGGGACATATTTGACCATCAGACTTTCCATGGCACTGAGGCACTTCATCAAATGGAGTCTTTTTTTTTGCAATTTTAAAATACCATTTAGAAAAGTGAAAAAAAAAACAGCTACAAAATATGTTAGTATGTGTTGCAATGGGAAGTTCCTTCTTGGCCTAATGGTTAAGGGAGGTTGTTTGTAATACCATACCTCTGAAATGAGTCTGAATCCTACCTAGGTGATTTAGTCCGAGCCAATGGCCCGCCGGGACATTAAATTGAAGTGGGTTGTATGCAGTGTTCTATGCATAGGCAACTAAAGATTGTGGGCATCCCTGAATTAATAGGGTATGCGCCATCTTCTAGTTTTACAAGTTCCCGGCTTTTTTTTATATGGACACTCATATTACATGTGGAACAATTAATTTTTTACATAGATCTATAGTAGGCTCTCCTACTTCTTTCTGGAGGGAGCAGCACATTTATTGTTGGTGTCCAACTTATGATGATACGAGGGTCGAAGGGCGATCAGAAAGTTCACAGCTCTTGTTTTATTCTTTATTGGATAAGATGCAGCAGTTTTGGAATGGATTTCCAAAATTTTGGAAAATTTGGACATTTTAAAGCCATTCTGTGGTTGCCATGGAAATAGAAAATTCATCGAGTGGGGCAGGTAGTAATACTGAGATCAAGGAAGCCAATGAATTGTGGCTGAGAGACTTCGCTTTATCACTTGAATTAGTGAGATTGACAATAATTGACATGTAGTAGTGTATAAATTCCATCACCATTTTTTTCCTCTGGAACAGACACAAGAAATATAATACAAAACTGTATTAGCCTTTTAAAAATACTCCCAAGTACGCCAACAGCATTAATTCATACACTTGACCTGTTGAAGAAAAGTTCCTTGAAGTCCTCCGGACAAAGTTCTGTGAAAGCATTTTGGTCATCCAAGACCTTTTCTCCTCCTGTGTCTGACACTGCAGCCCCCAGTGACTGAAGTAAGGGAAAATCAGGACTTGTGTAAAAGTATGTCACAGGAATAGCTGGGACAGATAATGCTGTTGCTTTTGGTCTCTTGTTCATACCAGTGAATCCAAGTCCTCATGTAGTTGAGGACCCACATCTTGTCGCCTGAATCTCTCTTGCCATATCTGGCATGACGGAGTGCTTTTCTACATGGGTTCAGTGCAAAAATACAATTATTAGGCGTGTTTGAAATTATTTTTAGAAGCTAATATCATATTTCTTGTGTCAAATAACATCAATATCACTAATATAAGTGATAGAGAGAAGTCTTTCCTAGCCACAATTCATTTGCTTTCTTTTTTTATGTCTCAAAATTACCTGCCCCATGTGGTTAAAATTTCTGTTTTAATGTCAACCACAGGTGACTTTAAAATGTCCAATTGTCCAAAATTTTGGACATCCATTCCAAAACTGCTGAATTTTATCCAATAAAAAAATTCATAGTTCTACCTAGAAAGTAAGTGTCTATATGAAAAGACGGGGTGAACTTTCTGAAAGCCTGGCGGTTGGCACCTCAACGTATTTGGCATCGTTAGAATCTTGAAAAGACAATTTACATGGTATCAAAATCATAAAGATTAAATTGATTGCAGATATTTTTACTGCAGGATTAAAATGGTTTGTGGTTTTCAAATTGACGTCCAGATTAAAATGGTTACGGTTAAAAAATCGCCGTGGCACATCTGTATCCAGAAGTCAGCGAAGCACCCCCCTGGGTCTGAACGCTCCTCGTACATCATACGCTGGGACACCAACAATAAATGTGCTGCTCCCTCCACAAAGAAGTAGGAGGGCCTACTATCTAACTATCTATCTATCTACTTATATAAAAGTTTAGCAGCTCATGGCTCAGCAGCACACTCAGCAAGAGGGGCCATACCTCCTTCGCCCCTAAATCAAACCATTTCAACCCCTTTACCTTTCAAAAACCCTCACTCCTGTGTCAAAACATAATTTTCCCCACTCCCTTTCACCCCATTCCCCTAAAACTCCCAAACTGCCCCATTCCAGCCATCCCCATTTCTGTCCCCTCTTCCAAAACATAGATCCGCCTCTGTCTCACTTCTTTACGCACAATGCACACCATCATTCTCACTCGCTCAGCCACTTACCATGCATTTTCATTCATCTTTTCCACATGCCTTTCTAATACGAATTAGTCCAAACCCCTCCTCATCTCCGCTTTCCCTTCGATTCAATCCTCCATCCACGCACATATTTCTCATGCACTTCCATCACCCAACCTTCCTCACGCATACTGCTTTCCTGTATTCCCGTAGGAGGTCGCCACATTGGGATAAACATGCTTTTCCACTGGGTGCGCTGCCTCCTACATTGTAGCAATACTTTTCGTCCTGGCCTACCAGTAACCAAACAATGTCCTGTCTCAAAGGCTCTATTGCAATCACAAGATCTTGATTCAGCTGCTGCTTTGTTTCATTGGATTGCTTCATGTCAAATACACAGATTTGTCAGTGATGTTGAAGTGCAATTCAACCAATTCACACCTGATGCAATACGCACATTGCTTAAAGGATTCAAAATAAATAATTTATTTATCCTCGATTAAAATGTAGCATAATTGCTAATCATCGAGAGAACATATTATGTACAAAAGAAAATAGTATATGTACATAGATATTTACAATGTTTGAGTTAAAAACTCCAGGTAAAATTAAATAAAAACATTAAAACACTGACTCAACCAGGCACATACATTAAATCTTTAACAATTCTTTAAACAATCTTATTTTGCATCACAAATATAAATTCAAAATCGTGACTGCAGTGCCTGTCATCCCACTGTTTCACTGTACAGTTAGACTGCGAGATGACAGGCAGTGCAGGCACAATTGGGACCTTCCCATTTCTTTAACATTTTTTTAAACACTTGAATGCTTATTGCACCTTTAATGTCAGATGGAAGTATGTTCCATATGTGGGGACCATAATAAGAAAAAGTGTTTCTGCCATATCTGATTTTATTGAATTTTGGTATTGCTACCTTAAATCCATCTCGTAAACAATAACTTAATTCCTTTTCCAGTATCATTTCTTTCATAAAAGTTGGATTTAAAGAATGAATAGTTTTATAAACCTCGGAGGCTATTGTTTTAATTCTACGAACATGTAATGTTTCATGACCATACATTTCCAACATTTCTCTATATTCACTTTTGAAGTCATTATATATAAATCGTAACGCTCTTTCCTGTATGTATTCCATTTTCCTTATCATACTTGTACTACAAAAGTTCCACACAATTGGACAGTAATTAAAATTAGATAACACAAAGGTCTGGTAAACTAGTTTCTTTTCTTCTATGTTAAAGATATTTTTGAACCTGTAAAGTACATTTAATTGATTACCTGCTTTGATACATAAATTGGCTACATGAACATCAAATTTAAGCTTATCATCTATAGTAATTCCTAGAAATTTAATATTTTCCTCTCGTTGTATTCTTGTATTATCAATAACTATATGGTCTGGAATTAAATCTGTCGTTAACAATGGTTTCATCAGTAAAAATTGAAACTTTTCAGCGTTTGCTTGCATGAAGTTCTCAGCGAACCACTTTATAGCATTAGAAGTGTCCATTTGAAGGGCCTGTAATACTGATTGCATTGAAATATCTGAGGCGTGTATAGTATTATCATCTGCATAATTTGTCAGGTTGCAGTTTTTAAGAGAGTAAAATAAATCGTTCAAGAATATGTTGAAGATAATCGGACCTAAACATGAACCTTGTGGAACGCCTTTCTTTAAAGGTTTCCATTCACTCCTTTCATCTTCAATTTTTACTCTTTGCATGCGTCCTCCAAGATAAGAACTCATAAACAGGCAAGCTCTGTCGCTTAAACCATAGACTTTCAACTTACTAATTAACAAGCCATGTGGGATGCAGTCGAATGCTTTCGACAGATCCATGGAGATAACTCCAACAAACTTATTTTCATCTAATGCCCTTTTCCATGAATCAACAACCTTTATCAGGGCATGGTCACAGCTGTAGCGTTTCCTATAGGCACAGAGCATATCATCAAATATGGTATTGAAAAGTGCCATAAGCTGCTCCGAGATAATAGATTCAAATACCTTGCTAAACGTGACAAGAATACTGACAGGTCTATAATTTTCTTTCAGCATATCATCCTTCTTTTTGAAAAGAGGAGATATTTCAGCTCTCTTCATATCATTCGGATATTCACAGGCACTAAAACTGGCATTAATCACTTCAGCCAGGCTTGCTGACAGGTGCCGATCTGATACATTAATAAGTTTTGGGGGAAGTCTGTCATATCCGGTGGCCTTTTTCACATTGATTTTGCTTAGCAGCCTAGCAACGTAACTAGGACTGACCTCACTGAAATTAAATTCAGTATCAAATTTCGGTGCATTCTGCTTTATGTTCAAGATGGCAGAATGACTTTCATGTTTCTTATAAACATCTGTTAGAGAGGTTTCGCAAGTCGGGTCTAATTCATCTGGTACACCAATATTATCAGCTACAGACGAGAAAAAATCTACAAAAATTTCACATATATCTTTCTTATTTGTGATAATATTTCCATCTTCATTTAAAATAATATTTCTATGTTGTTGCGTAGAATTTGACATGTATGGTTTTATACAGTTCCAGAAATCTTTGGGAGTTGCATTCCCATTACATTTGCTCATAAAGTACGATTTAATAGCATTTCGCCTCATATTAGTTGTGATATTTCTTTGAGTGCAATAAGCATGCCAGGCTTCAACGGACCTATTTTTGAAGTACTTGTTTTTCAACATATTTCGTTTATACATACTCTTACGAAGTTCTGGATGCATATATGGTACTTGCTGGGTCCTTATGACCCGTTTCTTTAAAGGAGCATGTTCATCTACCACATCAGTAAATAATTTAGACATACACCAGTATTTGTCATCAATGTCATCAAACATTTCACAAATATGAAAAGGGATAGAGCTGACATCTGCATTAAAAGACTCGACATTGAAATTTTTGTATGATCTATATTCAACCGTCATAGGCTTTTTTGGTGGGACCTTCAATTTGGTGATACATCCAACTATGTTATGAAAATCACTATAGCCAAAAACGATGTTCAGAGGATTTTGGAAACGTTTTGGGTTCATGACTATAACCGGTCTATAAGAGTGCTGTTTACTGTCTTGAAACAGGTCGGCTCCGTAACGAGGTTCTTTAATCCAAAAATATGGCAAAGATCATTAGTTAGTTTGTCATCTCCTTTCAACATGTTTATGTTTACATCACCTAATAGAATAATTTCTTTACCTAGACTTGTCATGGAGTTGTATGCAGATATCAGCTTTTCGACAAATATTTTTTCAGACACCTTCGGGTTTTTATACACAAATATTAGGTACCATGTCTGCTTTTTCCCAGTAAAACTGAATAACATTGATTCGATATGAGGATCATAGCTAGTAAATTCCAATTCATTATTCCTTTTATGTGGGATATCACAACGAAACCAAACAATCATTCCACCTGAATTTGCAAGTCTATCTTCTCGATACACTTTATAACCATCCACTTCATATTCACAGTCCATGTCTGTATCGCTAAGTTTACTCTCAGTTATACAAAGTACATCAATATATTTCAATTGAAGAATCTCTAAGACATATTCCTTACATTTGCTGAGACTATTAATATTGACATGAGCGAATATAAGATTTTTACCAAATTTAGATCGCGTCTCTTTCAAATGAACCATAACAGGGTCTCCACAGTCATCTTTTTCTGAACTATCAATGTTGGTATTAACCTGTTGTGCATTACATTGTAATAGACCAGAAGAATTACTAGCATCGTTTAAAAGTGCCGATTGTTCTGAAACATTATCATAATTTGAGGAGTCATGAGCAACAAAACTGCAGTCTATACTGAGAGCATCAGTATAGTCAGAGCGATCGATATCAAGTAACTCGGCATCAACATTTCGAACAACATTTGAACCATCAAGATGTTCGGCACAACATAACTCAACTTCCAGATTAACAATTTCTTTTGAACCTGTGTTTACCTTATCATTAACAAAATCATTTTCTAGCACCAATTGGTTGACAACAAGGTTTGCACAATTTAAACTACAACTAGAACTGTTAAAAATATGATCGACACTAAGACCTTCATTAAAAACAGAAGATCCGATTTCGGAAAACTCAACATGTAAAATATCATCCTGGTAGTTTTTACAAGGAGTTAATGGGTCCATCATGGAGATAAAATCACTTGAACAATCATTTGAGCAAATATTTTTACAATCAATGCAGACAGAATTAATAAAATCTTGTGGATCAACACCACCAGTAAGTTCAATATTTGAATCATAACAACCAACACTAGAGCCATTGTACTGAGATATCTGATTTTCAATTGTTACATCCTTGTTTACATTAATATACATTGAGTTATAACAGTCAATTCTATCATCACATAAACTATAGTCAAGGAACCTTAATGGTTTCTCGGCACAGTCTTCATGGCCTATATCTTAATAGTTATTTTTTGGACAGAATTTCATTTTGTGACCACTTTGGTAACAGCTATAGCATTCTAATGGATATGTGAAACGACAATTTCTGCGTGCATGGTTTGTTTCACCACAATGCCAACATTTGCCATATTGAGTTTTAGTATTTCGCACATCTGCTTTTTCATAATTGTACAAGTCATGGTAAGGAACATCACTTAGATTTGTCTCTTGTAATTCAGAGCGAAGTTGCTCATGAATTTCACCGAGCGTATTTTGGCCTCGTCCCTCGTGGCCGCGAGCCCAAAAATTGTCGGAAGTGTCTTCAATCAGTTTCCTTTCGCCGGTGTCTTTCAGTGCTTTACGATATGCGGGGCACTGATACAGTTTCTCTCGTAGAATGTGAGTCATTATGTCTTTTTTCTTCTCATGCCAAGACTGGTTCGCCGTCACGTCATCACCGATGTCTTTGGCATGTTTAGCAGTCGGGGCGGATCGGATTTTCCTCACTGCCTCTGCGTCGTTCATCATAGCGGCTTTTCGTAGTTGATATGCATGCTCACTACTTCTCATATTTTCCCCGTACACACTGAGGCTGCACGGAAAAAAGTTACTCAGAGCATTTTTGTGACCTCGGAAGTGGACAGGTTCATCGTTTGAGCCCATCGCATCACGATCACGATCAGACCAGCTTTCACGGCTCCAGCTTTCACGGCTTCTTTGGTGACCATGAGTCATAGCCTCGGACATATTCTTCATGGGCCGGAAGGAGGGATTTTTGTGTCTGGAGGCTGACGTCTTGTTTGTACCTTGAGATCTTTGTGAACTCTCATTTTGTGACCATTTATTTGTAGTGCCGGAGCCAAATTTGCATTTGGCTTTGTCAGTCAGACCCATGTTTTCAATGAGCCTTTGAACTCCAATAGCAGACAAGTGCACACCATCGCTACTGAGCAGCCGTTCATCACAGGTCTTTTCCTGGTATCTGAAATTTGTGTCATTGTTTATGAAGTGAACATTCTCCTTTTCAGCAGTTGACAGGAAATTTAAATTAAACTCATCGATTTTCTGTTGCGTTTTCTCCTCTTTGCTGATATTTGCATCCATTCTTGGTGGGATGCTCGAGATATGAATGTTCGATGCATGCTTTCTGGCTTCTTCACAGAAATTTACATACTCCTCATTGATCTTATTCAGGGGTTTCTTGCTGCCACAGTTATTCGTTCCACAAACGACATAAAGGTCTTTATACTTGCGCTTGTTTTTCCTGAGGTATTTTCGAAGGGTTGTGAAATGTGCACCTCCTTCACTGTACACCGTCAGGTCATCACTCGTACTAGTAACATCACGACATAGGGAATCCGAGATCAACAGGGTGCCTTCTGGATCTGCATCTTCCTCGTCCGTGCTGTCAAGGTCAACATCTTCTGCAACAGAATTCTTAACAGCAGTTAGGTCTCTGTGTATATCTTTCAAAAGATTACTGTCAGTGTCAACAGAGGTCATTTGGTTTTCAATCATGTCTTTCATCTGCTCTTGGGTAGCAACATGTGCATCTGACTTTGACAACAGTTCAGTCTTAAACGTATCTAAGCTGTTCTGGAGCTTACAGACTAAGCTTGTCAGAGAGCAAATGTCATTAAGTGCTTGGGTGAGTCGTCTTGGCATGGATGTACACTCCTTACATGTCCAAGATTCGTCTGTCATCTTGGTGGCTTGCCTTGTTTTGGTCTTTGCTTCCTGGTTGTACCCATTCATACATTCTTCGTGAAAAGAGAGTTTACAGAAATTGCAAGTTAGCATGTTCACATTTTCTTTCAACTCACGTTTGTACACACACAGGGGAACACAGATTGCCCACAGGTCGGAATCCATTTCACAATGTTCATCCAGTTTGTTTACATGAGCGATAAAAGCCGCCAACTCACTGCTCTATTACATTCACCTGTCACACTTTAAAACCTTAACAAATCTGACATGTTCCACAATGACATTTATAAGGCACTTTAAATGTGCCTAATTCATTCCAAACTATTGACCACCTTCTTCCTTTATATTCACCTATAATTTTCACACATTGTTAATATGCTCTACATGCATTTTCCCATCTACGTCCTGAGCATACACAAGAAACTTTTCTAACTCAACGGACACATATTTGCACTTTTTACCTGCCCAGTAAAATGTCTAACATAGCCATATAAATCTTTCGACGTCAAATCAGAAATGGGTATTTTCTAGTCCTATATATATATTTGTGGAAGAAACTATATCATCTCAACCATAAGGCTTTTTCCTGTCAACTAATAACACTATGAATCTCACCTCCTAACTCCTGAATTCACAAGAGGATTTCAACCATGCAACGATTTTCCTCAAATCTCATTCGTTTTGCTAATTACAATTAATTAGTTAAAATCGCCATGTGGTGACACTGCTATCCCAGTTAAGGTTTTGTTAAGTGTGCATTTGTGACCTTAGTATTTCACGTAAAGTTATGAAATTTGCTACAGATATTGGCCTGTGGGTATTGGTTGGGATTATGTCCAGAAATCCAAGATGGCTGCCATTTTGTGGCGGCCATTTTGGTAGCCATTCTTGAACTGGCCACTGTGACCTTAATATTCCACTTACAGTTATGAAATTTGGTACAGATATTGGCCTGTGGGTATTGGTTGGGAGTATGTCGAGAAATCCAAGATGGCTGCCATTTTGTGGCGGCCATTTTGCCAGCCATTCTTGAACTGGCCACAGTGACCTTTATATTCCACTTACAGTTATGAAATTTGGTACAGATATTGGCCTGTGGGTATTGGTTGGGAGTATGTCGAGAAATCCAAGATGGCTGCCATTTTGTGGCAGCCATTTTGCCAGCCATCTTTGAACTGGCCACTGTGACCTTAATATTCCACTTACAGTTATGAAATTTGGTACAGCTATTGGCCTGTGGCCATTGCTTGGGAACATGTCCAGAAATCCAAGATGGCTGCAATTTTGTGGTGGCCATCTTTCTTCATTCTTTAACTGCCCGCTGTGACCTTAATATTTCGCTTCCAGTTACGAAATTTGGGGTACCTATTGGCCTGTGAATATGGATTGAGAACATGTTGTGAAATCCAAGATGGCAGCCATTGTGTTGCGGTAATTTTGGCAGCCATCTTTCTTCATTCATGAACCGCCAGCTGTGATCTTAATATTTCCCTTACACTTATGAAATTTCATGCAGATATTCACCCTTGGGTGTAACTGTTGCTTGGGAATATGTCACGAAATCCAAGATGGCTGCCATTTCATGTTGGCCATTTTGGCAGTCATTCTTGTACTGCCCGCTGTCACCCTAATATTCCGCTTAAAGATATGAAATATGCTACAAGTATTGGCCTGCGGGTATTACTTGGGAACGTGTCCACAAATCCAAGAAGGTTACGCTTTTGTGGTGGCTATCTTTCTTCATTCTTCAACTGCCCACTATCACCTTCATGTTTTCCTTTATACTGTTCTTTGCACACCAAACTATAGTTCACTTTCACCTCAGTTCAGCTGTATATCATTCACTTCCCCTTGATGGGGGGGGGGGGGACTTAGGACTTTTCTTGCACGGGAAATCATTTCTTTCACAGTGACGCCGACAGTCATTATTTATTTTGGGTGTCTGATGTCCACTTATTAATTTCTACATCACAAAAAAACATGTTACACACCATTTTTTTTTTACGACTGCCCAAAACTATTTCTTTTCTTTCACCAAAACGACCCAAGAAGTTATTTATTTAACACAGAATCAAAATGGTCGCCCCCTCACATATAATGCAAATGTTGTTAACAGTCAACATTTATTTTCCCTGTCTCTGACTCATTCTCCAGACTGCCACAATTGCCCACAAACCTGTCTGACTGCCATTTGTGTTATCCTTTATCACGGGTAAATGCTAGTAGATATATAATACTCGACTGATCCGGTGTTTATCGGCACAAGTTGCACAATAACATTCAAGTTGGAGTGAGACCTGTCAGTGTTAATCGTTTGTTTGCCAATTTAGATAACCGAAATCCACTGATATTTTCAGTTAGAGCAGGGACGGTTGCTGCACAAGAAGAAACACAACCCCCTGATGCCAGACTAATGTGCCAGATTTGGCACAAAGCATTGAAATTCACCAGATGTCTCTTGTATTGACAGCTTGGGTTTCTTAATTTACTTCTCTGCCACCTGGTGTTACACTGGACACACGTTCCCACACGTACATGTTACAGTCAGTGTTCTCGCTGGATTCCAGTCGTACATTGCGCGCCCGGGAGTCCACATGTACGCCGTTTGGGGGCGTTCATATTCCGCGCATGCGCGGTTTTCTTCTTCTTCTTCTGTTTTAATTCCCGCCTGTACAAAGGCGAACCTCATAGAGTATAAGGTCATGCGTCATGAACTGGTCCACTAAAAGGGTGGAGCCGTTACATGAATTTTCCAAACAAATGTTTAACACAATTTTTCTATTATGTCTTAAAAGATTTTTTCAATATATTTGATACCGCTGGAGAGCAAATATTCTCTAGTTTACAGAACTGTAGTCAGTTTCAAAAAACCTATATCCATTATAAAGTTATTCAGTAGAAAGTGGAAGCATGTCAGGAAGTTTCAGGGGTGGAGCCGGAGTCGGATTGGCGGAGTCGGATTGGCAATATTGTAAAATGAAGAAATTGACCCATCTGCACCATCCTGATCATGTTTTATTTTGCTAGACAGTTATTTTAGTTCATGTGCACCATTCAGATATCTTTTATTGAGCATTTTGTGCACTTCAAATAGAAAACTGAGCAAATTGTACTTCAAAGTTTAGCATTGATCATCTAGAATGAGCACTTTGCAAAATGTTGCATTTGTCTATTTGATGAACCTAAAAATTCAAATACATAGTTAGGAGCAAAATCCTGGATTGTTTTCATTCAGATGCGATGTAAATTCAAGACCCCTTGTATCTGTGTCTTCAATGGTCAAGTTAAAGATCCCTGACATGGGGTAAACGTGTAACATATTGCAGACTCACACCCATTCTTCTATATCATCCATCAAGCCTTGTGAGCGGCTGGAACAGGCCTAAGAGGGCTGCACTTATGAAATCTATCATCAATCTCTTTATCTAACCCTCTTATGAATGCTAATTTATAACAAATTTGATCCACTGACTAGCTTGGTCCTATAGAATACATTTGGTTGAATTTATGACAAGCTAATTCATATAAGGACAGTGCATGTCCAGAACATGTCCAGGTTAAAGGAACTGCAATTTTTCTTATGTCGTTTTGCTCGGAAATGCAAGTGGCAGGTTAGATTTAAAAAATTTATATGGGAAAAAAGTGTAGTTTTGCAGTGTAGATTTTATGTTGATAAATTTAATGTATGTACTAAGTATTGACATGTATGCTTAGAGTAGCTACTCAGGAACATTTTGCAACAAACCTCATGGTAATTGGTTAAGTAATAAGAAAGTTACATGTGTTTTGATGAAAAGTCTCAATTTCGAGAAAATGCCTGTCAACGTCCTCAAATCTTAATATTTCAAAGGACACGAGAGATACATAAATGTCAATATCTCAGAAACTATACAAGGTAATGAAGTTCTGTTTGAAGCACTTTGTAGTACTATGTCTATGTGATGAAATATCATAAAACTGAAAAATGGGATATTTTTGACCCGTAACGCAAAATGGACCAGTTCATGACGCATGACCATAAAGTCTCTATTTTTAACTACTCTACTGCAGAAAAGGCTAAAACCCAGGTTTGCCCTACAAATATTGCCCGGATCCTCCAATTGAACTGTATCTCCTTCGTCTGTCCTGCACTTGTCTCCATTCAGCAGCGCAGGGCATATTTCACTTGCTGTCTGTGGTTCTTTCTTTCCTTCCGCTTTGTAATTCTTGTAGTTTCGCCGGGGTGGTGAATATTCTTGTGACACTTCAGGAGCAGGTGAGGGACATCTTCATCTTCACATCCGCTCATCTCGCAGACACCTGATATCTCCGATCCTTGAAATTTGCTTGGCAACAGCTGTTTTAAATTTTCCTGTCGGGAGCTTTGCCCCAATAATTGCAGCCTCCCTCAGTGCATTTGATGCATGACAAAATTTCCATAGATGGTGCGGAGCTCGTGGGGGAGTGTCCTCCATTAGTAGCCATCTTAGGGTTGTTTTCTGTTGGGCTGTTTCTGTCATTCTGATGTGCCATTCGTGCGAGTTGGTGCTCTTGATTTGTCGCTTCCATACTTCTTTGCTCAATGGATTATTAATCTGGCTCTGAAGATCGAGGTCGTAACCTCCTGCGATTGTGTCTACATGGTTCTATATATATATTTGTGGAAGAAACTATATCATCTCAACCATAAGGCTTTTTCCTGTCAACTAATAACACTATGAATCTCACCTCCTAACTCCTGAATTCACAAGAGGATTTCAACCATGCAACGATTTTCCTCAAATCTCATTCGTTTTGCTAATTACAATTAATTAGTTAAAATCGCCATGTGGTGACACTGCTATCCCAGTTAAGGTTTTGTTAAGTGTGCATTTGTGACCTTAGTATTTCACGTAAAGTTATGAAATTTACTACAGATATTGGCCTGTGGGTATTTGTTGGGATTATGTCCAGAAATCCAAGATGGCTGCCATTTTGTGGCGGCCATTTTGGTAGCCATTCTTGAACTGGCCACTGTGACCTTAATATTCCACTTACAGTTATGAAATTTGGTACAGATATTGGCCTGTGGGTATTGGTTGGGAGTATGTCGAGAAATCCAAGATGGCTGCCATTTTGTGGCGGCCATTTTGCCAGCCATTCTTGAACTGGCCACAGTGACCTTTATATTCCACTTACAGTTATGAAATTTGGTACAGATATTGGCCTGTGGGTATTGGTTGGGAGTATGTCGAGAAATCCAAGATGGCTGCCATTTTGTGGCGGCCATTTTGCCAGCCATTCTTGAACTGGCCACTGTGACCTTAATATTCCACTTACAGTTATGAAATTTGGTACAGCTATTGGCCTGTGGCCATTGCTTGGGAACATGTCCAGAAATCCAAGATGGCTGCAATTTTGTGGTGGCCATCTTTCTTCATTCTTTAACTGCCCGCTGTGACCTTAATATTTCGCTTGCAGTTACGAAATTTGGGGTACCTATTGGCCTGTGAATATGGATTGAGAACATGTTGTGAAATCCAAGATGGCAGCCATTGTGTTGCGGTAATTTTGGCAGCCATCTTTCTTCATTCATGAACCGCCAGCTGTGATCTTAATATTTCCCTTACACTTATGAAATTTCATGCAGATATTCACCCTTGGGTGTAACTGTTGCTTGGGAATATGTCACGAAATCCAAGATGGCTGCCATTTCATGTTGGCCATTTTTGCAGTCATTCTTGTACTGCCCGCTGTCACCCTAATATTCCGCTTAAAGATATGAAATATGCTACAAGTATTGGCCTGCGGGTATTACTTGGGAACGTGTCCACAAATCCAAGAAGGTTACGCTTTTGTGGTGGCTATCTTTCTTCATTCTTCAACTGCCCACTATCACCTTCATGTTTTCCTTTATACTGTTCTTTGCACACCAAACTATAGTTCACTTTCACCTCAGTTCAGCTGTATATCATTCACTTCCCTTTGATGGGGGGGGGGGGACTTAGAACTTTTCTTGCACGGGAAATCATTTCTTTCACAGTGACGCCGACAGTCATTATTTATTTTGGGTGTCTGATGTCCACTTATTAATTTCTACATCACAAAAAAACATGTTACACACACCATTTTTTTACGACTGCCTAAAACTATTTCTTTTCTTTCACCAAAACGACCCAAGAAGTTATTTATTTAACACAGAATCAAAATGGTCGCCCCCTCACATATAATGCAAATGTTGTTAACTGTCAACATTTATTTTTCCTGTCTCTGGCTCATTCTCCAGACTGCCACAATTGCCCACAAACCTGTCTGACTGCCATTTGTGTTATCCTTTATCACGGGTAAATGCTAGTTGTCTCTAATTGCGAGTTGTCTTGTTGCTAATTTCTGAAGGGGATGATTCTTGGGTAGTCTACATATTGCTCCGAATAGAGACAGTAGTTTGGTGTGATATTGAGCTTCTATGGGCAGAGTTCCTGCGAGCCAGTACACAGCTGCTTCGTCAGCGGTGCTCTCCGGGAGAGACTGGACTTGTCTCAATATTTTTCAGAAGAATGTGTCGATGTTATTGATTGAGTTCTTGTCTGGTACAGTAGCTTCAAGGCCATGAAGGAGGCATGGCACGACGTAAAGCTGGATCAGTTTGATGGAGATTGCTGCGCCCAGCCCATCACATCCATGAAGGCCTATACTCATAAGAGCACAGGCAGCTCTACGAGCCTTTGAATTGTTTACATGTATATCCGGGGCAGGCCGTTTCTTCAGTCAGTTTTGCATTAACTGTAGGACAAAACATGGGATTCATCACTGATGAGTGATGACCATTCAACAAAATGGGAAACACCGTCTGTTGTGCCTTTGCTGGGGCCGGGGTTAATTGAAACACCGCATGGGGTTAATTGAATCATTGAGAAAAAACTTGCAAAACATTAATTGTATTTACTAATCGAAATTCATTGACTAAACATTTATAATACAACAACTGATTCCTAAATAGCAATCAGGTGTAACATTGGGAATTACGTTTTTAGAATTTAGTACAAAAAATATCAAAAGCAGATATATCAAACTTGAAAGAAAGTTTTGAAATCTTTGGAAATAATGAGATGGTATGAAAAGTAATTCAGACAGTGATGTTAACTGAGAAGAAAGAGGAGACAAGTCAATGGGGAAATGGCTTGATGGATGCTGTCTCTTTCCTGCATTGTCTTAAGCTTTGAACGCTTCATTACAATGTCAGCAAATGGCAGATGGTAATAACTTGGTTATTGAAATAACCAGTGCAAAGCCTCAACCCTTTTTGTGCTTTTTAAGACACTGATATTGTATAAATAAATAATATATTGTTGTCTGAAGAATGACACCAATGGGCAACTGTTCAACATTATTGTTTAGCAATTAAGACTTCTTCAAGGGATGCCTGGGTAATTTCAGCAGGCACTCATCCTATATCCTTTTTTCTGATATACATTTTTTCAGCAAAAAACACCAATAGGATCAAACTATACAATGCAGTAGTGATTATCTACTTTGCTGATGATAACGAAACTATACTTACAGCCATGGCCGCAAGTTTATGCTCAGTTGCTTTGCTTCACTGTGGGGCAATCATTATGACTGATCATAACAAAGCAGATACTTGCCCAATCTTCACCAAGTTTTCAGGAATTATAGTCTTATGAAGTTGCAGGGATTCTGATAAAAAATGGTGACTGGAATAAAGTTACTTAATAACTGTGAGGCAAAATACTAAATTAAATGAACTTCGAACATATAATCAGTTCTGGTGCCATGTCATTTGCAGGATAGTCACAGTCACCAAAGTCTCTGGCAGCAATGGGCACACACCAAATGAAGAATTCATGACAAAATCACGATTAAATATGCAGCTTTAGAGTTGGTTTATCGGGGTTTGCTAGCAGTGTTTTTAAGTAGAAAAATTGTTTATTTTCTCAAGTAAGAAAGAAGTAGTAACACTTCTTTCTTCTGATGAAATTTAATTTGTTTTATCAAATTCAACATATATGGAGAGCATTTGACGCAATTTCCTTTTCAGATAAGAAGTGCTCTATCTTCCTATACCTACTTACAAATTTGTCATATCTGAAGAAAAAAATACTTCGAGTAAAACCCGATGAACCAAAAATTCAAGCATGTATTTGATTGTAATTTTGTCATGAATGCCTAATTTGATGTATACCCAATACATCCAGACACTTTGGTGACTATTACCATCAGGGAAATAACGTATAGCATCAGAATTGATTTGATGCTTATATTCAAACAAATTCAGTATTTTGCCTCACCATTACTGAGCTATGTCATTTAATGCCACAATTTCTATCAGGACACATGCTACTGTGTACAGGTTGTAATTCCTGATAATATAGTGAAGATTGAGCAAGTATTTGCCATATCGCAATTGGTCACAATGATAGCCCTATAGTGATACATAGCAACTGAGCATAAAGTTACGGCCATGGCTGTAGCATTGCTTCGGTGTTTCAACCAACGCCACGGAAAATGCTTCAACTAGCCCCAACCCACCATTGCCTGTTGATTTGTTATACCAAAGGCTTCCAACTTGTAGTAAAATAAGTCACATTCCATATTTCAAATAGCATACAGGTCAAAATAAGTTCAACTGATAAAATTTACTTCAAGAGCACAAATATCGTCTTAACAGAGTGAAGTTCAGGATTCGAAATATGGCAAATTATGGAAGTGATGTCATGTCTTGACGAGTGAATAATCCAGCAGTCAATTTTGGGTAAAAAATTTCACTCCAGAAAATAAGAATGTGTCATCCCTGGCAAAATGATAAAATAAACAAATAATAATTTAACAGGAAAAGTTTGAATGTAACAGAATGTGTCATCCCTGGCAAAATGATAAAATAAACAAATAATAATTTAACAGGAAAAGTTTGAATGTAACAGGTGCAATTCAGAGTTATAGTGAGATCCTCATCCAGCCATCATGCAGGGCATTGAAGTACCCCCTACCTAGCCAGCGGGGTAAAAATTTGTTTTTGAATCCTGCTTTTTGGAGGACCTTTGGAGCTCTAATGGTCTCTTTTTTGTTAAAAGAGGGATCAATAAGATTTCTCTGCCCAGTAATTTTGGGCAAAATAGAGGTAGGTCTCCAGGCAGAATGGTTCTGTATTTCAGTCTGATAATTTTCACAAGAGGGCAGCAGTTGCACCAGCAAGGCCATATCAGAAGTTCAGAACCCAGAGGATACATGTACCAGCCTGCACAACCAGCAACGAAATCATAGGCGTATCGGAGGGGGGGGGCAGGGGGGGTGTACGCCCCCCCAAAAGTTTGGGAAACAGTAAGATTCGGGCAAAAAGGCTAAAAACTTGGGGCAGATGACTAAATAAAAACTATCGAAAATTAATGAATTCAATGCAATTTCATTGGAAATGGTATTAAATCTAGATTTTGAAATTCGGGCAAATGTCGCTCGCCCTCCCAAAAATCGCGTCCGCCGTACGCCTATGAACGAAATATATCACAGGAAAGCTTTATCAACTTCCCGGTGGAAAGTTTCCGCTGGTTTATAGCATTACAGTATACTGTTGGACAATGTCACATTTATGGGGCCACCATTTAATTGCAAGGGGGGTTGGATTTTTTTTTAAAATAATTATTTCTTGCTCAGTTTTGGTGAAATAAATAGATTCTTCCTGGGCAGTCTTGAAATAAATAATTTCGGTGGGAGTATTTTCTTAACAGCTTGATTTAGAAAGGAATATTTGAGGATGTCACAAACCCGGGGGGGGGGGAGTACTTACTATGAAAGGGTGTATATTATAGAGGTGTTGCTGGATGGTAAGTACTGCTTTTTTGGCCTTTTTGATGGTTCTGGTTTTTTGACAATTCAGATTCATTTGGTTGCGCTTTTTCCACCCCCAACATGTTTGGTATCGTTAGAATCGGCTTAAAAAGAGGATTAAAATGGTTAAAAAGCATGAAGATTAAATTGGTTTCCAAATTTTTTAATAAAGGATTAAAATGGTCTGTGGTTTTGGTGTGGCTTCTGGATTAAAATGGTCAGGCCTAAGGTTTTCAAAATTTCCGAGACGCATCCATATGCAAAAGTCGGGTAAGTACTGTTGTAGTTACCATCAAATGAAAAATGTCCTGCCAAGGAATACTCTAAGCCCCTCCTCCTTGATTATCAAATGGACAATTGCACCCTAAAAAGGAGAACACAGCAGCTCTGAGTCTCTGCAGCTCTATGCTCTGTAGCTAGCATGTAGCATTGTAGGCAACTTGATCATCTAGGCCAGGAACCTACATCTGTTTCAACAACAACAACAACCGGGTACAACTACGTAAACACTTATTTAGGCTTTCTTAAAATTAAAATGCACTTACAATGACTTCAGAGCAGTGACAACTTGTGACAAGGCAGCACTGATGCACACACACATGGCCATGCTGATTTTGATCTTCCAATTTTCCCGCCATCTTGGATCCTGGCAGTCTCGTGACGCAGCGCGAAAACGCGACATTCCCTGCGTCAATCAACATTGAATATACATTTTCATTTCAAAATGTCTTCTCAGACGACCACAGCAAAATTTAACGAATTATACGACTTGAAAGAGGAGCTTGGCAAGTAAGTTGATGGTAGAGATTCGTGTGGGAATTATTTGGGCACAAAATGAGACGAGAATGGAGGGGAGAGCAGGTTGCATTTGAAAGATTTTCGCAAGCAACATGCATGAGGCCGCCGACATTGCTTCGGCTGTGTACAGACATTGCTAAACAGACATGGCACATTTGTTTTGCTGACGAACGCTCTCACATAGCATAATAACCACTGTAAACACTGCTATATTGCTCCTTATTGCTTGATAATAGATAATGTGTAATCAAACGATGTTTAATGTGCAATCCACAAGCCATTGCTTCAAAAGTGTTTACAAGCTAACCTGTCATTTTGCCAAAATTGCGAAATGAAGGTGGGGCCCCTATTTCGTTTGTGATCTATACCACTGCATGGAATAAATACCGAACGACTGTTTATTTTCCAGGGGAGCATTTTCCATTGTACGAAGATGTGTCCAGAAATCCACAGGATTGGAATTTGCTGCCAAAATAATCAACACTAAAAAGTTATCTTCAAGAGGTGAGTGCTTTGCATTGCAGGTGTCAAATATTGATCTGCCTTGATCATCCTGTATTCTTGCCAGCCTGTCACTTCAGGCCTTGATATTAGGCGTTTGGAATCATTGTAAGGATTTATTTAGTATTTATTGGCATTTAGTATTTCTTGGCATTTAGCATCAGTATACCGTTATGGCTATTCTATAGAATTATGTCAATCGCAGGGTCCAGGGTTCGAATCCAGCTCTTGCCTGATGACCTGGGCCTATATTGGATGGCTGTTTCAATCATCCTTCGCATAATTGCCATGTCCTCCTCCTGCCCTAATTAGCCTGCAAAGTGCATAAATACAACACGTAAAGCCCCAAACATCCATCCATCCTATAGAATATGGGTGTGTTGTAGAGGTGTTGTCAGAACCTGTTGTATTTGTTCATTGAGCAAGTGCTGCTAAATTTGGCTATTTTCATTTTGTCATAACAGCTGCAATTATGATATTGTCTATTTTAATTTTGATCACTCAGTATTATTCTAGCCTGTCGCTGTAAGCAGTGGACTGGCCAATATCTTCTGCCACTTCAACTTGTTTGAATCTAGTTCTATATTAGAATGAGATAAACAAATTTGGCAAAATACATACCTATATTATGCCCTGTAATAATATTATAATATTATAATAATATAAAACTTATTATTTTAATGTTTTATGATAAAGCACCCTTTAAAATTGCAAATTTGCAATTGATACAGTCAATATAACTTTTGAACTGTATTCGCATTTAAAGTCATATATTTAGATAAAACAATGAATATTGATTGGTCAAGCTGTGAGTCGCACAGTTTACAGATTATACTGTATTATTGCTGGATCTATTCCAAATTAATTAAGTAAATTATTGGTTGTTGAATCAATGATGATCTGCTTTGTAGATCTATTAATAGACAATGATCCAGTACCTGTATAGCATATATGTATGCTAGTTTATCTGGAGCTGATGATGTCACTAGCTCTTAATATCTTACTTAATTAGAAACCAAATGACACATCTCAGACATTGTCCTGTTTTGTTGTGTCTCAAAGCCAATTAACCTGAATTTTTCTGATCTATATGAAATTATATGTCTATTAGTGTCTGAATGAACGGACTAATCATGCTAATGAGAGATGTGTTATGGTAAACACAGTGAATCACAGTGATTCAAGATGATAAACCCTGAGATAATTATTTATAAATATGATAATTGTATATTAATTGTAGTACTAAAGGTCATGTTAATAAGGAATAATTTGATATTTATCTGAATTCAAATAATTAATCCAATGACCACCCACTCACGTGTCTTTAAATGTATTTGAACTTAATTTCAATATATTATAATTCCAATTGTTACATTTATTTGAATTTTTTTTAGAGATTGTTGTACACTTTGGATCTTCTCTTTTTTGGAATTCGTAGCTGTTTTCACAGTTAAAATGAGGATCATGCCAATTAATTAGAGTTTGCCAGCAAAACTGATTGATTCTCTGTAAAAAGTTGCTGATGTGTTTCTTAAAAAGGAGGGGGGAGGGTTGGTCTTGTGGTAGCGTGCTGGGCTGCCAATCGGTCCCGGGTTCAAATCCAGCTCTTGCCGGGTCACCTGGGCCTATGTTGGACGGCTGTTTCAATCATCCTTCACCTCATTGCCGTGTCCTCCTCCTGTCCTAATTAGCCTAGCAAGTGCATAAATACAGGACGTAAAGGCCCAATCATCCATTCTTAAAAAAGGAAGAAGTCATACCATATGAAGCGGTAAATGATTTTAAAATACATTATTCTATAAATTTTGAGCTTTTTGTTATTTTGTCTCTTTCTGAACTGATAGATTTTCTGAACTTTTTGGCTGTTGTTATGATTCATCCTGAAATTCCAGATATTAATTGTATTGTGTATGGCGTCACTGGCAGGGGTGTATCTAGTGTGATATCTAGAAGTTGCCTGTTATCAACTGATTACTGTTTAGTCTGTTCAGTGAATGTTGGGCCTGAGGGGAAGAGGCTTGCCCCCCTCCCCCTAAATGCTGAATATGCCTCTGGTCACTTGGCTGATCAACTGCTGATCAGCTGCTGCTGAGCCGAGATTGTGTGGGCTGACTTAACATTGCTTAATGATTTCTTATATATTTATGACGGATAAATGCATACAGTATAGTCAATATTTTAGATCTATCCTTGTCCCTGTTACTCAATCATGTCAGTTTATATATAAGCAGTCATAGCACCAACAGACTTCTTCGTCTTGGCTGAAAGTTTAGTGCCTAGTGAAAATAAACGCTAATGAAAATTTTTTTTCTGTTTCGGTTTTATAAATTGAAGAAATATTTGCTATTGGCTGGTGTCAGAGTAAAAAAGCAACACCTTACAGTTACTGTTTATAAATAATGCATATAAAGGTGATGGTTTTATTTTATTTTATTTTATATTAATTGGTCTTTTAATGGTGGGACATTTGCTACCTTGATGAAGCGTGAGGTATCATTATCAAAATATCCTTGACCAGGAATTTGGAAAATTTTCATTTGTAAATTGGATGTTATATATATATATACTTGCCATTTATGATATGATGACATATCCTCAGATACAATAGAGTTTAATTAGTTAATACCAAGTTAGAAATGCATTGTGAACAACCAATAGGAAACAAAGAATTTCTGATGAATCATAATGACAGAACAATGGTTGAAATTGATTTTAATTTAACAAATTGACATATTCCCCGTAACCTAGTTTAGTATTCGGCGAAAGCCTGCTAATTAATTTTTAACAAAAAGTTATACATGTGGGATGTTGCTGATGTTGCAGAATTTGGCTTTCAGTAAAAGCTTTTAATTGATTCTAATGATTAAATTATGATCTAGTTCTTGGTATAAAATGCCATATTATTTACAACGTTATTAATATGTTAGAGTGACATAAATGGTCATAGCCTGTCGCAATATAATTACTAATTAGAAATAATGAGTATTAATAACTGCAATTATGAAATAATTTTAATTTCAAATAATTGCTTGCCAAAATTGATGAATTATGCATTGAATGTTCTGCTGGCCAATACAAATCATAACATGACTGTCCTGTTAGTCTGTGCATATTTTGCAATACTCAAAATCAATGGGTTTTTATCAGAATCTGGGATTCTGCCATATTTTTCCCATAGTTATATGAAAGGGGGAGGGTTGGTCTAGCGGTAGCGTGCTGGGCTGCCAATCGCTGGGTCCAGGGTTCGAATCCAGCTTTTGCCGGGTCACCTGGGCCTATGTTGGACGGCTGTTTCATCCTTCGCCTCATTGCCATGTTCTCCTCCTGTCCTAATTAGCCTACCAAACTTGTGCAAAAATACAGGACGTAAAGCCCCAATCATCCATCCATCCCATAGTTATATGTCCAAGCTTCTCATACTATTTGTGGTGGACTACTTGTGGTGTTTTTACTGGCTACAGTAGCCTGCTCTTGTTGCAAGCGCGAGGGAGCAAGCTACGAAATCTCACTGGAACTGCACTATTCACGGCTGCGCTCACATAATATTATGTCTCTGGCAGTTTGCTGCCCAGTTCTGCTAAGCGCGGACCTGATAGGCTACTGCCCTAGAGGCCATTTAGATGCCAAATTTGACTTAAATTTCATCAATCTGCAGTCACTACCGCCCGCCTGCCTACAACGGATTGGCTTGTCAGTCAGGTGTTTTTAACTTGTTTGTGAAATGTATGTCAGAAGAATTTGAAAAAAAAAAGATGATCTATTCTATATGTTTGTTTGAACTGCAGTGGTAAATCTTGACTAATTTGTCATTGAATTGTAATGCTATTTAGGCATGACTGACTGTAGATGGAATGACTGAGTTTCGTGCGGAGAACTAAAAAGGTATACACAAGCAGATCTACAGACACAGCCTCCCTGGCACGGTGAGTGCCTCAGTCACTGGCTCACAGCTTCGTTCCCAGGCGAAATATGCTGTGTCAGCAGCATTGTAGCTGTGAGGTCTCTTGCTTAAAGTGATTGTGTGTCACCGAGATAGTTTTGGAAATGGGCGAGCATATTTTATTGGTCCCAGAATAAATGTGGATGTCTCGCTGAGGACCACTGAGGACCCCCTTGAGATAGGCTGAAAGCAACCGGATATGCCGACTATAGCTGTGCAATAAATAAAACTGCCTATCTTGTTTTATGGCAGAGATGTAAGCCATGCCTTCTGTTGTTACATATGTATGACATATTTCATTGATGTTTTGGCGATAGCCCTTCATGAATGGTGCCAGTACAACAAAGTTTAGTTGGGCTTGTCTCATGAAGACTTGGAAGAGTGATCGCTTAGATGCCACTGGCTTGCTCTATTGAATGTGACTCAAGTCCTAGGTTTGATTGCATCTAATGACTGGGGGGAGGGTTGGTAGTGGTAGCGTGCTGGACTGCCAATCGCTGGGTCCAGGGTTCGAATCCAGCTCTTGCCGGATCACCTGGACCTATGTTGGACGGCTGTTTAAATCATCCTTCACCTCATTACCGTGTCCTCCTCCTGTCCTAATTAGCCTACCAAGTGCTTAAATACAGGACGTAAAGCCCCAATCATCCATCCATCCATGTAATGACCAGACTTTAAAATCTTGTATTGTGTTTTCTCTAAAGCTTCCAAGAATACCTTCATAAAACCATGTTTGCATGTAAATGTGACTGTGCCACCTGTGGCTCCCCTCATATATGACCTTTGAATTCAATTGCGAAGTTAAACATGTTAAATGGTGAGAGTAATCATGGTAATGTGGTGTACGATTGTCCAGTATATTTTGGACTGTCCTGGCTGAGGCTAGCTCACATTAGACTCGAATTAGACCATGACATCTCAGCCGTCTCTGTTGGAGGCTGTGTTCAATTAGTCCGGTCTTGTTCCTCTCCCAATTGTCTGCCAGTTTCCTGATCTACCGGATGTCCACAGGTGAAGCCTCGTCAAGCAGGATTAATTACATCCAGTTCTCAGAATTGAAGCATTGTAAAGTTGGGATTACACAAGTCCCAAATTATGCATTGTTCACTGAATTCAGTATATATAGAACGAAGACAGATTTTCTCTACATTGGTTTGGTAAATTGGCAAATGTTAAAAGAAATCAAAAAGACTTTGGTTCCACAATTTACTCATTTGAGAAAAAAATCTCAAGATCAAATTCTCTTGGTCGAATCAGGTCGATATATCATTTGTGTAAAACTTTTTTGCTTTTTAAAACCTCATGACTGGTGGTCTACAAATAGACTACAACCAGTACCCATAAGCACTGAACAAGGCAATTTTTGTGTGTGTTATTTTTGATAATGTGGCGGTGAGTGAACTTAGATGATGTCTGCTTGTTGTTTCCTCATGTTGTGTATCAGAAATGTTGTGTTAGTAAACAGCAATGAAGTTTAGCATGTTGAGGTTAAACATAGTGGTGTGAGTTTGGGGATCCAGCTACCACAACTATCCTTAGTGCTTAGAAACCTCAAAAATGTGAGTCAAAATGTATATTTAGTTTTGTATGATATTTGTTTACATTACTACTCATGATGTGACAGCTTCCCTCAATGAGGGTATGAATAGTCTCTGTCGTATGCCCTGGAATCCTGGATACCAAAGTAAACAGATATGGATTTGCACAATTTGCAGCCCTTTTCAGCTAAATCTTGTCACTCTATTGGCAATTTGGATTGACTGGTGAGATAAGGAAAAGGGTTCCCTCATTTTGTCTTAAGAGACTTTTCTCTCAGACATTATTTTAATCAGGTAGAGACATAATGATGTTAGTTTGGCTGTGGAGAGTATGCCAGTCTCAATGAGAGAGAGGATTAGGCAGTAAAATTGCTTTTATATGATAGCATTGTATCTCAGTCTTTCTCCTTTTATAAATTATAATCCAAGGATTCCTCCCTGTGTTTATCATTGCTGTTTGAGTAGTACAGTCAGTTTGAGTTATACAGGTCCCAGGATTGATTCCTGCTCTTATCGGGTCACCTGGACCTATGTTGGTTGGCTGGCTGTTTCCATCATCTTTTATCTCATTGCTGTGTTCTCCTCAGGTCTTAATTAGCCCACAAGAGTGCATAAATACTGGAATTAAAGCTCGTGCCATACATCATACCAACCTGCAACCAATGGTTAATGATGGCACATGTACACATGATCCCTGTCACTCCCTCTAACCTTTGGACAGCATTGATATTTTGATTTGGCTTGTGGTTGCCATGGAAATGGGGACTACACAAAATGGCTTAAATTGACGGCGTAGGAGGTCCTCTTGTTTGGAGTGCATGGCGGCTGCTGCAATGCAAGCCAAACACTCCACGCTCTCAGCCTCTGTCCACTGCATAGTCAAATTACGCTAATTTTTATCTCGAGCTACTCTTGTCGGTGTTATGTGTACATTTCAGTATTGCAGTGAACATGCCACATGGTGAATTGGTTGAGGACTGTCATACCTCACAATGGTTAAATTATTTCTTAAATTGCATTCATCTCATGTCTCTCTCTGACTCTGGTGATAGTTCGCAAATTGCTGTCCCTAGAAACTCGGGTCTGCTATGGATGTTTTGTGTTGGTGTACCAGAGATGTGACTTATGTACCAGAAATCTCATTGTCACAAAAATTTTCTGATAAAGCCACATAAGTAACTTTCTGCAAAATGATACTTGAAATTGATTAATAATGAAATTGTACTGCTGAGGCTTCTTCGGTCGATGGCGGTCGTCTTGCTCACATTCATATCCTGTGCAGCTTGAGGTTCTATCATTCTCAGTTGTAGGGCTAATGATTATGATAGACCTGTATTGCAGCCCTTTGGAATTGAGAGTCAGAATAGGGAGTCAAAGAGTCATAGGTCTTCTGATTTATATATGAGACTTGAGTAAAAAATCTCAAAATTTGTTTGAACGTGAACCAAAGCCCTGGCCTTACTGGAGGGAATTTGATCAATGAAAACTTATTTTATATGTTTTTTTTAGCCAGGGAAGCTCTCTTTTGATTCTGAATATCTTGTAGCCAACTCATTTTGCAGTGATGATGATCATATGTCTGAGTGTCTGTTTTAACCGCATGATTTAGATCAAGATCATTTTTAGCCTCTGCAGTAATCATCAGCAGCTGATAGTTCTTCATGATGTTCCTATGTTGAGATATTCTGGTTTAAGCCACTTTGCGAGGCCACAGTCTTATGTAGATCTCTTTCTGGACAGTGATTCACAATCTGTGTTGTGCAGTCAATGCTTTGCATATGCATCTGTGCTGATCCGGTGCGATTTGTGATCTCATATATTTATGTGCTCTATAGTTTTCCTTGACTTGATTTTCCATATGCAGATTCGTGTCATCAATAACATTGCTTTTTCCTTGACTTGGTATTTCTATGTGCAGATCTGTAACCTCCATATTTGTGTTTAATAGTCAGTATGAGTAATGTGCTTGTTTCGGATTCACTGAATTCGTACAGTGTTGCTCCTGAGAATCTTGAGGGATGTTTGTCCAACTATATAAAAGACTGTCATTGTAAATTTGTAACACACGTCCGAACAGTTGTGGTGATGGCGCCTGAAGCCTTCATTTGCATGTGTGAAGACCTGCTCATTGGCAATTCTTTTTTGTCATCTATGGTTTGATTTCGCAGCTTTTGGTCTGCTGAAGTGTCTCTACAATTATTTATCTCACTTGTGGCATCTGAAAAAAAAATAAACAATTTCAAGTAATGATTCTTGTTAAAATTGATGATACAAGTCTTTTAGTCAGACTAAGCTTGCATCAAATATGACTTAAAATTTGTCCTCTTTATGTTCTCCAAAATTAATGTCTTTATCTGCCAGATACACTGTGTAATATACATGTGTATACTGGCATAAACATCGGATATGATAAATGAAGATACACATTTGGGAGTACCATTTTAGATAGTGTATGACAAAGTTATGAGGAGCCATACTTCATCTTGATATGCTGCTCTTAGATAGCAAGAATGGCCATACTATAAATTATGAAACATAGTGTTGATAATGTTGTTTTATGTGTAGAAGGGCTATCGTTGAAGTGCCTCTCTCTTTGAAGATGGAACTGAGATATCACTTTGATGTATGCATAATGGATACTATCAAATGTGTCTTGTTCTACGCCATGTACACCATGACTATAGTCAATAGAATGGATCAATGTGTTGTGGTCATATTATGATTATGTCTGCTATGCTGCTGCTATGTTGCTTCTGTTCATCAGCAGTCCAGTAATCTGACTATACCAGTCCACCTGCTATTCAGTCTTGAAATATATTTAGTTATTTTATTGACAGGAAATTTGCCCATTATAATTATGACAAATGCGAAACAGCAAAATGTGTCTTGACAGGTCCACAAACAATGTAAATACGGGTAAAGATATGTTGCATAATATATATATGAAATTGTGTATCAAGTGATAAACTCTATTGTCATTTGAAAATTTAGAAATACACAAAATCTTAATATTAGTACAAAAACTGGCTTATTTTCTTGTACACACAGAGTGGCAAGGTTTGAAGTACTGCTGATAATAGTTCCATTTTGGACCTGTAGGTTGTTTTTAATTTCAATTTCGGTTTTGCATTGACCAGATGACCAGCTGCATTTTTGTAAGTTTTGAGCTCGAATGTGTTGAACATGCTCTGTCATATTTGTCCTGTAGTCTCACAAAAATGCTACCTTGCTGAGTATTGCCAACTTGTTGCAAGCCATCTCTAAGCATTTGAAGGAAGAGCAGGTTTGACATGTTGTATATATGCGGAGAATGACTGGGAATCTGACTAGGTACTTAGCCTGATGGGAAAGCCATGGGCTGGTAGGATAATTCCCTTTGAAGTATTCAGAGCAGAGAATATTGTATTACGGCCATACAATCATAGTGAGATTGATTTGTCTGCTGTAAACATCTAGCATCATGTGCGTATGATAGGACTTCGATTCTGTGGATGATGCCAAATAGGTATACCTGCCAGTGTCATGATTTTAATTGAATGATTAAAAATCAGACTTAGATAAAATAAATCTATTTAAATCAAATACATCGATGATTTTTGTGAAAAAAAATCGTAATTTAGATATAGATTGAAATCACTGAATTAACTGCTATGTAATATCGTGTTGTAGGTTCAGTCCTCAGAGACACATTCTTGCCAAATTCCTGTTGCATAGGTTGAAAAACGAGATTATTGTCACTGACTTTCTATCAGAAATTATTGATTTAATTAGGATAATTTGAGCTCTTGTGCTTTCATAGAAGTTTGGAAGTTACAGACTTGTATTACCACTGAATCAGTTCTATGTAAGCAGAACATTTATTACTCAGCCTGCTACAGGCGGAGTATTGTGAGGGTGGGCAGTTCCTGGGATTTCTGCTTGTGGGTTTGTGTGTTTGTTAATCGACTCCTGTCAAAAATACTTAATGGATTTTTTGATTTATATCCAACTCTCCAATGGGTATATATGTATTTAAAGTGCATCTGGTATATTTAAGTTCAATCCTGGATCTCCTGATTATAAAGTCCTGAACTATGCAGTTTCAGTCGTCTGCATCCTGTTACTTTTATTGAAATTAGTGATTTATTTTGAGGTTTTGTTTACGGAAGCAAATGGCAAATAGCTATTCACTATTCACTGTCCAAACTCCACATCACTGGCATCAAGCTAACAAAACGATATGGAATATGGGAATATGCTATACATCCTGCACTCTCCACCTATTGGGTTAATTGGGGTTTGCCAGGCATGGCAATGAACATGATGAAGAGGAGGATGGATGAAACAGCTGTCCAACTTAATCATGCAAATGCATGAACTGGAAGTGACCCTAGACCAGCTTATTATGAACCCTGTCTGCCAATTTTAGCCAAATTATGATCCACTAATGCTCTGCTTGTATGTAAGGGGCTCAGTTGGTAAAAGAGTGGTGTTTTAATTTGGTCAACTTCGGTCAAAATCCTGGCCTGAATGCTCTCGACGTGTTTTGTAACATTCAATCTTAGGGTAATGATACGATTGATTGACAGTTGTAACCTATTTTAAAAAGACAGGTACTGTCCTTCTAATACAATGTACTGCATTTCCTTTACTCGTACTAAATATTGCATACTATGGCTATTAAAAGTCATACATTTTTCGGTTTTCAGTTTAAACTTGTGTGAATCAAAAATATGTATTACTGGATTTATAGCTGAAAATATGATAAGGAAATATGATAAGGATCCATTTGTGGTCGCTGGATTTTTGAAATTGGACAATTGTGGAATATTATTGTAATGCGATTAGATATTAGCACTGAAATGATTTTCGTCAACGCAATTTTTTTGCTACAGGGTTCCCACGCCTACCGGGAAATCGGGAAAACCGGGAAATTCGGAGATAGCTTTTCCCGATCGGGAAAAGCCTGGAAAATAGTATATTTCTGCCAAAAACCGGGAAAAGATCGGGAAAGTGGGATGTAGGAAAAACGGAGCTCTAGCGCTCTTATCTCCCGTTGTCAACGCGTTCCGTAGCCACCTAGCGTTCATATTGCGTACTAGCGCTAGTGTGCTTGGTGAGCTGGCTTGAACTTCTACATCCAATGATCCAATGATTGCAATGAAGATCTGATATTGTTGATGATAGGGAGAAGATGCACTTGGCTAATGGCAATTGGATAGTTCCAGTTAATTGTAATTGGATAGGAAGGGGATTAGTGAAGAGGTGTGAATTTTGTTAAGTGCTATTCACCATGCACCATGCACTGGCCATCAATAGATCAGTTCTGCCATTTACAATTTGCCAGAATCACTGGCAGAATGGTAGTCCATGTGTCAACAACAATTACATCATTTTTAACCCAATTGGACCAATTATATAGAGAACAATGAATATTGTGTTTATGAATTATGATGATCTCATCATTGTCTTAAATGTGGCTTTAATGAGATGGATAGAAAACATTTTTTAGGTAGATGTGCAATGTACATTTTACATATAGGCATAGGTTCTGCATTGTTTTGAAATTAATTTGAGGCTCAGCAATGGTATGGGAATTTGAGGCATTTAATTTTTTACCGAAACCAAAGCCTGGACATTGCGATTTTGACCTTGAAAATTGGCTTTGGCAGCCTGGAAAAACCTGGAAAAAACCTGGAAAAAACCTTGAAATTGATCTTGGTAAAGGAGTGGGAACCCTGTTGCTATGAGTAGTATTTCAATTGAAATATTATTCTTCCTCGAGTAAAAAACTAGAATTTACAATTAAGAAATTCTTCATCCGGTTTATCAGCTGGCTGCTTAGTAGCAGAGAAACCGGATATATATTTGAAGAACCAATATGGAAATAAGTCAATAATAGTCATTTAAGGGATATTTTGGTGATTGGTGAGATCACAAGGTAGTCCACTCATCTATTGCTCTTAAAAGTATTAACAGTACATGCAGTAGGAAGATAGCTAGTGCTGGTTGGTTGCCATAGGTAATAAAGGTGAAATTTCTCCAGTTTGTTAAGATTTATTCAATTATAAATTTTTTAAATAACAATTATGGAAATGGTGTCAATCCTATTATCCTGCTTCTCAAGAACTGCCGGTGCTGTGTCACTGTCCTTTGAAATCGCTAATGGTTTTCTGTTCATCAAGGTAATAGTTTTTCATTTGTCGTCATGAGAATGGAAACCGGATTACTCCAGGACTGTCAAGGTTGTCACAAGTCTCATTAGAGCTGCGGGTAGTCTTTCTGCCAGCTCTATATTCCACTGTACCTGTCACAAATGAGAACATTTGATGCATAAGCTTCATTTTTTAGCTTGTCAGTTTTATCCATAGATAAAAATATGAAGTTTCTGGTGTTGACAATTAAATGATTACTTTTTAAGAGCATGTTGGCATGGTTAGGCCTGACGCCTCTTGGTTCTGAAGAATTCAGCACGAGAAATATATTTTACATTCGTAATATTTGAAATCAATGGAAAGCTGCAGTCTTGCCAACAAATATATGTGTGTGGCTATACATGTAGTCAGGGTAGCTCCGTTAGAAGCAGACATAAATCCACACAAATTGTTTTAATGAAATTCCGAGACTCGTGTTATATTGAGGAACCCTTTCCGCAGTGATGAGACTTATACAAGTTTGCCAATGTGGTATGTCTGACATTGTCTGTATACTGCATTGGTACTGCAAGAGTGCGCCGAACGCAGAATTCCCAGCTTTGGTGCCTCAAAGGTGGTGAGGTGGTACTCTGTATTAAGGCCTTTTAACAAAAAGAAAGCTAGGAAATATCTGTATACATGTTCACTTTTAGAAGAAATATTATAATCACTTGTATTGGCTCTATGTTGGTTTGGCATGGAGCATGAAAGATACTTTGATGTTGAGGACTTGTTCCTACTCATTATATCTGTCTAAGTTATGATGAGATGCTGAATCTATTAAATAACAATTTCGAAAGTGAGCTGTGAAGCTGTCTAGATTTGACTAGCAGGGCGTTCATAGAAAAGTCAGGGAAAAGTGATATTTCTTCCAAGTCAAGGAAAAGTAAGGGAATTTCGAAATTCTGATATACTGCGAAGTTGCTTGATTAGTCACCATCTACGCAATTGAATGCTATGAAGAAAACTGTGGTAAACAATCTCAAGATAAAAACTGGTCATCTTGATCAATGAAATTGCTTCGTATCATTACAGAACATATCACATTGGATAACATTAGCACTTTTAGTAAAATGAAGCAAGTGGCATCCGATGATCCTAGACGAGATATAAATATTTTGATGATACAGAATGCTTGAATTATCGCGGAAGTATGGTCAGGGAATTTCATATTTTAGTCACGGAAAAGTCGGGGAATTTCATTGCATTGAGCTGCTGGACACCCTTATTGGAAACAGTCCCGCATTTCGTTTAACGAAGCGGTCAATAATGTTAAGGAAATACTGCACTGGGTTGATATTTTGATATAGTCATATGATAAAGGATATTTGTATGGTTTCTTTGTAACTGTACAGTGGACGGAATGTTTATTTTACACCATATGTGTTGCTAGCCTGAACAAATCTTGCAGTTAATTCTCTTCTGACCTTCTACCGACTAATATTGCTTTAGTGAACTTGTTCAGTGATGTTGCGGGATATTAGAGTCAATTAGTAGTGAAATATTAGAGATGGACTGCTGTGAATGCAATTTTAACATGTTTAATGCTGCCTTTTTTTTTGGGTTTGAGAATGTTATGCAGCTAATTGCTCCACAATTTTTTAAAAAGTGATTTTTAAGTCAGAGGTCATGATGGTGTCTCCAAATGTGAGGATTTTGAGTCCAAATCTCCCAGGCATCTATTTAAAAAAGATAAGTTTAGGCCTAATTTATTAAGCGATTCCCTTTAGCAGGTTAAGTTATTTTATATAATTCATTTGAAATGCACGCTCTTTCTATTTGTCATATTTATTTCAGAGATTAAATTTATGATTTATCAAATTGTGGGCCCAATGTTTGTTATATTATTGTATTGAAAATATTTAATTTCTTGTAAACATTGTTACAAGAGCAATTGAGCAGTTATGTTATTAAATCTGCATTTTAAGTAATTATGTCAACCTGCAGAAATATTTATGTACAGGAAACCTAAAAAATAGAACATGTATAATCTTTCAAAATTTGAGACAAAAACACAGCAATAACATTGAACACTTATCAAGATGTGTGGGTGTGAAGCACATAGATCTATGTAATGTGGTACTCCGAGACCTCAATTGCTAATAAATGACTCTGTCACCATCTGAACCTATGTTTTATTGAATTTTTTCATTGCTATGGATGTTGTCATGAAATGGTAGAAGGCACTGTTTATCGGGAGAAATGCTTTCGAGATCATATTCCGCAATTTGAATGAGAGAGTCATTCACCTTAATGGGTCGTGTTTTAAGTATAATAAAGAAATCTGACAACCTTTTGTCAGCACCTTTTTATTAACACACTCTGCTGTATAAGCGAAATTCCAGGACCAATTTATAGAAAATGCAAAGACCAATTCCATGAATTAGTTTTTTCCGAAGCTGCTATGCTTCTAGATAGTAATCGAGTTATAGGTCAGGCTCCAAAGTCTTGTATTAGAAGACAGATACATGAAAACGTAAGCAATAAGTGACTTCTTAACAATTCAATATGGTTTGTGCTCTACGTTGGAATCATCAGGAGATGTCCGCATCAGTCCTACTAATAAATTTCTGAAAATAAGATTAACATGAAAATCAAATCAAGCTGCTTTTCAACCTGTTCCTTGTGGTGTTTCGTTGCTGGTTAATGATATTATTGGGCACATTTATGGCTGCTGTGGTAATAACGGTGGAGTTAACATGTTATATGCGTAATCCATAAATAAACTTTATTAAAGTTGTCACACTCCTTTTAATCTAGTTTTGTAACTTCTACATGGAATTTACAATCAGGTGCAAATGATTTTGAACATTGAGTGGATTGAGAATTTGTCTTTCTTAGCTCATGTTGCTCTCTGATTGTGCATACATGTACTGAATCGCAATGTCTAAAGAGCTATTATCTGATCACAAAAACTTTATTATGTTATTTTTAGGGTGCTTAGATGTAGTATTTTTAACCGGCCTAACAGCGGAGGCCGGTTAATACAGGAGCTGCAAATGGATTAGGTGAAACCATAAACAGTAGGCATAAACTGCAACCACAAGCTTGCAACCACAAACCAGATGTAAACCACGTTTGTCGATGACAGACAAGGTTTTCCCCCATTGTGACCTTAATATTTCACTTACAGTTATGAAATTTGGTACAGGTATGGGACTCTGGGTATTGATTGGCAACATGTCGAGAAATCCAAGATGGCTGCCGTTTTATGGCGGCCATTTTGGCAGCCATCTTTCTTCATTCTTGAACTGCCCATTGTGACCTCAATATTTCGCTTAGAGTTATAAAATTTGTTACAGGTATGGGCCTGTGGGTATGGATCAGGAACATGTTGAGAAATCCAAGATGGCGGTCATTTTGTCAGCCATCTTTCTTCATTTATTAACTGCCCATTGTGACCTCAATATTTCACTTAAGAGTTATGGAATTTGGTACAGGTATGGGGCTGTGGGTATCAGACGGGAACATGTTGCCTGAGCATCTCAGAAAGTCAAAGAGGCTTCACAGTCTGTGACCAGTAACTCCTAAACCTATACCTATACCTATGTTGAGAAATCCAATATGGCAGCCACTTTGTGGCAGACATTTTGTCAGCCATCTTTCTTCATTCTTGAACTAACCATTGTGACCTTAATATTTCACTTACAGTTATGAAATTTGGTACAGGTATTGGCCTGTGGGTATGGATGAGTAACATGTTGAGAAATCCAAGATGGCGGCCATTTTGACAGCCATCTTACCTTTTTTTTAGAAATCTGTTCAAACTGCATTGATTCTATACTAATAGTCTAGCATCTTCCAATCAACAATTTCTCCTATCTTCCAATATAAGTTGCTCAGTGGTTTAAGCAATAGCACCTTCAATTTCATTGCGCTAGGTCGGTTTTGAATCCGCGGATTCTTGTTTAAAACAGCCCTCGGCTGACTATGTATGTTGTCATGTCATCCTTTGTAAAGCCACCAAGGTCCTACAATTACTGTAATTTACTGTAAACCGGGCTGCACCTTCACCAAGACCACTCAATTGAAGTCACGGGTGCTCAAGGGTCTTCTCATTTATAACACGTGGACTGCCATAACCTGATCAGCATTGCTTCTTCTAAAATTTTCATGACTTCATTCACATAGCCACACTGATTGTGACTGATATTAGAGACATATTCGGTCAAGTTGATGTGTGAACATGGTGAATGTGGTCAGTTATGGTATTTGGATTGTCCTGAAATGTGTTGATAGCCTTATCTTGACCCTCTTATGCTTCCTGGAGTTCATGTGTGCACTGTAATCTCTTGGGAAATGCCTCCGAGCCTGTTGTAAATGAATGAAAACACCACCTCGTGCACCTTTCTTGATTCTCCTTGTAAGGATAGTAGGAAAGCCTGAGCCTAAAAGATTTCTTTGAAGTTGTCCTATGACTCCTATTTATGAGATATTAGTCATTCATAAAAAAATACCACTGCGCTGGAGATGACCTGTATGCAATATCTCTTATGGTTATAATGTACTCTGTGATCAGTATCTTAAGGATTTACCTGAAAAAGAAATATTGAATTGTAGCAGAATATAATTTCATCATATGCCATGTATTCATTTGTGATAGTTCAGGCGATGCTTGCTCAAACCTTTCATATCCAGTAGTCTGCCGTCACTGTTTGTCAGTTTGAAGCATTGTATCCTTGGCATGCACTACAAAGGTTAACTATTCTTTTGAGGGCGCTATCGCCATGAATTACCGTAAGCATTCATTCATGTCATTTGTCATGAGATGAATTATAAATTAGATGGCTATTGATACACGTTATTGGACAAGTTGATATGCCGCCAGATTTCTCGTGTTGAGGACAATTTCTGAGCCTGTCGCGAGATATTGGATATCGTGATAAAATTGATTAATAAGGTGCAATGGATAGGCCGACACTGAGCAGGTGGAGGCCAGAGGTTAATAAGGAAATCTGCCAAGAATAACTGGCAAATGGGGCGACGGAAAGCATACTGCTGAGATCTTGTTCTGTGTGATGGTGTAGGCGATGGATTTTTCTTTTAATAAAAGTTTTACCATCTTTATGGTACAGTGATATACTTCGAGGGGAAAAAAGTGTGTTGTTTCGCTGTTAATGCTCTTTCAAGTAAGAGTAAGAGCTTAGTAAAAATTGTGCATCAGTATCTATAATGCTGATCTTGTGAAATGGCAGGAACTGAATTCTGCTGCAAAACCATACTTCAGTGATCTGAAGCATATTGTTCATGTTGTTTGATAAATTTTGCCTTTTTGTAAGTTGATGAAATGCAAGCATTTAATATCATCATGATCATGATTAAAATTCTGTCCACTAACTTCGAGATGGCCACGCAGTTTAGCATGTTCAGCTGGTTATTTTATGAATGCTGGATAGGACTGTCATCGATACGGCCAGTATCGATGCATCGGAAAAGTTGTCCGTATCGATACTGTATCGATACAATACCGCAAGTATCGATATATTATTTCCACCGCATTTGGCATATTTATTAAGAAATATTGCGAGAAATCCAGTGGAATCCACGTTGTTTACTTCAGAATCGCGCCATCACTGCTCTGCTCTCGCTTGAAATCTCGCAAACGAGACCACGAGATTCAAAATGGCGGACTTGGATGACGAAAATTCGGAAATGTTGTGATTTTTTGTGGATAACTCAACAATAAAGCTTGTATTTTGCCGTTTCTTGGATGTATGAAAAAGTATCGATACATTCGATGCATCGGAAAAGATTTTGCCGATTATCGCATCGGAAAAAAGTTGTTTTCGATGACATCCCTAATGCTGGACATTGCTGGCCACACTTTAACTGCATCTGTACATTGTACCTTCAAAGTAACCTTTGAGTTCTTCTTCAGCAGAATGATCTTTGAATGGAAAGCTTGTCATACATGTCAGGTTCTACTGTCGTGAAAAAGAGAATGTTCTGGCTCTAGTTTAGCACACATGTTTCATTGCGGAGACCTGATTACATCACCTTGCCAATATGCTGTAAAAATCTCTTGCAGTCAAAATCAATACTGAAGAAGCTGTGTCTGCTGTGACTGGTTTTGCAAGTGTTTTTGACAGCTGTTTGTATGATTAAGTCCCATCGGATTTTGTATTTAAATTAAAGTATTGCTATAGATATTTATATAATGTTTATTTGTGTAGTCTTTTGTGAGGTGCTTTCATGCCAACAATTAGGAAGCCGTTATGCTCTGTCGTGAGAAATCTGGTCGTGCTTACTGTGTTGTGTGCCCAGCAACAAGTGGCCCACGCGTTTGCGACCGTTTGTCGTTTGCAACAGATTACAGAATTTCAGTTGAGGTGTTCTATTTACTGTCCACGTTCACTCACTCTTCAGGAGTAAATCCTAGCAGTTCTGTTAGTGTGGACCTGATTGGGTGCTCTTTGAGTGCGGACCTGATTGAATGATATGTGAGTGCGGACCTGATTGCGGTCTGGGTGCGGACCTTGTTGGGTGCGGACCTCATTGGGTGCTTGCTGCAAAAGCCAATTGGACTTTTAATTTGACTTGTGATTCGCCAGTCTATTTCCCCCATTGCCTGCCTGAGCTTACCTGCTTGTTTAATGTTATAGACAGACTTATTTTAGTCTGGTCATGCAAACTGTAACAATGTGTAATGCACCATTTTCTTCGCACTATGTTCAGTGAGATTACCCATTAAGCAGCTGTAAAGGTGTTTGATGAGCAAGATTGTGGCATGATCACCATTGTGTTTGTCATTATGTTCTTTGTGATATTTTTTGGTACAAGTTATTTGCTTTTACTTACAATGTTCAATCATTTTACCGTTTTTCATTTGTCACGATGTCGTGATATGACGATTTTAACTTCAATTTTACATCATGAAATCCTTTTTGAGCTTCTGCTTATTCAGCAAAGACGTTTGTGTCAATGATTCTAAGAAAATTGAGAATATCTATTTTCAAGTATTCTGTAAGGTCTGTGTTAGGAATTTGGCAAAATATTAAAAGAAAGAAGTCTACTGATGTTTAACTCTTATCGATTTTGAACTATTTGTGAAGGTTGAGAGAGATTTTTCATCAGACCTAATTCCGCTCAAATCATTTTGGCTTCGATCATTCTTTTCATGTGGTTCTACTGTTAATTACCTTGCTGATAATTAATTTCAATAATTTCTGTTCAATTCTGATTAGTTCTGATGTGTGTGATAATTGAGTTTTGTAAGATTTCTGATATTGACTGCATTTCATAAAATTTTAATTAGTCTGACATTATCGAAACAATTGAATCCATTTCTGTTTTACTCTGTAGTTATATGGTTAAGTATAAGTAATCCTTGACAAGAACTATGGATTGATTCAGGTATAAAAGAATAAATTATATATCGTGATTTTAGAGCTCTGCACACGCTTGAAATTCTTTGTAACGTGAACTTAGAAGTTGAGTCATCGGACATCCGCATTCTTATATCTTCAAATATATATTTGTGTGTTTTACCAGATGGCTTTTTAGAAATTTTGAATGGGAAGCTGAGATTGATTTTAAGGTCATCTGGTGTGGATCTAGAGTATATTATAAAGCACATTGATCTCTCAGTATGATTTAAATGGACAAACTTGTGTGGTTGACCGTATTAACATTTTTGTTATGAAGATCTTTTTTGTTGCAGTATGGATTAATTAGAGATAGGATACTCCCTCAGAATGCTTAGCAAGCAAAATGTGACTGTTTGCATATCTGTACATATGTGTATTACCATTATAATTTTACATTGCATATATTGACAAAAATGTACTACCGGAAATGGGCAATATTCATCAGGTTGTCCGAACCGTTGTCAAAATAGATCATCAGATGTGTCTCCCCTGTGTTTAAATTACTAAAATACTTGTTCACTCAGTATGGGCAATATCATTTGTAAAATGTGTTGAATTGTATTCTCAGCTGTAGGTATAGTTTGCATAGTCTGGAAATATAATAGGATGACATTAAGTATACTGTGGTGGCCAGTTAGTTTACCATGCAATGAAATTGTGCATACTCAGCTTTCTTTATATAGCCATGTTTTAAATCAAATTGCAGTCTGTCCAAGTTTGTGATTTCAGGATTTCATCCGAATTTAATGTCAAAATTTATGAGATTCGAGAAGGCCAAAGTTCGATGATGCTTCCGAGAGTTGACCTTTTGATGCTGATAACTTATAAATGGCAAATCTAACATTTCTCAACACTGGATCGTTGACAGTTGATTATTTTGAATTTGTTTTTCAAGCAATTTCTATGTCACGGTTATTTGTTTGAGGGTATGGATCGTGAACATTTAGAGAAATCCAACATGAGTGGCAAAATGGCCGCAACAAATATGCCACCATTTTTGAATTGCACATATTGAGCTGAGTATTTCTTGAAGACTTTTGAAATTTGGCATAGGGATTTGTTTTGAGGGTATGGATCAAGAATATTTTAAGAAAATCCTAGGTAGCTGCCAAAATTATCATCCGCAAAAATCGCCATCATGATTGAATTGTCCACTGTGACCTTGATGTTTCACTTTTTGAGTCATTGTTGTGGTATCTCTTGTTTGATTCACCAAGTGTTGCAACAACTGCTCCAAAGGACTGCACCGACCTTAGCAGTCAAGGAAATTACCATCTGCTCATGACAACCAATGTCTTCAGCCCCACATGACACTCACTCCAGCACTGTCATCTCTCTCCCATGACCTTCTCAAAGTGTCATGGCCCAGGCATGACTTAAGCAGTGCTCAAAATCACCTTTGACAGGCTATTTAAAAGTAACTGTTGCTGCTATCACTTCCAAACTTGGCATAAAGTTGTATCACAGTATCAACTAACTCTATAAATTTTGGCAGGCTTATCCATTACATAATGAGGAAAAGAACCCGAAGGCTCCAAAAAAATTAGGAAACTGTCATCAGCTGCTGATGACTTTGCGATATCTCGCGAAATGGGATAGAATATGTCCCGCTACTGTCATGCTGCTGTGTGATGAGGATAGGTGCACAGAGATTAGACTTCCTTTTGACACCCCACTGATCAACCCCACACACTCAATCATCCTGTCAGGGCCAGGACTTAGCGGCAATTGCAATTGTCATCAGGTGATGGTAATTTCCCAGACTGCTTCGTTTGTGTCAAGTTGTGATATTTGTAATTTTCCCAGATTTCAATTCCAAGAAATTTTCTGATAGGCCGACTTAGAATATATTGCTGATAGTGATAGATAACGGTCTGTAGCTGCCCAGTGTCTATCAAGTTATGATACTTGTAATTTTCCCCTAATATTTTAAGTTTAGGAAATATAAAGATGCAAAAAGAGCTTATAAAGCAAAATATGTGCAAAGTATGTTCACTTTTCGCAATCAAAACCCCTAAAAAAACCCATAAAAAATGGCATAGTTGTGTTTCCTTGTTCTGATATTGATGCGGTTGTAACCAAGGGAGTGGTCATCTCACCTGTACTTCTTTTGAGAAAGAGATCAAATTTGTAGCTGTATGCGTTGTGTAAATGTTTCGGGAAATTATATGTATTAGGTTGCATGTGCTAATTATCTATGTATTACTTTTCATTTTTGCATCTTTACATTAATTATCAAGTGAATTGATGGTCTTAGATATTGTACTTCTTACCACTTTGTCCTCAGTTCGATGTGCATCATTTCATTCATTTGTGTTTAATGGTGATGCCTGATAACCCCTCGTAGGAAAGTTTTATGGAAATAAATTTATATTATACAATTATCGGGTTATTAATACTATATCCTGATAATGTTCGTAAATACTCATCTTTCTGTATACGTTGTCAAAGAAGTCAGGAAAATCAAATGTTAGATAGGCCTATATGCAGCAATCTAATGTCCTATAGTTGCAATATTGTAAAAGGATGATGGGAATTTATTCATTTTGCTAGTTGATCCTGGCTCTTGGAATTGTATGTCCAATTGGAAGAATTTGAGATATTTTATGTTCCGTTGGATTATGTTGGTACTTTTCTCTGCAGGCAAGTGTGATTGCTGTGGTAAACTGACAATCTTATATCAATGATGTGACCCTTAGAAAAAATTCAACTGAAAGGAACAAATTACGAAGTGTCTTACTTTCCGAATCCCTCGTGGCTCCTGCTTTTCATTGGCATTGCTCTGTGAACATTCCAAATTGTGGTAATTGGACAGAATGTAATTGTCAATATTGACTTGGCTTTCTAGTTTCACTTGATACAAGCTGATAGTGTTCTGCTTTCAGCAGGGACTCTGAGGGAGCGGTAGGGACTGACAGATGGATGAGTCATAGTGACTGGTGTCATTCAGAATTTCTAATGATTCGTGAAATTGAATGGAGGTGTCCTACCACCAGTGGTATTATGGCTCCCTGCAGCTAATTGCTGACTCTGTAGAGCAGTGTGTGTGAAAATATATATTCAGTCATATATATGAATGTTCTGTGTATATTATTTGTCTCTATTATAAAAAAAAAGATTCTCATAAAAGCAATTTCTTTTTGCTACTTGTCTTAGCAGGGTGCATCACGATAGATCTTTGAATGTGACATACAAGTGGTCAGATAACCAGTCATTAATTGGATTAATGACACATTAATATCAATTCATTCATTTTGCTGGAAATATCCTGGCTCTTGGAATTGCATGTCCAATTGGAAGAATTTGAGATATTTTATGTTCCGTTGGATTATGTTGGTACTTTTCTCTGCAGGCAAGTGTGATTGCTGTGGTAAACTGACAATCTTATATCAATGATGTGACCCTTAGAAAAAATTCAACTGAAAGGAACAAATTACGAAGTGTCTTACTTTCCGAATCCCTCGTGGCTCCTGCTTTTCATTGGCATTGCTCTGTGAACATTCCAAATTGTGGTAATTGGACAGAATGTAATTGTCAATATTGACTTGGCTTTCTAGTTTCACTTGATACAAGCTGATAGTGTTCTGCTTTCAGCAGGGACTCTGAGGGAGCGGTAGGGACTGACAGATGGATGAGTCATAGTGACTGGTGTCATTCAGAATTTCTAATGATTCGTGAAATTGAATGGAGGTGTCCTACCACCAGTGGTATTATGGCTCCCTGCAGCTAATTGCTGACTCTGTAGAGCAGTGTGTGTGAAAATATATATTCAGTCATATATATGAATGTTCTGTGTATATTATTTGTCTCTATTATAAAAAAAAAGATTCTCATAAAAGCAATTTCTTTTTGCTACTTGTCTTAGCAGGGTGCATCACGATAGAATCTTTGAATGTGACATACAAGTGGTCAGATAACGAGTCATTAATTGGATTAATGACACATTAATAATTTCTGCAAAATGCGGAACGAAAGTGTTCATTGGAAAGGTGAACTTACACTTGTCATTGATCCCTCTAGAAATAAATCGCTCCATCCATTCTAATGTTTCCATTGGGTACTTTTGTTGGCTATGCATTTGAATTTTTTACGTTTGTTGGTCTATATTGAAACATTTTGCCATGACTCTGAGTGGAATTGGATATTTTAATTTCAAAATAGACCTGTTTCATGTAATGTGGTACTTGGATAAAAGTTCTGGTGTTTGATGTGTCTCAAGTGTGTTTATGAATGAATTTATATCCGTAGTCTCCGCCGTGTGCGGTAAATGAATTATTGTTCAATTAAATTCAATAATGCCACTGGTTGTATTGTCAGTACGAAATCTACTCTACTCAGTAGAGAGCGATGGAATTGGAGGATTTTTGGCTTCTGCTGCTGCAAATATGATTAGCATGTGTTTGTGTTGACACTGTCTCAGAGGACAGAGCTGCCCTTGCATTAACAATGAGCTCAGCTATAATAGACTTGCTTCATCGGCCATTCAGAGCAGGTCTCAAAAAGCCTTTCGCGCCTTTGCTGTCTTCTGTGTCACCGCCATCGCAATGTAATAAACAACCCTTTACAAATGTATTGGCAGCTATTTGTGTCCGAAACTTGTGTCAGTGACTTGTGTCAATACTAGTAACTACGAGTAGTAGTACAAGATTGGATAGCTTCATTTTACTCCCCTCTGACTGGAAACTGGTCTCAAGTAAAGGCAGCTTGTTGGCTGATTACTAGTTGGTTGGTTAAGTGTTGTTCAGCAATTTGTCCTTGCGACTCTTTGAGTATGTTGAGGTCTTGGTTTGTATTCCCATTGAGTCTTTGTGGATCTTCACACATTCAAATCATCTTCTTGTTTTGGTATGGTTAATGGAAAAGCCAACCTAATTTCATTTCTTTGGCCGAGAGTGCGCTGGTTTTTGCTCATGGCAGTTAAGAATTTATTTTCTTGAATAATGGTATTGTAGTACATTCACAGTGTTTGCTACACACAGTTAAATACTTCAAATACTTATAAAAACTGATAAACTTTATCTCAGTTGCATGTATGAATAATTTAATTCAAAATTGACGCAATTTGTGCCTGTGTAGTCTAACACGACTCTGCACTCTTTTGGAGCTGGCCTTCTTGTTCGGATATGCAATACACTTGATATGCTTCATTAGCATGGTTCATGCTAAGCATGTTTAAGCACCATTAGCATGGAGATCCTCAGGGCAGCTTATTGAGTAATGATCATTAGAAATCCTCTTTTCCACCTGCTCAAGATGTAAATGGGGACTTGGTTTACCATATTTGACATACATATTAGGTAAGCTTGACATGCGTTCAACTTGGATTCCGCTATGGATAAAATCTTGATGTAGATTGTGTTGAATCAATCAGCAGTGATCGCTGATTTCAATTGTGCCATGGTCATGTGATGGTCATAATGTTGTTGTTTTTTGGATGATTTCCTACCAGATTCCTGATATCTTTAGCTTACTACTCTAGTTCACCCTGGTCAGTGCATTCACAGTGCAATTAATAATGAGAGATTGCAATATGCAGCTTAAGATATCATGTGATGACCTCAAATTTCTGGTACATTGGTCTCAACCATTGATTAATTTACACCTTTTTATGCTGTAGATGTCTTTACAACTTCCACTGATTGACATATTGCCTTGAACATTGTTCAGGCATCAGTCTTTAACTCTTGTTGACGCTGCGATGATATACAGAATCCGGAAAGGCATAAATGTTGCCTTAAGTTTATGTTTGTGCTGATTTTTGATTCTGTCATGTGAACAACTCTTGAATATGCAATTTCTTGCAGTTTTCTTTGGTGGATGTCCTAACTGTTTCGCTGTAACCCTTTACTTGTGTGTGCCATTTCTTACAGGTTCGTTTTCTTCAGTGGATGTCCTGAGCTTGTCTTAGTGATTTTCTGATGCACTGGCGTCAGGCCTTGGTCAGTTCTCCTTAGCATAGCTGCTACGGCATCACAAGAGCCCATCGGCAGCATCAACAGCAAGCCTCAGCAGCAGCAGCAGCAGCAGCCCATAATGATGTAATGTGAGCTAAGGTGGATGGGCAGGTGGCCAGCATGCCAGTCAGGCAATATTGAATACGGCCCTCCTGTTTCAGTCATTGTTGGAGACATAGCTGGTTACTCGAGGCATCCGTGTGTCTCGTGTTCCCTTACATTGTGTTGCTCAAACGTTTGCCTTAAATGTTGGTCGCTTGTGTTGACAATGGTCGTCCTTAGCTTCGGGTTAATAAATCTGTACTTCTTGAGTATACTTGTCGTTGTAAAGTTATGCGAATCTCCCTTGTATCAAGTTAGGATTTACAGTTTTACACACAATGGGCGCCGATGGCTGATATGTAAAATATCAGATCTATGTCTAATGTTAATCCATCTAACCGCAGCGTCATTGGTATCATTGGTGAATTGTATTTCTGGCCACTAGAACTATTTGTGGTGACCATTTGTTGTATTACGCCTACTGAGGCTGCCAGACAAGTAGACTCGATGTATATATACACGCTCTGTGTCACTATCAAGGACAATCTTTGTATACATGATACTATCTTGTGACTCAGGTGGACAGCTCCTTAGATTTCTGTCACCAGATGCTATTCTGGAGGCTTGCTTTAATCTATTTGGAATACTGGTTGTCTGCGTGGGCAGTGATGAGATTAGATAAAGTTTATTTGTCACAACACGAAACTCTTGCTACGATCACATCTGGCAAGTATTGTGAATACTGAATTGGGATAGTCACAGTGTGTGGACCACTGTGTATGTGATTATTTTGTGGAACTTATTTTCTGGAGCAATACAATACAATGTAGTCATTCCTGGTTACAATAACTGTCATCTACACTGTTGTCTGTCTTTTTGGTAGAGGAATTCTTGGTGACAATGACCATCTGACCATTGCTGGTCATTATGTCTTTCCTTAGTTCCACCGTGTCCAGTAAATTTATGAACTGAAAGTTTCTGGAGATTACTGTAAAAGTGCGTACGTCAATAGTTCTTCAATGTTGTAATATTCTTGATGGCGATTGCCATTCCTACTTTGAAGCCATTGTTGGTAATTTCTTGCAACCAGTTAAATGAGTTGATCGAACTTAAACTGCATGGAATTGTCCTTCAGGAAAACTGAGGCTATCCCTGGTCTCTTATTATGACTATTGTAGTTCATGTAGATTGAATAGTTAATGCATGATCATACAGTAATAGCCTGATAGGTCTTGTAATAGTTCTTAAAAGGTTTGGCCATTTGTAGCAGTTTTTGGTAACCTTGGCCATCTGCAGTCATTCTTGGTCTCATCTGGTTACTAGTGTATTGACTTATTGGTTCTCTGAGGGATATTGTACTGGTTTTTGATGGAAATTCTGTAAGGCCATTTTTAGCAGTTCTTGGTAACCTTGGCTATATGTCGTCATTCTTGGTCTCTTGTGGATTGACTTCAAGAATACCTAATACAGATACTTCAAAAGTACGGACATACTGGGATAGTTCTTGGAAGATTTTGCCATTTGTAGCTGTTCTCAGTAACCTTGGCCATTTGTAGTCATCCTTGGTCTCTTCTGGTGACTATCAACAGATTGAATAATTGATGCATTGGAATACTGTAATAGCCTTATAAGTCTTGTTGAGATTCTTAAAAGTTTGGCCAATGGCCATTTGTATAGTCTGCTCTTAGTAACCTTTGCCACTTGTAGTCGTCCTTGGTCTCTTGTGGCAACCAATTGATACCCGGGGGAAGTAGTGTAATAGATGTAGTAGTAATGCTCCAATTGTTTTGGGAGTGATTCTGGGAAGGTAAGGTGTCCTGCTTAGTTCATGTTCTTGGTCATTCCTGGTGACCAAGCACAAGAAACCAACTCGATTGACCAAAAACTGCATCACCTTGATCTGGCCCTGCGTGCTAGACAGCTGTTGTCAGATTCCTCGCTGTCAGGCGATGTCCAAGTGGGACGCAAAAGCAAACCTTGTCTGAGTGAGCACACTGCATGGACTAATTTGATGGCCAAAAGCCTCCACATAATCAAGATAATTGCCGACTGCTGTTGAGTGAGAGCTGCAGTTGAGTAGAGATATCAGCATCGTGGCTGGGTCTGTGTGACTATGCTAACACTGACATTAGTAGCCAGTGGCTGGCTGCAATGGAAAGCTATGATCTTAAAGCACATCACTGGTGTTATGCCTCGTAACACTCAGACAAAACACTAGCCTAACTACTAATGTGACTAGTGCAAGTTGGTTTATCATGCAATCTAATAGCTGTATTTATTGCATAACACACAAAGCACTAGCCCTATCACTTGGCCAACTAGTGCAACTTGGTATTAATCATGCATTCTTAGGTCTATGATCTTGGAACAAATGCTGCATTTACCTGCAAACATAAATTGAGCAAAGTCTTGCCACATCTATTGATGTACTAGTGTAAAGTTAAATTATTATGCATTGTTAGAGCTATGTTGACTGACAACAGTCTGCTGTAGCTGCTCTAAAGACAAGCAAGCAAGAGACGCTGCAGACTGACAAAATTTAAGTCGAATTTTGTGTCGAATTTGAATCTTTGGCACTAGGGCAGTTAAATGGTCTTTTCATCATTGTTGCAATGCATCTTGAATGATCTTTAGGTATCTTTACTTGCTTTTCTAATTACTCTGGCATTTTTGTCCCATCAGCAGATCTAAGTCTTTAGTCTCTGTACTAGTCTGTAGTGTAAAACTGTCTTTCTTGGTAAATGATATTAAAACTATTATTGCTCTTGCAGACTTGCCTCTAAATAGCCCACACTGGTGCTGATGGGGCGTAAAGCACAAACTCACTCACTCACTGCTCTTGCAGACTTTTTAAATAAAAATACACACTGGTGTCATTGTACTACTGGTCTGGCTTTCATGATGTAGGCTAGCAGTTGGCGAAGCATCGATGGTTGCCTCCTATGGCTCCGTGTCACAGACTAGCTATTTGTCCTGTATCGCTCTGGAATTGTTGTGTCTCAGACGACTCTTGGTATTGCTATTGCTCCCAGTAATGCTATTTGTCTTACTGCTGTGCTAGGCACATGGCTATAGGTGCTGCAGAAAGACTGCAGAAAACTGCTTTGCTGCGATCAATATCATGCAGCATGAACTAGCAGTTTGACCGCTCCAGGCAGCTGCTGGCCGCTCTAAAGACCCCTGAATAATTGACTAAATGCGCCTCTAAACTACGCTCTATAAATGTATTATGTATAGTATAGCAAGATTTAACAAGAGCTCCAACGAGGGTTGATGCATCTCTGCTTGTGACAATGGCGAGCAATACAAAGCCAAAGAGTTTCCTGTTACTGCCAGATGAGACAGTCTGCATTAAGACTGCTTAGCCTATGCCGAGCAAACAGAATTACCCTTCCATAGGGTTAATACGTGAAAACTAGCTCCTACCATCTTTTCGATTAGTCAGACTATTTGATATTATACATTCCTTTAAAAGGCACCATCTGTTCACTGTGTAGTACTGTGTATATCTTTTTTCGACACTAGAATGTATCTTATATATATATATCTGTTTTTCCTTTTTATCGATCCATCTATATAATATACACGTACATATTAAGCAAGAGAATCCTCGCAGAATTCTCAATCTCTCTCTTTATTGCCTTTTGACGTGTCCAAGGCCATGCTGTCACCTGCTCTAGTCATTATGCTGCAGGAGTTTAAAGCAACACACTTGCATAACGACAAAACGCCACAAATATTGAAATGAAACATGATTGTAATGTTTGTTATTGGAAAGCTTCTGCCCGCTATCCTTCATTTCTAATTGATAATAACATTTTTGATGGGAATTTCCTCATTTGTCTTTCGTAATTGCTTTACCAGTTTTGTTTGAACAGCACTTCTCGTGTAGTTTTTCATAGTGGAGAGATAAACCATTCCTTTGTTATTAAACCAGCATGTGGATTATTAATTTTATCCCTGAGTAGGTAAAGTTGAGTAGTTGGTCTCCATATGGTTCTGGAGGAGGTTTGAATTACTTTCAGCTTTTTAAAATGAAGAGAAAAACTGAATGGACTCCGATTTGAATTTGTGGCCAACTGCGTCATTGTGGCCTATTGTATAAACCCAAATTATAAGGAATTTTAACAGATCTAGCATATTAACCCTTGAATTAACTACTTACACTAAGTCTTCTTGGTTATGCTAAGGTCCAATCGATCATGTTGATAAGACTTAAATTTTTCGTACGGATAGTCTCGCTGTTACTCACCTGAACGATGAACTTCGAATATACACACATAGCATAGAGACACAAAAATGATTTTAAGTTCCTTTGGGAAAAAGTGCTATAATTAGCATTGCAGTTTCATTTGATGCTTGAAACCTGAGTGAAGAAGGATGAATCGCGGATGATGAATATTGCATGGCATTCAAGGATTGTCGACAGTCGAAATTACTCCCTGCATTTGCATGTGTAGCTTTGAGCATGTTGAATGTGTTCATTTCCTTCAAATCCCCTGCACCTGAGACTTCATAACATGCATTGATGTAAGTGCATGCACGATGCAGTAAAATGATATATGCCCTCTTATATTTTTCTTTAATGGGAGCTTGGGTTTCAACAGGGTGCCCACTCCTCCTATAATTCCTATAATTGCTATATTTTTAAGGCCTCCTATAATTTCCTATATTTTGGAAAAATTCCTATAAATTCCTATATTTTTCGAGTTTTCAAGATATTTCGCGCGTATATATGCACATTTTTGTCTACGACACAAATTTAAGGAGTCTTTTCCCCCCAGATATATGAATTTTTAGACACATTTTTGTCCACGACATGAAGTTTTCGGCTTATGGTGGGAGCGATCCCGTGATTTGCCGATGGTTTCGTTATTGAATATTTCCTATATTGTCTTATTAAAATAGACAAAAACCTTCTATATTTTCCTATACGGTAAAAATTCCTATATTCCTATAATATTTTGTGCGATGTTTGGTGGGCACCCTGGGTTTGTATTTACTACATCTATCTCACTGCTTCTACAACCTACTTTTACTCTTCTTGACTCTCTCGACTTCTGTGTATGCTCAATGTCTAACTTGCGTCTTCCACATGCATGCAATATATCACAATTTTATATGATTGCTGTATCAGTCTTGAGTATATCAAATTTCTGCTACCTGCGGAGTATTGGACTTGTTGCACTAATGCTTCGGGCAATCTCTGTGCTCATTTTTGGCTAATGTAGATCAGGTTGGTACACATAGTGTATGCTACATGCTAGCTCTACATCATTTTCATAAGCAGTTAGATTTCAAAGTAGGCAGTATATATACAGGATATACTGATGTATATCGAAGTGAGTCCTGTAGCTCAAAGAGGTTTGCACTTGCAAAGCTCCAGTCTCAGTAATAAGGTGAAGGCTGATCATGCAATTTGACTGCTATCAATCAATACTACTTAAAAAGTGCCTTGATCTTGCTGCTTGTTTAAATGCTTCAGATCTGGCCTGTCACCGACCGGTGCAGTCGTTGAGTATTACTCGGCTTAAAATCTGCTTTCCCAGCAGTCAGGAAAAAAAACCCCCCCAAAAAACCACATTTCATCTTGTCTTTTTAATAGACTTGATGATGTTCTTCTGGTTTTGTTTCAATGCTTTTACTGCAATAAACTGCAATACAGAGAATTACTGAGTGTGTTCAGTGTTCACCGTCCGGCATCTGCCCTTACGTTGATGGACCTTCGTTTTCCATACCATTGCATATTTATGGTGTTCTGGAGAAGAAGGGTGTTCTAATATTGCGAGGTCCTAGAGTTTCAGATGGTCATGTTGCATACAGCATGGACCACTGCGCATGATACCGTTACTCCAGGATGCTGTGGAAAGATCTATGTGATTTGTTGTATGGAGGTATATGCTAGATTTTCACCACATTCTTTGTAAAGGTTTGTTTTCCGAACATGGTATGTCTATGTGTGTGTGAGTTGGGACTGGTCTCATGTTGTGGGTGGTCTTAAAATTACTACAATATGTATTTTTTTCCAGTTGTTTCAATACGCTACATTTACCAGACTGTGGACTGGGGACATAATGTAGAGCCACTGTGAGCTACTATGGCGTAGCGCCATCAGTGAACACCATCTGAGAACACCATGACACAGCCTGGGGTGGTGATTCTGCTGAGGCTTGCTGAGACGACAGCCTCTCTCCTTCTCCTGGTTTAATGTCATAGGCTAGCAAATTGAATATCCTCACTAATGAGCCGAGGTGTTCTGCTGTGTCGCCCGCCCCTTAGAATTGTGAGGCTTTGCTTCTTGCTCTTGTCTATTCGACTTGTCTATTCGACTTGCTCTATAGGAGTCTTTTACTTAGTCCTTACTTGTCTTGTTACGTGTCTTGTACTTTCGGCTCGACTTTCACTCCGCAGCTCCTTGCTTGTGAAATATTTACCTTGTCTTCTCTCTCTGTGTGGTTTTCCTAATCGAATCCTTGCAATTGTCTATGTTTTAGGCTTAAGAGCTTTTGTTTCTTGCCAAAAATGAGTTTTTTGGGTAGTTTGGTGATACATCAATCACAGGAGTTCCTCGAGAATCATAATATTATTCACATTTTGGTTAACACTGGTTCCGAATGGCTTTTCTGAGTAATTTTGACAGGAAAATTTTCCTTCTATCTTCTTTTTAAATGTTGATGTAAGGTATGACAGCTGCAAAGGTCTGATTTATCTGTATGATGCTTGTGAACTCTCAGACATGGTCAAATTAGAGACTCCCAAGAACCTAGTGCTGGAATTGAACCTGGCACCCCCTCCATATGGTGTAAATGTCCATTCGTCCAAGTTCTTGCTACCATGACTCCAAAGGCTGTATTTCTTTAAGATTATGCCATGACGTTGATTCTTGTCCACTTATTAGGTATTATAATCATCCTTATTTTCTATTAAGGGATGGTTTCGTCCTTCGAAAGTTTTAGATGAGTTCTCATTGAAGTGTGGATGTCGCCCCACCGTGTTGCCACCATTATGTCCTCCACTACGTCGTTGCCATGGCGACGTATTTTGCTCTTTGCAGCAAATGAACATACCTGACTCGTGGAGAGATTGACCATTCCTTAATTGACGTGCCATCCCATTGTCACAATGATGTCGGATTGATGACCAATCCCAAATTATCTGACCAGATTGTGCGGGGGGAGGGTTGGTCTAGCGGTGGCATGCTGGGCTGCCAATCGCTGGGTCCAGGGTTTCGAATCCAGCTCTTGCCGGGTCACCTGGGCCTATGTTGGACAGCTGTTTCAATCATCCTTCACCTCATTGTCGTGTCCTCCTCCTGTCCTAATTAGCCTACCAAGTGCAAAAATACAGGACGTAAAGCACCAATCATCCATCCATCCATCTGACCAGATTGTGCTAATCTGATTCTCTTAATCACTGGTTAGAGCAGCTGGACATCCTTGGTTGTGTAATTGGCTGTGCTAATCATCATTGAATTAACTGTAATCTAGCTTGCATAATTAAGTGAAAGACATTGAAGATTGAGCTTATGTACTATCCTGGGATGCTAATCATGTATTTGCTATATTTAGGTAATCGGGTGATGAATATAATCAGGTGCGTGTTGTAAAATTGAGATTACGCTTACCTTTGGAACTTTTATTTCTGGACAAATAATAACGTGATTAACATGATTAAAAAGCTGGCTCTAAAATGGAAGCATGAATGAAAAATTCATGTTTAATCATCACTGATCATGGATTGTTGCAAAAATAAAAAACTGAAAGGATTTAATGATTCTTTCTAATACTTCGAAGTTCAAAGAGAGAACCTCTTAGAATGGATCTAACTTGTTGAAGAACGAAAAACACTAAAAGGCATTTATTGTGTTTGTATACATGGTGTTGAACTTCTTGAAGATTAATTGCCTGGTTAACCATATTTATCATGTTCGACATTGACGGTATAATATATGATCATAGGCCATACTTATTTCAGTTATCAAAATACTAGCTTTAACCCCATAAAGTACATGTAAGTCATTGTTATTTCTGATATATTATGAGCCTGGGTCATATTTTTCAGGAGTTAGGAGTAACTTAGGACTTCCTTATGGATATCCTTGCCTCAATCACATGCATTTTTCAACATCCAGGATGATATGAAAGTTAATAAATAAAATCTAGGGAAATCTTGAATGTCTATTGTAAAATCTCTGTATGTCATCATGCTAAAACATCTTTCTTATTTTTCAGATCACCAAAAATTGGAAAGAGAAGCTAGAATTTGTCGGTTGTTAAAACATCCCAATATAGGTAAGTGCACAGGCTGTGATTTAGGATGAATTAATTGGGTGAGAGAATAGATTTTAACTTTATTGAGATTAAGATCTGTGGACATGAAACAGATGTGTCACCCGTCTTGATTGATTAAAATATTTATTTCTAATAACATCCACCTTTTTGAAGTATGCTCAAATTGCTTCATATGGATTTGACGAGATCTTTTAAGACGTCAGTGCTCGATATGAGACGTAAACGTTAATGGCTTCCTGGAAGATAGCAGGATTTAAATTACTAGATATGTAATGTACCTGTCTTTCACTCACTAAGTTTTAACATTTTAATTGTGTTGTTATTTTCCAGTTCGACTACATGACAGTATACAAGATGAAGGATTCCACTATCTAGTATTTGATTTGTAAGTACACAATTCCATCTTGTTATATTCTTATATTACATTGTGTAATGTGTAATATTGTTGTCTGAATTGTTCATTAAAATGTCTAAAATTAATGAGAAGTGAACCTTGCGAAAATTATTGTCAGATATTCAGACATGTGATATTTATAATTTCACTGTCTTGGGCTTTTGGAAATTTTAAATTGCTGCGTAATATTTTGCTGTCGAAATGGATACTTCTCTGCACTCTTGACTGTTGAAAATCTAGATCTTCGGTGTGTGATGTCGAATCTTGACTTTCCAAGTTCTGTTCTTGTTTCCTTCGCCATTGCCACCAAAAATGAAAAAAATATTTTTGTAAAGTGGTCAGATATTTGTATGACACAGAAATACAATTTCTCCTAAATTTTGTTGCCAGTTCTCTTTGTTTTCTGTCTGTCTGGTGGCTTGCTCATCATGTGGACACATTAAGGAGCAGGTTACAACATTTCATTACAGGTGCTCTGGCACTGCTCTCTGTATCTGCACTCGCATGTATTTCTGAGTACTTGGGACTCAGTTCTATGACCGCGGACCTGATTGTTATTGCTTCGATTCCAAGTTGATTCCCAAATTGTCCGGAATTTTGCCAGTCTGCAGCCTTATAGTGTTAGCCTGTCTATACTGCTTTACTGACAGACTGCCTTGTCAGTCCGGGTTTTCATAACATTGCATCGCTATTTCACATTTTGTAAGTTGGTGGCTGGACTTCGGTTCCGGTCAAACATATGGCTCTTGCGTCTGTTATTTGGTGTATTATGTTGTATGTATGCTTTAAATTCAGTCATTGTAGTTTAAAGAATCACCTCATAATGGACTAAAATGGAGTCATTATATTGACATGGAGGGCATGTTTTAATAATGATGTTTATTTTTGGCAGCTGGTCATCTGTTTATGTTCTCTGGTGAAACTGTATTTAATATTATAATATGACAATTTTGTGGTCATGGCCTCATGGGTCAATGCTTAAGAGGATATATATTGACATGATCAGATGGCTACACGAGTCGATGCGTATATATGCTTCTATCAATATAACCTGTAATACATGTAGTGCTATATTATGCATACTAAGTAAAAATATTTTGATTGGATATTTGTGTAGGGTGCTCGCTCCTCCTATATTTCCCATAATTCCTGTATTTTTTTGGCCTCCTTTAATTTCCTGTATTTTGGAAAAATTCCTGTAAATTCCCATATTTTCAAGTTTTCAAGAGCTCTCGTCAGAGGGCTGCACTTTTCATCGCTGTCTTGTAGAACGGAGGTCTCCCTTCATGTAAAACACCAAATAATGAACTGTCATAAATCCAATGCAGGAAAAAGGTGTCTCTTTCTGTAAATGGTTATGCTTCAGTGTTGCTACCTGACTAATAGTGACTATGCCTCTGTGGCTATGTGGCCTTGTAGTTGTCACAGTCAGTTATGAATATGTTTACTCAATGTGACATATTCTGACAATCCCTTATAATTTATTATCTTACTTGGCATACACTCTGTGGCCTACTTGTTTTGCTGGTCCAACCCACTTATATCCATGTGGTTTTTCATCTCATGGTTATTAGCACCTGAAGTGTAGCATGCCATCTATTTCATGATATTATATATGTTTTTATTATATCATGCGTTTTTATTACCACTGCATGAGAAAGAGATTTATTATGAATTTGATTTATTTGAAATGTATTTTTTGCATCATCAACTATCCGCCCACGTTTTGTGTCGTACATATTTCTTCTCCCTCAGTAGATAATTATGTTTCTCTCTATAAATGTTTTTGCCTAAAAATAAATCTGATCTACTTCCTGGTGCAAAAATGCCTTGTACATATATCTGATAGATTAAAAAAGTTAGTTATTCCGTGTGTTTCTTGTTGATATGATATATGGTATTTTTTTTCAATTTTCCATGCAGTGTTTCTGAATGCATGTTGATGTGGAAAAACAATGTAATGGCTTAGTGTGCTGAATTTCAGTGTCTTTGGATCATCATGTTGCTAGTGACATTTTAAGGAGCTTTTTTCGCATGAATGTTACAGGTAAACTGAAAAATAGACTGATTATATTTATCAGAAAAAGTTTATTTTGTTTATGCTCTATTTACTTCAATTTTGGCAAGAAGAAATTATGTTTTGCACTTGTGACTTACGAACCAGTGCTGCAGTATATCATATCATGCGTATATAGATGGGTGTGTGTTCATTATCTCTCAACAGTCATGTCTGATTACATTCAGACCACTGCTGTATATACAGCAGGTAATGCCCCCATGTTCACTGTATGTGTTTCTACTGATGATTCACCTGTATACATTCTTTCGACTGGTTTGACTCCACCGAGACCTTCCCTGTTATATATTTGACTGCAACTTGGTTGACAAGCATTATAATCACCTGTTAGATAAAAGTAGGGGCAGGTATAAAACTGCCCAATTGTTTTTACTGGTCAACGTGTTCTTTTGTCCAATGAAACTCCTCCCATGGGAATGTTTTAAAGTGACTGATAACACACCATCCGATTCGTCTGGTCGCAAAGAATTGAATGAGAAAAATTTCCCATGGATTACTATATAATAGTATGACATGTTATTCTTTACATTTCTGCCAGAATCTCTGTCCCTGAGTGTCTTGGCATTGCAGATATAATCTGTGTTTTAGGTGTTTGCAGCTTATCTGTTTCAATTTTTTGATAGGTTGACATTCATCTATCAATATAAATTGCCACATTTTACACTTATCTCCAACTGTAGACATTGTTGAGTGATGTGCAACAGATTGCTTTGTTTTTAACTTCCACTATTTTCAATACCAGGTTTCACTTCCGCCACTCAAATAAATTTTTAATGCCGCATTTCCTCAATTGAAATAATGCGATACTGCTAAAAGCTTTTGTTCCAGACCTGTCGCTGAAACAAGAGTGAGGAAAGACTGTCGGACAAAGCGTTACATGTGCTATTCAGCGCGTTTGAATAATTCATTAGAGTTCGAAATCAGGTTCTTGGAATGGTTGTCACATTGTCGCATAGGCCTGAAGCAATACCATTACAGTGAAGACTATAAAATACTTGATTGTCCCAGAATTTCAGGTGTCCTGGCAAATGAAATGATAGAATTCAATCTAAAATTCTGTTTTTTATCTTAAATGACACATACACAAGTAGTAGCTTTGTTTTTACAATGTAGCATCATACTAGCATGCATAATGAAGACTCTGTTATGAACGATGGCAGATAAGAACACAATGCAAGTTTTGTGCATGAAGGAAATTACCAAGTTGTGATCTAAGTGTTGGTAGTTTTAATTTTTATAACTCTGCCATTGCTGTTAACTTGAAAACAGAAGGCGAAAGATACCACTGATATTGCTATCATCACTTTAGTGGCTGAGCTAACGCAGCTGGCAGCCTCTGTGTTTATTGCTGGGTGGCTTAGCTTGCTTAGCTTAGTGGCTAGGCCTTATGATGGATGTATTGTTGCAGAAACATTAGGGTTAATTGTTGACCATTTGAGCCCCTGGCTTAATTTAGATCGCAAGCCTGGAGACCTTTAAATCCTGAAGGCTACTGCTGCCTCTTGCCTCACAGTGAAGCGCTGTTGATGAGTTGTCCCGCAACAGCTGTGAGATTGCTTGTGATACTGTTGGCACGATTTGGATTTTGCTCATCGCAGCATTTTTCTGTTTTGAAATTTTTGGTTACGCTGTTTGGTTTGTCATTTTGATTGCCACATGATAATTTAGTTTGATTGCATCAATTTCTCATCACAATATATGTTTTTACCGAGTAATATTTTCTAGATTTCTTTGTTTTCCATGTTTTAACCCACTAGATGCAAAGTAGTTCTCCATTAGAAAACTGAAAGTTTCCAATGTGGCAATTGGCCAACCTTCAGCATGAACTTTTGCCGCCTTTATTAGAAAATGTATAAATACAGGGCGTAACGCCTGATTCATTTGTCAATCTGCTAGCTTCTGCATTAATACTGCCGCTGTTTTTATTGCTGAAACTATACAATCAACTAAAAGCTATTATTAACGCTTTTATTGCTCTGATTGCCCCGTGTTATCTAAATTTGTGTGGCCTGAGGGTATTTTACGACCACTAATTAAATAACAATATCTCTTGATAATAGCTACTAGTAGTTGCCACTGACGGCCACCATGTTCTCGGCTGATCACCATTGAATCGCTAAATGAATCCGTATTGATAGCTACCAGCTGCTTGTGGTATGCTAACTTAATGCTGTGGCCATCATCTCGGGATAATGCAGGGACATATTAATGTGGGCCATCGGTGTGCTAATGAAAATATTGGCAGGCTATTGCTTGGGCCCTGGCTCATAAGACACTTATTGGGGCCAGAGGTTTGTGCAGTGAACGGTCCAGATAAGTGTTTGATGTAGGAGGTTATTGGATGGCTTGCAGTAATCTTGGAGCTGTGTGATTGTCTGTGTAGTGGACCATATGGACACTTGCCACCTAGCACAGGCTCACACATGCACAGATTACGGCTGTGATTCCATGAGAAATTGCAGTGTGGACCTCACACGAGGGCTCTCACGGTGCTCATCAAAGCATAGGAAGATTTTGAAGGACTTGTTACCAACTGATGCAATTGCTGCCCGACTGCTAGTGGTATAGATGTGATCATGTGATTAAAGACTAAGACAGTTACTGTCAGTCTTTGCAAAGGTCTGAAATCTGTCTGAAATCTGTCACAATTTTTAGCTTGAATCAAATTACAATTTTTTGGCCTGACTTGCCAGACTGTTCCTACGGGCTGGTTCTACGGGCTCGTACTATGGACTTCTGTTACGGGCTGCTCCTATGGAGTAATCCTAAGGTCTAGACGCTTAACCATGATACCTGTTTATTATATGAGCTACTGGACTTAGCATCTTTCGGTAGATGGGTATCGATATTGTTCTCCAATATTTGGTTTGATTTCTGATTCGTGAAGTCTTCTGGAAATCTTCAGTAATGAGGTCTACGCTGAGACTATTATCAACTATTAAAGGACTCCATGTTCTTCTCGGATAGTTCTAAGCAGTATGACTGAGAGGGCTTGTTAACTGCAAGTGGGTCTGTGGAAGCATCCTTGTAGCCTCCCTGTCGTCTCCCAGTTGTATAGATATAGCTGTACGCCTGCACGGCTTACAGACCTCCAGTCCTGACACATGCGGCTTTGGCTTAAGTCCCTGGGAAGTGGGAACGTCTTCTTAGACCTAGATTGGTCAATCTCAATCCGATCAATGTCATCATCATGACATGCGACTGTCTACTTCCTCAATCCCCTTGGAACGTGTGCAGTGGAAATTACGTAGATGTTCTCATGTCAGAACAGTATTGTGGACTGGAGGCAGTTCCTATTTGGTCTAACCTGAGTGGTAATGTCCTTATACATGTGTATCTCTACTTCATTTGTTGGCCCAATTGGGAGTTCATTTGGAGGTTCTGGTTCCAGGTTTGGTTCAACTAAAATGACATGACTAAAAAATCCATGAAAATATTACTGACACAGAGCTGTTGCCTTTTCCTTGTATCCCTAACCTAACTAGTACACTTGTCTCTTGGTCTTCTTCCTCAGTCCTTCTTTGTTTATTTACAAACTACTCTATTTCAAATAATATTCCTTCTCAATATAGTGTCTAATAGGGCTAGAGCCCTCATCTCACAGCTTGTTTGGTCCAGTTACATGTACATAGCTGCTTAGTGTAGTACCATTCCATAATACACAGAAACCTACAAGGTTTACATGGAAGCCCATGCACTCTCAGCTCAACCTTGAACTGCTGAGCATGGAAAGCACTGCTGGCTCCTTTAATCCTGTATTATCATCTCTGGAGACAGCAAGCTCATCAAATGATCAGAATAGCCTTGGAACAATTGTTCTCTCGTATGAGGCAATATGATACAGAGCAGATTTATAGGCTTCAGTGTCAATTTGACTGATCAAACATTGTCGAAAAGCTGTATGATCTGTATGTCAATACTCATAATCCTGCCGTATTGTCTTCATGTGATAATGTGAATGGTTTTGTAGCTGAGATCTGAGAAGGTGCCATTTTGAAAGTAGGTGTGCCCTCCCGGGGGCTGTGTATATGTACTGTATAATAATGCAATGGCCTTACGCTCATTCTCATTGTAGTGTTCGGTTACACAGAAAACTGTGAGATGTCACAAGGACATAAGTGTTGTTTGCGTTGAAATTTTCTCTGTCTGTTACTGCTTGGCTCTTGCACCTGCACCGTTCTTCTCTTCCTAATTCTTCCCTTCCAGCTCAACCATAAGTTAATGGCGCTCATAGTTCCAAACCACCCTGCCTTTGCCAAAAGCCCCGTTGGTCCATAGGTCCATAGCACTTCACTATGTCAAGGACTCAAGGCCCATTATGAAAATATTTGAAAGAAAAAATGATAATATGAAGTAAAGGGTTTTCTAGCTTGTTCCGTTAAAATACTACACACTCCATCCACCAGAGGTATTGCTTATTCCCGAAATGTGCCCGCATACTTGCAACAGTGAGTATTCGTGGCTGCGATTAAGTGCCGGTTCTTCAAGAGCTCTTCTTAGTACGGTCTTATGTAAGATTCTGTAAGAGGTCAACCCAATTAGTGTTTGGTTCTCTTGCGAAATACTCTCCTGGTGTTACTGTCTGTCTACTTTGTGTCATTACGATCCAACTTCACTGAGTTCACCTGTGAGTTCACCACTGAGTTCACCACTGATTTCACCACTGATTTCACCACTGAGTTCACCACTGAGTTCACCACTGAGTTCACCTCTTGAGTTCACCTCTTGAGTTCACCACAGAGTTCACCTCGGAGTTCACCTCGGAGTTAACCATGGGAGTTCACCACTGATTTCCCCCCTGATTTCCCCACTGATTTCACCTCTGATTTCACCACTGAGTTCACCACTGAGTTCACCTCCTAGTTTACCACTGTGTCCTCCACCGAGTTCACCACTTTGCACCATTGTCTTCTCTTCAGTCCTCGGGTTCTCCCTGTGGTCGTCTCATGTTCACTGATTGCATTCGGGGCATTCAGCACGGATCAAGTTGTACTCACTGTGGTCCGGTTGTAGACTCATACTCTTTGTACTGCAGATAGAGTTGTTGCCAGCAGCCAGTGCATCAGGATTATGTTGATGTTCTTCGCATTCTTGTTTAGCCATTTGCTTTTGAAAGATTTTTTACTGTTTCTATCATAGTTATTTAATCTTGATTGTGATAGTTTATAATGGTGCAGCCGTGCAGCGATATCTGTGCCATTGCATTTTGACATTGTGTGTTTATTAAAATTTAACTGTTTTTTCATCAGATACAGGATTAACTAGTCCAATAGGACCAATGCATATGCCATTTTGATTACCGAACTTGCTTGTCATTGAATAACCTCTCCCAGTATTGCTGGAAAAAAACTAAAGAAAAAAGGGATGCAAAGATACATCCTCATTGGGTGTTCATTGGCGTGCAGGGGGCAAAAAAGGCAACGGATGTGTCGTCTGTAATAACTGATCTGATTTGAGATGCGAGTAGTTACAGGTTCCCACAGGTTCCTACAACTACAGCCTTTGCCCTGTGCTTAGTTCAGCCTGCTGCGACATCTCTCAGGCAGATTTGGCGGTGACATGACCGTGAAATTCGATCATCAAGATTTGTCACTAATGGCATTTCGTGATGATCATTGAATGTGTCGGTGATGATGACGTCGGTTGTCCTCTTTGAAGATATTTGATCACCGTCGCTAACGACTTTTTTAAGTGATTGCAATAGTTTTCGGTTGAAACAGGATGATAGGATCCAGTCTGGTAAAATAATTCATGCGGACGTCATGTGTGAGCATGGTCTGGGTGTTTGACTTCATTGACCGTAAGACACTGCTGGCGGATTGACGAACCATTACGGGAGATTCAGTTCTTGCAGGTATGCAATGCAATGCATTGAAGAGTATTATACACCTTGCAGTGCCACAAAATGTTTCATTCACCTTGTTGACAAGGAACAAAACTGGTGTCATGTTGCTGATTGTTGTGACCAATGTAATCTTTTTGGAAGAGCTTCCAAAATTTCAGGCTCTGGTGGCGGTGTTGCGATATGCAATGTATTTTTGTTGCGCTGTATGGTGCCTGTACCAATGCATACCATGTGCATTGCACTGTTTTTCAAGCCGTATGAGGGACAGAATGTTGATTGTTCTCAAATGACATTGTCCCAATATTTCGGTACAATTCTGCTTAAGCATGTTAAGTAGTTTCTGTATCGCTATTGATGCAAGTATTCGCCAAGATGTCTGTGATGTGCATCTCAACAACAATCTAGGTGAGGTCTTAGCTGCCTGCTGCTTGAATATATTTAGCCGATCTTTGATGTTTACTACTAGACCATGCTCCACACACACACACATACGATGTAGTGGTGTCTACTTGTATTTGTGTCTCGCAGGACTGGCCAGTTGTTGTTGCTACTTGTAGGTAACTAACTAACAGTGACTATAGTCACTATACTCCAGTGTTATGAGTGCTGATACTAATACAGAGTAACTGAAAGAGTTATCAGTGCTTGACTCATGCCTTGTTATTTATAACGTGCACTCCCACAACAACATATGGGATGGGCTCCACTTGTGATAGATGATTACTCGAGCTTAGGGTTCCTTGCATGATGAGCGCGAAGATGAACCATTTACGATAAAAGCTATGGCATTTATATGAAAGCTATCTCGTAAGAGCTGCGGTCCTTGACATTTCTGTTTGCGGGACTTGTGTCTGTGTTGGCTCTGCAGATTGAGAGAATACATTTATTGTATAAAGACTTGATGGCATTGTGAACGTGGTGATGGTGGGGACAATTTTCATAATGTTCTGAACCGTTCCTCTGCAGCAGCTATGCCCAAGTTAATGATCCGTGCTTGTTTATTTTAGGGCTTTAAGCTCTCAATGAGAGGGGGATTAAAAAACATGAGTCAATCGTGTGATGTGTGGCCCAAAGGTATGATGAGGTAATCTCTCCATTTGCACAAACAGGGCTTCCTTGTTGACGTTCTCTACGAAGGAGTCTCGGGCCCTCGTCTCCACTGTTGTCTCAGTGTATGATGCTAATGCCCGTGATGCTAATGCCTGTGATGCTAATGCCTGTTTGTCTCTGATGCCGCCCGATGAGATCTGATGCTGTAATATATGCCGGAGAGGCTTCAGAGAGCAAGACAGCCTTCTTTGATGCCACTGCCTGGAGCAACACTACTCCTGCCCCAACCTCATAGGTGATGCGGCACTGACATGGGCACTGACACAGCATTGACACAAGGCACTGACACCGGAGTGACACTCCCTCAAGATGCCTCTATGATTCCACCCATAGCTTGTCTCCCAAGACTCCCGCTTCCTACTTCCACTCCGACCTCCACTCTGACTCCCCTCGGACCGCTCAGTTCAGATTCCACTTAGGTTCTTTACCGACCGTCCCCCTTGTCTTTTTGTTAGGCGACAACCTTTGTCCCTGAGTTATGCTACGGCTCTCTGACCTTCACCTGTTATTTTAGCCCCGAGGTCTTGCTTTGTCAAGGCTGTGTCTCAACCAGCCTCTGGTAGCTTCCGCTTTACATACAGTGGTCCTTGCGATGCCAGACCGCCTTAAGCTTTCTAAATAGTCTTCTATTAGGGCCCATCGACGATGCAGCTTCTTCAGGTTGTGTTTTGATTGTGAAGATATCCGTGCATATAATATGTTTGATGGTCTTGTATCCCAAGTCTCAGTTCTGCAAAGGGATTTTCTGGACTGGTATTTTGTAAGAGGGGTCCTACTGTAGCAGCTTTCTGTAGCAGCTGCTTGCTGTGGCATTTTTCTTGGACTCATTGAAATTAAAGTCCTTCATGAAGGTGATGGCACCCAGAGTATTAGCATCACCTGCTTCATGGCAGTAGGCTATGTGCCGTGCCTTCCATGATTTCTCGTGGTTTATGATTATGTGAACTAGTAACTGTTATTGACCGTGGTCTCGGCAGGTGGAATGATTCAAACTTTAGTAGCAATAGTGAACAGCCATTTACCTTTGCAGACTGGTTATCTGTCTTGAAATCTCCTGCAATCATGTCGGAAGTTCTTCCGCGGCTCTTTGCAATGTGATACAGTCTAGAGTTTTCTCCGCAGTTCAGTCTGCACTCTGCAAATCTCTGCAATTTTGACTTGATTTCTGCAATTATGTCCTCAACAATGTCAGTAAAATGCTTTCTGCAATAGTGACTACGAAATGGTCCCAATTCTGTTTCCCATTTTGATCTACAACTTGGCTGGCATTCCGCTGTGTGACCGTGTTGTTGGGTCTCATTTTGTTGCCAATGTTGTGCTCTTCATCGTTGCTACCTCCACGTCGTGACCTCTGTGGTAATTTGACCTTGCATTCGTTTGACATTGGCGTGTGACATGATGGTCTGTTGCTTAGCAGCCACTGAGCAGCTGGCTTGCCCTGCCACCTAATGGAGAATAACTGAAGTAGATTAAGCGGGAGTAATTAGGCAATTGGCTCTCCGGGTACGTGGTCGGCATTTCTTGGTCTGCACATAGATCTTTCCTCAAGTAATCCTGTGCGAGCTGCATCAGTAACTAGGCTATTCGCAAGCATCCTTGTCCAAATATAAGCACACTTAGCTCCTGGTGTCCTACCATAACATGCATTATGCAGACCATGAATCTTGTTAAAACCCTACTGCATACTGCATAGATTTCTTCATATAAAGCGTTTGCTATGTAGCTGGTATGTGTGATAAACAACACAGCTACTGCATTATAATTATAAAAGGTAGATCTCTTCTTCATACCATTTGTTATGATCATTGCTGGAATTCAGATGATAAAACTGTGTGATAGTGGTACTGGGCAAGTCCTTGATGAATTCTAATTTCGAAGATCAGTCTTTCCTTCATAGTAATGTGGTCTTGAAGAAGTCACATATTTCCTCGTCACTTGCTATTTGATTAAATCGGGAATCTTTGATAGTGGCCATTTAGTCATGAAGGATCCCCCCTCATGAATAACTTAACATTTTTGCACGTATGACCGTCATATGCGTGTTCATGTGAGTAAAAGGTATACTATTTGTCTGGGACCACAGGCTGTCAGCAGTGAGTGTGTGTGAAGTTCACTGAAATGATGGCGCTGCTGTTTGCCTGAGGATTTGAATTATACTTCGCAAGTTTAATGTTGAAGCTTTTCTCTTTGAATTCAGGTGTTTTTCTGTTTAATGTGTCTCATTTTTAACAATATGAAATGCCTTTGTCTTTGCAGAGTCACAGGGGGAGAATTGTTTGAAGATATAGTTGCTAGAGAATTCTACAGTGAGGCTGATGCCAGGTAAAGTCATTGATTTCTTAAAAGTGTATTTAATATTTCTTTCATTGTGTATAGTAGCGTTAATGTTGCCTAAGAGATAGACAATGGAGTACAGGCTATAACATTATATTCATAAAAATATACATATGAATGAATATCAATTATATACAGCTTGAAAAAAAATTTGCTTTATGCCTGTCATAAATATTACAATAATTGATTTTAGATATGTAATATATTAATGGTTGAGAATAACTTGTTACGTGTACATGTCTTAAGCATGAAATCTAGGATGCTCTGTAATCTTACTAAATCTCTCTCAGTAGCTCATAGCCAGGTTATATGTTGCATTGAATTTGTGATTTTATAAGCGAAATTCTCCGAAACAATTGCGCACTCTAGAAATGTCATTGCTCGGTGCAAAAGCCAAGGACAGAGCATTGATGGATAACTTATAAGATGGGGCGACTGAACTTGCTTGGATTTATTAGGAAAGCAAAATGGTTGTCGCAGAGACAAAAATAATATGCCTTCCAGTAATATGATATTCTGTCCACATTGTTCCATGGCCAAATATTCGGACAGCAAATATATTGTTTTGTTTCAATGCTGACCATTAAGTTAAGACTAGTTCAAGGAACAAAAAGTAATACATTAACTATAGTTATTTTCATTTATTTTCCCCTTCCGAGAAATTTCCCACTAAAGGCTTCCCGAACATTAATTAGCTGAAGGATGCAACTTTATTGTCAGCACCAAATGTACTTACGTGAAAGTTACATTGATGTAAAGCTATGCTTTTTTGGGTCTTTCTTTGGTTTGTATTTGTAACAAGAAAATTTGACAGACATCATTGATTGAAGTAGAAATTCCAGCTTACCATGATATCAGAGCATATCAATTGCAAGCAGCACAAACTTTATAGCATCACTAATTACAAGTAGATTGACTGCAGTTCACTGTCTGTGTTGCATTGCTTTAATAAGAACACATTTTCCCACCTTAGATTAATGATCTAGTGAAATTTGCCATGGAGAAGCTTACAGTAATTAAAGTTCCGTTTCAGTTAGATTTTGTGTTCTTTAAGTAACAGTTGCGGATGTCTCAATCTGGCTCTATCACCTACATGTACTTTGATTTCTTTTATTTCAATATGTATATCCAATATGTATTTTAAGGTGTATTTTCATTTGTCCGTGGTGCCGTTCTTGTGATCGTCAAGCAACTGTTACTTAAAGTTTACTTCTAAAATGCCGTTTCTAATGAAATGTTTGATTTCATTCCTTGTTTTTCATTTAGAATTGTTGTTTCAGTATCATAATCGACTAACTTAGTTTAGCTGTCTTGTTACTGACTTGCTTTTGATCGTGATAATCTAATTTTAAGTCACAAGCATGTTTGATTATTTTCATTTCATCTTGAGTTTTAATGATCCAACCTTGTTCATTATTTCACTCTTACATACAATGTATTGATATTGTTATTAAATGTTCCATTCACATATATCTTAAAAGCATTATTAGACATTTTAGACCAACAGAAAACGTTGGAGGGAAAATGGTCCTACTTTAAATCATTTTTAAAATGAATTTTGATTTTGGTAATTTTCATGTTTTATGGATTTGATATTTACCCAACGCCCAACAGTGTTATGATACCCGGCTGACTATTGTCTTCAACTGTTTAAGTAAGACTTTCTCTTGAAGATCCTCAATTACTAAAACATTTATGCCCACGAACAATGAAAATATATATTATGTACTCCGAGCAACACCTGGGTCTCCTGATCCACACACACAGCATTTATAAGCGACGTTAAGCATAAGTCGTTACTTGACGTCAAACAAAATACAAAGCTTTTCAGGTGTGGTTTTTTTCTTGGCTGCTTGAGGCGTTTTGCAAAAGGCTTTGTTGCCGCCGATTGTGGTTTTTTGTAGATCGTCAGAGCAGAATGCCATACTAACGACTCTCATAACAAGCCTCTAGCAGATTCTTTTTTTTTCATTTTGATGTCTCTGCACAGAGTAGCTTATGATCATGTACTGTGTAGAGTCTTTAGACACCGCATGCGGCTATTCTATAATATTCTATTATGACATGAGCGCTTCTAGAAGAGATGACTAGCCATACCTAACCATGGACAAGACAACTTGTCGCATCGAACCGCGATGTCCTTTTTTTTAAGAAGCACCCCCTTCTAGTTATATGCTATGACCTGACTTCTGACTTGCTGATATAATATATTTCAATAATTTGTCTCTCCATGTCTTTTGTATTTTCTGCAGGGAATTCTAACGAAAATTTTGTTTTGCAGTCACTGCATACAACAGATTTTAGAAGGTGTCAATCACTGTCATCAAAATCATATAATTCACCGTGATTTAAAGGTGGGTCCATGGCGGCGAAAGGAGAAAGATATCTGACACTGCTAACAAACAAATACACGAGAAAACACAACACACCATACACTCACATACATTGTGTATGCTCACTCATCATCACTTCACCTGTTTGCTCATCAACTCACTCCATCTCATCCTCATCTTGGTTTTCCCTTTTTATTTCTCCGTTTTTTGGCCATAGGCATGATTTATTTGACCGTCTGACGGTAGTCCTTTGATTTTCCTTTTCATTTCTCCCTTTGTTCTCCTTCCCTGATTATTTTGTTGGTGCGGCACGCTCTTTTCTTATTAAGTTATGTATCTCTACATTATTGACGTGTTGGCGATTTTCACTTTTCAGTCACTGCATGCAGCAAATATTAGAGAGTGTAAACTATTGTCATCAACATGGTGTTGTGCATAGAGATCTCAAGGTGGGTTACAGCGCTAACTTCTGGTCTCCACTAACAATGACCAGATTTTAACTTTACACGCAGTCCGACACTTAGGTTTCACCCTGAACGCATATGTAATCAGCTTCATTTGACGCTAAACTTGCATCATAAACTTGCATTATAAACTTGCATCATAATCTGTATAGCCACACATTTAATGTTTGCGATATGTGATTTTAACTGATTTACGGATGAAATCTTCCATGATTGAGAAAAGGCATGCTTGATTGAAAATTGAAAGCACCTTACCAATGAATAGATAGGAACTGCATTGATAGAAGGTGCACCCATGATGTTTTGCTATTCAATTGAAGTTCAGTTCGACATGTTGAACGTATGTAAATGTCTGTTCTACGCAATGTTGAAATAGCAAAGTAAATGTTTCAGGGTTGGAAAAAACCCGGGTGAAATTAATTTTGCCCAGCCCGGTGGGTATAACCTGGGTTTAACCCGGGTTTAATAGGTTTAACCCGGGTAAAAGTGGGTTTTATTGGGTAAAATTGATTTATCAGTATCAACAGCCTTATTCAAGATCACGATTTTACCAAAGTTACAGACAAGGTAATTTCCAAGTATTGGCAATTGGATTTAGCTAGTACAGGTCTGCATGGGTTGGTATGGCAAGTGCAGTCCTCCAGGCAATTTCTTGGCACTAACTAGGGCTATATCAGCAGTCAGCATGTTTACTCCTGACCAATTCACCAAGGAGAGAACATCTTACTTTATTCTTGAATTTTGTTTCATGTTTATTATTATTATAAATATTTTTATTCAAACGCTTTCACAATGTAAAAGGTTTAGCAGTAAATATTACAATAGAATTAATATATAAATATTTACAGTTGTATATACATGGAAATGCATGCTGCAAATATGTACAGTGTTTCCTTATCAGGATACAGGAGTATATTTTTAGTGGCATGAATTACCAATTTTCTTTTGAGTCTTGTCTCCCAAGTTCTTGAGATAGATGCGTCACTTTATATTTCACCTCTTCGCAGAGGCCAAATACATTTTTTAATTGTTGGATAAGACTGGGTTTCATTGGATCTCTCAGCAGCTACTAAATGTGCTTCCTTATACTGATAAAATCACTGCTGATCATGTAAATTTCTTAAAATGTAATGAACATTGCTGCTACTTTTACATGTACCGGTATCTAAATAGCAACTGAAAGATCCCACACATTTTATCCATCAATCCTCATAATTGACAAGAACTACCCTGAGGGCTGCACTGACATTACCTACCTACTTACCAGCCTGTACCTACCGTGCCAGTTCAGGTTTTAACATGATTGATTCTCTAATTCTGACTTTTTAAGTTACTTTTGATAGGCAAATTACTAGTTTTACTAGTTTTACCCATTTCTGGGTAAAAGTCAATTTTGCCCAGCCCGGGTTTAATACGGGTTTAACCCGGGTTAAACCCGGGGGGTGGGTTTTATTTGCCAACCCTGAAATGTTTGTCTCCGAGCATGATGTACATTTGTACAGCACCGTATTGTTCCTGATGAATGTAGCTTAAATTGTCCCAAAAAAGAATTTGATTGATGTTCGGACTGAATGTTATCACGCACGTTATCCCGAATAACTAATCTCAGGTATGCTTAACATGCTGCCTATCTCGTGATAGTGTTTAGAGTGCCTATGAAGTGCCTGTAAATCATTCGGTTGACCAATAGAAATTAGTAAATGTATTGTACTCTTTTGATCGCTTTTATGCAATAAATTAAATTAATTGAACGATTTCTTCATAATCGCAATTCAGATAGACTTAATTACGGCTTATCTGCTTGTGCTGTGCACATACGATAATTTGCTTCTGCGCTTATAGTATCTTAAGACAATCTTATCTAATGGTATCTGTCATTATCATCTGCTATCGGATGACATCCAATAAACCGCAGCAGCATTTAAGCATTTTGTAATCTCTGCGTGAATCAGGGTGAAACTTCAGTGTCATTTTTCCTTAATAAGTGTAGCTAATATGTGTTATATAATGTTTATTTGTCATACCACGTTTTTCATCTTACACTTTTTGTTTGGATTTTTTTGAGTTGCCACTTTCTATCACACTTCTCCTCATCTCCGCACGCTTGTTGTCCCCGTGGTCGGTACTGGTAAAAAAAATACTGTGTGTCAGTGTGTCTCAGCAGCCACTACTGCTCTTGTTAAAATATCATTCAGTAAAATAGTAATCTACCATTTAGTGGCATTTTTAAAATCCCACGAGTCACATATATAAACATTATCACAATCGATACTGTTCTCTTTAATATTTTGATATTATCCAAGTGTATTGTTTGTTATTATGTGAAAGAAATGGTATATATATTAATGTAACATTATGGAAGTATTAATGAGCCAGTAAAGGAACATTAATGGAATGGAAAATATCATTTGAGATAATTTGTTTAATTGAGTTATCTCGCAATTTTAACGTAATATGCACTTCCTATGATATGATGATATAGCAATGTGATGATGTAATAATCTGTAAAGATATGTTCATTATGCAGTTATACAAGATTAGTAATGTGATGATTGTATCTAAATGTGTGTGAGTTGATCCGTATAATGTCAACTTGTATGGCCATATGACCTTGGTTCTTGTTGCCGAGGTCATCTACTTGAACTTTCAGCATTGAAACAATCCTGTCTGGGGCTTTTTTCAAATTTTTTGTCATTTTCACAAGTCAGCTTCTAATCTACTGTATCATGGCTGCAGGGCTGTAACTTGTTGTTGTATTCACCCTAGTCTGTCAGACTCTCCCATTGTAGGCACAGTTAATGTAGCTAAAGTGTACATGTAATTCTACAAAAATATTTGGAAGTTAAATTTATGTAAGCATTTCACTTTCACTAATCTTGCTTTTTGACACCATAACCATAAATGTCAGGAAAAAAGATATATCTTATTGTGAGTACTGATGTATATGTTGTTAGTTTGATCAACTGATGGATTTAAGATGTAAGCGACTCATCGAAAGTGATACACTAAGATTCAGGTCAGTGTTGCAGTTCTGAGATTGATGCTTTTGAAACTTAGAAGCATGAAAATCCACAAAATATCAGGTGTCATTCTGAGGAAGTTATCAGCCTCTCAAGCCACAGAATAACTGGGAATCAGCGTTGCAGGTCAGTGTCACTGGAACCAAGTTCTGTGATTTTGACTGGATCAGAATTTCAGAAACCAAGTTCTGTGATTTTCGCCAGATCAGGATCCAGGTGCTGTGATTTTGACTGATCAAGAACCAAGTACTATGATTCTCACCGAATATCAGAAACCAATTACTGTGATTTCCTCAGAATAAAAACACAATATTGTGATTTTGGCCTGAGCAGAAAGTGCCTGAGTACCAAGTACTGTGATTTTGAATGAATGAGGAACGAAGTGCCCAGCGATGTTGACTTGATCAAGACCGAAGTATTGTAATTTTGACTGAATCAGGAACCAATACTACCCCATGCGAGACTAGCTGTACTACGGAGATAGTGCTAGACCTGGGCCAGACTGCATCTCAATAGTCTTGACAATGGTGTGAAATACTACTAGGAAGAGAATGCATATTCACAGCTAGGACTGCTCTACAATGGCTGGTATGCTACTAACCATGCTGGGCCCATGTCCTTGAAGTATAATCCTCCCAGTCTCCCAGTCACAACAGAATGAGTGGTATTCTTGGCTCAGACAAGTACCTTGTACGACATGCATGCACTATCATGTGTGGTCTCCTCAGCTATGTTAGCATGTAATGCACTGTATGCTACAATGTGCCATGCAATGCTATCATGTAATGCTATCTTGTAATGCTATCGTGTAATGCTATGATGAAGTGTTGGCATGGCTATATGCCATTGTGAAGATAGCATATATGTATGATTGCTTGTAATATTCTTTGAATTTGTCTGAAGCGTTATTGTTTTCCCCGTATATAGCACTTTCCAGGAATACCATGATAGTTACTGTTGAAATTTGTCATGATAAATTTATTTACATTTGCTGAGACAATTCCAAGATTTACTAAGTGAATGAAATTGCAGCATTTACTCAGTTGAGTTTAACTCCAGCTTTCTCAAGCTTTATACATTGTATTACAATGTACAATATGTCCCTAATAGGTTTACACTGTAAGGGGTTTGCTAAACTTGCTAATACAGTTATTTTTGTCATAAGGACAGATTGTAAGACTGGCTTTGGCTTGTAATCTGATTAATGAAAGTAAGATTTATTTATTCAGCTTAAGCTACAGGATTATGCTATGGACTGAATACTATGTGTCAATATTAGTTCCATAATCCTCTGTGTATTCCGTCTGAGTCAAGTTACTTTCATATAGCACTGTGGTCAGTTTTGATTTGGACAAGCTTGGCTACTTTTTCGAACTCTTGATAGATATTATGTATCCACTGACAATTTCTTCGGAAATGAGGTTGAATTGCAGCGCACTATGTTACAGAAGAAAACATGTCACCAGAGACATAAAAGATAAAGAGTTGGAAGTCCCATCTTGTGCCTCAAATCGTAATGCAACACCATTTTGCCCTGGCCTACACCTGTCTTCTGTAGCAGCCTTCAACAGATAGCGATGCTAAGCATTAAAACTATGCAATGCCTGCTATACACAGCAGGCGGCCAAGTAGCATGTTGTGGCCTCTAGGGTGCAGGCTGCATCGCCTGGCTTTCTGCAGCAGTAAATAGTCACACCAGAATCTGTGTTAGTTTGGCAGTAACTGTCTAGCGTTAGTCATGTATATTAAGAGGATAGACTTATGATAACAGGTGGTGTCGATTTCTAGCATGTAGCCCTTCTTCGCTGGTTGCTATAGCTAATTCAGTGAGCAGCACCATGTGCTTTTGCTTGCTGCTATTCGTTGCTGGCAACTGGCTGCTTGGCTGCTGCTACATGTGGAAGGAGCTGGCCTTAGCTGCTCTAGGCACCAATTTAGCTGCACGGGAAGGGAGGGAGGGAAATGCGGAAGAGAGTTGCGTTCGCCAACTACATGTACCTGGCCACTGTCTCGTCGTATCTGTTTGTGGGGCTGGCTTTGAGGAGACGTTTGCACTCGGCCTTGCGTCAAGAATTGTACCCATAGACCTGTGACACGTACGGAGAAGTGACACCCTGTGAGGAAGCGGCATGTTTTGGCCAAGTATCACAAGCGGAGGTTGGAGAAATTGAGAGAGAGGAGGCCCAACAATAATAACCAAGCTTGTAAGGGAGACCTGCAGAGACCGACTCGCCAAGGTTTAGGCCCCAAGGCGCAGACCAAGGAGCAGTGTAATCAAGGCCTATGTGCTTGTAACACGTATAGCCAGCTTATAGGCTGGCCCAGCACCGGTGCAGCTGCAGCAGCAGGCTTTATGAGTTGCCATGCTCCAGACAAAGCATTACAAGGGCTCCGTGGGGTGTAGTATACTGTATAGCAGCACTCTGTATAGCATGGTGTGTTGCACTGTGTACTGCTACTGCTATTCGACTCAAGATGTCATGAATTGCAGGACTGAGACTCTGTTAGAGGAGTCTTGGTGTTGTCAGAGGCACGGCTTGCACATCTGAGGGAGATTGATCCGAGTCCAGCAGGTGTTGAAGCTAACTGCCTGCGCTCTTTCTTCAGCGATTGTTATAACAATTGTTCTTAGCTTGCCCTAATGACAAGCGTGTGTCTTCTGTCTGGGAGCATGCCAGAACACCATGGCCTGGATCTATGCTCTCTCTGTGCACCTGCTGGCGTCCTGCTTGTCCTTCTTGCATTGCTGTCCTTGAATTGCTGTCCTTCCAATTACAGCAGGTTGTTGGTCACAGGACTTAGTGTGCATGTGTGCGAACCAACATACTCGGGTCATATTGCGTGTAACGAAGATCCCATTGAATGGTATTAATTCAATTTGCAGATTGTCAAACCAAAGGGACCCAGATTTCTGCTCCAATTTCTGCTGTAGTTGCTACTCCAGTCTGCTGAAGCATGTGCAGAATATTCATACTGTTTTATTTTGCAAATGGAGCAAAATTGAGTTATTTCCAGATTGCAATCTTGATGTGCTCTCTGTATCCTAGTACTGTTAGTAGATTATGCTCTGGCTATGTGACGCTCATATTGTGGTCTGGGTGCTATGACACTGCTATCCAGATGCTATCTTGAGTTCTATAGATGCAATCTGGGTGTCCTCAGTTGCATGGCTTCATGCCGCATGTTTCGAAATGTTATTGTAACAGTTACGCTGGAGGAGACATTGTCATGCAGCTGATGAATGCGGCCGAACATGCAAGGCGGGTTGTCGTGCAGGGCCAAGGTAGATGGTGTGTTTGCATTATAGATGTGGTTTTAGTGCAGCCCCATTGATTGAGTGCATGCTCCTAGCATTAGAGTTCAAGGTGTGCAGCAGCCAGCTAGGCTGGCAGGGCTGGCAGGGAGGCCAGCAGCTCAACACAGCAAGCTCTAGACAAGCCCTGCAGGACCACATTAGATAGCCTGGGAGAAGGAGGGACGTGGCTACTGCTGCTGCTGCTGCTGCTGCTGCTGCTGCTGCCACTGCTATGCTGTTCCTGAAGCTGCTGCTGCCTCATCCAGCATCTCCTCAGCATTAACAACAACAACATCAACAGCATCAGCAGCAGCCATCCAATGACAAGATTAGCAAATGCTAGCAAGCAAGCAGGCCTCTATTGCAAGGCTTGCCGTTTGCTTGCAAGGCTGCCCATTCCCAAGGCCATGCACACACTACCCCATGAGCTATAGTGCTATATGCCACTCCACTGGATGTCATCCTGGATGCTGTATATGCAGTACAGTGCCTGTGACATTTGGCTAGGTTAATCTCGGCAAGGTGGTGCCAACCAGGACAGTGCGAACGCCACCGCTCTCGGACCAGTCTCGGTGCTCAGTTGCTGATGGAGCGGTCATACCCTGTATTTTTCCAAACATGGTTCATGGACACTGCATGGTCATGGCACAAGGCGTTGTCTCTGTTGGTGAACGAAGTTGGCGATAAACAATGTATAGCCTAGCAATAGTTGAGGCCTGCAATGCGCTGCATGCTTACAAAATACAAATGCTCGAAGTGCAATTGATTGCAGTTGACAGTGGTGGAATGATTTGTGTGTGTGCATTGAAAACAACAGCATCCAATAGTTCTGGCTTTGCACAAGGATTGCATTGGCATGGCAGCAGAGGTAGCATAGCATTGCAGGCTCATATCTGCAGGATCACAATGCTAGCGTCAATGCTAGTATTAGTAGAGCACATCACGTGTGACCACAACATTAATATATAGCATCACCACCAGTAAGTGGCTTAACCATCGGCTGCGGACTCAGCAACTGGCATCATGGTCGCTGTGATTGTGCACCGGGCGGACACCTGATTGAAGCCGCATCTATTGCCACAGCTGCTGCTGTGCAGCTGATATTTGTGGCTGAGCTGTGCGGCTGTGCTTTGCAGCATGCCGGCTGTGGTCGTGTTGCATTTAACATTGCCAGATATGTCAAGTGATCAGCTGCGTGTCATCTGGAACATCCCTTATTGGGAGTCGGCTGCCACCTGGTTGGTGGAATCCAGTGCTTTGTGCATGCCCTGCATCACAGTGCCACCTTGTGTAAAGGGCAAATGCGACTCTAGATACAATGAATGAACCAAACAGTCCCACTTGGCCAACTTTTTCTGCCGTTGCTCTCAGGGCTTTCAATTGCTAGGTTGTTTTGTCAGTCAAGCCAAAATGCAGTCTGTTAATGCTTCCATATTGTCATAAAGTGAAAATGGTTTTTCAATTTTAAAGAAATTACCTCATGTTACTCTGATAAGACCTGTATAAACTTGGAAACAAAGTCGAAATGCCAAGATAACGTAAAGAAAAACACTGATGCCTCCTGTTAGTCTTGTGACCGAACAGACTCTATGGGATGTCATCAAATGATTTTAAATCCACAGAGGAACCTTTTGCCAAATTTTTTTACCTCATATGACATTTCGACCTCCTATCTGTGTCCTCGTTCATGTGAATCTGAAATTCTTCTGGATATTGCTGTTATTTACACTTTCAATATCCAGAAGAAGAATTTCTGATTCATGTGAACAAGAACACAGATAGGAGGTCCGAAACGTTATGTCATATAAGGTAATAAATTTTGGATTTACAAAAAAAAGGAATTTCAACTATATAGATCCTAATATACTAACTTACAGACTGGTTCTAAAATTTTAAACGGGACATTTTGGCCATATTCTCTGCGAGAAATTATCTAGTAATTTGGATGTAATGGTCTTATAAATGAAACACTTCATTCTGCAGATGGGATTGTTTTCAATGCTGAAGTCTTCCTTTTTCAATTTCATATCCTTTTGTCAGATTGGATATTGTCAAGTATCTTTTACATTATCTTTTTACTTGAAATAGCTGTTAGTTAGTCGTTTGTTCTTAAAGAAAGGCTGTGTCTATTTCGAGTACTGACAAAAGGAGTCAAATAGAAGTTTGAGGTCATAAATTGTTTATTTAATGGCTTTTTCATTTATTTCTGCAGCCAGAGAACTTGCTTCTAGCCAGTAAAGCCAAGGGGGCTGCCGTGAAATTAGCTGACTTTGGGTTGGCTATTGAAGTCCAGGGTGAACAGCAGGCATGGTTTGGTATGTGCATCTTTTTCTTCTTTTTTTTTGTTGAATGGTTTCCATAATCATTATTATTAAACAATTATTGTGCGGTTCTTAATAAAAACTGGTGTTTGACTGTTTGACCATGTAAAATGTGTAGTTTAAAAGAAGGTATGATATGTTGAATGAAAGTTTAAGGCTAAAATCTTGCACAAAGATTAAATCGTACATATTGACAATATACAATATATATCATTGAAATGTGTAATAAAGTTACATTTTGTTATTAAATTGTGAAATTCTCTTTTCAGGGTTTGCGGGTACGCCAGGTTACTTGTCTCCAGAAGTCTTACGCAAAGACCCCTACGGAAAACCAGTTGATATATGGGCATGTGGTACGTGTGCATGTGATTAAATGATCGTACTTGTATACTTATTGTCATCAATTTATGTGATAGAGCTATTATTCATAAAAATGCTCACACTTTTAACTTATTTTTTAGTTGGTATAATTTATCCGTTTTGAAAGAAAATATCTTGGCATTTGTCCATCAAATTTTGCTCATGATATTTTTGATAAGACATTAATAGAATTTCAATATATCATGTAAGTTGGGAAAGTTTGGAAAAGCTTATATTATGGCAATTTTTATTAGATGAGTGGCTTAAACCATTGATATAGAATACAAATATCATGTATGAAGCATCAATCAAGCGGCACATAATCTCTTTGAGTTAATGCTAACTGCTATGTTATCCTGTTCACAAGATATTTTACTAATTTATAAATGTTAATTTCTTTGCAGGAGTCATCTTATATATCTTGTTAGTGGGCTACCCGCCATTCTGGGATGAGGACCAGCATAGGTTGTATGCACAGATCAAAGCAGGAGCTTATGATGTAAGTTCTGTCAGAAGAAGAACTTCTTTTTTTAATATAAGATGTTTGCTAGGGAGAAATTGCTGAATTATTACAAATAGATTGACAAATAACATTCTTAGATCTATATTAAAATTTGCAAATAATCACATGTCGAGTATTTTATGCACTAATTAGACATATAAATGGGCTGGTTTTGTCACAATACTGAAATAATAATTTAGTAGGTAATGTATTAAAAGGAGTATTTTAAAATGTATCAGTCTTTTGGATCAAGAACAACTTTTATTGCATGAATGGTAATTTCACTTCCCTTCAATGTGCAAATCCTTGAATGTTATGGAAACCTTGTGAAATCTCGCCCTCATTAAAGTGGGATTTTAAGTGTGTCCTTCAAATTGTGCCATTTGTTCAGAAATCGTCATTTGTGAATTAATTGTCCTTCAAGGCCGGGAGAAGGAACCAAATATAGCATAATTTGCAACTCTTGGGGATATGTTATTTTGTGTTTTCTTCATTGGGAAAGTTAAATTATTATAATATATTACTGATTTAGTTAGAGATGTAACATATTGAGGATTCCTTTCTTCTGTCTTGTAAGTGAATGACCAAAACAGACCTTGGGAGTGTTCTTATGCAATCCTGAGGCCCTACCTACCTACTTAAAATATAGGTCATTAAAAAGTCAGAATTTTGATTAGGGATTTGTGTATTAACCCTTCAACTTCAACAATTTATTCAGATGTACCATTTGATTTCAGTATCCGTCACCAGAATGGGACACGGTGACCCCAGAAGCCAAGAATCTGATCAACTCCATGTTGACGGTGAACCCTGCCAAGAGAATCACCGCCTCCGAGGCCCTCAAACACCCATGGATTTGCGTATGTCTTTTGTCTCTGGTGTTTCATTTGGGCTTGGCTATTTATGTAATGAAGTCAAGTCAGGTTATCTTGATTTGTATCGATAGCAATATTAATAGGTCATTTTGGGATGAGCCTGATCTCACAATCCTGAAGGACAGTGATGTTTCACACAGTATCAATAACTTTAATGTATTCTGCTGTGAGGCAGAGATATTCTGTGATCATTCACTGCTATGAAAACAGTTAAGATTGTACATCAATTGGTGTACTTCATTGTCCTTCTAAGGAATAATTATGTAGCCAAGAGAAATATAATCGTTGTCCAATATTTATAACAGAAAGAAGGAAGATGTCTTTTGAGTTATTTTGGCTGGTTACTTATCTCTTAATACGTGTCTCTTTCAGCAACGCGAGAGAGTGGCATCTGTCGTACACCGCCAGGAGACTGTGGACTGCTTGAAGAAATTCAATGCTCGACGAAAGTTGAAGGTAATTCTGAACATGATGCACGATTAGCTGAAGGATATTGAATCTGATAGCGTTATGTTGGGATGTTGTTAGAATTTTCTTGTCTCTTCAATGAACGCATGAAGACTGAAGAGATAGTGGCGTGAAACATGGAAATATAGCGTTGTCTCACCGAATATTTGTGAAATATGCCAGATAATTGTATCACAGTTTCTGTAAGTGATGGTAATAATTGTATTGTCTGCGCCAAATCTGCTGACTGTGAAACTTAGATGTGAGAATTAGATTGCTATTTAAGTCATTGTATTTGCGAACTAATGCTGAGGATGGGGCATTTGATTTCAAAGTGAATTGTGTGGATATTAATGTTGTATTTTCATTTAGGGCGCCATCCTGACAACAATGTTGGCCACACGGAATTTCTCAAGTGAGTTAAAAGGGTTTTTCTTGTTTCTGTTGAAGGCGCACTGTACAGAATTGGAGAACTTCACATGCTTGAAGCCATATCATTGATTAGCGTAGCGTCTGAAGCTTTAGATAGAGTGTCAAATATCTGTACAAAGCGTATTTATCTGTTTTTTTTCTATGTGGTAATCTATGTGTAATTTCATGTCGACTGACACAATAACACCATTTTACGTAGTTGTTTTCATGTTGTATAGAATATGCTCAATCAAACAGTTTTTCACCACATGTAATTGTTGTCTCTGGAATGCCTCATTGTATTACAATTAACAGCTATAATCTGTTCAACTGTAAATTTAATAGGACATTTTTACTAACGTGACTAAATCTTCAGCGGCCCTGTTTTTATTATATTATCTCACTTGCTTATTATAACTACAAATCCATCCGTTTACATGAAACAGATTGAAATTTCTAAAACAATGTCACATATTACTTTAAAAGCAATTCATGACAATGTACTTTACACTTAAAACGTTTCGATTATTTTTATAAAATAAAATGAATTTGATTTTTAAAGACCCTTAAATTTTATACGAAAAAACTTAAAATATATGTGTTTATACAAATGCTGAAAATGTTCCAAAAAAATTTGAAGTGTTTCTATTTTCAGAATCAGTAAAAATAAGTTTGTTTCACACTTATACCAACACATTTTTTCGTATAAACAATTGATTTTACAATATCCACAAAAGTTATGTCAAGCAAGTGAGATTAGGTGTCCCTGAGAGCTTGTGACCGCCACTTGAGACACTGACGTCCAGACCCCCATGTCTGACACCAGTGTGTCAAGTCATCTTGAGTAAGGCGAATGTCTATGTCATAAGACTATGTGTCAGCCCACGCATATATATAGCATTAAATGGCGGTGGTATTTGGGCAGCATGTTGCTTGTATTACGATCACTTGATCAACAGTTCTTCATTGCTCTCTTTGCATCATCATGGCTGACTTCTAGTAAGCAAAGGTGACAGGGGTGATAAAAGTAAGTGCATCAAAATTATTCCCATTCTACTCTCTCAAAACGATACAACCCCGTGTCGTTAGTAGCCAGTAGTCTCGGCAAGTGTGCTCTCCAAAATTACACAAATGTTTCACAAAAAAAAACTTTCAAATTATTGCTCAAGAGTAATTCGCAGACATAATTTTATTATTTCTCAGTCGGTGACAGAAACAAGACGATGAAAAATTTATTTACATAAGATATGCTTCATAAAAGATAGTCGACACCTGATTTTTTTTTGGACAAGAATATTCCCAAATTTTTTACAAAAAATAGTGAAGTAATGAACAAAATCTTTTGTAAATACATGGATGAATAATTCCCTTACATCACAAGGCTTTTCAAAAAATGTAATGATTGCTTTTACTACCTATTAAAGTTGGTTTGGTGCTTGGCTGACTACTAACATTTTTATCACAATATACTATCAAATGAAAATATCAACGAAGTCTTGACAGAAATCCAATATAAAGAGAAGCTTTAAGAATTCTTTAATTGTGAATGCATTAAATACTTACAAAGATAGGCAAAAGCATTTTCGTCACCATATTTAAATGATTTTGTTAAAGTCCTTTAATTAAGGTCAATAGAGCTTTGATAAAAATACTTGTTCCCCTAAAACACACATTTCATAATTTTTTATGTTCAACAAACAAAAGCTTCACTTGCCGAGGCTTGGCACTGCTCATAATTTTTCTTTCTTTACAAGTATCTTCTGTAAAGTCTTGGGCCAATGTAAAACTTTCAAGTCTTGGAATTTCTGTGTAAGTCGTGCATTTTGGTGTATCTTCGGTCTAAGCCTGATTATATTACAAGTTTTGAGTAGTTAGCTTTATTATTCTGATTATTTACCGGTACGGAAACATTACTAATGTAGCGATTTAAATCGGCCTCTGATGTGTAGTAAGTAGATTTTTCGTTCATTTATACCACCTTGATTGTGTTGACTTGTCCCTCTTGCTTTCATCTTGAAAAAATCGGGGAAATTTTAGATATTTACTGAAATATAATCCTCGGAAATTCTGATTCTGGTTACGTGGAAGAGAAATTTATCCCTCGTTCAAACGTTTCACATGAATTTTTACTAGGAAAATTGTACCTCAAAATTTCATAAGTCATCTATGCCCCGTCTTAAATTAGAATACAACTTTTGGTGTTTATCCGATGTAAAAAGTAACATACACTTCCAATTTTATAAGTTAATTACCAACAAAAATATCTGATTTTCTAAGTAGTTTCACTGGTCCACTCGAACACAGCACAAATTCCTATTCCATGAAACGTTCTCTTGAGTCTCCTAACTACCTAGATAGCTAGAGCCTTCATTTAGGAATGGCTATTTGCATGTAATTTTTCCTAGAAGTTCCTTTTGTATATCCATTTGAACTTATATATTGGAATTTTATCCATCTATCCTTTTTGGTCTATCTGAAATGGGACATACTATCAATCTTCATGTGTTCCTGATTGCTTGAATGGATTAACTTAAATTCTGATTTTTTCTCCGTTATAATCTCCGAATTATCTTTGAAATCATTAATTAACCAATTCACTCGGATATAGCTTGAATTTTATCTTTGAATTTGTCTCTGAGTTTCACTCTTTTGGCTCTTAGCGACTCCACTCTTCTCTGCGGAGTTTTAGAAATCTGTTGGAAAATCAGAAAAATCAATATCTTGTTGATTTCATGAACTCTACACAATGTCACTCTGATTACTTTCACTCAAATTTTTGCCAATTAAATGTGACAATATAACAATTCTCAAACTCCAGCCTAATTCACATGCCTGTAAGATATGCACTGCTATCTCTGTACCTCTATATCCAACCACCCTATGCTTTTTCCTGCTAGTTGTACATAGTTAGTCGCTGCTTAGAAATCTATACATTTATTTTACTTATATTATGTTCTGAAATATTTTTAGTCGGCACAATTAGAAAATCGTAGCATCTAGTGTATACTGGTTGTGAATATGAATTTACAGGTGGGTTGACGGAAGTATTTGATGACACAAAAGTAACACACTACCAAAATGTACATTGACATATATTCTAAAGCCGGCTAACCATTCATCCTTGTACCAGGGACCATGGAATATGCTCTGGAGCATGCTATTCAAATTGTTTCCATTTCGATACACATTACTAATTGGTTACATTGATATTCCTGGGAGTTCCTTAAAAAATAAGACAACTGCTGTCTGGCACACTGGCGCCCTCTCTCAGAATTCCATGCCCTGGTGTTGTGTGCATCATTGTTGCAAATTATTGCAGTGTTGTGGCAGGGTCCCCACCGGACAGGGAAAACAGGGAAAATGGTGAAAAAAAATTCCCTGCAGGGAAAACTCAGGGAATTTGAAATTTGACCTGAAATTCAGGGAAAACACAGGGAATTTAGTTTTAAATGTGGTTAAGCGTGAAAAAAGGCGTCTATTTGAAGCAAAAATCCGCGAAAGTCATTGTTTTTAGTTTCTGATTAGCGACGATATTGCCGCGATAACACAACGTTAAGCCCTAATAAGGTCAGGGAAAATACAGGGAATTTGTTCGCCAAATTTCAGTGGGTACCCTGTGTGGGAGAACTCATGTCGTGTGTCCTTGGAGCCCTTTTTTCCGTGTCCACACTTGAACGGCGATTGTGAACATGCCTTTGTACCACAAAAAATATATGAATAGGAGAGGCTATGAAACTCTTGATTCAGAGCGCGCTAAAATATGGTGATCGTAATAAACCTACTCATGTTTCGAAAACAGTACACAATTGTAAACATTCAGTAATAGAGGGCATCTGACTCATCAAGATGATATTATATGATGCAAAAAAATTGCCCCATTCCAGTATTTACATTTTTAGCTGTTTTAGCAGAAATAAACTTACACTGTAAGCCTGTGTCAACCTGCTTGACAAATTTCAGTAAACATAGATCAATATGAAAGTTGGTCACCAACTGTTATACATTGTTAAATACCATCTGTGATTTTAGCAGTTTGAAAAGCAGGGAAGGATTGTAGTTTTTTAACACCGACAACACCTCAACAGACAACACCTAACAATAACTGTCAATTTGGAGAGAATGTCTGTCACAAACAACTATCATAAGTGATTAGAACTGTGATAAATATAAGGCCAGAGCAGGGTCTGCTAATTTAATTAAGTGTATGACATTTGAATCGGAAACCCTGTTATAATGTTATTGATAAGTTATGATAACCTAGTGTACAGGAATGCCACTTGATCACACAAATGGGTGTTCCTCATTCCGTCCAAAGATGTCTCTCTTGTGCTGGTTCCATGGAATGTTTCCAGGGGTCTCCCTCTTCCTATCGCATGCAGGGCTGCCACCTATCACAAAATGCTCAAATTCCCGTATATGGACGCATATGGATGAATGGTTGGCCAGCTGATAGTGAGATGTTTTACTATTCAATGGTTTTGAAAATATTGGTAATATTGTGAATTGATATAGGGTTCAGAAAACCCACACCTTTTGGAAATTATGTGGTTTTTGAGATGGTAAGTTTTGATAGAAGGGTTTACCACAAAGCCACTCTTGATCTGATTTTGTCTGAGCTTGATATGATGTTTAAAATGTGTGAATGACTGAATTTTTGTACATTTTTCTGCTCTGGATTAAAAACTGTTGGTGACGTAATTTCTCTGATGCTGATCATTTGCGATGGCCCCTACTTCACGAAACATTTTTCTCGTACATTTTAGTCCCTGGCTCATCAAGCTTGAATGTATTCTGCAAAGTGGTTATCGCAAATGTACTCTCATCACAAAAATTATGTTTCATAAATTTACAACCATAACCTAGGCCAATAGTAAACCGTTGATTTGTCACCGATTTTATTGGCTCACTGTAAAGTAGACTCTGTACTGGATTGATTTAGGATGTGTAATGTTAGATATTTTTTCAAGCGAAGGTCCACTGTTGTAAGGATGCAGCAGGTGATAGATAGGCCTCATGTTGCAAAATATGCTTGATTATGTCATCTACATATTCCTGTGACATCATCAAAATATTGTTGGCTGTTGCTGACCTTGAGTATTCATGAGTAGGTTTACTGATTGGGGTGATCCTGGCGGCATTTAAGTTTTCTAAAGAATTATAAGACTGAAATTGCTGTTTCAGTTTGTATTTTTTCGAGTATTTCATATACTATATTTTCTGTAGTAATAGCACACCCCTTAATAATAGCTCAGCCCCTTCATAAAAAGCTATTTTAATCAAAATATGAGTTTTTAAATAAAAAAATATTTTTAATCACCCTTACATCTGCCCGCCGGGCGCTGTATACATGTATAGGGTCCTTTAGCAACTTGGCTGATGCTTTTCCAAAATTTGAATTACAAAAACGCATCAATTTCCCTTTGTGAGCTCATAATTTGAATTATTTGGTTTTCATTCATTATCTAAAACAGTCCATGTGGCAGCTAAGTTTACGTCCAAAAAACTTGTGTATGATTAATTTGTGGTTTTCTTGAGCAGGTATGGCGTCTCAGGCTACGGCCAATACGAACGGAGCCAACACTCAGCAACAGAACAACGCGGCTCACCCTCCCACTCCCACTACACCCGCTTCGCCAGCTACACCCGCCACGCCGGGTTCAGCACCCGCGGCGACGCCGCCGGCGGTGCCCGTGGGAGGCGGGAGTGGGACCCTGGCTGCCATCACTGCCCTGGGTACGTCGTTTGGGGAAGGATCGCTGGCTCGTAGTTCGCCACTTTTGACAGATCCCTCCTCCTTCCTCGTTCGTTTTTGGAATTTTGGAATGGATGCAGAGCTCTGCGGTCAACTCACAACCTCTCAACCATTTTAACAATTTTTCCCCCTCGTGGTTTTTTCACCCCTTCCCTCCCCGCCCTCATCAACTGCTGGCTGTGTCTGACATGGTGTTCTATTCACTCAGATCTCATTGCTTCTTGCTGATTTAAAGTCATCCATACACATGACATGAGAAAATTGATTGTGGACTCGTGACTCGCAGAGTAATTAAAATTCTGACCATGCCTAAATCATGTTTATCTTGGCACTTTTCGGCTCTGTTATTCGGAAATATTCATTTGTCTTTCATCACATCTTTTTTCATTATAGCGATTATTCACTAGATTTAAAGTATGAACAGAAATACATGAAATAACAATATCTGATATGGTGAGATCCGTTGAAGTTTTACTGTCATGTGCAGTTTGTGAACTTGACTTTTTCTCGGACAAGAAGCAATGGCGACTTGATGAGTCCTTGTGTTTCGTGCATCGTTTGCTGTAGGTAAATCTTGCAATGGTTCTTGTAGCTGGCCAACTGAAGTGATGTAGAGATACGAGTGAACAATTTATCAATTCCTCGACCTTGGTAAAGAAATTTCATTTCAAATGTAAAATTCTGGATGAAATGTTGGATAAAACTATCTTATAATATCTAGAAGAACAATGATGTAGGTGGCAAAAATGTATCGTTGAGTGAATATAGTAAAAGGTCAAATTGTTCTGTAATATTTGATGACCAGCTAAATTAGTAAAATTAGAGCTATGTTAGAATTCGCAAGAAGAACTAGAAGAACTATATTGATATGATTTCTGTCGTATCTGCAGAAGTCTTTAGTTTTGCTCACAAGAAGCTACTATATTGTAAATTAAGTTACGAAGTTACGATTGTCTTAGATCCGGTTGATCTGTTTGTATAACCAAGAACTGAACTGATCTTGCATGGTATGATTTGTTCCGACTAGCGACGTAACTTACTCTGCAAGATGCAAGATTGGGCTTTACTTGTGCTGCAGTTGGATTCCAATAATGCTTCCCGTTTTAATATTTCAATTGATCCAATTGATTAGGCCAGTTGATATGGACTAGTAGGATGTAGCAGCGTTTTGGTTGACCGATCGTTCAGCTGTAGTTGTCTTAATTTCTATTAATGTAGCTTGGTTTTCCCTTCGATTAATGACTGGCAGTTGTGTCTTCTCGCCCGATTGGCAGTTATTACTAACTCCACTTTTGGATTGTTCTTTTGCAGGTTTATGGCAGCATGATTTGTAGCTAGTGCCTGTGAGATTGAATAATGTGCTAAATTGTTGTTGACCCATTACTTCACCCGATTTACCATGATTTGACCATGCTATGACCATGACATGACCATGATGTGACCGTGATATGATGTAGTCGTTAACCCTCGTGACACGTGCGGACTATTTGTAGGTCGAAGTATGATGGTCAAGAAGAACGATGGCATAAAAGAGTCGACGGACAGCAGCACCACTATCGAGGATGAAGACACCCGAGGTAAGAATTGTCGAAGAATTATTTCCGAGAAATTTCGTAACTTTCTTTCAGATCTAGGACTTGAATCTTTAGTTCTGGCAACGACACTTTTCACCTTAGAGATCTTTTTGACATTCTGCTCGCTTTGGCTTTTTCACCTTCTTTAATATCTTGCTTGTGTATTTCGTATATTTCCTCGTTGTCTCATAATCATCTTACTAGTGTGTGGATAACTATCTCGTTGTTAGTCGTTTATTGTCTTGAAGTTGTCTAGAACTGTCTTTTGGAGTGTCTTTGTTGTTTCCTGTTTGTTGATTTACCTTATTTTCTTCGATTGTGATGCGTATATATCGGATTGGACTTGCTTCTAATCACGCCAAAACTCGTTTCTCTGAAACTGCGATGATTCCTTGATTGCAGCAATGCGACTTTTCCATTTCTAGCTTGGGCAGTGACTGCCAGTAGTCAGTAGAATCAACCTATAATCTGTTAGCGACATCATCTAATAGCTACGTGTAGTTATTAGTTACTTATTGTGTCCGTGTATGCAGTGGTATTGCCTCTGTATCTAATACTTAGTGATAGCGTTTTCTGCTTTCTTTTGTCTTTTATGTCTTGGCACCTCTCCGAGTGGCTTGCCATCGCTAGCATTCATGTGTATCTTTTTATTTTCAATATATTTTGCTGCTGTAAAAACGCTCTTCTGTACGTATGGTACAAGGAATTGTTGTTTTTGAGATAGCCTATTAGGCGGCCACATGTTCTTTTCTGGAACTTCCAGACTGGAAAAGCTCTGCTAAACGTAGACCTTAAATCATGTACAGTTAACGAGCGAGTGTTGCCTTATTCTAACCATGGAAGCGTTGGTTTTGGTGTACATAGCTTTTTTGTATATTGTCCATCTCACATATCATTTAACGTGCAATGAAATTGAAAAAATATGAAATAGCTAATTGACTAATTAATAACATTGTGTAAAGTTTAAACTGGTGTTTTTTGTATTTTGGTTTGCTCGTTTTCTTCATATAGGAGGCAAGTATAGATCCGTTTGGTAACAGAAGTGTGTTTGTGTCTACTAAGTGCTTCTTTTTAAGATCCTTAGTAATAATAAGATATATTATAATCACGTCAGACCGCATACCCCTCACACACAGTAATCGACGTGAGCACTGAGCATCATACTGGATTTTTGCATCGTGTAAAGTAGTCACAATCATTCAGTGTAACTTATAAATCGCTATCTGCATAGATCTGCATATTATGCGTAATTGCGTATGTCCAATGTATTATAAAATCCGTATACATACTTAACATTACTCCATTCAAATATTGGTTCTATTTCGATAGTATTAGCATAACGGTTATATTTCATTGGTGTATGTGGTTTTTGGCACATACAATATAATTTCTAGATTAATTTGGCATATATGTTCACTTAACACAATTCTGTGAATTATATATCTAATTTTACAGATATCATAGGATCTATAGATATTGTATATTATAAATACTAATTGATAGGTATTTTTGGTTAGTTTTTGGTTGATGGTTGTTGAGAATATCTCTTGGTTGGCAGGTTCAAATCGCTCCATGGCCAGCATGTTCACTTCAAGGAACCTGACAGTGCAGGAGGTGTCAAGTATGTAGCCCTATGACTTTTGAAAAGAGTGTTCCTTCAATTGCATACAGTCACCTTCACCTGCACATCCATGTGTTTTTCAAGCAATTTATATATCGATTGATGTCTTCAAATTCCACGATCTTTCTGTGTATATATATACAAATCTGTAATCTGTATATAACAAAAAAATTGCATAATTATGTATCCGAAAGACCTCTGTCTGTAATTATTTTGCATATATCCCAAAAATGATTCTGTGTAACTTTTTGACACTCTCACCCTCAAGCCATATGTAAAGTTTAAAATCTGATCCATTGATTTTCTGTTTGGTATCAGTATTAATAACAGTAAAACTTGTCAATACTTCAAGGGCTCCCTGTAGGATGTGTCTCGGAATTTGTGTGTAGATTTGTTGCCGAAATCACTTAACATTTTGAAGTAGAAATTAACTAAGCAAATTGCTCCCCGATTGTGGTTAGAGATTGTTTTAGTGTGCCTGATGTTTTGATTAGGTGGCTCAGGACAATCAAACAGCGTCACCACCACCAAAACTCCCAAAGGAGTGGGTTCTGGCACACTCGCTGGTGAGGAGTCATTACAACCGGGTTTTTGCTTGTTGTTCTTACTAACCACACTGCATATTAACACTTTGGTATGGTTATTAACTGAGGTATGGTTATTAACTTGAGTTGGTGGCTTCATAGGTTCGGAAATGGCTTTGGATTGTTAGGACGGATGGATTATTTGGGCTTTGCATCCTGTGTTTATGCACTGTGGAGTATATGGTAGGCTTATTAAAGGCCATGAGGATGACACGGCGATGAGGTGAAGGATGATTGAAACTGTTATCCAAATTGGGTCAAGGTGACTACTGCCAAGAGCTGGAATTGAAATATCGGACCAAGCAATCAGAAGTTCGGAGAACTGCCAGCTGAGTTAACCTGCTGTCCCTATTATTATTATGCAGGGTGCCCACTCCTTATTTCCTATAATTCCTATAATTTTTAAAGCCTCCTATAATTTCCTATATTCATCAATTCTACTGAGATATATATGAATTATTTGACATATTTTTGTCTGCGACATGAAGTTTTCGACTTATGGTGGAAGCGATCCCGTGATTTGCCGATGGTTTCGCTGTCGAATATTTCCTATATTGTCTTATTAAAATAGGCGAAAACCTATATTTTACGGTTAAAAAATTCCTATATTCCTATAATATTTTGTGCGATGTTCGATGGGCACCCTGATTTTGTAATCTGGAGTTAAGATTCTGTAGGCCTACTTGTAGGATGGTCCTGGATTTGTGTGCCGAGTATTATCAATTATCAATTGAAAATGAGATCTTCACTCGCCTGCAGTTGTGTGTAAGTTATAAAGTTCTGGTATGTTGGAATTTGGCTCATGACTTCTAATTTTTTTTAGCCAATTTCAACCGTTTACTTACAAGTCTTAATGGGTGACGTCAGTTCTTTTGGAAGTGGAAAGCCATGTTTGGAGTCCAGTTAGGCATTTTGTTTCAGTAATTTTGTTGCAAGGCTGACTAAGGTTGACTTAGGGTATGGTTTTACGCCTTTCAGCACGTCATGCTTAAATGCTGCTTCAAGAAAGTACCTTGCATGGATACTATTTATTTGTATTTGGTCAAATATTATCACTTTTACAGTGTAAATCATTCATAGATAGTAATTTAATAAATTTGCCGTACGTTGGGGGATTCCCAAAATTTTAACCTTGATCCATGTCCCCTGTCCCAGAGTTTATGGAGATACTAACTGCTTGCTTGAAGTTGGATTTGGTACTGGATTATATAACAATTAATTTCATATTTGTAAAATATATGTTCAATATATATACACAAATCAGGTCACGATTCTCTGGTCAGTGGAATATCGCGTAATGTCTAGTATTACCTTTCAATTATCATTGTGCATCAGCTCTAAAATTATAAGTGAAAAAGAAGAAGAGCATTTTAACACATTTAATTTTGGTGAGCTGATAAAGATATTGTTGCTGTGGAAATGGTGATTTTTCTGCTTGTGCATTGTGAAATACGGCGCCCTGAGAGTGGAGTTCTTTTGCAGTTTTGGTTTCATTAGTTGATGTCTAAAATGGTCTCATAAACGCATGTCTGGCATTGTCACAAGCCAATGAGTTTTGAGAGTAGATTTTAGTTAACTTTTGAAAGCATGGCAATTTCTAGTGTCTAGTTCCTGAAGAAGGATAGACAGAGAGAGAGAGAGACAGAGAGATTTTGAAATGACAGTTTTCTGCTCGAATGTATGATTGAAGTCTGTTGGGTCAATGTGATCAAATCATTTCCATTAGATGATGCTTAAAAGCATAAACATATCTTATTCTCAATCTCAACGCTAGGGCATAAAGGTCTTGCTTTCACTTACAACTTATCTCTTCACTTTAAAAATTTGGATTTGTGTATTATTCAAATGTTTAGAGCATAACCATTTAAAATTTTTCCTTAAAGACTGTTAAAACCTGGTTTAGAGATGAGTATGTGGATGTCTGCGTTGTTACTATAGCTGGATTAAATACAGAAGTCTACAAAATATAATAGAACAAAATCTATATTACATATACAAGAGAAAAGACACAATATAACAAATTGTCTGGTGCATCACATAGTGGTGAGATCCCAGAACCTGTTCACGATATGGGAGGTTAGTAAAATGATGCAAAAGAATGTGGCCATTTCCTAATAATTGTATTCCATTTCCTAATATATTCCATTTCCTAAGATGCTCCACATACAACACCAACCATGCTTCAATAGAAAGCTTCCCTTTATGTTTGTTGTCAACTGTGCCTTGTGCTATTTAAATGTGGAAAACCGGCAACTCATATCATTATGGAAAGTTAGAACTGAGACAATTAAACTTTATGATCCAATGTTCGATAACTTGAAATATAGGCCCTAAAATGTATATATATGTGTAATTATCTAAATTGCCTGGATTTTCATGACTATGTTATTCTGGAGTTAATTATATGAAATTATAGTTGTCAACTTTACAATATTTTCGAAATATAATTTCAAGATTAGCATTTGTAAATACTGGTATGTCCAGAATTGTGCGTGACATTGTGTCAAAGCATTAACAAATATATGTAACTTATGATATATATATAAATATATAAGTTTATAATTTATGTGGAACTTTTAAGAAATTTAGAGAAATTTAAATGTGCTGTTGATGACGTGTTGTTTGTGGTCTTTGAAGCTTTATAACAGTAGAAAACAGAGGAAAAACAGTCAGTGACTTCCCTGAATTATAATACACATTTGTACACTCTGTTAAGAAATATTTTATACACAAAAACACCTGTGATACACCTCATGTACACCCAAAACTGTGATTGGTGAAGTGTTGTCTTGTAAGTGACTGTAAGTCTTTGAATCTCAAATATTGAATCCCAAAGTGTTTTTAAAAATCTAAGTCGTTGAATCTCGAACTGTGTCCTTTCTGAATCCAAAATCCTGAATCCTAAATCCCTTTGCTGAGGCGTAATTGTATCTGTTTCATTTTAAGGATTCAGTACTGATTATCTATGTATCTTACTATAGAAATGTAACTGGGGAATCCGTTATCTGAGGCTATTTTCGTCTCTTTCTTTACGAAATCTTTCTTACCCATATTGAGCTCTCCAGTTGCCTTTAAATTCAGTACTTGTCAGAAACTGGATCAGATCCATAAATTGATGGAGAAAAGGATTTGATTCTCACAGATTAATCGTCTATGAGATTGAAAGATTTTAGATTGTCTATCAACGCAATTAGAGTAGTGTAGATCTCCTGCGATAATCTATCAAGATGCCAAGGAATTATCCCACATTCAGTTATCTATTTTTGGGCCAATACTGAATTACACGTCTTACTAATATCAGCAACTTTTTTATGCAAACATTTTCTCCGATGTTAGAGCTCGGTGCAACAAGTCAACTTGGAATCGTTTTGATTCAAAACATATGAATCCTTCAGATAAGCAGACTGTTGTTGTACACTGTAGTGACTGGTTGAACCCTCCTTTTGTCGTCCCAACATTAGTCATAAGTAATACTATTCAATCTGTCTATTCTGTAGCTTGTTGCCTCCTCGGCCAGGGTTCCGATTGGTACTCTGTACCCGCCTACCATTTCTGAATGGTACCGTAACACCTCTTTGTCACATTGTGTGACGAGTGTCTCTGACGCTTCGTGCAGTGTTCACTTCAATTGACTGCTTCGTTAATTGTGAGACCGACCCTTCTATAGCCATGAAGTAGAATTTTTTCCTCCTTTCTGGATGTTTGAAAGGTTCCAGCATCTGGAAATTAAGAAAAGATCAAGAAAAAAATGAGGTTTGGATTTTCCAGCAGGAAAGTTATTATTAAAAAATGTAATTGAATATCCAAAGAGAGAACTAAGATAATTTTGTAGTTGACTGAAAATAAAAATAATTTATTGTCAAAACAGAAAAAAAATGTAATTGGCAATTTGCCATTTGAGATTTCCGTAACTTTGTAGCGTAGATACTTATGTCAGAAAATTTCAGTAACTTCTTGAGGATAAAGCAAAGAATATCTGGTAAAATGTGGAAATTATGCGACTTTGCAAAAAGGTGGTTGTCTTATCTTAATGGTCGGTCTTATGGCGGGAATTGCAGTGCCCTCTGTACGCTCCTCCTTCCTTGCTCCACTTCCTTCCTTCTCCTTGCTCTTCTACTCCTTACTCCCTCATTCCTTACTCCCTCTACTAATGTCATTTGTTCTTCTCTCCCCTTTGCCTATGTTCTGGCCTCCTTCAAAAGGGAAATGCGACAATGCAGTGGACAGTGAGTATTCTAACTACGTACTGCTGCCATTAGCCAGTCTCGTCGTATATATCTGTCCACTATTTACACTGCTTTAGTTGCTACCACGGACCTCTCAATAGTTCTGTTACACTGAAGAAAGACATGTATTTAGTATTATTTACCCAAGCAAAGTCTGATGCACTCATAAGCCCATATATATACTCTATGAGTCTATGAGGGTAGTACCTTAGGTTGGTAGCTTTCTCATTGTCAGAATGATTGAGAAGTCTGTGGTGGCTATCAGTCTATGATCAGACTAGTTCACCTTCATCCACTGCTAGTCCATTGAGAACAATGGATTAATAGTCAGGTATATACACCATCTATATAGATGTATCTTGTATATATATCATTTACACATCTTACTGTTCTTTGGTTAGACCTTGAATCCTTTAATTCACCACTCTCATCGTCTCTCGTAGAATTTTAAGGGTCGACGGATATCAAATTTACCATCTGTGGACTAGAAACACATATTTATCTAGTTATTCTGTAGTGCTGTCAGTGACTATATTCTTCAGGTAGTTATTTTGTTTTACTTGATGTCCCGTGTACTTATTTGAATTATGTCAAACTCAAAAGAAGTGAGTTTTGCTTTGTGTCAGGAACGCATTTATTTAATCAAAAAGATTAGTTACGGATTAATTTCTTATTTATGTTCCGCTTAATAGTTCGCTGCTTCAGGATATTTAGTTCAATTTGATTGATTTACTAGTCTTAATGGACTCGTTTTTGCAGTCTGTAGGGCAACTATCAATCAGCTTTTTAGAGGTTGAATGTGGCTCACGTAATCTTCCAGATTTGATAGTTTGCTGAGGTTAACATGTTTGACAGAAATGTGTCTTAATTTCATGTGTTGTGACTGTGTGAAGTATAATAGTTATATGAAATGTATGTAGACTTCGTGTATACGCTGTCTAGATTTGTTGGAAGCGCGCATTTTCAGTATGCTCTTGTCAATGAGTTTCTGTTGAAATCCTGCTGCATTTGAGTGTATTTTTTCTGTTTGATGATATTTTATACAGATGCTCCCCTTCTCCCCATTTGCTTTGTGCTCCATTGCTCTATTTTGCTGGTCCCTATTGCTAGAGCTCGTCCAAGGTGTTTCTTCACCTGGAGGCTTCCTCATGACTTAGCATTGGCAGCCATTTTGTTGTAGCCACCTGGCGATGATAGGTTGAATTATTTAAAATCCCTTTTAGGAAAATAAATTCTTTTTATCCAAAATATAAGAACACCAATCATGGCAATGAACAAGGATATGCTTATTTGATTATTTTATAAATATAAATTATTCCACCTCCAACTGCCTCGATCGCTGTCTGTTGATTGTATCGAAATGGCTGCCACTAAGTGTGTGAGCTCTGCAGAGAAGCTCTGCTTATATGCCTTGCTTTCTTTTCGCTGCAATTACTTTTCTTTGGTCTGCTAACTCTACTATCTTTAAGATGTTTTTCCACTCTAATGCGAAATTTCAAGCACTGATGAATATAATCTTGTAGAAAAAAGAAATTTTCTGAATTAATCTTTCTCTTCAATCTGAATCAATCACTTTCTGTAGATTTAGCATGAACACATTTTTCTCACAATGTCCCTTTTGATTTTCTTTGTCTAATTGGCATTTTCTCTTCGTTCAGGTCGTAAGCAAGAGGTGATCAAACTGACTGAGCAGCTGATTGGAGCTATCACCAGTGGCGACTTCGAAGGTTACACGTAAGTACTAATGTTGATAATTGAACCTTTATGCAAATCTGGTAAATTTTGAAACTGAAGATTTGTATCAAACTTTATTTGCTTGTCTTATAATATTTACTTGTTAGTGAAGTTAAGCTTTGGTTAAAAGGCAAATTCCCCAGTAGCCTAATAATGGCTTCAGCCTACCATGGCTATGCTGAAATTTCTTCATCTCAAAATGCATGTTTTTATACCTCTTTTATTATATTAATAGCCAGTAAATGGAATTAAATTGAGAGGTGCAAGCTGTGAATATTCGGTTCTACGTAACTGACTTTTACTGAAGATCATCAAAATATTTGCGGTATTACTTGTGTGTGTGTTGTGTATAGTATATACTTTGGTGATATTATTTCCAATGCCTTTCAAAAATAGTTTTTTAGCCATTGAAAATAACCTTGATGTCAAGACTAGGTGATTAAATTTTACGTTTCATTTCAGAAAATTTGTCGACCCTCAGTTGACCTGTTTCGAACCGGAAGCATTTGGTAATTTGATCGAGGGAATGGATTTCCACAAGTTCTACTTTGATAATGGTAGGTCTTCAATTGGACTAAACAGTTATATCTGTAATTCTCAGATTTTTGTATCGTTAACAGAAACCTGTGATGTTATTCGTTGTGCAGTTTGAGATGTGCCTTTGTGGCGTTTCGATTGAGTAGAAAGAAAGCAACAAGAAACTGCAATTAGTTAACAGTGTATTAATTAGGTAGTATATTTGGTGGTTGATCATTTGATAACTTTTTAATTCCTGTTTGAAGTTGCATATAATGTCAGTTGATAATTCTGTTATACTCCACATCCTGTTCTGCTGCAATGTGACATTTTCTCAAGTGTAGCCCAAGCGGATGTAATGTCAGTTGAAGTAACTGGTGTGGAACTTTTAATTCATTTTGATTAAATGTTTCCATCCTTTTCTAAAGGCAGATTCAGTAGTATTTCTTAGATATTTGTCTGATTTCTCTTCAGCTAAATGCTAAAATCAGCAATGATAAAAAGATGTGAGGTCTTGGTTATTATTGAATTTGTGCCATTGGTAGCTCTAGCATCATCTGGTGCACTAAAATAATTGAAATGAATATACACAACGGCATTCAAAATATACTTATAACAGTGAGTCTTGCAATAGTGTATGTATGCTGTGTAAAAAAATGTATCAACCACAAAATATATGGGATGCATTATTAGGCAGAGTGTAGGTAGAGTTACTTATTAGAATTGTTTTATTGCCTGCCTCCTCGCCTCTTTTCTTGTGAGAAAAATTTGGTGAGGGTTGAGTCTAATATTGATTTCACGTCTATTCCCTGTCATGCAGTGATCAAAAACAATATATCAGGTATTACCACTCGTCCATGAGTTATCCATCAAGATGGGCAATGCCATCAACCTGTGCTCTTCGTTTTCCAAACCTTTTGAAAACCCAGTTCACCTTCAGTTGCACCATTTCTTTTGGCTATAGTCATTTATTATAATTATTAACCCAGTTATACATATATATATACTTAGATTCCTTTTTTTATCCTCCTTATTTGATATAATGTTTGCAGTGTCATTTTATCGTCTTGATGACAGTAAATGGATAATTATAATTTTCGCAAGTTCAGGATCTAACTTTTATATATATTTCATATACACCATATTAAAACCTAGCTCTCTATCGTCTGATATTGATGATAGATGTAGCAACTTTTTGTATTCCTACTAATGTAAGCATGGTTTGAATTTTTGATTTGAGCAATTTTTGCATGCTTTCTCAATATTCTTGTTGTTTGCCAAGCCCTTAATTGATAAGAATTACATAGGGATGTGTGGTTTTTAATGTATTGCGACTTTCCATGTCTATATTTGTTAAGATTGTGATGTCTTTTTTCATATATTTCCCCAACGTTTGAATGCTTTTCAAATTGTCTAGCTACTCCACCATGCCAGCTATTTATCTTGTGATTTTCGCAATTTCAGTTCTGTCGAAGAATAACAAAGCCATCAACACCAGCATTCTGAACCCCCATGTTCACCTGCTCGGAGAAGACGCTGCTTGCATTGCCTATGTGCGACTGACTCAGTTCATTGACAAGTATGTTGATTAAAATGTATTAAGAATGTGTTTCAGACTTCTTCCTCAGTTTGGAGCTGTGGTCGTCATGTTCAGGATGTCATCTTAAGTTTTAGTGAATCTGTCAATTTAAAAAGCTATGTATCAACATCAAATTGATATTATGCTGACCTTTGTCTGGCGAGTAAATGCTTTACCAATAACTGCTAAGGACCGCCAACAGACAATAGAAATTAAATACATTATGATGATACACATACACACATTCATTCAAATAGACAGTCACACACACATAAAAAAGTATTTATTAGGCAGGCGATCCCTGTACGACCTAAAACTTGGCACCAGTCAAGGGACCATCCAGACAAAAAATAAACAAAAAATTTATGAACATAATGATAGGATGTCAATTTCATATTATAAAAAATAAACTTCAACTTGGCTTCAATATTTTCGTCTCCCTGTTCTGTAACTTATTTTGAGGCAGTATGGTTGAATAAACAGACGATATTCATTTATTTGACACTAGAAAAATATAATAATAAACATAATTGGTTCATAAATAATTGTATACGATCTTTGGAGCCTCACATTAACAATACATTAAACATGTGCATAGGCAATAGTGAGAGCACTGTAATTTTAATGCAACATACATTAAACATGTGCATAGGCAATAGTGAGAGCAATGTAATTTTAATGCAACATACATTAAACATGTGCATAAGCAATAGTGTAAGCACTGTAATTTAAATGCAACATACATTAAACATGTGCATAGGCAATAGTGAGAGCAATGTAATTTTAATGCAACATACATTAAACATGTGCATAGGCAATAGTGAGAGCAATGTAATTTTAATGCAACATACATTAAACATGTGCATAAGCAATAGTGAGAGCACTGTAATTTAAATGCAACATACATTAAACATGTGCATGGGCAATAGTGAGAGCACTGTAATTTAAATGCAACATACATTAAACATGTGCATGGGCAATAGTGAGAGCACTGTAATTTTAATGCAACATACATTAAACATGTGCATAGGCAATAGTGAGAGCAATGTAATTTTAATGCAACATACATTAAACATGTGCATAGGCAATAGTGAGAGCAATGTAATTTTAATGCAACATACATTAAACATGTGCATAAGCAATAGTGAGAGCACTGTAATTTAAATGCAACATACATTAAACATGTGCATAGGCAATAGTGAGAGCAATGTAATTTTAATGCAACATACATTAAACATGTGCATAGGCAATAGTGAGAGCAATGTAATTTTAATGCAACATACATTAAACATGTGCATAAGCAATAGTGAGAGCACTGTAATTTAAATGCAACATACATTAAACATGTGCATGGGCAATAGTGAGAGCACTGTAATTTAAATGCAACATACATTAAACATGTGCATGGGCAATAGTGAGAGCACTGTAATTAAAATGCAACATACATTAAACATGTGCATAGGCAATAGTGAGAGCAATGTAATTTAAATGCAACATACATTAAACATGTGCATGGGCAATAGTGAGAGCACTGTAATTTTAATGCAACATACATTAAACATGTGCATAGGCAATAGTGAGAGCAATGTAATTTTAATGCAACATACATTAAACATGTGCATAAGCAATAGTGAGAGCAATGTAATTTAAATGCAACATACATTAAACATGTGCATAGGCAATAGTGAGAGCACTGTAATTTAAATGCAACATACATTAAACATGTGCATAAGCAATAGTGAGAGCACTGTAATTTAAATGCAACATACATTAAACATGTGCATAGGCAATAGTGAGAGCACTGTAATTTTAATGCAACATACATTAAACATGTGCATAAGCAATAGTGAGAGCAATGTAATTTAAATGCAACATACATTAAACATGTGCATAGGCAATAGTGAGAGCACTGTAATTTTAATGCAACATACATTAAACATGTGCATAAGCAATAGTGAGAGCAATGTAATTTAAATGCAACATACATTAAACATGTGCATAGGCAATAGTGAGAGCACTGTAATTTAAATGCAACATACATTAAACATGTGCATAAGCAATAGTGAGAGCAATGTAATTTAAATGCAACATACATTAAACATGTGCATGGGCAATAGTGAGAGCACTGTAATTTAAATGCAACATACATTAAACATGTGCATAAGCAATAGTGAGAGCACTAATTTAAATGCAACATACATTAAACATGTGCATGGGCAGTAGTGAGAGTTATGTAATTTAATGCAATAATTTATTAAACATGTGCATAGGCAATAGTGAGAGCACTGTAATTTTAATGCAACATACATTAAACATGTGCATAAGCAATAGTGAGAGCAATGTAATTTAAATGCAACATACATTAAACATGTGCATAGGCAATAGTGAGAGCACTTTAATTTTAATGCAACATACATTAAACATGTGCATAGGCAGTAGTGAGAGTTATGTAATTTAATGCAATAATTTATTAAACATGTGCATAGGCAATAGTGAGAGCTATGTGATTTTAATGCAACTTGCTTGTTGACAGGAATGGCTTGCCCCAGACCATGCAGTCGGAGGAGACGCGGGTGTGGCAGCGCAAGGACAGCAAGTGGCAGAACGTTCACTTCCACCGCTCAGGAGCCCCTTCTACCCCGCACAACAAGTAGCCAACTGGCCGGCGCTACTGCACGATGTACCATCCTTACTCTCTAGAATCCCGGTCCAACTCCAGCAACAGCAACAACAACAACAACCAAAGTATAGGACCGTTTGGCTGATCGTTGGCTGACTGACCTCTGTCTGACTGACCGTCGTGACTGATGTGTCGTGACTGATGTGTCTGGCTGCTGGCGTCACCCCGTCATTGTTATATCTAGCATCCAGTCTGGCTATACACGTGCTGTGCGCCCCTAAGTGTGTTTTTATCTTTGGCCATTGTGGCCCATCTAGTGCATTTTGGGTCTGTTGTACGTTGGCAGGTTAGTGTCATGTGGGGCCTGCGGGCTTTTCTTCTCTTGCGCGAGACCTGCAGTCCTAGACTTCCACAAGCATGTTACTGTCGTCGTTTGTCCCTTAGCAGGCAAACTTCATGAAGTAAATTTACTTGATTATTTTCAGTGTGTGCTTGGGCCCAGGTGCAATCATGACATATTATACACGCAAGCGAGTGATTGCTGACAAGGATCATTGTCATCAATGGTAGATCCGTTGGTTTTTTAAAATCACTTGCTTTATAATGTTTTTCTTTGTATTGGCAATACAGTGTTGTAATTTTTTGCATAGTGCATTTACGGCAATTTTATGGAGTGGTGTGTTACGATCATGTTAGCTTTGACAGCAGGTCTCAGGCTGCTAGACCTTAGCTTTCTTTTTTCTATGTTTAGTAAGAGGTGTTAATTCCAAAGCGGAACTTTAATTCGATGAAAGAGGTTTTGTTAGTTTGTCTTTGGTCATGTAATGAACCACCACTTATCCTCATGCTAGCTGGCAGGTACAAGTTATCAGTGGACTTTAGTATTTGCTGTAATTATATTGACATACAGAGGAATGCTCAAGAATACTTACACGAAACTCATATTACGACATGATCAGATGATATATGATGTTAATTCATGACACTACATGATACTACGATGGAATGTATATGTTAATGCGGCTATGGGAAGATGGTAGATGTTATAGGATGTATATCTTATGCTAATGAACAAGGATTCATCTCAAATTTACTCTGTTTTATGGTGATGATGAAATTGATGATGATGACTGTAAAAATTACTAACTTATGATAATGTGAATCTCTTTAGTGTTGATCAATGTTTTTGTTGCTGGAATTCTTCTTCTGATGTGATTGTTCTAAGGTGATTGTTGGCACCTCACTGGTTGTCTAGCGGCAGCACTTGTAGACGTACAGGTGCACCTTCTATTCTGATTGCAATGGTGCATTTTCTGTGTTTTCCAATTATTGGTGTGAAACTATTGTGTTATACTAGGAGTGACATTGTGTATGTACCCTGCTGTTAAACAATTTAATAATGAGTCGGTCATCTTTGAATGTGTCGCGGTATGTCTGATGATGTTGATGATGAATATGATGGATATTATTGTTATTATATAAACATCTTTTTCCAAGGTATGTCTTCGTATACCAATGATTTTCGTTTTTTAGATTGCGCATGTTTCGCCCTTCGGTAATGGGTTGATGATGTAAACTGATTTCATGCATGACTGAGATTTTACTGTTGTTGTTTTCCATTTGATCGGGGTGTGCTGCGACCGAGGCCAGCCCGTCACTTGATGTAGATATCTTGTGTTGGAATGGAGATGGCGTGTTGGCCTGGTTCGTAGGCACCTTGTTCGCTCACCTCATCTTTTTGGAGGACCTTGGCCTGTCAGTGGTTATAATCAGTGATTTAGCATCTTACAATTGGAGATTATGCTCATGGTGAATATCTGTTGTAACAATCTATAGTAGCAACCCATAATGACAATCTTTGGTGAGGATCCTGGTTGATTATGATAAAAGTCTATGGCAGATTGCAATCAATTTAGGGTGAAAAGTTTTTGTAGGTTGCTTCTAATCTATTATGAAAATCTATGATTGTGGTGAAAGTCTATAACAATCTGCTATGATCACAATGTTGGCTAACTTTTTCAAATATATCTGAAAGAACTCAATTAGACGATTTGGTGAAAGCCTATGATAAATTATTTGATAGATATTTTTGATTGTAATCTGTGGAGAAACTCTTGATAAAAATCACTGATTAAAATCATTGGTGCAATGAGACAAGGTTCCTCTTCAACCACACTCCTCCAATCCAATAACTACTTGCCTGATCTGTAGTCATTTCATTTCTTGCCCTAATACAGGACTAGAGGGGATTGTACCGGTATACACATTGCATTATTCCGTGTTGGTCATGCATTATAGGTAGCCACCCTAAGATCCATTCTTGAGTACTATCGGTATATAATGGCCTTGCTGTACCACCACCTGCCCTGTCTTTTCTGTACATAATTCTGCTTCTTAATATGATTTTTTGCACTTCAGTGATTAATGTATGGTTGTGATGATCAAAGGTACTAACTTAGTCGGTAAAACAGCAGTATCGCAACAGGTCTATGAAAGCTGTTTATATATATATTATACATGTTGAACTGTCTTAATCTATATCTGTATACATACATGAATATTGTGGATTTTAACAACTTGGAACTTTTGGCAGAGTTTTTTGTGGGAACTCATATAGATCATTCAGAGATACTGCTTACTAGTTTTTCAACAGCTAGTTTGGAACTAGTTTGGTTACGGGCGAGGATAGCTGGTAGAGTAGACCTGGCTAGCTGGAGCAGGCGACGCGTTGTTAGGCAAAGCACATTTCTTGCCTCTAGAAAGGCAGCATCATGCCTCCTGTAGCCTGCTCTTCTAGCCTTTCTTTGCGGTGGAATACCTCACTTCAGCAACACTATCAATACCTATTACTGTACTAGGACTCTACTAGGACTATGCTAGGACCATGCTAGGACTATGCTAGGACTATGCTAGGACTATGCTAGGACTATGCTAGGACTATGCTAGGACTATGCTAGGACTATGCTAGGACTATGCTAGGATATACAGCCTGGTAGGGGTTACATCCTTTGTTTACGAGATGTCATGACATTGTGTGTTGCGACTGGTGTGTACGACCCATCACTCACGGTGCTTCTTAGGTACCAGTATGTACGCGTTTAGCAATATATATATATATTTATCATAAAGGACCCCTCTTGAAATCTATGGGTGTTGTGCTCACTCATTCTCATTGTTGCGTTTGCTCTGCCATCTGCATGATGCATGTACTGATTACTACTGATTACTTTGATAGAAAAACCTCTCGAGTAATTTCATCTGTCGCTGTTTTATGAATAATATATTTAGAGATGTTCTCATAGTCCGAATGGGAAACATGGATGATGAATACTGTTCCAGTTAAAGTACGTGTAGAGAATTTATTGTGGGATATGTACAAATCAGATGTATATGAGAGTTCACATCTCTTGCCTGGCAGGGATGTTGTGTTAATGTTGCAGTTGATATTTTTGAGGCCCATCATTGCTCACCAATACAGTCGTGGATTATAGCAGTATGTGCTATGTAGTTTAGCTGCGGTGACATTAGCTAAGAACTTGATCGTTCGCAGGAAGTGTACAAAAAAAATCAATTCTTGTGTCTCACAAACTGCTTCCTTCCCCTATATTATAATATCATAATATATCATAATATATGTCGTTATACAATATAGAAAAACCTTTGCGCTACCTATGCATCAGCTCTCAATATAGCTCCCTACTCATAGTTCCAGCCAGGTCCGGGGTCTCTGGTCTCCTCAACTCAATTAGAATACACAGCGTTGTCATCTTAGATGGTTGCCATTTTGTGATCACTGTGATCTTGTGATCACTGCGACCCTTGTGATCATTGCGATATATATCTTTGTTATGATGATCCCCTTTGATCGAGAACAAAAAGGAAGAAACAAAACGTGTGACAATCTCTCTGGGTTCCTTGTAAATATTGTAAACACAATGGATGTACATATAGGTCGAAGTAGCTGCTACTACTACTACTACGCGATGACTTTAACATAGAGAGTTATTTATTTTTTGACACTTTTCTGAGGAAAGTATAGCTGCAGTAGTAAAAAGAAGGACTCTTTGTATTTTATCGAGTAAACTACAGGAACAAAGTAGCGATTTGTGTTGTTGCGACACTTGCATGAAGAGCAGCCCCGGACACTAGGCTCGCCACACGATCCTTTCATTGCATATCAGCTGCTGATATGACAGAATTTTTTTGATTATGTTTTTTTAAAAATCTCACTCCATGATTGTTTATCGTATGCTCTTTGATTGACATGTCGACATGAAAAACCTCTTCCCTTTTTCTTTATTGATTGATACAATTTCACGTCATTATATTTTTGTTCATTTTGAAGATGGCTGTAATAAGATGTATGTGATGTGTAATTATATATATACATTATATATGTATATGGGAAATATTGATGCATAGAATGTTTTGGCTGTTATTGTAGTGTTTTCCAAGACTGTCCTTGGCTTTTTTCAATTCGATAATAATGGAATATCACAGTTTGAAATTTCTTCAATAAAGAACTCCTTCAATCGTTCAAGCATTGTTATTGGTTGATCAAATTTGATTTACTGCTATATTAAACATTTCTGGTCAAGAGAAATTGTGAATTTCATCTAAAGGTTTTGTGGTAATTTGAAATATTTTAGCTATATTTGAGAATCCAAGAAGCTGGTAAAAGTGTAATATTGATTGTGGTAATGTATTTGCTGTCACCATATTGGCGGGTGAAAGCCTGAAGAGAGTAAGTACTTCGTAGCTTTCACAGGTCGATATGTCTTGAGTATGGTTGAGTTGCGCTGACTGGTCAGATATGGTTCATGAAAGGTTGTTGAGAATACTTGGAACATCAAAAGTATATTGTGATGGCAGGAGCAATCCCTGCATACGAATGTTCAGGTCAACAGCTGATTGTATAATCACTGATAATTGTGTGCTCTAAAAATACCTTTTCCGAAGATTGCCTGCAAAACTTCCACCAATCTGGCTCCCATAAAGTATGCTTTTAACGTCGGTGACCTGGGTTCGAATCTAGGTGGGAGTAACTTTTTTTGTGAGTCCATAAGTCGTCAAGCAGAGTATTTTTTTTTACGGAGGGGAGAGCAAAATTTGCTCAAATTTCATGATCCAGATTTTAATCCTGTTCAAATGGAATTCGCTGATATTCTATATATTTTTGATCTGCTGCCCCATGTTTTTATTCGGGTTTATCTGGTGTTTGTGTCGAGAGTGCACCTCGCATCATTACTGTGGCCCATGCCTGTCCAGTCAAAGGTAGTGCAAAACATTCAACATCTCCATTCATTGATCTTGTTGAATATCTGCTCTTTTTTCCTTGCTGAATTTTCACAGCTACTCTTCTACTCACTTCTAGCTAGTCTAGCAGAATGCCTATTGCCATACAGGTCGAAACTGGCGCATCAGATTCGTTGCGGCATTTCTAGGCCTGTTAAAACAATGTTAATTGGCCTGTCAAGGTTTGAGAAGATGCCCTACCTTTAAAACATGTTGTTTGACAATGTATCCAACAAAATCTGTCTTTCATTCCCGTTTTAACTTCACAAAATCCATCAATTTCATCTTGTGGGTTCCAAGAATATCTTCATAAAATGGTGGCTTTGTTGATTAAATTGACACAATTGAGGCATTCTGGGATTTATAATAATCATAAGTGATTTGAATTGCTCAGCCAACCAAGAAAAAACACGCAAACAGCAAGCAACATGCTAACCCCAAGAGACTATTAGTAATTTGAATAACCAAGCTGACAAAAAAGAAAACGTTAACTAACTTGGACCTTAATCTAACATTATAACTGACAAATGACAGCATTTGCACATTTTGGAAGTTACTCTCATAATCCCTTGTCAATCATTAGGCCTATAAATAATATTATACTCTTTCATTGGTGGACATTCACAGATGGGCCCACCCTTTTTTAACAGGTATTGAACAAGACCACATTTGACAATCTCAGAACGCATTCTGTGCATGCTTCAGCAATTAATTCTGTATGGAAGGAACCCAAATAAAAGTCCATAAATCATGATTGATAGCTATATAGATAGACATGCAGCTAGATAGACAGATAGGCCTAGATAGATCTATAGATAGATCTATAGATAGATCTATAGATAGATCTATAGATAGATCTATAGATAGATCTATAGATAGATCTATAGATAGATCTATAGATAGATCTATAGATAGATAGATAGATAGATAGATAGACAGATAGATAGATCTATAGATAGATCTATAGATAGATAGATAGATAGATAGATAGATAGATAGATAGATAGATAGATAGATGGATTCATAGATAGATAGAGAGATAGTATCAGTTATGTACAATAACATGAATCAGTTTTTAAAATAAAAAGACATGCACTTAAACATGATCAATCAATCAATCGACTAATATATTTCTCTGTTTCTCTTTCTCTACCCCTCTCCCATCTCTCTGTCTCTGTCTCTCGCTGTTCCTGTCTGTGTGTCTATGCTAATCTGTCTGTCTCTCTTTCTGTCCGTCACTCTCTGTCTCCTGGTAGCGTTTCTTAACTGTTTTTACCTAGTCAAATTCTTTACATATCTTAGTCTTTTTATTTAATCCTATTTTTATTATTTGTTGTATGTTATAATTTAGTTCTTAGATAGTCGGATTACTAGCCTCATGGCCACTGTTTGTATTTATTTTCAATACGACTATAAATGAATTGATTTGATTTGTCTCTCCACCTATCTTTCTATCTATCTAACAAGCTAGTGAGCATTCTGTAGCTTTTTAGAGCCACCAGTCCTTCACAGCCCCCAACATATAGAAGAAAAATGTTCATGCTTAATAAGTTTTTTACATTTAGAAAATAAAGTGTATCTATCTATCTATCTGTCTATCTATCTATCTATCTAGTATCTATCTATCTATCTATCTATCTATCTATCTATCTATCTATCTATCTTAACTAAACATTTAGTGTAGTTTCAACAAGTTGTAGCTTACTAATCAGTTATTGTCAGTGCTGTAACAGGGAATCAGATCTAATACAACTTGCAAGTCAGAACAGAAAGCTGTTAGCTGCTGTTTGTAGCTAACAGCTTTCCCCTCTGGGTCACTAAAAAGTTTATAATCCTCTTAATATTATGCGACCTTAACTGACAGTGAGGCTTTCAAAATGTTGACAAGAATGAGCCAAGTTTAAAGGAGGTTGCAATTTTTTAAGCTGACTTTCTGTGATTTCTCGGATAATATTCAAGCATCAGAGTTGTGCCAAATGAATGATAACATCTTCAACATTGCAGGTAAGTTGAGTTTGAGGGTTGGCAAAGCACAGGGACTCAACAGACAGTGTAGGAAATGAAATGTTTTGATGTTTTTGAGCAATTTCGTCTCATTTGTGGCCCTGCTAAGGCTTGTCTCACAATCATGTGTATATGATCGTGAGAAAAGGCTCTTGTCTACTTCTAGCTGCCCAACACTTTGCCTCATTGCCATGTCCTCCGCCTGTGACCAAGTGATGGAAATGAAAAATTTTTGTTGGGGGAGCTATCAGCTTGTCACGGCAGAGATGTACCAGTCAAATTTTTTGAAAGGAGAAAAATTCTGAAACAAGGATTTATTTTTGGCTAATTATACCTGGAGGACTGAAAGACTGAAGAAGTGAACATGATAATTATATATTTCACTTATGGTCTGGGGAGCTGTAGCAGGTCATAGCTCCCTCTGTTTTTTTATCAAGGGAGCTCAGGTCCCCCCCCCCTCCCCAATTCCATCACTGCGAGTCCTGTCCTTATAAGCCCACCAATTGCATTGATATAGGATGTGCCAAACATATGTCTATGTTATATGAATGGAAATTTCTTAAGTGCTCTTCCTTTGACATAGAATATCATTCAATTTGAAATTGTGACAGTATGTAAATTGCTTTTTCCTTATACATATGAAGTTCTCATTCTGCAGCGTATGAATGTTAAATTGGAGACAAAGGTGAAATACATTTACTCTTTCCATGCAATTAAAATTCGCGTTCCATAGCATGTGAATATCATTAAATTTCAGACAAAGGTGACTTGATTTATTACTTTCATTATGCTATTAAGGTGGCTCGCTACTCATGCAAAGTGGTAGTAAGCGCACATTCACGCGCAGCCAGGCAGGCCCTATCTATCGTAACGTCACCATTGCAGCAGAGCTCTGTTGACACTTGTTCAGTTTCTTTTTAAATTCTGATAATTTCAAGCGTCGGCTGCTTCGTTTGCAGTTTGCGCCAGTTCTACTGGGGTTAGAGACTTCCCATTTGAAACATTAGATGCGCTATGAAGAGTACTACAAACAACCGGAGATTCAGCTTGATACTCAGAACAGAAAATTTTTACAGGCGATTTTCCGCAAGCAGGTCAAATTTCTCAAAAATGATTTGGTGATAAAAAATAAATTGTATCTCAATTTCAAGTGTGGTAGGAAGGGTTGTCTATATTATCTTATTGTTCCCCACTATTTTTGGAAGTAAATGACAAAGAAATAAAAAATCCTATCTAGTCAAATTTTTTTAGCACTATGGTTTATAAAAAAAGTTAAAATTGCCAAAATCAAAACTTTTATTCCGAGGCGCTTGGAAAGTCCTGTAAACTAAATATATCTCTTTGAAATTGTCATCAGCTTTTTCATTAAAGTGTCTTCTTTAATTTCATGCTTCATTCCATAATATCGGATTCAGTGCCACTGAATGGCAGGGAAAACATCATAGTAAAAACGTTAAGAAAAAAAATTGAGTTTTTCAAGTATGCGTGGACTGACTTTCTTGTACATAACTCAAATATTTGGAAAAAAGGCTGGTAGCAAATACTTCCGCTTACATATCCTTGCTATAAACTATATTTTGGATCATTTTATACTATTTTTAAGAAATCCTGTCTTGGAAAGTTCACGAGTATCGAGCCACCTTAAAATGCTCATTCCATAGCATGTGAATATCATTAAATTTCAGACAAAGGTGACTTGATTTATTACTTTCATTATGTAATTAAAATGCTCATTCCATAGCATGTGAATATCGTTAAATTTCAGACAAAGGTGACTTGATTTATTACTTTCACTATGCAATTAAAATGCTCATTCCATAGCATGTGAATATCATTAAATTTTGAGATGAAAGTGACTTGATCTGGGCCTGGGACATTCTTTGAGTGCTGTCCCCAACCGGCAATACCGATGAAAGGCGATGATGCATTGGTTCCCATGCAAATAATTGCTGAGGAAATATTGCAGATCAGGGGGAGGGTTAGCGCAGTGGTAACATGCCGGGCTGCCTATCACTGGGTTCTAGGTTCGAATCCCACTCTTTCCGGGTCACCTGGGTCTACGATGGTTCTCCTCCTGTCCTAGTTAGCCTACCAAGTATATATATATTTTGTCCATATATTGCAGCAGCTAAAAAAACATGAGTGGGGTAGGTTGGTGCAAGTAAGGCAGCAGTGGTGTTCTTTAATAATGTCTCACTACATCAAAACTGCACAATTTTACGAGGACTTGTTTTCATTGTCTTCCCTGCGTTTTCATTGTCACTCAACGTATTATCCAAACCATTCTTGATTCGGGTTTCATCGTATTGTAGACTGACTTATCTTTAGGCTAGAGCTTATAAGAGCAATGTGCTGGAAAGCTCGAGAGGGTGATGTTTCTTTTTCAAAATAGATTACATCGATAGAAATGGGCAAAGGATGGTAATCCAGGAAAAAGAGAATATTTGACAAAAATTATCCATGCGCTCCAGGAAGTTGTGGAACTTATTCTTTAATCTATGCAGACAATGACCATGTTTCGGATTTAATCGCAGCTCATCTTCTATTGAATTTGACACAAGGGGAACCGACTGCTCCTGAATTTAAGATTAAGTTCCAACTTATTTTGTGTTGCCAGATCCGTGCCTGGTGCAATCGGATAGTTTCGCCTCATGTGCACTGGCTGCATTCCATGATGTCTGCGATGTCTTCTTTTGTACATACAAAACACGTGGTTGGGCTGGGCATTCTTCCGCCATCAGAACTAATAAGAGCTGCGTGGTTCTCACAGCATTCTCTAGAGTCGCCCATTTGCTGGGGGACGGTTAGTTCAGTTGTGGTAGTGTACTGGGCTGCCAATGATATTGCTTTGCCCAGAGTTTGAATCAGCTCATGCTTGCTGACCTTGGCGGCTTGGCCTATGTTTGATTGCAGTTTCATCATCCTTCACCTCATTGTCGTGTCCTGTTCTAATTGGCCTACCCAGTGCATAAATACAGGACGTTAAGCCCCAATCGTCCAACCATCCTGATGAGACCAGATCAACTAGATCAAATTCCTGAGAGCAAATTTTCTCCATTCCGCATAAAAGACAGTTAGTTTTCGTGCTTGCACGTGAGATGATAAGTTCTTGTTTCATTCTCCACCTCTTGCCCCTTTTTTTCTCAAGATAGTAGATATATTGAAGAATTAAAACGTGGAAATTGTGGGAGATACAGGCAGCCCATCTCAAAATGTTTCGATAAGGTTGGAGTTTTGGCTGAAAATTTGGTTAACTTTTTGGAACAATCCAGCGGTTATGTTCTAGTCACCTCACCCCCCCCCTGCAAAAAAAATTGAATAAAAAAGTGAACTTCTTATGCTTATGCTTGGCAATCAACAACCTTGCAGTGGCGTATCCATTGTGTTTCGGACACGGGATTTCAGTCGCTTGAGTGCACTATAGCTCCTTTCACATTCACAGCTTGTTACTGGGAATGTTGCCCTGGCCATGGCTTTGACATTCGGGAACAGTTGTTGATTCTTTTCGTCGGCCAGAAATTGTAACATTTCTTCAATTGTACTTAGAATTTTAATCCCTTCATACCAGGCCTGTTGCCGGTGTGCCTAGAAAATAAATTGGATCATATAAACAAAATGTAGTTGGTTAACACATCAGACAGCTTCTAATTAGAATATATTGGAATTACAGCACTAATTTGTCACATTAATGTGTTAGTCTTGTATGTATACTTGAAGTTTAATGACGCTCGCATTTCCTGGGTTACGGATGACACTTCTTTGCTGGTATCATTTGGATTGGAAACTAGGTTCCACATAGAATATGAGTGTTCAAATATTTGATGAGGAGACTCGCTTTTGCCACAGAATTACACTTAGACAGCTGAATAATCACAATAATCATTGCAATAACACTAGTAACCTTTTCTGGGATACGGATGACACTTCTTCATTAGAACTGCTTGACTTTGGTGAAGCTGGCGGGACTGTATGGACAGACGCTCTGCAACATAGAACATGAGAGTTCAAATATTTGATGAGGAGACTCGCTTTGGTCGCAGAATTACACTGAGATAGCTAATTAATCACTATAATCATTGCAATAATATTCACATTTCCGTGGCTACAGATGACGCTTCTTCAATTGAATTGTCGACTTCGGTGAAACTGGCGAGATTGTGCCTGGATGTTCTACAAGATGGAACATGAAAGTTCAAAAATTTGATGATGGAAACTCACTTGTGGCACATAACATTACTAAGATAGCTAAATGATCACAACAATCACTGCAATAGTACTAGCTGATCACTGGCTTCTTCAGATTCATCAGTCGAACTGGCTCTGGTTGACTCAGTATATGAACTGTACTGAGTGACATTCTGCAACATAGAACGTGAAAGTTGAAATATTTGATGATGGAAACTCACCTTAACAGAATATCACTGAGATAGCTAATAATCAACATCCCACATTTCCTCAAGTAGAGAAGACATCTTTCGTGAGTGAAGCTGCAAACATAGAACATGCAGTACAATAAAAGTGAAAATATTTGACAACCTATATAAATATTACTCCTATTCTTTAATAGATAATTATTATTCTTTATCACAGTTGGGAAGTTCCAACTGCTTGATTTCAGGCTGGGGACAAAATACCTGTGCTGCGCTTTTATTGATTGATTTCTTTGGTAGTACTTGACTGTACTTCATTCGATCAAGTCTTCCATGCAGTTGCTGAATGCTTGAAAGATTTGACTTCCTGAATTTGGTCTTTATGAGACCAAAACACCAATCTGGTGCTAATTTAGTGTGGCCTGCAACCATTTATAAAGGACAATTGCCATGACTCCGTTTAAAGTTTTTCTGAATGATTTCCAACCTGAAGTTGTTCCTATAACTCTTGCCCCGTGAAACGATCATCCTCTCAATTGTGTTTTGTGAAATGTGATATACTGATATGCGTTATTATTGCATTAAATTACTTATCGTTTTGTTTGCCATCGATTTGACTAACCCAGTTGGCAAAATGGCATAAAGATCTTTGTCATTCAACAAGTTCTGCCGGATTTCTTATTGTTGTGCTTTAAGACAAAAACGCCGTCTGTACACTTCCTCCGAGTCAGCAACAGTTGCCTTTTCCGTATCTGAAATACACAGGAATAAAACATAGATTTACTATTCTATCGCTTATAGGAATGTCAAATATTGGATACATTTAAAATGATGCACCAGTGGGACAAGAAAATGGCACGAATATGAAAAAAACATTTCACGTGTGTAATTGTGGGAGATACAGGCAGCCCATCTAAAAAAATTTCTAAAAGCTTGGAGTTTAGGCTGAAAATTTGGTTAACTTATTGGAACAATCCAGCCATCCCCTCAAAAAAATTGAATAAAAATGTCAACTTCTTGCACTTATGCTTGGTAATCAACATCCTTGCAGTGGCGGATCCATCGTGCTTCGGACACAGGATTTCAGTTGCTTGAGTGCACTGAAGCTCCGTTCGCATTCACAGCTTGTTGCTAGGAATGGCCCAGCCGTCCTCGCAATGACTGTAACATTCGGGAAAAGGTCTTTATTTTCGTCTGCTAGAAATTGTTATATTTCTTCAGTTGTACTTGGAATTTTAATCGCTTCATCCCAGGCCTGCTGTAGATCATATATATACAGAATGTAGTTGCTTATCACATCAGACAGCTTCTAATTAGAGTCTATTGGAATTACACATATATCAGCTGACACTAATAGATTCATATTAAACAGTCAACCTTACTTTCCACAGGTACAACTCCTGCATTTAAATAAATGTGCCCTCGCCAATGTCCGACACGAGACTCAAGATTGGTCCATAGAATATTCAATAATTTCTATGTTGCGTGAGATCGGTTAAATGTGATGACAGATATTCAGTTAAATCAAGGCGCAGGGGGTTTATTGAGCAATTGCAATACCTAGAGTCAGCGGTGTTTGCATCTATTCCTACTATTTAGTGGTTCTGCATGGTCAATCTAATCTTCTGCTCTGTTGCTTAAGATTCTGTCATGTGCGATCTGCCGAAAACATTTGAATTTCCTTCGTTACGGGTCACGTGACAGCTTTGCATAATTTATGCGACATCACCGTGATCCGGCATGACGTCAGAATAAGGCAGCGACAACGCCCCTGGCAATTGACGAAGGAAAGACACTGGTGACACCTTGCGTTAGACAAAATACAAGTGTCTCTGGCTTCCTGTGACTTGTCAGGTTTGAACTAAAATTTGTGGTTTCATAAACTGATAAACCGCATCCAGGCATTTGGTCATCAGCTTGTCAAGACCATCGACCGTAGAACCTTGTGATGCTGTAATGTATCGGAGCTTAGGTGTCGATTTATGCTTTTTCTGGAGACCATGAGTCGGTAACTCAGGCTCATTGACCTGGGCATATTTCTTGATTATGTCCTCAGAGGTGCATGTGTGTTCAATGGCATAAGCCAATAGCAGATTTTTGTCACCGATAATGTTTGGTTCAGTGCACATTAACTGCAAATACCACCTCTTGCAAATGAATATATATTATTCACTGCCTTGTCAGCTGGAGCAAGGACATAACAGGATTTCAGTCTCTCTAACTCATGCTTGATTGGGGTTTGTTTAGTAAATGTGGCCTGTGCGCACTAAACCTTTTCAGTTTGGCAATTTTTTTATCAACTAGACCTATGACTTTGTCTTTGTAATCCTTCAAACATGATTAATCAGCATCCTCCTCCTTAAACCATTGTCCTATGTACTTATCTAGAGCTTCAGAGATGATGTTTATATTCTTTTTCCAATTGAAGTGATTTTGTAAACAGATATTGGGTCCTTTTTGGAATAGATTTTTGAGTACTGAATTGTCTACGATGTTTCCTGAGACAACGTGTCGAATATGGCAAAATTGCAAGGAACATCATCGAGATTGATTTTTGTGTCAAATGCTTTACAAGTGTGTTTGTCATTTAAATATAAGTTTAGATTTTGTGGATGTGTATTTGTACCCTATGCATGTTGAATCCCTAAAGCAAAAGTACACCGGAGATTTTGTGGATGTTTATTTATACCATATGCATGTTGAATCCCTAAAGCAGAAGTACACTGGAATTGATCTAAGGGCTAGTTTGTTATGGATTATGTAAGAAAGGTTGATGAAATCAATGCCTTTATTGTGGAAGAGCAAGGTTAGAACTGTTCTTTTCTTCTCTGGGTTTGTTTCATCAGGAACTAAACTGGGATAGAATTTCCTGTTTATTATGTCTCTGATGATTTGAAGAACCCTCCTGGTATATTTAATTGATATTAGGATGATAATAGTAATACATGACTGATGCATATACCTTGTTTGTAATATTCGTTGGGAGGCTGTATGTAACTCCTCAATTTATGAATGCAATTTTGATCATCTTCGTTATAAATATCGATGAGAGAATCCAAGGTCCAATCTTCATACAAATGCCAGTTCTTTCTCCGGCCATGACTTTGTTTCCGTCTATTGTGACCATTGAAAAGAGTTTCCTCATTTATATTGATCCTTGAGACATCTCATACACCCTCCACTCTTTCATTTAGTGTTTTATCGAAGATATGACGTGGTTTGCATAGTCACTAGGCCTAGCTGTTCCACCAGGTAACTGTTCTAAACCTAAAACCATTCCAGTATTTTCTGTGGTAATGTGAACGGAGGTGACATGCACACCTCCCGAGTTTTTTAATCAAAAGCAATTGTAATACTTTTGCCGTTGTACAATTATTCAGCAGCTTGCAAGTTGCTTATGATCCCAAGCTCCAATGCTGCCAATGCCATTGACTCTATGGTGCTACGGAGAGGGAAATCACTTCTAGAGAGGGAAATGCAAAGTTGTTGGAAACAGCTTAATAGCAAATTTGAGATTTTATCTGTTGGAACATCAGCTAAAATGCATTCATGTACTATTCTTTGGATTTTTTTGTTGAAAACTTTCCCTTCTTTTGCAGGCCTCCTAGTACTCCCATTGTTTTTTACTTTTCCTACTTTTTTTAATTTCTCCTTCCAATTACAGCGTCTTTTAATAAGTTCTCTTTGCGCTCTTCTTTTTTTTGCCTTTAATAAATTACGCTGATTTTTGTTTATTTCTGGACATTGTTCGCATTTAGATGTAGTTGCAAGATTTTGTGTTTTTCTTGGAGGGACCTGCACATTTTCTTGCTCAAATGGGGGGGGGGGAGATCTTCATTTGAAAGTTTTGTTACAGTTTTTTGTGGGCGGTGGCTTGATTGGGGGGAGCATGATGAATGTCAGGCTGCAAGACTCTAAGAATCTTTTTTCTTCGGTCTTGTTAGTCAATTTCTTAAATTTCACGAGACTGTTCTTTACAAGGTACCTTTTCTTTGAACGAAGGGCAAGACTGTCCGATTTGTTGGTTTATGTTGACACAGTTACTAAAAAGCTCTATGAAAGTTGTCCTTTTGTTATGTCTTTCAATGTCCTTGTCATGTGGTCCACCTGCATATAGTCATCAATTGTGACTCCTGTCAGGACGCCAATACCATTTTTCTCTTCCTTTATTCCCAAGACCTCCAAGATCTCCTTCACCTCCTCCAAGATCTCCTTCACCTCCTCCAAAATCTCCTTCACTTCCTCCAAGATCTCCTTCACCTCCTCCAAGATGTCCCTCACCCAGTTTAGATGCACCTCATTTGTGTTTGGCTTGCAGTGAGGTGGCATTCCAAGTCAAATCTACAGTGCCGCCTGTAAGTATGTGAAACGCATGACATTGTGCCATTGCATCAATGCTAAACATCCTCAGCCTAACTGCTTGTGGAGGCATGAATTTTCATCGGATGAAAGGGAAACAAAGTGGGTCATAAAGGCCGATGTGTGAGGCAAGTGGGATAAAAATAGCAGCCCATTTTCTTCGCTGTAGTCGGAGTTAGGTATGGGTCAAAGTCTTTGATAAGTAAGTGAACCACCCTTCCCTATCTTTTAACATTGGGCCTGCGTTTCACTTACTTATCAAAGACTTTGACCCATACCTAACTCCAACTACAGCAAAGAAAATTGGCTGCTATTTTTATCCCGCATGCCTCACATATCGTCCTTTATGACCCAAAATGTTTTCCTCTCATCGGATGAGAATTCGTCCTTCCAGAAGCATTTTGATTAAGGATGTTTAACATTGATGCAATGGCACAATATCATGCGTTTCACTTACTTACAGGCGGCACTGTATCAGCTTTTCATCCGTCAAGGCCGTCTCAGTTTGCAAATCACTGGAAATTCCCAATTCATAAGCCATCTGACAAACAGTGGCAGAATCAACATTAACAATCCCAGTAACATGTATGTGTTTATGTTTATTTATTTCTTAGTAAAACAACTCAAAGGACCCCAGATAACAGATAAGCAAAATGCTCATTTGGCTAGGACCCTTTTGTAAACATGAAGTCATATTTGTATGTAAAACCGCATGGTTTTTCACAAAATGAGAGAAAAATCAAGAAATTTTTATGAGATCTGAATTGGGATTTCAATGAAGCATGGATTTGGTCATAGCCAAGCAATAAATTTGGTTGTGTTATTTAGTAATACTTATCTCTAAATCTTTAAAAGATATAATTTAAACAGTTACTTTTCTTTGGCTCTTTCTTGTCTCAGTTACGGGTTTTGTTTAATACGCTGGTCGATGTGGATGCTTGTTCTTGTGAGTGTTCTTGATATAGCCCAAAAAGGTGCTGCAGAGGTGTAAAACCCAAACACATGTACACAATCTCTTGGGTGTCATGATGACACTGTCATCTACGTTATTTTTTTTGCTGATGCGCTTCTTTTTAAGAAGGCTGTGCTTGGTCTTGTATACTTTTTTTAAAGGCTGTGCTTGATCTGTTTTATATTGGATAGAACTAAGAAGAAGGAGTGGTGGGCGATGACGGAAACCTGTAGGGGGATGAGCGAAACCTGCATGGGGACGAAAAAAGCATTGGGGGGGGGGGGCAAAAACATCCTGGAGGGAAATTTAGTTTGACAGCTCTGACATTATATGGCTGGCCTCGGACATGCCTCCGACAAATATCCGAGGCCAGATGATCCTAGACTGAGTCCAAGGCCGAGGATTGGTCATCCGAGACCGAAACGGAGGCCATCAAAATGAGGACAAGGCCGGCCATGAGGACTCCAACACAGCCTGCAATGAGTACATTTAGGGAACCCCTGTGCAAGCAGCTTCTCTCTCTTCCATGACCAATTTTTCCATAATAAAAATTTCAGCCATGGCTTTAACTGGGGGAAAATGCCTTTTGCAAGAACCTCGTGCAAACTGTCAAAAAACGCCATAATGTGCATTTTTGAGACACTTTGGCCATTTGTGGAAAATCTAGAATGCCTACTCTCAGCTCATTTCGGTGGAGGAGATCAGAACATATTTTTCCTTAGTCATATTTCGCTTTTATGGAAACATTATATTATAGAATTTGTGAGAATATGTTACAGTTGTACTCTCATAAGAGATAGGAGTCTCCTCATGCAATCTTCATGGACTATTACATCAACTAATGTATCATATCAGCATGGTTATATCTGAATATGAAAATATGTATTTCATTTGTTTTTTATGTGTTTTGTGGTTTCCTGGTGTTTATATTTGAATAGTACACTTGTTATTTCGTCCTACATTTATACATTTTTTTATGCATGCTAATTTCGTTTTCTTCTTGTATTTTGAAGTTCTATCAACAGATATATATGAATAAATAAAGTCAAATGCCTTTCTATTTTCTTTCTGCATGGATGTGCTCAAAATATCAAAAAAAAGGAAAGATGAACTTTGTCAATAAACCAGAAAATTGTTTTTGTGCAAAACACCAATGGTGAGGTAAAAAAATCGTACCTGGATATTTGAAAATCTTATCATGGTTATCCAGCAAACCAGCTAACTTTTTATTTAAATTCTTTATATGGTTATGAAACCCCTACTGGAATGATGAAACTATCCAATTAATTACTAGAAAAACCCATTTTTGTTTTTAATATATGCTCCATGATGGAATAATGTAAATCCAGTTATGGATATTTGTAAAACCTAAAAAGGGTGAATGTTTACTTCACTTGGTTTCTATAAAACCAAAGATGAATATGAACAAAACCAACTAAAGAAATATTTGATTATTCTATAAACCCCAAATGGTTTAATAAACAACCAGAAAATCAGTGTTGGACAATCCTTCATTGGTTTCTTGAAGGTTTTATATCATTCCAAAGGGGATTTTAAGATTATGGTTTTTTAAACATCCACATCAAAAGGGTTTTAAAAAAAGCCAGAAGTGGTTTTATACTGATGACAAGCCAAAAAACCACATATGGATGTTTGTGTGACCTTTTTTTCTGAGTGTGCACCCTCTGGAACTGGTAAAGACGGTCCAGGATGAGACACAAAATCTTGCACATTGGTGTACCTGCCGGCGGCTTCCCAGACTCCTAATTTGAACACGTGATTTGTTTTTGGCGAAAGAGTAATTCAATATAGCCTACACATGATTTGTTTTTGGTGAATCAATATGTTTCTCTCAAACGAAAAGGGCCAGACTATATTTAAATTTCTTGTATAAAGCACTGATTCTAAAGAATGAACCAAAGCGAGAATTTCTTTCTTGAATGATTGGTTACAGAATTTGACGCCACCTCCACTCCAGTGCATGATTCAATGAAGTCAGTCCACAAAGGATTTCTCTTCTTTATCCATTCAATGGTTGAGCCATCATTGGTACGATAATCTTTCAATATTTCGTTGTTTTCATCAAACAGTGCTTTCTTAATCAATCATCCCAATCTTCTTGCCTCCTTTCTCGCGCTCCTCTTCATTCATAGAACCAGGCTGCCAATCGCTGGGTCCAGGGTTCGAATCCAGCTCTTGCCGGGTCACCTAGGCCTATGTTGGACGGCTGTTTCAATCATCCTTTGCCTCATTGCCATGTCCTCCCCCTGTCCTAATTAGCCTACCAAGTGCATAAATACAGGACGTAAAGCCCCTATCATCCATCCATCCATCTATCTCTTCTTCCATCTCACCTTCCAACTCTCCTCATGCAATATCTTCCATCTTTTCGTCGCCCATTTCTGTTTCCACGTCATTATTCCTTACCCCAGAGAGCGCTGATGTATCGTCTGCATATCTTAGACATGACGTACAAATATGTTTTCTTTTTGATGTTTTCAGGCCTCTGTTAAGCAATTCCTTGAATGAGCGGCGGTATAACTGATGTGAAACCAGACGCAGGGTGAATTTTTCGTGACCCCATTGGCATGAAGGAGACACTCATGTAGTTTTACAAAAACGATTCGATACTGGAGCATTCCTATGATTCATCTTCCTGAAAATAAATGAAAATTAAACACAATGACTAAAAATATATTTTCAATAATACTTCTTCACTATTAATTCTTGTAAACAAAGAAGTGACAAGATAAATCTATTCTAAAAAATTTAAGATATGATATTTTTTATATTTATGACTATTGGGTCGGTCAGTTAGCTGAGTTGGTAGTGCCTCAAATTGCTTGTTCTGGGGTTCTAATGGGCCTATGTTGGACAGCAGTATCAACCCATACCGAGGTACTGAATCCATGTCTTAATTAGCCTATCAAGTGCATCAGTTGCATGTAAAGCCCCATCCATCCTTCCTTTATATGACCATCATCAATCAAGCACTAGCCTTGCCTTGTTCGAGTTATTAAACAATTTATTTTATGTCATTTAACTTGTAAATAGGGGGGGGGTTGGTCTAGTGGTAGCGTGCTGGACTGCCAATCGCAAGGTCCAGGGTTCGAATCCAGCTCATGCTGGGTCACCTGGGCCTGTTGGATGGCTGTTTCAATCATCCTTTGCCTCATTGCCGTGTCCTCCTCCTGCCCTAATTAGCCTACCAAGTGCATAGATATAGGACGTAAAACCCCAAACATCCATCAACCTGTGAACAGAGATGATCAAGTGGGCAGCAGTCCATAACATAATGACTTGCCATATCCAGTTGGCAGCACACCAAATACGTGCTGCTTGGCTGCAGCATGTCCGAAGACCTGTCCTTGCTCTGACTTCAGTTGAATAGTCATTCCCAATTGAATCAGGACCATTCTCACTGCGTCTGCAAACTCCATGTTGACAACTCGTGCAAAGTGAAGGAATTAGGTCAATAAAAGAACTACTGACCTAGTTTCACTTCCGCAGCCAATCAGACGGCTTCTTGCAGATGAGTGTCACGCATGACAATTGAAGTGTAACGGCAAAACATTGCCGAGTGAAGCTGTCTATTCAAGTGAGGAAAGTGCCAGATATTGTGACATTTAGACGGATTTCGAGGTTGAAAGTGCTGTCGGGCCATGGCTACAGGTATGTCAGAGAATATGATGTGCACTTGCTTGGTCTAGAAAATGCTTTGTTTCCATGAAATCCAAAAAATGTGGAAGCACACGTAGAATTCATTTGGCATTCTGTAACTCCGACGCTAGTCACGTCGGAGTTTACAACACTGGAGCTACACTCTAAACAAAATTGGATTTTTAGATTCAAAATGGTTTTTTGAAAAACCAAATTACAGAATTTGACGCCACCTCCACTCCAGTGCATGATTCAATTAAATGAGTCAACAAAGGATTTCTCTTCTTTATCCATTCAATGGTTGAGCCATCATTGGTACGATAATCTTTCAATATTTCGTTGTTTTCATCAAACAGTGCTTTCTTAATCAATCATCCCAATCTTCTTGCCTCCTTTCTCGCGCTCCTCTTCATTCATAGAACTGGGCTGCCAATCGCTGGGTCCAGGGTTCGAATCCAGCTCTTGCCGGGTCACCTAGGCCTATGTTGGACGGCTGTTTCAATCATCCTTTGCCTCACTGCCATGTCCTCCCCCTGTCCTAATTAGCCTACCAAGTGCATAAATACAGGACGTAAAGGCCCTATCATCCATCTATCTCTTCTCCTTCCATCTCACCTTCCAACTCTCCTCATGCAATATCTTCCATCTTTTCGTCGCCCATTTCTGTCTCCACGTCAATATTCCTTACACCAGAGAGCCCTGATGTATCTTCTGCATATCTTAGACATGGTGTACAAATATGTTTTCTTTTTGATGTTTTCAGGCCTCTATTAAGCAATTCCTTGGACGAGCGGTGATGTAACTGATATGCAACAAGACGCAGGGTGAAATTTTCGTCAACCCATTGGAATGAAGGAGACACACGCAGGTTTTACGAAAACGATTTGATACTGGAGCATTCCTAAGATTCATCTTGTTGAAAATAAATAAAATTAAATAAAATGACAAAAAATATATTTTTTTAATAATACTTCTTCGCAATTAATTCTTGAAAACAAAAAAGTGACAAGATAAAGATATAATATTTTGATTGGGTCAGTCAGTTAGCTGAGTTGGTAGTGCCTCCAATTGCTTGTTCTGGGGTTCTAATGGACCTATGTTGGACAGCAGTATCAACCCATACCGAGTTACTGAATCCATGTCTTAATTAGCCTATCAAGTGCATCAGTTGCATGTAAAGCCCCATCCATCCATCCATCCTTCCTTTATATGACCATAATCAATTCATCAATCAAGCACTAGCCTTGCCTTGTTTGAGTTATTAAACAATTTATTTTATGTCATTTAACTTGTAAACAGTCTAGTGGTAGCGTGCTGGACTGCCAATCGCGAGGTCCAGGGTTCGAATCCAGCTCGTGCTGGGTCACCTTGGCCTATGTTGGATGGCTGTTTCAATCATCCTTTGCCTCATTGCCGTGTCCTCCTCCTGCCCTATTTAGCCTACCAAGTGCATAAATATAGGACGTAAAACCCCAAACATCCATCAACCTGTGAACAGAGATGATCGAGTGGGCAGCAGTCCATAACATAATGACTTGCCATATCCAGTTGGCAGCACACCAAATACGTGCTGCTTGGCTGCAGCATGTCCGAGGACCTGTCCTTGCTCTGACTTCAGTTGAATAGTCATTCCCAATTGAATCAGGACCATTCTCACTGCGTCTGCAAACTGCATGTTGACAACTAGCGCAGAGTGAAGGAATTAGGTCAATAGAAGAACTACTAACCTAGTTTCACTTTTCCAGCCAATGAGATGGCTTCTTACTGATGAGCGTCACGCATGTCAATTGAAGCATAACGGCAAATCATTGCCGAGTGAAGCTGTCGATTCAATTGAGGAAAATGCCAGATATTGTGACATTTAGACCGATTTCAAAGTTGAAAGTGCTGTCGGGCCATGGCTACAGGTATGTCGGAGAAAATGTGCACGTGCTTTGTCAGGAAAATGCTGTATTTGTGTGAAATCCAAAAAATGTGGAAGCACAAGTTGAATTAATTTGGCGATATGTAACTCCGACGCTAACTACGAGTTTACAACACTGGAGTAACACTCTAAACAAAATTGGTTTTTTAGATTCAAAATGGTTTTTTGAAAAACCAAATTTTAATGCAAAAAACCAACATGGATTTTTCAAAAATCCATGTTGGTTTTTGCATTGAAATTTGGTTTTTCAAAAAACCATTTTGATTCTGAAAAACCAATTTTGTCCCGAAATTTTTTAGAGTGTAGGGTGGAGAGCCTGCATCACTTCCATCTGGGAGGAGAATTTGTCATCTGACATCTGCTTATGCTCTGCTGAAATGTAGTGTGTGAATTTCTTTCTGGTAATGCAATTGGGATCATTCTCGTCCTTCGCCTTCTTTTCCATCAGCTGTGCTTTAAGTTCAGTAGACTCTGAAATAAAGTGTAAAGAGCAAGGACCCTCATTTTGCATGATGAGCATCATATTTTTAATTTCTAAGCAGGCTTTGTGAAGATCATCTAGCCTCTGTCAGACATTCGGTCTGACAAACAGGCACCTCTTGTCAGACCGAAAGGATTCTTGTCAGACCAAAAAATTTAATGTGCTCTTGCAGCATTGAGAAATCTGGACAGAATTACCGATTGTATAGATTTTGAACGGAATATTAGTTTGCCTGAATTAAAGCTTCCGCACACCACATATCAAATACACAATTCAAAAGGTCACTGTGCCAAAAGTGATTTATTTGGTACAATAAAAATAGATATATATATGAAAAACTGAAATCAATTAATCTCAGAAACAGCATTTTGAAATAATTATTGTTAAATTTTCCTCAAGATCTCTTCAGGCACTTCATTCTCATCATCATCTCCACTGTCTTCATCAACCTCATGGCATCCCCTGCCTCAATACATACTTGATCCAGTTGAATAGCTATTTACTTTGCCTAATGAAGCTGCTGCTGCAAGACAATTTTGTCTGCTAAAACTTGATAGAAATTCGCCTGCAGTCAGACATGCAGAAGATTAATACTGAAGGGAGCCACAAGGTATGATCTCACTGCAAGTCTCGCCAAACACGAGAGAACGGTGGCGGCTAGCACAGTGTTGTTGTGAAAGCAAGTGCCATGATTCACTGTCAACAGCTTGAATTTAAAGATGAAGGGAATTGAGTGTTGAACATTCGGTCTGACAGTGAGATGATATTGTCGGACCTGCCTAGTAAACAATTGGACAGGTCCGACGGTCCGATGATCTTTGCAAAGTCTGTTTCTCAGCTCACATTGAGATGTTGGTTTTACCAAAAGTGATGAAGGGCATGTCTGGCAACTTTAAAAGCAGATTGCTGGATTATGGGTCCTGAGGTTATAAAGCAGTGCCTGTTTATAGTGAATCGTTTCCGCTGAAAGCTGATGGCAAGGTATTTCGCAATTATTTCAGGAAATTGGTTTGAAAGATAAATATCTAAAATAGTTTTCCTCATGATCAGATTTTTATTTACAATAAATTCTGCGATCAAAAACACAGCCAGTTTGTTGTTTGCGTTTCAATGGCATGCAACAGAAAAATGATTTTAACATTTCCTACAGATTGATATCGATCAATAGCGAAATAGCTGAAGATAGTTCTGTGAAAATTCCATTCAGCTGCTTCAGAGAGAAAGATCTGCCGAAATGTGGTCAGAACTAAAGACTAGAATACCCCGAATGCAAGATTAAAAAGTTTCAAAAACGTACATCCAGACACTGGCATGCTGTTTCCCAAATGTAACTCAACTCCATTTGATATGAATTCCCAAGATACTGCCAAGAAATATACTTTTGATGTAAGTCGAAATGTAATTTTTGTTTGCTGGTTTTCCCTCTGAAATATGTAAACATAGGCGTTTTTGTGAATTAATAATAGCTTAGAGCTATAGATTTTTCCTATTTCCTGTTTCCCAGAAATATGGGGATTTTATATGTGTATTTGTTCAACCATCTGAAACTGGCAACCTTGTGAAACTGGCTTACAAGTGTGTCGTTCCAGTCATTTGCATGGTTACTAATCATTAAAGGTAGGTGTGAGTGTCTTTCTATTAGATGAATAGGCTACTGTTATAAAAAAAACAATAATTGCAGTGAGCGCATTCCATTTGTATATTTTGGATGACTTGTTTGTTGTAGTGTGGCATATCCATTTGAAGTTATTTTTTGCAGTAATTGTAAAATCTGCTTCCATGGTAAAAAATGTAGCAACCAACGTCCGTTCTCTGATTTCACTCATTTCATAATTTCACTCATTTCATAATTTGACTGAGTCACTGACCAAGGATTTTAATGGGCTACCATAGGATATTTAAGGGGTGGGGGCTCGGAGTGTTCTCTTTGCAAGGTATTATTTGTTTTACTGAAACGCCAGGCCCAAATATTTATTTTGAGCGCACATTGTCCTAAAATTTCCAAATCAAACAATACTGCAATACGAATTGCCCCCCACAGAAATTAGTAATTTGGAGACTCTCAAGAAAAAAAAAATTCGCCAAAACTGGTCAAGAAATGATTTATTTGAAGAAAAAAGGAGGTCCAAGCCCCTTTTTTTTGAAAATGATATGCTCCCCTTACACGATCTTGCAGTTTCTACCTTTCTTAACTTTACACATCTTATTTTCCCTATCCTACCATTATGAGTTTTCTATACATTTACCCACTCTTGTATGCAATGCATTCACTCAGGTCCCAATTGGGGGTGATAGTGGAACTCCCTTTTTGCAGCTCTCCGGCGCTTCCACGCACATTAAAACCATTTCCGGAAACATCAGTCGCAATCAGGCCTGCACATTGTCAAAGGACGCTCCAAGCTCTGGTATACAGTTAATGATCCTTCCCAACACTACAGATTTGCATCACCGAGTCTAAATGGAATGTTGGGCATGGACTCCAATCATCATTATCCATTCGATTGAACTTTTTCGCCCGGAGAAGTCAGAAAAATGTGGCGGGCATCGGCCAGATGGACTTCGTCGGGCAAATTATCTGAATAAACCTCAGTTATATCTCGGTGGAGCTAATCCAGTGTTGTCAAGCTGATTTAACTATGTTATGGAGCTCGGAAAACTCGGCCCCATTGACTTAGGAATGATTAAAAAAAAGGCTGATGGTTCCCAAAATTACAAAAACCGCTCCAAATCACACGTAATGTCATGGCAAGATGTGAACAACTAATCGAGCGTATGGGCATTTCTGGAAATGTAGTCTGGGCATGGGGATATGTATCTCCACAATTCTGTTTTTGTTTTACTGCACAAAATATATTTACCAACATTTGGAAGGTTTTCATAATTGTGAATAACGTAATTTTTGTGTGTGCTTGAAGGAATGATCTTGGTGATTTTGGCAAAATGGAGAAAGAAAAAGTTCATCCCAAACCAGAAGTTTTGTGGAAGTAGGTATCTGTATCTGTATGGGTGGAGCCACAGGATTCAATACTGAATATTGTCGTGGCTTGTGCGCTTGTAGCTAAAAGAAAGGTTAAAAAAGGTTAAAAAGGGTTAAAAACAATGCATTTGCAAGAGATGCAGCTAAAACCAGCAAGTTAAAAACAAGACAAGCAACCACTTCATATTGTGAGGTCTATGCAGGACAATTTTGCCCTGAAAGCCTCAATGTCTTCCATTGATGTCACTGTGGCAGGCAGCCCATTCCACACAGCGGTAGCAGCTGGGAAAAAATGACTTTGGTAGTTTTTAGTTTTTATATGGGGTCTTGAGAATTTGATGTTGGCGCCCCTGGTATTTATTGATGTTTTTTGATTGAAAGGGCATAATGTAGATGGAATGGCAATTTGCCCATTAATTATTTTGTGCAACAAGATAAGCCTGCATTGTAGCCTTCGGGTCTGAAGCCTATCCCACTTCAGCTGACTTACCATCTCAGACACGCTACGATCACGGCGCCAGTCGTTGTTAACGAAACTCGCTGCTCGATTTTGTACCGCTTCGAGCCGTTTTACCTGTGTGTTGTTCCTCTTGTGGGGGTCCCACACTGCAGCACAGTATTCTACGATTGGCCTTACAAAAGTACGGTAGCTTGTTTCCTTGACGCTTCGATGGCAAGAGTGGATGTTTCTCTGTTGGAATTGCCTGGTTCTGTCCGCTTTGGTGCAGGTCTCTTCAATGTGATGATTGAAGCTAAGGCTGCTGTCAATGGTGACTCCTAGGTATTTGGCAGATGACACCGATTCCAATGAATAATTATGGATCTTGTTGTCCTTGACGATGGTGTTTTTCGGGAGTTTACGTGTTATTCTTAAAACCATGCACTTTTCCTCTGCAAACTGCATCAGCCACTTGTCTTCCCATGCTTCCGATTTCTCCAGATCTCGCTGCAGGATATCAGCATCCTCTGGCCCATCGATGACTCTGTAGAGCATGCAGTCATCTGCAAACAATCGAGGGGTAGAGGTAAGTGAGTCGGGCAAATCATTTATATAGACCAGGAACAGCGCAGGGCCTAATACAGATCCCTGTGGGACGCCAGATGTTACAGGCGCTATGTACGATTCCTGGCCTTCAACAACAACTACTTGAGTCCTCTCTGAGAGGAAATTATTTATCCAATTAAGCATCTGCCCATCAATTCCATAGAATTTTAATTTAGCAATAAGACACTTATGGGACACCTTATCGAAAGCTTTTGCAAAATCGAGAAGAATACAATCGATTTGCATTCCTTGATCAAGATGTTTTGCTAGGTCGTCCACTGTGATGATCAATTGGCTCTCACAGGACCTTTTCCTGCGGAAGCCATGTTGCTAGTCCGTCATGATGGTGTTGTTATCGAGGTATACGAGTTTGTTGAATGAATATGTCAGTTGATGAAAATATCACAAGGTGGAACATTAAATGCACCTTGTTAAAATGGATCTCATGGTATTTGTTGAGAATGGCCTTGTCCTAGAGTCAGATACAGGTTGGTTGGTGAGAATGGCAATTAGAAAACAGAAGGGACAGGTCCATAAGACTATGGCTGCCCAATTTCTTTCACTTACACGCTGTTGCTCATTAATATAGAAGTGTTACTTTCCAAGTTATAGCCCCTTAGGCTACATGTGCATTTTTGCCTGTTTTCGGACATAATTATTTTGCCTAAAAACATATACATGTTTATTGAATGAAGGTGTCAGTTGATGAAAATATCACAAGGTGGACCATTAAATGCACCTTGTAAAAAAAGATCTTATGGTTTGAGACTCAGATACAGGTTAGCTAGTTGGTGAGAATGGTGATTAGAAAACAGAAGGGACAGGTCCATAAGACTATGGCTGCCTTTCACGTATATTAGCCTTTGTGTTCTTTTGTTCAGAGATAACTCCTCCTGTGGAAATATCTCAAAAAGTGACAGATTACAGGTCATTCAATCCAAATTAGTAGATTTCACTTCGTCTCATGAACTATGAAACATATATTCTTAACTGAATGGGAACCCTCTGCTATCTGCATGATCTGTAAAGTATTGAAGCAGATGCACTGTGGCAAAACTGGACGAGGGTAACTGAGTCACCCTCGTCTCGATTTCTCAATATTAATTGAAAAAACTAGGTCATCCCATTGGATCCCATGTTAAAGAAGGACGAGGGTAACTGCTTTTCTCCAAAGTGAATGACTAGGGTAACTGTGATCGATGACGAGGGTAACTGCTTGTAATTGTGTGTTGAACCCATGTTTGACATGCTACTTATAACTGTAAAAGTAACTAAATTCTATTCTGAAATAATTAATAAATTGGCAGTATTTCTTTGCAAAAATATTTAACAAGATTCAATCGTTTTAATGCCATCAAAAGCCTTTTTTTTTTTTTAGAAAGCAAACAATCTGGGGCTTTCTTTCCTGGAGTACAGTGTAATATGTTTTAGATAATTATTTTTAACCTTCCAGGCTTGCTAATTAATCGCTTGACCAAGAATCTAGAAAATTTGAAGAAAATCTGTCCGTTTTTCAAAAATCCGGACACAGTTTTGTATGGTTGTTTCAAATTTGGGATTACCAAAGCGAAATGAGGCTGTAATGTGAAGAATACTCACCGCATCCACATGTTGATGATTTCAAATTGTCAACAAAGAAGTGTAACAAGATTGCATTGCAAAAAATGTTGCATTGTGGTAATTATCCTAGCTTATGACACAACATTTTTGAAGAGGATGTGACAAACAAAATGTGTAAAAACTGCAATTTGGGCTAAAATTCAGCCCAAAACCAACAAAACGCAGTAAAAATGCTTGAAGAGGTCAAGGGAACCACTTTCATTATATCCGTGAACTTGAAATCTGGACTCTGATGGATGTTTTCTGCTTCGATTTGCATTGGTTGTGATTTCGGTTTTTGAGGCAATCTCACAAAATTTGGTCTATTGCAGCTGATTCTCAATGCTTTACAGTGAAACTTTTCAGAACGTAGGCCTGGATATTCAGCCACATCAGTGCAAATGTTCATGATAATACCTCAATTAGATGTTAGTTTTTAAGCTGTATTAATAGGTGTGCGTTTTTAAGTGTGAGCAGTTAATATCAGAAAATGAATGACATTCTTTCATCTTGTACATGTACCTTCAGAATTAAATGCATCCTTCATACTCAGTTAAAAAAGTCCATAAAGTACGTATTTCATTTTATGTGGAGAATGGGTTGCTATCTATCTATCCATCTATCTATCTATCTATCTATCTATCTATCTATCTATCTATCTATCTATCTATTATCTATCTATCTATCTAGCTATCTATCTATTTACTTGTCCCCTTTTTCCTTCCTTCCTTTTCCCCTTCATTTCTTCCTTCTTCATACATTCCCTCCCTCTCTTTGTAGTGTTTTTAAGCTTTTTAATTTATAAACACTTTCTCTGGTAGTCTCCAGGCTGCACTAGTATCACTGCAGCAGGGCATTCAATATTTGTGGTAAACAGTACATTTCGGTTGGCTAAATGTAAGCAAATTTATTGTTATAAAATTGTCCAAAAAATTATTCAACGTAAGTCAATATAAAGTTTGATGAGATAAGTGAAACAGCACAATAGGTGCTATCCACCGCAGTGTAATTGGCTTGTTTGTGACCTCAGTGATGACGGCATTACGAGTGTAGCATAATTATGTCCTCAGTATCTGCTGATGAGTCATACAGAATAACGTGGCAAGAACAGGGATATGACCTCACAACAAACATTGCGGTGCATTTCTGTTTGAGCACTTGTATTTTGTTGACTGTAACAAGCTTTTCTAACATTCCTCTTAGCGTTGTAAATTCAACTTGTCACTGCCTCCTTGACCACAACTGATGTAACTTTATATAAATTGTATTCTGAGTTGATTGTTTTGTTAAATTTTGGTCAAAAATATCTGAATCTGAATCTATCTGAATCTAACATTCCTCTTACAATAGAGGTGGTCAAAAACTCAACCCAAGACTTGCTGACCTTATATTAATGTCATGATTGTTACAATTTGAGACTTTTAAATTAATTTTTATAATAAAAATATACTCCGAGAATCTTTTAAAGTGGATCACACAGTGATGGGACACCATGGGTAGTATTTTCAGTACAAGGGTAACTCATATTTCAGCATATATCCCGTCAAGTCAGAACAACAACAAAAATGTATAGTTTTTACATATTTTTGTCAAACATTTGATGCACATATATAACTTATTTTTGCTTTTTAGATGGCAGTCAGAATAAAAAAAAAGAAAAGAATAAAAGCCATATTTCAAGGTCAGTAAGGATCAGAAAACAAAGAACACAAGTCTCAGATGTAATTGACAAAACAGAAATAGAGTTTTGTGCTGAATGCTTGAATAATAGTTATTGTACCTTTTGTGATGGTATGGGTAGGTCCTGTTGTCTATTCTCTTTGAGTTTATGGATATTAATTCAGAGTGTAAAGGGGACAATTACCCTCGTCACAGCAACAAGCATGGTCACAGTTACCCTCGTCTCGAGATGCAGTTACCCTCGTCATTTCGGAGGTGCTTTAAACCATTTCTAGAGTCACACAGCCTGAATCAGCACTTTCTCTTTCTTGTAATGTTATTTTCGATTGCTGATAATGGTCATACACCACTTGAATAACTTGTAAAATCACTAATAAGCTCATATTCATGATTACATAATATTTAAGGCTATTTTAGAGACGAGGGTAACTCAGTTACCCTCGTCCAGTTTTGCCACAGTGAGATGGTGACCTTGAGTTGACGTAGGAGCTCCGGACTAATTTCCTAATATCTAAATGGAAATGACTATTTTTATTTTGTCGTCATTCTGCTGATGAATTTTTTTAAATCCTTTAATTTTTATAGTTGTATTTTTAATGCAATTGACAGCATCAAATCCCAGGAATTTCACTTTTTGTGACAAGTATAATAAAAATTTTGAAAACAGTCATCAGTTCCATCCAGGCGACAGAAATTTCCATCCAAACACTTATTTTACTAGCCAAAAGACAAAACATTTTCCTTGAAACCTCAATGTGTTCTGACATTTTTAAAACAATAGGGGCTGGTAGTGTGCTGTCACCAGCTAGTAGTGTGCTGTCAGCCGGCTGGTTGTCGCCCAGTTGTGTATAGTCCAGGAGCTTATGGGGATAATTGTGCATATTTGTCTACAAGCATGAAATTTGGCACAAATGTTGCTGAGGGTATATGGATTCAAATTTTTGAGGGCGCCGAAGTGGGCGCTCGTCTTGGCTGCCATAGCAACAAAGTCAAAATGGCCGCCACTCGATATCTAACTTTGAGTATAACTCAGTAACAAAAGGTCATAGGATTGCAAATAATAGCTCTAAATATAGGTTTTTGATGCCAGGGATTCTGATTCTGCTATTATTTTTCATGTCAAACACATAGTCACATACTTTGGTCTATAGAGCCAAAATTACCTGTATATTGGGGTTATAGAGCTCATTTTATCGAAATTCATCACAAATCTTCAGCTTAAACTATTGCAAATTGTTCCTAGTAGCAATTCATCAAGTTTTGACAACAAAAATAAACACCAGCTTTATGTAATAGAAATACATCAACATATCATCTGTATGATGATACCAAAGTAACCAAACAACTGTTGCAGAAATGGGTATTGTCAATGTAGCTGCCTTACGCACACCTACAGGTTCTTTTACGCATGCAGTCCTCTCCATGAAATCTTTCAAATCCATAGCCCTACATGTTGGATGCCCATAATTTAAATGGTATACCAAAAGAAACCTGTTGCTGTTTCAAGTATTGGCCAGTATGACATCTATTATGTACTTACCCTCTCCTGTTTTCCATCCCCTTCCATTGAAGTCTTGGATTTCCTAAAGATACGATGGCGATTGATTTGAAGAAAGACTTGTTTGCAGTTACAACCTTTATCTGTGCTCAAGCATAAATGATTCTTGGGTATATATCTGAGGCAGTCTGAGATCAGAAAAGCACCACTTCATAACTCTCATTTGGAATGCTCCTAACAGATGGAAGTCCAATCGGAAGAAGAAAAAGCAAAATATTGTACAAGCGTAGCGAGCAGTCTGACACATAGCGAGCAGTCTGATACATTTCAGCATGATTTGCAGTCCTACGAGGGGGAATAGGGAAAATAGAAAGCCAAATGAAGTGCAATAATGTGACAATTCAAAGTTGACTGTCGGAAACTGATGTGTTCAGTTTCAAAGGGTGAGATTTGGGACTATTTTCATCAGTGTAATAATTGAATGGTTAAAAGACAAGCAGACTATGTTCATTGCATATTAATTGTCAACAGGTGTGACAAATTAATGACCCTTTCCTTTATTTTCCTTTATTTTAATTTTTAATCTTAAATGCTTTTTACATGTCATTAATTTTGTCATTTGTTTGGTGTATCACTGTCTGATTTAATGGTTCATGGACAATTGCATAGTATTCTTCGTCTGATACATTGGTCGATTTGCTTTCCCAAAACAGACCGATGGTGGAGGTTTGTTATTCAGAGGAAGAGACTGACAGGTACAGTCTGTATCCAAGGGATACTACCAAGAGATTTTCATTTCTACTTGTGAATAGACTCACGTTTCATTGACTTTTGCCAACCCACATCCCACAAATCTTGAAATTATTTGCATGCAATATCAAGACAATTTTCACTTGTGGAGGATTAGTTTTCAAAAGGACCAAGGTATCAGTAATTCTCCTACATGTATTTGACCAAGAATGCTGCTATTCCAATACCCAATACTGGGCTCACGAGGGTTGATTGCTGAGATGCGAGAGAGAGCAGGAGTCCTCAACATGTTACACATTTACTGCACCAATGCCATTCCTCTGGCCAGACTCAGTTAGACACTAGTTTGATATGTACAAGTTTTAGTAAAAAATTTACTAACTCAAATTTAAGTCAGGCCAAGTTCAAATGCAAATCCAACAGCATTTACCATCATTTGACTGTTTAACATTTCACACAATGGCTACTGTGCGAGTTTCTGCATGTAAAAGGAGTAGCTTCAATGATCATTATTGAGCTGGAACATGCAATATCCTTGGCAAAACATTGGTGGTCCATTTCACATGACTGGAATACTTTAGAAAGGACAATCATCAATTTATCGAAAAAAAAAAACACTTTATGCCTTTCACCAATCAGTCCTGAGGTTGTTTGGATGCTGTTCACTGTATTTCTTATCTAGGACAACTTCCCTTATGACAGCTTTAAGATGTTTGTTCGTCAATGTACTGGTATGACTCTCCAAACCTACATTTCAGATGAACAAACACAGGCATGGTGGGAATCGCAGCCAATATTTCAGACAATAAACAAAAAGAGATTCAAATTTTCCTGATGAATATAGGAGTCAAAAGTTTTTCTTTTATTCAACAGGCAAGATCTTGGTGAGACACTACTAGGCAGCACTAATATCAAGATTGTCTTGTAAAAAGAAAATCTTCTTGGATCTTTCAACTCCGCCAGCTATCACTTTTAGGCACAAAAACCCTCTTCCCTTATCTAAGTTAATAAAGTAATAAAACAACTAGCCTACCACTCTACCAGTGTATGAAACAGTGGTAGGCCTACAACAGTCCCTGTGTTAAAGGACTGCTTCTTCTGCATGAGTCAGGCGGTCTCTCGCGTACTTGAATTCTCTTGGAATTGGCAGAAACATATGTGACATCCCAGCAAATTACACTTGTGCCGAACTCGGCCAAGCTAAATGTTTGGTCACTTGGTATTGTACTTCATGCTTCATTTGGGTGAGACATGATTTTCCTTTGGTATTGCTTGTTGGAAAAACAGTCTCCTTGGCTAGATTAGGAGAATTCTCCTCCAGTTACTAATACCATGGTCTTTCTGAAGAATGATCCATCACAATTCTGTATTGTTTTGACATACCATATTAACAATTTAATGAGTTCCCTGTGATCGAATGGTTTAGAGTGCTTGATAGTGCATGCACAGGTTTCAAGAGCTTAGGTTCGAACCCCAACCCTTGAACTCAATTTATTCCAAGCCCATGAGATATTAAATGGAGTGTTCTATTCTGGGGCTACTCAATGACCCTGGACACCACTGGTTTTATAGCATGACTCCTAGTCTTCTCATCACTCATCATGCATACAGCAATCACCAAAAGTGAAGGTGCTATGGTAGGGAAGCTTGAGCAATGTTCTCTTGTCCCCTACCCATGGGTACTGTGGCGGCCTGAGTAGTGCCATTGTTGGAAGGTTCTCAACAAAGTCCATGTGCCACATGTCGGATCATAATGAGAAATCCTGACTAATAGCAGTCTACTGTAGAGGCAGGCGAACTGGCAAGGCTGCAAACTGAAGATATTCACATCGAACTGGGTATGGAATTGGCATCTGGGGCACTAGTGCAGTTGCTTTTCAGGTCCACGCTCAGCAGAACTTTGCTCGGCTGCCTCAAAAATTCATGTATGCATACACGGACATGAAATACAGCGCCTCTACTGAAATGTTTTAGCCCGCTCCCTCCCGTCGCAATAGAACAGGCTGCAGTAGCATGCAAGAAACCAAGTCAAATCAATTTCAAAACTTGTGAGATGTGACTGAAGTTAATCAAACAAGACGGTCTGTGCAAAGTCACTGCACATATGAGAAAAAAATCTTGGTAGTGTGATAGTATCCCTCAGATATATACCCAAGAAGCATCGACATGTATTGCTGAGCACAAATAAAGGTTGTATTACCATTGTAACTGAAAAAGAAAGTCTTTGGTCGAATCAATCACCATTGTATCTTTAAAAAATTTAGGATTTCAAAGTATGGGGATGGCAAACAGAAGTGGATAAGTACATCATAGATTTCATACGGGCCAACATACAAAGAGAGCAACAGGTTTCTTTTGGTATACTACACAACTTATAATGTTCATTTGGCTACTTTGGTATCATGTACATATTATATAATACAATTGATTATTTGGTTCTTGTTAGAGTGAACTGTTATCAGGAAATTGAAAATATGTTGAAAGTTTCGATAAACTAGGCTCTATAACCCCAATATACAGGTAATTTTGGCTCTATAGACCAAAATATGTGTTTGACATTAAGAATAATGGCAGAATCAGGATCCCTGGCATCAAAAACATATATTTAGAGCTATTATTTGCAATCCTATGACCTTTTGTTACTGAGTTATACTCAAACTTAGATATCGAGCGGCGGCCATTTTGAATTTGTTGCTATGGCAGCCAAGACGAGCGCCCGCTCCGGCGCCCTCAAAAATTTGAATCTATATACCCACAGCAATATTTGTGCCAAATTTCATGCTTGTAGACAAACCTGCACAATCCACCCCTTATTTCCCCATAAGCTCCTGGACTAGTAGTGATTTCGCCTGGTTGACTGTTACCAGCGAGTGTCACCTAGACTCGCAATCCTCTTAACTTTATTGAGAGAAGAATCTGTCCATTGTAGATCATAAATAAATGATAAATATTACAAGCCAATTTCTATATTCTTTAGAATTTATATATCCAGATTTAAATCTTGCGAGCAATACATGTTGGTATCACATAACTCGAGGAAGTCACTGCTTCTTCCTAATTTTAAGGCCAAAGAATCGTCAAAAACACTTGATAGTCACATACAATTGCTGATTTGTGACAATCTGATGATTTTGAATTGGTTCTTCAATCATGGTTAGAAGAAGATGGCTGTTTATTATCAAAGAGCTCTGCTATTTCACAAACTGCATGGGGAATGTGAGTTGCTGAGAAGTTGGCTGAGGTCACAGCATCTCCCTGTCTGACGCCTGGACTGCCTGTTGCCACTTCACCCTTCCTGGCTGCTGGTCAAAGTTATTCACCTATAGCAAAGTAAGAATTTATAATGCATGGCTAGAAATACAAAGGAACAAGAGCCAACAGTGTTACAAAACTAATGGCCTCAAGCCAGGAAGGTTCAAGTGCACGAGCCACAACAACACTGTCCTCATGTACTTCAGTATGACTTATTCTGAAATTAAACACATTGGCAATTTAATAACTGTTCAGAAATTTCTGAGTGAACTCTGGAATGAATTTGAAACCATTGACCTGTAGAAAGAAAATTCTAAAGATATGAAGGAATCAAGACACGTCCAGCAAATTAGTAACAAAAGTGGATGATAAGCTACAAGGCCAAAGCAAAAATTTCAAAACCGTAGTGCATTGCCCACATGGTCATCCAGGTCGTGTAATATTTTTTAGAAGTTTGCATGTGTTAAAGAAGAGTCGACTATAGTATTATTAGTCTGCTTGAAGTTTCACCTCAAACTTGCTGTTAGTCTATTTTCAAAGGCAGATGATGAGAAAAAGTGCAAACAGATACACATCCAAGGTTCTGATCTAAATTTTAGGTAAATGACTGATACCACCAAACTTCATCAGGTGAAGGAGCATCTTCCTTGATCAGCTATTATGATTTTCAAATAGCAGGCCTACCTCCAAATAAAAATGGAAATTTTTAACAGGAAATAGGTTTCATTTTTGACGTTGTTACAACTAAATTTTGTCTTTACCATACGCTTGACAGCATAGGGAGTTCAGCAAGTTTGATGTTCAAAATGAAACCATTGGTTTAGGAAAATGTTCCTGAAGGAGTTGAGTTGCTCTGCATAATGTAATTCACATTTCTATGGAAAAAAATTCTATGTGCCCTGTATTTGCCCTATCTATACCCGAGAAAATATATGTCCTTACCGCTGACAAGTCAATGCAAATATGCTGTGTTAGCGGTAAAGACAAAGATGCGATGGTGAGGACATGCTAGTAAAGGCAAGTAAATTTATTTTGATTTTATTGTTCACAGTAGGGGCAATTCATCAAAATATTTTAATGTGTCACAATTTCCCCAAAGTTGTTATCATGTTACGTACAGCTGCATTGTGGCAGCACGTATATAATGATATTAGTTTGATTGAAGCAATAATTCATAGATTAGTGTGCCTGAAACAATACTTTCTGACAAGTAGTTATATGTTTTTGTTATTCTGGTGTTTATTGAACATAAGCTATTTTGAAACTAGAGGTTAGTCATTTTCTGGGAAGGCTCTACATATATTTGATGTCTAAATTATTCAAATGGTTTAAGTTTTACAAGTAGGCTTACTATACTAATATCATATATTGTAAGGCTAACTTGAGAGTAATTTCAGACTTTCAACATCCTGTGTTTCTTTACAAAGTTTTAGACCAAAAATTTAGATTCCCATTTATCATAGTGTGTATATCAGGACGACGGCCTGAAGCACCACATCATAGGGATCTAATGCTACTGCGCTTCAAGAAAGTAAGTAAGACAGGTGATGTTTTGCAATTGGATAATAGCTAAACACATCTATCAATCTGCTTGTGGGAGCATGGATTCTCATCTGATCAGATCAAAATATGTTGTATCGTAAATAAAAGGAGGTAATTAGAGGCATGTGAGATGCAAATAGCTGTGAATTTATTTTCTTGACAACAGTTACATATGGGTCAAAATCGTAATGTAAATAAGAGAAACCCCCTCCTAATTGAAATGACAGTGCCCTTGGCTTTCACTTTCTTATACTAGATTTTACGGAAATATTCTGTAGTTCTTAGAACAGGAAAAGCGCTGCCATTTGTCTCCCGGGCATACCTAAGATATCCTTCTTCTTGTTGTCATACATTTTCATGTCATCGGATGAGAATCCATGCTTCCATAGGCAGTTTGGCTGAAGGAAGTTTAGCATTGTCTTACAACACTGAACTCATAACCATGTAAAGTTTCACTCTGTGATTGAATAAAGTATATCTTATCGTATCGTATTGACCCAATGACAAAACATCGCCTGTTTCACTTACTTCGTAGCAGCAATGTAACCCCTCTTTCTCCCTTCTGCTTGAACATTGTTCAACTTTCCCCTTTGTTCTACCCCCAGCTTCCTCCCATGGGGTGATATGCTGGCATTGACATTGCTGCTGGGGCTCACTGGGGTACACTCTATTCCTGGCAAGGTCATAGTATGTAAGCCAGATAGCTGGCTTGGCTCCCTCAACATATTCTAGGTTAATGTATGGACAATGCTGCTGACATGCATGATTTTGTGATGTTTACGACTCCATAAAAAATTATGCATGACAAATATGTACACCATAGATAGATAGATCGAGATATAATAGATAGATTCATCTGCTCAATAATATGATTGACACATTCAATAATGATTATCAAAATGTTTTTCAATGTTGATAACTGGATAGAGAGATAGACAGCCAGACGGATAAAACTACATGAAGATAGATAGACAGATCTATAGATGAATAGATTGATAGCTAGACAGTAATCCGGATGGATTGACTGAATGACTGAATGACTGACTGACTGATTGATTGATTGATTGATTGATTGATTTTGGCTAATTGATTTTGGCTAATTGATTGAATGACACTGATCAGGTCAGCTCAGGTTATAGACAATTGGACGCATATCTTTTAATGTTTCGACATTACCTTATCTTTGAAAACTGTGCCAGGCAATGATAAAATTTCCTAGATCTGAACCATTTGTAACTTACATAACACCATTGACAGAATGTGATGATATAATACAGCAATATCAGTTAGATATATAGGACGTTATCAGCTAGTACAAGCTTCACTAATCAATGAGATAAAGACTGGGAACACAGCATACTTCATTGTGAAGGTAGAGTTGCCATGGGAGGCTGAAGTGGTCTACTATAAGCTAGCTATTGGATAGATGGTAAATTATTCATTATTGGAGCTTCCTTTCGACCTACTCCTTTCAGCTTGGTTCATTCAATCTTCGTGTGAATTGTTTGGATTGCATGGTCCTCTGGTATCTTGGGATTACTACACAGGCTGCAGCAGTAATATGGTTCCTGGATTAGCCTTGGATTGGATTGGTATACTGTAAATTATTTTTCTTGACATCACCTTTTGATTTTACTTGAAAGAGATTGGCTTGATGCTCCAACTGCAAACATGACAACACTCTGATGGCTCTACACCACCACATGTCCAAGTATTAGTTAGATACCTCATTGTCGGGTTCTAACATGCAAAATTTTTGCAAAATAAACAATAATCTGATAGTTTGTTTGCTGTTATTAATAGTGTTAATCATTAGCTGGGCACTAACATGCAAAACTGTCAGTTAGATACCAGCTTTTCCAATGGTATTAGTATCTTGGTCATGTCCAATGGCAGTTAGCTGAATTATAATGTGGAAGACATACCTTCTGGAGTTCTGGTATATATTGCTTTGTGACTACATTCACAATAAGTTAGAAAAATATGATTGTGGAGGACTGATCAGTTCCTTTTTGTATTTCACTGCAACTAATCCTTGATTAGGTTTTGTACTCTTGTCTTGGTGAATTATTATTGGTTGCATGGTCACCGAGCTCTGTATAGGCCTATGCTGCAGGGCTATGAAAGGCACTGGGATTTAGAACACTAATCTAAATCTAGCTTGCTGTCCATGATGAAGATGAAGGTCTGTCCAAGACATGAAATTGCACACTGCTTGTAATATAGATGTATTTTTGATTCAGTAGATGTAGATTTTCTTGAAGTTATTGAATTACTAGAAGTTATTGATTTCATGTTCAGTTTGAATTATGGATTCATCTTTTTGGACTTGCCTATAGATTGATTATTGGGCAGCTTGTACTCAATATGCCCTGATATATAATTTAAAATCGATGCTGGCATCTTGTTTTCACTCTGCAGTAGCTTCTTTTCATCTACTTCTTTGTGATTTTTCAATGTTCATTGTTCTGGTTGCATGGTAAGGGTCAATTGAATCAATTTTCAAGAAGGTCTTCTTGGCTTGTGTTGTGTATGAGCTTTGACTTTGAGGATGCTCCACATCAATAGATAAGCATCTTTCTTTTGGAAGCTGCTTTCAATTTCTGTCTTAGTCCATCAGTGGAGACTGTGTTGGGGCTGCATGTCAAGATGACATTAGCATGAGTTTTCAAGTCCAATCTTTTGTTGCCCATCTACATTATAATTAAGAATTAATTAAATAATAATGATTTGTAATACAAGTTATTATTTGTGGAAAAATGCACATTATTCACTCGTACACTTTAAAATTTCTTTACTTACTGTTATTTTGGAAGAGGCAGCTGAGGTGTGTTGCTATCTAGATGGATTGATTTTTAAACAGTAGCTTTTCCGGAATATACTATTATTACTATTGATGCAGATTTTTAAAAGCTCCAGGGGAGTACTTGCGATTCATTGATGTATTTATAAATTGTCGTTTTGCAGAATTGTAAGGGGGAGCTGACTTCTGGATTACAAGGTCGTTTTGTGTTCAGAAAAAAACCAACTGCTGCAACACAACACTGACTGATATGTATTTGCTCAACTGTTGTTCAGGACTTGTAGTTTGATGACATTCACATACTTACTGTCGACCTGGGCAAAGTTATAACTGATTCAGAAGTGTCGTCAAACCTAAACATTGACCAAGAAACTAAGGAAACTTTTGAGATTATTTCAACACAAGCTGATCACTTGCTCAACAGGCTGTTCTGACGTGTTCAAGTCCAGAAGTAGGTAGTTTTGTGTAGTGTTTGGTAGATAGGAGCTGAACAGCCTGGACTGAAGTGATCAACAGGACCAGTTTTGCTGCTGTGCCAAGATATGAGGTAGCTGTAGCTGAACTAGAATCTATCAGGTTTCATGAAACCACTGCAGGCATGCATAGATGATCAACCGCACTGTCTCATTTGTTGCCCTGTACATTTACCATGCATATTTAACCAAACCAAGTGCAGTGTGTGTCGAGTTAATTTCCCTGTAATTGCACTAAGAAAATAGGAATTGTGATTCTGAGAAAGTATGGTCAAGGAAGAAATGCAAATGTAATGTATTTGCTTGATATGAGGGAGGGGTTAAAATTCTTGAAACAGAAATCTACTCTGAAATCGAGACTACATTCAGTGTGATTCACATTGTATATGATCAAGGCTCCGATGTCCAGGTATGGCCGTTACATCATGGGAAAAGATAAATAAATGCATTTCCCTGGAAATATGTTGCTCTCTGCTCTTATCTTTTTTTACAAATGAAATACATGCCTTTATGGGAGATAACTCCAAGGCAATAACTACTCTTGTTAATTAATGTTTAGACAGGGCACTTGCAAAAGTGGTAAAAAGTTGGACATTTTTGTGGTGTCCATTTGGAGAGACAAAAATGATTTTACTATATATTAGACATTAGTAACTGAATTTCAATCATTTCAACTACAATTTGAAGGCATTTAACAGAAGTTTGTGTCAAATTTTTAAGAAGTTATAATTTGACCAAATTTGGTAAGATATAGGCCTATTTTCAGTGAGTACCATGATGTAACATTTGGTGTCCATCTTGTTACATCCATGACATGGCTCCTGACAGCTAAACTTAACCAAGCTAGTTCATTTTCTTTCTGTCAATGTTGAGTTGATCTATAATGGCTTTGGAAAATGGCTAAATATATTACAGGAGCCCCTATGGCACCACAGCATACTTAATCAAACATCATATGTCAGATGGTGTCCAAATGTTACGTCCCTAATCTCCCTCCTGTTTTGTTATTGGCCAAAGGATATTCTATTTTTAGACATTTCATGACATCTCCACATTCTTATGCATAATTTCTGACACCAAAACAGGTGCCATCACCACTTGAATTAGCATAAGAGGGGGATCCTGGTGTGCCATAGTGAGGCTGGTCTTCGTTACATCCACGATCAGCTGTGACATGCTGACAGAAAGTTGATAATATTGAATTAACAGTAGCAGAGATGTTGTTGAAACCATCTGTAGCAGACTCACAACTTATTTTGCAAAGGGTTTGGCCACATTTCTTTAATGCATACCATTCCTAGAAAGAGAAAAACCAGACCAAAGTCAGCTCCACTCTGTAACCAACGCTGTCCATGTTACATCCAAGTCATACACTCTTAATATTTTAGTACAGATGTTAGCCACTTGCACCGAAGACAGTCATCTTGACAAAAACAGTAATCTGGATCATTTCAAACATTTGAATGCTTAAAAATCCTGCAACTGGAACCCTTTTTGTCAGTTTGTTTTAAAAATACAACTGGATGTAACAGAGACACCAAATTCAACTTCATCCTATCGTGTGTCCATGTTACGTCATGATAAAAAGCTATAAAAGCAGGTTTAATTCTTTTAGTTTCTCAGAATGGAAGGTTATACATACTTGAATTTCAATAACTAGCCACGAGTTATACCAAAATGGTTCACAATATTCATTTAACATTATAAGTAAGTGTAAAAAGCCAAATCTTGGCAATGACGTAACATGGACACAATGGACAGCATGTGAGGTGTCATAAGTTACATCATGGGCATAAATCAAATCAAAATTCCCCTACAATAGAGTAAAATGTGACTTGTTCTATTACTTTACTTCATTTTCACAGTCCAGCATTCATGAATTCATGTTAAATACTTTTTGTGCGAGACAATCACAAGATATCTTATTAATTCCGAGGACATAACTTTTACAAGACTGGGATGTAACCGAGACACCAATTTGAAATCCTGATTACTTTTGGTCAAACTATTTATTTTGAGTGCATCATTTGTACCTGGCAGGTAAAATAACAATACACAGGATAGGAAATTTACTTTCAATCGCATTTTTATTGGAAGAAATCCACAAAGCAATCCATGAACCTCAAGTCAAACTCCACTTCTCTTGTATCTACATAAACTATTGTCTGTGGGGGGTTAAACACATGAAATATCAATTTCCCTACAGAAATAGATGTCTAATATCGTTGGACTGCACTGCAGGAATGCAGCCTTTAATGGATGTTTGATAAATTTTCATTTACTGTCACAGAAAAGCAAAAAGTGTGCTAATTTTTGCAAATCATAAAAAAATTAAAATTAGCCCTGTGTTTTAGCAGTAATTTCTTTGGATAAAAACTAATGAAAATTCAGGAAAATTAAATTTTGAGGCATAGATAATAGTCTCACTGATCATTGGCGATAATTTTTACAAAATGCATGAAAATCTATTATTGCCAGGTGAGAAATTGTATCACCTGGGGAACATTGGTGTCCAATGTTACATCATAAATTTTTTGTTTCGTGAATATTCAGTTCAAAATCCTTCACAGCAATGCAATACTGGCGTCAATTTTTGCTTTGGTTAAAGTAATTTACAAAAAGTAAACATTTTGTTATCCTCTGTCAGGTTCTAACCTCTATAACATGATTTTAAACTTTAAAATGGTGTCCTGTTACGTCATGGAATATTATTACCATTTTATTCCTCAAAATTCACTGGGTTTCACAAGAGATTGAAAGTCATTGTTTATTTTTGAAGGATAAGTATATTTGTACTTTAATGTGGTAAACAGATGCTATTTGCTGTCTGATTTTTCACAATTTCAGTGTGCTGTCCATGTTACGTCCACAAATTTTCGAAAATAAAAAAATTAAATATCTCCCAAGATAATAAAGCAATTATCTTGCAATATAACATATAAATGGCAGATGGTACTGTCTACTTCCACTTGTGATTTCAATGACATTGAAGGTAGTTTAAAAGCCGATACCAAACTCTCCATGACGTAACGGCCATACCTGGACATCGGAGCCTTGATCATATAATAGGATAATAAGACAAGATACAACAAAAATGGGTATACCAGGAGAACGGCATGCTTTTCCTGATCACTTTAGCTTTTTAAATTGTTAGAATCTGTTGATTTTTGGTTGAGTTACAGCTAATTAATACACAGAAAATAATAAGGCATGTGCTGAGGGTTAGCTGCCGCGCATTTTTATGAAACTCTTCTGTGTGGGAGGGAGAAATGCAGGCTGGACGGGATTTTAAATGTATTTTTGGCGCGAAAATAATCGTCTGAATTCACATTCTGGATGCTGAGGGGGAAGCAAGGATGTAAATCCCCGAAATAAGAATGTTACACACTGGACAAAGGGTATATCTAACACATGTCAAAAGGATAGGGCTGGATTTGGCTTGCAGAAAAAGCCTTGTGCAATAAAAAATTCTCAGAAATTTTACAAGTGTGTAAAAATCTCGGACGAATTGTTGAAACCCCTGCAACAGCAGAGCTGCAGTGGTTTAATAACTGCTGATAGCTGTTTTGACGTAAGTTGGCATAGTGCAAGGAGGTGTTCTGTGCCCTACACGTATGCTCTTCTCAGCTCAGCTGTTTGGGGCTCAGCTACCTGCAGCAGCACAGTTGCCAAGACTCTTGCAGGCTTCAGGTAGACCTGTTGGAAAGCAGTAGAGGACTGGAGCACTATAGGTTATCATAGGGAGGTACAGAAACTTAGTGTTTACCTCCTAGGAGTATACACGTCAATATTACATAAGGCTTCAAGACCTTCAAAATCCATTGTTTGGAAGAAACTGGATTAAGACTGCTTACATATCTTCAATGCCTTCACTGCAACAGTCCCACAGGTAAACATTATTCGTTTGTTGTGTTCAGTCTTGTTTACCTATACATGTTGTACACACCACCATGTAACGAGAAGGAAATAGATTCTCTCAACCCATGGGCAAGGTCAATGTCAAAGTCTGATATATTAGCAAAATATCTACAAACATTTCAAATAAATCAAAGTTTAAACCTAGTTTCAGTGCTATTGGTTGTTTCGATTATTTTTAAAGTTTAGGGCTGTATAACAATCATCTTAATTTCTGGATTGTGTCTGTAATAACTTACATATATTTTCTTGTAATGATATTTGTTTTCCAGAATTGTAGTTAGACAGTATCCCCAGGTAGTTGATTTAAATAATCCTTGATAATTTGATGTGTGCTCTAATTGATATTTTGAGAAATATTTGTTATTTTGATGAGTGGAGGATTTATCTATAGAGCTGTATTGGTGTTATTAACCAGACACAATCTGAAACTTAAGTACCTATATGCAGTCGACTGATAAGTCTTATAAGAAGCTATAAGATATCGATAGTTGTAATTATAGGAGTATTCGATTTGAGGTTCTAGTGTAAACTTGTCCTTCAAAAATCTATATTTTTGTTTCAAGTTGAGCTGTAAATATAGATCTTGACATTGTGATTCCTTAAAAAATATATACCATTTTGTAGCTCTTTCACAGTTCAAGGTACTCGAATAGCCATACTTATGATCTCATCAAAATATGATACTACATCTCAAAGTTAATCTTGATAGCAAAATAGGGATATTGAGACTTGCAATATCCAAATTACATTAGGCCTATTATTTCATTTCTACCAAATGATATACACATGTTTTGTCCAAAATTGTAGTGTGTCTAATGTACTTTGATTATAATTTTCCTATCCAGTTCAATGACCATGTACATTATAAACAAAGTAAGATTAGAGTAATCTTCACAAAATCTCAAGGTCCAATATAATGTATTGTAAATCTTGAAATAAGCTTAGAAATGTATGATAAGAACTAACCTATTTAGAAGGATTATTTGCTGAGATCATTAACTAAGATTATATTCATTTAAATATTGTGTCCATGCAAGGTGTTATGCAGAGTGTTATGTGCAATTTAATGATTTTTTGGTCACAGACCTACCAGTCACATTGATTATTCCATGCAGTTTGGCAGTGTATACTGATCAGTCCAGTGTCTATAACCTACCAATTCTTATATCTATATAGATAATTATATTTATATAGGTATGTTATATGATATAACGTAAGTAGTTTATCTGCTTGTACAGTGTCTTCAGTAACTGATGGCACCTTTCTGAATTATTAATTGTTTCAATTGAATTGGAAACAATGCTTGAGCTATGGTAGTTTTCTCTGCAATGTAGAAAATGTGTCTGATTTGATTATCCGTGCAAAATGTGTGTTACATGGATTCCTGTATGGAATCTGCAAATGAATGTGTCGCATTGTAATTTGTTTACTTCTGGCCTCAACTGTACATACATTGGACAATTTTTTTTTGCCAGTAGTTACGCAAATAATTGTTTACAAACAAATAACCATGTTCACCTTTGTTCATTTGAGGCAATATTCAAAAAACAAAATTGGTTGTAATTCAATGTGCACAATATGTATAGCCATGACATGTCTACATTTTTTGTATTTATTTGTAACGTTTTACATTTTGCATGAGGACAGCGATGAGGTCAACACCAATGAGTAGGCTATCAGTGTTGTGATAAGAAATATGATATCTGAACAATTAATGAACTCAAAATGCTTAATGTGTCAACAATAAGAGCTCTTTGCAGATTGGCGGTCCACTGGAAAAATTAATTATTTTATTTTCAATTTGCAAACTGGCTTTTCCACGTCATTGACAGTTTTGTGTTGGTCTCCTAATCTTATTTGATGAAGTTCCTTAATTTAATTAGTTTGTTTATTGTCGCCTATGCTGCCGGACATGAAAAGCACTGAATCAACTGATTAACCATAACCAGCATAACAGACACAAACAAAACATTTTAAAGCCTGTCACATCACACGGCTAAGCTGAAAGTTAATATTGAAACTGTTTGGACCGCTAATCCGCAAACAGCTATAATAAACTTAGAAGAAATACTGCTATGTCCAAATATTTTTTGAGCTGTGACTGTAGTCATATTTCAGTTTTGGTGTATCTTTTAATTGCAAATGGACATTGGACACGTTAAAAGGATATAACAGGATAGGATAGGATATATGATAAGATATAGGACAGGGCAGGATAGGATAGGATATTATATACTAACATTGGCACAATATGACAAAATGATAGAATATAGTTAAGATAGCATGCCATTTCCTGATGACATTTCTTTTGAAAAAACACTTGGATACCTATACTGGTCCTATAGCTTATTCTGTCACTGTCAATGATCATGTCAGTTTGAATATATGCTGGTGTAATGCTCCACATTTTATCATGTTTATAGATTCCAACAATATGTATAATGCATAAATTATGCATGCACAATATATTATTGGCTGATGGTATCAATTATATTTTGATGCTATTCTGGAATGAATTAACAATTTGAAAAGGCCATAATCAGCTGAGCCTCTGGTGTATTAAGCTGCCTTATTTTCCTGGGTATAACCTCCAGTTGGTGTAAATTGGATGCTGGCCAATATTTCTGTTCATATAGGAATGATTTTCTAGCACAGAGGCCACTCAGGCTTGATCATGGCACCCAATAACATGCCAGTGGATCTGAATGCTTGTTTCAGAAAGTTCAACATGAATGGATCAGGGCTGCTCTTCCAGCACTATGGATCTATCCCTGCTTCTGCCTACGAAGTCATCGAGTTCACTTCTCCCCTGGAGAGGGCGGTCTTTGACAATGACGTAACAACCTGCAAACAACTCATCAAGGTAAAATATTGTGTATGTTTTTCTGTTCGAATGATTATGTTTACATGCTTGTTGTGTCCATGCTTTGTTGATATTTTCTAGTTATGATAAGTATAGGGAGAGGGAAGATGTGATTTATCATCCAAGGGCTTCAGCCCGAGTTGTAATAAACACATATACCCGATCCCATAGTGAATTACCGGCTTATACCATGAGACAGTCAAACATGATATGGCAAGTGGGAAACAAAGAATTTGGGTTCCCTACAACAAGTTTAGGTTATTCACCACGGGAGAAGGAATATGTGATTTATCACCTTAGGGTTTTAGCCCAAGGTGTGATAAACACGTATTCCTGATCCCATGGTGAATAACTGGCTTATACCATGAGACAAACGCTTAAACGATCATGAGACTATATGTGAACAACCAAAGAATATTGGAATTATCAACCTGAAATACAGGAATGTGATAGGCTGACAGAGGTGCCGAATGGTATAAGAACCAAAATGTAGCTTCAATAATCCTGCCTGGGGCCTTGTATTTGTGTTTGTTTGCATGACAATACATGTGTTTTTCTGCCTTTCTTGTCACTTTACAAAATTTTACAGCCCTGGGAATAAAAGTGATTACCAAAATGCTCCGAATTCTCCTTCTGTGGAATGTTATCCGCACACACGTGTGTCATACTTCACTTGTGATGCCACATATCATATCCCTCATTGACAAATTGACCACTCATTTCAATGTTTCTGTGGTTTTATTTTTTCTGATAATATAATTTTTATGTATTGAATTTTTTTTCTGTGGTGATGGAAGACTTTGCATCGTACTAATTATTGACAATGGCTTGTAAATCGTGATGTATTGCAGGCATGTAACCAGGAAATATTTGTATGCCTTTCATTGTGTTTTCATTATTTTGTCAGCTCGTAGGCCTACAATGCATATAGTCATAAATATTGCATTTACAGTTATACTCTACGTTCAATGAGACCACCTTTCTGAACTGCCTTTACATAGGTATTATAATATATCGCTACTCTTGTTTTGTAATCCTGAGAAAACCAAAAAATTGTAAAAGCAAGAGTGAGAATGGCTGAATGGTTCTTCCAGTCATTCTCAGTTTCTCGGTGCAATCTGGGAGCTACCTGACATAATGTTGATGTTACATAAGTCAGAAGACAAAAAAACAACAACACAGAATCTAGGGTGTCTCATCTTGCACTTGAAAGAATGGAACATAACTAAAGCTGCAGAGTCAGTGAGAGTCAGTGCTCAATAATCTAAAGAGAAACAGCCTAAATATATTGTGAAATTGGAACATTGGAAAAGGAATCTATTGTGTCAAAAATGAAGTGTTCTTGTTCAATTTACGAAGATTTGTAATGATTGAGGCAACATATAATACATTGTAGGGGTATATATGTATGAATAGTTTAGCCCTCCAATGCTAGTTCTGAATTATGCTGCTCAGGATGGTTGATTGATGAGATAAGACATTCAGCAGGAGTCCACATCATTTCACGGACTCGTTTCAAACTCTCTTGAGCCGTTCTTGCAATTGGTTCTGCAATTTATTTAAACTTCTCACTTTTGAGATTTTGTGAAAGAACAGCTGAAAGAGAATACAGCCAAGGTTATTTTGGAAACCGTTTCCTGTCAAAATGTACAGTGCAGTTTTTACTATCTAAGGGTCAACCAGTATCTGCTGACTCTGCCTGAAACCTGTTTGCTTTGATACCAACAACGCAATTCAGCCACTTATTTTGTCGGTGGTTCAGCTGATTCTTTGCAAGTTGGAGTTCGTATAGTTGCATATAATAATGAAGTGTTCTTTTTGGATAATGTTGACAACCATTGAAGGAAGAGTGATAATTGGCTGTTCGAGGACACTTCGGTGATTTCACTAAATTCCTATCTTTTACATGAAAATGAATCAATTTGTCAAAGGTAGACACTGACTTGTGCTAGCAGCTTGGCAGGTGTATTACCGCACTTGTGGATATAATTCATCAATAATTAACTTGGCAAGCACTGAAATATGACCTCCAAGATTTAAGTGTTGCATGTTGCCACCAAGAAACAAGTTTGTGTAATTTTGAATTGCCAGTGCTATTGAAGAATAAGTACATAAAGTTACACATTATAGACTGTGCATTCAATAGTTTTTAAGTTCACATTTTTGGATGATGGTTGTGCATAATAAAAGTAGAACTTGCTCAGCCGATGTGATACATCCAAAACATTTTGCGATTTGGAATTTTTAAAAATATTGATGAGAAAATATGGTATTCGCTTGTCTTGTAGAATGGTCATTGGCTATGGTCATGTATCATAAGATTAAACACATATTCACTAAATCTTATGACTTTTCTGTATTTTCTTCCAGGAGGGCCACAGTGTCAATGTTCGGTTAAAGATCGGCCAGATGACCTGCATGGAGTATGCGGCCATGATGGGTTACGACGACATCCTTCGAACTCTTGTTGAAGAGTCGGTGAACGCTGAAATACTCAGGGACTACTTTTTACTCAATGGTTAGTACTTGCAGTTTGTTTAGATGACCTATCCTGTAGGATATTACTTTGTCAGCCCCAATAGCTCAGTCAGTAGAGTGCTTGCCTCACAAGCAAGGGACCCGGGTTCAATCCCCAGGCTGGCCATCATGTCATTCAACGACATCGTCTTTCGCATCAGACGTTAAATGGAGGCGCCATGGGCCCAACTGGAAACAAGTCACTGACTTAGCTTGGCTACCCACATTAAATAAAAGTACCTTTACCTTTACCTGTACCTATAGTATATATATTTGATGATATAATTATTCAGATCTATGAAGTCCTTGGCCAGTAAGCTAGCCTCTTATATCAGGCGCTTTGGTTAAATTTTATTTTCCGTTGGTATGCGCCAACTTTTTAAAACATTTACTGTTGGAAATATGTCTAAAAGTAACAAGACCTTTATGACTAAATGATAAGATTAAGATATTCTAATAGCAGCACTCGTCTACTATACTTGGGCTCAATGTAAAGACCTGCAAATACCCATGTCATGAATGCAAATATTCATTTTGCAAGGTCTTTTGTGTCATGTGGAAAAGGGACAAACAGTATCAGTATAACTGTATAGGAAAACAAGACAGGAGTATTAGCAGAGGGTTGACCTTTGTTTTGGAGGCACTTGGCCAAAATTGAACAGTCAGAAGAAGGTTTCTGACAAATGTTCTTATTAATCCACATAATGGCTCAAGGAATATCGATTATTGTTTCATAGCAGTAGGGGGAATACAATTCAGAATATATAAAGTAATCTTGCCTTTGTATGATTATTAACCTGGTACTGTATTTCAGACCTATATTGCTGCTTTACAAATTAAAGATATTGTTGATATATGCATGGTATCTGTTCCTTGCTAATAAAAAGGTCACCACACTTTCTTTTAATCAATTTGATACAAGGATTTTTACTCAGGATATCGATCCCCATACAAATACATATATCAATATGATTGCCTGACAACTGTTTCTGGGTCATGTCCAGTGCAAGTCGACAGGCAATCATAAGTTTCATTGTCATGTGCACCTTATTTATAATTATATGGGTTTGACCTTTTTTAGTGCAACAGAAAATTACGTTTGTAGCCCAAATAAAGTTAATTGATATTTCAGACACAAAACCTCCAATAGTTTGTAAAGGCTACAAAGGATTTGAAACCAATAATTGTGAACAACTTATTTTAAACACAAACCCAATGTAAAATTCTGTTACAGCACTGGTAATTGAGAAAATTAAGTTAACAAAACCAATATTGTATTATGAAATTTACAATATTTACGAATGTTTATGTCGGCACGACAGTGCCAGTCTTATCAACTCAAAAGGAAACACTCAAACCGAAATATATCTTTATCATCCTTATCAAGTTTTAAAGGACCGTTCAAGTTTCAAGTTTACCAGCTGCATTATGCATGTACTTACTCTGGGTCTTATACAATTTGATACTTTTGAAAAAAAGAAGCAGAAACACCTGGAAGATTCAACTGAGATTATTTGATTATAATTACTATATTTCTTATGTGTGTTACTAATAGATAAGAACTTTATCCTTGCCATACTTAATTAAAACATTTGCTAAAACAAGATACACAGTAATCTCTTCAATCTCTGAACTTGCTAACTAATTTTCAAAAAGAGGTTAACCAACCTAACTGATATTATTTGACTTAACTGATATGTCTGATAGTGGTGTGCATGTGGTGAGCAGTGATTAAGAGAGTAGTTTACTGTTAGAAGTGATTGACCAGTGATCACAAATTCTGAAACTGCATATTCAATGAAATGGTACAGTTGAATCTTTAATGCCATCTGTGTAGCCTATACATCTTGTTACTTTCATAAAAGAGTGTTTGGGTTCCATGTTTATTTGACTAATTTATGTCTGAAATTTTTATTCAGAAATTATGACAAGGCAAATCGAGTTCTTTTAGCTCAATTTTATTTTTGGAAATCATGGTTGTTACATATTCTTGTACAAGTGACAATAAATAATATAATCTTGCTGTTCTCTTTGATTCTATTTTCTTTGATTCTGTTCCATTCTTTTCTGTGCTGATCCATTTTTCTGTTTCTATCCAATTTCAGATGTCGTGGAGATGGCGTACATGATCTCGAAACGGAAGGACATTTTCTTCGACAGAGATGCCCTAGCCGAAGCAAACAGATACGAGGCAGCTCTGTTCACAGCAATTGCATTTAACCAAAAGAAATGTGTCCAACTCATGTTGAACTACCTGAGTCCACAAGCCATTGCTAGGAAGCACTGCTTTATGATAAATGACAATGAGAACAAAGCGATGTACTCTGCTATCGAACTGGCCAATGCTAAAGGTATTTTAAAAATAATTTTTGAAAACATTTTTCTGAAGAACATCCTCTAACAATGCTGACTAAAAGATTATTTTAGTCTGGCTTGTCCAGGAGTTGGCAGTATGGCTATAAATTTTGTGCGGTATTGCTAAAGAATGTCTCTCAACCTGTCGGTTCTAAGAGATCTTGTTCAATGGTCGCTTGACCATTTATTAACCAGTCTGGTTATTATGTCCTTTATATTAAGATTTGGTTAAAAGTGACGATTCACAAGCCAATAGGCCTGTTGCAAAATAATGCATGGTGAAATGGTGAAGATATAAATGAGGCATAACAGAAAAAGTTTACTATTAGTGATGTAAATTAACGTTTACATCTTTTCAACTATATATATAAATTCTTTGCTCAGCTGTTTTTTTCCATATTCATTATATCTCCTAGTATTTGCTATTCTGTTAAAACATCACTTCTGCCTAGTAAATCTTCATTATCATCATGCAGTAATGTCACATACCAACACAAAAATGAGACCACAAAAGAGTAGGTGATTATGAAAATTGTGGTAGACTGGGTCATTGCAAAATATTGAGCTGCATGATGACAGAATAATGAATGTGAAAAAGCTTGATGTTAATACAGTAGGTCAATATACACGTAGATGTTATATATTTTCAATGTGTATTGCATTAGTGAATGAATGAACAGGCAGTCAAATGTGACATTCCATTGTGTAATCCATGTAATTATGAAAATTTTAAAGTGATTTTTCGAATTCCCCTTGCACTATGATGATAAACGGAAGCATGTGAATTTTAATTCAGTTTGTGAAAGTTCTTTTGAGCATACTGTCTGAATGTCTGTCTATTTATTTAAAAACGAGTGCTTACAGAAAAGCTGTCGGTGGCCATCAATGACCTCACAATATCAAATACATTGAATTTGTCATTCAGTAACTTGTGACCTCATTGATGAGTGGTATGTCATATCAAATGGCTTTCCCTGCTAGCATTGCAGGTATAGGCCATGTGCTCATGAATTGCTTTTGACTCATAGAGAATAACATGGAATGCATAGGGCTATGACCTCACAATAAACATTCCATTGCTTTTCTGTAAGCACCCGTTTTCATCTGCTGTAATGAAGGAAGTTAGATGGATTAATTTTCGAGTTAAAGTTCTACATGATTTTAGTTTATTTTTATGATATAGATCAGGGTTGCAAAACTAGATGCTTTTGAAAAAAGATTACTTACATTCTTCAGCTATGTGAAGTAATTTTGTAATGTTCATTTAATTTCAACAATTTTAAAAAAGCAACTTTAAATTAAATTTGAGTAAGGCTTACGTGTACTTTTGCTTGCGATGTGTCAACATGATGATCGAGGCCTTTTATTTTTTCCTACTGGATGACATCAAGATTTTTTTTACCCATGTTCAAGTACACAGCTTGCAAAATAATACAACAATTACATATAATAATAATAACATGAAGGTATGATGCAAAACATTCATATTTGACCCAGAATTTTAACACATGACATACATCTTTACCAAATAAAAGCAGCTTTCAGGAGCCACTCTTCATTCCGTCCTTTCAATTGTCGCCCCACACGATAAACACTACTTTTATTGGTTCAGTGCTGCAAAAATTCAAGCTATTCCAAAAATATATTCAGGCAGTTTTGATTGTCGAGCAACTACCCCCGCCCCCTCCAAAAAAAAAAATCAAGTTTTGATCGTCAAGCAACTACCCCTCCAAAAAATATATCAAGTTTTGATCATCAAGCAACTACCCCCTCCAAAAAAATATCAAGTTTCGATCGTCAAGCAACTACCCCTCCAAAAAAATATCAAGTTTCGATCGTCAAGCAACTACCCCCTCCAAAAAAATATCAAGTTTCGATCGTCAAGCAACTACCCCCGCCCCCTCCAAAAAAAAAAATCAAGTTTTGATCGTCAAGCAACTACCCCTCCAAAAAAATCCAGTTTTCCTTTTAGAAAAATTAATATCTGCCACGATACAGCACTTTTATAGGATTCACGATAAAGTAATTTTTACAGGACTTTGTTTCCCATATTCTGCGCTGTAACACTACACTTCTAATGACATTTAGTCAATTGACAGTTTATAACTGACAGTTTTCTAGATTCTTATATCTGCATATTTTATATTTTGCAGGTCACAATGAATGCGGAGACGTTCTCGTCAACTACATTAACACAAGAAACGGAAAGAGGCCGTCGTCGGGAAATGTTGCCAGCTGAAATAGTGTTATGTGAATAATTGAGTGATTGGACCTTGAGCAGCTATAGATGCAATGACTGTGATTTTACAAAAGCAATCTTGAGTGAATGTCTTACGGGTTATATGTTATTGAGAATTTTTTGAAGATTGACTGCAAAATGTTTTGATTGATCGATTGTGTGACAGAGGTTTGTAAATGCTCTGTTGTGAATATATGCAATTTTTACTTGAAGTTTGTTAAATGGTGTATCAGATTTTTTCACGAACGGTTGTATATGTTATTGTTATACTATTGTTATTGTTATGTAGCGGAGTCTCGTTAATGGTAAAACCCTATCTACAAGATTCTACATATATGCAGATATGACTGCTGATAAAATTATATTAATTTGGGTTAATACTTTTAAAATGTATACATATAAATTATGATATACTTACAATATACTAAGGCCTATACTGCAGAAATGTTAATATTGGGCCACCAGGTAGTATGATGTGCCTTTGCAGTGATCTTGCATGGAAACTCCACTGTAATTGTTTAAATGTACTGTAAAATATTGTATTTGTATATGATGTTCACAGAAAAGTATTGAAAGTAATACATTGTAAAAATGTTGGAAAGATGTAAATATTTGTTGAATTTACTGAATGAGTTATGTTTTTATGTGTCTGTGCTTTGACCTCCTTTTTCATGAGATTTAAAAATTAAAGACACTTTAAAGATTGGTAGATTTTCATCCTAAAGTAGACCATATTTGTCGCCCATATGTTTGGTGATTAACTCAACTCCTTGTAACTAAAGAATATAATCAGAAACTATAATTTTTTACACTTTTGAGCATTACATCAGAAGGTCCGATTGGCCAGTGTTTTGGTCAGTTTCCTTCAGCTCTTACACATAGCTGAGCGCATGACATCGCGCATGACGTCGCGCCTGACATCTCGCTTGACATCGCGCTTGACATCACGCTTGACATCACGCCTGATCATATGGAATCCGGCTAAAAATTCTAGCAAACGTCTAATCACACAGCTACTTTCACAGTAGTAAGTGCTGCCGTAAAATTCGTACTTCCTAAGGGATGTATATTATTATTGTTTTTACTTCCAAATAACTGTCCAAAATAATTCAATCAATCTATCAACTTATCAATTTCAAGAAATTTTAGACCTCAAAGTTTGAAATTGAGACCAAGTAATAGCAATGATGACAATATTTGTACAATCTGCTAAACTGGAGTTATCTTTAGTATTTGTATATATTGCCTCAAAAATTAGGATTTTTTTTTTCTCCATCACCTGTTTTCAGTATTATTAGTGTACATCCAAGTCTGTTTCCGTTTCTGACCTTTGTATATCAGATATTAGGCATTTGATTTGTTCTGTATATATGCCTTGCTTTATTTTCGTACAGTTTTATTAATTTTTATTCTGATTTGCAATTGTTACAGTGTGATTTGATTATAGTTTGTTATTTGGTTTTAAAAGTTTACAAAACAGACAAGTTAACATACTGGTTGTGTTAGCAAAACATTATGTGTGGATTTTAGTGCTTGTTAAGCCTCTTTTATACTGGGTTGTTTTGCATTGCCTGAATTACCTGAAAATTAAATCCTTATTCGAAAAATATTATAATTTGACTTGGACTCACCGTGATATTCACCAAAATATAATAAATGAACTCATACCGATGTAGTATTTTGTTGTTTGTTATACTTGATGTGTGTGTCTGTAGATGGAACATAGATATTCGTTCATTGGAATGTATTCAATTATAAACTCTTGCATGCGCTAGTGTTACACAAGTCCAGAATTTCCAAATGAACACTGCTGAGAGTCGGACGGAAATGCCTGCGGAAGTGCTTCCGGAAAATCCTTACTTGCTAGGGCTGATGGCAGCGGGTCATTTTTCACAGAAATTTCCATCTGACTCTCGACAGTGTTCTTTCAAGACTCAAGACACATCTATTTGACCTTTGAAAAGAAGAAGATAACATTTTTTCACTGTAAAAAAATCATTATCCATCCAATAACTATGTATCCTTCAATGTTTTTCCTCAGACTGACGGCATGATGTCATGCTGGTTCAGGATAGCTGTTGGTCTGGAAGCTCTGTGTGATGTGCAGCTGAAGAGCATGACAGCATGCTGACAGGCAAATCAAATTGGCTGGTATAATTAGCAACAACAAACAGTTAAAGCAAATCCTTAACAGTTTTATGTCACTGGAATTTTGTTGGTTTTTGTTATTCATTGCACCTCATGAGTATCCAAACAGTTGGTCAAGTTTCGGTTATAGTTTTGGGTTCCTTGAGATTGACCATGGGGATACACTGCATTTACCTTCAAGCTGGGATTGGGCCAGCTTTGAGATTTGGTGAAAGTCTTGTTGGTGTTTTACAGCTATTCACTAAACTCCTTCCTCAGCTAAGTGACATGAATTCAGTTGATGCATACTGAGGACAGATATTGGGATCAGATGTTCTCTGTTACATATTATAAAACCTTCCCATTTTCTTCCAATAAGATTCCAAATCAAACCACCATGGCATTACATGGCATGCTTTGAGTATCCATGTATGACATTGACTAAATGATAATAATGACAATGGGTACTTCACAATGTTACATTTATAATGTTAATTTAGTACAATTGAAGAGCAACTGCTTGATGTCATGTAGCTGACTCTCCTGACCAACGAGAATGTACATAGAGCTTGACATCACAAAAAAAGCCTTGCATGACATATGGTTTTTATACTCAGTATACTCACACCTCAGCTGACCAATAGCAACCCAGTCTCAGCATGACATCAAGCTTTCAGTCTATGCAAATTGAAGGATACAATGTCATAGTTATTGGATGGATAATAACTACGACATAACATTGGAGATGGCTGATGTTTTTTATTGTTTTGAATTTGAATGCTCTTGAAAGCTGTTCTTGACAAAGCTATAACAATATTTTTGAAAGGAAAACTTAATAAATCAGAAAAGGTTTTGATGACTTCTCTGTGTATATAGCTTATTTATATACAAGCACAAGTTTGCTGGATTATTCAGATAAAGAAATCTCCAACAGGTGTCACTCAAGCCCAGGAAAATGGTTCTTGGTTGATTTAGCCATCAGCCATTAGAGTCCAGGCAGGGTAATTTCGGAATACAATGTATCTCACTCTCTTGAGCTTTTGCAAATAAAATAAAAAATATAGGTACATCAACCGAAAAATTTCAAAATGTAGTGCACTTTTTCAGAATTTTTTTATTACATCATACTGCTGTCCTGCAAAAGTTAACAAAATATTCCTAATTTGAGATAGCCGCCTAGTTTTTAACATTTAAATTATTATATACATGTATAATTTTGTCTGATTTTGGTCGACCGTCGTATGTATTCCTCTTGGGTGCGGAAAAAGTACCATTATAAACAGTGAATTGAACCAATGTTGACTCAAAGAAAGCAAATGTATATGGCAGGTCTATTAATATGGTGACATGTCTAAAGACAATAGATAAGAAATTACATTTGGAAATCCCCTTCTCTTTATCTGAGCACAATTGCCATAACGGACATTGGACAGTCTTATCTTATCTGCCTGACCTCTTTACCTGTCCCACTGAGACATTTAGGGAAAATGTGAGGAAAATTTACCTTGTTTTGGAAACATAAAAACAGGTAAGTCCATGATATTCTGAATTTTTAAGATGTTTATAATTTATTACAGTAATCTTATATATTTCATATAATATAATCAAGTCAATGATGTCATAATTGAAGTTGCCCAAGTGAGTGTAATAACAGTTGATTACTTTCTAAGTATAGAATTTGTTGACCTGCGTACAGTATGCCTGATCGCTGGAAAAAGTGACCAAAGATAAATAGAATGACCCTTGAAAAAGTATATATTTGTCAACTTCTACTCAAACATTTTCGTTTGATGGATCCCTGCTTTTAGTTTTAAACTTAATATACCAACTGTATAATTTGTAACCAAAATACTGAAGTAGCAACGTTCGGCAATTATCTTCCTGTTATAAGCAACCTCTTTGATCTGCGCTAGACTATACTTTACGTGATGAAATTTGTGCTGAAAAGGAGTTCCTATTATGTGTATTTTATGGAGGTATTTGCATGCCATGCATGGTCATCAAGAAGTTTTTTACCATTTCAGACTTTTTTTATTGTTGAATCACCACTAAACAACCACGATGGCTGACCCACCGCCCGGCGACATGCAGAAGTACCCGTCCATGACTTCTGTGTACACCACAGGAAGTATGGCAAGTTTCGCAACTTTGGCACCAGGGCACGGCTACATTCCCAGGAAGCAGAAACCAGAGAAACCGTTCGGCTTGCCGTACTTGACGATCATGAACCGGACTCACCGAGGCCCCGGAAGGAAGTTTATGAATTACGCTCTGATCATTGGAGCGCTCAGTCTCCTCTTCTTCGCTGGTGGAGCTCTCTATTTCGGCCATCGCAACGTGTCCAGGATGTTGGTATTTCGGACGGAAGCCCTCGGAGCAATGATGATCATGATTGGTATCATCCTCGTATCGTTCATGGGGAGGTATTGTGCAAGAGCAAGATATGAGAGCAACAGATGGAGAGCAGGAATTAAGGTAATTCTGAATTAACTGCATCGACACAAACGCCCCCTCAGGGCACATGCTAAGTCATACACAATATTTATATTCCTACCTCTTTAGCACCCTGTACATACTGCAAGTGATTTTAAACCTGATATCTTCATTGAGCATTCGAGTATGTTGGCAATAATCTTTCTTATACCTTTGACACCTCTTTTAGCCAATCACATGCCTGTATTTCAGGGCAACAATTCCCATATTCTTTGTTGTCCGCTTATCATCTCATATTTGACTGTTTGACAGTTTGTCTCATGGTGTAAGCCAGTTATTCACCATGGGATCAGGAATATTTTTATAAATCACATATTCCCTCTCCCATGGTGAATAACCTTTAAAAACTACACATGTGTAAGCCCCACAAGATGGACTTGTTTTATATATATATCTGAAAACTTGGAAAAACATTTAACACAACAACAAGTTGATATCCGTGTTATTCTAGATGTAAAATGATTCCAAATAGCATTTTCTAAGACTTATTCTTCCGTTTTATTTGTTCGAACAGTTCAGAGCTGAAGGTTTGAACACAGCAGCGCCTGTAAATGTGGACTATGTACCTGAAATGGAGGAGTTGTGAGTATAAATAATTTGCTGAAGTGCTTTTTGTCGCTTCAATTTTATCTTGAATACGTACTTTGTGTGGCTTAAAAATATTCACCATCAGCGTCTGTAGATTGTAATTTGTGGGGATGAATGTTTATGGGATCAGGAAAAGATCATCAAATGTGAAAATTTCAAAGATGAGCTGAAGGTCACTTGTTAATTTTGTCTAAACTAGAAATATATATATATTTGCCTATCTTTCCAGCGGTAAACTTCAAACGGGCACATACGGCCCGAGGGCGCTGAAGATGATCCCGAAGTCAAAAGACTACTACAAGAAGAAGAAGAAGAAGAGGGCCAGGGCTGCTTCCAAGCAGGACTTACTGGACGAAGTGGAAGAAGGGAATGTCACTCCCAGACAAGGGTTGTATCAGAAGAACCAAGGAAACGTACCGGCCTACGACAATGCTTCGCAGTTTGGAACCTTAGGAGGACCACCACCAGGTTATAATGGACATACACCAGAGGGAGCATACATGGAAGCAGACCTTGAAAACAGCCCACAGTTCTCTTATGGGCCACCTTCTGGAGATTTACGAAGGCAGACTTCCCAAGAGAAGATGCTCCTAGCGGGAGCTTCTCAGCTTCCAGTGAGCGAGTCCGATCTATGAAGAAGTTACTTAGTTTCATAGTAACTGGTTCTGTAATAATGTAAATATTTCAATCTGAAATCTTGTAGTGAGTGTGCTCTCAGCTTTTTTAAGTGCTTTTAATATAATATGTGTTTTGATTTGTACACTGATGTTTTCCTTTATGTACAAGCACAGTCATACAGTTCGTTCTCACCACGGTCAATTTGACAACGTGGTGCCATGTGTTAGAGAAATATACAACAGCTTGATTTGAAAAACAATGAATAACAAAACTAAAGTGATACGTATAGGTTATTCACCACGGGGGAGAGGATATGTGATTTATCACCCGAGAGCTTTAGCCTGTGGTGTGATAAACTCATATACCTGATCCCATGGTGAATAACTGGATTATACCATGAGACAAACACTCAAAAAGTCAAACATGAGATGATAAGTGGTCAACAAAGAATATGGTAATTATCGCCCTGAAATACAGGCTTGTGATTGGTTGGCAGAGGTGTCGAATGGTATAATGCGAAAAATGTGCTTATTCCTTTTGCGAGTTTTAATTTATGTAGGTTTTATCATTATCCTGGGGTTAAATGATAGTGACTTAATTTCGTACATGTGCTATGGTTGGAACTAATGAGCTCTGTGAGAGTGAATGGGTGAAAGTTATTTTAACGATTCAAAGTAGTATGTTGTAATTAATTACTAGTAGCTGTAGATATTTTTGTATAGTGGATTCATTTTATGTATGCGTTTATCCTACCTGTCCAAATGAAATGACTGGAAATTTGTAAGTGTATTTTTACGTAATAAAAAACTTTAACACAACAATTCTGATGTGGGAAGCACCAAGTTTTATTCAAAATAACATCACATAAACAACCGTCCCATGAGGAACAACAAGGAAACGTCAAATTCCATATTTTGTTTGTACTATTACTGGTACGATAAAACCTGATATAACTCATGAACTGATTTCACAGACGCGATCAACAACTATAACCAACAATCTATGAATGGTAAATCCATACTTAATAATAACAGAACATGATGCAGATTATCACATGCATATGGACACATCACTCGCTGGCCGTACTGGTACTAGATTTGACGTTATTGTTTATCGTGATGCTCAATATGGTTCGTTGAGACCATCAACAAGAATTCTGTCAGTTCTGATGACTTTTATACTTGCCGTTCCATAGATTGCCAGCGAGTGTCTGTGTTCCACAAAAAAACACTGGCTGATACATGTAAAACATTGAAACAAATCAGTTTTTCATAATCACATATTTATAAAAAAGTGTTTCAATTTCCTAAGACTACATATATATGACCTTGTGATGAGAAATGGAAAAATTGTTCAATATTTAGCAGTAATTGAGTAATGTTTCATAAACGGTTGAGATCGTCACAAAATTTATGATTTTTGAATAATTTGCACGTTACGTATATATTTTTCTATGACTTTTACAATATTATATATTCAGCTTCTTGACATTTTACTTCAGTGATTTTTAAAAATATTGGACCACATTTTCTAACAATGTATGAATGAATAAATTGTGTCTTTCATTATTGGTTGGATTCCAGTACTATTTAGAGCAATTCATTAAATTGCAAAAACGAGAACTATTATTTTATCAATGGTAATAAACAGTAGCATTCAGTGATGTTAAATCTAACTGCAGTAGAAATAGTCAAGTCACCATAACAGAGAAACTGCATGGATAAAATTTTAGAGCTAAGACCTTAGACATAGTAACAACCATTATCAGACATCAACGGACAAGCATTTTTGCATTGAAATCATTTGAATTTTTTGTGCTAGTCACCAATTTTAAGAAGGCACTCCAGCACATTTGTTAGAAGAACAGTAAAAAATAAAAGCATGAGATATACAACTTGTATGACCTACAAGGTTTGGTGTGCTCATTCAGGAAACGACAGGCTGTACAAAAAGCTAGAGTGTCGGGAATTTCAAGGCGCCAAGCAATAACAATATGGCTACTCGCGATGACAATTCATCTCTCTAAGATTTTGAAAAATAAAAAAGAATGAAAATCTTTTTTAGAACTTCCGGAAAAACCCAAATTGTCTTGGTTTAAGCAAAAGTGAACCTGATGATCTGATGCCTTTGCCAAGAACTGCGATCCGAGGAGATCTTAAGGACCAAAATTAACAAACCAGTTTAACTTTGAACCTTGTCAAAAATAATTCCTCGATTTATATCTCTGTAAGTGACAGATTGACAGCACTTTAATATGGGGAAAGTCTTAAGACTAAGTTTAGCCTTAAACCTGGTCATGGCTCTGAGTGGTTTTTCGGTGACACTAGTCCTTCAACTAATGTTTTATAAATGTTGTAAAGACCGAAATGAAATAAAATTTGTCTATGTCTATGTCTATAGAGAGCCATTAAGTTTGATTTGCTACTATACTGTTACTATTGACTTGTGTTGTGCTGCTATGCCCCGGATCAGCCAGGGCAGCTCAACCACTATCTTTGTGGAGGGAGCTGCACTATGTTGGCCTCAGATCAAACGGGTTCGGGTTAACCAATCTGTGGTCTGTTAAAATGTTAGTGTCAAATCTTGGGATAGCCTTATATATTGTTATTGCACAGAGTAATGATCAATTAAATATATCTTTATCACGACTTAATACAAAACAGTGACTATTCAGCATATGTATACATGAAAGTTACCGAATGTTTAGAATCGACCTCATTTTAAATGTTGGATTAGTCGGTTTCTTGCCAGACCCTCTGGTCAGTCTAAGGATTAAAAATTAACTACACAATATTCAAAAACTTCATTTGAGATATCAGATTGGAAATTCATTTAGATCTAGATAAGTATTTCCTAATTATATCACAGATAAATCAACAAAAAGAAGCAAGAAATCAAGAAAATGGTTGAGTAAGTATCAACAGTCAAACAGCAAATGATATTTCTAAGAATGAAATTAGAGTCACAATCATCCTTTCTTTCAGTAGGAGTAAAAAGGTAAAGATATAAAGTCCTGACAGTTTATTGTCAGAGGCAGATGTACAAACTTGCACACAAATTAAAATATTACTTGACATCTATGAGAATGCTATGAAATACCCCAGTCTCACAAGAGTATGAAACCACGATTGTCATCATTAAGTATAGCATCAATGCATCATTATATAAGGCAGTAATTTGAATATCATAATTAACATCAAAATGTGATTATCAATAATGTTTTCAATAATTATCATCAATAATCAGTATGAGTTTTCATCAATGAATGATGAAGATAATAAGAGATTACACTTCTACAGCTAGATTACCTTTGGAGTAAGTACTAGTCAAATCAAATAATACCATTGTCAAATATGGTTATAAATAATTATATAATATAGATATATATATACATGTATAGTTAAGGCAAGTTATTTTCTGTCAAAGTCAACTTGGCAGATTAACAGTTGATTCACACTCTAAAAAATGTCGGGACAATATTGGTTTTTTAGATTCAAAATGGTTTTTTGAAAAACCAAATTTCAATGCAAAACCAAAATGGATTTTTAAAAAAATCCATTTTGGTTTTTTGCATTGAAATTTGGTTTTTCAAAAAACCATTTTGAATCTAAAAAACCAATTTTGTCTGGAATTTTTTAGAGTGCAGTATATACAGGAATCAGTGATGCAACTTTTGTCCACAGTCTATGTACAATTACATACATTTAAATCAAATCAAAATTCATCAAAAATAACTTTCATGCACATTAATGCCATTAAGGAATGTTAGCTTTATACATATATGATTTATATAACGGACAAAATTTCATCTACTTGAACTACTTGTAATCTACGTACTATGTGACAAGCTGTCTACCGCACAGCGTGAATAAGATATTTACTAAAAATAAAAATTTTTGCATGCAAATCAAAAGCCTGGGTAAACCCACACAGCTGAATTGTAAAATTTTATAATTCAATATATATACGACATTTTGTAATCGTTAGTTCCTATATTAACTACAAAATCCATTACGAAATTCTCTGATTGTACTTTTCTAAAGACCAGCTCATATACATTATAATTATTTGTACAATTAAATTTATGATAATATAGTATGATTAACTTAAAATAAATATGTCCATTATAATACTCTTAACAAATAAAAAAGGCTAATACGGAATACTGATTCAGTAAATTCAAAATGAAATTGATCCCGAGTAACAAAAATACCGAGCCATGCCACGTAAGGTCACTGACCAGCCGAAGTAAACCATAGTAAATGCACACTTTATAGTGGCTCCTGCATTATACAATATACAGCACAGCAATTTACAAAGATGCGGACCCCAAAGAGAGACCGCAGCTCCGAAAAATACTGCTTGATGCCAGAAGAAGGTCTCCATTTATTTAAATGGTAGAATGGACATTTTCTTTAAACAGGGGCTGCAGTACATACCACTGGTCAATGAAGTAACATAACATGGCTCATACATAAATACAAGATTCAATAGCAAATTATCATCATAAAATCAAGGTAAGAAAATACAATCATCTGACGTAAATCAAATTAAGAAAATAGAATCATCTGACCAGAAGAAAGTCACTGGATGGAATTATAGAGACCAAGGAATGGACGTCGGACAAGCAGCGGGACATTCGTATTGCAGCATTTCAATTCTGATAAGTAGATGTAATACAGCATGTCCACTGACTGATTTGAGAATTGAGAAGCTGCAATAAGATGTGCACCACCTAAAGCTAAACGAGTCTGAAGAGAATGAAACAAAAATTTTGGGATCTAACTTTGAACAATAATATCAACGCTATCTCCACAGTCACCGAAACACAAATCCTCCAACGATTTGATTGACAACTTATTCGATAATGTAATCTACGGACCTATATTACTATATATATACACTCTAAAAAATTTCGGGACAAAATTGGTTTTTTAGATTCAAAATGGTTTTTTGAAAAACCAAATTTCAATGCAAAAAACCAACATGGATTTTGTAACATGGATTTTTAAAAAATTCATGATGGTTTTTGCATTGAAATTTGGTTTTTCAAAAAACCATTTTGAATCTAAAAAACCAATTTTGTTTAGAGTGTATATCAAATGACATGCACCATTACTACATGGCGGAATAAATAATGTTGAGATGGATGAGGACTAGAGGAGTTGAACAAAATGAGGAATGATTAATCAGACAGGCGTGGCGTCGGCATCATCTTGTAGCTCTATCATAATGCGTTCCTGTAAACTCTGTGCTTTCCGAACTCTATTAGATGGGTAACTGTAAATTTGTTCGCGGTACTTGTTGGCCATAGCATCATCGTCGATTGCATAGGGGTTGAAGGCAGGGTACTGGGGCACACAGCCGGACAGGGCCCATGTGGGCACAGTTCCATAAACGTCCCAGAAGTCATTAGTCACGTCTCTCATGTCTTGGTAACTGGTGTGGCGGTTGCGCCCGCTTATGCGGGGGTTTTGTTTTAGACTCTCGAACAACGCCTGCTCCTCCTCCACCCCGCTTGAGGATGAACTGTCACTCTCGCTCCCGGACCCATGTCCATGTGGACCCTTCAGGTCTTCCTGGCCCAGATCTCGGGCTAATCGGCCAGAGAGGGGCTCGTAACGGGCAGGGCGGGTGGCGCGGGGGACGCCAGGCCTGCGTCGAGAGCCACTGTCCTCGTAAGGGTCGTAATGTAGGGAAGGGGGTTTTTGAGCAGTGTGATTGCTGTACTGATGGTTGTTGTGGTTTCGACTGCGACCGTTGTGTCGTGGGTTGCGCTGAGGGACAGGAGGGGGAGGGCCGTTGTTGTTTTCAGAAAATGACCTCCTCTTTGGCGGAGGAGCGCGGGTCAGCAGGTCATTCTCTATTATGGCACTGACCACTGCTTGATGTTGGGGGAGAATGTGGTCTGTCAGGTCCAGGCCTCCTAGCATCACCTCCTGACTGATGTCCGTTGAGGAGGACATCCCGGGCAAGCGGCAGCGCTGGTTTAGACTCGTCTGGTCAGGACTGGCTGAAGAATAACCAGACGTGGCAACCATGTTGTTGTTTTGAGAGGACTGGGTGCTGGCCAAGTAGGCCTCTATTTCATAATCGAGATCATCTGTCTGCGTGACCTGAAGTAAAATTAAAAAAGAATATTTATATTGGCAAAATGAGCCATGAACGTTAATGGCACGAAACGTATGTACATCGAATTAAATGCAGGTTTGGAAAGCGTAAGGGAAGTTAACTAATTATCACATACTTAGTGAACTGGTGTAAGGCCATAGAATTTGCAATTTGAGTCACCTCAAGTAAGTCGTCCAGAGAAATACATATTGTACCTTTATAATAATGTAAAGATAGACATCGAATGTCTATTTTGCACTTCACTTTGGATTATGATATTGACTTCAATTAAAGTTGAATCCTACAGAATACAGCTGCTCCACCTATTGTAGTCCACAGTTCAACAAAAATACCCCAGCTGGTGGTTCCCCCGCTTTGTCAAATTGTTCATAAGCATTGGAAAAGACACAGATTTTTGAAAACGGGTAGCCTCACTCGAAAGCTTCTGGCTCAGCCAGGAATAGTGGCACTAAACTATAAATGCACACATTTTGGGTCGATATACAGGCCTATAATTCAATCCAACTTTCATAAAAATTGGAATCTTTGAGATATCCAAGTTTATTTTAAGGGGGAATTATTTTTGTTGAACTGTTTTTCATAATTTTCACATATTGTACACATCGTAACTCTCAAAAACATCGGTAACCCTCCTTCAAAGACATATTTTTCAGTAAAGTGTATTTTCAGCTATATTCCTTTAATTTTTCATAAATATTTCATGGATATTGTTCGAGTGACGCTGCTTTTAGTTATAAATCAAACACTCTTTTAGTAATTTAGTGTATGTTTTAATGTAATGACTTAAGATTTTGAAAAGATCATAGTTCGAAAATTATGTTGGATAGCCCACTATTTTTTTTTTACGTTGGAAAGCTTTCTTTTTGAAGAACTTTTTGGCAAAGTTTCATGAATATCTCATGGATTTTAGATTTCTTGCTAAGTGTGGGATTCAACTTTAACAACGGTCAAAATTTCCCAAGATACGACTCTTCCCAAACGAAGCTTATGATTCTTTGCAGCTATAAACTTGATGAAGATGTCCACCTACCACAGACTTGCTTTCCTTCTTCCTCTCATCCATCAGAGAAGCGAATGAGGGAGGGGGATCTTTCTGTTTCCTGATGATGCCATCAGAGGGAGCGGATGGTATGACGGGTGGTGCCATCTTTTGGGCTTGTTGAACTTTGGCGTTAGCCTCCGAAAGTTGTATTTTGAACTTCTCCTTATCGGACTTCCGTTTCATGTAATCCACTCTTCTTTGTCTGGAAAATGAGATTAAAGTATTTTCTTAAGATAATTTTCTTGTTCTAGTGCATCAGTGTCACAAGAAGTTGTCCGGACTCTCTCAGTTATGATAGAAAAGTCTTGTTTGCACATATAAACATGTACATGTACGTCTCAAATGTTCTATAAACATTGAATACATCTTGTGACTGATAATTTTCATTGTACAGTGTTTCTGTTTTATTATATTTATGCTGCCATTGAGCGGTATTAAATTTTAAGTGTGTAAGTTAATCTTGGGCGAAAGTTGTGCTTTTGGAACGAGGCATAACGGCAGGCCAATGTTTTTACCACGAACATTGGGCTCAGGATTATTCCTTTGAAAAACTTGGGATTTGCACTTGAGAGTCTAAAGTGAGTGTACTGCTTTTTCTCAGAATATTAACACCGCTAATCTGGAGATATCGCACAAATAAATCATGAGCTCAAGCTTCGTTTTTCACATATTTTGTTCGTTTAAGCCGATGATATCTCAGGATAACCAACGAGGAAACTCAACAGGAGCTCATGAAGTGCATCTCTCCGAAATCACATTTGGGAGTCAGAAAGCGAGATTTCCATAGATACTGCACAATCCTGCCATTCTACCATTCCTGGAATCCTAGAAGTTTTTTTTTTTATTTCTAGGGAAGCTGGAGAGTCAGAAAGTTGGGAGTTCTGTAGATTCCACTTGAAACACCCATTAGAAATAATTTACCTTGCCAAACAGTACGCGGCGATACAAAGGGCAGCCAGAAGCATTACAGACATGATGATGCCAGCCAGGGTCATATTCCGGTCGAATCTCAGGTCGTCTTGTTCTGGAAGGTCAAAAGTCAAGGTCAACGCTGGACACGGTGATGAATAATGTATCTCTATATCACAGTTCATACATATTAGTTCATATAATATTGTAACACTGCTGCTTCTGAGAAAACTTCCCAAAATGACTAAGAGACATCTTTACATTCATCCAGGGTAAAAGTCTGTATTTCTTCAACAATACACTACCACAACATAAAAGGGACCAATACCGTTTCCGTCACTTTTGGTCATTATTACAATCAAGCTGATTAAGTTTAACACTGAAATACTTAGGTATGTCTTACTTATATACTTAATAAAATATTAAGTTTATTTTTGGCTTAAAAAGCACTAAACCTAAGGAGTGTGCATTATACCTACCCTTTACTTTGTCCAGGACATCATAAATGTTTCGGTATTGACACCTATCTCCCATAAAGTCCTCCGTACATCTAGAATTGCAAAGGTTGGGACATTAACACTAGGTGGCGGTGCTTACGGGTGCAAAAAAAAACACATTTTAAATCTAGGACTTAGTGACACCACAGATTCTTACGAGGCAACTTCCATTCATATCGTTTTGTTGGATGATTCATCAATCATTGTACGGTGTCTGTCTCAGACTGTTTTTCACACTTGTGTAGTTCAAAGAATTGTATTGGGGCAATAACATAATGGTGAGGAACCAAGGAAACCTAGTGGAATGCCTGAGAATATGTTCTGTGATCTAGATTTGATCGTCTTCGATATAAATTTAGCTTTCCATGGAGCTAATATTGTTATTTTATTGTGGATTTGGCATATACCAAATTAATATGAGCACTATATATCCATGTTGATACAATGTCGTCTTGGCTTATAGCAATATTTTTATGGAAATGCATGTCATCAGCATTGTAATCTGTATTGTGTGATGGCACACAGCAAAAACTGAGAACCAGTGCGAATGCGAAAAATCAATGGCATTTCACAAATGATATAAATGGAAGTTGGCAATCGTTGAATAGGTGGTGGTTGTTAGTAGTTCTATCGTTGTCTATAGCTGAGGCCTTGGCTTGTGAGTGGAGCAGGAGCAGCCTTGCTTATCCGGTAACGATGCTATCAAACCTTGAAAACCCAAGCGGTTAGTACAAATGCTGGAACATGCCAATATCAAAGCAATTTGCCATGTTTAAATGAACAGAGATCTTCAATAATTTCATAAAATTCAGCATCCATTTCATAGATAACCTTCACTGGAGTAATAATCAATTTTAATTTCTGTGATTCCCAATGCAATTGTTAGTAGCTGATACATGTTTCTAAAGACTAACTGCTAATAGTTGCAGTTAATGGCGATACTACTATAGAAGCATATGACACTAAATGCACTACCTTCGTTCATAATGATATTCATTTTCATTCAAATACAGTGTAGTGCTCCTCATTTCTAACAGTTTTATTCCATTCAATTACTGCTGATCCAATGCCATTCCAACACCACTTGATCATGCAAAAAACCATATGTAGAAGATCTCTGTTCTCAAAGGCAAATTTCCTCTTGACCTAGATCTACATTCCAAGGTCAAATTGACAAAACATCAACACTCTCTTTGTGTGTGCAAAGAAGAACTTATAAATCATTAGTTGTTGTCTTACATCTGCATGTACAGATATAACTAAGCATTTCTTGTCTTTCATATTTCCCAAATCAGGCATGCCTTTCAGTAGTTCCTTCAGTAGCGCAGCCAAAAGATTAGAGGAAAATGCACAGAACTTCCTTTTTGCCCTGTAAACATAAGACTATTTGTGCTGCATATATGGACTTTCTGTTTTATATACAGCATTGCGCATAAAGCGCAGCATAAAAATCGCTTTGCCAGTCTTCAGAGCTCGAGCGAAATAGCATGACAGAGAGCAATTTGTCGTTGCACACAACCGGAGAGTTTATATGTATGTTTTGTCATAGACATATTGGGCAAACCAGCTTAGCATTCTAGGGCATATATGGCATCCTCTATTGGCCCTCCATACATACTTGCCGTCCCTACACTTCCCGGAGGGATAGTGATAAATGGCAGTTCTTTATACTGGCATCGACTGCCCGTGTGACCTATTGTGCATCTGAAAATCATTTCAATTCACAAATCATTTCAATCAATTATGGCAAATGTTATTCTAACGTGACCATGCAACATCTGATCCTTGTTTTGTTATGAAATCCTTGACTTCATCTTGAGCACATCAAATTCATAATTCAAGATTGGATTCAAGATTGAATTCCAGGTCAAATTTAATAATTATGATAAATTGTCATCTTAAGTACAGTTATCATCAACCCTTAAATTACTGCATAATTATTAATTCTGCAGATTATGAAACTGGAAATTATGAAATTAGTTGAGAATTAATGTTGATTTGAAATTGCTGAGCCATTAGTGAGCCAAATTTATTGTGTCGTTTTAAAATTCAAACGTCACAATTTGTGAAAGGCCTTGAAAATTGCAAATCATTTTATTCGAACAAATTTCCACTTTTCATTTTAATGTTGACATCTGGAAACAGCATAACGTGGTATTACAGCTTAAGTCAAAAGCATTTATTCTACTTCAGAGAGATGTGCATAGGAGCCAGAATTTACTGTCATGACTTTTTTTGTTACGTCTTAGAATGGCAATTTATAGCTGAATAAAACTCTTCTGATGATATCTATTCAAACAAAAATTTGACACATTGGTAGGGGAAGTAACTGCCTCGACATATATGTCATATTCATGGCTCAGGTATTTTTATTTTGCAATTCATAGCTGGATCAAGATGGAGAAGGTGGACAAAATCGACAAAATATTGTGGTGTCCACGAAATAAAAAGTGTTATACGAGATTCAGTTGTTGTTGTTAAGCCATAAATCACAACTTGATATACTGTTCAGATGTTTGTAAATATGATTTTACGTACTTTGGTTAATCAGTTTAAAGCGAATTACACAAATATGGGTAAAAGTTGCCCATCCACTTTGGTGTCCACACAGTTGTTACATCTTAGAACATTCAAATGCAAGGTTCATATTCTAGCTATCACCAAAACTGCTGTTGCAAGTTGCACTTTTTACACCATATTTGTGTCCAAAATGAATTCATGTTCTCTCTGAGTGAGGTTTCTCAAGAATCTGTGACAATAAATTGCAAATTTTTGATATGTTACGTCTTGGTCACTCATACTGAAAGAACAAATAATTAGTTCCTTAATGCACAGTCAATCATTAGCATAAATGCATGTATCCATGTCACATTTACATATTTCTGCACCATTTCAACCAATCATAGATGGTTTTGCTTTCAGTGTTATTGTGGGGGAGGAGCTTTTATATGCAGGAAATAATTTTTGGACAATGTTACGTCTTGGCCAAGTTGCTATGACATGGAATTGCGTCTCTTACTGAAAGCTTTTCACCATATTTTGATCATGACCAGTTTTTCTCATTGTATTAAGAATAGCTCGCAGTGTGTAATACTGCACAATTTACTAGGAAGATATCCAAAAGGGGCTCATGTAGAAAAGATGTAACATGGACACATTGGTGTCCATGTTACATCTTATCCTTTTGGTGTCCAATGTTACATCTTCCACAAATGACTGCAATGCAGACTTTATTCAGACTTGACAATGTGGATTTTCCAAGATTTTCTTTCTGGAAGTATTTCAGTGCAAGAAAATAGTGGCATTCAATCAGTGGATTTCCTGTGAAAAGCACATTGTGAACAACAAGGTGTCAATTTTCATATCCTTGGTGTCCACTGTTACATCTTGGATGACCTCAAAAATAGTTGTAGTGTCCATTGTTACATCTTTTCACGATTTGTCATAAATCATTGATTTTCATCACATACTTTGATAATTCTATCATGAAAAAGCCGAAAATACTGTTTATAAGTACTGGTAGTAATGGTTTCATAGACAATATAATTTTTTTTTCATAATTATGTAAAAATACTTGATAGTCTAAGACGTAACTTGGACACCATCCAGAACATTTTTGTGCTAAGACGTAACTGAAAAGTCATGACAGTAAATTCTGGCTCATAGATGATTGACTGCTATTGGCTGATGTCGTCTGCATTCGTAAAGCTCTGGGACCTGATTTCGCGGACATAGCTAAGACCAGGCTTAAGGTTAAACCTGGTCTTATTTGCTTACTAGGAGGTGCTGCCATTTTATCAATGAAATTGACCCTATAGTTTTCATTTGGAACTACTTACTCCAGGTCTAAGGTTTAGACCTGGCTTAACTTAGTTGATGAAATCAGGCCTTAATACCTTTGCATGACATATGACATTTCCACAGCCAATGATGAAGCCTGTTTTGAAGCTGTCATAATCCAAGCCTGTAAATCCTGGGTCACTTCAATTGAGCTAGAACCAATGCTTATGACTATTGCTGTAATGCTTTTTTTACACAACTTCTTATCTAGTATCTGCCCATAACTCACCTGCAGAATTGGGATCCTAAGGCGCTGAGAACAAAACAGGTGCCTCCGTTTAAACAGTAGGTTTGTTGCGAACACATTTCTTCATGGTACTCATCTGCTTTTGGGGTGAAAAATTAAGAATATGTTACGGTTAGTTGTACAAAATAATGTGCGGATGTCGCTTCTGACAGTTCAGTTTTCCTCAGTTTCAGTCACCCCAAATATTGTTTGACAAAGACAAGTCGCCCTCTGAATAAACTTGAATATTTCAAAGACTTCTCAGATTTTTATGAAAGATGGTAATTTTTCAGGCCTGTCGGTTGACAAAGAGTGCATGTATTTGTAGCTTAATTGCCATACTCCTGCCTGAGCCAGCAGACTTTGATCTTGCCAACCCCTTTGTAAAATGTTGATGCTTTGGTTTTTTATGCTTTGGTTCTTCTGGAGACATAGGAATAAATTGATGCAGATTTAGTACGTTTTGCTTTTTTTTTTTGACAGGCCTCTTATAAAAGTTTTTGAAAACAGGACACTGCGAGTAATTAAAACTGACCCTGCCGATCAACTTCTGAGTTGCAGCCAATTGGAATAGCCTTTACATTGTTCAATTGAAAAATTAAGTCACTCTTCTGGGTTGCAGCCAATTGGAATAGCCTTTACATTGTTTGATTGACAAATTAAGTCACTCTTCTGGGTTGCAGCCAATTGGAATAGCCTTTACATTGTTTGATTGAAAAAGTAAGTCACTATTCTGGGTTGCAGCCAATTGGAATAGCCTTTACATTGTTTAATTGAAAAATTAAGTCACTCTTCTGGGTTGCAGCCAACCAGAATAGCCTTTACATTGTTTGATTGAAAAATTAAGTCACTCTTCTGGTTTGCAGCTAATTGGAATAGCCTTTAAATTGCTTGATTGACAAATTAAGTCACTCTTCTGGGTTGCAGCCAATTGGAATAGCCTTTACATTGTTTGATTGAGAAAGTAAGTCACTATTCTGAGTTGCAGCCAATTGGAATAGCCTTTACATTGTTCAATTGAAAAAATTAAGTCACTCTTCTGGATTGCAGCCAATTGAAATAGCCTGTAAAATTGTCTGATTGACCTACATAGCAACTGTAGATTGTGACAGCTGCTGTAACTGGTTGATACCTTGCAATGTTGGGCAGTTTGGCTGCGGTACCTAAATAAAGGTGGTAATGTAATCATATGATGAATCTTCAGTTTTGTATTGTCAAGAATAATATCCAGGGACCTGGCATTGCTCATGACATGAAATAAATCTGCAAGAAGGACATTTTTTGCCCTTTACTTTTCTGGGAATTTACTCCAATTACCAAACATCAATTTCCTGACGTAGGCAATGTCATTTCATTAAGAGGATATGGCCGGAATCTCTCACAATTACGAGAAGATATTTCATCAAATTAATTCACATTGACCTTTTCAAAGTATATATAAAATAACTTCCTGCAATGTCATGCATTTCCTACAGTGCTTATATATAAATCAACTGTGTGAATAATTTATATTAATACTGTTATGTGTCAGTGAGTAGCAACAGTGCTGCTTGAAAGTAAGTGAAACAGGTAATGTTTTGCGATTGGGTCAATGCTGAACGTCCTCAGAAAAACTGCTTGTGGGAGCATGGATTCTTATCTGATGAGATGAAAGTAAATCATTTCGTAAGAGGATATTTGAGGCATGTGGGATGCAAATGGCTGCTAATTTTCTTTGCGCTGCAAACAGTTACATAAGGGAAGGGTCAACTGTTACATTAATAAGTCAACTCCTCCCTGCCTCCCATGCAATTGAAATTATATCAATTGTACTTGACTATGTAAGACTTTGACCCTTATGTAACTCTGAATTACTTAGGCCTCCAACAGCTAAATGTAATCATTCATCTTTTCATCTGAAAGCATATTTTGTCAATTTACCTGGTAATCTGCCGGACACTATGACAGTCGCTTCCTTGATATCTTCGCCTTCCAAATTCTTGGCAATGCATTTATAAACGCCGTTGTCCACATTGCTGGTTTTTGATATTCGTAACCTTGAGCCTCTCCTGTTAACAAATAAAATTAAACGGTTATTTTGATAATATATTAATACTTCAATGTCATTGTATATAGTGGTTGATGTAGCGAAACATTTCATGGCAACTCACTGACAAATGGTCGTCTTTCTAGTTTTCATATATTACTTTAGTCTAAAAAAAACATTAAATACACTCATTTTCCTCCCAACCAACTTTCGTTGTAGTTTCAAATTCTCAGTTGATCTGCATTGGAAACATTTATAGCAAATGTCGAAGTGCCAAGCAGTCATATATCAATAACCATTTGCACAACATATGAAAGGTGTGTATATTCTTTGCATCTGCAATAATTATTGACTTATAAGAGCATTATTTTTCAAATATGCCCTTTATAGAGTGAAGTTCACGTGAAGTTATATTGATATACTAGCTGGACTCCATAAAAAGAATAATGTTTACAAAATGGACAATCCATATGACATTTCATAGACAAGAATTAAACGAAACAACATAAATAAATATTGCTTTTGCTGATACCCTCATGTAAATTTTATTTATCGTCCTTTCCTTTAATTTTTTTCCATCGACATGAATTTAACAAAACAACACAGGGGTTTATGCCTGGCCCGGTCTATAGACAAAGGAGATTTAAAGTAACATAAAAATATGCAAGAAAGCGGGCCCGTGAATGTCAAAAACACACCTTGCCGCCCCTAGACTGTGTCTATAGATCCGCCACTGCAGGCACTCCAATGCAAATATACTTTAACTTCCTTTTTTTTAAAACAAAAAATAGTAGGGGGAACGGGGGCACATTGGGACACGGGGCACTGTGGGACGGTGGGGTTTTCTTGGATCCTGGCAAGGTATATTATATGGTAGTGCCATCATATCTTGTAATTTCACATCCTGATGTTTCCATGGCTTTATAGACAAATTACAGCCACATGCAGAAGTATGGCGAGCAAAAGTTTGTTTTCCTACTATTAAAGTAAATATGGACGGGTTCCATTCGAACCATTCTGTGGACAAACCATTCTGTGGACTTTCTCAGTGCTTAATTGTATGAATTTTATATATCATAACGAACAGTTATGAATTGCTATCATGATAAACACACTCACTGGTGTCCGAGAAATTAGCATTTTGGTGTAAAAGTCATATCGGGGCTCATTGGGACGGTGAATTCGGGGCACATTGGGACGCACTTAATATGGCAGAATTTAAGTGTCCAAGGCAACTGAATGACCTGGGACAGCACACAACAGGTGTTCAGGCCACAGTGAATAGAGCTATAGTGGATTACCATGCTCTGTGAACAAATTTGTCGCAAAGCCCTGTGTGTTACTTACATAGATGTCCGCACCCAGGACAGTTTATGTTAAATGTTAAAAACTGTTTACAATTTATTAACCATTGGCACTGAAAGGTGTTAATGCACTGTTTATTGTCTTACGCACTACTTATATGTGATACCTATTGCACATGGAGTGTTAAAATGATTTTTTATTGATGTCGCAATGTGCCCCGGCTGTGCCACGCCGGGGCACATTGGGACAGTCATTTTTACGACTCTCTGGCTGCAAAAGGGTGGGTGCAGTCAAGTTTATTATGCCTTGCATTTAAGCTCAATAGTATTGGTGATATTCATGCAAACTTCTGAGTTCTTCAGTGCTTTCAGCATTGAGCAAAGTTAGTAGACGTTAAAAGCGTCCCAATGTTCCCCCGTTCCCCCTAAAATATTTTCACACAAGTTCTAGTTAGCATTTGCATTTATTGATTTCTTTGCAATTTTATATTTGAGCAGAGAGAATCTAATGATACCACATAAAATCTTATATATACTGTGTCAAGCAATTTAAGACAGGAGAAATTCTGTTCTTGTCAAGGAGAAGTTTTTCCTGTTCTGGTGGAGTTCACAATTTTATTACCTTTAAAGGCATTCAAGAATATGATGCAATCAAAATTTTACTTTAAAGGAGGCAGGTTTGATGTAAATCTCCGGATAATCCTCCTTTAAATTAGATTCGCTGACGACGATTAATGATGTTAGAGTGGTTTTATCTGTCTTCGGACATGCGAGTCGGTTGGATGAGATTCCTTAGAGGCAACCTTTCATTTTAAGTCTGTCTTAATGCGGTCTTCTTTTATCAGATGATATCCAGATTTAATTTGCTGACAAATTGACAATAATTGATGATGGCAGCGCTCTTTGTCAATCCAGTTCCTATCTATGATTACAGAGAATGCCTTTGCTATATACTTGTAAGGCTCACTGAAGCAGGTATCCTTTGTGTCTTGAATGGTGTAATCTTTTGAAATGAGATCTGAAGCTTGGTCCAATCCCCATCTACAGTAATTTTACTTGACATCATACTTCCTATACACGAAAACAATATACCAAATTTTGTTCCAACATACACCTTACGGCAAAATCCGATGGAGTCTCAAATTGAAATCCTGTTATAGGCCTACTGGACATCCAGTTTAAAATACCACATACATTTCATACTGGTTTAAATTTTCTTCCGATGAACATTGGATTACTGTCCAAACTTCATCAATTCCTATCCAATTCGATCTACATCAGCATTTTAATCCGGTCTTCTTCATCAAAATTTGGATCCAACTTGTGCGGTTTACAATGTACTATTTTACTTCAATGTTTCAAATTCAATGTACCATTGCTGCTGACTCTGAATCTAATTATTATCCCCCATGCTATGCTATGGGGGCATCTACTTATAGTCTCCATTTCATGGCATCCATCAAATATCTCAAACACCACACCATGCACAATTCTCATCCTTTCCCAACATTCAGAGACCCCCCTAAACTTGTCAAATGTTACCATAAATCAATAAATATCATAACAATTTCCACATCCCAAATACATTTTTCAGCTGGGTTGCTGTGCTTTTGGGGCAGCCATGGTTATTTTGAAAAGCGAAGTCCTCCCACAGGTGTCTCCACATCCTTACATGTATGCACAATTGTGCCCCTGGTGGAAATATTTGGAATAACTAAAATTGGGATTCTGGTGGGTATAGGTAGATGCGTACTGCGTAGGGCATGGGGGATACGGAGGCAGTATACCTGCTCTTGTTCAACTTATGAGAGAGATTGCCAGAGGAAGACCACACAAAGTCCTGAACTCAGAGTCCAAAGGAGCTAGTCTTTAACTTTCCTGAGCACAGAAAACTGAATGCAAGGCACCATCTAGCTTTACGTCACCTGTGGTCCCCAACTCTTGAACTTGAACACCTGCAATAAAACTCTTACTCAACCACTGTCAAAAGCTACCAAATTCTTATTTGGCAACAGCCTTCACCGAAATGGTCACTCAATTGTCATCAGATTGTTATCAAACCAACATTGGAATTCACGTCTAACCTATCCAAAAATAATAATCCAACCTACATCAAAATTACTATGAAACCCTACATCAAATCTCCCAACAGAGCTTTCTCATTCTGACTTGAGATTAATCACAGAGAACTTTGATTATGGTTGTTGGAACCCTCCCTGAGGGATGAGAGTTTAATCTTTGCTCAGTTATGGATCTGATGGGACAAGGCACATTCTCTTCTCAGGCAATATTGCCTACAAGGGCTTCTTTGAAAATCCTTCAAATCTAATAAATAGTTAATTAAAGCCCTCTTCCTAAGCCACTTCATAAGCCATTTCATAAGCCATCTGCAGAAATATCATTCACAAATCTGGAATACTAGGAGACAATCACAGAATGGAATCTCACAAATTATTGACATAAACCCTCATGGTTTGAAGGCAAGATTATAAATCAACATTAATCACAGAACCATTTGTCATTATGGTAATTACTTCTTCAGATAGATAGGTAGATAGATAGATAGATAGATAGATAGATAGATAGATAGATAGATAGATAGATAGATAGATAGATAGATAGATAGATAGATCTACTTCCACGCCATTGTTTGGTATAAATACAATTTAACATTGTACAGGATTATATGAAGCGAATAAGCCATACATTTAAATGGAATTATATTCAAAGACTACACGAAAAAATCATTTTAAACATTTCATATGTATCAATGCCATCAGGAATGTCTACAGTAGCTTTTGCAGCACGAAATTGCATTTGAGAGACATTTAATATGATATCTCAAAGACTAATTAGATTTCTCAGACAAATGTAAAATGTGTAGGCTTTCTTACATGTTACATAAATGACAGCCTGTTCTTAATTGAAAATAGATCGTTGTCAGATGCTGGCTATAAGAATTGTTATGTAATATATTGAATAGCATTTTCCTGATATCAGCTGCCTGATTAAAACTATTGTAAATTTGTAATATGTTATGTAAATGTTAATTTTGAAGGCAGGGTCTGATCTAAGTTATGATGAGAGCCTTGAGAGAATAGTACCTTGAAAAAAGGTTATTTGAGTGTTTTACTTATTTGCCAAATTTAGCTCGCCAGCAAATTGGTATAGGTTATACCATTTGAAGCTATTTGATCGTCGGACACATCTGTCAGCCATTGAGATGCCAGTATATTTCACTGCAATATACCCATTATGCGCTTTGTTGTCCGCTGTAATTTTCTTTCATGTTTACATGTTTGTCTCAGGGTATTAGCCAGGTTTTCACTGTGGGATCGGCAATATGTATTTATCTAAAACCCTCGCTTCATATAGGTTATTCACCACGGGAGAGGGAATATGTGATTTATCGTCGGAGGGCTTTAGCCCGAGGTGTGATAAACACATACTCCTGATCCCATGGTGAATAACTGGCTTATACCATGATACAAACACTCAAACACTCAAACATGAGAGGATAACTGAACAACAAAGAATATGGGAATTATTTCCCTGCAATACTGGCATGTGATTGGCTGGCAGAGGTGTCGAATGGTATAAATAGATAAATTGCATGAGGAGCATTGCCTCTCCTTTACTGAATAACATACACTTTAGCTGCATTGTTATGAGTCATTGTCACAGCATCCTGAATTTCAAGCTTATCTTTTTGCCATGAGCAAGTGTGATGTCATGCTTTTAGCCTTTTATGTCATGATCCAGAATGTAATGTTTTCCTAGATGTGAACATTTTGTGTAAAAGGAATAATTCAGATTTATACGACATGGTTAATTTATCTAAGTATTGAAATTTCTATTCCGAGATACTTCAAGATCAAAAATTGCTATGTTGCTGCCCCTATGGCTATACGCCAATGATGTGGTAATTCATAAAAGCATAGATTCTACATGTACACCTCAATGTGCAATTCGACTCATTTTGACATCATCAGTGTGATGTTACCTAACGTCAGAGATGTCACCCTGACGTCAGCCAGATGTTAAATTAATGTTGTCAGATGGCCACTAGGACATTGGTCTGGGCAGAAACATTGGTGCCAACTTAGTGGTTTGTGTGGAACTTTATTGCAATTGAAACATAGGACTTCACAACACAAACTTTGCTGTGCACTAACAAAGAAGTCCAATTCCTTTGACAATATATCACTTTTACTTACTATCTACAACAGATTGCATATTTTATAAGCCTAAAGAGCAACTAAAACCAACAGAAATAAACTCGTGTCTTACATTTGAAAAAAAATCAATAGTTTTCAAAGTTTACTTTTCTACTTTCTAGATATATATTGCATGAAAGACATTTAAAAATAAAATGTTTCTTCAACAACATAATCCACAATGTCATGTACATGTAAGACTTTTCCATTCAAGAGCTATAAAACTATTTTTCAAAACACTATGAATACACTATAGCTATGAAATATCTATAGTTCTATTTCTATGAACAAAATCAATCCAACAAAGTTTTGACAACAATGATTTTAGAAGATTACATATAGGTGAAAATATCTAAATATTATACATATATAAATATATATACAATTTTGTATTAAAACTTAAGATGATTGAACTAACACCATCCTTTTATGAAATCTTTACATTGACATATGCTTGGGTCTCACGGCACGTTACGGAGGACTTTTGGCGCCGACGGGCTAGGATTTCCTGGGAATTTGGATGATTTTTTGATAATTTGTGACATTCCGCCGACAATTTTTAGCGAATCGGCAGAACAAAAAGTTAATACATGACGTTCCTAGAAATGAGGGGAACTCTGCCGTGGGAGTCAAAAAAGATTCAGCTTGTTGTATTAGTTTTATTGAAGCTGCCGAGGAAGAACCAGAGTTTTTCTCAATTTTTGGATATCCGGCTGGCATTTTTTCTTTATCGCAGGGGTGAAAAACATCATCGGCGGGATATAGGGCCATCTGCAACCTCGCTGACGGGTTTTGCAGCCTCGCAGGGGGACATGATCTTGCCCCACAGACTTATGATCTTGCCCCGCAGACGTATGATCTTGCCCCGTCGATTTATGATCTTGTCCCGCCGTTCTATGCCTCTAATCCCTTTTTAATTAATTATAATTTTATAATGGTTTTGTGTTGCCGAGTTAGCCAATTTGCTCCTAGAAATCATCTTAAGCTAACCAGCAGGCGTAAAAAGTTCTCCGGTTCTTGCCGTGAGAATGGGCCAATAGACATGCACAATACTGAAACATTGTAGTGAAATGTCCATAAAATATGTTTAACGAAACATGCATCTACAAGTCAGGGCGAGCCTTACCAAATTTCCCCATCCTCTGATTCTTGACCGCTAGGTGAAGAGAAGGCACAATTAAATTTATTGTTTATTCCCCAAAACATCACATCGATCTTCTTATATAATGAAAAATTTTGCATTTCTACCTTCATTTATATTACAGTTTTTCATCTCTTCCTTCATTCATGTATGAACTTCTCTCTTCTACCTTCATTTATGTAAGAATTTTTCACTTCTACCTTCATTCATGTACGACCTTCTCACTATACTACCTTCAGTTACGTACTTTTTCACTACTCACTTCGTTCATGTAAGAATGTTTCACTTATACCTACATTTATGAAATATTGTTCACTCCTAGCTTCATTTACGTTAGAATTTCTCACTCATACTTTAATTTACGTTAGAATTTCTCACTTCTACCTTCCTTTATTCAAGAATTGTTCCCTTCTACATCATTCATGTAAGAATATTGATGAGATGCACTATGGAACCAACTTAGATGATATTGTGCTTGTGCATATCTACAGGAAGATGGACAACAGTAAGATAAACTAATTTAATTAAAGCAAAAATATATATATTATACGGTGTCTCAAGTGCGGAAACACATATCTACATGGCAGATACACCTTACTTGGATCTTTAGAATAGACAGGTTGGTCTGATAGGCCATGAGTGAAAGTGCAGATAGATTGATAGATAGTGCTCATCTTTATAGTGTTTTGGTGTACCACAACTCCAGCTATTCTGCCTTTGATTTTCCTTTCAGACTTTCTGTGGACACTAGACAGGATATGATAATGTTGTTGTATATAGTATACGGCCTCTTAAATCTTTTCTCTGGCATCTTTCCTTTGCAAGATTCACAAGACAGAGTAAAAACTGCAGACATTGATTGCTAGCGTCGAGCTGTGCAAAGTGCGAGGCAGGCGAGAAAGCTCTAAAGCAAAGACAAGGTGCTTTGAAGCAAAGAATGGTGCTTTCGAAAGCAATACTAAGACACCGAAAGCTCTTGGTCGTGCCATTACAAACGCTTTTCAGATAAATGCTTTGTATTTACACCAAAGACCACATTCCACTGACGTCTACTAACATTTACAGACAGGTGTAAGTTCTTAATGGTGTTGATGGAAAATAATGTGGCCACAACTGGGGAGAGAAGGGAGGGTTGTTCAACTTGTCCTTAAGTTTAGATACTGGAGGATGAAAATAATTTCGTCTTTGGCTACTGTTCAAAGCAACAGGAATAAGATAATGTGACATAATTACCACTCCTTTATAAGATTTCTTGAGGTTATGATTCGAATACAATCTTGTCTGATTTTATAGTGCTATATTATGATGAGTTTTCTTGAACTATCAATTCTTGAGCACTGCAGCTATCTGATTTCGGTTGAATTTAAATTGAACTTTTAAAGTGAGACCACATGTCTACCATAATGCGTGCTTCAGATACATTAAGTGCTATAACATATGATAATATTATCATCCCTAATAGAAAGTTTAGAAATACTTATTAAAATTCAACTAATGTATGCATGTATTATGTGTCATCTACGGTGAAAACTGGTTCAACATTTGTCAGATTGACGTATTAATGTGATATTTCATCCCCAGACCGACAAACCACTCAATGTATTCCACTATAATAACCCTCCAAAGTAACTACAGCATCTATTTAACTACCGTTTAGTTATTCTGTGTTTTTTGGGGAATATGCAATAAACATAGGAATCACAACACAAAAAATAATTTTCATTCCAGATGTTAAAAAAATATTGATACTTACTTGTTAGTTCTTATGGCTATCCCATCCCCCATGTATAATTTGGTTTCATCTTTGAACCAAGTGATTTTTGGAGGAGGGTTGCCTTTGGTCTTGCATTTTAGTTGCAATCTCTTGCCCGCCTCTATTTCTATTCGTCCGGTCTCTTCTATTTCCATGTTGGCCGGCCCTGTAAGGGTCACCTTGGGTGGTTTTGCTGTAAAGAGAATAAAATATTTTTTGAGTTATATTGTAACAAAACTTGCGAACTCACATCCGCATACAGGGCTGTTGCACCAACAATAAACACAAATAAGTGAATTTTTCTATCTTCATCAATGGCATAAGAATAAATACACATGTTCATTTACTGGCACAAAATTCTGACACGGCAACCAAAAGGTTCATGTACGTTGTTTTAAGTCATTCAAGGTTGCTCTCCATCTTGAACTGTATCGGTGATACACTCTAAAAAATTTCAGACAAAATTGGTTTTTTAGATTCAAAATGGTTTTTTGAAAAACCAAATTTCAATTATATATGCTCGAATGGGTTTGTTGCTCACCACAACTTTTTTTAAAAATACAAAACTATTATGTGGTCATGTACACTTCTAAAATATGTCTGGACAAAATTAGTGTATATACATATACTGCATCTAAAAAAACCAACATGGATTGGTTTTTTGCATTGAAATTTGGTTTTTCAAAAAACCATTTTGAATCTAAAAAACCAATTTTGTCCTGATATTTTTTTAGAAGTGTACATGACCACATAATAGTTTTGTATTAAAAAAAAAAAAGTTGTGGTGAGCAACAAACCCATTCGAGCATATATAAGAGTTGCTGCTTGTTAAGTCACAAACCAAATAACCAAAATACTGACGAAGAACACGTATAAATCATATTGCTTGGGTACACAACCATGAAGTGTGACCTTTTTCCCCACACACACAGCACAAGCAGCAGGGCAGCTGTGTAACATAATCTCATAACCGCAGAAGCCTGAATTTGCCCAGAAACACAGTATTGGCTAGTATGGTTCACAATTGGCCAATCTATGACCTAGATTCCATTGTTATATTGTTGCCATAGCAACAATATTGTTGCTTAGGAACTTGACATCTAGGCTTATTGGTCATCTAATCTGTGTCTTAGAAGTTACATGCAGTATATGTGTACACTAACCCTTTTCTATCTGTCCATCTATCCTTATTCCGTTTTTATATAATTTAATGTCTCTCAGCCAATCACAAATCAGTATTTAATGCAATAAATTCCTTATTCTTTGTAGCCAACTGTTTCTCTCATGTTCACTCATGTTTACATGTATCGGTGTTTGTCTTATGGTATAGGCCTAAGCCAGTTTTTCACCATGAGATCGACAATATGTGTTCATCAGAATATGTGTTTATCACAGCTCGGGTTAAATGCCCTTGCTTGATAAATTACAAATTATCCCTCCTAAGATGAAAAACCCTTTTTTATCACAACTCAGCACTATAACCATTGAATACTGGCATAAACGTTTTTGAATTGCTATTATTCCATAGTGTCCTGTGTGGGTTACAGTTAACATTTAGTTCATGATAGCATTCAAGCTCTTTAGTGCACAGACTGACTGGAGCACTGGAGTTTATCAATTATTCAGCCAGATTGGCTGTTTATACTATTGTACTGAAGGTATATTATAATATAGCATGTTTGTATTGATGTCAACATTTTCAGGAAAAATCGAAATGAACTGTAAAAGGAAGACATGACAAATGAATTAGTCAGTGAAAATAGTGAATTAGACTACGCTGACTCTGTACAAATTGTATTTGACAACACATATCTCTTGCTCAAAGTGTGTTGTGGAAATGTTACACTGGTCTTATTTGTCAATAACAATTCACTAAAGGCACAATTGCAAAAGGCTCAAAACAGATTATTTTCATTCTTGTTTTTAACATGTTTATTTTATATTTCTAACGGATGCACATTGGGTAATTCCCTCCTTGAAAGGAAGGACTGAAATACAAATTTATAGCAGATGAAATATGCCAAATATAGAACATGTTGTTGGTGTCTAGCTTTGAGTGAAATTGGATAAATCCAAAAGCGGTACTTCTCTTGACTTTGGCACTCAAGGAAATAGTCTGAGGCCGGAATGTAATGAATAACATATTGTCATAATCTATGGGAAGACTTGAAATAAACAAATTTGGATTGGATCATGAGATGACCTGTTATGAATCACTTTTGAGGTCTTGAAACAAGAGGAACTATTCCTGAACAAAAGAATACAATGGCCAAAATAAATCAGAAAAGTGGGCACACTGTAAAATTTGAATTTTGAGTCAGCTAAAATAATTGGGTGAGATGGTTGCATAATTTCTTGAGCTGACACAGCTTGTTGTTTTAAGTTATATTGCAACAGACAGATCATCATAGCTTAAAAAACAAGCTATGTTAGCTCAAAGGAAATGTGTAACCATTTCATTTAAGCAGACTCAAAACTTCATTTCTCTGCCACTACAATTTTACCACAAGGTCATTTTTCATAGGATGCATTTAAAGAGATCTGTGCCCTTTTTGAAATGAATCTGACATTATTTCGAAGTCGTTCTCTTTTCGACAACTATCTAAAAAGCACAAAATAAAAGCTTCCTGCAAAAGACATAATGACGAAGTACAAAGAGCAGGTTCAAGTGCTGCAACAGTATGTCAGCCCAGAATAACAATAGTTGAATGGAACGGCTCTCCACACACTGCTTGTTGGCCACATAATTCCTGGTTAATGGGACAAAGCCCTTCATTAGATCTAGTGCACGAGGCATATGGTCTCCCAGCAGAGGACAGTTAAGCTGCTTGTTAACTGTTGTTGTGCACAGGCAGCAGCAGAGCACATTGTCATATACATCTACTAATTGAAGAATATGTGGTACAATGGAGTCTGTATACGACAGACAAGTTACACACATTGGCAGAGAGGGTAGACTATATGATAACTGTTCTTCAAGTATAGGTAGATAAATAGCCAGATTAATAAATAAATAAATAGACAGAATCTGATAGATAGAATAAGACAGATAGACAAATAGAAAAATAGACAAATAGACAGATAGATAAAGCAGATAACTAGAAAGATTTGGTACATGTAAGCGCAGCTCCTTAAGCCAAGTTGCAGATGTACAAGGATTAATTGACGAAATGGGAGAAAGAGCAGTTTCACACCATGTGATGGGCGTTTAATTTGTCCAGCACAGACACTGATACAACGGGCCGCCAATTGAATGTCTCATCCAAACAACATCAGACCGACATTTTGCTTTTGAAGGTCCACTGAAAGTATTTCGAACCCACGTGCATGTAGCATACACATATAATACATGTGCATTTATATATATAACCAGCCTTATGTACTTTGGTATTGACTTTAGGAGATGTTTGCAGTCGAACCATAGCATCATGAAATGTCACGTGCAATTACTGTTTCGTGGCGAGACAAAGTCTGCACCATTGTGTAAGGATATTGGTAATAACTACAAGACTCTTCTTGTTGCTCTGCATGATATGCGCCGCATTGTTCACACAATTGAGTTTGGGTGACAAACAAGCCAATTCAGGATGTGTATACATATAATGCTGAGGATTCCCTATCAAAAACATAAATCTCCACTCAGAAAACAGGGAAGCTCCAGCAATCCTTATAAACACAGATATGAGGCCTGATAAGAGCAGAATAGACCTTCAGTCTTAAGGCTTCCTGCAAGATTGCTCAGGGACGGCTAAACGATAGCTGGGCGCCAGTGGAGTCTGGCATAACACCATGGAGATTCTGGAGGAAATAGGTCAGAGAAAAATGATGCAGGCAAGCAAACACTTGGCTTGCAGTTCGTGGCTTGATCGTGCAAAATATTGACTCTGTGCGGAGCAATCCGCCTGTGCTAGCAGTGCGAGCGCTACACAACATAGCCAGCTAAACAAGCTGCACAGTGCACACCCCAGCTACTGTCCTGCCTTAGAAATATATGTCGTACAGTACACACCACGGGGAGCTATTGTGTTGGGCTTAGACCTCTAATAGCAGTTATGTATTCTGACCTATAATAGCAGGCATGTATTCTTCCAGAGTCTCCAACAATAGCATGACGAGCAAACACAGCCAATCTAAACAAGCCAGGTACATAAAAAACAAGATGCAACCGGCAATGTGCAAACAAAAGCACACTGAACAAGCTGGGTCCAAAACAATAACAAGAGATGTGCAAACAAAAGCACACTTAACAAGCTGGGTCCAAAACAATAACAGGCAGTGTGCAAACAATAGCACACTGAACATGCTGGGTCCAAAACAATAACAAGAGATGTGGAAACAAAAGCACACTTAACAAGCTTGGCCCAAAACAATAACAGGCTGTGTGCAAACAATAGCACACTGAGCAAGCTGTGTCCAAAGCAATAACAAGAGGTGTGCAAACAAAAGCACACTAAACAAGCTGGGTCCAAAACAATAACTATAGGTGTACAAACAATAGCACACTGAACAAGCTGGGCCCAAAACAATAACAGGCTGTGTGCAAACAATAGCACACAGAACAAGCTGGGTCCAAACCAATAACAAGCAGGGTGCAAACAATAGCATACTGAACAAGCTGCATGGGTACACATAATGATAGCAAGCTAAAATAGCAAAGGCTCAAAAACATATATATGAAAGGCAAAGGAAGCTATGTTGTTGATTGAACCTATACACTCTTTAACCACATTTTCTTTTTCATTTTAACAACAAACCAGCAACTACATTAAACTGTGAAAGGAATGCAGACACTAGCCCAGAATACCAGTTTAGAGCTGCATGCCAAGACCTACATGACATTGTGAAAGGCCTTTGGATGCTCTCTGCAGCCCAACGCAAACATGCATTAAACGCAGCCAACATTGGCAATTACACTGTAGCTTTTTTAATCACAGCAACAACCTCATGCAGATTTAAACGGTATTCTGGTTGTTATTCCAAACAAACGCGAGCAATTTTGCATCATTCTCTTTTAGTGTTTAGATTCCCAGGAGTTGCGCTCAGGAGGCCAATGCATATCATTACGGGCTATGTCCCAAGACAGCCATTCGGCTGCAGCAGCTTAAACAGGAACATCAGTATGGGTGACAGCAGACAATGGCAAGTTTACAGTATACACCATGTACAAAATACATAGCACACCACCGGGAAGTGGTGGACAAACCAAGCAGGAACCATTACAAACCAGTAACAAGACATTAAAACAGTGTCACGTCTGGAACTCAAACATGATTATATATATTCTGCATCAAAAATTTAAGGCCAATCATGAACCAGGAGATCAGTCACATGACAAGCCAATAAATAATGATATTGGTGTCTTAAAGGTGTTATGGGTGTGTGGAGAGTGATATTGGCATGCCCCTATGCTCTTAGCAGCAACAATGCACTTAATTGCCTATTACTTAAGGGAAGGCCTGGATAGGAGGAAATTTAACTTCTTGAAATGACACGGCCTCGACCAATATTACTGCTTCGGCCAATAAAACTCAATATTGGTCTCCTCACCATCCACTATCTATATAATATAACGGTATACACTGTAAATTGTAAACCCAGCTAACATTACTTTTATCACGTCTTGGGTAAATGTTCCTATATATTCAAGAATTGTATTCTTAGTGCCAGACAATGCATACCACACCGCAGGAGTGCCAATCGATGTACAGTCACAGAACTCGAATAATAATTTTTGGCTGTTGAACAATGCCATAGAATGCCAACTATGTCACTGCAAGTCCTATCTTTTACATCTAGTTGTTACTATTTTACAGAGAGACATGTCAATGATGTCATGTTCATTATGTGATATCACTGATTTCATTCTCCGAGAAGTAAAGGATACGAGTCATAAAACTAATGCACATATAACACTCCTGGTCCATGTACATACATTTACCAAAGGTTTTCTCCCAACTCTTTCGTCTTTCATTTCTTGTTTGTGTACACAATAACAAAAATACACAATTATACTATTTGAATGCATCCTTCATCACAATGTCTGTTCATCCAATATCATCAAATTCATCCTATAGTAGTAAACATTCATATTTTTTTGTCATATATGACATGGCATTGTATCACAAAAGCACAGTCAATGTATTTCACAAAATGTTTAATTTGCACTATCAACACATTCATCAGTTTTCATGGGTGTATTCATCGTGAGAAGGTAACATTTTTTGTTACCTTACTGTAAAATAGCAAAAACCACACCTGCACAGTGCTGCACTACTACTTATCTACTGCCTATAGCATGTCGTCTTTGATGTTCTGTTCAATGTGTGCTGCTTTTAAGTCTGGCAACCCAACCACATTAATCCATCAGTGACTGTACAAAAAGACATGTCAAAGCAACAAACAGGTCGAATAATACGCTAGGTACTACTCTACATTCTTTCATACGTATGACAAGATAATCATTTTATCCGATCTATGTTACTCAGGGTCTCAGAATCAGATCGTATTTGCTAAATGCAAAGGCTTTAGCTGACCATTATTTGAGTATTAATTCATAAAACTTTTACCTTTGAGTTGAGGTGCCTTTATTCAAAATCTTGATATAATTATATTCTTTTTGATATGTGTCATTTTTAAAAGTTTGTAGCAGACCAGAGAGGAAACTCCTTTTGACAGGGACATCCTTCGATTGCAGCTACAATATTTGGCATCAACACCATTAAGAAGTTTTTACACCTGTTCGTAAATGTTAGTAGACATCAGTGGAATGTTGTCTTATGTGTGAATACAAAGCGTTTATCTGAAAAGCGTTTGTAATGGCACGACCAAGAGCTTTCAGTGTCTTAGTATTGCTTTCGAAAGCGCCATTCTTTGCTTCAAAGCATCCTGTCTTTGCTTTAGAGCTTTCTCTCCTGCCTCGCACTTTGTATACAACCCAACGCAAGCAATCGATGTCTCCACTTTTTTGGCGAAGAAAAGATATTAGAGAGAAGATTTAAGAGGCTGTATACTCCACAACATTGTCTCTAGAAGCATCGTCTTAAAGCAGAATGATGTTCAACAAAGGCACAGTAACTTTCTGAATTGCATGCTTCATATATGGAAGCCTTTTGCTGCATCAATATACATTTCCCTTTCTATATCATGCCAGTCTGTATATCTACATATCTATCTATGCTTCTAAGACATGTATCTATTTATGGTATCACATCTTACAGTATCCATCTATCTACCCGTCTATCCGTCAATCTACATACCCATATTATATCTATCAAGAGCGTCTTCTGACTTTAAGTTCACTATCATCTGGTATCTTCCACTGTCTACAACAGAAGAAGAAGGCATTGAAGTTACCTTGTCCATGTGAACGCGATACCTCAGAAATGGCTGAATCACAACAGTTGCCAAGCGACAACGTATCGGATGTCAATTGATGGAATTAGTTTGGTTGAGGTATTGAAGAACATCCACTACTCAGTGCAAGATGTTCTCAGCAATTCTGGAAGATGCCGCCAGAACAGAGGCAAGAAGTAACCAATACTATACATGAAAATGTATATGACATTATGTAAGTTGTCTTGCACCCAGAAACCATGCATGGCCAACAGCATGCATAGTTTGTTGATATTGATTTGAAAATTTGACATATGCAGTTTTTCTATACCACCTGAGGCCTTGTTGATCACATCTTGACGTAATATGAGGCATTCATTCTCTGTCGGTGCATAATTTTGTAACACGAAGTATCATTCGATTAGCTGTTCAAGAGTCCTTGAAACGGATAGGTCAGACACACGAAAAACTGGTCCAATTCAGATAGGAAATAATACAGATCACATTCAAATACCACTAAAAACACTTGCAGACTAAAACGTAATTAGCTCATATCAAATTTTACCTTCTAATAGTATCACCATCCGTTTTCATTCAGAAAGGACCGTCTGAGAATGAAAATCTATCTGGTGTTAGAACCATAGCAGAAAGGATGTTGTGCAAATGATAAACTAAGCCTCTTGTTACACACCAATTCATTGTCTATTGGCTATTATAATGCCATGATGGGAAAATGTTACCTGTGGTATCAGATTATTGGACACTTTTTGGCCCATTACTCTATTGGATTACTAATAAGGAAATACTAGAAGAACAATATAATATAGAATGTAAGTGATACAAAGGGTCGGTTACTTTGTTTGTGGCGAATGCACTGAATGCAGAACTCGGAGTGAGAGATAGCCGGTATGACCTTTGCATCCAAAAGCACTTTAAAAAATGCTTGAGTAAACTGATAAACTCACATTTTGTTCCATTATAACTGAGAAAACTTGGCAATCGGAGTAGATTAAAAATTTTATGAAAAGGGAAGATTTCTATAGAATTGACCTTTGTTTGGTTTGACAGGAATTCATCTAGAGCAGAGATCATCAAATCCATTTCACAACAAGGTATAGCGGCTATAGCCTGATTGTCATGCAGCGTAACCGGATACCCAATATTCAACAGTAAGTAATCAAATGTTACCTTTTCCACAGCAATGTGAATTTCCTAGAATCAAACTGTAGAACCAGCTAGTGGTTGCCAGACAGCACAAGTAAAGCAGCTGCTGCAATAAGATATAAGATTATGCAAGATGCCATAAGATTCTGCAAGAGGCTGACAAGAAGGCAATTGGGCACAAGAGGCAATCTGACCAGCTGCCTGTCACTCTTGGTGCCACTGCCATGGGCTAAGTCCGTTATCTTATGTGAGTCAATTTTCATATCCCAGCTGCTTTGGCTGCAGCAGTTTCTGGCATCATGGGTCATTAGATCAGACATCAGCCAGTTTGAAAGCTGTCACCCTGTCACCCAATCTATCTACATAGCTTTGTGGTTGGCAGTCTGTTAGTCTGGCTGCCATGTTATGGCACTGGCTATACGTGAAATATGGTGGTCATACATGTTATTAAATCACAGTTTTGGCTACTTATAGGCTTCATTATATATCCAAGAATAATTGCTGTATTACTTAATCATGTTTATCTTCACTATGTTTATGTTTCTATTTTGCAAGTAATTACATAGAAACTGGTGTTGATCAATTGTTGCATGGTAGCCTTCCTTATAAAACTATACTTCCGTCCCATATAAGGTTTTGGCTTAATGTATGTAACACCGGATTGCGTAAACCCACATTCCTGATTTCCCTATCTCCTTATCTCCTAATCTCCTTATCTCCTAATCTCCTTATCTCCTAATCTCCTTATCTTCTCATCTCCCTATTTCTGGATCTCCCTGTCTATCTCCCTATCTATCTTCCTACCTCCCCTACTTCCTTCGCAGTCCACCTACTATCTCCTATCTCCCTACTTGCATCCTAAAATGGCCTGTATCACAGCATCTGATGGCACATCTGATGGCACTCCTGATGACAGGCTTACTTGGGCCCGGAGCTTCCATAGGCATTGTAGAGGGATCCGCAATGAGCTGATCATGCCTGGGGCAAGAGACAAGCTAAGGCAATCTAGCACTTATGTTGTGTGTTGTTTTTGGTGCTGGGTTCTTCTGTTAGATTAATGTTTGCTCAAGGTTTAACAGCCACAAGGAAAAATTGCTTTTAAAAGCTAACGGAGCAGAGTTGAATGGTTTCATAGAACAAATTCATAGAATAAATTAAGAGCTAATGCAGCGAATCGGGTGCTTTTTAATTTCTACTCCATCTCTTTACAGCCATGGAGATATAAGTGATTACCAGATGTGTTTTGAATCTTGGGGTCATAGGACTATTGACAAGGAGTAGTGAGTGGAGCCTGCTGCAATTTGACTCGAAGGATTGTTAACATGGCACATTGACATCTGCTAGCGGAGGGGCAGCTGGGAGCAGTGCTGTGGAATGGAAGAAAAATAGTTACATGATTAAAATAATGTGTGGTCAGATCCTGATACTTGCAATGTTATAAGCAGAAGTCAGTGAATGAGTCACACCATTCGTCAGTGAAATCGCGTATCTTATTTGAATGTAAAAGATAGGATGTGAGGTGACATCATTGATGTCTCAAACACTTATGATGAATTCTTCAGAACTCTTTTCTGTATACAATATATATATATATAACATCAGGCAAGAAAATCATTAAATGTCAAGGCACATATTGATGTGGAAATGTGAAGAATTTCATATTTCTAAAATGAAAACTTAAATGTGTGGAGAAGATGTGGATAATTGTCTAAAACAAACTTGTCCATATATTTTATAATGTACATTGAATATTGTACAGTGTGCATGTACATATATATAAATCAGATAAAATTTCACGACTGTCTTGAAACTTGAAAGTTACACTTTATGTTCGCGAGTGGGCGAATATGTCGAGTGGCATTCAGACATCCTTAGAACATCATACTCTGCGGCTCCAAAGGATTGTGTATACTTGATATAAGGATAGACAAATGCACTATTCATCATTTCGGGGCTATGAAATGCTCATAATGCCATTGAAAGAACAGAACAAAAGATGCATCATCTCACTAAAAGCTTTGATTTGATAGTCTCTCAATGCCATTGTATTCCATATTCTGTTTTGTCTGTCTATGGCTTTGTGAGGAGCATTATTCAATGGTGGAAGCCACATGATCACCCAGGTAGCCTTGATGCTATATTCATATCTATTGTAAAGTATGTTGTATGTAAATACACAGCATATATAGCAATTATATAACACAGACATAATCACTATACAAAGTAATGAAGACAAAATAGGATTTCTTTTTCAGAATATGTATTTCAGAGGTAAACGTAAATTGAAGAATGTGTCCATTTGCAAATGGAGGATGGGCTATACTGGCCAGACAGCCAAAAACACCAAGCAGTTGGTTGAGTGAATGTTGAAACCAAAATCGAAAAATTTACTCCCAACAGCAGTTGAAGAAAGAGAAATTATTACCTCACTCTTTTAGTGGTGTCATATCTCTACGCGAACCATGTTTTATAAATATTTATTTGAGGACTTGCAAACTCTGGTCGTTTGTTGTAAAACATCATTGAATTTCTTAAATGGCCAATAGTAATCACTTGTTTTTCAGTGACTGTTACAGTATATAGCAGAATCCATTGAGCTTCTGATGTTCTCATTATCATACATGTACAATGCAGCACTGGCTGCATTGCATAGACACCAATTCAAATTCACAATGAGATATCCGTTGGGGTATAAGAGCAAGAAGTGCTACAGACTGTCCATGCACAATGTAATACAGAGATGCATCTTGTATAATAGAGATGTACTTATGCTATGATTAATGGTATGACCAGCAAAGCAGGCAAAAACAAGCATTGTGTTATTTATTGCAGGAGCGTGCTATCCATCAAATAGAAGCACTATTTACAGAGCTTTGCGAGGCTTTGTGCATTAATTGAGTGCCAACAGTAACCTAGAGTCAGTGCCAGTCACATCCATTCTGTTTGAACTCCCTCAATTATGCAACAACTGTTCTTCCATTCCACAGCACCGCTCCCAGCTGCCCCTCCGCTAGCAGATGTCAATGTGCCATGTTAACAACCCTTCGAGTCAAATTGCAGCAGGCACCACTCACCACTCACTGTCAATAGTCCTCTATGCCCCCAAGATTCGGAACGGATTAGAAAAATGAGAACATCACATGGGGCCATCGTTGAATTCGACCCTGCAGTCTGCATAATCAAAACTCACGGTAAATTGTATTACGAGATTCACAAATTCCACAGTTCACATTTATGTGCTCTGATGAGTATCTTGATGGTCCATGCACAAGACAAATGATGACACTTACATAATGGACAAAATTGTGGTTATGCTTTTGCATAGAGAAAGTAATATATTGATAGAAAGCTTTGAAACAAGTATGCATCTCTGTACCCACAATCCACATGGAATAAGGGAAATTGCGAAAATATCTGTAGTCCAACCGGTCTTCGAGCTATTAAACAGATAATAGTTTAAAATAATTGGGAGAACAGATGGGGGTCAGTTTTAAAAAGGCTTGAATCAATTAGATCAGGAAGTAAGTTGAGTAGGTCTACAGAAGAGCTGAAAGCAAATGGACACAGTGACAGTTCTTACTGAGTGAGTGCCCAGTTCTTATTTCTAACTTCAGAGAAAAATCCTGAATAGTCCTAGTTGGAATCATTTTTGAATTCCAAGCTGATCAGCTTGGACTATTCAATATATAAACTGACAAGCGAGGTTTCCTGTAATTCTTTATCATAAGACATCCATGTGGCATGCGGTTCCCAATATGGTGCTTCGCATGGATGTCAAATTATCATTTGTGATCGTTGCATATATTTGTATTTCAGTCTGTACATGTAACATCTTCAGATACACCATGGTCATCAGTCATCACAACTTAACTAGTTGACCAAATTTGGTCTTCTGTTTTGCAACAGAGCATGATATATCTTGTTTGTTGGAGACAATGCAATACATCAGTTCCAACAAGAACAATTGTTTGTGAAATGCATAAGTGTAAATTGCATGTTGCTTGCATCGAACAAGAAAGATGTTCCATGATGGTCATCATCTTTTCACAGCTGCGACAGCATGCAACGCTCACATATTCAGCTGGCCGTCATTGACCCGCCACATTTCTATTGTGGATATACAAGGACCACAACGGCTGCTCAGAATACATTTGTCACTTTGACAGATGAGCCAGCGTGGAATTCCGAGTCATGGCTCGGTCATAAGGTGCTGTCTGCATGCAAGCCGGAGGCACATCAATGTACAAGGGTGCAGGATAGAAGCATCATCCGCAAGGCTTCTCCTGGCTGCCATTGTCAGAGGCTACACTGCGAAAGGTATATGTAACTCGCCTTGTTATTTGTATGCCAGGTCTTTTTGCAATGGGCGTTAAGAATAATATATTGAAAATTTATCGTTATCGTGATAGCCAAAAGTGAAATGATGGTTTTTGAAGAAAGGTATAATAAATAAATGATTATTATTTTAAGTGATTTTGGCCAAAAATTCATTTTGTTTTCATGAAATGTCAGCGCTAATGGAAGTGTATTGTCAATTTGTCAAGGACAAATAGTCAAATACCGTATATACGTCAATTGACATCAAAGAAGACAGTGGGTCTATATCTAAACAAATTAGTAGATATTATGCTGTAAGTTGCATCATAAAGGGTTATGCAGTGGCGGCTCAGCTTTGTAAACCAGGAGATGATGGGAATATTCAAAGGAGGGGCAGGCTCAGAGTGGCACCGCGGTGTCAGGCCAACTTATCAATCTGCATTGTGCATCGCTTACCAGACATCTGGAGCACAAAGAGGTAATGAAGCAGAAACCAGATGAAGAGTATGCCATAGAGGAGAGACATAATGAGAATAAAGGATGGGAATAAAGGACGGCTATGGAGCATCGGTTAAATTTGTAAAGCACGCCCAGCTCCCAAAGTGACACGAGTCGCTTTCTTTGCGGTGGCTCAATAGCAAGCGGAAAGACCCCTTATGAGATACTCGCAGTGAGAGACTTGCCAGATACCGCAAAGCAGACCTACCATTTACAAGGCAACAAAAACCTTGGAGGGAAACTGATGACACATTCTGAAGGCCACATCCATGATGCAACACAGCTCCCCGTAAAGCCATAAAAGGTCTTGCGCTGTTGCCAGAACTCATGTGAAAGTTTCTTTGCATACAATACTTTGCCCTCGACTCAGAATGAACAAAGGCAATACGTACAAAATATGACATTACCAAGCTCAACTCTGTGGTTCGTCTTCAGTGCACAGAATTTCCTACCGAAAGGAAATAAGTTGTCTGTAGTCGACTCAGTCATATGAAGTTTTGTCTTACAATGTACATGGAGGTCCTGGAGGGGAGTCCTGACTTTTGGAACTCTGATTTTCGTGAGTGAGAACAAATGCCTTTTGTAGCCCTCCCCTTAGCCCTTTTGTCAACCTTTTTTTTTCAACATTTCTTCTTTTCAACAACATTGCTTTAGTCTGAGCTCTGGCTCACAACATCTGGTAATTACCAGCAGTCGAAGCAGCTTCACTCAGCCCCTCTGAGCTTTAGAGACTCAAACAGCACAAAGACCTCCAGCTGGTCTGCCCTTGAGCAGAGCCCATGACAACTCAGCTTATGCATGACTTTGATGACTATAACTTATTAGCTGGCTTGTCCTGCCCTCTGGCCTTTACCGGTCGTGTGTTAGCAGCTTCTGTAGAGGGGTCTGCGATCAATGCAACTACACGCAAGTTGGTAGTAGGCAGCGAAACTCCTAGTTGTAGAAATTCAGCGCTAAAGAATGATTTCGCAGCATTTCAAGGAATTAAGTAGAATCTGGGAAGCAAGCTTTGTGGCCATGCTTATAGCCTTCCAATTGCAACAGGCCTATACAATCCTCTTCCATATTTCATTCAGGTTTTTAAGGGCAGAACAATGGATATCATTCCATTTGATGGGATGGCTGTATTTGGTCAATTTTAAAATTCACAGCTGTCAGTGTCTGCATTATTATGTGCACAAAGTGACTCCTAAATAAATGACAAATTCACTGAGAAGGCCACAGCAAACCTTCGCAGTTCCACAAGGAGTAAAACAGGGAGCGAGACTAGGGCCAATTGATTTACATATTACTGAAGAGAGAGCGGAATCGACTCCCTAGATGCTACACAGCTGAAATATCCACATATCAGCAACTCAGCAGCTTTGTAGATGACAACCTTGCCCACAGCACAGTCGTTGTTTAGTCAGTAGGAAACTCAAGACTAATTCAATGTCGACCAATAAGGTCTTGACCTTTGCCATGTTAGGTCATCCAATGCCTCAAGGTCATCTTGGAGGTCGTTCCAAGGGTCACTGACCTCAAAGAAAAACATTTGGCATTTCTCCTGGCTCTGTCATCAAAGCATCTGCAGGGACTGTCTTTGTGCCACATTTCCATTTTTCGACTTAAGCCGATTTTTTTGTTTCCGTCAATTAAGTGTAAAAGAAAAGACATTCTGTTAATGAAATATAATTTATATTAATGAACACAATTTTCGTGTAAGCGGTAATTTCGTGACACATATTTTCTCTCGGTTGCTCAGTAGTTCACATAAAATAACAATGTGCAACCTCACTCCTGTAAGGAACAGTGATAACAGGCATTTATAACAGGTGTGGGCTTTTAGTAATTGTTTTGATGTAAAAGTAAGTCCATTTCATAGTCTTAATCTGATAATACAATCTGACAAGTGCATTGTGTCATTATTTTGTCTTTTTTTTCTGATTGTCCATCTTCCCACTGAACCTGTATGTTCTTTTCAATGCCATTCGTGACTGAAGCTCAATGCTGGAACATCGAGTAGCATAGACAAGCATCGTCAAACTAATAGAGCTTTATTTATCTCTGACACCGGTAAGTGTTGTTTCGTTGTTATGCCTGGACTGGCAGGCTGCTGTTCACTTGTTCACCTGTAATTTGTCTCAGGTGTGAGGTGTCACCAAGAGTTGTTGTTTTGTTATGCACAATACTGTTCGTTGCGGGCATAATGTCGGGACACAACTTTGCCGGTTAAATTTCATTAAACCGGCGTCAGTGACCGACTTACGAGGGAAGTTGCAAAATGTGTAAAATGTTCAGAGGGATCAGATGTATTCACATTTTTGCCAAATGAGCTATCAAACCAACCAAGTAGTACAAATTAAATAATCTGTAATTTATAATTTTGTTTTTATCTATCTTTTCGAACCACTTGCTGGATTTATAAATTTTCACGCTGCCACAGGCCATCCTCTTACTGAAAATATTTGAGCCACAATGTGCTTTTGTTTTCAAATAAAGACAGCACAGTAAAAAAAAACGAACTATTTTTCCACCTATTGAATACCTCAGTCTCCAAAGCAATGAAAAAGAAATTGGCCTCTGACAAAAACCGTCACGTATCTATACCATTTATATATTTGACACTGTCTACAAGCGGATCGCTGTTTCATTGCCACTGCTTTTTCCAGTCTTGGAAGATCAGAACGTAATATGCTGTCATGTGTTGCCACCTAGTGGCAAGTGTGCAATTCCACGAGCTCCAGCGAGCGGTCCACATATACTGAGCGTTAGGAACTCACAAAATTTTGTCTGGAAAAAACTAGGGCTGTTTCTGAGTATGCTGATGGCCTTGTCTACTTCCTGGTTTACCTCAATGTTGAATAGAAACTTTGTGAATGTGCCACGAAATTGGAACTTTGGAGCTGCACTGCTACAGCATACAAAACTAACTTAGTGCCAGATGGCAGCAGAATGCAGTTCTCATTTTCACCCGACTGTATTTGACATTTATATCTACTCAAGACTACATTTTGTGCAATTTTCTTTTGGCAGTCATTGGAAGCTCCTACAACCTCAATGTGCTTCATCCTCTGCAAAAACTAATAAATTGTTATCTAGTTTTCATGACACATATATAATGGCTTGTAAATACATATCTTTTGCTGATATCACATCTCCCATCGTTTAGAATTTATGCCACCACTGCAATGATCATAGTATGGTGATTGCTTCATGACAAAAGATCATTTACGGAGCGTCGACTAGCAACAGCACAATTGGATTGCCTCAGAAATATTATTCCTGCTGTTATTCCATTTCACTAGCGACTCAGGTGTGGAGTCATTCATCTGTTCTCATCGCATTACTTCAGGTCAATGACAATTCCGATTACATTCTCACAACCAAGTACTAACCTGTATATTTATTTCCGGATATGAGATGTCGCTAAATCATGATAGCTTAGGCCAGACTAAATTAATATGTGGCTTCCCGGATCGTCTCAAGGTACTTTTTCGAGGTTTGGTCGGTTGGACACAAACAGCTGATCTCAACTTTTTATGATGTCAATTTGATAAAAATTGTGTGCAAGCTCAATCTTTTTTCTGTGGTAGAAAATCGGTTCGATCAGTTGAGCGGAGAAACTAAAAATAAAACTTGTCCGGTTCTACGCTGCAAAAATGTTGACATTTCGTTTCCATAAAATTCCACAAAATTGTAAAGGTCACATTTACATGCACAATGCTGTCAATGATTACCAAAAGAAAATTGCATAAAATGCAGTCTTAATTAGGACTAAATGTCAATCCTTAAAATGTTCGGATAAAATTACCATTTGGCAACAGATCCAATTTCTGCGAATATACATTGTATATACATTCTGTGATTTTTTGTAAATATACAAATATATATTCCTGAAATTGTTTAAGCTACAACCTGAGTATAAGTGAATCATACTAATAATATTGGTAACTCATATGTTTGTCTACGATTCAATACATGTACCCCAATTAGCAAAATATAAATGTCACATGTCTAAAAGTGTCTATACCAATCTACAAGGAGCTCTAAGGCAAATTGATTTCTAAGAAAGCTGAATTATAGAATCAAGCTTCATTGTAAAATGTAACTGTTTCAACTGTCAAAATCAAAAGAGCAACAATCTGTGTCTGTACCTCAATACAGGCTTGGTCATCAGTTAAAGATTGACTGGTGAACAATGTCAGTGATTCCATGAAATTTACTTCACTGACAAGAGTCCAATGTCTTATTATAACAAATGTTTATGAATATATCATTCTTGGTAATTCTTATACATTGTTTTGTTTCTTTCTTTTTTTCAAGATTAACAACATGAATAGAATATTAATAAATATCATGAATTGTACTCTACAGGTTATATCCTTTCCAAATCTATGTGGAGCCACACCCAGCAATTACAAGAAACGAAGATGCCAAATCTGAACAAATTGATGACAACACAAACGACACAGCAACAACGGGGTGCAAAATTGATTATTATATCATGCAACCGGGGAACTTGCACCATTCGTTGAAAATGAAAGAAAATATTAAGTCATTCAGTAAGTCATTCACAAGACAAAAAATCGAAATATACTAAGATACTGGCAGCAGGTTACTTCCTTTCTTATATTCTTGTTTTACATATTACAATATGTGTATGCATCATTTTTTGATTTACATACCTGTAGCCTATAAGCAATTGTTGGGGATGCACAATTAAATATAGTTTCAATAACTCTTGCGCAACCCCTCACCAAAGCATTTTGTACTGATAACACTGTAGATGTTTTATATAAGTTGTTGTATGTACAAGCTTGGGTGAAAAATACATAACTATCTATCTAAGTATCTATCAAAGAACGGACATTGTGTAATGGATGCTAATGTCACAATCAAAACAAGTGACAGAAAAAAACTGTCAATATGGCAATTTTGGCACAAAACTGATTGTCAATGGGTGACACTGACACATAAGACTAAATGTATAAGATGTCATCCGTACGTATCCCATTGCAGCTGGTCGATATTTTGTCGCTTTCGCAAAATATGCTAACAACCGCAAAAGTATCGTAATGGCGGATTCCGCAACATACTTAAGCCAATATGAATCAGACCAACATTAGTTTTAACATTGAGCAACATCTGATATAAATTGATACACCTGTCTAATGCATATGGCTCTCGAGCCTACATTGTAGCTCTGTAGTAGCATGCTGGGCTGCTTACATATATATGGGACCCGGGTTTGAATCTGACCCAGGCTGCACAAAATATACCCATGTTACAGGAGTGCACCTGTCCTCATTACCTTTGTCCCTGCCGGTGCCTGTCCTACACTCTTAATGCAAAAGGTTCTTAAGGTATATATAAAAGAACCCACTGCCGAAAAAAGGTTCTGCAGTTTTTTAAGGGTTCAATTAAATTTAAAAGGTTCAATACTTGGTCGGAAGGCCCTATGATTGGACCCTATCCTCCCAACTTGAGAGAAAGGGGTTCCATTGTGGGAGTTCATTGCAGCTGGATTATCTAAATTTTGTTTTTGTTTGCTGTTGGAACCTTTTTAAAAGCTGAATAATGAACTTGTAGGGTTCCTCATCTATATCAGCTTATAAAACCTTTAAAGGTTTCATATAAAACCTTTTTGTTAAGAGTGTATGTCTTTCAAGTCTGTCCAGTTTATAAATACAGGATACAAACCCCTATCATCTACATGCCCTCATCCAACCGGACTAAGGAGTATCCTTGCATTACACCTCAGTAATAACATTTAGGAACTTCTGATAAGATGTCAGAATACCATCTCATTTTACATGGAGATTCATATATAGTATTATTACATGTCATATGCTTGTGCATTCATGGAATAATAACTCCTCTTATACTTCTATGATGCATTGTACTCGATGCCACTGGGTGCCATTATCTTGTGGAGAATCAATACTTTTCAGCATAACCATAAATTGATCAATAATGTACATAATATATATAATGTTGCAACAATTAGTACTTAGTAAGTGCTCACAAGTGCACATTAAATGAGTGTAAAATGTAACCTCATATAAACTAGCTCACAATACAATTATGAGCATTGCAATAGCCAGAGAGTACTATGTATACTCTGTGAGTTTAAAGCTGAAGAATTTTCTCTCATTTTGAAAAACATTCTTGGATGCACATCATCCGGCGGGCTCTCACATCAGTAATTTCTTGCTTAACATCATCCGAGAACTTCGATCATCAGCATTAACATTAAGCTATAGAAGCTTTAACAATATATAAGCAAAGGTACCAGAAAGAATAGGAGGCAGCAGGGGTGGGGGGGGGGGCAAGGTAATGAAGGTATGCCTTTGACCTTGAAAACAAAACATTGCTAGACCTTATTTTAGGCACACTTGGTGATCCCTGCTAATTTGATGTCTACCAGTTGGTAGTACTTGGTGTCTACCTGTTGGTTGTCTACTAGTTGGTTGTCTATACAAGTTGGCGTGTCTACGACTTGACTTGATACCATCAGAATGAAGTGCGCAGGGTAGACGTGATAACCACTGCGCAACGGAACGATATGTACATGTCTTAGAACCTCCCTGAAATTTATTTCTCCAGTGGGTTATACTGTACACAGTAATCGATAGAATGGTCTTGCTTAAAGACCTCATTGCATGCTGCATGATGTTGGGCCTGCTCTTTCAATCTCAAGCACCAGCTCCATCAATGGAGGAACATGAATTGGAAACTGTGCCAATTCCTGATGATAAGATGAAGCGGCGTCCAAACCATCATCGATCAGGTATCACTTTAATGCCCGGGTGTGACAACTGTGCTTGTGGCTCATTGGCGTTCATGGATAATCGTAACAAGATACATGGGATTTTTTATAGTGACAAATGATTACACATCAAAAATGTAAAGCAATAATGTAATTTTATACAGAGATTCTCCCATTCCTAATAGGCTTATTTGTCACTCTGATACTTTTTACTAATACAATATTTGGCTATGAAATGATATTTATCATAGGTGTTATTGACATCCGAACTCATTTCTTATACTAAAAAAAGCATGATATGTAAATATGGTCATGAAATTCTGGCAGTCATCATTATTATTAAGAGAAACATGAATTTACCGCTTAGAATCACAACTCCAAAGATGAGCAGAACATCGGAATGGCATATGGATGGATGGATGATCGGGGCTTTACGTCCTGTATTTATGCACTGAGTATGCTAATTAGGACAGGAGGAGGACACAGTAATGAGGAGAAGGATGATTGAAACTGCTGACCAACATAAGTCAAGATGATGCCGCAAGAGCAGGAATAGAACCCGGACCCAGCGATTGGCTGCACTCTAAAAAATTTCAGACAAAATTGGTTTTTTAGATTCAAAATGGTTTTTTGAAAAACCAAATTTCAATGCAAAAAACCAAAATGGATTTTTTTAAAAATCCATTTTGGTTTTGCATTGAAATTTGGTTTTTCAAAAAACCATTTTGAATCTAAAAAACCAATTTTGTCCCGACATTTTTTAGAGTGTGGGCAGTGCGATACCAACAGAGCTAACCCTCCTCCCTCATCAAAATGGCAGATACCATGTCTTAATTGAGGTGAACCAATACAACCACCGTAGTTGAAAGCTGTCGAGGTTTTCAAACCAGAATAGCTTGAAGAAGCGGAAAATATCTTTTTTTACGCTTCAGAAATCCACTAATATATTGCAATATTATCATCTTCAGTATGATTTCATAAACATTTGTGAGCCATATTTACATTCTTGAAAACACATATTTTTTAAAACATTTCAAAATATATAGTACAGATTAATTACATAAAAATCTTTTTTTGTGAGAATTTGTAGGACGAGATTTTGTGCACTGTGCAACTGATATCTTCATCATTCAAGAAGCCATAAAAGACCCAATCTTCATTCAGCCCACAATATTTACTCAGATTTCAAAATGTGAAAAGGCTTAAATCTGATTTGGTTTTCAATTAAACTCGCAAGTGACATCTGGTGCTTGGTATCACTTACAGTTTTGTGAAGCAACTTGATCCTTATGTAAAACTTCCGAGGAAAAAAATACGATTGACAGTTGATATAGACATCCACAGAACAATAAACATGCTCAAAAGTACAAGTAGATAATGCTGCAGTCATATTACATCTTCTTTGTTTCTTGCAAATCTTAAAAGTCAGCAAATTTGAGGACATCTTTTAATTTTGTAAATGTTGCAGAACTTGTTCCTGCTTTCCTCAGTCTGGAATGTAGGCCTACAGCACTAGCTTTTCACAGGATGTTTTAGGAAGCATTATTCATTTCCTCAAGCCACTCTAAGTTTACATGCCATGCAACATCATCTGCACTTGCCTAACATTGAAAATAATGACAAAACTATTTCAATATTTCAAAACTTCTTGGGGTTGTTTCTACATACAAAAGTATATACTGGCCCATGAAGAAAATTCTTACTCCAAAGCTTGGTCTTACAGCACAGAGGCACAACCCAGGGACAATATAGCAGAATGAATTGCACATATACCGCAGTCAGGCTATATGTGCTTCAATACGGTGAGTGAGTGGATGGCCAGTTGACCGTCCAGTGCCCGCTTGGCCAGAATGCGAATGGGTTATGTTATCTTCCGTTGGGAAATGAAATCGATTTGACTTGCCGAGTTCCCAATGTGGACTGACTGCAAAGAACCGAGCAACACACTTCTTTCGGAGAGGCACTTCCAAAATGAAGCAAAGCTTCTCATAAAGGATGATTGATAGAAAATGCTTTATTAACCATTTTATCATCCGCGCTTCCAAAACTTCTTCCTAAATGTAAATGTGCGAATGAATATACCAGATTCAAGATTCTATATTATGCCTTTTGCAGAAATTTCTTGTGGCAGGGGTTGTAGGATCAGTGCATGAATAAAATAAGATATTTATTATCAAGTTACACATTCAGTATCCTGATACTTGCAGGAACGAAAGTCTTTTTGTGTCTCTCACTGGTTCAGTTCTGCCTCTAGCAATAAAACAAATTACTTTGAAAATGTATCTTCGAAACTAGGAAATTTGTTCTCCAGACCTGGCAACAAGCTTGCATAGTAGGCTTACTGAAATAGTTTGTGAGCTTACGGCCATGGATCCAGTTCTAATTAACTTGTAATCGATACGCAGAATGTATCGTGATTTGATATTTACTGGGCGGACAAGCATGCGTGATGTCATACCATCAGCTTCATGTCACAGCTGGGGTAACTGACCAATCCCTGGCTAATTTGGCCTCATGATGACATGCTCACCAAACCTGTTTTTCGAACTTAAAATATATTGGTTGTGAAAAATTACAAGATGTTTACCAAACAACTCTATTAGCTCTCCAACTTCAAATCTTGCTCCAGTATCCTTTGTACGTGTGCGTTCCACTGCTTTTGCACAAAGACACCGTATGTGGTATACGTACATCTATTCTTCCAAGAACAATCAGACGGATCGGATGTTGCGGTTATGGAGTACATATGCTATGTATAGACTCACTGTAGAGCAAATATTTCACAGCATATTGTTCCTTTGGGAGAACAAGAGAGTCTGGTTCAATGAGGCACAAGAGCACACTTCCTCCTTTCTTTGTTGTTTCCCCTCCTCCAGAAAGAAAAAACAATTTCGTAAAGTTTTAGGATGTTAGCAGACTGAGCAACCGAAAGAATATGTATGAATAATAAACTATGTACTGTTAGGTTTATCACTTCTAAGTTCTATCTGGGGGATGGTTAGCTCGGTTGGAAGCAAACTGGGCTGCCAATTGCTTGGTCCCGGGTTTCGATCATGAAGATCCCATGTGCTTGAAGGTACCAGTAAGATAATATAATGAGAGAAGGTGCAACATGACTCCAAGAATTCTCATTTTATACACTTGCTGCTTCCTGTTTACATTTTACTGCTCCGTGATTGGTGCAAACTTCACACCAGGTGACGTCATGACTGTCGTCCTAGCTACCTATGACAGCATAATCTGTGATGTCACAGAACAAGTTGTCCAGAATGCATTGCAACAGGAAGACGTCCTTTCACAGAATCACACTTCTGATTAGCGTTGCATCTCCTCCGTGGTTTCGATTCCCGTTCTGACTGAGTCATCTGGAGTTATGTTTGACAGCATTTTCAATCATCATTGCTGTGTCCTCCTCCTGTCCTAATTAGCCTACTAGGAGCATAAATAGAAGATGTAAAGCCACATTCATCCCGTTTAAGTGCTGTCTTGTTTGCAATGCAGTGCTAATTCTCAGCCGCTTTCGTGGTTCTAAAATTATTTTAATTATCTGGCTCTTTGGTGTATCTTTCCATTTCGGTATTCATGAATCAAATGGTTTCCTCTTGACTGACAGCTTCTCCAGCATCCAAAGGCAAAACCTAGTAAATCACATTGTGTAGCCATTAAGGGGTTCAAACTTTACAAGTTGCATCGCAATGCACTCGATGACCACACTTTGTTAAACTAATTAGATCTTTCAATTAAAATTTCACTTAGTAAATGACAGCTTGATAATCATGTCTATGCAAAACTCATAGACAACATGAAGCCTTGAGGTCTAGACAACCAAGGACAGAATCTGTGGATCTCACTCCATCAGATGCAAATTTAATTCTCTGGAGAAATGCAGAAAACTGCAGGATTCATGGACACCCATTTGGCAGTTGAGAAGCAATGGCTTGCATTGTGCTAGATTGTCTCCAAGGTGGGATCAATTGCCAAGGCTCATGTGGAATAAGCCATCGCAGAGTGAGGTGAAGCAGAGCCAATGCTGTCTGAGCCATCCGTGAGCCATCCATGAGCCATTGTGAATGTGCATGTACTCACATTTGTTGTGGATCTGTGATTGCACAAAATAAGAACAGCGAGGAGAGATTGTGAAAGAATTATACCAGTCTCAGCAAATCTCGATTAAAAAATCTCTACTTCAATTTACACACTCTTAACGCTAAACGTTCTTCAAGGTATATATAAAGAACCCACAGCCGAAAAAAGTTCTACATTTTTAAGGGGTTCAATGGAATCGAAAAGGTTCAATACTTGTTCAGAAGACCCCATGATAGGACCCATCCTCCCAACTTGAAAGAAAGGGGTTCCATCCTAGGAGTTCAGCTTGATTATCTAAATGTTATTTTTCTTTGCTGTCGGAACCTTTCTAAAAGTTGAATAATGAACCTTTCGGGTTCCTTATCTATACCAGCTTATTGAACCTTTAAAGGTTCCATATAAAACTTTTTTGTTAAGAGTGTATGCTGAACTGAAGTTTCAATCATCCTTCGCCTCATTGCGTTGTCCTCTTTCTGTCTAAATTAGCCTCCCCGGAGTACACAAATACAGGGCATAATACCCAACTCATCCATCCATCTTCAACTTAGATACATGCAGATAAATGGCGGATGTGATAGATCAACAAATAATAACGAAGACCAACCGAAAATGTGCAAGGATAAATGCAGTGATATGCAGAATTACTCCAAAATATCCACCAGACCAAAATCAGTTTGGTATTCAGAACAAGGTAGAATTGCACGAAGAAACCAGTTCCACCATCAGGTTGCAACATAAACCAAGTGGCTAGTTCAATTTGACCCAGAAATGACCAAATTGCACTGGACAGCCACAAGCAATGGACATTGAATTGACAGAGCGGCATCAGCTGCATTGTCCATTAAGAGCGGACGGCACCGTTTCAATAGATAGAAGTAAATAAAGTTGATTACATCGCACAGCTGCATTGCTACTCATACAGTTACTCGCACAGTGCAAGTATCATTCTGCCAGCGAATACATTGGTGCTAGTGTCATCCTGTACCATATGATTGTATTGGAGCAGAAAATGTTTTGGTGCTTTCGTTCAACCCTGTAGCAAATGTATTGGTGCTTCTATTCTTCTCTAAAAAATGTTTTGGTGCTGGTATCATCCCTCAGCAAAAGTATGGTGCCAATATCATCATTTAGAAAATGTAGCACAGCTATACTCATCTGCAGAAAATATTTTGGTGCCAGTATCAACCTGTAGCAAACGTTTTGGTGCTTATTTCATCATTTGGCAATTGTGTTGGTACAACTATTTTTCTGCAGAAAATGCATCGATGCCAGTATCATCCTGTAGCAAATGTTTTTGTGCTTATTTCATCATTTAGCATTTGTGTTGGCATAACTATTTTTTGGCAGAAAATGCATCAATGCCAGTATCATCCTGTAGCAAATGTTTTGCCAATATCATCATTTTAGCAAATATATTGACACAACTACTTTTCTGCCAACATGTTTTGGTGCTTCATCCCACTGTAAATGTAGAGGAGCTGAGATGATTTCAGCGTGCCAATTTAAATTCTGCACTATTTTCTAACCAGGTCCTGTTTAATATTTCACAAGCTGACAAAAACATCCATTTTGAATTTCTACTGAACATAATAGCACCTACCAGGTAGGTGTAGAATAGACACTGGTACAAGGGAATGTGCATTTCTAAAATGCCACTGCAAAACATCCCAATTTTACCACATTTGATGCAATAAATATCTTGTGGCAGACGACGGGTGCGAATGAAGAATGCATTTTGTGTCATCATAACAGGAAGCATATTAGAATTCAATGAAAACAATTATTGTGTCTCCTCATACACTGTACATATGAAGAAATCAAATGCTAAAGCTCCATTTGCATTTTATTGATGCCATACTCAGCATACTCCAAGAAATTCTATAACTGAAATAAGCCGCACATAATCTACCGAGTGCATCTCATTACAATAATATGCCTGGGAATAATGGGTGGAAAATCAATTTGTGGTGGTGTGAAATTCAATTCCCTTGATGAAGGCTGCACCCTCCCAGAACTAGCTGCAAAGATCAATAGTGTTGTTGTGCAGACCTTGCTATGTCCACATATACACACTGCACAGAGTGTGCAGGCTTCACAAGGACTGTGTTGTAAAATTTGATGCGGTAAAAGTGATCTTGGATGGCATTCTCTTCCAAAATTTGATGTGATATATATTTATATATATATTTATTCTATAGGACAGAGTCACGCACATGAATACCAAAAATACCCTACAGACAATACAAGCGTATGCAATTCGAATTTGGAGATTGCAGCGGCAGAGCCATTTTGCAAATAACACACAGATATGGTGCAAATGCAATAGTTGACCTTGTACATCTCACTTATTTTGATAATGTTCTGGCATGCAAAGTATTTTTTCTTTTATAGTATTTGCATATTTTTAAGAAATACAAGACTAGTGAGAGCCTATTCCAAAGTCACGTGACAAATTCCAATTAGAATACAACCATAGCAGTCATCACAAACTGTTATACATTGTTTTGTTTACTATGTGTGCTTTTAGCAGTTAGACATGAGATAAAAAATATATAAGAATCTGCAACTTATAGAACTAACAACACCCAACAATAACTATGAATTTTGAGAAAATGTTTTTCATAGTCAACTGTCAAATTTGATGGAATCTTCGAAACATGTCCAGGGCATTTCTTGGACTTGTCAAAAGCTAGTATATGGATGGATTAAATCGATTAACAAGCCCTGATATACCATGTCTATCAATGACTGGTACTTCCGCTCGTGGACAGAGTGATGTCACCAGTTTTTGATATCACTTTTCCGTATAGATATAATTATTTATTATGTCCTGGAAAAAAAACATTCAGACTGAAAGTCTACATTTATGTAAACGGCTGTAAACGTGGTATCAGTTCTGTTGGTGAAATTGTTTCAAATCGAGCCCGTGTGTCTAACTTGCCAGCGCCATTTTACAGTGTACGTTGGTGGTCTGTAATGTCTAGAGTTGCACTGAAGACTTCCAAAGACAAAAGAGGACATCAGCTCTGCTTCAGTCTCCCTCAGACAGCCAGGAGCAAGCAGCTCTTCTGTGGACAATACTTCTGCTCAGACAACAAACACCAAAGCTATACAGATCTACAATATGCATGGATGGCATTGGATGCAATGTATAGCTGGGCTTAAAGGGACACATGGTCTTGAATAATGTTTCATTAAACATGCAGTGAAAGGAACCAATAACATATACATGGAATGGACATTTCTTGGTGCAGTGAAATTTGAAAGCCAGAAAATAAATTGAACCATGCATGGTTTGAATTGATCAATAATACACAGTGATTAGAATATTTATGTAAATGAATTCAAAGAGCAAGAATTACATAAATGAGATGAATCGAATGTTCAAGTAGAACGTATTGAAAAGATCTAGGGATAAAACCTTCCAAGGAATTTTTCCAGTTTTAGCTGTTCTTGACAACCTATTGGTATCACTTCAGTAAGTATAAAAGTTCAGACTACAGCCATCTGTATACATGTATTATATTGCAAGCCCCATCTTCAGTAGCCTACAAAATTAATATATCTGGTGCGAATTATTGCTATATTTGCAGAGTAACTAGCCATTCCCACAGAGAATGAATTCAGTACTTTCTGTCCATTCTGTGTTGTCTTTACTGACATTTTAATTCAGTAGCAAGATAGGTAGATACTTTTACACAGATAGATCGACAGATAGATCGACAGATAGATCTATAGATAGATCGATAGATAGATCGATAGATAGACCGATAGATAGATAGATCAATCGATAGATAGATATATCGATAGATAGATCGATAGATAGATTGATAGATGTGTTTGTTTTACTGTTATACTAAATCCCACAGAGAAAAACAGTAAATACAAAATAACCGCCAGGAACAAAAACAACATTTGGGAGCATATAACGACCCTGTTGCAGTATGCACCTGCTTCAGTATCCACCTGCCCCTTCATTGCTGCTGTTCAGACCATTGAGAGCTGGAGGTCTTGTTGATAGCTACTCCAGAAAGTGCAGGCATTAAATCTGTCCAGCTTCTCTTTTGTGGCCAGTGGGAAATTGGCTGCCACCATGCAATAAACAGGAAGTGCCTACAGGTATGCAGAACTTCCGGTTCCTGCCGTTTCTGATATTCCATTACTATGGTATTGCTTGGTCCAGCTCTGGTATTTCTCACATTAACACCTCGTTGTTGGATTCCGGTTGTGTTGTGTGCAGCGGTTGGAGCGTCTATAGTTAGTTTTTTTGTTACAGCCACTGAGAATCCATTTTGCTACTTGCACTTTAGGCATGGGATTCCCTATTTGTGTAGAGTACATCTATTAAAGTATATTATTAATTTCTTGATAATGAGGAAGAACTTCTCTGCTATATCTCAGGGCTTAGGCCTGGCTCGATGGGAGCAGTGTAGCACATTCCTATAGATTAGATTCTCCGCCTCCGATCAGACCCTTTGCTCGATGAAATTTCATCCTTGACTTGTGTTGTGCTGGTGTACCCCGGATCAGCCGGGCCAGCACAACCACCATCGTTTTGTGGAGGGAGCTGCACTTTTTATTTTTTTGGTGACCGCTGTATGATGAGATGAGAAGACTGGGAGTCTGGAACATACCCTATTAATTCAGGGATGCCCAGGGTCTTTCAGTTGCCCCTGCATAGAATACTGGATACAACCCGCCTCCATTTAATGTCCCATGGGCTCGGACTAAAGTGCGTTCCCGGGGTGAGATTTGAACCACGCCCTCAAAGCCAGTGGACAAGCGGTCTTGACCATTAGGCCACTGGGGAACTCACCTCAGTTACATGATCGCTGTCCATATTAAAGTTAATCAGTGCAAAAATACAAGATGTAAAGTTTTATCAGTAAACTGCTCTCTCATCAAATGATTATTTCTGTAATTCCTACTATACATTCGGCATATCGGCTATTATGACACACACGCACCATATTGAATTAAACGTACCGTGTTCGACATATGAAAAATTCCCTGAGGTGCATCCATATGCTGCCTTGATGCAGGAGATAAATTCTAACAGTATAATAATTCCAAAAGGATATAATATAATGACGTAATACATCATGATATGTACATATTTAGTTAAGGCTTCCAGAATTCCCAAGGCACCATCTATTTGGTCTCTTTACTCTTTGCCCCTGTCTAATTGATGACCCGAATGGTTCCTGTGGACCTCTAGATCATAACTCATGCTCTGACATCCCTGTTTGTCCCAAGCCTGTTTCTTCACCAAAAATCCCCCTCAAATCCTCTGCCAAAATGAGCTATTGGGCCTTTCTCCAACCCTGCCTTGAACTGCCTTGGAACGGTTATTTAACTTTGTTTAATATTGTGTGTGTTGAAATGATCTTATATCTAATGCCTTGAATGGTTTATTTTTGACAAAGCAAAATAACACGATCATCATAAAATCATAATATAAATCTGTTTCCACATTTAAAGCTCTTATACAATATTTGATTGATAAAAAATCTCATATCAGTCTTACATAATCATAGAAAACACAAGCCAGGTCAAACTATAAGAATAGAAAGTTTGTTGTTGAGATACGGAATATATGACTTATGTGTCACAAATGTCATACACTATTATTTTCGCTTGTAACACTATACACTCTAAAAAATGTCGGGACAAAATTGGTTTTTTAGATTCAAAATGGTTTTTTGAAAAACCAAATTTCAATGCAAAACCAACATGGATTTAAAAAAAAATCCATGTTGGATTACCAATTTTCTCTGAAATTTTTTAGAGTGTACACTATTATTTTCGCTTGTAACACTATACAAGGAGAGCAAAAGAGGATATGAAGCTATTGTGAAATATCTCAGTGAAATGAAAATTATAGCATTTGGAGAAGAGGAAAATTAATTAGCTAAAATGTTTGCTGCCGCTTTGTAAAAGTGACATAACCAGAGAAATGATATCATCGTATTCTATGGCGGAATTATTCATTTTATTAAATTCTGTATAATGAATGATTCTGTGACCCATTTCTTTTCTGCGAAATATTTTTCATTTTGTCACTCTTTTAAGCAACAAAGTCCTATCTGGTATCATATATGCTCCAAAGAGCCATTGAATTATTGTGGAAAATTTGTCGACTTGTCATTTTGTATAAAATGCTACAAAAGGCGGTTTGAAAGGAAAGAACTGTCAAATGGAATGAAATTATGTAACAAAACACAATATCACATAAAATCAAAACCCTAGCAATATAGGAGAGGAATTGATAGAAAGCTAAAAAGATGGAAAGAGAGAGATGGATGTACATAGATATTGCGGGTTTGACAATTTCAATGCAAAAAACCAACATGGATTTTTTTAAAAATCCATGTTGGTTTTTTTTTAAAAAATCCATGTTGGTTTTTTGCATTGAAATTTGGTTTTTCAAAAAACCATTTTGAATCTAAAAAACCAATTTTGTCTGAAATTTTTTAGAGTATATACACGGTGCACTGTGGAATGCAGACACTGCTACTAGGTCTATACTAATGCTATAGACAGTGTGTCTTCACTACAGAGTACACTATAGATTGCAATTGCCTCAAACCACCATTTAAATGGCCATTTTGCCTAGTTGTACTTTCTCTATTCATTCACTGTAACATTTGTAACAAGCTGATGCACTTTTTATCAGTTTAAAGGGATATAACTGTTTCAAAGATCGAAGTTTCCCATTGACTTTTTCCGATCGATCTGTTTATCGGCTGCAGATCATGATAACAATTACAGACCCTGTCAATTTCCTCAACACAAATGCACAAGTGTAGGTTTCTCTCTGACTAACTGATAACCCCTGACATGGCCAGGTCCTCATTTTCTAAGACCATTGATGGAATGATAAAAATTATTAAGTGTAAGTCTACACATCCAGCTGTTATAGTGCTATCATTTTTTAACAAATGAAATGTAATAATGTCACCAGCTTACGAAGTTTTGCATTGCATTCTTAGAGATATGCAGAAAATATCTGAGTGTCAGTTGTGATTAGTGGCCTTCACTGTGTGATTGAGTGAGATGGTTGCACAATTCCTTTGAGCAAACATAGCTTGTTGTTTACAGCTAAGAAAATCTGTCTGTTGTTATAACTTTAAACAACAAGCTGTGTCAGCTCACAGGAAATGTGCAACCATCTCACTCAATCATTTTTAAAAGCTAACTCAAATAACAATTTTACAGTGTTTGCTGCATTCGGTATAAACTTGAAATTAAATAATGATTGGTGATGAGATGAATACCTATTTATCAATTAATCTACTCACCTATCTATCCATCCATCCATCCATCCATCCATCTGAACATCTATCATCTATATATCTAGCTGTATACAAAACATCACAGGACAAAAGAAGGTCAAAATATGTAATGGTTTCAAATAAGCGGCATTAGAATCATTTTAATATTATTCCAACTTCATAAGGTCTACATAAACCGTTAAACAACCACCAATGAAATTCACTCCAGTCTCAATTGCTGCATTCTCAGCAATCATGTAACACTAGGAAGTGAAGACTGTGGTGCTCTTAAAATATTCATCAGCCAATCAATATAGATCAATTTTACACCAAATGTTTACAGATAATTAGATGATTTAAAGAAGGAATGTTGTGGTCAATAAAGACTAAATTATGCATTGCCTATGTATCAACATGCATTCTCTAAGTTGTTACAGGAATTCGTTTTGAAGTAGACTTGTGATACACTAAAATCAAGGATCTTGGCTGTACGTGACGTGTGGTAGAAAGCTACTCATGTGTGGCCAATTTTCATTCAACTTTTTGTGCATGAGGTAACTGTGAAACTATCATTTTTAATCAGTTTATCCCATTTATTTCTGTTATAAACAAACTAACATAACCTCAAGCTGCGAACTTGTGAAGGCCTACATGTTTCCCAAATTTGGTTTGGGAATGAAGGATTCTCTTCAGTAGTCTGTCAATCATCAAAATTGTGTGAAAATCTGATTGGTCACCAGTCAATGAATGATAAACAGTCACACCTCCTATGAACAGCGATTGGTTTTGACTGCATTTGACCATACCAAACCGCATTTTGATACTAAAAGCACAATGCAATTGAAAATGAGACATTAAATTCAATCTGTATCTGTATCTCTAGATTTGACCTCGCAAGGGAGAGACTCTATCTCAGCAGCTCAGCAAGAACGAAAGAAAGAAAGAAAGATAGATAGATAGATACACAGATACATAGATAGAAAGATAAATAGTTAATATAGATAGATGGATAGAAATCAATCTACCTATCTATATATCTATCTATCGACTTATAGATCAATAGATAGATAGATAGATAGATGAAATAGAATTATAGATAGATAGATAGATAGATAGGTAGATAGATAGACAGATTGATCGATAGATAGATAGATAGATAGATAGATACTTTTTGACAGACATATAGATCAGTTGATAGAAAGATAGAAAAGCAGACAGATATATAGTTTGATAGGTAAATGGACTGATAGATATACAGCTTGTCAATTAGATAGATAGATAGATAGATATAGATAGATAGATGGATATATAGATAGATAGATAGATAGACAGACAGATAGAATAGATAGATAGATAGGCATATCATTTATCAGCAGATAGATAAACCTGGATAAAAGTAAATTATTGATCAAGTGATGTGATACTGTGGTCAACAAATGACCTTGGGTTTTTCTATAACTAACCATGCTTTCAAAAATTTGCGGTCTGGGCTTGTCAAATATGGACAATTCAATCACTTTTCGAATTTCAGATACAGGCCTGTGGGCAACTGTTACAAGAGAATTATATGATTCACAGTCACTTGCAGTAACTGTTTATGTAAACTTGTTTCTGACAGGTTTCACGGTTAACTTTTTCTATCAATTTAACTGCTGATAATCTTTCATGGCTGAGCAGATCTCTGTATGTACCACACTTCATACGTGCACCATACATCACGATCATAAAAACATTTTTCTTAATAATTCACCTGTAACTCATTTCTGAGAACCAAAACTTTGCATGATCTTTTCCTAACCAAATGCCCTCCAATTGCCAGCTTTGCATGCAAATTTAACTGATAACTTTGTGAACAATAAGCAAAATTAAATTTTGCCATGATTCTGCCAACACTGCTCTACACAAGTCAACTTCAACGCGAATTCCTGTAACACTTGTTGAATTGTAGCAACTATTGTTGAATGATTTTCTTTAAAAGGGAAAAAATTGTATCTAAATTTGAGTTTTGCATCACCATTACTGTTTGATTGTTCAGGAATGCATCTTACTAAACACTGCTAAAGACCCTACAATATGTATATTCATGGAAGAAACCTTTCTACGATGTAATTAGTAGTGCATGATAAAACAGTTTCTTCAATATTAAAATTATCCAAATAAACAAATAATATTTAAATATCTCAGAAAAAAGTGAACTGTAATTAGCTTCTATTACTAAATGCCAGTAATAATTGAGATATAAATGATTGTGTGCATTTTTACATGTAAATGATATATACCTACCTATGGTAGATTGACAATGAACAAAACTGCAAACAATCTTGAGTATGATCTACTAAGCTAATATAATAATGATGACCATTATTGATTTGACATTTGGGAAGCCCATCCAGACGTGGCTTAAACTTTCCTGCTTAATCCTATCTTTATCCTTGACAAATCAAAGTCTGATTTCTGATAGCATTTTAACTTAGTCAGGGATTACTTTCCTAATCCAAGATTAACATGTTAAATACATATATACCTATACTAAACTATATTTCTGTTTACAGTTCATGGATCAATATCCAAAATCCTAAGAATCAATTATTGGAAATATATGTCCATGATACATCATATATAGTAACTAGTCAAATTCCAGATAGCCTATGTGATCAAATATTATAGCTTGATTTTCACTCTCAAACTGAATCATGCACAGCAGCATTGTATAAAATATATGCACTTAATAAGACAGTAATTCAATATTCCCTTGTACTGTTGATATAAATATGATATGGGTTTAGTAGATGTTATTTATGATTATGAGTGAAAGATGATTCAAACATCACATTTAGAGAATTGTAAACATTACTTGTTACAACTTTGTAACATTATTTTTGTTTTGTCACCAGAAACCGTACATTCACAGAAAGGTAACAATCTATAAGAAATTTCACACCGTTGAAGATAGATAAAACAGCTTTATATTGTGTTTCAAGTAAGGACAATGATATTTATCCACAAAACAAAATTCTGAGGTTCTACTAACTTCTTTGACAATTTGGAAGAATTTGCAACTGATGACACACTGTTCATGTATATTGCTCTTAAGGCCGTCTGGACAGTGGTTATTGGAGGTGACGGAGGTCAAGAAAATTTTAAAATCTCTTCTAGGATTCTCAAACCCTGTATCTGAAGGATTGCATTAAATAAGATCATGTTTAAATATACCCAAACAATTAATGATGAATGGATTTGTATATTGTAGCAACACTGAAGATTTGACCAAATTATAACATAATTATGTTTTTTTGCAAAATTGAAACAATCCTTATGCTTGTGACATTCAAACATTCTACATTTTGCTGTTGTCCATATGTGAATTATGAATTGGTCTAAAGCTTGACAGGCAAATGATACCATCACACACATGAGGAAATTTGTAACAACACGAAAGGGACTTGCCCCAGCTTTCATCTCACTGGCGGTGCGACATAATTTTTTCATCTTGAGTATCAACGGTTTGAAGTATTCCTGATATAATTAGACCAAATAAGTTGATACCCAGAAAGATGAATGCATCATCAACATTGTCATTTAGGTCTGTAATGATTGTACTGACACATGCATGACGTCCACACTGTAAAATTGGAAATTTTGAGTCAGCTCGAATGATTGAGTGAGATGGTTGCACAAATTGTTTGAGCTAACATAGCAGCTTGATGCTTTGAGTTATGATAATCTTTTTGTTGTTGCAACTTAAAACAACAAGCTATGATAGCTCAAAGAAATTGTGCAACCATCTCACTCAATCATTTAAGCTGACTGAAAATTCAAATTTTACAGTGCAGTTTTGTACAGAGATCAAGCCGGTTATTAGCACTTTACCAGTATTTTGGTATAGCTATACCTTGCATACCTTGTAGAATTGCATTAAAATTAACAGTTTCACGAAATAGTAAACATGGGTTGAATAAAGATTATTTACGAAACAGAGAATTCATTCTTTGATGACAGTGTTTGGACGCTTCAGCGCTGTCGGATTACTGAATGACGTGCAAATGGAATAGTGAAAAGTACTACCAGTGACACAATCTTTAACCAATCTGGTTTTGATCTGGAAACAGATACTTAATAGTAAGATATCTGATGCCTACACTTTCACTCATAGTGCATGCATAGTATTGCATACATGGAAAATATTATGCAACATTTCTGCTAGTAATCTTTTCTGTAATATTTACTGACCTGTCTCATTGAGGCCAATAACTCCATCGACATCGGGCAAGTTGGAGATGTCAAATTCATGAGTCCTGATTCCATGATCAAGCTGGGCCAAGCAGATTTGTAAGGTAATTAGGAAGCAAGCCAGGCCCAGCTCAACCTTCTTCATTGTCACTTGGAAAGTGGTGTCCCTTTTTGGGTCATGTGTCTTTTGATAAACTGATAACGGAGTTTATAATGTCACTGGATCATGAACCTATCAGATGTACAGTCCATATGGTTCATGAAGGGCAGTCCAAATTGAATACTCCAAGTTGTACCTATGTATCTACTTGTATCTGAAGTGCAACTTTAGCAGTCTGTCCAACATTTAGTTGTCAGGCAAACTGAAATATGATAATGCAGATGTCGTGTCAGACTTTTTCGCAGACATTAACTTCTTTCTCTCTCAGTGTCTGATTTTCATCTAATGTTTTTCAAATAGTTCACATGGAATCATCGACTGCCAAGTTTGCAGCAGTTCTTAGATTACATTAAGAACTGAGTTATATCACGAAAATAAACATTGGTCCATTTTATCATATCTTTACTGACTTAAGCAAGTTGCAGCAAGTTTACAGAGCAAAGTCAATTTCAATAAAGCTAGTCCAGTATTTAAAATTGCAACAACTTTCTACAACCATAAAACAATTTACACAAGTCCAAATTTACTGTCCAGAAACTTCACAGCATGCAGCCCCTAGCACTTGTGTAAGAGAAAATATCCAAAGAAGTCAAACACTTCTTGCAGAAAAAAATATCCAAATTCAGAAATTCAAATGTCACAGCATGCAGTCTGGAGCTATGCAATGACAGAGTTCTGTGCAGTGCCACAAGCACAATGAGGAGCCCAGTACGTTGAAGTGAATTCCATTCTCTTTTCCCAGATCGATCAACTGGCATAGTCCCTAACAACCATGTTCACCTGTTTAGCAGGCTCATGAATAACTCAACAGACAACAGGCTCCACAGACAGAACACTGGTCATATGACCAGCAGCTCCAAACTGGCTGAGTGCTACATTGCATTTCATGCTTCTGAGTTTTGCTGTATACATACCTGTAATGCCAGTATATTTCAAGACAAAAGACGGGCTACAATATCAATTTTATACTATATATATAATATATATCTAACAGGCCTATAAGTATACTTCTGAAGTTTTGCCTAACGTATATATATAGCCCCAGGAATATACTAATAACAGCAGAGTTGTCCAATGAGCAGAATTCAGAAAAGTTGGAAACCAATTTTCTGTTTAACTGTACTTTTTGAATGACTGCTGGTTTTTTAATTCTTGCTTCATTGAATCTTGATCATCATTTCAAAGACTTCTCTATTTCCCATCTTAAGACATACTGTATTACTTCAGCACAAGGTATTTTCCAACAGACCTTGGTTTCCATCCATCTACCAGTACACAAGCATGATAAGGACTTACCAGTTGTTTTTGGAGTCCAAGAACTTCAGGCGCCTCCTAGAGGACTTTCATGCAACATCAAAAACATGAATTTTTGCCACACGTGGCTCCCCCTACAAGCACTTTTTGTTCAAATGTGAAGTTAAGTGCACTGTAAAATTTGAAATTTTGAGTTAGCTCAAATGATTGAGTGAGATGGTTGCACAATTTGTTTGAGTTATGATAATCTTTATGTTGTTATAACTTGCAAACAACAAGCTATCTTAGCTCAAAGGAATTGTGCAACCATCTCACTCAATCAATTAAGCTAACTCAAAATTCTAAATTTACAGTGTGTCGTCTTCATGCTTTGGCATTTACATTAGGCCTAATTTTAATAGTGTGATGTCCCATGCAGGGGCACACAATATAAATACAATGTTGCTAATCGGTGTTGGGCTGAGCTCATCAGTTGTCGTGTAGAAATTTATGGTAGAAATTATGTTTCCACAACATGAATACAACATTGAGACTTTTTCACAAAGGTATTACGACATTGCCACATCCTCCATGCTAATGTCATATCTTTTCGTTACATCGCACCATTTTCATAATGTCAAGTCTACCATACAAGTCTACGTAAATTATATTACATATGTACTCAAACATCGGGAATGCGATGTCGTCACAGCCTCGCTGCAATATGGAGTAGCCCATCGGGGTAGACTAGTATTGTGGTAATTGTGTTTGTTATGTCTTGCTTTTTTAACAGTACTGTAAGTCTACAGTCTACTCAAGGGAGATTCCACAGAGTCTGTACTCTCAGTCCTCAGTGTGATGCCTCTCCCAAAGGGCTCATGATTACTGTCCTGAATTATTCAACCCTATAATATCTGAGGAGCAGGATCTCAGGCTTGAGAGTCTTTGTGCAGCTTCATCAATGGCATACAGGAGCATCTTAGCATGCAAGCTGTTTCATCACCATAAAACTAGATCTATACAATACACATTGGGAGCAGTGAACCATGATTGATGCTGTTATCTAGTGCAATATCAGGTATGGCATAGCACTAAATTTCCACTAAAAAATAAAGGCTATGAATGAAAAATAGAGGGGAAAACTCCATTATACTGGCTTGTCATATTTGGCAGTATCGGTTAGTCATACATGTAACAATTCTGTGAATAGGTTATCTCAATTGTTTGATGTTGAGTTGTTTTTTTATTTTTTGTTTCTCATTCGACTGAATCACTGCTATGTCACAGACAATAAAACATTACTCGGTCAATCGACCTTAGCCCATTTTATTATGCTGAAATTATGAATGACTTACTCATTTAACATATTTCAACCACAGGCTTATTAATATTTCAACTATGACTTTTTACAAACGGTGATGACACACAAAAAATAGAAGCGTATTTCAGTCTGCCTTGAGCCACAGGGTTTAAACCAACCTTACGCCTGGCCTAACTGCAGTCCGTAAATTTATCACTGCCCCATTTTGGTGACTGAATGACCGGCATTGACCAAACAGTACATTTAGGAAATACACTTAATACCAGGTTTAACTTATATTACACCTTGTCTTAGGTCTTTTAAATCGGGCCATTGCCAACAGAGATCCTTACGGAACTCAGAACTCAGAACTCAGAATCATTTATTTGTTTCCAGGAAACTGGAGACTCTCCTTAAGGCTTGGAGAAGCCGCTATCAGGACAGCCACCACAGATACAAATAAAAAGAACAATTATGAAATGGCTTTTAACTGAATTTCACATATAAAATTTTGACTAATATGTAAAACTATACTCAGGACACAAGTACATATTGTAAGCGCAAAAAAGTAAAGAATATAACCTTTACAATCAGAATGAAATTTTAAAAAGGCAAAATAGAAAAAAAAAATAATAATAAGTAAATAAGTAAATAAATAAAAAATAGAGAGGCATCACACTGAGGACTGAAACCCTGTGCAGCAACCCTGTGCAGCAACCCTGTGCAGCAACCCTGTGCAGCAACCCTGTGCAGCAACCCTGTGCAGCAACCCTGTGCAGCAACCCTGTGCAGCAACCCTGTGCAGCAACCCTGTGCAGCAACCCTGTGCAGCAACCCTGTGCAGCAACCCTGTGCAGCAACCCTGTGCAGCAACCCTGTGCAGCAACCCTGTGCAGCAACCCTGTGCAGCAACCCTGCGCAGCAACCCTGTGCAGCAACCCTTGGCAGCAACCCTGTGCAGCAACCCTGTGCAGCAACAGGATAACCCAAGGTAGCTCAGCTGAACTAATACGGAGAGGATATCACATGGGAAGACATCAGGCGAGGACGTGTCCGACATACGAACGACAAATTAACTCTCGTGTTTTGGGTGTATATTGTGTTCACACTGCCAATAATCTCAAATTAGCTGTAATTCTGGGATTCTTATGCAACTCATGGATGTGGACATCCTTCATACAACCAAGAGGTGTGATTGACATATCATATTGAAATGACCAATTTATTTGCTACACTCTAAAAGGAAGGTTTTATTTTTAAAAGACAGACATGAGAAACATTAGCTGGTATCCATCCAAAATTTTAGTGAATGTAACCGACCACAATGTATGTCGTTCCCTATATGGAACTTGTCAATCCTGAATTTTTTTTAACAAGGCATGGCGATAAAAATATATCGCACCAAAAAATCAATGAATGTAACATTTTCAGTAGAAATTTCCCAATAATAACCTAGTCATAAAATGATAGGGGCTATATCTATGGACATGGTAATTAAGTCTCTATGGCATAGACCGTATAGTACACCACCGGCATGAGTAAACGCAAAGGAATTGTCGCAAGAATCCGATACACGTGGGAGAAATGGACTATTCTCATACAATAAGAGCTCGCCACTCCTTCTCTTTGTCCAATTATATGTCCAATTATGAACTGTAATTGTGCCAAAGACACAAACACTGCCTTGTTGTAAAGATATTTATAACTATATGATCTATTTACAGTTCTATATTCAGGATAATCATCACTTCCTCTACTCGATAGTGTTTGTATTGGGATAAATGTGATGTTGATTCTATTCCTGTCATCTCATCAGCTAATGATGTGTATTGTGTGTATTATCTATATTTCTATCAATCTATCTACCTTTCTACCAATGTATCTATCTACCAATCTACCTATCTATCAATCTATCTGGCCAGTATGGTTGCCCGACAAAGCTTTCAGACACTGGATTATGACATAATGGTTCTGGGAAAGAATGGCGGGAATTTCTTGACAATGAAGGGGATTGGTTTTAGCCTTGGTTATTCTATTAGAAGAATTTTGATTCAGATCTCAAGTGAATTTCCATTCTTTGAGTAATATTTTCTTCAATATTCACAGAAAGGCAATCTCTTCCAAAACAGATTAATTGTCTTTAGCTTTTTGTCTGGCTGTCAATCCTCCGCCATTGAATTAACAATCAAATGAATTTATGACACTTTCAATGTCTCCTGCAATTTAATATGAAGCCTGGCTTTTACAATTCAGAAAATACTAAATGTGATAAATACATTGTGTTAATTATATTTTCCAGCAATTTTCACATTAATGTTTTTTTCCATATTGCAGAAACATCTTGACATTCAGCTAAATGTCACAAAATGATTAAATATGAACTACTATAGGTAGACAGACAGATCAACAGCCGTAATCGTTTAAGTTGTTGGTCATTACTACATTGTAATGTGGTGGACTCATAAAAGTTACTCAATATATATTTTTTTCATATTCAATGGGTAGCAATTTTCATTCACTTGATCAATTTGTCTCATATTACAACTACAGTCCTGTGATGTCTTCAATCACCATTTGACAGAAAGTAAAGAGAAAATATAAAACTTATCTGACTGTTAGAAACACGGCAAAGATCAAAACTTCAATGGAACTCACCTGAAAGAAGAAAATAACAATATTAATACTCAAAATCAAGAATTAGATGAATTAGATTAATATTCAGAACCAAGAATTAGATTAATATCACATATAAAATTACAAGAGAAAAGATAATAAATTGTCTGGTGCATTACAATTGTTGAGATCCCAAAACCTGACCTGGCAAAGGGCAGAAGATTGCCAGAGGAAGTAGGCCAAAACAACATTCAGAATCAAGAATTAGATTAATAATCATAATCAAGAATTAGATTAATATTCAGAATAAGAATTAGATTAATATTCAGATTCAAGAATTAGATTGATATTCAGAATCAAGAATTAGATTAATTCAGAATCAAGAATTAGATTAATATTCAGAATCAAGAATTGGATTGATATTAGGAATCAAGAATTAGATTAATATTCAGAATCAAGAATTGGATTAATATTCAGAATCAAGAATTAGATTAATATTCAGAATCAAGAATTAAATTGATATTAGGAAACAAGAATTAGATTAATTAGATTAATATTCCGAATCAAGAATTAGATTAATATTCAGAATCAGGAATTAGATTAATATTCAAAATCAAGAATTAGATTAATATTCAGAATCAAGAATTGGATTGATATTAGGAAACAAGAATTAGATTAATTAGATAAATATTCCGAATCAAGAATTAGATTAATATTCAGAATCAGGAATTAGATTAATATTCAAAATCAAGAATTAGATTAATATTCAGAATCAAGGATTAGATTAATCTAGAGAAATCTAGATCAAAACTTGCAAATGCCGTAATATATAGGCCCACACTTAGTAAGTAAGTCACATAATATATAAATATGTTATGTACAATTTCCAGACAAAATGGAAGTAATTCTATTCATCTAAAAGATATGTCAGAACAAAATAAGGATTACACAGTATATCTATGATATTAAGTATTTTCTGTAACATTTATGAAATTGAGCGCCAGACTTGATATGGAATTTCACGAGACATTGAAAGTGTCATAAATTCATTTGATTGTTAATTCAATGGCGGAGGATTGACAGCCAGACAAAAAGTTAAAGACAATTAATCTGTTTTGGAAGAGATTGCCTTTCTGTGAATATCGAAGAAAATATTACTCAAAGAATGGAAATTCACTTGAGATCTGAATCAAAATTCTTCTAATAGAATAACCAAGGCTAAAACCAATCCCCTTCATTGTCAAGAAAATCCTGCCATTCTTTCTGAGATAGCATTATGTGATCCAGCCTGTTTGTCATGTTGGACAGCTATACAGACAGTAAACAGATAACAAAATAAACACATGGATACATTACGTACAGGAAGACTGATACATGTACATATAGATGTACTTGTCTGATACATGTATATAGATCAACTTTGCCATTTTACTGTCAAAGTTCTGATGAAAATCCCACTACTACTCATTTTAAAAAAGGCTTTTAAAAACATCTCTGTTGTCTCTTTGACAAGCTGTGAGAGGTAGACATAATGACGAGATGATACAGTCACAAATTTGCAGTAAGGCATTCGCTGTATGTTCTGATACGGGGGCTTTGAGTAAGAAGTCGCTAATTTAACGTCTCATTTATATGGCATCAGTTCATCAAAATGAGTTGATATATATATATAGAATTTTATTGACATCAAAAGCATCAAACAGATACATATGTCATAAAGGTGCCCTGGTTCTGCACTAATCTGATGATAAACAGTCAACGAGAGGCAACACTTTGACCGAGACTGATAAAAAAAAGAGAAAGAAAACGATAAAAAATATGGTCAAGAATGAAAGCAGTTCAAAAAGCTACTGAACAGGAACTTGGCCAGGAAACTATTGAGTAGGGAGATAAAAACAGACTAGACATGACTAATGTATTGATCTTAAGACTAACGACCATTATTTTCCAGATCATTTCCGCTCTACTAAAAATATTTTAAAAACTAATTGAAAGTGAATTATAAAAGAATAAGTCATAAAACCATCAACAATGGTGTGTTGCAGTGCATTCTAGGTGTAGCCTCTGTAAAAATCATAAAAATATCTGAGGAGATCAATAAAAGACAACTATTTTGAACGCATTTGAGTCGACAAAAAATTTTCAGACATGGCATTTGTAAAAAATAAAATACTGTATAAAAAAGTAGTCGTAAAGTTCCACTATTTTTCATTGCAATTTAGTTGCGAGATGGCGCTGTGGTCAATGTTGCAGCACCCTCTGCAGTGTCCTACAAAGATGATTATGTAGCCTGCTAATTTGCAAAACAGGTTCAAGTCCCAGCAAAGTATCAATATAGAACTGAGCAGATCCTCCATAATTCTATTTCACCAAGATTTTACAGGACCTTCTTGGTCAAGCATTTGGCCATCACCACCACTGCCCAAGGTCAAGCACTTATTTGCATCTGTACTGTACTAGGTCCTGGGTAGAGCAGAGCAAAGAGTTATGGAGGATCGATCTGCTCAGTTCCCCATGCCATGGCTAGAACTCGAACCTGTAACATCTCAGTTAGCAGGCCAGCACCTTATCCACCAGGCCACGTGTGACACCTGCCATTTGGACAAGACGTTTAATTATACAAGCCCCTCCATCAGCGTCAATGCTGCACCATTAAAATAGGGGTAATAACCAATGCGTAAAATGTAAAATGTTGAGGACTTAAGGACTGTTCAGAATTTATGACTGGGGGGGGAGTTTTGCCAGAACTTCCCGTCAAAAATTCATACCCCCCTTGAGTTCCATGCGGATTTTTAGTACCCCACCCTTAGGTTTCATGCTCATTTTTAGTACCCCCCCCCCCCGACATGCAAAGCAATACATACATATATTGCTATTTTTAGTACCCCCCCCCCCCCCCCCGACATACAAAACAATACATACATATATTGTTATTAATGTGCCCATTGTACAGCCGCGCGCACAGATTTGCGGATTTTGCGCGTAAAAATGCATGGTCAAACTGAGTATATATGCGCAACATTTTTGTTTTGTTAAAATTTCTTACCCCCCCTTGGACATGTTGTCAAAAATTTGTACCCCCCTTGGAACACGTGTGAAAAATTAGTACCCCTCGGGCAAAACTCCCACTTCCCCCCAGTCATAAATTCTGAACGGTCCCTTATTTTGCCGCTCCCTCGTCTCATCAGTAAATAGACTCACCGTGTTTTCCCTACAAACTGCAGTTTTGGACCTTTAACAAATAGCATTCAGAAGAGATCTACGGTTCAGAATATAAATATCTGACAATGTAGTGTAGCACCAAGAAATGTATACATAATATAATTGATATTACCAAATACATAATATTATTATACAATTCTTACTTATGCAAAAGATAATACCATTGATTAATATACATACATCCAATGCCATTTTGTCATTTACAGTGTTACCATCTGAGCAATTAGGCATTACTGGCATTTATGGCATTACAATTAGGCATTGCTTTGTGACATCACTCTATGATTAGAGAGGAGTTAATTGCATCTTTGTGTTACCTTGATTAACTGGTGGTATTACATACAGCTAATGGTATTACCTCATATTACATAAGCCACAAGGAAGCCTCTTATGTGCAGGACCAATTACTCCACATATGTAAGAAAAACGTTTTGTGGTGGGCAATGATAATTACTCACAATGGCACCAGAAAACCATACAGTTCATGAATGAAATGAAAGGAAGTGAATGGTTCAATTTTGGCCATTGCGATGGATTTCAGCCTTTTCGCACGTAATTGCTTTTGCCCTTTTTCCTCATTTCTGGGAAAATATATATTGGCCTACTTTGAACGCGTCACATATTATAATAGATTATACATACATTGTATGTTCTTACAATTTTGACGATGAGATTCTGTCAAACGTTATCAAATTCTTATAGCTGTTTGCAGATTAGCGGTCCACACAGTTTCAAAATTAACTTTCAACTTGGTCGTGCGGTAAATCAGTTGATTCAATGCTTATTGTATCTAGCAGCATAGGTGACAGTAAACGTCATCAAATAGAAGGTAAGGAGACCAACAGGAAACTGTCAATGACGTTGCAAAGTCAGTTTGCAAACTGAAAATAAGAAAATTCATTTTTTCTGTGGACCGCCAATCTGCAAAGAGCTCTAAGGTTTACTATACCAGATCATTTTACTCGAATAATAAATTGCATCAGTTTAATAAAAATAGGGCAAATGATTTATTAACCTATTGGAAGCACTGGGTAGCTTGAGGGTTAATAACTAATTAATTCACTCCTTTGTGGTCTTCAACAGTAAACTTTGACATTAAGATCACACAGTTGGCTGGGGCACTGTGATCACAGTGAAAACTCCATGGCAATATTTCACAGGTTTCTTTATTTCCTCTTTGTAACAGGACTAATGGGAGAATTAATGGCTGCTCCCGGGTCAATAATTCTCCCTATTGCTTAGCAGGTCAGTCACGTGATTCAGTAGCATATTGATTGCATAAGGGCCCACCAGGAGACAACCAATCAGTGCCCAGCTCTCTTAGACCCCAACTGACCCCACAGCAAATTAATCCTACCCAGAGGTATAGGTCCATCATACTATATAGCTCTCCACTGGAGATCTGGTGCACATGGTCTGCATTCTTAATTTAGCATAGCAGTGTTTGGTGTATGTGAATGGCCTTGTTTTGTGAAAGGGGTATATGGGCTCTTATTCTCAGGTTAGGTACACTCTAAAAAATAAAGCTTATACACAATTCTTGATGCTTCTCAGCTTTTCCTCTATATCATTCAGCTTTGGGTATTTGGAAGTATTGTGTAATTAGCAGTTAAGCATGCCATTATAGCTCTTAGCGAATTGGCGGTCTACTGAAAACATTAATTTTCTTATTTTCAATTTGCAAACTGGCTTTGCCACATTATCGAGTTTTCTGTTGGTCTCCTAATCTTTTTGTTTGATGAAGAACATTAAGTAATTTAATTTGTTTGTTTATTGTCACCTATGCTGTTAGATATGATAAGCACTGAAACAACTGCTTAACCATAACTGACACAAACAAAAAAGTTTTAAGCCAGTGACATCACATGACCAAGTTGAAAGTTAATTTTGAAACTGTTTGGACCGCTAATCTGCAAACAGCTCTAATAGAAGAACTCCATTAATAAAACATCAAGCAGACGAAGTTATTCTTGCCAGTGATGCATCTTACAAGATGGCCATCTTTTTAAAGCATAATTGCACTTCTCAATTTGTCAGGCAGTCAGACAGGTCATTTAAATGGAGCCTGGAGCTACAGTCAAGATTCCACAAGAAGACAAATGGCTCCATGCTAGAAGCCCTGATACTGTCTATGACTCTCCAATTTGGAATATCCAATCATCCACTATTTGCACTCTTTGACTCTTTATTCTAAAATTTTACTGTTTCTCAAAATCCTCCAGATGATCAGACTGGCGGACTAAATGTTGGACTCCAAGCCACTCCTGGAATGAAATTCCTCCATTCTGATTCTCTGACTCTTCAAGTTCCAACATCTTTTCTGACTCCTCAATGGTTTATCTCAGACTCTCTGAATTCCCAATTTTATTATCCTTTTCTATATAAGGTTGTGATGCCCTGCTTAACCTCATTTCTGACTCCCCGATACTTCGAATTGACTCTTCATGCGCACTCTTTACTTTATAAACTGTAACTTACAAGGAGTACTGACTCTTGACTCTCTTGCCATTAGTGTTACACATGATCCATGACATCCAGTTTTCAAATTTACTCTCACTGCTAGATGAATCAATATATGACTTACTCAATAAACTGTGGCAATTCGACTCTGCAAATTCATCCCAGACTACTCTTTGCCCCAAAGACTCAGACACCAACTCCGGCCAATGACAAAATACATAAATCATTGTAACTATATAACAGCCCATAGAAGAACCTCTCTGGGGGTGTCCAGTGCTGTAGACATGTATTATCCTCCAACAATGCAGCCCCAACTTATGACTGCCCCTTGCCACATCCCCATACAACACCTAGCACTATGCATTCTGTCTTATTTATGGTGAAAAGGTGAAGGGAAGTTCTATCTAGTCAAACGGTGCAAGTAGAGTCACAATGTTATAGAATGCCACAGAAATTTGCAACTAAGTATTTTTGGTATCCATATTTTCTAATTTCGATTTTTGATGATGCCAGGAAAGATGAGTAGTTGAAAAGTGTCATTAAATATCTAACAAGGCAAGATTTGAGTAATAAGATGATGGCAAAAATCTGATACTGTGTGCGATACACTTCAAAAAGTCACAGCATCTCATCATTATATCTGCCTCCGCCAGCTGCCAATGAGACTATAGTCATGTGGAAGATAGACTTCACATCAATTATTCCCCTTGAAATCAAGCAACAATATTATAGCGGTGTCACCAAGGGTGGTCCTGTCTGGCCTGTGTGCAATACTTCTCTAGCGGAAGTGACAAACTCTGTGGACTGTCGAGTGACAAATATATCTCATAAGCTGTTATTGGATTAGTCCAGTTGCACTGCTCTAAAGTTCTGCAGTTTGTTTTGGTCTTACTATTGCTTCGGGCTTGATATATGTTACACTTAGTGACAGCTATGTGATAATATATTGTCAAGTAACTCAATGTCGGTCTGACAGTCTATCTCTCAGTCTGTCTGCCTGTCGAACTGTCTATCTATCTGTTTATCAATCTATCTATCTAGCCATCTGGCTTTCTTTTCAACCTTTACCTGTACTTGTCTACTATTAACATTCCTATTGTCCTCTGTGTTCTTACTTTTAAATATAAGAAATCAGAATTGGATTGGGAATATATCTTTGCAAGAAATGAGATGAAAAAGACCTTGAGGAGGAACTCTTAAGACACTTTGCATGACATCACTGCAACAGTTGCTAGGCAACCAAATATAATAAGGCTGTCACTGATAATCTAGTTAAAATGAGAGACTAGAGGTTGCTTAATTCTAATTACAAGGCCGCATATTTTATCTGAAGAGACAATATGATTTATTTGAATCGTATTCTGTTAAATTTGAGGTTTCCATACAATGGTCGTCTTTGAGGCGTGTCCTGTATGTACAGTACAAATTATTAAAAGTTGCTCGTCATTTAAAATCTATCCTCAGCTATCTATCCATAGCTAATGGTAGCTAAAATTAGCTAAACCTATCTCTAGCTATCCATAGCTATCCACAGTTGCTGTTGTTTAAACAAGGGGTAAAGGATTTCAGTGTATACAAAAGAATAGAAATGGATAGTAAACAGTTATTGAAAGCTATGGATAAGACTAGTAATGTATAGCTATAGACAGCTCAATTGAGCCACATTCAGACTATATCTCCATGAACCATGTGTATAGTTTGATTAAATTAAGAAGCAATTTAACTCATTTAGAAGAGCCAAATCCCTGCAACAAAAACAGGTTAGGAGACATAAATCTCCAAAGACTGTTTTTTTAACTCGAATCGATGTTATGCACTCTTGCATTTTATCATTTCTCATGTTCTTTATTTTGTTATCATTTATATTTCATGTTATAGCATAACTGAAAATAACAGTGAAATGCTACTGCTGAATAAACTTGTAAACATAGACATTTCCTATGCTGCATCAAATTTTGGAACCGCTTACTAGAATTTCTGAAGTCTACCACTACCCTGCAAGCTTCCACAAAACTCACTTGTTCCAGAGCTTTTATAAATAAGCTTGACTCATGCACTAATGAGTGGCTCACAGGAACCGGCGCCATACCAATTCTTACTTGGGCTGCATAGATAACACTTTTGCACTTCCGATCCGATACCCATAATTTTTTTGCTGCAGATACTCACCCGATAGCGACACCATTCTGATTCCAATACCATTAGTGAAATATGGAGCACCCCTTCCAATCCGAAACCGATTACTGCTTTTTGGGCTGCAATCCCTAATTCTGGCCATTATAATATTATATTATATTAAATTAAATTAACTGGTACTGGCTTAAAATAAAATAAAACATGTATAAGCTAAAAAGGAATCATAATATAATTAATTTTTGTATGTCTGTAGGTCGACTCGCTTTTTAAGAAACTTAAGAAGTACAACGTTATCAGCAGTACTGTATAAGAAGTAATCTAGCACCATGTGACTTCTTGTGACATTACAACGTGACATGATGTGACATGACGTGATATAACCGCAGACATGTGACATGCCACGTCTTGCTGTTCGGGCAGCCGGAGGTCATAGATCATGCGACATTGTGACCTGAACAATACTGGAGCTGCCCGCGCCAGGCTTGTCAGTTGTCCATCAAGCAAAGGTCTAATGCCTTTCCCCGCATGCAACAGGTCTTAGTCTAGGTCATTGCAAGAAGAAATGTTAGTAGGAAACAGCACTGGAACAAGTTCAAAATATTTTTTTCCAGTGGCTTCACATTTTTACCAATGTCTCGTAAAGATTTTATGTTTAATCGAGGCTCCAACAAAGCTGGAAAATTCCACCGATCAACAGCTGAGAAAGCATTCAGTATATATGGTCTTCGAGTCGCTTTTAACATTTTACACAAGAGATCCTGAAGTTTTACGAAAATAATTGTTAATATGCTTTGTCAGCAGTTCTCAACCAGACCTTAAGCACTGGGTATCCCAAGCCACACTCTGGCTCTCTCCATATAGCACTAAACCCCTTAACCATCAAAGCAGCACCGGAGTACTGTGAAGAGCCGCCCACTGTCTCATAAGACATTTATGGGCAACCTAAGAGCTGCTCACAGAACACAAATTAATGCTCTTCAGTCTTCTGGCCTGTTTCACATGGAATGTCATTAATGTGATATCTGTGCTAATGCTGACTTGCACAAAGGGAAAAGACAGCATGGAGAAAGGCAGGTGTATGGGTCTTCATTTTCAGAAGGTGATATGTGTAGTACTGTGCACATTGTATCAGTATACATGTACAATATGCAGGGGGTCAGATTGATGATTTGGGCTTTACAAGTTAACAATCAGTATTTAAGCACTGTGGTAGGGTTATAAGGATAGCAGAAGAGCTAAACAATGAGGAAAAGGAGTATTAAAACTAAAGGCAGTACTTCATCAAGAAAGATTCAGACTGGAAGCAAACCCTGGATTGATCAAATTGCACAGAAGCCACCTTCTAACACATATTCAGTTTGGTGGGCAGGTTGGAAAATAACTGTCCATAGATAGACATCTAGTCAGCTGGACAGATAGAGAGACAAGAGCTAGATAGGTCTATTTCAAGGTAGATTGTTATATAAGATTGTGCTAGAAATAGTCAACAAATATATTACCACATGACTGTCACTGAGTGCAACATATATCAAGCCCGAAAGCAATAGTGATGCCCAGTTCTCACGGCACGTTACGGAGAACTTTTTTACCACTGAGGGGCAGCTTGAGTTGAATTCTAGGAAAAAAATGACCATCACGGCGACATACAATGTTTATAAAACCATTACATAATTAATTAAAAGCATATCACGGCGGGGTTCTTTTTGTTCACTGCAGGGAAGAAAAGTTGTACGCCGTCCCCAAAAGTTCGCCGGGGGAAAGGAATTTCCTCCTCCTGAGGGATACTTTTATATCGCCCCGAGATATAAAAAGTACCTCTCAGGGAACCTATAACTGCCCCTCAGTGAACCTATTTCACCGCGGCGGGATGTCAAAAACTGCCGGCGAGGCTTCAAATGTCCCCCAGGGGCAGGAAAGGTCCCCGCGGGGGCAGGAAAGGTCCCCGCGGGGGCAGGAGAGGTCCCCTCAGGGGCAGGGGATGTCCTAATATCCCGCCGGAGATGTTTTTGAGGCGTTCTCACTGAAAAAATCCACGCCGGACATCCAAAAATCAAGAAAATTTTGGGCTCTGTTCCGCCGTCATGAAAAAAAAGTTTGTACTGTTGAATCTTTTTTGACATCCACGGCGCAGTTTTCCCATTTCTAGGAACCGCTGAGGGGAACAAAAACTTCCCCTGGGGGGATGTGAAAAGTCGACGGCGGATCACCCAAATTCATCCAAATTACCAGGAAATACTTCGACGCCGATTTAAATAGTTCTCCGGGAGCCGCCGTGAGAATGTAGCATAAGACCAAAACAAACTGCAGAACTTTAGAGCAGTGCAATTGGACTAATCCAATAACAGCTTATGAGACGATTTGTCACTCGACAGTTCGCGGTGTTTGTCACATTGGCCAGAGAAGTATTGTACACGGGCCGAACTAGACCACCCTTGTTGACACCACTACTATATTGTTGCTTGACTTTGTTGTGGAACTATTGGTCTGAAGTCTATTTTCAGCATGACTATAATTTCCATAGGCAGCAAACTGGCAGATGCAGATATAATGGTGAGATGCTAGGGCTATGCATGACCACCCTTTAGCAATCAGCATGTAAAAGATTCCATTGCGTCTGATGCTTGTTCAACAGTGGCCATATGCTTGTCAACATCTACCACTTTGGCAGTGCCAATCCACCAGTGCATCTTGATGGGATAATAACTCCACTGTGATACGCTTCGTCCAGGAACTGTTACTTTAAAAATACTTATGTAGTTGAAAAAGAACTCAGAAAGATAGTTGGATATAGAAACATGAAGATAAATAGATAGAAAGATATTAGATAGACATTGCTGACCATGCAAATTGCAGTGCCAAGAAACTTATTTATCTAGACAAACGGATTAAGAAGAAAACATGTAGTATTACTGTAGAAAAGAAGATTGATGTAGCCATAGTCTGACCTGAGCAATCTCACTCTTATCAAAGTCTCTTTGGACCACAGAATGCCTACTGGTCAGTGCAAGTGGCCCTTGGTCACACATCTGGTATGAGAATTAGGTCATCTGGACTTCATCACAGCTGATCAAAGAATGTAGCAATGACACATTGTAGTGTTAAAAGCAACTTAAGAGCAATCACCTAAAACAGTTAAATAAACATGGCAACATAAAACAGCAACAAAGAATAAATGCATCGTTTTATCTCAGATAAATGGTGATGTATTGTAAATTGGTACTAGCCAGAGGAGGTGCCAGGACTGCATGGTGTTATTGTCCCTTGAATAGTCCAATGCTAAAAATCTATCTTAATCCACAAAGGAAATTCCATGTCAAAGGTTACCTCAGCTTGGTAGAGTTTCAAGGTAGATTTGGGTTTTAAATTAGTCCTTTGGATATAATAAACTTAAAAAACTAGTAAAATGATTGTAAACTGAAAACCAACTTTCTTAACCAAACTGAATAAGCTTTTCTGAATTAGCTTTAAGCCATCTGGAAATATCTGTGAATTTTAATTAGTCATACGCACATGATTTTATGAATTTACTCAATTCTAAATAACAGTTTATTGAAACACTTTATATTCTTTGAATGACAGATTTTTCATTGCCTGAATATAGAGCCAATAACTTTTAAATTTATGCTGAACAATGCTTCGCTTCAGCAAAGAAGTCACAGAATATGTCGTTTAACTCATTTTCTACTAAATGGTCAGTATCAGCGGCCATCTTGGATTGGTTCAGTAAACATACACATGACGACACCAATGGAAGTCACGCGGGAGCAGATTCAGCCGCAGCAACCGGAAGTAGGGGGTGAGCGGATCAGTGATGACATCAAGTCTAGGAGATGATGCTGCTCAAGAAACCTTATACGTTTTGTAGAACATGGAGCTATAGATTCTTGAGAGATGCATGGCAATAGTACAAACTCTATGTAGGATTGGATGTTTATTGCCTAATATACAAATTGTAATGATGGGTCTTTCATCTTTCACACAGATAAATGTATATGAACAAGTTAATAAAATTGATAAATGTACTTCAGCAGTTTCAAAAAGAATGTGATCATTTTCTAACTAGCTACATAACTTTTTCATTCAACTGCTACATGTCAATATCATTTTACTTGCTTTATCAACCAATATCAGACATGGGTAAATACATGTGGCAAGTTGAAATAGAATCACATTATACTGAAACTACTGTAATATTGTCTGTTCATAAAGTACAGATAATAAGCAAACTGAATTTAACTGCCAATTCTATGAAATGCCATCTCAAACATATCCTAAGAGAATAATAATATAATATTAATTCACCAGCAAAATCTATCTATATTTAGACCTATCTCTTATTCATTATTTGGTCTTGGTCTTTTTCAGGGAAATAATTTCTGGTTCAAGCTAAAGATAGGCCTACTACTTATCCAGCAGGAACATTCTACAGGCAGAAGTGCTATACTCATCATTCATTCATAATGATTCTATTAGGATGGAGGTGAGAGGCAATAAGAGAGATTCTTTGTACAGATGACATCATGTAAGTGCCCTACAAATAGCCATCTCTTTTACTGTGGAATTATTGTGTTCCACGACAAATGTATAAAATAATTGCATCAATAGAGCAATGTTTTAAAATCTCATGTATCTATGAATCCTAAAATGTTACATAGAATAGGTCGGGACAAGAAGCCCGCGTTAGGTGAGAAGCCCCCCACCCCTGCCCAGGGTTATATCTAAACTTACATTTTTAGAGGCTTTTAAGTGATGTCACAAATTTTCAGGGCAAACAGCACCATACCATAGCAGAAATTAAAGAAACAAAAAAATATGCATGGTTTTTGTAACTTTGAGTAATTCTTTGAAAGGGGTTGTCTGAAATAACTTTGGAAATATTTATAAGTATAATGGATATCTGCATTGCTTCACTTTATGACCATCATATAAATATGATTTGGATCATGCTTTTTGCATTTTAGTTAAAAATACAGAGGTCAAATGAAAATATGTGGGTTTGGGGCGAGAGTCCCCACAGTGGTATGGGGCATGAGGCCCCCTTCACTGGGGCCTAGAAGTTAATTCAGGAAACACTTAATAATGTGTACTTTACCTTAAATCTTGATAGAATAGCAAATTAAAATAGAAAAAAAAAAAATTGGCCGAAATTGATAAAAGGCAAAAAATATTAAAAGTAAAAGTATGAACTTAACAATTCAGAAATTCAGAAAAAGTAAATAGAATGCCTTAAATATGATAGAAGAACTTCAACAAATAACTTTCAAGCTGAATGCACTCGCAAAAAAATTGCCATAGGATTATAATAGGGGAGCTTCTTGCCCGATGGGTGGAGTAAGAAGGCCGTTTGCAATTTTTTACAAAAATGGCTGTCACTCCTTTATCAAAATTGGTAGACATTTGTTTCACTAGTTATAAGTAGAGTCAAGTGATCCCTTCCTGAGAGCATAAGCATTCAAATAATCGACCATAAAAAGTAGGTCAAATCACATCTGGAAGTTAAGGGGGGCTGCATGCCCCGCGCTACCCTTTGCTATTAAAATATTTTTTTCTGTAGAAAAACTAAACTCATGCAGGAATAGTTGAGAATTATCACATGATTATTGATATCACGATACGACACGTAATTATCAAATCTCACATTTCGCCCTACTATCCTGCAGCCCTAAAATTTTTCCCTACAGATAACGGATTATCGTCAGGCCAGTATTATGGCAATAAGGTATACATCCACGATACAGTAATTCTGTGGTATATATTATGCTCTGATATTCAAGAATCACGAAATGCTCCGAGAATGGTATCAGACTAAGAAGCGGAATAATCTTCCATTCGCCCAGCGAAAGACCAACCATCAAGCCTGACCAAGCGAGTGAAGCCATCCAACAGATCAGGTATCCTTCTATGAATATCATGAATGATACATGAACTCATGATACATTATGAACGCAAGGGCACTTTACGAGTATCTACCAGCTTGACGTTCTTCGAATGAGATGTCAAATTTGTGGTTTGTTGTGCTGGACACTTTCATATAGATTCTGATGTAACAGTAAATATATATATAGGTTTAAGTGGAAGGTGACTTTGAAGATCTCATACTTGATGACATGGAGAATCTTTTAGTAGATTCCCAGTCTCATCACTCCCCAATTACTTAAGCCTCTGGCAGCTGGTGGCATTACAGCAGAAGTCAAAAGCATCGACCCTTCTTCAGAGAGATTTGTGTGTAAATGAGTGACTGTCATTGGCTGAGAGGGTCTGACAAACCAGCTAGAAGCATTTCAATAATAACTGGCATTTCAACATCCAATTATAAAGGCTTTTATAATCCAATCAAATGGCATGTAAATAAAACATCCTAAGTCACTTCAGTTGTGCTTAAATCAATGCTTTTGGCTTTCGCTGCAATAATCTGCCATACAAAACAACATTAAGATATGGTAGGCCTTTCCGCTTCACAATGTGAGCCGAAGCATAAGACAGGAAGAGCCGAAATGTCATTCGTTGCGAATATGGGGCAGTCTGCGAAAATAGCATCCAATAGAAAGATGATAAATCTGGACAAGGAATAAAGAAGCCATGTTTCCCAGTAAATGTGAGCACTTATCTAGAAGGGTATTCCCCCAAGGCTCCTTTTGGACCTGTTCTGCTTCTCTTGTAACTCATAGGACCAAAAGGAAGCCATGTACTATCCTTATGGCCACGCATAGGTCTCTCCTTCCCTTTTGGCTTCTAACTTCGAGCACAATGTAAAATTTTCCTGTAACTTTAAAACCTTATACTTTCAACAAATTGTAATTTTTTATCGGTTACGCTTACAATAAAATCAACGGCGGATTCCAATAAACAGAATGGGCGCACTGTTTTTGACATTCAGTTATCCACAGTGCAACTCGTCTTTCAAAACATAGAAATTACCCAATAACCCAATTTATCGAAATACAATTTACATACAGTCCAGCTTAATGTAAAAATGACAGAATCGTCAAATTACAGAAAACTTTCTGTACTTGAAATCGTTAATACCGTTTTGATCATTTGCAAAAGGTTTTCATTTATAGAATCTAAATGATTAGACAGTTAAAGTTGTACAACAATATGCTATTATACAGGCAAGTTATTTACCAGTACATGGCGAGAAAGTTTTAGGCAGACAAAAATTGCCTTGGAGATCACCCATTTAAGCTGTCCTTCCATCCAAAAAGCCAAAAAGCCAGGCTGTCTTGGCAGTAAGTTCAGGAAATGAAGCATTTATTTCTCAATGCCAGAATCTCAGAAAGTCAAAGATCGGCTCTTAAGGGCAGTCAAGAGGCTGGAAGGAGGATGGAATCAGCAATTACACCGCTGGACGAGAAGTCGACCAAAAGTCATCTCAGTTGAACGCCGTCCGGATAGAGCTGGTCGTGTTGACTTTTCCCCGAGCGAGTTAAATGGCAAAGTCAATATGGTCAATTTAAAAGCAAGATTATGTGCAACCACGGGTTCTTGGATAATGGTAGTACATATCACCAGGTTTGCTTTAATATGTAGCTATGTCATATAGCCACTTAGCCATTGAACTGCAAAGGTCCTGAATAATCTGAATGACTGTCTGCAAGTTGACTCTGCTAATCTTATGTTGATTCATAGTGGCGCTACAACTGTTGCGCTACCTGGGCACCATCGGTGAGAAAAATAGATAGGTGGATTTACCTCGAAGTATAGTATAGTGGGTTGAGTATAAGAAGTTGTTCCTAAGCACTTGGCTTGGGGGCTGGCCCTTTAGCTCAACTGGTTAGGTAGCTGACCTTCAAGGGAAAGTATTACATGGTGCATCGGCCGAAAGCTGACTCAGAGGTAGCCGGTTCGAATCCCGCTCGTAGTGGCAGGTGGCATTGGGGTGAGATTGTTGACAGGAGTGTGTCAAAATCTCAGGAAATTGGGGTGATATAGTATAGTGAGTTGAGTATAGTAGGTTGCTCCTAAAGTGCATGGCTTGGGGCCAGCCCTTTAGCTCAACTGGTTAGATAGCAGACCAGTATTCAGTATTACTGAAGCCAAACTTCAAATGTGGCCACCAGTTCCAACTGCACTCTTGAGGATAACTTTGTCAGTGGTGTCTGAAGTTGCTTGTCGATTATATTAAGAAGCGTGATCTAGACTTACACAAAAGTGATTGGGGCAATCATGACAGTCAATTTCAGTATACTGTGCCGGTACTGACGGAATAGAAAAAAATTCCATTGTACGGTTAAAAAATCCTTTGTTTCTACAGTAGGAATGTTGTTTCAATGCATGGTAACTGCATGGGAGCAGGTTCTAGTACTACTCTACAGTGTAGTCTGTCCTGGTCCATGGGAAGTAACTATATAGACTTGATACAAAACTTGAAGTATAACATCAATCAAAATTGATGAGCAGCAAGAACTTGTTTAGAGAGCTGCATTGCAATGCCAAATCCGCAATACAATAGCACCAGTAGATTGTAGATTAGATCTTGCTGCACATCTCCAGGCATTTACAACTGAGCTCCATGTCTCTCATCCTGACTCGCATTGTCTGGCGCAAATTGGTCAACCACTGACCGAGAGCAAAATAGCACCTTGATTGGCAAGACACGAGAGGTGCTTTGTCAACGGGCAGTGGTCAGTCATTCCGGCCGGTCATTCTGTCCAGTCATTTGGTCCTGTCGTTTTGTCCAGTAATTTTGTCCCACAGCCCTGTGGACAACTCCACAGCGGGGTTTATTGGTGTCCGCAGGACATCACTGGACAAAAGAACCACAGAAGAATCCAATTTGTCCAATTCCAGGTAATCAATGGTTTCTATTTACATGTTCTGGTGGGAAGAAATATAGGCAGACATAATCTGGCAGATAGACAGACGGGTAGATGACTCTGTGTCTTTCTGAATAAATGTACATATGTAATTCAGAAAATGGAAACCACTTTTCATGATTTTAACATCCTTCAATCCATATCAAAAGCCCGAAAGCCACATTTTAAGATATCACAGGCCTAATTAGTCCAAGAGCCAGAGCACTTTTATTTGACTTTTCATTCTCATCAGAGTTTTTCATTGGCTCATATAGCAAATTTTCTGCAGTTTTTGAAAATAGAAGTTTAAGAAATATTTATGCGGACAGTTTTTTGTAAAATGACCGTAACTGTGGCAACGTCAAATTTCACCTTTCAGCCAAAATTAGCGAAAAAATCACATAATGCAAACTTTGAACATGAATCACATGCAGTAAAAATATATTTCACTTCATCTGTTTACATGATTACTTTGTCTTACTCATACTTTATCAGCTTGATATGACATCATTCAAAAATATGTAAATTTATGCTGTTAATTTGCATAAATCCAAGATGGCCGACACATTTATTAAAATGGCATGTGAAGATTTGCTGTTATGCTTTATGAAAGTTTTTTTGATGCATTAAAATATTGAACTAGAATATTGTTATTTTCGGAAATTATCCTTCAAGGTGTGATCAAAATATTTGGAAAGTTTTAAGCACCTAACTGGAATAGTGACAAAGTTATGAGACCATCAATTACAAGACATCATGTCAAAATGAGGCAATTTTCTGACCTTTTTATTTAGGTTTTGCAGCCATCTCCTTCTCATAGCTTTGAATGATACTATTTTCACCTTCAAAAACACATTTGGTATCATTTAATGACTCAAGCTGAATACAAACTCGAGAGGCATTTGAATTTTTGGTTAAATTTAAAAAATGCATTTCCATGGCAACCAAGGATACACCTATCACAAAACACAGATTTTCTTGGTTTGAGGGAAAAGTGTCAATTGTATAATGATGGAAATAGTCTATTTTAATAAACAGGCAATACAAATCAAATTTTGGATTGTTATGACTGTGCTGTTGCCATAGCAACCAACTGTTATTTGATGAAATAGTCAGAGAGATTTGGACAGGTTGTCACATCGTTAATGTTGGAAAGCTTGTGTCACGTAAAACAATATAATTTCTCCTTGCAAGTCAAGTGTATCATTTTTGCAGATGTGGTCCTATAAACCTAGTTATTACAAAGAATCAAGAAGTCATCCCTATAAAAAAGCTGTAACAAGGTCTATGTGCATAACTATTTTTGCTACTTGGATGAATGACTCAACTTTTCAGGTTATATAAATTTGGGTGAGTGATGTGCTAGAATGAACAAATGTAGATCAGAATTGAGTTACCGGTCAATTTCATTGATAATTAAATGATTGGCATGTCTTAGGCCAATACAGCGGTGCCTGCATTATAAACCCTCTGTTGTAAGACTTATTTGCCTTATCTGACCACCTTCCTCCGTGGCCTAGAGGTCTAGAATACTTATCCATTGGCTTTGAGGGCGTGGGTTCGAATCTCACCCCTGGAACTCACTTTAGTCCGAGCCCATGGGACATAAAATGGAGGCGAGTTGTATCCAGTATTCTATGCAGGGGCAACTGAAAGACCCTGAGCATTGCTGAGTCAATAGGGCATGTTCCAGACTCCCAGTCTTCTCAACACATCATCATACGACATTCACCTAAAATAATGTGCAGCTCGGAGCTCCCTCCACAAAAGATGAAGGTTGAGCTGCCTCGGTTGAGCCGGGTTATACCAGCACAATACAAGTCAAGTCAGGTCCTGCGCAAAGTAGTATTTTTAGACCATTTTGCCCTCCAACGAGAGACCGCACCCCTGCAAAAGACCACTTCATGACTGCAGAATGGGCAGTATTTTAACGCAGGGACTACTGTACTTACTCATCTTGGCAGCAGGTACTATTCCTTTGTAAGAATCAAAATAAAGTAATCAATCAAAATGATTGCTGGAAATAAATGCTCCAGAGTGATATGCAACAGTCCAAGGTTATATGATTATGGGTCTTGTTAGTAAGTATATTTCTGACAATATAGAATAGTCCCATATAAAAGAAAAACATGCAACTGAGTAACCTGACTGGACTCACAAATGAAAGATGCTATGCCGCTTCGTGGAATCTGGTGTGATGCATATCTTGCATCTATGCACTCTCATTTTGGAGACCAGATTTTTTAGAGAATTAAGATTGTCTGAATTATATATCATCTGGGTAACCAACTTCTGCAACAATTGCTAGATTGAGAAGTTACTGAAATCCTATACTACTCGCTGCCTGAACGGCCATGCCACTTACGATTTCTTATTATCCAATCAACAAGGCATGGTTTTGTACACTAGTCTGGAAAAAAAATCTCAGTCACATTAGTTACTTTTCCTGGGACCACGAACCGAGTTCAAATTGTATAGTGCTCCTGAACACTCTCACTTATGGAAACAGCCATGGAGATCCACACCTCTTTGTGTGAACTGGAATTAGGAACAACCATCATTTAGTAAAGAAGAGGAAGTTTGAGGAATCTGCACAACCTTGCAAGGCTCAAATCCTGAGGCTTGATGAATCTGGAACAGCCTGACAAACCCACGGCACCAATGAAACCGGCTACCCAGATCCAGTGTACCATCCCTCATCAAGAAAGATAATCAAACTGAATGAAAAGTGTTTGGAATTGAATGGAGTAACTGTAAACGTATCTGAACAGGACGATGTTGGTACGTCAACCGTTTACAATCAACCCATAGAAAGAGAACCAGACCATATTGTGAGGTAACTGAGGTTATCATAATGGATCATTCAATAAGTCTCTCTCTCAGTCTATCAAATTCTGGCTTCAAGCAACTAAGCTCTTGGGACCATTGGACATCTTCATCTCTCTGCAGCTGGGTGGAGGTGATTCAGTATTTTTACGGGAAAGAGACAGAGATTCTGCTAATAACGGGCAATTCGGCAATGAAAATCCTGTCGAGGGCAAATCAGAAAGTGGCTAAGTAAAATTCAGAGAATTCACAGGACAAGGAGGCAAAGCAACCAATGGATGATGACCTGGGCTTCACATCCTGTAGTCATGCACATGGTAGGCCACAACAATGAGGCAAAGAATATGGAAATTGCTGTTCAACATAGGCCTTAGTTCTGGTGCATGCCATAGCCAAAACGGGATTTGGAACTGGGACCCAGCGGTTGGCAGTCCAGTGTTCTACCAACTGAGCTTACCCTACCCCAAAGCAAAGGAGCCTGCCCGCTTTGTTAAGAACTAGGAAAGCCCATTGAAAGCACAGAACCTGATAAGGGAATAAACAGGTGAATGGACATTTGGATGGTATGTTGATGAAAAGCTCTTAGTCAAGTAATTATGTGAGATTAAGATGGCATTGCATGAGAAATGAGGTGTTTTTAGGTGGTAAGAGAAGTGGTCATGTGACCTGAGTTTGAACTGAAGTACTAGTGGGGATACAAACCAATTGAATCTTATTGTACTATTCAAGAGCCCTAAATTGACTCGCCATGGCCTGCTACTCGGCGACATACAGACGCAGGTCACTGTTACTCAAATGTCCCGCCCAGGACAAGACTAAATTACAAGATACAGATTTATATAACAATTATTACTGGCTGGCCTGCTTAAGTGTTATGCATGAGTGAGCAATATTGAGCTTCACTATATATGCGGTCAAAATATCACATTGGCCAAAGATGGAGCCAATGTCTGAACTTTGTGAAGTTAGATTGATGGGCACTATAACATAAAAATGCATTTTAATTTTAGAAGGTTTTGGCCCTGGTGATGCCAAGACTGGAGGTAGAAGTTAAGTAGAAAGAGTAGGGGGAAACGGGCCACATTTGGAGGCATGCCGCTATATGACGGTGGGGTTTTCTTGGTTCCTGGCAAGGTATATGATATGGTAGTGCCATCATATCTTGCAATTTAACATTCTGATGTTTCTATCGTTTTATTTACAAATTGCAGCCACATGCAGAAGTATGGCGAGGAAAAGTTTGTTTTCCTGCTACTAAAGTAAATTCAGAGGAGTTCAATTCAAACCATTCTGTGGACAAACCGTGAACACTGAGGCTTTCTCAATGCTTGTATGAATTTGATACATCGTAACGAACAGTTATGAATTGCTATCCTGATGAACACATTCACTTGTGCCTGATAAATTAGTATTTATATTTAAAAGTCATAGCGGGGCTCATTGGGACAGTGAATTCAGGGCACATTGGGACGCACTTAATGTCGGAATGTAAGTGTCCAAGTCAACTGAATGACCTGGGACAGCGAAAAAATAGTATTCAGGCCACAGTGCATAGAGGCATAGTAGATTATACCATGCTCTGTGAGCAAATCTATCGCAAAGCAATGTGTTTTATTTACATAGATGTCGACACCCAGGACAGTTTATGTTAAATGTTTAAAACTGTTTTAAGTTATTAACTATTGGCACTACAAGGTGTTAATGCACTGTATGTTGTCTTACGCACAACACATATGTAACATCTATTGCACGTGGAGTGTTACAATGATTTTACATTGGGACAGTCATAATTACGACTCACATTTTGTTGTCTGGCAGGGTAGGTGCAGTCTAATTTATTATACCTTGCATTTAAGCTCAAAAGTATTGATGATATTCATGCTAACTTCTGAGTTGCTCAGTGCTTCTAGCACTGAGCAAAATTACTTCCCCAAGGACTTACAGTCCTTGACTGGGGGATGTGAGGCCAGTCCTCTGTGGACATCCAATTTTCTGAGATTTCAATCTGCTGTACCTACATACAGTTGAATTTAAACTGGAAAATTTGATGTTAATAGGTCTGTCTCCATTTTGTAGTTCTGAATTTATGGACAGGTGGTGTCTCCAAGCAATAGGAGCTCAGATGGAATCCCCTTTGCCTTTCAGCAAGGTGATTGGTGTTGTTGACCAAGCCAAGGAGTCTGACTTAATTCATGAGTGTGTTTGTTGAATGTTTGATTGTTTGGCTCAGCTACACTGTATTGATTATGTTCCCAAAACAGCAGTTCAACAGAAAAGAGTGTTGTTATCGTACAGATTGGGGGGATTATAACATGTTAACAACCAGATTATTATTAACTGTTGGTCACAGGATTTCACTTACTTTGCAAACAAACCAGATAATATGTCATCAGGTGGGCTTCCCCAAGACAAAAATAGCACTCCCCCCTTATCATTGCACCACCTACCAATAATACCTGTCGTAATCCCCAGATTGAGACAGACCTATTGAATATACTCTAGGCAAACTGGCAAGACTGATGAACAATTACATTTTTTACTTAATGACATACCGATGATGTCTCTGTGGCCAAAAGTGGCTTGAAGGATTATCTTAATTTTTGGGTTGTTAAATTTTATATAAATTTCAATAATTTTTATGTAAGGTTTCAGGCATATGCCAAAATATTACATGAATTATCCATTAGAAGAAAAGGATGAGATACAATGTATTTTCCATATAATTTACACTGGCTTACGAAATCTTTCAACCTTACACATTGCCTCAAAAGACATTTTCTAAAGATATGTCACAGTTTACTTTGGTTTATGTCCCGGCTGGCCATTTTAAATCCGATGTTATAAACTTTAAACTGAATAATGGGGGAAACCTTGTTCAGATATGAATATTAATTTTATATAATGCAGCACCCCACAAGCAAAGAGCAACTCTCTCTCTGCCGTCAGGGCATAGGGTGATATCAAAGGATATATTTCCTCAAATAACGGTAGGTTGCTATGGCAACAGCACAGTCATAACAATTCAAAATTTGATTTCTATTGCCTATTTATTAAAATAGACTATTTTCATCATTGTACAATTGACACTTTGTCATGGATCCAAGAAAATCTGTGTTTTGTGATAGGTGTATCCTTGGTTGCCATGGAAATGCATTTTTTAAATTTAACCAAAAATTCAAATGCCTCTCGAGTTTGTATTCAGCTTGAGTCATTAAATGATACCAAATGTGTTTTCGAAGGTGAAAATAGTATCATTCAAAGCTATGAGAAGGAGATGGCTGCAAAACCTAAATAAAAAGGTCAGAAAATTGTCTTATTTTGACATGACATCCTGTAATTGATGAACTCATAACTTTGTCACTATTCCAGCTAGGTGCTTAAAACTTTCCAAATATTTTGATCGTACCTTGAAACATTTATAAATACCGAAAATAACAATATTCTAGTTCAATATTTTTATGCATCAGAAAAACTTTCATAAAGCATAACTGCAAATCGTCACGTGCCATTTCATTAAATGTGTCGGCCATCTTGGATTTATGCAAATTAGCTGCATAAATTTACATATTTTTGAATGATGTCATATCAAGCTGATAAAGTATGAGTAAGACAAAATATTCATGTAAACAGATGAAGTGAAATATATTTTTACTGCATGTGATTCATGTTCAAAGTTAGCATTATGTGATTTTTTCACTAATTTTGGCTGAAAGGTGAAATTTGACGTTGCCACAGTTACGGCCATTTTACAAAAAACTGTCCGCATACATTTTTCTAAAATTTCCATTTTCAAAAACTACAGAAAATTTGCTATATGAGCCAATGAAAAACTTTGATGAGAATGAAAAGTCAAATAAAAGTGCTCTGGCTCTTGGACTAAATGAACAGTTTAATCAGAGCTCTTCACATACGGTAGAATTAGAAAGGCAAACATGTTTGTTCAGCAAAAGAGGGAGAATCAACACTCATGAGGTGTTTCTTTTTTAATTAACCCATACCTTGATGGAAGTGCCTCTGCTTGATGCCATTGCAACTCAAAGAAAATATTGTGTGGATTACACAAACTTAAGATTTAATTAAATTTAATTTTAGAAATATTCTATTTTTTTTTTGCTCAAAAACTTCATTGTGATTTCACACAAACTGTTTTTAGAGTGCGCATCACCTCGCGAGCCCCCGCAAGCAGCCGAAGTGTGATGACCCGCAGCAGCTGCAGACCTGCGGGTTGACAATCAAGATCAGAAAATAAGGCTTCCCACAAGATCTATGAACTGCATAAAACTGCAGAACCCAGCTGCTATGCAGGGAGGTGTGAGAGAATCTGCAAAATTATGCCCTAAGAAATTTGGACTTTCTTTCATTCTTTTTCCTCCTTTGATAGCGCTATTATTAGCACCTGTTGCAATTTTGATATTGCCTGCTGGCAAAATTGCAGAAGAATAACAAATTAGTTAGCTTTTCAAAAGAATTCTCAAAAAACCTTTTGTTTTGACAGTGTAGTAATTGAGGGTTGACTGCATGTGATATACATGTGCAGATGGGATAAAATGAAAGTTACACAGAGTTATATTACATGATTACCATATATTATTTCTGGATAGTTCTTGATTTGATTAGTATTTGATTTGTTGACAACTTGATAATTCAAATATTTTTAAAAGCATACTTCATATGCATGTGATATTTCTTGATATTTTTCTAATTTTCTATGTCAATTTTGGTACTGTAGGCCTACAGCCAAACTCAACAGTTGCAGAATATCACATCGCCATGATAAGGCACAGAAGGCAGGCCATGCTAAAAGCAGTATGGCTCCAAATGTTGATTCCGTGTTGCAATTACAGGGTTGTATTCACCGTGTGTGTCTGCAGAGGTGTCAGGTGTGTTTAATGTGACAAACATGAAACAACGCCAGCACAGAATTAACGAGTTGTCTGCCAGACCATGAAATGCCCACAAAAGGAAAACTTCACTCCAAACAAAAGCCACCCAAATGTTTATTTTGAAACAATTATACCACACAGGTGCATATAATTTATTTAAACATGCAACAGCAAAATAAAATGATCACCTGAATCCTTTAGGTCATTTTACAAATAAATTTCAGTAGCCTCAATAAATATGTGAAACAGGAAGACAAAAAAGTTGATTGATATAAATATTGTGAATAATATAGTGGCCATTGCCTGTATAATAATTATTACTCATAAGTTAACACAGATTATATCATCAAATAATGCGTTTGGCACTCTTTTTCATGTTGGCACACAGAAAAAATGGAAGTGGCAGTTGGCAAACTTTGCAATGCGGACTATAGCAGCCTTTTCGACTACACGGTAACCCTAACTAACAACTTAACTTGAAATAGTGGTCATTATACCCCGTATAACAAAGAAACAGCAAAATACAGTTTTAAGTCCTAGTTGAATGTTCATTTTGAAACTTATGAAATGCTGTGTCGCAAGGAATCATTGACCTTATTGTTGAAATTCCTGACATTTCGGATACTACGCCGTGATTGACCTATTTACAATCTTTGGTGTGGTCCTGTCATACTCAAAGGTAAAAGAGATCACTTATGTGAATGCCAAAAACAACAATAGATTTGTGGGAGTGACATACTGAATTGTCATATTCTATGCTTTGTATAACGTATTGATTTCATCATTTTTCCTTGCAATCAGAACTAGAAAGATCAGTTAATTCAAAATTGAATAAGGCATTATGGTAAAGTGGGGCAATTCTGTCAATTTCTATCAAGCAATATTTTTCTCGGGCCACTATTCAAAGAACCAATTTTGTTTCTTTTGTAATCATTCTATAGTATAGTGGGTTTGATATAATAGGTTGCTCCTAAGCACTTGGCTTGGGGTCCAGCCCTTTAGCTCAGCTGGTTAGATAGCGGACCTTTAATGGGAAAGTGTTATAATTCATAATTGTCAAGCCATTTTCTGCAACCAATATTTCCATATTTCTGTGTTAAAGTTAATTAATACATAAATACATATGCCAAACATGGACTGCCATATATTATTTCACAGGCCTAAATGCAAAAGCGACTATAGCTCCTTCCATGGTATATATTTTCATAGTAATTGTACTAATAGATGTAGATAATGTAGAATGACCTTATAAGCGATAAGGTGACCTTGTTGTCAACCTACCCACTGATCTTTATATAGCTGGGAGTCTTGCCAGCTGCTCTTGCCAGCTTTTCTTTCACATCTGCCAACTGGATAGGACTCTATACACTCTAAAAAATTTGGGGACAAAATTGGTTTTTTAGATTCAAAATGGTTTTTTGAAAAACCAAATTTCAATGCAAAACCAACATGGATTTTTTTCAAAAATCCATGTTGGTTTTGCATTGAAATTTGGTTTTTCAAAAAACCATTTTGAATCTAAAAAATTTTGTCTGAAATTTTTTAGAGTGTAGCCACCCCTTCATGTTCTCTGCACCATTCTTTGATGTCTCTCCATCACATCTTTATGGAATTGCTATAAAAATGCTCATAATCATCACCATTACATGCACTTGTATCCTGGATTAAAGGTCAGGAGTCCCAGAGACTGGCTTAATAAACTAATAAACTTGCAAGGAGCCCTTCTTATGGCATGCCACACACTAAACAGCTGCTGTATAGGAACACTTCAATGAACATTTGATTTCTTTGGAAAGATGAAGATATCTATTTATCTATCTGTCTGTGAAACAAGTGCACACAGTAATGCAGTTAGCTCTCTAACGAGGCCACCATTTAATTTCCAGGGTGGGAGCTTGTTTTCTTCGGTGGGAATGTATTTATTTCATGGTAACGGCAGCAGTAATTATTTATTTCAAGTGCGCGGAGTCCGCGAATATTCATTCCGAAATCAGACATCACCTTGTTAAGAAATACCCCCACCAAAATTATTTATTTCAAGGCTGCCCAAAAATAAAGAATTTATTTCACCAAAACTGAGCATGAAATTATTTATTAAAAAAAGATTTAAGCCAGCCTTGATATTTAATGGTCTTTTGGATTCATGTTTAGCTGGTCGTCAAAACCGTGAATATTCCCTGACCCTCTTGAATAATTGTTAAGGAGCAATGTTCAGGAACCAGTTAACCCCATATTGGTTATCACATGCTGTTTAATAGTTTGAACACCTAAAACCATTCACCTGCAGAACAACTGGTTGTTTGACACTGATTTGTTTCGAGTTCTAACTGAACAAAATGTACATAAGAACCCCAAAAACTCAAGGGACACACGACGTAAACCCCGACGCTGCTAATTGGTGGAGGGCTGGTCTGTTGGTCACATAGATTTGTATGGCAGAGATTATGTTGCCACAACCTGAACACGACATTGAGGTTTTTTTTACAACATTGCCACAACGTCGCAAGCTGATGTTGATCCATTGACTTTGCCTCACAATGTTGTGAAAACATCACAATGGCGCATGCTAACGTCATAGCTTTGATGTTTCCTCGCAACATTTTGACAACATAATTTCTACCATACAAGTCTACATCATTTGACGAACAGGGTGACGTTGTTGCAACGTCGCTACAATGTAATGTGCTGCTTAGGGAAGGAGGTGTCTAACTATCTTAGACCTCACTCTCTTCTTAAATTATATCTTTAAGTAGTGGTTAGTAAGTTTAGTACCAGTTACTGCTGAATATACCAAAGAATTACTTGTTTATGTCCATATATTTAATACACTGTTTGAAACTGGGTGTTAACTTGCAAAGCTGTCATTTTACACCCAGCTCTCCACAACTTTGAATTATCAAGGTCAGGTCTGAGCTTGCTTATATATCACTCAGTTAGAACTATACTACAATAAAGGGTACGAACTACTACTACGGATGGCAAGTAATCTACTTTGGCCAAGACACGTTACACTCTAAAAAATGTGGGGACAAAATTGGTTTTTTAGATTTTTTAAAATGGTTTTTTGAAAAACCAAATTTCAATGCAAAAAACCAACTTGGATTTTTTTAAAAATCCATGTTGAATCTAAAAAACCAATTTTGTCTGAACTTTTTTAGAGTGTACCATTTTCTTCGGAGGACAAAAGCCTTCCTTTTTCTTTTGCGGTTATTCAGACAAAGCATTCCACTCACACGAAGGTGCAGATAAATTATTCATCACCATCTAGAATTTAACAAGACATCCTATACTTGGTGGCCACCCTTAATGCATTAGTAATTAAGAGTTCATTTGTCTTGTCCAATCTATTTACATGAGAGCACTCCCAGAACAAACTTCTTTAAACAGTAATGAATTGGAAGGTAACATTGTTGACTTGGAGCCAAGGAGTTCCAAGATACACAGTTCAGGTAGGAAGGCATGGATAGAACAAACCGCAAAGACAAATCGATGGTTAATTCATCGTCATTATAAATAATATTAGTAAACTCCAGTCTCACAAAAGGGTTTGGCGACGTGATGAAGAAAGCAACATGGCTGACACAATATATATATCGAAAATGTACATGTATGAATTCACAGATTATTCAGTGTATACCGGTGCTCTTAATGTGAGAAATTTCATTAATGTCCCTGGACAGACAGTAAAATCATAAATACAAAATACCTCGATGGTCCCATGGATGGTTGCAAGTACAGAACATAAAGCCCCAGTCAATGATGTTGGCTCTATGGTCTGTAACAAAATTCACAGAGCCTTATAAGAACTATAGGGAAAAGTTTATTTTATTTTAAAAAATAATTCAACTACATGACTCCTTAAATGTATGTAGATTATTCTGGGCATCTTTGGATAAGCAAGGAACACAATAACATGATATCACACCAAGAGCATTTGTATGTTTTGTTCAAACATATCCACAGCCCATAGCAGCTTCCATGAATGACATGCCTTACTTACATCATGTTATTTAAAGGTATTGCAATTCAAATACCTCTTCACTTCATGCCTCAGCATAAATTGTTGTTTCTCCACAAACTCCATATTTGAACTTGAGAAACATTTCACTAGAACTCTTATCACTGCACAAGAGCTTGCAATGATGCTCTCATATGATTCAATGAAGGGATGGATACTGGATAGATGATCGGGGTTTTACGTCTTGTATTTATGCACTTGGAAGGCTAATTAGGACAGGAGGAGGACATGGCAATGAGGCGAGGGATGATTGAAACAGCCATCCAACATAGGCCCAGGTGACCCGGCAAGAGCTGGATTCAAACCCTGGACCCAGCGATTGGCAGTCCAGCACGCTATCACTAGACCAACCCTCCCCCGATTTAATGAAGGGATCCAAGGGCATACAGGAATACAGCTGTATATAAAATGCTCTCATATGTAGGTCCTTCACAAGATGTTTTGCATTTCACCATTCAGGAACATACTGAGAAAAAAAGAGAAGCCTTTAAAGGATATTTATACTTTGTTGAAGGCATGAGTCTGATTCAGGTACACTGATCATGGAAAGCTTCTGTAATACCAGTTTTTGAACAACGTATACTAATGAGATAGATGATGAGGTTCAAATATCCCAAAAGGCATCTTTTACATACACCTAGGCAGGAGATACATATTCAGGAAGAATGACAGAATTAGTCATTTTTAAAAGATAAATTATATAGACCCTATAAAATCGTTGTTGCAACAATATAAATTCGACGCATATTAATGTAATTAATATAATACGATGCGAAGAACTTTCAGCACCCAAGCGCTCTCAAAAGAAACCACTCCAACGGGATTCCATTCGAAACATGATATACAAGTTGATGGCTTTTTAATTGTACTCAGTCCATTTGGTGACCAACAAGATATTTGTGCTGGAAGAACCAACCCATATGACATATATTACAGAAGACAGTCCAATAAATCTCAGCACAATCGAGGAAAACACTCATCCTTAACAATTGAAAGCTGCTTTACAACACTGCACTCACACCACGCTGACAAACAAATGCAAATTTAGAACGAGACAAATTTGCCGACCAGCTTTCGGTAAGCGTGTTACATGTTAACATGTAAATGAAGCAGTGTAGAAGTTATTTTGAGGCGGTTTAATTTGCAATAAACAATGTGGCCCGATCAATCACAAGTTGATTCACAACACAGCGGCCATTTTGGATTGATCAACAGCGCCTCCTTGTGGCGGTTGCGTGAGAGCAATATTTAATCAGAAGCGTATCTAATGGTCCCGTCAATAACACAGGATCGAAACAAATTGCACGAGATATTCATGTGTCATTACAGGTTACCGTTACTCTCTTCGCCAACAATTTCCTAACCCTCTAAGGAAGACACGAATCACAAGTCGATTTCAAATGTTTAAGACTCGTATAATTATCAAAACGAGAAGCTAGAGAAACAGAAATGCAGCAATGCAATAGGTTACAGTAATGATAAACCATTGCCATCTTAGCATTTTACATTCAGGCAGACAATAAAAGATTTGCCAAATCGTGTTGGAGTAATTAATTTGGACAAGTTCGCATTTGGAAGTAAATGTGTCTGCAATTAACTTTTCTCAGACAAAGATCCATATCCCAAACCTTTGTGCATCATCAAGGATTAATTTCAAATAAGGACGCGATGTAATTTTTGCAGCTGCCCTTTTTGTATCTCTTCAAAGAATTCATCAGAGATATGGTCTAATTAAGGATTAATAATTAAATGTGACACAATTAGCTTACCAGATATTAGGTTTGATTTACTTTTCTAAATGTATATTTACTGGAATAATTTTGTTGGAAAATAACATTATTTTTTTTTTTTCTTTTTTATTGTGGGCGGTTTCTTATCACTCTGGTAAATAAGACCGAAAAGATCCAAAATCCGAAGCAAAGTTTTACATTAACAGGTTTGATTGTGAGATGGACTCACGATTGGAATTATTCTATAATACAACAGCAGAACTAGTCAATGCAAAATAATTTCCAGATTGCTGACTGGCACAAACATTTTTTGCAGGGATGGGCATAAAAAAAATTGGGAACAAACAAAAAGTTTTCTAGATTAGGCAGAATTAGTAAATTTCAGTGCATTTTTTATTAGAATCGCCAAATCCTTTAATTGCTAAACATTTGGTGCTTGTAATTTCATATCAAGATGTCTAATTAATGCATAAATATAGCATACTGGCTATGTTATATTGTAACTGAATTGGTTTGCAGTGCAAAATTTAATATTTTAAGATGAACTAGGTCACTTCACGCAAACGGTACTCAGTGAATATCCATATAACATTATTTACTGACATCGGTTGATACAACCAGTGTGTGTTTGTTTGAAGAGAACCGATTGAAGCTACCAAGCAATGCTTTCTGATATGGGATGTGTTTATCCACAGAGGATGTGAAAATATTGATCTGGCCCTTTCTTGTCCATTCCGCACACGTTGAATGCATTTGTCTGTAGCTCTGTGGACCTCTATCCCTTCTCACTTTCCAGCTCAGTCCCAATGTTCTGCTCCTATATTTCATCCCAGCTGAAAATTCACTGTTAGGAATTCTCCGTAAACATTGCGAAGGATCGGTCAATTTTATATGACCACAAAAAATTGCAATCACTTTAACATGTGAGTATGTTTTTAAAAAAAGTGACCCCAATTCTGAATGAGGTAACTTCAATGTAACTTATGTTATGAGCATGGCCACAAGGCTAAGTTCTGTTCATTTGCATAATGCATTGGCCAAGATGTTAGGGCCGAAACATGCAATCAATCTGTTTGCAGTAACATTGATGCTTTAAATTTATCTAAAGAGACTGATTTTAATATTGATATCACTAACAAAGGTGTAGAAATTGATAAAGATTGTGTTTTCACTTGCAATAGATCAGATGTTATATGTAAAGAAAATGAGCTGCATAACAAGTTTGTTAATTTGAAATGTGATACTTCTTACCAAAAATCTGACTTGAGATTAGGATGCTTAAATATTAGAAGTTTATTAAGTAAAATTGAGCAATTGCAATTGTTTGTAAAAGATCAAGACTTTGATGTACTGTGTATAAATGAGACATGGCTTGATGATTCAATAAGTGATGTTGAAGTAGAAATACCTGATTATACTATTATAAGAAAGGATAGAAACAGAAATGGAGGTGGGGTCTGTGTGTATATTAAAAAATGCATTAATTTTTATGAAAGAAATGATATTGGAAATAGTATTGAGAGTTTGTGGATATCCATTAAATGTAAGCCCAGCCTACTGATTGGTACTATTTATAGACCTCCCCTTTCAAACAATTTATATTGCGATGATATGTTTAATGAAGTTCAAAAAGCTAGAGATGTTGCTGACAATGTTATTCTCCTGGGTGATCTGAATCATGATTATGTTATAAATGAATCATTGTGTAAAAATCCTGTTCATGAAATGGAATTAATGTTTGATGTGAAACAGATTATAACTTCTCCCACAAGAGTAACTTTAAACTGTAGTTCACTGTTAGATGTTATTCTCACCTCTGATTATGACAATCATGCTAACACATGTGTAATCAACAACACAATGAGTGACCATTATTGTATTTATACTGAGTACAAACTTGTTAATAGTGTTGTTGAGCAAAAGCACAAACAAATTAATTATAATGATTACAAAAACTTTCAAGCTGATAAATTCCTGTCAGATCTGTCAAAATGTACAGCTATTGTTGATTTAGATTTCTGTGAAGAGCAAATGTTAGAAAAATGGAATCTTTTTAAATATTCTTTCATTGAGATGAGTCGTAAGCATGTGCCAAAAAGAACTATTAGAATAAAGGACAAAATAAGGCCCTGGATAGATGATGACATTGTAAAATTGATTTATGAAAGGGATTATGCAAAGAAATGTGCAGTTCGAACAAAGAGTAATGAACTTTGGGTAAAATATAGACAATTGAGAAATAAGGTGACACTACAAATCAGGGAGGCAAAACGTAAATATCTAGATGAAAAGATTAATGAATGTGGAAAAGATACAAAGAAATTATGGAAATGTTTAAATAAAATCACTGGGAATAGAACCTTCACACCTCCACATAAAGATTTAGACTGCAAAATGTTTAATGAACATTTTAGTACGGTGGGTGAAAAAATAGCGATTGATACAAAAAGTGGAGTACAAAACTTACCATGGAAACAACCCCCCTGTAGAACAAAGTTCTCATTTATCGACATTGAAGTCACCCATGTAATTAAGTTGTTAAAAAGGTTGGGTTCTGAATCAAATATGGATATTTTAGGATTTGATACAAAATTACTTCATCTCAGTTGTGATATAATTGCTCCTATTCTTTGTAAATTCTTCTCTTTCTTCTGCTGTTGTTCCTGATGACTGGAAATTGGCAAGTGTTACTCCTGTTTTTAAAGGGAAAGGTGATATGAATGACGAGAATAACTATAGACCAATTTCACTCATTACCCACATTTCTAAAATGTTTGAAATTGCTGTTCATACTCAAGTTTTGGATTATTTACAAGAAAATGAGTATATCAACATTGACCAATCAGCTTATCTTAAAGTACATAATACTCAAACAGCTCTACATCGAATTGTTGATGATTGGATTGATAACATTTGTCATAAAACATTTACTAGCATTTGCTCTTTTGACATAAGAAAGTGTTTCGATACAATTGATCACAACCTGTTACTGCAGAAATTAAAATTTTATGGCATTAGTGATAAGGAATTAAGATGGTTTCAATCGTATCTTACTAATAGATGTCAGGTTGTTAAATGCCACAACAAAGTATCTGATAAATTAAATTTAACTATAGGTGTGCCACAAGGCTCGGTCCTTGGACCGCTTCTTTTTGTAATTTTTATAAACGATATTAGTCAACATGTTAATATTGGTACAGTTAATCTATATGCTGATGATACCCTTATATATTGTACAGGAAATGATTCTGCTGAAGCTTGTGAACGGTTACAAAATTGTGTTAATGATATTGCCATGTGGTACAGAGGAAACAATATTGTAATTAATGAAGAAAAATGTTGCTCGATGGTCATAGGTCCTAAGAGAAATTCTGAAAATAATCTAACGGATATCGCTGTGAATGATTGTAAAATTTCGAATGTAGAATGTATGAGTTATCTTGGGTTGCAGATTGATAACAACCTTACATGGAATGAACAGACGAAGAAAATATGTAAAAATCTCTATTGTAAAATTTCTAAATTTATGAGAATGAGCAAATTCCTGTCGAAAGACATTTTAATCAAAATTTATAATTCAGCCATCCAACCTACAATAGATTACGCTATTTCGGTATGGGGATGCACCAGTCAAGTAAATATCGGAAAAATACAGCGACTTCAAAATTATTGTGCCAGGGCGATTGAAAGAAATTTTGATTATGTGAATTATAGAGGGATTTCTTTTGTTAAAAAACTAGGATGGATGAATGTCAAGCAACGTTATTATTATTTTCAAACTTTATTGATATACAAATGCATACATGGCCTTGCTCCTCAACATCTTGTAAATGAAATAATTTTAGAAAGTGAAATTAAAAACTCTACTACAAGGAAACACCCAATGAATCTATATTTACCAATTCCCATAACCGAACATCACAAGAGAATGTTTTTCTACAGAGGTGCAAGGTCCTGGAATGCGCTGCCTACTTATTTAAAAGACTGTACTAATTTACAAACATTTAAGATATTGTTAAAGAAGTTTATCAAAATGCAGCCCATTGAAAATATAGTTGTTGGTTAAGATGAAATTACAATGTTTGTGATTGTATAAAACTGTGATATGAAGCCAGTGAGTGTGATTATAATATGTGACTGTGATATGTAGCCTAAGTGATATCTGATTTTGTATTCGAATTTTAAGCCATTTTTTGCCTATGTTTGCTTTTACAAGGTATTTATGATGTTGTTTTTAATGCTGGATGTTATACTGTTAAGTTTTATAGATTTTACATGTTTTTACTTTTATATATTTTTGTTATCACATCTTTATTTATTGTACAACAAAGGGCCCATTGAAAAACAGTTCTCTGATATGGTAACCCTTTTAAAATATATTCTAAATAAAAAAAAAAAAAAAAAAAAAAAAAGGTAATAAAACTGAAAAGGCTGATGCAAAGTTTCTTAAATGATACTGACAAGATTGCCACACAATTCTAAAATATTCAGAAATATATGAAAGCTGCCACCGCTGAAGGTTTGGTTCTGGCAAGTCGTGTTCCCGCCGCAGTGGGCCAAGTTATCTACATGATTCACGTCTCACTACTTTGCAGACCACTGATATCCATGCTGCTTCTCCGGGTTACAGCATCATTTCACAGAGGACACAGCATCCGAGTTGGACTAAAAAACCTCCCTTGACACCCTTAGCATATCGAAGGCTGGGCAGGACTAAAGTATGTGAGCAGCCTCCAGAACAGACCAATGTGACACCAGTTATTTTGCCTTGACCTATCTGCTCAGAAAGTGGGAAATATATATATATATACTGCCCGGTTTGAAGTCAACTGTTATTATTGAGATCTGTATGCTTCTTCCCTGCGTTGGTCTCCAAATCTCTCTGAGCCTCTCCGAGCCATGATGCGGTCTTTTATGAGTGGTCTTTTTAGGGTTGCTATATTAAAATGAATATATACAGTAGTTCTGCATTATAAGAACACTTGCTATCATACCGACTTGGTTTATAGACCGCCTTCCTACTGCGTAAGTACCATTTTCGGTGCATTTTGGACCCAGAAGACAGACCGCATCCTCACGAGAGAACAATAATAATTATTCATTACCAAAGAGGTGCCTAAAATAAAAACCTATTTACTAAAAATAAGACTGGTAAAGGCCTCTCTATAGAGTATATATATGTTTTACAGAAAAAAAGTTAATAAATATCCTAAGGGGGGCCACCATTTCTTCTCAAGGGGGGGGGGGGCTCTTTAAATAAATAATTTCTTGCTTAAGTTTGGTGAAAATTAACAAATTCTTTCTGGGCAGTCTTTGAAAAAAAAAATTCTGTTGGGAGTTCTTCTTAAGAAGGGGATGCTTGATTTAGGAATGAATATTCGGGGACTTTGTGCGCTTGAAATAAAAAATTACACCCACCATATCTGTGAAATAAATAAAAACCGAGGAAAACTCCAAGCCCCTCTGATTATCAAATAGTCGCCCCCTAATCCAGTTAAATCCGCCAATAACGCCTTATAAAGAAGAAAGCAAAAAATGTAGAGCCAACTGAACAACATGTTCCACAGTTTTGCCTTTTGAGAACACATGCATTGGCTAGAGTGCTGAGTGGACATTCGTGCTGGGAATGATGAATAGCTACAAGGAAGGAGTGAGCAAGGAGGCCCACTTAACCCAGGCTTAAACCAAGGTGGCATGATGGATGTGGTCAGTGCTCTCACATGCTATTGCACTGCAAGCCAGCAAATAATTGCATTTATACCGTTTAGCTAATGCCTTAGGCCATTAATAAAATCACCAATCTAAGTGGGCTATATATGTTGTAGAGCGCCGGCCAGGACAACAATTTCAGTACCGTGCTGAATACAGAATGTTTGTGATATGAATGGAACCTTAGAATCGATTATTAGCATTGGTTTTATTTCTCTCATACCCTGACACCATTTCAACTCAAGGTGACTCAAAATTTCAAATTTTACAGTGCATGCTTTTTCACTTTTTCACTGTTTCATAAATTTAATGTTAAATCTTCAACACAGTCACTGTCAGTAGTCAGTCAATGCATTCAGTGAATTGAGTTTTCAGCTTTCTAGCACACTGCCATTCTCCTATGATGGTTCATTAATGGATTGTATTTTTAATGATAATCCCATTGTCTGGATACAATCTCTAATTTGGATACCTCCCAAAAGAAGTTCCAAGTGCAACTGTGAGTGTCACTGCATGTCTTGCGCACAATCAGCTCATTATAAATCGTTTGGGTCATAAACTGGAATACTCATCATTACTGATATTAAATTATGGAAGTGCATTTTCAGACCTTTAGACCACTTACATTTCTGTTTGATCTGCTTTATGGATCAACACGTTGAGGAGATACAACTGACCAAATTAATTAATGGATGAAAATTGATACTTGCAAACACCGATTAGTCGTCTGTTACTTTGATATAGAAAAAAATGAGGACCAGCTCACAGTGGAAAATTCACTTTGTGACTCATAGCCATGAAGTGTCATCTTCTCTACTTTCAACATGGGAAACATATAGAGGCTGTTTGATTAGTCATAATCAAGAGAAGGCCATTTGACTTGTCATAACTGATTTTAGAGTGAAATCAGATGCACAATCCTTTCGTTTGGCTGTCACCAACAATAAGGATAAGTCTACTTAAAATCAAGTTAACATTGAAAGTATTGGGTATGATCTTGACAAATAATCAGCATGATGACACATGAAGTGTCATTTTCACAGTGCAAGAGTCCACTCTTTTCTATATCAAAGTGACAGACTGTAAAGGATGGCCCATCGGAAGTATATTATCCAGCTTTCTTGAATGGTTTTAGGGGATTCTCATCTCACTGTGGATGGTAATGAAATGTCAATGCTGGCCACGAGTATTTTCGCCTGCTGTGTGGGACTGTGATGAGCTTCTGTGGGCCATAGCTGGTTATAATTTAGGCACCAGTTCAACTGAGTTACCATTTTCCATCATAATGAGGTTCCATGGCATAGCAGATAAGGTGCTCGCCTGGTAACTGAGACGTTGAAGGTTCAAGTCCCAACTAGCTCCAGTGTTGTAAACTCCAACTGGCCAAAATACAGCCGGTCGTATCGGGGCTAAGTCCCAACCATGGCATGGAGGAACTGAGCAGATCCTCCATAACTCTTTGCTTCACTTCATCCAGGTGTAAATGGGTACTTGGCAATAGGCAGTGAGGTTGTAGAGTGACTTAGCATTGTGTGCACTGGAAACGGCTGCCTGGTTGTATACTCCCCAGGGAGTTGAGAAAGGCCTGCCAAGGGTGTAATTGTAAAGTCTGTTGAGACTGACTTTGTCAGTGTAATGGACAATAAAAAAGTCTACATTCACATCATTTACATTTACATATGCAAGTTTGGCACACCGAGCCCCAAAAATCGGTCCAATTGGGACAAATGTCCCCTAATTTTGATTAGAAAAATATACACACTTGAGCTTTCAAGATCAAGAAGAGCTATAAGTTTGATAAATTCCAAAATTCCAACATCATGTCTCAATGTCAAAATTCCTTTCAATGGCTTTGCAGTTGCATGGTTGAAACTAAATTCTTGAAACAATAGACTCCTCTCCCTTGAGCTGTCCTTCTATTCCAAAAGAATAAGGAAAAATAAAGACAGTTTCATTTCTTGTAATTAGTCTGGGATCCAGACAACGAAAGGCCATAGAAGATTAAAAGTCACGAATCAAAGAAATAACTTGCATTTGTCCCACCTCAAAAGTCAAAACTGAAGAAAGTAAATCTGATATCATTTGTGTGATTTGGTTTTGAGAAAAGGTCTGAAAAACTCACTGAGGTAGAAGTCTGTTCAGAGAAAAACTCACAAAAGTAGAATTAAAAAATCATTTATTTTAATTAAAGAAAAAAATGTACCAGATACATACTAAAGGTAGATTATGATTTACAAAATCTCAAGTGGCTTATATCTTACAGATGATTTAAAATAGATTGTATGTAATAATCTTAGAGGAATTTCAATTTCATATTGCTCTATCAGTTATGGTTAGTACATCGGTATAAACTTAATTTGCCAAGATGATGGCTTGAAATATGTAGATGATGTATAATTATAGATGCTATCTAATCTTAGCTGACTTTGAATCTAAGATGACTATATCATTTGAAGGGACTTATTGTTTCAGATCACTGATTATCTTAGATCAGATGAGATGGCTGACAGACTTAGAGGACTTATAATCTTATAAGTCTTCTATAAGTCTTTATATCTTTACTTAGATGAGTGGTTGGCATGAGATATTGCCTCAGCAACCTTGTGCAGCTCCCCTCATTGCATATATATTGGAAGGCAGGGGGAGGTCAGAGCCTTGCCAGTCATATAGCTACCAATTAGATACTCTATGAAGTATGCTATTATCCAGAATATGATATAAAGCAGTGAGCCACATTTATACAATAGAGTAGAAAAGACTGCGAAGGATAGTGTATACTGCGAGAACCATCAAGACCGCCAAGATTAAAGTTTTTACAGATTCAGGTTAATATACAGTGCACACAAGCCAAACACAGTGCAGGACAATATTATATAGTCTTGGGGTTGATAGTCCATCCTTCCTGATTTTCGAGATTAACCGCACACAGCGAAAATAACTTCGCGTACAGCCGGGAAAGGACCAAGGGATTAGATTGGGCTAGTCACGTATTTTAATGATGTCACAACCTATCCCATCTGTAACATTGAAAATAGTGGTCAGCTTGTCATCTGGAGACATGTGACCTCACTTATTTCAGCTTGCTTGAAGATTCTAGTTGATCACATGACTTATGCAACATCCATTCAGAGGCTTTGGCAATGCATTGGTGCTGGTAATGGTGCCATTGTCAGATCATGAGATGAATGCATGCCAATTTGCCAAAACTGTGTTGATCGCCAAAATAACAGATAGCCAGATAGGCTGCTGTCAAATGACAAGACCTTCATTAGCATAACATCTTACATTAGTGTAAACATTCACCATGTTGATAGACTGTACATGTGTAATAGGAATGGAAGATTAAGAGTGCATGGGTCTAGCAGAAGCTGTAGCTTCACCAGCAGGGAGCAGTCTGTAACAAATGAAATCCCTGGGGAGCATAGATGTCGACTGAAGCACCATGGCAGAATAATCAATAGTCAGCTCCCTCCAAGAGGCTGTGCTCCCCTCTTCTATTCTTCCTCTCTTGCACTTTGTATATGCAAATTGTAATGATTGGAGCATGCAACATGAGAATTATATGGCCTTCAGATTACATGCTACAATTCAGCGTACAATTGTGCATCTGGGCCGCATTGCAGTATGCATCTTGCATAGTTGTAGTAGCCAAGAAATCTAGGAATAGTAGTAGTACCATAGTAGTTGGCATGTGAGCCTAAAATGCTAAATGTGCAAACGCGTATGCCATATATAATATTATTGTACGACAGGATTGTGCGCGACAGGCATTATATAGTTATATTTGCAGATAATCCTTTTCGGTCAATCTAGATATCATACCTATCTGCATGGCTATCTATCTATCTCTCTATCTATCTTTACAATATTTCACAGTTCTCCAAGCAAAGTTGTTGTCTATCAATTACTCCATGGCTGCCGTAAAAGGTATGTATGTTCAGAGGATTGACCATGTAACAGGCCCATGAATACCAATAACATCCTATAGACAACACAAGCGTATGCAATTCAAATTTTGAGATTGCAGCAGAGCCATTTTGCAAGTAACACACAGATATGGCGCAAACGCAATAGTTGACCTTGTACATCTCACTTATTTTGATAATGTTCAGGCATGCAAAGTATTTTTTTCTTTTATAGTATTTGCATATTTTGAAGAAATACAAAACTAGTGGGAGCCTATTCCAAAGTCACATGACAAATTCCAATAAGAATACAACCATAGCAGTGATCACAAACTGTTATACATTGTTTGTTACTATGTGTGCTTTTAGCAGTTAGACATGTGATGAAAATATATAAGAATCTGCAACTTATAGAACTAAAAACACCCAACAATAACTTTGAATTTTGAGAAAATGTTTTTCATAGTCAACTGTCAAATTTGATAGAATCTGTGAAAAATATATCAAAACACACATGTCCAGGGCATTTCTTGGACTTGTCATATGCTGGTATATGGATGGATTAAATCGATCAACAAGCCCTGATATACCGTCATAGGTGGCTGATTGGTAAGCAGTCCAGGCCTGGTCGGCAGAAGGTTTTGCCTGCTTCGGTTTGAACCCCAGGTGGTGAACCCAAGATATTTTCAGTGGACCTTCATGGGAAATATCCCAGCTGAATGATGTTGGGATCAGACGTTAAATTGGTTGCCTCTTGTATCAGTGTCCGCCAGACAAGTAAAAGATCCCTCACATGGGGTAAATGCATAACATGTTAAGGACTGCCGCTCTCTTTCCCATCTCATTAAATTAATCAACCCTCAGGAGCACCTAAAACTTGGCTTAGAGGGCTGCACTAACCATAGCTATCCATATTATTGAATTCAAGTACACCACACATTTTATGGTCCTGTGGTAATTCATTAAAATAAATAAATAACTGAAATCAGAGAAGAAAAATCCATAACTCAGTGGTTAACATGTCTGCCTTGGCACGCTGGTTGCGGGTTCAAACGCAGCTCCGGCCATATATATGTGGAAGTTTTATTACTAAAATTTCCTTTATGACTACTGTTAACTATGGTTAGCAGTACCATGCAGAAGTGTTCGATGTAGCCCAATAAGGTGCTGCAGAGGCGTAAAACACAAACAAACCATGCAGAAGTATAGGTTATTCACCACAGGAGAGGGAATATATGTGATTTATCACCCGAGGGCTTTAGCCCGAGGTGTGATAAACACATATTCCTGATCCCATGGTGAATAACTGGCTTATACCATGAGGCAAACAGTCAAACAGTCAAACATGAGAGGATAACTGAACAACAAAGGATATCTATTATATTAAAATGCACTGTGCACTAACGATGGAGGTACCCTCGCCATCAAGGCAGCCATTGCAAATCTCGATTCAAATTAATTTTCTATCATCCTGAGCTTATTATATCATATCCAAAGCCTATTTTGGCCATGCATATCGATTGAATGTTAAACTAACCCTCGGTCTTGTCTGCCAAGTGTGCTGAGTCACAGAATTTGTATATTTTGCAATCGAAATGAAACGTCAGGGCGAGGGTACCCAAAAACACCTGTCGAGGGTAACACCATTTTCAATTTTTGTCATGGTGAGGGTACCACCTAACATCTCTGTAATGGAAATGGTTCTTTTTTGGCAAAACTATAGATAGATAGATAGATAGATAGATAGATAGATAGATAGATAGATAGATAGATAGATACTAATTGCCTTTATACTTGACAATGTCTATCTTCTTGTTTATCTAGTTGTATATTTATCTATGAAGGAAAGACAATAGCTACACCAAAAATAATTCATTAAATAGTTGCTCTCAAATACCTGTCCAATCTCCAAGATGTGTGAGGTTCTGCTGTTCATATCATAGGCGGCCATACTAATCATTGAGAGACATGATGTATCAGGGCTAGCAAACGGCTTCAGTGCACCTATATACTAGAATATGACAAATCAAAGAAATGCCCAAGACATGTGTGTTTTTATATATTTGTCACAGATTCAATCCAATTTGACAGTTGATTATGAAAAACGTTTTCTCAAAATTCACAGTTATTGTTGGATGTTGTTGGTTCTATAAGTTGTAGATTCTTATCTACTCCTATCTTTTCTAACTGCTAAAAGCACAAATAGTAACAAACAATGTATAACACTCCTGTTGATGCATGTTAATTAGAATTTGTCATGTGATTTGGAATAGGCTCCCACCAGTTACGCATTTCTTCAAAATATGCAAATACTATAAAGGAAATGATGATTTTCTGGCCACAATATTATCAAAATAAGTGAGATGTACAAGGTCAACTATAGCATTTGCACCATATCTGTATGTTATTTGCAAAATGACCCTGCTTCTGCAATCTCCAAATTTGCATTGCACACGCTTGTATTGAGACCCGACAATGGAATGCTTAACAAAACTGCTGATTTCTCTTCATTTAGTTTCACAGATACTTAAAAAGAATCTCATTTGAATGTACCACTCATTGATCATCTCATTCGAAATTGTTTTAGGCATCACCATGCACTTTATAATATGTATTCCTTATGATAATTCATTTCCTCTGTATCTAAAGACACATGCATCAACCTTATAACGCTGGAAGCTTGCATAGTCTGTATAATTATTGTATTATAACAAATATAAGTTTACTAATATCTTAGGAGTGGATTTCAGCTCTCGGCAATAGTATGCTGCATAAGGATTAAAACATGATAATCTCAGATCATGTCCTGTCAGCAGCGTGCACAGGGAGAAAATAATCATTCATGTAAGTTTTACTGTGGATGGTACTGTTTGGGTAAAGGTCATTTTGATCAACTTTCTTCCTACGTGTTAGATGTCAGCCTGCCACATCTTGGGTAATGGGTATGAATGTGTACACACATCTTGGGTATGAATGTGCACATATCTGTGGTCATTGAATTGAATTGAATTGAATTCCTCCCTGTCTGAGACTGCCCATCCTCCTCTTAGACACACAATTCTTGCCAGATTTTAGAGTTAGGAGCTTTTAAACAATGGTCTACAAACTAACTGGTTTTTATCTGTGCTTGACAACCAGTTGTCACAGTCAAGTATGTTTCTACGGTTCCATCTATTTGTTTTAATTTTTAGATGTGTACCATAATTTGTAAAATCTGCATTTCACTAACTTCCACTGGGGTAGAATGGACAGAAATACTGTTGTGCAACTGTATTCTCATTTGGAGTTAATTGATTTTAATATTTTCCTTTATTGAAAGGGTAATATTGCAATTATGTTCTTGATTGGGGTTCCTGACTGGTAATTAAAAGAAGTACAGTCATGTGTCAGCAAATGCTGTTATCGATTGCAACAAAGAGCAAATTGAATAAGCTGATTCATTGCCTTTTCTTCCTTGACTGTTTGCTTTTGGTTGTTCAAGCAATATCTGACTTTACCCTCGCCAATCCCCTTGGTGGTTACCCTCGCCAACCGGAAGTTACCCTCGCCCAAATCTTACAGTACCCTCGCCACTTCCGGGTTGGTACCCTCGCCATTTCTGTTGGTACCCTCGCCATTTTCTGTTGGTACCCTCGCCAAAATGCTGGTACCCTCGCCCTGCCATTTTTTGGTTTTTGTGGTACCCTCACCTCGAGTGATTTCTAATTTCCTAAATGTCTTACTTCATCTTGTATGTCTGAGCCTGTCACTTGGCAATCATTCCTTCCACAAGCCATTTTAGCCACCTTCAAAATTTGAAGACCTAACTCCCTCTACATTTTTTGCAATTTCACTTTGAAATCACGAATCAGTAATTGTAATGGCTGCCCTGATGGCGAGGGTACCCCCTTCGTTAGTGCACAGTGAAATGATAGCGTACGGGATTTATCTCCATTTATACTGAATGCCCAATCTTATAATTCACCCTGTGCCTTTCTCAGCTTAAGAAGGCAGAACTCTCCCCTTTTCAAGTCAATCAAACACTTCTAAATATCCTAATTAATATGAATTACATTTTTTGCGCAGCAGACAGTCTAACACTTCTGCCTTTCCTATAACACACAGTGGCGCTGCAGTACAAAAGCATTAGGTGCACAAAAATGCCACACCCCTTTTTAGAGAAAACCTCCCTGCTCACTTACAACTGGCAGTTAATCACATGCACGGGAAATTGTGCATTGTCACTCCATCTATCTATCTGTCTGTCTATCTTTTCAGTAACGTTCTATTTTGTTCCCTCAAATCTACGGGCAACTTGCTAGTGGGAATTATTTCCCTGCAATACTGGCATGTGATTGGCTGGCAGAGGTGTCAAATGGTATAAGTGTGAAGATTTACCTAAAATGGGAACTATTAACACATAATTATATATAGCATATGCAATACAGTCAGAGGTAAAAATATCAGTCGTACGCACTCCGAAGAGATTTTCGTTATGCGCTTTTAGATATGTATGAGGGAGGTCAAAGGTAACAGAATGGTCTTAGAGCAAGGGGTTTTTACAAAAGAGGGAAGAGTAGAACAGACCTCAGGGCATCCTGAAAGATTTGGCATTCACCACTAAGGGAAGCTCAGATCATAAAATTTGAAAAAGTCCTTTTATGAGAGAGACTGAAAGATTTAGTTGAAAGTACCAGGATTCAGCCAAGACTGGGCAGTGTCTCTGGAGAAAAGCGAACTCCAAATGCACTTAAAGACTTGAAAGAGCCAAGAAGTCCAAGGAGAACAAGACAGAATTTTATAGGAGTAGATGTAACACTCAATTCCAAATTCCGAATGTTGGTTCCAAGTTATAGTATGTTCACTCTAAAAAATTTCAGACAAAATTGGTTTTCTAAAAATCCATGTTGGTTTTTTGAATTGAAATTTGGTTTTTCAAAAAACAATTTTGAATCTAAAAACCCAATTTTGTCCCCACATTTTTTAGAGTGTATAGACAACGACAACGACAATATAATAACTTGATTAAGTTGATTTCTAATTGGAAGACAAAGGGATAGGAGGAGGAGGAGACGAGACGAGGAGAAGGAGGAGAAGGAGACGAGATGAGGAGACGAGGAGACAAGGAGGAGGAGTAGACGGGGACAAGGAGGAGATGAGGAGGAGATGACTCGGACTTGACGAGGAGACGAGGAGACGAGACGAGGAGACGAGATGAGGAGACGAGATGAGAGACGAGATGAGGAGATGAGACGAGGAGGAGGAGTAGAGTGGGACGAGGAGGAGACTGGAATGACTGGAATGGGGAGAACTATGCGAACGAGAATGATGAAGAAGGACAAGAACGAAAGGGAGGAGAAGGAGGCGAAGAAGGAGGAGAAGGATTAGGAGGAGGGAGGAGGGGAGAAGGAGGAGGAGGAGGGGGAGGAGGGGGAGGAGGAGAGGAAAAAGGGTGAGGAGAAAGGAAGAGGAGACTGAGGAGCTCAAGGAGAGGAGAATGGGAATGAAGAGGATGAAAACGACCATTTCGAAGAACAAGTTAATTATGCAACGACGGCTTTATTATCTACATTCGTTCAACTTGAAATTTAAAGTTTTCAAATACACATTCCTCAACGATTTAATTTGTGAAATTTAAGGCAGCTGATCCCTGAGCTAAAGAGGCATACCATAGATGCTGACATGATAAATCACTTTTGATGAAAGTAATTTTCTAAAACAGGAAACGTTATCTGCCAATCCCACCCAGAAAACCAATAAAAGTGACAGTTTCTAGTCCATAGAAATTCTAGGCGTCCATGGTTAGATTTATGGACTTTATGGATGGTAAATAGGGCAAAATCAACACAGAAATGAACCACATCCTGCATGGGACTGCATTAGCATTTATGAAACAAAAACAAACATTTACTCCTTATAGAGTTTAGCGGAACTCTGGTCTTTCCACATCAAACATGGCATATTCAGCAAACTGCTAAAGATTTTGTGTAAATATTTCAACAACTTGTTGCAAAATATCTTTATAATTGCAGCAAACTGTAAATTTTAATCAACAAGTAGGTAAAATATATGTGTACAGTTCCTCTGAAAGTAAGTGCACCCCTCACTGATTTGCCATTGAACTATAAATGTTAAATTTACCTCACACTAATTATAGCTGTGAAAGCTCTGATATTGCCTGCATTATGATACAAATGCTAGCATCATACCGTGAAGGTTGCCCCATACATCAACCGGCATTAGTTGGTTTTCGAATTTGTATATATAAATTCAATAACCATGCATGCTACTTGATGTGGCAGGCAACATTAGAGATCTTTGCAGATTAGCGGCCCACCTAATATCAAAATGAACATTCAACTTGCTCTTATGATGTCACAGGCTTAAGAATGTTTTAATGATTTTGTTTGTGTCAGTTATAGTAGGATCAGTTCTTTCAGCATGCATCATATCTGGCAGCATAGATGTGAATAAACAAACTAATTCACCAATTTAAAGATGTACCCAATAAGAAGATTAGGAAACTAAGTAACTGTTAATAACATGGCAAAGCAAGTTTGCAAATTGAAAAGAAGACATTTTTTTAATGGACCACCAGTTTGCAAAGAGCTCTAATGGTATGATGTAATAGTAGTGTTTTATAATAGCTGTTTGCAGATTGGTGGTCCAAACAGTTTCAAAACTAACTCTCAACTTGGTCTTGTGATGACACTGGCTTAAAAATGTTTTGTTAGTGTCAGTTATGGTTAATCAGTTGATTCCGTGCTTATCACATCTAGCATGCTAGCAGCATAAAGGTGACAATAAATGAACTTGTCAAATGACTTAAGGTACTTTGTCAAATAAGAAGATTGGGCGGCCAACAGAAAACTGTCAATGACATGCAAATTGAAAATTATTTTTTCCAGTGAACTGCCAATCTGCAAAGAGCTCGAATAGCCATTGCTGCAAATGACATTTATCCTGGAATACAATGGCAAATCACTGAAGGGTGTACTTACTTTCAAGAGCAACTGTATTATCCACAGAATGTATAGAAATATGTTATCAACTCATTGCCACTTCTGCCTGTGGTAATCTGCATAACTGAATGTCTGTCCAGCATGACAACTTGATCATCCAATAAATGATCTGTAGATCCACAGTGAAATATTACAGATGGTTTTACAATGCAGTTCAATGTTCAGCCATTGTTTGGTTGGTCTTGGAAACAAATTTATACATGCAGATTCCCTATCAGCATACAGATAAGATAGGCAGGAAGATAAACACATACTGCTAAATAGCCAAGTCAGCAGGTTTATCGTTATAATCAATAAAAAAAATAGACAAAACCAACATTGTGGATAAAATTAACTTTGTGGTAAGAGCAGAAAAAGAAGGAAAAATAAGAATATAAACATAGGACAACCCTCTTGGTACACATGTTTGATATACATAATTGCCATCACAGTGCACCTTTACTTCCTTTAGTATACAATATCATATAAATGCGGCATCATGTTCTGCGACTCCGTTCAATTATAAAAATTACTCTTGTGATAAACTTTTATATTGCACGATTATAGGGAAATTCAGGATAACTCACTAAAATCGAAAATTAAGATGTGTAAAATCGTGCCAGAGATGACTAGGCAAGGTGACTTATTTTATTAACTATTTTGAGGTCCCATACAATTGATAGTCTGATGCCGAAACACAGTTGGAAAAGTTGCACCCTGTTGCAGTCAAATAGAATTGGACTGAAATGTTACTTGTGAGGTCATAGCCCTATCCATGCCATGTTATGATTTCTGACTCATAAGCAATTTGTGAGGTCATATTATATAGCCCCAACACCTCAGTCAGTAGAGTGCTCGCCTCACAAGCAGCTACCAGTGAGGGACCCGGGTTCAATCCCCAGGCTGGCCATCATATCATTCCACGACTTCGTCATTCGCATCAGATGTAAATTGGAGGCGCCATGGGCCCAACTGGAAACAAGTTACTGACTTAGCTTGGCTACCCACATTAAATAAAAGTACCTTTACCTTTTACCTTCTTTTTATACTTTCAATGCTATCAAAACAAGTCACCAACTGGGTGTCAATTAGGTCACAAGTTAATGACGAATTGACAGCTTATTTCAATTAAATGCTATGGAGGGCCTGTTGTGAGGTCACAAGCAGCTGAAGGTAAGCGTAAACTGCAGGTCACTTTAATAGAAAATATTTGACTTGACTTGAGGACTCGTCATACACTGTAAACACATTGTATTTCAGTTTGTTTCTTTTCCAAGAAATTGACTGCTGACAAAAGCATTGGTCCAACACATTTGACAGTTTTCAGCCTGTGAATAACCCCTTTTGTAACCCTAACACAATTTTCTTTTTGCATTGTATAACAATAAGTAAATATGTATCCTAGTTCAAATCAACATCTCTGAAGTGCATGTAATGTTTTAAGCTGTGTGTCAATGTGTTAGATCTATAAATACACATTTCCTGATACCCTTCTCAAGGACAGTGTCAATATCTAAACCCCCAAAAATCCGGAAGACTCCAGCTTGGTGTCAATATTTCTATAGTTTTTGAATGCTGGAAAATAACCAATCTTTTTAACTTTTTTTTTCTTCCAAAAACCAAAGTGAGATCACCCAAATGCTTTACAACAAAAAATCTGTGTCTGGAAAATTGTTATTCCGTATACATACAAAAAAAAGAAAAGCAGGCAACATATAAAAATAATAATAAGATAAAAATGTATCAAGACACTCTTATTTCAGTTTTTGCAAAAGTTGCAGTCTGTCCCTTTATTTTTCGACTGGGCTATTCTTTCTCACACTCCAAATTATAATAGAACTGAAAAGACGATCAGATTTCTCCAGAAAAATATAATTTTTTCGTGATTCACGTTTTTCGGTGTCAGTCATATCAAATTTCGCCACTCGATCCAAGAATTCATATTTAAAGTGCTTACACAAAAGGACCCAAAATTTAAACCAAATGCACTCCATTATGATATTATGTATCATTTAGGAAGGCCATTTGAAAGTAGCGGTAAAAATGGACACTGAGAAATCACATAAAAATTCAGTTCAGAGTAAAATATTGGAATATTTAGTAAATCTCGCAAACGCGTCATTTTTGTATAACTTGCTGTAAAATACAGCTCATGTTTTTTCTCTCAAGGCAATACATTTAACATAAGTTTAATTATGGTTAGCCCTAGGCCTATTGTAGATTTTCCAGTGGGTGTTTTTAGTGTTAAAAATTTAGAATCGAAAAGGTTGCAGCGAATTCTTGCTGATTTTTAAAAAGAAATTTGAGTAGAAAAGGACCAGTTGTCATGAACCTAACATTTTGTGTGATCAATTCTTCACAAATGGACATAATATGAAAAGATTACCAAGTGGAAAAAGCTGTTGTATCCATTCAGGCACAGTACAGTGCCGCCTGTAAGTAAGTGAAACGCTTGACATTGTGCCATTGCATCAATGCTAAACATCCTCAGCCAAACTGCTTGTGGAGGCATGAATTCTCATCGGATGGCACAATGTCATGCGTTTCACTTACTTACAGGCGGCACAGTATATATAGATCAGTCAGGTCAATTTAGTAAGTCAAGGTTAGAGGTATTCTTTTCCAACAAATATTTTCCATAGTTACATGGGCTACATTTTTGGATAATTCCAACCTTTCAGACGAAGAGGTAATAGAACCAGGATCTTTGTTAAAATAAACATAATTTAACAATTTCCTTTTGACTTCAGAACTCAAAACATGTTTATTGTCCTTGAAATGACAGGAATTGACACCTGTAAGTTAGAAAATTATGTGTTGGCAATAATTTCTAAAAGGTTGTGGCAAAGGGTATAAAGGGTGGAGTTGTAGAAGTTCAGGTTCAGTGGAAATAGCCATGTCCAGTAACTACAATCACACCATACCCGGACCATGTTAGCTAATAAGTAGCCTAGGACATTTCACTGCCAAGCACTGGGTCCTGGGTTCAATGCCCACTACGACGGGGTCAAATGGACAGCAGCTTCAATCATCCTTCCCTCATTACTGTGTTCTCCTCCTGTCTTCATGAGCTTGCCAAGTGCATAAATTCAGGACATAATGCCCAAACCAATGGCAATCATTCATCCATTCAGTGGAGAATTATGGGCCTGAATGAAAGAATATCTTCCATCTAATTGAGTCCAGTTTATGAGATTTTCTGAGTGAGTTTGTCACTTAGCCACGAAAAACCCCACAAAAACAAGCAACATACAGTGACAATAACTATTTTTGAAATTGTTTTCACGAAATATTTAGAGACAGGTGTTGAGAACTTGAGATTTCTGACCTTGAACGGTTTAAAGTAACTGAGGCACAAAACCACAAAGAATTTATTCAAAAATAACGGAATTTATAAAGTAAAGAATTAATTCAAAAGAAAAACCACATCAAAGTGTACACCTATCATAATTATAACACTCTATTTGTATCTCAATTGTGATAGACGGATAATTATACAGAATAATGGTCACACCTGGAGAATTTTAAAATAATCTGTACCAAAGGTCAACCTGTGTTAACTACATGCAGGATACAGGTACAGTATGCCTACTGTCAAATACCTCCCAAGATTACTGGCTATAAAAAATAAGTATTAAAAAATGGTATCATGGACATAAAAGTGTCACTAACGTACAATCTAAATCAAGGAGTTACAAACTAAAATAGCACTTAAAATCAGTTGAGTAGCTTTGTTGCATAATTCTGGAGGTTAAAAATGTTATTGCTAAAACTATTTTACTGCCACTTCTGATGATTGTTACACCCAATATTTCTATGGAACATATAATACATGGTCTCTATCTGAGTGAATAAAGTAAATCAAAGTACTTTTTACTCAATGGCAGCAGTGACTCCTATTAGCTTGAGGATAACTAACTGCATGCAGCCAATAAAATTCATTTCAAATTCTGCTACAAGTTCATGAGTAAATGAATTATAAAAAAAAATCCTGTTAATGTCAAGGCAGCAAGAAACATGTTCTTAATCTCATCCGAACAACACAAAATGTAATGTTGCACCGATTAAAATGGATATTTTTTTAGGAGATAAATTTTATTGTATTTTAAATACAAGACTTGACCTTCAGCTGTGAATGTTTTGTGACACCTCATATTATTAGGTTATGTAATGCTGCTGATGCACCAAAAAGTTAGAGGCTCACCGTCATGGCCAAATGACACTGAATGTGCAAAGGATGAATTGTCACTAAAAGTAACCATTTCAAATTTTTAATGTTGTTTAGAATTCGAACAAAATATTTAGAACATTTTTGAGAAGTCTGATTAAGCCAATATATTCATATGGACTGACATAACAAGGCCTATTTATCAGTGTCTAACAATAATGATCTACATGCATACATTGCATATCTTAAATCAATTTATCTTCCGCTTCGAGATTTCAGATTGATGGATGGATAATTGCAGCTTTACCTCCTGCAATCATGCACTTGGAAGGAAAATTAGGACAGGAGGACACAACAATGAAGCGAAGGATGATTGAAAGTGCAGTCCAACAGAAGTCCAGATAACCTGACCAGAGCGGAAGCGAACCCGGGGGGCCAGCGAATGACAGCCAAGTGCGCTACTAATTAAGCCAACATGAGTTTTTTTGCAACATCATCCACCAAATATGGTCATACACCCCCAGCATGGTGCATACGTGACTAACGTGTGACACACGTACTTGTGATGTCATAATCACCTGACCATGACATCATGCACGACTAATTTGGATGAATCCAATCTCATGGCGTCTTGCTCCACTGCAGGAAAAGGACCCTGGACTCAGTCGACCAACTCAACAAATCCTTGAAATGTCAGGAATGTCGACTACTGTGTCACAAGCACTTTAAGTAGGCCACCTACAACAACACATGTGCTCCCACTTTCACTTTCACTTTCTGGCAGTGTGAATCACCCAGTGAAAGTTTTCAACATTTAACTATACCAGATTCTGGGATCTCAACACTTTGTATTTTGTAATGCACCAGACAATTTGTTAACTTTTTCTCTTGTAATTTTATATGTGATGTACCAGAGTCACTGGTTATTTTCTAGTCAAAAGAGAGAAGGGCAAAAATTGTTTAAGGAATAAATGATTTTGTTAATATATCTAAATATTTATATAGGCATATAAATACTAATATTTTACCCTTGGAATCTAATTAATATCATCGTCGCAAAGGGCCCACTTCTTAACACACACAAAAAGAAGCATTTGCAAAAACCAAGTAGGTCTGATTTGGATCCAGGAAAATTGTTTTTGAATAGATACCATCTATGAATCCATTCCAAATGATTTATATCTTGCAATGAACAAAAAGTGAGTTATTGTTGCACAGAGTTCACAAGTGCACCACCATCCCAGGGTAGGGTTTATATATTATTATTCAAATTTAAATTTATTACCTTTTGTGGCAAAAAGCCAATGTCAAGACATACAAAATGATACATGGGATCTCAAAGCATGAAGTGTGGCTAGATTGGAGATAAAGAAATTTTGATTGTCAAGGCCTATTTTGAGCATTCAAAACTACTTTGTATGCTGGAGGCGATCATTGGAAATGCGTAGCATTTGTGAGGCTATGTGGTTGTGACCTGAATTGTGCAATCCCCCCACAGAATAATAATGTCAATGTAAATGTGTATTTTTTGGTAGTTTTTCTTTATTGGCTGTCATTTCTGATATGATGCATCCATACAAATACTTTTAAAAATCTTTTATTACAGAAGTGCTTTAAATTAAGTGAAACGGTGATGTTTTGACATTGGGTCAATGCTAAACATCCTCAACCTAACTGCTTGTGAAAGTATGAATCCTCATCTGCTGATACAAAAACATACATGTGTTTTGTCATATCGAAGGATATCAATCTGAGGTACGTTGGATACAAATGGCTGGCCAAAAACGTTTTAACCAAAGCCCCAATTGAAATGGCGTTGGTCTTCAGATTAACTTACTTATCAAATATTTTGACACTTAAATAACTTTGAGTGCAGCTAAGAAAATTGGCAGCCATTTGTCTCAGACATACGTGAAATGCATGGTTGGGACGATATTGGTATTTTGATATCACGATATCGATTGATTGTGATACCACGGTAACACGATATATCGATCTCAGGGTTAATCAGCTATTTAATGCTATAAAACGTCTCAAAACGGCGAAAAGTCAGAAATTCTGCATTTTTTAGGCACACGCTCCCGCCAAGAATCTTGTGCAGCCCAAGAAAGAAGTGTCATGGCGCCCGAAGGACGAAAACAATGTGAATATGAGTTGTTTTCTTGCAATTTCTTCTTATTTGAAGTGGTAAATGACAGTATATATAGCAACACCGTTCATACCGTGATAACTGTGGAACCTGACGGTATAGGATATTTGAAAGCCACGAAAAATACCGCGGTACGGTATGAATACCACTTATCGTCCCAACCCTAGTTATAATACATTTTCAATCTATCAGATGAGAACTCATGCTTCCACAAGCAGTTTTGTTGGGAATGTATAGCATTGACCCAATGGCAAATGTTTGTCGCATCACCCATGGCTCCTTTCACCTACTTTTAAGCAGTGCTGTATCAGATTATTTAATCTATTCTGTTTGACATGGGCCTAAAATTTACTGTTCGGTCATTGACAGTCATGAATCCATGTGAGACTGATAGGCCTACATACATAATATGAGTCTGCAGCCAGGAATTCACTCCAACAGGCTATCAAATTTCAATTGACCCCCAAATTAATCTTGTGCAATTTAGAATGATTTTGAGATGATCTGGCATGATACACTGCACGATTTATACAGCATTCTTCAGAAAACTCTCAAGTTGCATCATTCTTGCAGATTGAGTCAATTTTCTTTAAGAAAAGTGATCTGACCTTTTTTGTCATGCACGATCACCTGCCACTGATTGAAAATTTGAAATCATAAAATATAGATTGTTATATACATTGTTAGCAGACTGTGTGCCACTGTATGTCCATATTTTTTTGTTTTTCATTAAAGAAATTTAGCAAAATTGCTACCTAAGGAGACGCCAGGAATAGTAATATCTACTTCTTATGCCAATCAAATCGGCCCCCATGTACTATATAGATACATTTTGTCTGAATTCAGAAAATAAAAGTTGTTGGTCCCTTAAAAAATGTGATGAAAGTCTAAAAAAAATGTTTTGTGTCAAAAATCAAGAGTATATTGTGTGTTTTTGACACTCACAAAAGATGCAGACCTTAGTCGGAAGGAACAATTGTATACAGTTCACTAAAGGGTTTAGTAGAGAACTGTAAAACCAGCCTTATGCGCCATGCACTTTATGGAAATACAGTTTAAAAAAAAATTTATTCTTATGAGAGAATGGTAGAAATTGTCTTTTTTAGTTTAAGTGGTCATTGAACATCTTGAAGTAAAATGTCTTGCTGGTTTTGCAGTGTAGGTTTGTGATTTCATGTAAACTGCTTTTCTGGAAGCTATAGAGCTCATGAAGTCTTGGGTTCAGAAGTGAGACTGGAGGCACTCTATTATTATTGATATTAAACATTGGCTCAACACAAAACCTTGTGTAGTTGGTGTCCACACATACCCTTTGACAGTCTTAGAGTGAAATCAGACTAAACAAATGTTCAAGATTGACAATTTCCGTGGATGAGAGATAGTATAGATTTGTGTTACTTCATGTTATTTCACAGACCAATAACAGTGGGTGTACATATGCACAATCTTTCTATTATGCATTAACAACAATTCTATGTGATAATTTCGTGTGTCATTTCATGGCACTGTAGTAATTGTTGATTGGAACATACCATGCAAGAGCTTATCTCTAATAAAAATACGTTATTGTTGTGTGATTATTAAACTGCCATCCATATTATATGGTTAAAACATTACGGCACATGGAAGCGCATGATGGCACCACCACACCACCAGATTACAGTGATGCACTTTGATACCGAAAAGGAGTGAACTGTTGCACTGTGAAAATGGCACTTTGTGTGTCATTATACAGATGATTTGTCATGATCATACCAATACTTTCAATGTTAATTTGATTTAAGGAGACTTATCCCTCTTGTTGGTGACAGCCAAACAAAAGGATCATGCATCTGATTTTCAATCCAAAATCAGTTATGACAAGTCAAATGGCTTTCTCTTGATCCTGACTAATCAAACTGCCTCTATATTTCCCATGTTGAAAGTATAGAAGATGACACTTCATCAGCTATCATGAATCACGAAACTTGTGCATTTTTCACAGTGCACTGATCCTGATTTCTTCTTTATCAAAGTGCATCACTGTAAAATGAGCATGACCATAAAATGTCATCATCTGCTCAGAATCGTAATATGCAGTGAATAGTGGACATGTAGTGATTTTACAACTAACTCATCAATATTTCACCCCACGAAGAGTCTGTATATATACCCTGCAGAGCTTCAACATATTATAGATTCTTTGGGCTTGTATCCAGCTATTGCTTGACAAGTGAAAATGGACCCAATCGATGGCATAACTGCATTTATCAATAGGGCAGAAATTATACATGAAGAGTACAGCAATAGGTTATTAAAACACAGAATTCTTGTGGTAAGATGTTGTGGTAAATTTTAGGTTAACTATGTGGCTTAATTAAGTACTAAAAGTGGGGACTGGGGAATACCAAATTCCATAATTTAAGTACGATTTTACCTCAGATTAAGAATATGATTCATTACCATGCACACATTCAACTTCCAAAATAGGGCATACTGCTATCACAGGTGTAGGAGGTCAATTAATTTTGGGGGGGCTGCCCGAAAAATATTGGCCAAATTGCCCCAAAAAATTAAAACTCCCAAAATTTTCTGCCCAAAACTGCATGAAAAATCGATTTCCCAAAGGTTTCGAGGGGGCTGCAGCCCCCCTGCCCCCCTGCCTGCCTCCTACGCCCATGACTGCTACATGTATGATATAGGCCCCATACACTTTTGACCAGCAGGTCGACTCATTGACCTCTTAGACATTTAATTGGGTCAAAGTTCATGTTCACCAAACAGGCATATCATAGATTACAAGTAAATGTGATATTACCTAAAGCAAATAACAGTTGCTTGGAAATGCAAAAGACTGACATTACAATACATGGATATAGACACTGATAGAGCAGGGGTGGAGCCAGAAAATTCGGAAGGGGGGGGGGATATGCCAGATTGGCACCTTCTACCTCAAAAGAGGCTCAGTGCTACTAAATCAAGGAATTTAACATATATCACAAACATAAAGCAAGTGTTTGAAAACATACATGTATAGAGAGATGCATCCTCCCCTCTTATCAGTCCCTGCATGGCCTATGCCATGATAGTTTAATGTGCATTTTTAAAAGATATAAAAATTAAAGTGAACTCACCACAGTTGTCACAGAGTATCCGTCGAATGGCCCTCAGCACTTTTTTGGATGAAATTTCTGGAAAACCTGAGATCCTGTAAAATGGTGTTGATGGGTTTTGGTTGTTCCTCAAAAACACAATGTAAGTGGCATTGCTCCCATCTGCCACATCAGCTATGCATCGTGCCCTATCCTCAGGCCCGAAGTCCCCAGCTATAACGGGCAAGTAGTTCTTGCTATTGGCCCCAGTGTTTTTTGGCAGCTGCCCCTTTAAAACTCTTTTGACCAAAAAATGAGCAGTGAAAGTCATCCTGTTGGAAGCATCTTCCCCGCCCGATTTGCCGAGCATATTCCCTTCGAATATTATATTTGCCATTTTGGCGCGGGATGCAACATCCTCGAATTCACTGCCACAAGTCCAGCATACGACATTCCTGATGTAAATTAAAACTCCAAGAAAAATGTAGCGAAACCTGTGCAAATGCATGATTATAGAGTGAAGTAATCCTGTGAAATGTCTTATATTTTCTGTAATATTATCCCAAGAGCAGTGTTGAATTGAGTAAAATCGCAGCAATATTGTCTCCCTTGCTCTTTTGCCTGCACTGCTTCACATGTTCCATAGAATTTTACCAAGTGGCCTGCTAGGCGGAATCCCCCTCATTTAAGGCGCACTGGCTGGTGACGTCATTTGAGCAGCATTGGTGCAATCCCAAGCAGGACAAGCAGACGTTTATATACATCGGAAATGATTAGACAAAAATGATTGTAAACAGTGAAGAACTGGAGCAGTCAAGTGTACCGCGTATATTCACATCCTGATGACAGTGCAGCAGCCAGAACTGCTCTGCTGACAGGGTTACTGCAGTCTGCAGACCTGCAGCTGGGTCACTGAGGCTGCTGTGTTTTGATCTGGTGCCGTACTATCGATCGTCAATCAAACACTGCTCTGCTCAGCTGCAGCAACCCGCGATTTTCGCGACATCTTACAGCCATTTAGACCCTTAACCTATTTAGACCCTTCACTGGCTTTCACTGGACCCATTTAGACCTCTGGTTGAACTCATTTAGACCTCTGCTTGGATCCAATTAACCCTGATGGATACATTATAGAAATGGTGGGACCCATGAAGATCCAATGACTGTTTGTTGGACCCATTTAGATCGTAGACTTCCTTGCTATTCGTCCCATCTTCGCCCAAGATTTGTTCAGTAGTATATAATTATTAACACCAAATACCCTGTTCAAATTAGAATGGCCTAACTTCAGTTTTACTTCAAAAAATTCATGTTCGCCCCTTTTCTTTCTCAGTAACTTCTGCAGGTCCAAGATTCCGACCCAACCGTGTCTGGTCCCTGCTCCCAGTATCAGCAGATCAGTATTTGGCTGGCCCTCTGGCAGGTCTTGCATCAATCAACTGGCCCATGCCCCAAAACTTGTCAGTTTGGTGACCTATGTGTAAGCCATCATGTGAAGCAAAGTGAGTTATGTACAAGTTGACATATTAATATAAACTTGACTATGTTTTTTAGATTTTTTAAATGATTCATGACCTTTAAAACAAGTCAACCGGCTGCATATATTGTTCAGCGATAAAATGGTCATTAATGGCATTTGCAACTATATATATTATGACATTAAGAGTATATTTGATGAGCATATATAGGAGGTCTAAACTAGTTTAGACTAGCAATAACAATTAGGCCTTATGACAATGAGACGAAGGATGATTGAAACAGCCATCCAATGTAGGCCAAGGTGATCTGGCAAGAGCTCGATTCAAACCCTGGACCCAGCGATTGGCAGCCTACCATGCTACCACTAGACCAACCCTCATGGTGTACTTCATATAATTTTACTAAGCTATCCCGGGGGGAGGGTTGGTTTAGTGGTAGTGTGCTGGACTGCCAATCGCTGGATCCAGGGTACGAATCCAGCTCTTGCCGTGTCACCTGGGCCTATGTTGGATGGCTGTTTCAATCATCCTTCGCCTCATTGCTCTGTCCTCCTCCTCCTAATTAGCCTACCAAGTGCATAAATACAGGACGTAAAGCCCCAATCATCCATCCATCCACTAAGCTATCCCGATTGACTGACTGGATATTTGTTTTTGTCTGGAATGTATTGATACTTAGATTTCTGATTTGTATTTAATTTCTGTAAACTTGTAAAATTAAGTCTCATCTCTTAGACGTGTCCTGCAGCTGCAGGATCTTTTCAAAGAATGACAGTTGTCTGCTATTTTCATGTGCTTAACTCAAAATGCGAAAAGATTAACATACTTAAAAGGCAACAATCTTCAGGAAAAAACAATAATGTGTCAAACTGTGTAACAGCTTGTAACACCGAACTGCTTAAAAATGTCAGCATCAAATTTTGGATGAAGTTCTCGAACATTTGAGCGTCCATTTTATCCACATGAAAGTGTTCATGGACTACAACTATATTGAATGGGATATCTCTTAAATGAAATGGCTAATAGAACAACTCAGATGACACTAATTTACAAGACAAGGTTAGACGAATTCTCCTATGGCTATATCAACACCAATTTTTTTGCAACTCACATTGAAACTGTGGAGGCGTTTTTAAATCAAATATCACAGATGTTAAAAAAAGTTATATATATATATATTGCATAGGTTTGGTCCACAGTGACTACATACACAGTTCTTAGTGGTTTTCTACAGCTGACAGCCATTTGATTTTATATATATATGAATTTACTTTTTCTGAAATGTGCTTTCTCCAAGCCAATGTTTTGATCAAACAGGAAATCATGTACAGTGCTGCCACAAATTTAGAACTAGGGCACTACACCGGTTCATAAATACCGGCCGTACCGGTAGTCTGGCCGGTTCCAGTACCGGTTTTCAAAGCAGCACTTTTGGTCATTTATTTCATTTAATTGCAACTATTATCACATTAAAGAGTATACATAGTTGATGAGCATATAAGAGGTCTAAACTAGTTTAGACTAGCATGACAATTGATGACAATGAGGTGAAGGATGATTGAAACAGCCGTCCAACATAGGCCAAGGTGACCTGGCAAGAGCTGGATTCAAACCCTGGACCACTGCAAATTGAGGCAGAAAATGTTTTTGCATTGTAAATCCATGAGAGTCATGTTTTTGGAGTTCACGGATAATGAAAGTGGTTCCCTTGACCCCTTCAAGCATTTTTACTTCATTATTATGCTTCTGGATTGAATTTTAGCCCAAATTGGTGTTTTTCACATTATGTTGTCACATCCTCTTTCAAAAAGTTGCGTCATAAGCTTGGGCATTTACCCCTATGTACAATTTTTTGCAATGAAATCTTGTTGGACTTCTTTGTTGACAATTTGAAATCACTAACATACATGTGGATATGATGCATATTCTTCGCATTACAGCCTCATCCAATTTTGCAAATCACAATTTGAAACAACCTTACATAATTGTGTCTGTCTTTGAATTTTTTTTTCTGGCACCTCTGAAACATTTTGGAAACATCTTTAGAAAATTTCTTAAAATAGCTCAATTCAAGAGATTTAAAACTCAATTATTTTCTTCGCTGTTTAAAAAAAAAGTGAAAATCTAAAAATGAAGTTGAGAATTGGGCAGGCTTTCAAATGACATCATGCTTTGGGTGGCAAGTTAAAATGCAAGACCGCTTTTTTTTTTCTTTGCAAAATCTCAAATTTTATCAAACGTACTGGTCAAAGAAAGACAGGAAATGATTGCTATTGAATGATTTTTGGTATGATTATGCTTGTCAACCATAGAATCAATGCCGTCAATTTGGTTTTGCCCTAAAAAGATATTTGCAAAAATGTGAACCAAATATATTGTCACATTAGAAAGAAGGATATAAGAAAGGAAGAAACTTGCTGGCACTGAATGATGTATACGTTCAACCAGAAAGCTGCTGTTGTATGAGTGGGCAGTGTGGCAAATCACTTGATCTCAGATTATTCCTGTTTCTTGTTTGATAGTCATGCCTATAGTTCAAATAAATTTATTTTCCGTTCTGATTCATAGAAACCTGAAAGACATTTTCACTAAGCATAGTTCAATAAGGTCACTAACTTTTCAAATGTTACCACAGTTGTAGTACTCGCATTTTAAAAGTAAGTGACCTAATCGAACCTTCCTAAAAATTTTGAAAAACAAAATTTTTGGGAAATTAAAAAAAAAGAAGCTCATATTGCACTCTTACCATGCAATATGAGTTTTCTGAATCAGATGTTGTCAGATGACTGATTTTGTCCAATCAGCATCGCTCCAGTATAGTGGTCCTGTTCTAAAAACTGATATTGCGTGAGGCGCTGTGCAACTTTGTTGCAATATCAAAGAAAACAGCTGGAAATTGAACTTTTTAAAAGTTAGTTTGTGTCAAGGGTACTTGCAACAAAAAGTGTAAGAGCTTTTAATGTATTACAGGATAAGAAATGCTCCATTCACGACTGCAAATGTCATGGGTGCTACAAATGCCAGGGGAAGTATTGAAGAAATTATACTGGGCTTGATGTTGAATAAAATTTCCCTTCTTCTTTTTAATCTAGGATAGTTCAATGAAGTCACTCATGGTCACACAACCCTTTGAATGAGAATCCAGTTTTAATCACATTTAAATGGGTTTCAAGTTCAGAGTCTATTGACCTGAGGCTCAAGACAGGGGATTATAGCCAGCAATCAGTGCAAAACAATGCAACAAGATTAAAATCTTGTCACCTGTTTCTTGAAAGAGCCTCATGAACACTGTCAAAGCAGAAGATATCAGAGCAGAGCCGTGGATATCTTAATTGAGACATTTTCATGTCTATCTATCAACATGGAATTATCTATTTACTAAACCTTCATTGCAAGGAGTATACCTTGAGAGGGCAAAATAAAGGTATTGCCCTGTAGACGACAATATGCAAGGTAAGAGATCAAAATTCTCCTAAAACCATGTCAACACAGAAAACTTTTGCCAACTTACCTGGCAACTTTGAAGCCATTTAATTCAGTATCAAAGAAGTCTGAAGGTGTACTTTTGCATAGATATAGCCAACAATGATTACATAGACAGTTCTGCATGGTGTTATGTTGCTGACAACAATTACATTCATAGTTATTTAGCTTTTTTTCAAACATGTGCTTTTCACAAGACATTGTTATGATCAACCAGGAAGTGAAACAACAGTGCCACATTACCTACCCATGGTCACTACACAAAACTTTGATTCAGCTGAAATGATTGAGTGAGATGATTGCGCAATTTGTTTGAGCCATCATAGCTTGTTGTTTTAAGTTATGATAATCTTTCCGTCGTGATAACTTAAAACAACAAGTTAAGTTTACGGTAGTTTACCTCAAAGTAATGTGCAACCATCTCACTCAATCATTTAAGCGACTCAAAATTCAAATTTTACAGTGTGACTTTTAAAATGTGAATTCTACAACCATGGTAACACTTTAAAAGATAGTGACCTTATTGAACTATCCTTAGTGAAAATGTATGTCTTTGTGGCACACCAATGGGACTGTCCAAGCAGATAGTAAACTTTGAACAAGGCAATCATGATTATAAACAAGAATACTCTGAGGGTGAAAAATTATTAAGCCTTATTTCACCAAATTTAGGTACAAATTAGTAAATTACTTTAGTATGTATGCAAAATTATCATTTACACCCTTGAAATTTTTTCGCGCAAATATGATTTTCCCCTTTTTCGTCTGCCTGCCCCTGCCGTCCGCGTATCCTTCTGGCACCCTTATAGCAGATCATATCACATGAATATAGGTCTGATAATAAATATAATACATTAATCATGATTCTGACATAGTTAACATTTCAATATACGTATTTTTCACAAAGTGTGAATATACTTTAATACTGCAACTGACCAAAAGAAGCAGTGTTCACTGTCCATGGATTCGCGGTTGCACAAATTGAAAAGGTTGAGCTCAAAAGCTGTCAGTGCACTGCTGAAGCTTCTGGTCCACACATTGCCTTGACTAGATGATAATTATAATATATGTAAATGCCAAAGCATGAAGATGGCAGCCGGTGCGGACGCAAAAGATACATTTTAAAGACACTAAATTGTAATTAACAAAATTATTTCTTAAAATTCATTTTTGTATTCAGGTTTGTTAATTGAAAAGTTTTTTAAAGACTTTTTAGATTTTTTTTTCACACATGAGGCCTGTCTTTCTTTTGGATTTTTTTTTTTTTTGGAAATTTATGCTTCAAATTTTTTTTTCGAACATTTTCATTTTTTTCTTTGGAAATTTTATTTTCTTTAACAATTTTTTTTTTTTCCAAACTTTTTTTTTGGAATTTTTTTGTTTTCGAACGTTTTTCCTTCTTTTGGATGGTCAGTGTTCGCTCTGTCACTGAAATGATATGCAGGGCTCACCCTAACTCACTTATCCACTGAAATTGCAAAAGAACAGTTCAGTGCTCAGCAGCAAATTGAAGTCCTACTTTTTTTAAACTGACCATTAGACAGCACGGCATCGGGCGCTTTGCTGGTGTCGTCGGCAGCCGTTATTATGAGATAATCAACTTGATCTAATACGACAATTTATTGGGTGTAAATTTACAACTATAAGTATTTAAAAAGGTGTTTAATCCTCTGTTGGTCATTTACAGGAGCTAATAATAAAGAAAGAAAGAACATGTGTACACACATGTGCACTATCAAATATCACAGCGCTCCTGAATAAAAAGCAAAATTTTCAAAATATACCGAAAAAGTTATGAATGTAGTGTGAAAGTAGAAGGTCTCAGCTTCGTATCGATGTAAAAAGTAAAATATTCTGTTGGGAAACTTTTGAGATATTTAAGTTTTTAATTTTTTGTTTATTACATTCCATTTTGGACCATTATCACAGGTTTTTTTGCAAGTAACAAACAATTTCTTCATAAGACATAACTGTAGATAACATAGAATATCGTATAAATCATTTACGTCCAATAGAAAATGTATTTTGGAGGAAAATGACCATCATTAAGTTTGTTTATCACATTTTATGTTTATTGGCATTTTGAGATTAAAAATATGTATCTGTAGTTTAGACAATTGTACACAAGAAAATCCAACCAGAACTGTGTTATCTATTCTAGATGTGGTAATCCTTCTTTTGGCAAGAATTTCCATTAATAGGTCACATCCATGTATTTTCCTGGTGCTTTAAGCTTTGAAGCAGCCGGCAGTGTTTCCATTTCTCTCTTGCCTTACTTTCTGTATGATACAGTTTATTTAGTATTTCATCTGTGAGAGAATTCAAGTTTGCATCAGAGTTCAAGTTTGCATTCGTCTGTAATCTGGGCTTCATAGCACACTTCTCAGTTTCATCTAATTTTAAGGACTTAGTTGGTTATGATGTTAAGATGGGTCATTCCGATGCTCGGAAAAAAGTTTCTGTTATTTGTTATAGGAATGTGTCAAGATTATTTTAAAGTTCCACTGCCATAAGTTAGTAAGTATAGTAAGTAAAAATTTATTTATAAGTCAGAATTGGAGAAATACAACAATAAACAAAAGCACAAGTGCTTGTAACCGACACGAACATAGTATTAAATGAGATATTTACGATTGAACAGTAAAATGAGAAATGATAAAAACAGGTAATAACAAAGAAATTAAAACCATTCAAAGTACCTGAAAAGTAGTTTCCACAGGAACATCTAAAATCATAAAGCTTGATTAAACATTTAAAATCATTGAAATCCTTGCCTTTAAAATCCCCAGGTAATTCATTCCATAACTTAGCACCTTTATACCTTACTGAGTAAAATCCATAAGTCATTGTGTTGAAAGTTCTTTGGTCCAATCTTACAACATCACGATAAGCATAGTTACTCAACTTTTTTTTAGAAGAAACTTGGTAACATGGGAGGCATCAAACCATTAATTATTTACGTCCTGCAACTCCTGCTATGTCCCACTAACTCCCGCTAACTCCTGCTAACTCCCGTAACTCCTGCTAACTCCTGCTAACTTCCGTAGCTCCCACTAACTCCCGCTAACTCCTGCTAACTCCCACCAACTCCCACTAACTCCCGTAACTCCCATTAACTCCCATAACTCCCACTAACTCCCGTAACTCCCACTAACTCCTGCTACCTCCTGCTAACTCCTGTAACTCCCATAACTCCCTGAAGTCCCAAATGGAGGCTCCGTTTGGGAGTTACATGCTTAAATGGGGCCTAATAGACATTTTACAGCATTGACACCATCGTGTTCAGAATAGTGATCATAAATTTCACTGTTTTTCATATTTTCTACTTCATCAGCTTCTGCTAGATCATTTGCTATATTTATAAAAATAATTATTGAAAATCGAGAATACAGTATCACTGCTGAAGGATTTGTAATCAACATATCATTATCACACAATACTTTTTGTTTAAGAGGTGCGCTCCTTAACTAAATTAATCAATAGCTTTTGTTTCAACCACATAACATCATCAGGGTCTTCAAAAACTTCACATATATGAAACGGTGCCATTGACAAGTCTTCAACATACTTGGAAAGACAAAAATTTTTCATTGATCAATATAAATGTGACGTCTGCCATTTCAATCTAGATATAATTTTGTTTCTGCACCAATGATATTGTTGTGATCGCTAACACCAATGGCAACATTTAAGTGAGAAGCAAGCATTTTAGGAGTATGGTTATTATTACATCTATAGATGTTGAATTTTACAGTAGGCCTACTTTGTAACATTTTGGGTCATTAACAACATTTCTCAGATTATATCCAATCATATACTCATGAAATTGTTTAGGTGTACATTGAAGATTGACATTTATATCACCAACAATAAAAACCCTTTTTACTTCCGACAAGTACTATGTGAAATTGAGAGGATGTGAAAGAAGAGTCCAACTTTGTCTCAGCCAAACATAAAACATCAACATAATTATTTGACAATATTTCCGATACCTCACATATTTTGTTTCTGAGGCTATTAATGCCATAAAAGCGATTCAGACCCTTGTAAATAAGTAATTTTACTCTGAAATTGAAAAATGAAAGTGGTAACAAAACCACATTAAAGCAGTATTACAACAGTTTCAGCCATCAACCCTTGTTCTTGAGGTAGTTCCTCCCTCCTGCACTGCATATTAAGTTGGGGATTATGAATAAAATCTATTGTGATGTGAAGAAACTCTTCCCAGAGTTACCTCAACACTTCAAATGAAGTTCCACACTGCTTTTGTCCCACTTTCTGATGCTCTTCAAGCCTCATTGGGAGAGCGATCGCTTTCCCCTAATGATTGCAGCTGAAATTGACAGGTTGTGTTCTCCGCAATTAAACTTGCACTACATACCTATTTGGATTATTGAACTGCTGTCAATTTAGGCACAAGGATCTTGCCTAACCAATGGTTGCATTTCTACGTGGTTGTTGTTAATGTGGCATGTGCAATGACAGCCTGACCACTGGTCACTCCTCTTGTCCAAGAAAAGTTTCTCCAACATTGCAAATAATGGGCAGAGTGGGCGAGGAGTGTATAATTTCTTTCTGCAGTTCTGCAGTTCTGCAGAAAAAAACCGCAGAATTCTGCAGTTTCCAAAAAAATTGCAGAATTCTGCAGTTCTGCAAAAAAGCTGCAGAATTCTGCAGTTTTCAAAGGAATTGCAGAATTCTGCAAAAAATTGCAGAATTCTGCAGTTCTGCAAAAAAAGTGCAGAATTCTGCAGTTTTCAAAAAATTGCAGAATTCTGCAGTTCTGCAAAAAAAATTCTGCAGTTTCCTCCCAAACTGCAGAATTTATTGCAGAATTGCAGAATTCTGCAGTTTCACTCCCAAACTGCAGAATTTATTGCAGAATTCTGCAATTTCCTTCCAAACTGCAGAATTTACTGCAGAATTGCAGAATTCTGCAGTTTCACCCCCAAACTGCAGAATTTATTGCAGAATTGCAGAATTCTGCAATTTCCTTCCAAACTGCAGAATTTATTGCAGAATTGCAGAATTCTGCAGTTTCACTCCCAAACTGCAGAATTTATTGCAGAATTGCAGAATTGCAGGAAGAAATTTAAATGTACTGGAGTGGGCTGAGGACAGGGGGGGACTGCACATTGTAAACAAAACTAGATTTGTGTTGCAAGCGGAACACATGCGAGTTCTATGCGTATGTTGTTTTGCCAGATAGATAGATAAGGGGGCGACCATTTATATATCAACTAAGGATAAGGGGGCGACCATTTAATATCTACTAAGAATAAGGGGGCAATCATTTAATATCTACTAAGGTGCTAAGATAACAAGATAGTTAGATACATAGATACATAGATAGATACATAGATACATAGATAGATACATAGATAGATACATAGATAGATAGATAGGATAAGGGGGCGACCATTTAATATCTCCTAAGAATAAGGGGGCAACCATTTAATATCTACTAAGGTGCTAAGATAACAAGATAGATAGATACATAGATACATAGATAGATACATAGATACATAGATAGATACATAGATAGATACATAGATAGATACATAGATAGATAGATAGGATAAGGGGGCAACCATTTAATATCTACTAAGGAGGGGGCAACCATTTACCCCCGGGGACATGGGGACATACCCCCGGGGACATGGTGACATACCCCGGGGACGGGGACACACCCCCGCGGACATGGGGACACCCCCCCGGGGACATGGGGACACACCCCCGGGGACATGGGGACATAACCCCCGGGGACATGGGGACATAACCCCCGGGGACATTGGGACGTAACCCCCGGGAACGTAACCCCCGGGGACGTAACCCCCGGGGACATGGGACATTACCCCGGGGACATAACCCCGGGGACACGGGGACGTAACCCCCAGGGACACGGGGACGTAACCCCCGGGACATGGGGACGTAACCCCGGGTACACGGGGACGTAACCCCCGGGGACACGGGGACGTAACCCCCGGGGACACGGGGACGTAATCCCCGGGGACATGGGACGTAACCCCGGGGACATAACCCCGGGGACACGGGGACGTAACCCCCGGGGACATGGGGACGTAACCCCCGGGGACATGGGGACGTAACCCCCGGGGACATGGGGACGTAACCCCCGGGGACATGGGGACGTAACCCCCGGGGACATGGGGACGTAACCCCCGGGGACATGGTGACGTAACCCCCGGGGACATGGGGACGTAACCCCCGGGGTCATGGGGACACATGGGGTGACACCCCCGGGGACATGGGGACACACCCCCGGGGACATGGGGACATACCCCCGGGGACATTTATTACAGTTATGACTGAATATCAAGACTTGATTTTTCTTCAAAATGATAGATTGCAAAACAACAACAATTTATTAGAATTTTTTATTATAGGCCTATACACAGGCAGAAACAAGGTGATTCCTGTATGATTTGAGTTGACCACATAAGTCCATTCATTAACTATAACAAGGTATGACAGTCTCACAATGCTAGCAGACGACCGTGGATTAAGCAAGTTGCATAATGCCTTCAAATTAACACTTTTAACAAAGAAAACACCTGGATGCCTATTGCAGTATTTCCTTTGCTATATTTTCTAGATATAAGACACACTTGGAAGTGTTGACAGTTGTTTTAAGCAACAAAATTAAGCAAAAAACAAATCTAAAATCTGAGTTCCACACTTAACTGGACGGAAGTTTAATTGCAGAGGCACCCACCGCAACATGAATAAAAACATTGCAAAATAACCTCCACCTCCTGAAGCCTAGAACCACTACACAAATTACAGAACTATATGTTTGTCATGGTGTATGTTTTTGAACCAATTTGGTTACCCGCAAAAACATAGAAACGAAATTAGAAAATCGAAGTGAGGGCATTCATGCATGTCTGAATAAGCAAGAATTTCTGAGGTTTCAATAAATTGCTGTTTTGACGGACCCAAAAAAATACATTAGCTTCACTCTGAAACCGTGAAATTTTGTACATCACACATTTTGTTAAGCCCACTTGTGATTCTTGTTTATTAGTGTGTGTGTTGTTAATGGTTCTTTGTTTCTCTTTGTATGTGAATTTATTCACTTTTAAGACAGTTGAACTTACATTTAGCAGTCAATCATAATCAGTCATGCGTTTCCCATATCATGTGATTGGTTGGTTCTAATGAAAGGTTTGGCTGAACAGTGACTGAACTGGACTACATTTGACAGGTTCAGATCGCACATATCCACATGATGGCATGCAAACCCAAACAAGATTTGGAACATTATCTTTCTTTAACAAAATTTTAGATAGACAGACTAAGATAGACAACCTATGGTAGATAAATAGTTTAAGGCAGATAAATAGCCTAAGATATAGTCTTATAGATAGTTGCTAGCCAAGAAGTTTCCTCATTCGCTTTCTTACAAAACATTAAATGAGAGTCAAATATCCATTTTGGAAATACCATAGACGGATCCAGGAGGGGGGGGCATGAGGGGGACCCCTCCCCCTTCAATCAGATAAATCCTTCATATTTTGAAAAAAAAAAGTTGTTGAGACACCAATTTTATAAATATTGCTGCACCCCCCCCCCTTTCAGAAAAATCCTGGATCCGTCCCTGAATACCTATACCAGTAAGATGCAAATAATAGGCTCATTTGAGATTTTGTTTAACATTGGAATTTTGCTTCAAAAACATAGCAATTTGGATCACTAAACTGAATTTAACTGCAGATGAAAAGGACAATGTTGAGTTCTTTTTCATGTTATAATATTATATAAAATAATTGAATTGATGAGAGCAGTGTGTTGTCGATTCACAGTTTGGCCCACATAAATTAAGTAGTTTGTCACAGTTATTTTAATTGGACAAAATTGAAGCAGTCCTGTTTCCAGTTTGCTTTGCACCTACCTGGTCCGCTACCACTACCTAAAGACTGCATTTTGCAGTTATACCTCGGTCGTCTGCTACTATGACAAAGTACCAGTTCAGTCTGGAATCACCCAAGCATGCTGTCATACCGTTTCTAATAGTAATAGGCATCAGAGAGGCGGCAGCAGAATGGTCAGTGGAGTGAAACAGATTGTTTCTGCCTGTGAAGAAATCGAAATAAAAAATATGGAAACTTGTTTTATTCACCTCAGAAAAGTGGAAAAACATAAATGTCTAATTGTAATTGAGTGGATTAGTTCACTGGAAGATGACACCTGACCTATTGCTGTTGAGGAAGTTCAATAATCAATGGCAATTAACAATTGACATGGGGACACTGCCCTTCTTAAAAAGTGACACAGGGACACTGGCCCTCTTAAAAATCGAGAGACACTGACAGATTGACTAATAAAAAGTGACAAACATTTGATACTTTTCTTTATCATTTATGCTTCGATAAAATGGGACATGAGACATTCATTTTTCCTTTAAATTCCAACATTTGACACCCCATCTGTTTTTGAGACCCATGTATACCCCTATCAACAAAGTTTATTTCAAGAAGGCTGTACAAATTTTGTTTTTGCAGGCTGTATAATCTAGAATTTCATCCAATCGAAGTTGTTTCTATTAATTGCATTTAAGCCGTCATCAATGATTTCCACTCTCTGTAATCCACAGTTGATTACAAGACCCTGCCTTTGGGACATGAGACATTCATTTTTCCTTTAAATTCCAACATTTGACACTCCATCTGTTTTTGAGACCCATGTATACCCCTATCAACAAAGTTTATTTCAAGAAGGCTATACAAATTTTGTTTTTGCAGCCTGTATAATCTAGAATTTCATCCAATCGAGGTTGTTTCTATTAATTGCATTTAAGCCATCATCAATGATTTCCACTCTCTCTAATCCACAGTTGATTACAAGACCCTGCCTTAAAATAATAAAATCCAGTCTTTTAAGTGGTAGTTAAAAAAAAAGGTAATGAGCATAAATAACCAATAATTTTTCTAGGAGATTAGGAGAATGCAGACCAAAATTCTCATCATACAGACCAAATGCAGACCAAATGCTGACCAAATGCAGACCATTCTATATATATACTTTTGGAAAAATGCCAAATACAGTGCAAAAACTAGTCCCGAGTGCTTTGTTACTGATGCTGCATATATGCAACAGATTCACAGTTTGCTACACTGAAATATGTCTAATGAAAGATACACACTATTTCTTTTAATACTCATTCCCAGTGATGAAAAGGTGACATCAACCTAACTACACCACGCCCACTCGACGTGCGAGAGCTCTCCCTTCGCATCGGTCCCGATCGAAACTCTAGTTTGGCTTTAAAATTGACGATGCTTACCCAGGCAAAATTGCAAAATTTGAAAGAGCATACCAAAAATTAGGGATTTCTTTCACTGCTAAAGTTCATGTCCTTCACCAACGTGTGCCAGTGTTAATTGAACAGATGAAAAGGGCAATGGGAGCAACCGGGCCTCTTTTCTGAGCAGCTTGTCGAGAGCTGTCACTCAAAATTTTACACACTTCTTCAATAGCTACTGAATCAAGAACATCAACCATCCCAATTATTGAACAATCTCTGCCGTGCCATCATGCATTTCAATTCATATCGTATATAGGCTGTCATACAAGTAAGTTAGGAGGCAGTAAGATTCACTTTTGCCAAAAACATCGATCATAAGAGCAGGGCTGGGGTCAAGTACAGAAGTTGCAAGTACAAGTACAAGTACAAGTACAGCAGAACTTGTCAAGTACAAGTACAAGTACAGAAATTTTTAAAAAGTACTTAAGTACTTTCAAGTACTTTGGTGTCAAGTACAAGTACAAGTACAAGTACAAATGATGATTTTGTGCACTTAAAACCAAGATGATTTTTTTTGTTGAACTATTTTATCTTTTAGCACAAGTTGGCCCATAATACTCAAATAGTACATACATGTTAATATATAGATTGCGTAGCAAAATTCACCAATTTCTGTAGCATAAGTTATACATGATCTCTTATAACAGCATCTGGGGTTTTAACATAAATCAGCAGTGTCCAAAATCAAATAAGCACTTGTGATCATTGATTTTCGTCCGACAAGCAAGGGAAATTAAGTGTTCAATTAACTGATTGGTTGGTTATATGTGTGATTTATGCTATTGACTTGTAATACTGCGAATTTTAAAAATTAACCAAGGTTGCAGCGCTGTGCAAATGCTATGACATAGCTAGAATTTGTGTCGCAATGTTTACTTTTGATTCCTAGAAGGTAAAAATGGGATACAATGTTTATAAATAAGGGTTGAATGGTGGATGGTGAAAATCAAATACAATGTTTACAATGAGAGATGTGGTGGTTGGGAAGTCTAGATGGTGAAAATCATATACAGGCTATAGATGATGAAAATGACATACAATGTTTACATTGACAGCCAATGAGCTGACAGTATGATGAGAAAGTGAAAATTGAAGTAAATATGAATAATAGGAAGAGGAAAGGGAGAAGGGGAAGAAAGGAAGGATAGTGGAATGTGATGAGGGGATAGATGAGGTTATAAGAGGGATAGGTAGATGAGGAAAGGGAAATTTGAAATGGAGAGATGTGATTGGATGTTGGGATGTAGGCCTATACTACACTAAGTGTAGCCGTGAAATCACGATGTGCAACGGACTTTTTTAGGGCTTAAAGTCAACAATTTGAGAAAATAAAAATTACCATGTTGTAGAAAATGAAATTGCGAACAAAATGAGCCTACTTAGAGGTTTCTACGATGATTAGAAGTGGTTTAAAATTGACAGCAATGTTGAAGGTGATGATCGAAAAGTTGAAATGAAGAAAGAAGTGATTTGCGGTAAAAATACGTTACCGAACGAGCGAAAATAAAGGGTCTTAATGATTAGTCGGAGTAGAAATTATGGTTTTATTACTTCAGGGAGGTTCTAAACTGCGTTGTGTGAAAAAATGGTGAAGATCTGATGATTCTAAGTGGCTGAAATGAGCCTGCAAGTTTCACACCTTTTCCGAAAAATAGACCAGCATCAACACTGTACAAAAAAATATAAGATAAGAGTTTGCAACACTCTCCATTCTATATTTGTCACATAAGTGCAATTTTAGTAATTTCGATTTCCATGAAATGTCATATAAAATGTGTAAAGCTACAAATTTACTGCAAGATTTTGTTAGGTGATGTATTGGTGATACTGAATGATAATGATGTAAATTTAAGGGTTGTGATAAATCAAAAATTTTAAACTCAAATATCTAAAAATTTTCACAACAGAATTTTTTAATTTTTACATTGATACGAAGCTGAGAATTCAGCTTTCATGCTACGTTCGTAGTTTATATTTGGTATATTTTGAAAATCTTGCATTTTATTAAGGAGCGTCGTGTGAGGCACCTTGGGGGGGGGGGCACGCGATTCTCTGGGGGGGGGGCTCTGGGGGGGGGGGGGGGCATCCACAATACTAATTGCATATTTTAGCCAGAGTTGGAAAGTTCATATGGTGGGGCACCTGGGGGGACAGGTCCAATATGGGGGAGGCTGTGCCCCCGTGCCCCCCACTCATATGGACATAGCCATAACTGAGACATAGCAACTGCAGGCTATTTGAGCATTAAGTTTTCCTTTAATGGTGCTCTCACAGGGTTGTCTATTCTACCACCTCATAATTTTCCAAATAGTTTTATTACAGGAAACCATGCACCCAATTGTCCAATGCAAGGTGTCCCAAGTTCCTGAAAGGATCCAAACTGAAGGTCAGGACAAATTAAACCTGTGTAAGGTGGACATGGTTCAATGGAGAGGGTGAACCACAAGTATTACTTCAGGGAAATCCCTCAACTTTTGAGAAGTTCATGAACTGTTCATCTGTAACATCCTGTTTGGTCAAAAGGATAACAACTTCCTGTTTGGTCAAAAGGATTACAACTTAAATTTAAGCCTCAACAAAATTAATATTACAAGTGATGGGTTTTCTGAAATTAAGTGAAAAGTGGAGCGAGCGACAGAAAATTCAGATTTATCTATTAAAAGCTCCAAAATATTTATAATATCTTATTACATGTATGTCATAATTTCTTTATAGATGTCGTAATTATATCTATATAAAGAAATTGCACTTGGCTGAGTTTGGTTGTGTTTTAGGGTGGTCCACATTTCAATGGGAAAAATCAAATCTCCTAAAACCGCCAATTTGAAAGTGGAAATTGATAGCTCTGCTGAAGTGATAACCACATAAGTAAAACAAACACATGCAAAATGTAAGCCAAATCGGTTAAGATTTAGAGGTGGCACAAAGCCCTAGAAGTTTATAATGTAATTCCTCATACGTGCAACTGAAAAATTGGTCAATTTCCCAGATCTTTCTTAGAATAGAATATTTTTTCCTGATTTTTTAGTGCATGATAAAATTGGCATGGCAAAGTAATATCTGGGGGTATCTTTTATTTATTATTATATATATACATAGTAAGTGAAATATTTGCCTGTTTTTTATGTAAAAAAGCTTGATAATTGACCTATGTAATATCTATGCTGACCTGCTACGAAACTTTGTAAGTCAAAAAGAATATCAGGACTGGATCTGGCATCCTGGACAACCGAAAAAAAAGGTTACTTGATCAAAATAATACACCTTCATAGCAAGATTTGCAAATACCTATAATTTTGAGGTCTGCTAGGATAGGCAATTGCATGTTAAACCTCAACGGCTTTGTGCCACCTCTAAATATTAATTGATTTTGCTGAAATTTTTGCACAATACCTTCTATCCATATAAGATCAGAATGCAAGATTCAAATCAGACAAATTCAGAAGAAAGTGTTTTTGGAACCCCCTATTTTGTTTGTTTCAAAACAATATAGCCAAGATATGCAGGCAGACCAAGATTGCAGTAAGGATGCAATTCCTGCCGGGTATAAGATACAAACATCATGGGTCACATGCTCACTCCTGCAACAGCTAAAAACTTCTTCCTTAGCGATGCCACTCACCTAAACTATCCACCTATCCTTATTGATCTATCCTCTCCTTCTGAAAACACCAGAAAGCAGTTCCACTGCTGTCTTATTCACGTTTTTCTACGGCAACTGTCCTCTGCCACCAGGGGCGCATGAATCTGCTCAGTAGTTTCGCTTATCACATCACCAGGGACTGGCGCCACTGCTCCATTTTCCCGCCAAAAACATCCACACTCCAGTGTCAGCTGCTTTCCATGCCTGCACCCTGGCTGACCTACTTCTACTCATCGTATCTTCGTCATCTTACCCTCATTTTAAAGCTCTTTCCAAGCCCTAAATGTATCAAGATGTCTCAACTATTATCCAAGCTCCTACGCGCTATCTCTCAAGTCTAATCTGCATACAATCACCAATGCATTTTTCACTTTGGCCAGGTTCATCTTCAAGCACAATCTCACAGCAGACGCCTCAGTGCACACGCCTGCTGTGTAGGATTTGGCAATGTGCCAAAATATCACTTACTCTTTTTCATCACCAATATATATATATATACTTCCTGAATTCCATTCACATATTTTCCCTTCTCACATATTTCTCTACCATGTCAATCAAAGCACATGCTCTCACACAAACTGCAGATTTTTATCATTGACTCCCCCTAAAAATGTCCCTCAATGGGTATCTCTATCAAGGACGGACGCAGGGGGGGGGATGGGGGGGATGCATCTCCCCCCCACCGGACCAAAATTTATATATTTTTACATGTTAATTTTATCCGCGTACAGTTGCGTTATGTCGCGAATTACGCGTTCCGCGATGCGACAGCCCAATAGACCCCCCCACCGGAATTTTCTGGATCCTCCCCTGATCTCTATGTTTTATACTTCTCTAAACTTTGCAGTTTCCTTCAATGTATTATGGTGGAACAATGGTAGGCTAAGATGACATATGCAACAATTATCATTTCACAATGTTGATAAATCATGTGATAAATTCACAAACAAGAGATTTGCCTAAAGTTTTTAGCTGCATCAAGCAGCTCTTACCCTAAGCATTTTGCTCAAATCTTGTTAGCACTCCTGAGATCGTCCTCTCTCACCAATCTCATTCAAACTTGAAATACAGTCTCAATGGAATTTTTCTAAAGCCCAGTCAATTTTGGTTGCCCATCGTAACAATAAAAATTAATAAAGAAAATAAATGGACTGGTGCTTTTGGGGTCAAGGGTCAAGCTATCAGAGATGCGCGCGCATCTTCTTCTTCTTCCAGCTGGCACATCCTCTCTTTGTTGGGAGCGCCCTCAATTGGAGTTCTTGACAAGTAAGTCAGAGTTCAAACTCTTACTGACTTCGGGGTCTGTACTGCAGTTCTCAGCACTGGCAGAGGTCAAAGTGTACAAGTATCAATTGATTAACTCTCATTGATAGGTGATACTTCAGAGGTGTTAAAGTTAATTAGAATTGAAAAAGTCTAGGGTAATTAAAATATTGCTGAATATTCTTTATTCCAATCAACTTAATTGGTAATTAGCAAAAAAACCGCTGTCTTTTCAAAAACATTCGACTGCTCTTCAAATCTTGAGATTGAAATTTTAGTTCACACCTACAGCCAATAACATAGATATATAGATAACTATTGCTATCGATCAGTGAGAAATTCTACAAGTTCCACCAAAGGCTGATGACAATTCATGGACTTTTGACGCAGCTTAAAGTGCTTGCACGTTATTTTTTATATTGTAGTAAAAGTTTAAATTTCATGATTTAAGTAGAATTGTTTGTCAAAAACACTTGAAATGATCATTATTAGCTATTTTTTATTTATCGAACCTCTGCGAGAATGTTATCGCACGTTCTGATATAGCAATAATGATACATTTTTTAATTAATTGTGCAGTACTATCTTGTATTTGATTAACTGAACAATGGTCGGGGTGGTTGGCATAAAAAGTGCAGAAACATGTTGGCAACTAGGTCGCCGGTGGAAGCAACATGCCATTTCGCGAGTGGATCCATGACCAAGTAGTGCTTAGAATCAGGTGTTTCTTCTGAGAATGCATAGAGCATCTTAAACTGGTCAAATATTTCTACATTTAGAGGTTTCAGCTGGGTAGCAGTCCATGCATTCATGGCTAACCTTGTAGGATTGGTGGGGAGTAAATATCGCAATCCTTTCGAACTGTTTCCAATTTTGTTCGGTGAAGGAACGACGCTAGTCCAAATGATTCTCATTTCCGGGTCGCTTCTTCGCAATCTCCGAAGGGCTTCCAAGAGCTTTCCAAACCCAGCCATGTAGTCGAATGCACCGAACTGGGATAGGAGATCCCAGTGCATGTTGTTAAAAATTAACACTCTACTGAATTTTGGACTGGAAGTACGTCGCAAGTTGGTGTGGAGGAGATCATTCAGTTTGCTTGCAACATCCTCTGCCAGGGTGGCCCAGTGGAACTCAAGGTTTAACACTGAGTGATGCGCATTCATCTTCTTTGGTAAATTTGTCTTGATTCGCAGTATCTCTAACATGTAATAATACAAAAATCGCAGATGGGAATTTCCAAGGAAAGTCACATGGCCGATTTCTGCCAGGCATTCTTGAAACTTTGACGTAGGCATTTTTGATGGGACGCAATCTCCTTGCTGCCACGAAAGCCAACCCTTACCGTCCAAAAATGGCCTTTTGTAAAAGATAGGTTTCTTTGAAGGCGAAGACCTATCATAAAGCATTCTTCCTTTTGCAGTGAAATCAATCCAACGACATATTTTGATTCCGCTTACAAGGGATTTTGAAGCATTTTGACTCTTTGACACATGAATATTGAATATAGTTGTGAAATTGTAGTCAATCTTCTTTGGTACATATGCTCCATAACATGGTGCATACAGATATGCTGAAATGGTATGACACTCTAAACAAGTAGGACATTGTACTGAGTAAGTGCCATTCATGTAATCAAGAGTGACGCATAAATCAATTACATTGTCTCCGAAAATTGTAACTTTGAATGCTGATCCACCGTATGAAGTAGATTTTCCATCTTTGGCAGTTTCTCTGATGATAAGACGGTTTCCTTGCCTCTTGTAACTGTATCTCCAATCGGCAAGACTGACTTTGAGACTTTGGCGATTTGTGAAACTTTCTAAATCCAAACGTTGACTGTCAGACAAAGTCTTCATAATTAACGCAGACGATTTATCTAAACGTTTGACAGGAATATCCAACGATTTGCTGATGAACTGCAGAAGTTGTTTCAATTCTAGATACCCATGCTCCACCTTTGTAGGATTTTTGGACTTCTCAGTGTAATTCCACAAAAAATCAGTATCAACGACATAGGAGGAGTAAAATAGTAAAAGAAATATTGAAGCTGGCAAGACAAACGTAAGAAACAAATCCCTCTCCATGTCCAACACTATTCAAAATTTGATATAATCACCCATTGATATTAATTAAGACACAACAGTTTTTACGGTCAACAGCGATTAGGTCAATATCTGCAGCCATGGACCAGTGCCAAGTGAGTTGGCTGAATCATGTTCATAATTAGGTGATGATCAATTCACCTGAGGCTACTATAACTATAATGAGTTAATCGTCAAAGTCATATATACCATAGATCGAATCACCGAAATGACTAGGTAAATGTAGAGTAGCGCAGGGCATGCAGCCCCCCTTACTACAGGGGAAAAAGAAGTGCAACGAAATGACAATGTGTTTGGTGCGCAAGTTGCTTTGCCACGTCACAAATTTCCACAGATGACTGAGCACATTCAGTATTTCACACTCCAATATCATTCAAGTTAAAGTGAGACAAAACAATCTTCTACAATAATATGTTATGCTTCGTATCAACTGTCATCAACCACTGATACTTGTTGGGACAACATAATGCATACACCTCACTCATGTTCATGGGTGTACAGGAGGGGGGGGGGGGTTTATATTCAAATATCATTTTTAAAAATTCAATGCCAGTAGTAAATCTTCAAATTCAAACAAATTTTTGCCCCCCCCCCAAAATAAATACTTTGCTAATGGTATGCTGATGCACAACTTCTGTGAGTGAATGAATGAATGAATGATACAGACAATAAATTAATCAATTTATCTCTCAATCTCAACAGTTACATTGGACAATGAAATGTACTCCTATATTTGTGCACTCTATTAGGCAAATTACTGCAGATGACAGCAATGGGGTGAAGGCTGGTTGAAACTGCTGACCAACATAGATCCAGTTGATCTGCCCAGAGCTGGGATTAAACCTGGGACCCATTGATTGGAAGCACAGGACACTAACTACCAACTGAACTAACTCCCTCACCATACTGGGCAAGAGGAATAATTAATTTATTACATTTTAGTTGAGAACAGATATTCCTTCCAGGTAAAAATGAATTTTGATCAATGAAATAATGCATTTGGTGAGATACATGAACAAAGATGTTGTTTCAAGGGCGAGCATTCGATATTCAAGAGTGGATACCTTGAGGGTTTTGAATTTTTCTCAATGGGAAATTACTTATTTTACAGTAAAGAGCTTGCAACATCCACGAATTTGTTTGTTTCTAAATAAAACAACACAATTTTTCTAAGAAATATTTGCATTCGGAAATTATCTGTAGGCTGATAATGACTGCCCAGAAAGGATTACACTGTATGTTATTTCACGAAAACTGAACAAGAAATCATTTATTTCAGAAAATATCCGACCTCCCCCCCCCTCCCTCATAGGTTGTGTCGTTACGTAGCATTTCATTTAAACGAAAGGTGTTCCTCAAACTTACGGATTAAAGTGTTGTATTTAGCTTGGGAGATATTTACACTCAGTGCTCAGTGGTGCAAAGAAAAATTGCTTGTCACAAGACCACTTGAACAGCAAACCACATGGTCATTTCGTTGCACTTCTTGTTCCCCTGTAGTAATACAAATTTGAGGTGCAATTTGACCTACTTTTTATGGTTGATTATTAAAATGCTTTTGCTGTTAGAAAGACCTCACCTGACTATATTATACCTTGTGAAACCAAAATTAATAATGTTTACTGATTTAGATATAGGAGTTATGGGAATTTTTGTAAAAAAAATGCAAATGGCCTTCTTACCACATATTTCGGGCAAGGAGCCGTCCTATCACATGATCATAATCCTAGGGTTAATTTTTGATAAGTTCATTCAGCTTGAAAGTTTTTTTTAGGGTTCATTTTTAAGGTTGCCTATTTACTTTTCTTTAGATTCTCTCTTTTTTCTAATTTCAGAATTCTTCTGTGCAAAAATCATTTCAGAAAGTCCTAGACTAACCAACGATGAGTGAGCGAAAGCTCTGAAAGCAGTTTGCAACATTGCCAGCATGAGATAATAACCAGTACAATATATCGCAGTAGGCCGACATGATGCACTGCTGGCATAGTGCCTCTGTTGCAGAATAATCATGCCAAAGCTTGTTTAGAATTTCCCCCAATCATCAGCAAAATCGTTCCACATGATCAATTATAAATTCTAAGCAAGATTTAACATGATTCTTCTGTGACAGAGGCACTATGGCCGCACTGCACAATCTCATATTGTACTGGTCATTTCCTCTTATTGGTAGAGTTGCAAACTGCTTTCAGAGCTTTTGCTAAATCATCGTTGGTTAGACTCTAGGACTTTCTAAAATGGTTCTTGCACTCATGGACTCCAGTATAGGTGAGATTGCAGTGACACTGCAGATCGGCATCACCCAGTGTGGTAAGTTTGTCCTTTGTTTACTCACACACAATGGAATGAATTATTGACATTTTCACCCCTAGATCATTACATGGGGTCTGTGTATGAACAGACTAGTGTCAGTCAAAAATCAAGTCGCTAGTGTCTTGTGTCATTATTTTTTTCATCTGCGCATCTTCAAAATGAAGAAATTACCAAAAAATTATAGGAGATGTAATTGAGGGCATACAAAGCAAAAAGAAATAAGGGGGGGGGGGACAATTGAAATAGGTTTTGATTGCACTAAATTTCAGTTATGATAGTTTTCCAAGTGTTTGTTTTTGAAGTCTGGTGATAAACCGTTCGCAAACAAAGGGGTCAAGTACTTATTTCCGTGCATAACTTGTCTTCGTATGTTGGACCAGATCTACCTGAGAAATTTCAGAGTTTTGCAGCAAGCGCAAGTGCCCAAACCAGAAAATATGTTAGGGGGTCAAATACTTATTTTCCTCACTGTATTTATAAAAATAATGTTTCGGACACAATAAACTTTTGTCCGGGGTTGCTGAGCGGCAACACAAGGGTGTCCAAGGACCCACAATTTAAGGATTGCCCCCTCAGTGCTTATAGTTTAAAAAAAAGGTTTTATATTTTCTTCCTTCTTTGAACCATCAGGCCCAAGACCAGGTCATTGAGGCATGGGTGCCAGATAGTCTGCCATGTCAATGAGGGCAGTATAGTCAAAGATTTTAGTCAGAATTACAGAATAATCTTGGACATTACTAGGATGTGTACTCAGCAACCCATCAGCAGACTCAACACAGATAAGAAGATCCTGCTGCCTCAGCTGAGTGGGTGAAGCTCATGAGTGGGTGAACTGGGTGAGACAGGGTGATGATGACCTCTTTCACAAACTGCATCCTCATCCATGACCTCTCCAAACCTCATCCACCACCTCAATGTTTGGTATTTTATCTCACTGCATGACCTTTCGAATCCAGTGCAATTTAACCAATCAATTGACTTTATTTTATAACACATTCCCTTAAAGGTCCACTATCAAACCAGCTGAGCTAAAGGGCCAGCCCCCCAAGCCAAGTGCTTATACATATATATATATATAGGAGTAACCTTTTATACCCAACCCACTATACTATAATTTTATTGATGATTTTACTGGCCAATTTTATCTATTTGTTCACACTTCACAGGCCAAAGCCTGAAGTCTAGCCTTATTTGTCACTAGCCCTACTATATAAATTCAAAGGTGTCATGCTATGGCTGTGCCTGCTAACTTCATGTGGACAAAGAATAGGTCACTTTTGAACTTGGCCAATTAGAGAGGTTCTAACAAGTATAAGCATTCCAAGAACTTCACTGCATGGGCGTAATTTGGTGGGGGACGGGGGGGACATTTCCCCCCCACATTTTTGACCCCGGGGGACATAATATGAAATGTCTCCCCCCCCCACTTTTTTGTGTGAAAAAAAAAGTTGTAATGGCCCATGGATTCAATTTGATAGGCAGCAGTTCTAAGACATGTCCCAACTTACTGCTTGGGCAGGCACCATGCCATACAAAACTTTAAAATTCATGGATGTAAAAGGCCCGATTGACTTCGTTTATTCGCCAATTTGACGGCTGATTCTGACCGCGTCACCGCATGTCCCCCCCACATTTGCCGCGAAAATTACGCCCCGGCTTCTCGGCATATTTGCCGATTCCTAAAATGACTTTTTACAGCTGCTTGGAATTTTCGGGAAGCATCTGACCATGTAGGAGCACTATTTCACCTATCACTTCAAAACTTAGTACATGTATACAGTCTCAACATAATTTTATCTTGCTTCCATCAACTTTCGGTAAACTTTTGTGACAACAAATTTCTATTTTCTAAACTAAAATGTATGAACATTAATGTATGTTTTTCCCGCAAATTTTAAATTTTCTGCTGCAGTGACAGCAGCAGCAACAGCCAAGTGCCAGCCGGGGGGGGGGGGGATAGTTTGCAAATTCAATAAAAAGCTTACAAAAATAAAAGAAGAGAAGGAAGGAATATAGATTGTTAGATAGATTGATAGATAAATAGATGGGCAGATGGTTAGATAGTCTATCTACAAGCAGCTGTTAAAGTGCTTGCACGTTATTTTTTTCTGGGCAGATGATGTACGTCAGCAGGTCCAGTAAGCATGGTAAGAACATGATACCTTTGAACTTATTTGTGACAAATGAAGACAAGACCCTATTTAGTTTGGCTTTTGCTTTGTTTCTCAAAATTGAAATTCTCTTCATTTACTGGGTGGCTTCATGGCACAGCCTAATGGTTAGTATATAGCACCCTGGCTTGTAGCATGGGAATGCCCACAGATTCTGGCCACCACAGGGTGTAAAATGAAGTGTCACCATTTCAAAGAGGACCATCCTAGGCACTAACCACGGAAGTTTCAGAGCTTAATACCTCCTATTTGTTGAGATACGTATCTACTCCCATTGTGAAGTACTACAAAACATGGCATATTCTACAATTTTTCCCACTCAAGACATAATAAACTAATAACTCTCCAAAGCATCTTTCGATATCTGGTCAAATATGTGAGACCCAAATATGGGACTTATGCTTGAACTTTTCAAGACAATACCCTATAGATTGTGGCTATCAAGCAACAGTAGGCCTACACTGAAAATCTTTTCGACTAGCTACCCTAGTCAAAATGACAAATTAGGTAAGTCATTTGATGGTGCCTCAAATTCTTAGTCATGCTAGTCAAGTGACTAACTTAATTAGTCAGTTGACTAAGTAAATTACTACACAGAGAGCCATTTGAAAAAAAAGTTCCTTGTGAGGCTTGAACAATCAACTTTTAACTCAGGTTCTAAGCTGCAAGACTGTACTAAAGAGACACAGCGCACAACCACTGTGCCACGGAGTCCACCGCTGGAGAAGGTGTAGAACTTAATAATATAAGACAACATTAGACCTATAAATAGAATGTGGCTCTTTAGCGCCACCAAAACATCTAAAAAAAATTCTAAGTCCATGACCAACTAAATTAGTCAGATCACCACTTAAATTAACTAGATGGCTAATTAAATTAGTCAAATTGACCAACTAAATTAGTCAATATGACTAATTGACTGAGTGAAATGACTAACTGGTTTATGGGTGTTGTTCACAGCCATTTGCAAAATTACCGTACATTGTAACATTTGGCTGTGCACAGTCAAGAAAGGCTATGGTGATGGGGTGATCTCCAAAGCGGATATGTGTACTGATGATATACATATACACCATATGGCTATTTCAAAACAACATTTAAACAGTGCAACAAAAAACTTATTTTTGTTTGGTAACATGTATATCATAGCTGATTTTTAAAACTTAAAAAAAATGTATTCAATGAAAAGATAAACATAGAAATGTTTTGGCATCAAATATACGCAGCTTCTTTATCATTGCTTTTCCCAGACTAGCATGTATTCTGTTTTATTGAGAGTAATGCCAAGTAGCTAGTACTGCTTGGAAATATTTTCCAGTCACTTCTTTGACCCCCTTTTAGCGGCGTGTCCCTATAAAATGTAAAATTTCCCCTGTTTTTTACTCTAAATTGCCAAGTCGGATCCAAAGAACAATAGGACCCTTAACAAACTATATATCAAATTGACAGTTGTTAAACAAGCTATCAACTGATGCAATTTCCGAGAAATAAAGATAAATATTGAAAAACATAAAGCTCTAGAAGCACACCGAAGGTGAATGTACACATTCCCTTGCTACAAGGTCCCTTCGATCTGGACGATGCAGGTTCAAAGCCTGGTCCGGCCAATCAATGCACTATAGTGGCCACGGGCCTGATTGAAAAGTAGTCAGAGGACTGAATCAGCTACCCAAGTTAAAGAAAAGTGTCTTTTTAAAACCATCATATCCTCTGGTCCAGTGTACTGCAAGGGGAGAGAGGGCACAGCCAATCGAAATTCTTGTCCATTTTAACCAAAAGTCATTCTTGGCTTCATGGTGCAACAGCAGGGCAGCAGTGCCGCAGCACTATAGTCAGTATAGTGACTCTATACATTATGTCCTGTTTGATCAAAACATTGGCTTGGAGAAAGCACATGTTTCAGAAAAAGTAAATTCATATAAAATCAAATGGCTGTCAGCTATATAAAAAAAAACACTTAGAACTGTGTATGTAGTCACCGTGGATCAAACCTATGCAAAGTATAATATTGAAATATCTTTGATATTTGATTAACTGCCTCCACAGTCATAGGCGTACGGGACGGCTGTCTCGCGGGAGGGGGGGGGGGCTGTGACTATTTTGCCCTGAAATTTTAACATGGCGTGAATGTGACCAGGGCAGTGGATCTGCTCTGATATTGGGTCAGGATTTGCCGTGATGAGCCATTTGCCCTGATGTCAGGGGGCGGGGGGCTGCAGCCCCCCTGACCCCTGCGAAATACGCATATGTTCACAGTTTCAATGTAAGTTGGAAAAAATTCTGAGTTGACATGGCCAAAGGAGAATTTGTCTTACCCTCTCTTTTAAATTAGAGTGCTCAAAGTTGTCCAGTTTTACATTATATTTAGAAGATATCCCATGCAATATAGGTATTGTCCATGAACAATAATTCAATGTGGATAAATGGAGGCATAAATGTTTCAATTATCAATTCTTGGGCAAAATGTCCCTGGCTCTGCCACATATTCGTATGTTCTGATAGTGTTTTCAAGGATCCCTGTTACAAAATAGCAGGCTGGATTATCTTGTTTAGCATTGTTTGGCATTAACTGTTTGTAGTAATCCCCTGCATGTGCATGTCCCCTGCATGTGCATGTCTGCATGTGCATGTCTGCATGTGCATGTCCCATGCATGAGTGCATGTCCCATGCATGAGTGCATGTCCCATGCATGAGTGCATGTCCCATGCATGAGTGCATGTCTCCTGCATGAGTGCATGTCTCCTGCATAGGCCTAAATATATACCTGAATCTTTTTTATGCCTGAGATATATATATATATATATATATTATATGCTTACCATAATTGTCAGGGCCGACCAGACGATAGTTGGGGGGTGGGGCTATGGACTTTACCCCCGGGACAAACTTTTTTTTCCTTGGCGGTGCGTCGACGAACAATTTTTTCGGATAAGCACTCGTGACAAACTAACTTTTTTATCGGAATTCTAACATTACGGTACCCTAGCTGCAGGAATTTTTTAATTTCCGCTGAACAATTTTTTTTTCAAATATCCATAGCCCCCCTCCGCCCCCCCCCCCCCCAGATCATCTGGTCGGCCCCTTACAATAAATGAGGGTTTGCTGCCATGCGTCTTCTATTTTCTGCTTTGGCTTCATTTTACACCAGGTGGCAGTACAATCGGTTGTATTTTTACCATAGGTATCCTATGATTTTTACTCTTGCTCAAGCAGTTGACATGGTTAATCAGATTCGTTTTAATCTACTCTACATTAAGGCTTTATAGAAATTGAGCTAGTAAATATATTTGGTTAACTTGACAACTTCACACTTATCTTTTTACAATGATCAAAGAGCAGACGACATAAAGCATCAGCCTCGCCATTTTGCGCTATCAGCATTGCACAAAAGTGTATTTGTTCATAAATTTATTCAGTAGTGCAATCGCCGGAACAAAAATTGGCGTAAAATAGATTGAAAATCGAAAATTATTGACCACAATGACTTGAGAAGATCCTCACGATGATTCCTGTTGAAGACTGCACCCGAAAACCTCTTAGTAGACATAGATGGTACGCATTTTTGCCAATTTGATCATGTGTTTATCACATTGTCATTTTATTGTTTTCACCATTCCTTTGGCACCAGTGACTTGCCAGTGCCACTGGTTAGATTTCATTGAGACTGTTGGTGTATTATTTCTGGATGTAGTGTCATTTGTGGAGCTTACCCCCCCATCCAAATTAGCAGGGTCATTCCTTGTCAAATTGATCAATGTTACATTGTCTATTCACAATCACAGAGCAGGCTTGGTGCATAGGTCATGGCTGGATGTGTCTATTTAAGTTTGGTTTGTAGTGATGTAGTTAACTGAGCTTGAATTACTAGTCGATTAGGGGGTGACTATTTAATATTGAGAGGGGGGGCTTCGAGTATCCTTGCGGGGAAATTATTTATTTCACGGTGACAGCGGCGGTAATTATACATTTTTCAAGCACGCGAAGTCTCCGAATATTCATTCCTAAATCAACCAACACCTTGTTAAGAAATATCTCCACCGCAATATTTATTTCGAGACTGCATGCCCAAAAAGAATTTATTTATTTCTTCAAAACTGAGCAAGAAATTGATATTAAATGGTCTCCCCCTTATCAAGAAATTTCAGAGACCTTCGAATTACAAAAAATCTGCATGAAACTCAAGAGGGTATCAATTTTTGAAGGGAAATTCCGGGCCATTTCCGATAAAATACCCAACCACCCATTCCCCTGTCAAAAATTCTGAACGGTCCCTTGTGGCACTCTTATTTTATATTCCAAATGCAATAATTTCTCATCTTGCATTATTCATTTTCATTTGTTTCATTTGCAGGAGGCGGTGAACCAGGACAGATGGGAGAGTCGGTCGTATGGATACCAGCAGTTACAGTTCCTTGAATGTGGTCGGAAACCCGCTCTCCTATCTTTTTGATACCAGCCTTTGCTACGTGATTTCCGGCGTTCTTGTTCTGGTCGTGGGAGTCATCATTACGTCTCTTACCTTTCAAAATCTTGATCCGTACCATGAGGGGAACAAAGCTCGCTTTGCTGGGCCTATCTTGATGGCAGCAGGGGTTCTCATCATGGGGCGAGGTGCCTTCAACAAGCTGCAACAGTATGATTGTTCTAATTTGCTCAACCGTCATCGCAATTTGTGGAGAAGACTTCTCAGGGTGAGACCTCATGTTTTTCTCTTTGTGTTTTGTGAAACATGTGAACAGTGCCATTAAGTTGTTTTGATTAACTGATTTGAATTCTGTTCAGTATGTGTGGGGGGAAGGTTAATCTAGCGGTAGTGTGCTGGGCTGCCAATAGCTGGGTCCAGGGTTCGAATCCAGCTCTTGCCAGGTCACCTGGGTCTATGTTGGACGGCTGTTTCAAGCATCCTTCACCTCATTGCCTCCTCCTGTACTAATTAGCCTAATATGGATACTTCTTAAACTTTTAGGCATTACTTCAATGTAAAGTGGCACCGTTCACATACATAAATACATGCTGTTGTCTTAACACTTATTTTGTAGTTTGCTGTTTTTACTGCATGTCATAGTTTCTTGCCTCAATTAGCAGGAATTATCACATATTTTGCTTCTAATTTATTACAACACATGTACAAAAACATACGGTTTGATTTAAACATCTTGTAATTCTTTCACTCAATATTTACATACACATTTTTCAGTTTGTCTTCACCAATGCCAATTTAGTTCTTAGACCACCATTTAGTTGCTTTCTTTTTTACTTTTTGCTGTAGGATTGCACTATGTCGGCCGGCTATGTCTTAAGTTGTTAATTGCCATGGGGGACAGTTCGGTTGTTGCCGGTGGTCGGGCTAGCTATGCAAGTGAATGTAATGACTCTGAGGGACCAGGAGGGGTGCAAACCCCCCGGCAACTTCCAAGGGAACATCAGAGACGGTGTAGAATACAAACCAGGCCGGAATGTTCAGTTGAGAGCCAGCAGCACAGAGACTCGGCAAAAGTGTGCAGCCCCTACTTAGTCATAGGACTGGCACTGGCTTTGTTATTTCTTGGATTCGGACTGACGGGAGCGATCTTCGAATCCTACGGCGAGACTACCAATCGTCTGGTAGTTATTGCTCCCTTGTGCCTGGTAGCCGGACTTATTGCCACATGTCGCTTGGTCTACAGGAAATTCAAGTTCATGAAACCTTCTGAAGATTTCGAACAATGTGTCGCTGAATTGAACAGCACAAGTGCAACTCAGGGGACATCTATCACTGACTTAGCATCCCAACAGGTTGGAAATATGGATTTTTTTTACTGAGAAGACAAAACGATAAACTTAAGTTCCAAATACCTTAAAGTCATCACAAAGGTGTGGTTACCTTTCGTCTTAAGATAACAAACAGTGTTGTCAAGCGCTGGCATATATATGCATCAGAGGATACTTGTAAAACCACCACAGAGTCACCAAATTTTAGATTATGCCATTCTGAGTTAATATTTTTGTTTCTCTGTTAGTTCGCCTAGATATTCTGGATGATGCTTGTAGTTGTGATTATCCATTAGTAAGCTTGTGTAATGCACTGCATTTTTCAGAATTTCATTTTCAATGTACTAGTCTTTTTTCTTCAAATTTTAATGTGTATATACTTTTTTCTTTACTGATATTGTTTCTTGCATTATCATAGCATCTTGTTTACAAACAGCCTCATTCATTGTGTCACATGTTTTCTTCATGTTTCACACTGTCGCTGCTTTTCACGCCGTGCAATGGTACCAAGTTATTATGTTATTCATGTCTCATATAACCAGGGAGAATGTTCTGACAAAACAATTTTTATTTCTGCAGAGACAATTGGAAGAAGATGAACAAGCCATTTACTTGGAACCCACTTCTCCAGACAGCCTGTGGTAAGTGACTTTATATTTAGCATACCATATTTTCTCTATTAAAGGCCCAGTGCGCTGAAGCAATGATGCTCTGCAATGCTGTATGCACTCAGAATCCACCGGGGCAGCACTAGTGCATACAGGAAGACGCCTGCTGCCCCCTGTTGGAAATCAACGCAGTACAAATCCAATATGAAGGACGAGGGAAGTGTGAATGCACGTTTTTGCATTAAAAAAGTTTGGATTGGGTCATATTTTGGTGGAATTTTAATTTATTTTAATCAATCCTAGATGGAGGGGAATGGGCGTTTAATAGATAAAATACGGTATATAGGCCTATATCTGTTTAGCATGTTTAGAAGCTGCATGAAAATAATCAAGCGTGGTGGTGGCATTCATCTTGATAATTATCAATCATGAAAAGGCACTTAGGCCTACTAACCTTGTTGAAATAGGTATTGCTCTAATTCAAATTTCATTAAAACCTGCAAGCGCTAGCCTTATGATATCATTAGGTAAATTTAGGTAACAGCAGCTGTGTGAGGACTGGGGATGTTCCGATACCGATGCAACATGGGTATCGTTGGTATCGGCAACGAAAAGGCAGTATCGGATCGGGGATACTGCTCCATATTTAACCAATGGTATCAGATATCGGTATTATAACACCAGAATCGGTATGGGATCGGAAGTGAATAAGTGGTATTGGTACATCCCTAGTGAGGACGCTTGTGTGCTCTTGATTAAGCATCTATTGAATATTTGAAACATTTCTTTGTTTTTTCCAGTCCTTATTCGGATGACCCCCCTTCATATGCACAAGTGGCGTTGGGCGTCCTCTACCAGCGGCAACAGCATCGGTCCCATTCGAGGTCGTCGCCTCGCTTTGGGGCAATAGAAAACCCCGCCCTGGATACGCGCGATGAAGAGGACGGCCCGGAAACGGCAGTTGGAGCAGCAGGGGCTCAAACAAATGCGTGGACTCCCCCACCAGTGGCGACTCCTGTTGCTAGTAATGCTACGTCTGTCGTGAAGAAAGAGTCGTCGCCCCCTCCCCCGCCCTATGAGGAGTGCAAGCACATAACGCAGACCAGTTTGTGAAGATTTGAACGTAAGAGAACTACCAAATATGCACCCATTAAATGCTGCTGTGGCAAGTCAATGAGGGTTTTTTCCTGAATTAAAGCCGATAAATCTATGAGCCATTACTGAATACTGAGGTGAAGCATAATGTCAGCTGTAACATTCGGAAATATGGTATTCAAGATTTTTTTCGTAATTTTGTAATCCTTGAAACATATATTGTTTGCTTGTAGATATATAGAAGCAACAGTGCAATTTAATGGGTATGTAGATTATGGAAGAGAGCTCTAGGGGAAGTTTTGTTTTTTGGAAAGCGTCTCGAAGTCTAATAATCACAGGCCAAAGTCTAAATGGGGTATTGGTTTACTTGTCTCCAGTGTAATTAATTATTCAAAGGTAACGTCCTTAGGCTGGGCTTGTTAACTTCATCTGGACAAAAATAGGTAAATTTTGGACTCAGCCAATCAGAGAAGTTCTGACAATTTTGGACTCAGCCAATCAGAGAAGTTCTGACAATTTTGGACTCAGCCAATCAGAGAAGTTCTGACAATTTTGGACTCAGCCAATCAGAGAAGTTGTAAATTTTGGACTCAGCCAATCAGAGAAGTTGTAAATTTTGGACTCAGCCAATCAGAGAAGTTCTGACAATTTTGGTCAGAGAAGTTGTAAATTTTGGACTCTGCCTTTGAATATAGTCACGACAAATAAAGACAAGTCTCTATTAGGCTTAGGCCTGTGGTCTAATTGGGTAATATGCGGCTGTTAATGTGGGATTGAATCAGTCACAGAGTGATTGCTTTTAGTTTGTGAAATACTGAGTCAAACAAGAGTGCTTACTTCGATGAATTTGCGATTGATAACCCTCTAAGCTAACTTTAGTGAGGACTTCATATTTGAAATGGATTGGGGCTTGTTTCAAGATGTTAGTCAAAGACGAAAAAAGGGATCACTAGTGTTAATAAAAGAACATTAAATAGGATGAAACATCGTGAATGTTTCGTCTTTCGAAGTTGCCAGGGGCCGCGTTCAACAACGCAACATTCAACTATCCAAAGGCTGTGTCCCATTAATCATACTTTTTGTAATTTTTTTACTCAAACAAAATCTAGTCATTTCATGAACTAATATGTCAACTACGATTACCAGGTGATTACTTACATTATAATTATATTTATAATTCATAATTATATCACTACGATACCATTTTATGCGCATCATTACGATACAATATTATGGTGCATTATTATTGAGATGCTATGTTATATGATAAATTGTAACATACTGTGTGTTAGACTAAAAGTTGTCTTTTATTATGTACCTGTACAAATGTGTACCAATAGCATCGTGTCACTGAGGAGCAGTATAGCTGTATATAGGCTGTACTGGTTTTTTTCCCCATAGATGTTTGTCAATAATTATATTAAAAAATGAAATTAGGATTCCTAATTTAGGAAAGAGTTAGTGATTGTTTTAGTTTATATAATGCTCAGTTAACAGTCATTATGCTTATTAGAACTGTGAAAAATGTTAGAATTATAGTAGGCTGAACTCTTCTTGATTTGAAGTGCAATTTACAATAATTATAGAGAGATAAATCAATCTACATGATCGATACATTGGGGAAGTTATGTCTAAATGCGTTCTCTTCAACTGTAATTCAGAATGCCTGCTGAAATAGGCGTCGTACATGAGCCTTCAGAGAAGTAAGGAGAATGATATGTGGCTATTTCTGAACTTTCTACCAAGCCCATATAAATTTACAACATTTATTGGGCAACAAGAATTAGTTATGTATACGTCCACAGCAGATATATATGTCCAGCCCCTGGACCCGTCTAGTTACATCATGTGCAGAATGAAATACGCAAATCTATGTCATGAAATATTCAGAAATAATCTGTGTCTATCTATATATATTGTATGATTTTATTTCTTGCAAAGACAGTAAAGGCTGGACCACTGGAGTGAAATAATGTGCGTTTTCCTGGTTGTCTCCAAACCCAATAGAGGGCGTCTTTGGTTCTTGAAGTCCACCTTTATATGACAAAGAATTAACTTTTTATTTTCTCGTTTTTGTTACGATTATTAATTAATCACACTTCTTGTATCTACTTATGATTTAACTTATCATGGCACCTTTGCAGGAAATGTAATCTTCAAGTTTTTTAGAATTGAATATTGTTATATTTTACCGTGTTTTATGGTATTAATGATACAGGCTAGTCAGGAATACTTAGCATATGACGATTATGTAAGGCTGTCTATTTGAATATTTATATATTAATATATATTAATAATGCTGCAATTGATTATGCTGTTCTGGTACATCATGTAATGACATGTATCTGAAATTATATACTGTCGTCTGGTATATAGTCGTTGTATATATATGACTATTTTTTGGAATGACAATTAGTTCCAACTTGTAACTTCCAAGTGACTCACAAATATGTGCAGGGCATTTTTCGCATTACCTTTCCTCTAATAATTATGGTGAATTTCAATTTATTATCAGCTACTCATGATGAGCGTGACATCACAAATAATTTGAATGTTTTAGTAGCAGGTAGAAAATGAATGATAGAGTACCAATTGAATTTAATGCCTAAAATAGACCCAATTTCACGGAAGCTTCCCTAAATTGACACTAGGAGGCTGAAGCCAGAATAATACAATCCAGCTAGATGATAGATTTCTTGCGCTTACCTGGTGACGGGTCCAGGTAATGTGCTACCAATCTGAAGTATACTTATATATTTACAGTGCATTTGAGTAAAATTTTAGGGCTTCATGCGGCTATGATTTATGCAGATTAAATTTAGAAAGAGATGTTCTTAGGTTTAAAATGCTTTAATCTCCTATGTGCGTAGAAAGCAGATAAGAGTAAAAATCATCGAAAAATGAAAGTGTTATTTTTGGCCAATGTTTAGGCCACTCTGTGAAATCAGTCTATGATAAATTTATCACTGATCATCTTAAGCAGTTATGCCAACTGCCCTAATCAAGAAAATTTTGATGTTTCTTGACGAGGAAGGAGATAATAACTAAAAAAGCAACAAGGTTATTGCAGAACTTGAAATTCTAAAAGCGAAACCCACTGTTCTCCATTATATGACAGCATTGTGCTGCATAACTCAGCGATATATCCATTCCATATAATAGATACAAAATGATAATATTTTATAGGAAGAATGACAGTAGGATGTGGGCATTCTCTTATTAATCAGTGTGTTGTTAATTTGCAGTTTGTCGGTAATGATATATTATGTTTCTGTGTCGTATGGGCAATTCAATGACTGGGTAGTCCCTTCATAAGTCCGTGAAAATGTTACGTCTTGTTTAGACCTAAAGTCATATGTTAAATTTGATACAAACATTCCATGGAAGTTGATGAATTATGTTATGTTGTTAGTTGATGTGAATTGAGCACTTGAACAAGCTGAATTGTATATAGAATTTAATATTACAGATATTAAGATATGATTATCTTTCTACCAACTGTATATTAATTGTAACATATATATATCTCCGGTGTTGTTGTCCCTTTCTAATCCTTAATCTTTAATCATCGTTGATAATCTGATGTTTTGTGATAGATGAGTGGCATAGCAGGAATCATTTTCCATTTTCACCAGAGGTCACTGTGATCACATCACTCTTCTATTCTGGATCTCGGTCAGATCACTGGCGTCTGATAGCATTGCATTTGTCTGATCTATGAAGAAGTAGTCATTGGGTGTTTTCTGAAAGACTTGCTTGGGTAACTCGAGTAACTCGGGTGACACGTGTTCGTTCTTGAACATGCACGAGGGTAGCCCGGAACCAGAACATGATGAGCTTTACTCGAGCAGGAACCAGTTAATCACGTCAATACCCCAGTACTCCCCACATATCGGGGAGTAGCTCGAAACGCTACCCTCGAGAATTGAAGTTAACTCCTCCCGGAAACACACAGACCTGTCGAGTCTGGCGTGTTCGGAAACAAATCCTCGTTACCCGTGTCACTCGTGCAACCTTTCCGAAAACGTCCCAGTTGTATGTCTCAAGTGCCATCTAGTGATAATATTTTAGGAAAACTCCTTCAAACAGGCCCTAAATGGCTGTCTTGGAGGCCATTTTTCGAAGTTTCAAGTCAAATGTTACATGTAAGCATTCTGACTTACCTTGATTAATTCGATACCGGCATGCTATAGGGGCGTATCTACGATACAGATACCAGCATGCTATAGGGATGCATCAGATACGCCACTATAGTATGTTGGTATCTGTATTGTAGATACACCCCTATAGCATGCTGGTATCGAATTGACTACTTCATTGATCAGTCCATTGACGCAATGCTGTCATTCGCCTGTGATCTGACTCTGAGCTTATCCGTTAGATGACTGTGACGTTCCCCTATTGCATTTTGTAGCCGATCGGATTGTCATTCAGACCCGAGCCACCAGGATCACTGTCGAGTGTACATGGTCAAATTGCAATAAATTATGAAAAAATGGAAAACTATGCTCTCATTTGCTGCAAATATAATGCTGGATGATCAAACCCAAAACTATTATATTATAAACTGTCATAAATGGTTTGACTGTGATGTCATCACATTATGTGTACCGACAGATCACAGTGACCTCTGTGCGTATAGGGAAATGTTCCATTTGACTGCTGGGTCAAAGGTCATGTGACTCTTTGTTGAATTAATTATTCAGGTTGGGCTTTAATCATTGTGATAGTCTTAATATGTAGATTGAAAGCAATCATGATTTGTAGCACAACTAGTATTGCTCATAAAAATTAATAAATATCATGATTTGTAGGAGAACTAGTATTGCTCATTGGAATTTATAGACATGATTTGTAGTATACTAGTATTGCTCATTGAAATTTGTAAACATGATTTGTAGAACACTAGTATTGCTCATTGAAATTTATAAATATTTAATATGTACTATATAGTGTATCAATATTAAGGGCTGTTAAATATAAGGTATGAAGACTGTGAAGTATAGATTCGAGGTTTTTCCATTTTAACACTGGTTAACGAAGAGAAAAACTTAGCAATTCTCTTAAAACAGCTTCAAATTTCATTTAGAATTTTGAAATGAAGTTACTCATCCTATTATTTTAGTGTGGGGCACTGATTTTGTTATCTTTGTGTTAGCTTAAAGCTGGGGTATCTGCATATTTGACCAACATTGAAAATCTGTCAGTTGATAGATTTCAGGTGTGTCTAACATAATTTGGCCAAGAAATGGCAAAAATATTGAATTATTGCTTTGATAGATGTAGATAAGGTGTTTTACATTTATTTCCTAGGAGAGCTTTGCACTGCCTAAAAGTAAATATAAACAATATGAACAATCCAGGGCTTTTCATGATATCAAATATATGTTTACATTTTCAAATGAAAAAATTGTCTCGTTAGTTTGATTTCTACCGTAAATCTAGTCACTAAAATATTTTAAAAATTGGGTGGAAATAACACTCTTAGAATACAATAAAATATCAATTTTTGCACAAATCTACGGACATGCCAGAGCTCTTCATTGCTTTTTAACAGCACAGATGTGCCACACTGCTTCTTTGCTAGAATAATATAGCTAGTTATTAATGACCCTTCCCAATCTCTACCTACCGTTTATATTTTCCCCAAATCCATATTTTAATTTTCATAATTTTCATTCGCAGCTTTAATTATACAATGATATGAAATTATGGATATTATAATTAATATAATTAATACTATGAATATATGTATAGGGCCTATATAATATTATGCAAATTAGTACTGTCATTAGAAGTTTAGTTGTGATATACTTAATGTCACACATGATTGTGATTCATGCATTTCTCCTTGTTATGTGCCAAATTTCTGTTTCTTGAAAATTCTTGACGTTTCTTCATGTTTCTTGATGATGTTTCTTGATGATGTTTCTTGATGATGTTTCTCGAAGGTAATCTTGTTAACTTTATCCTTTAGATTGTGATTCTGTAAAGTGTTCATATTCTTTCTTGACATATATATAAATATATATATTATTGTTATTAAATGCTGTGTATCCACAATGAAGTGCATGATGATGGCATGATCTAGTGATAATCTAGTCATTCTAGTCGTTGTTTATACATGTTTTAAAGTGAGAGCTTTTCGCAAAGATGATATGAAATGTAATCTTTTTGGTGACTGTCCTTCGAGCCCTGGCACTTTACTAGGGTTCCCTTCCAAAAATGTTTGGGACTTCACTCCAAAATTTAGAAATAGCAACATTTTACACGTATCAGTAACATGCTGCTCCTTTTTCTTTATTTCTGATAAAGTCAATGGTCTCCGACCAAAAAATTAATATTTTCTTATAAGAATCTCTTTTCCTTCTTTTAGTGATATTAAGATAAATTTAAAGATAACTACATGTAAAATTCTAACATGAGTACATAATTCTGAGTCCGCCTCCAATGGTTGGAGATTACCTTTAATAATTATCTTTGACAGAAAGAGCTCTCTCGTATATATTATGTTGTCTTTCCACTGGCTGTGTTCAGAGTGCTAGCAATCAGTTAAATGTACTGTTTTAATGATTTGCAATTGAATCTCCTATGGTTTTGTTAATCGCTGACATTTTCAGTTTACATGTTATGTTTAAATTTCTGTTATTTTATTACTTACATGTTCGTATTTGAGATCAGGTTGGTGTTATTATGTTGAATTGTGAATCTCAAGTATTTTGGATGTAAATTATTTACCTGAATTGTCTAGCGGTTACCATTAATTTATATGGTATATGATGATTAAGGCGCGCTGTCAGCTTTCAAAGCAATCTTTTGATGGAGCCCTGTGTTCTAATATTAATTGTAGTTATTTTGAATCAATATGAACGGATATATATAATGAACTTTTCAATGATAATGTAATTCCAAAGATACTATATTCATAGTATATTGTTATGATAAAAGTGAGGAGTTGAGACCTTTAACATATTTTAATATATAAATAATAACATTAAATTTTTCAATTAGTCTTGACGATTAAATTTAAAATCTATATTCTTGATGCTGCATTGCTTGCATTGCTCCTTGATAATGTAATCAATAAATATTTTAAAACTATAAATTTATAAATTCCCCCAATTGATCTCTTGAAATTGCAAGTCATAACTTTTGTGATAAATGTATGTGTATCGGATGGTTGGTCAGTCTTGTGCATCACATTTCTCTATTGTATTATTTTGTAATAAAAGATAAAACATGAACAAAACTTGCTTCTCTTGGGAAATTTTGTTGTTTGATTTTACAAACTCTAAAGTTGCAGGGGGAGGGTTGGTCTAATGGTAGCGTGTTGGACTGCCAATCGCGGTCCAGCGTTCGAATTCAGCTGTTGCCGGGTCCCCTGGGCCTAAGTTGGACGGCTGTTTCAATCATCCTTTGCCTCATTGCCGTGTCCTCCTCCTGTCCTAATTAGCCTACTAAGTGCATAAATACAGGACGTAAAGTCATCCATCCATCCATTGTGAATACTGATTACTCTACAGCTTATCATTATAATACACATTACACAGAGTTATTGTTCTGCTAGTATTTGGAGAATCAAAATTTTTTTTCCTAGTTATTGTTCTGCTAGTATTTGGAGAATAAAATTTTTTTTCCTCTCCCTTCATATAATCTGAGGATTTCGTAAATATTAAAATGCTTCTGTCGTCATGTAAGCATGTGAATTTCATCAAAAGGTCTTTTGACTAACAAATCAGTGAAAATTCTATTTTCAAAAAATTGCTGAAATATTATAGCATGTGAATTTCCTTTAATTAGAGCTTCTATTGGTTCTCAAGATTTAGTCTTGCAGTAAGTGTTTATGTGAAGTTTTCAGTAAGTGTAAACTAATAAAAATGGTCACTTCATATCATTACACCAAATAAAGGTGGAATAGTCCTGTAGCTTAACTGGAGGGTGGGGGAGGGTTGGTCTAGCGGTAGCATGCTGGGCTGACTATCGCTGGGTCCAGGGTTCGAATGCAGCTCTTGCCGGGTCACCTGGGCCTATGTTGGACGGCTGTTTCAATCATCCTTCACCTCATTGTCATGTCCTCTTCCTGTCCTAATTAGCCTACCAAGTGCAAAAATACAGGATGTAAAGCCCCAATCATCCATCCATCCTGCCGTTCAACTCAAGTAATCAAAGGAAGTATTCAAAGGAAGAGTTGTTGCCATCAGACTAGACTTCCATTTCAGATATAGAGCAAACCAAGTTTAAACTATTTTGCTTATATACATTTGAAGATGGCGTCCAAAATGGCTGCCAATATTTAAAAAAAAACTAAATATCTCTGGATTCATTTAAGGAATAGAGTAATGTGATCAGTCTAAACTTATGTTTTTGATGCCAAGGAGTTCAATTGAGATAGTTTTATGTGTCCATATAGAAAAGCCAGTCATTAAATACCATATGGTGTCCAAAATGGGTGCAAATTTTGCAAAACTGAACATATCTAAATTTTTACAGATGGGGAGTAGCTAGATTAATCAGCCTCATCCTACTTTTTTAGCAGGGAATTGCATACATGCACAATGCACATGATATCCTTGCTCTATATTGAACACTAGAAAAACCCGCAGGGTCACATTCAATTTTAGGGGACGACCATAAATGATTTGGGGGTCAAAAGATTTTACTGGCGGGATAGATTTTTTTTTTCGTTTCTGAAGAGTCAAGAACTTTTTTTTGTGCAAACTTCATCACATGTTAACGGTAGCCTTGCTACAGATAGAAAAAAAAAATCTTTTTTTTGTCAGTGTCAGGGGGAAAACTTGTTTTTTTGCAACAAAGATCCATCCCCCCCCCCCAAGATCATCTGGTCGGCCCCTTACAATGTGTTACATGTAGGTGCAATGTGTTGCTATAGCAGATCATAAAAACAAACACGACATTTTGGGAATTGTTTGTCATTTTCGGCGAAGTTTGTCACATTTTCAGCGATGTTTGTCACATTTTTGGCGATGTTTGTCACATTTTCGGCAATATTAGGAACTCTCCAGGTTAGGAGGAGATGCACGTGCACTACGCATTGCTTATGACGTCATGGCTGCATAATTTACAGCAATGACGTCACGACACGTGAGCATAACAGAGCGTCATGATGGCGGATCAAGTCTCAGATGCATGAAAAGTTTGCCGTGGATTTGACAGGTAGGCCTATTTAGGCAGTGTTGAACTGTCAAAAGTAGCCCACTTTGGGCAGAACAATTATTTAGGTGCCCAGTGCCATTTTGACAGTTGTGGGACACCTACGTGTCTCAGAAAAGGGATATTTGTCGTTGACCCAGATACACTCTCTCTTTGTTTGGATGGATAGTTAGGGGCCGACCAGATGATCTTTGGGGGGGGGGCTATGGATATTTGATGAAAAAAAAAGATTGTTTCCCACTTGAGATTGAAAAAAAAAGTTTGTTCAGCACATGGAAATAAAAAAAAAGTTTGTTTCCACCTGTAGCTAGGGTACCGTAATGTTAAAATTCCGATAAAAAAGTTTGTCGCGCGTTCGCAAGCAAAAAAATTGTTCGTTGACACACCGCGAACGAAAAAAAAAGTTCGTCCTGGGGGTAAAGTCCATAGCCCCCCCCAACTATCGTCTGGTCGGCCCCTTATGTAGCCTACATGTGTATCAAAGGTTGCATCCAAACTAAGAACGCCCAAAAGGGACAAATAATTAGATTCCTGAATGAATGCTAATCAAGGACAAGTTTGTGTCTGTTAAGTGTATTTCCTGCGCAAATACTTTACTTGAAGTGCTTTCCTGAGCCCAGTGCTCGCCAAAGCTGCAAAGCCTGTTATCTTCTAAAATATATGCAGTGGCAAGTACGACTTCCTGGGGAGACGTTTCATAGATTTTCCCCCGGAGCCGTACATTAAACATTTTCACCAACTATGGCATAACAATCTTGTTTTATGATAAGACTTCAGCACATGGTCAGAGAGGAAAGAGAATAACTTAACGTCCATCCAGTATTAGGAAATTGTTCATGTTTTTTGGCAGAGCGCTGTCGGCAACCACTCTTTGTGGGATCCCTTTGCACCCTTTTGCTGTTAAGTCAAGACTTCAAACTGTCAATGTGATTGCTGTCCCAGACAATGTCAATTCGTCCACAATCCTGAAGCTGCATTTCCATGATTTTCAAGAAAACCCCGCCATATTCCTTGAAAGTTCTAGCCTCCCCCGGCTGCAGGAGGTGGACCACAGCTTCTCCATCTAGAATTTTTGCCTCCACTACTGCTTCTCTCTAGTTTCTGCGCCGGGTTGTATCATGCATGATGCATGGTAGCAAGTCTTGATTTTGTACCCATCCGAATTTAACCCTCATCTGAGATGGCAGGAGATTGGGCTGCATGGTTTGAATGCCTGAAAAATTCATCAATATTTCCCTCTACATAGTCTGGCAGGATATACATAGAGCTGTGAGAAAAGTGTTCTGTCACTCTTCTGTGTGGTGGCTTTGTGAGAAAAGTGTTCTGTCACTCTTCTGTGTGGTGGCTTTGTGAGAAAAGTGTTCTGTCACTCTTCTGTGTGGTGGCTTTGTGAGAAAAGTGTTCTGTCATTCTTCTGTGCGGTGGCTTTGTGAGAAAAGTGTTCTGTCACCCCTCTGGCCTCTGTGTGGTGGCTTTGTGAGGAAAGTGTTCTGTCACTCTTCTGTGTGGTGGCTTTGTGAGAAAAGTGTTCTGTCACTCTTCTGTGTGGTGGCTTTGTGAGAAAAGTGTTCTGTCACTCTTCTGTGTGGTGGCTTTGTGAGAAAAGTGTTCTGTCACTCTTCTGTGTGGTGGCTTTGTGAGAAAAGTGTTCTGTCATTCTTCTGTGTGGTGGCTTTGTGAGAAAAGTGTTCTGTCACCCCTCTGGCCTCTGTGTTGTGGCTTTGTGAGAAAAGTGTTCTGTCACTCTTCTGTGTGGTGGCTTTGTGAGAAAAGTGTTCTGTCATTCTTCTGTGTTGTGGCTTTGTGAGAAAAGTGTTCTGTCACTCTTCTGTGTTGTGGCTTTGTGAGAAAAGTGTTCTGTCAGTTTAGACCATCCACTGCCATCCAGTCAGTCTCCCAACGCTTTCAAGGCCACCGTTTCTATACGGAGACCCCCGAACATTATTTTCTTCTCACCATGGGTATTTGGAAAAGTCCATTGGATTTCTTTAGCCATGGCATACAACGGCTAATCAAATGTCTGAAATGTGATGATGGGTACTTGATCTGGATTGTTTTTCTGTACAGCTGCCTTCACAAGCTCCATGGTGTGCCGAATCATTTCAGAAGTATGTGCATTTTCATGCAGAAGTGGTATCAGTGACAGAAGTATTTGGAATAGAACCAGCCAGTTTGCGTGAAAAGCAGCCTTTGTGAGATTACTAATATTTTCATCTGAAGCAATTGTTGCCCAGTTTCCTGCATTTTCCAGCCATGCCTTCTCCACCTTAAGTTCAAAGGCGTTTAATGCAGGCGGACTGCGGTAGTTCTAGTGGCTCCATTACTTGAGCAGTCACAGAAGAGCCAGCTAGAGGGAGGTCAACAACCATCGGTTTCGGCATAAACTGTCTACAATTCTACAACACCAAGGGGGTTTCGCGATCTCTTCAATGTCTTGTAACACAGCTTCATCTTGACAATTGGTTTCAAATGAACCATTAAATTTCTTCTGAGGCTTCTGCATATCTCTGCGAACAATTAGTGCTGCCTTTGCCAGATGAGTTGCAGAAATGTCATAATTTAGCTCATTGGCTTGTCTTATGACCTTATATTACTGACATCTTTGTTAAAGACAAGGAGCACATCTCTACCTTCTGGCACGGATCGATCTCTTTGATTACAACCTTTCACTTTGATAAAGAAAACATGAGGACCAGTTCACTGTGAAAAATACACTTTGTGACTCATGATAGCTGATGAAGTGTCATCTTCTATACTTTCAACATGGGAAACATAGAGGCAGTTTGATTAGTCATGATCAAGAGAAGGCCAATTGACTTGTCATAACTGATTTTGGATTGAAAATCAGATGCATAATCCTTTCGTTTGACTGTCACCAACAAGAGGGATAAGTCTCCTTAAATCTAATTAACATTGAAAGTATTGGGTATGATCATGACAAATCGTGAGTATGATGACAAACAAAGTGCCATTTTCACAGTGCAACAGTACACTCTTTTTCAATATCAAAGTGAAAGGCTGTAATAGGCCTACATCATAAGATATGCACTTTCGTAAATCAGTGGCCATTTTGTCCGTCATTTTCGATTTTTGTCAAGATATGGCGATTTTCAGTTGGTCCTATATCCAGAATTACAAAACATGGTCCAACGAAGGATTCTGCCAACTTTCCATTGATGATTCTAGGGATAGCAACATACACCATGTGTTAAATACAATAACTTTGAAAAGTCTTTATTCATAAGGTGGAAATTGATGAGCAATCGTAAAATTATAGTAGTGTAAAAATATATGAAATTAGTTTTAATTTCTTGCAGTGACTCATAACTTGATGCATAAAATGTTCATAAGGCCACTTTTGAAATGATGCAGTTCTTGTTTGTGTGAACCTCTCCCAACATCAATTTGCAGTATGCTCTATCCTTTAGTTTTCTATACACTTTTTGGCCCTGTTGCTACATCCTCCTTGTGTTTAAGGATCTCCTTAAAGTCAAATGGTTCAAATTTGATTCCTTCTCCTTTGTAAAATTTGCTCTGGAACTCCACCCTGAAATAGAATTGGATTCAGTGACATTGAACTCATTTTGTAAATGTGAATAAAATAACGATGAAGTTTATTTAATAATGCAAATATCATGAAATATGTGAAATGTACCTTAAATCTATTGATAAACATTATTATTAAAATTAATTTTCATGTGCAAATCAAAGCTAGATGTCTGTATTGGATTTAGCGTTTGGCGATTTCCTCCATATATATAAAGGATATGTTTGAAAGGATAGTTGAGCGAATTTTTGAAAAGGTCATGTTTCAACAAATGATGTGAATTCAGGGGGAAACCAGAAAATTCCAGTACTATCGGTTTATCGTGTCACGGAAAGCATGGCCAGCGTCATAATGCAACTTTACACTAGGTAATCTAATTTCATGTAAATATATTGAAAAATTCATTTGTTTCCATTCCTGACAGAACTTTCTAGTGTTGGACTTTTGGCATAATCTAAAAACATATGCCGTATTCACAGAACGGTCTTATCTACCTCCCTGTATAATTTCAGGCATTCTATGATAATTGCAATGATGGCAATCATTGGCTTTCTTAATTCAAATATGCAATAGTATTTCACTCTACTCACCAGTGTAACCTTAGTGTATGCAAAAATGCTGAAAGACCTTCCATGAGAAGCAGAATAGCAACAGTTAGCCCTGCCCAAGGAACGAACAGAGCGAAAATCATAATGGCCCCAAGATAACTATTCACGTTGAGGCCTATCCGTAAGACCATTGTCCAAAGTACTTCTGACAATTCTGTAATAAAACAAGAAAATAGGTTCATAGCCAAAATTTTACCTCAGGTCACTCCAAAGTGGTTTAAGGGTTGGTCTTTTCAGATGGCGAAATAAAATTTGAAATTAATTGTAAGTAAATTATTCTCTCGCTTCCATTTTGAGATTCTGGGCAAAAAATTATTGAATTTTTTTGTAATAGCCGAATCCGAGACTGAGTAAGGAAAGTTTGGATTGCACTTCAGGATAGCTATCATTAAATCTTTTGGAATAAGAGATTCGAAGGACCAAGAATTTGTGGAAATGATGAAACAAGGAAATTAGGAAAATATAGCTCGGTTGGGAGCTTCAATCCAGACAAAAATTCAAGAACCAACAATTTCTGTGGAAATGTGCAAAAGATCTGAGGAAATTTAAAAGCTCTAGGACCAAAATTTCCAAGAAATTGTTTGTGATAATCGATTAAAATTCCGGTTTGTCTTGCTAATACGACTTACGTGTGTGTGCAAGACTGAGAGCCCATAATCGAAGATAAGATGCCGTATGTGAAACGCAGTTCAGGCAAAATTCTATTGTGTGTATGGATTGGTGCACCATTTCTTCTCCAAAATTAAAATCTTCCTGAAATACATAGAAGGCATTAATTAAACAAATAGCTAAAAAACTGCGGTTTTTCAAAAGTAAAGTATCTGGCAGGTTTTTCTTGATTGAACAGACATTTCGGTAAAAAACATATGAAGACATTATTGCATAGAAAAGGGAATGATTGGAGGGATTTTCTATAGATGTCAGTCAGGTGTACTAAAATTGCCTGATTTTCATGGTCATACATGAAAGTAAAATGAATTAATCCGCCACATACTAATTCTTTTCTGCCACAGAAAATTTATTTATTTAGTGGACGGGTTAAGTGCATGGTGACTTCAAGTCATGATGCAAAGGTCCCCTTTGGCAGAGATGTTCCTTGGGTCTATACAAAAGATTTTATCCTGAGACACACGCTATATCTCAGATTCAAGATGGCTGCCGGTGGCCATTTTGAATTTTGCCACAAATCTCAGAAATTTACTAATTTTTAAATCGCATATTAAAGTGTTACACATCAATTTCAGCCAAAATATGGGTACCATGGCCTTTGAAATAGTCATAACTATGATATAATGAATTTCAAGATGGCCGACGGCTGTCATTTTGCATCATGACTTGAAGTCGAAGGCCCATATTTTGCATTTAACCCATCCACTAATTAAGCATATTTACGATTCATGTGGGCATTGTTATACAATAAATTTTTAAGAACTTTGCCCCTGTAATATATCATGTGGACGTTTCATGCAATTTCAAAGTGCAGTAAATTGTTGTTGTGTCCTGAAATTACCAAACATGATTTGGATTCCGGAAAGTGCGTGCTAAATTTTGCAAAAGTGCCAAATTTTTTGATTTTTTTGGCTCTATGAAGCACTCTGTCAGTCTTTGGAATGACACCTTGCTTTTTTTCATGTAAGACTTTTTTAGGGTCATATATCATATGTCATACTGTGACCTTGCTGTTTGATGTGGAATATATTCCCATATCCAGTACCAAGATCATGGTATAACATAATAACAAATACATTTTTTTGTGAATGCTCAAATGTGATAAACTGGCCAAATATTGGTTTTGACCTTTTAGTATTCAAAATGATAGGCAAGATAAGAGTGGCTTTTTCTTTTTCGGAGAGTGTATTGTGTTTTTGTTTTCTTCAAATTTCCACATTTATCCATAACTTCCATATTCGTTTTTCACAACTTCCTCATATTTTTTTCACAATTTCCAATTTTGTTACTTTTTCCACATTACCTGTACTGTTGGAGTGGCTCTGTGTTCAGATTCTCTTGCTCCAGGTAGAATGTCTGCTGTATCATCAGTATTGCTTTCACCATAGAGATCATCAAAAGTTGAATCTAAGCCAACTGAGCCCTGTAGTGCACCAATATCACCCATGCAATTAGTATATATAGATAAAGCATTAATATTAGTTATAATAAATACATACATATTAGTTAGTATACATTTATACATGTTATAGAGCAGTGAATCAGCACTCTAAAAATACTTGTTTAAAAAAACAGAAATGTTAGTTTGTGTCCACACAGTCAGGCCCGTAGTCAGGGGGGGTGCGACGGGTGCGAACGCACCCCCCCACGGCCGAAAATGGTCCCAAAAGGTCCACTATTTGGGTCCAAAATGGTCCCAGAATCAGGAGGATATACCTGACTTCATGTCAAGTAATCCAAATTGCAATTCAGTGTGTTTGATTTGCCTATAGTTGGTCATAGACTTCACAGCTTTTCTGAATTGCAATTCACGCATATGGATGAATCCCCCCACTCCTAATTGCAATTTATCCTTTTTTTGTCAATGCATGATATTGTTTAACTAAATAACAATTAGCTGATGTATGTTAGATCCTGACTTTTGGTATTCCATAATATGATTAAATGAATTTCCATAGTATCACAAGGCCTTCATCAGCTGTTGTGTTTCACAGCTCAGGCGCCACATGATAGCAATTTTTTTGCTGTGATTACTTTCAATAGATTTGCAGGTGAAATCTTGCGTTGTGTAGGGCTATACAAGTGAAGTGTAGGCCTACACATGTTGGACCACCTACTTCAAGGCCCTATTTCTCATACAGGGTAATACCTGAAAGGTGAATTATTTGACAAATACATCATGTACACGGGGCAGGCCACGGTCTCAGCATGAGGCCAGATTGAGGTTAAAAAAAATAAATCCTATATTTTGCATAAAGTGCAAAAATTAAGTTTTGACTACTGGTCCAGTTTAAGGCACATGGAATTTGTAATGGACCACCTGTTTCCTGATATTGGACCAGTGATCCAATATTGGGACTACTGACTGACTTACTGACTTGTGTTGTGCTGGTTTACCCCGGATCAGCCGGGGCAGCTCAACCATCATTTGAGGGAGCTGCACTGTTATTATTTGGTGACCGCCGTATGAATATGAGATGAGAAGGCTGGGAGTCTGGAACATACCCTATCAATTCAGGGATGCCCAGGGTCTTTCAGTTGCCCCAGCATAGAATACTGAATACAACCCACCTCCATTTAATGTCCCATGAGCTTGGACTAAAGTGAGTTCCCAGGGTGAGATTTGAACCCATGCCCTAAAAGCCAGTGGACAAGCATTCTTGACCATTAGTGCCAAAGGGGAACTGGTAGAGAGGGAGAAGGTAGAGAGGAGGTTGAAACAACTGACACAACTTTCACACAAGAGGGAAGAGGCAGAGAGTGAAAGCATAGAGGGATTCTAGTCCAATGTAAAGATGCGTAGTTCCAGTGTCTTTAAAATTGTCACGATATCCCCTGTATGTACCGCTCCCAGACTCCTGTCTGTTGGCTTGGGATTAAATCACTGAGCAAAGAAAGTGCTTGTTACACTCTGGAACTATTCGGCACTTACTTGTATATTGGACTTAAACTCAGAGAGGGAGGCAAGAGTATTACAGTCTGTCACTTTGATATAGAAAAGTGTGGACTGTTGCACTGTCAAAATGGCACTTCGTGTGTCATGATGTTGATGATTTGTCATGATCATACTCGATACTTTCAATGTTAATTTGATTTAAGGAGACTAATCGCGCTTGTGGATGACAGCCAAACGAAAGGATTATGCATCTGATTTTCACTCTAAAATCAGTTATGACAAGTCAAATGGCCTTCTCTTGATCATGACTAATCAAGCAGCCTCTATGGTGAAAGTAAAGAAGATGACACTTCATCGGCTATCATGAGTCACAAAGTGCATTTTTCACAGTGACCATGTCCAGATTTTTTCTATATCTAAGTGACAGACTGTAAAGGAGGCACGAGTAACGTTATACATTTTTTAGTAAGGAGACAAGAGCTGCAAAGAATGGGAGAAAGCAGGGACAGATGAGGCAGAGAGGGAGAAAGCATAGAGAATAGAGGCGGAAAGACCTCAGGGAAGGCAAGAGCAACCCAAGAAGCCAAGAACCACACTGTAGGAAGGAGACAAGAGCTGGGGAGGAGTCAGAATGGGTGACAGCAGAGAGGAAGGAGGAGAGGGAGAAAGCACAGAGGGAAGAGGCAGAGAGAGGAGACAAGAGCAATCCTAAAAGAGATATGTTTACACCTTAGAAAGGAGAAGAGAATTGCATGGGGAGGAGTCAGAATTGGAGATAAAAATAGAGGGAGGAGACCGAGATGGACTAAGTAGAGAAGTAGGTGGCAGAGACTCAGAGATGGACTAGGCAGAGAAGAAGGAGGCAGAGAGGGAGAAGCCATAAAGTGAAGAGGCAGTGCGAGGAGAGAGGAGGGAGAAGACAAGCGCAATCCAAGAAGCCAATAATATTATAATAATAAAGAGACATGAGCTGGGGGAGGAGTCAGAGAATGGGAGAAAGCAGAGAGGGAGGAGGTAGAGATAGAGGAAGCATAGCGGAAAGAGGCAGATTTATAAGGCAGAAGAGGTTTAGCAGGTTAGAGCAATCCAAGGATCAAAGAACTATACATTGTCGGAAGGATACAAGAGCTGGAGCATGGCAGAAAACGCCAATAAGCTAGTGCAGAGAGGGAAGAGGTGACATGGCACCTAGAGCATGTAGGGAGGCAGAAGCTGGAGAGAAGAAGGTACAGAGACAGAACATGCTATATATATGTTGGTCCTGGATCATGTCTTGCATTTTATGGTGGCATTAGTACTCCACATTGTTCAGGATTCTTCTCCAACCATCTGGGTGCCATTGGCTTGCTACATGTACATTTGGGTGTCCCAAGACCCAATGCCTCATTGTGCCCCATTCCCAATAACTTATTAGTTACGGCCTTCATAATGTTAGGACATATTTTAATGATTCTGCACATTTTATTTGATTATATCTGAATCCATGCATAACAGTAGGCCTCATTTTGTGGCTCGAAAACAGTAAGTCCCATTGAGGGATTTCTTTTGTGAATTAGTGCAAATGAAGTTTGGCCCAAGGATGAAATTGATCAACCTTTCCATGATCAGAAAGGCTCAGAATGCACCATTGTCATAACTTTCTCCAAAATTTTCCTGGGGGGGCATGCCCCCAGACCCCCCTAGCTTGGCTTCGCACCTTCGGTGCTCGCGAAGAAGAGTCCACTTTTCCCCTAAAAGCACCCCCCCACAAAAATTCCTGGCTACAGGCCTGACACAAAATACAAAGAGTTTGGATTTGGCGCACACCAGCTTATATTTATTCTGTTTGCTTAAAACAAATTTTTTTTTAGGTGTGGCAATCAGAGACATCTATCGTCTAACACTCAGTTTGTGTGGAATTGAAGAATTTTGAAGTCTGCGAATGAAGTACGTGTATATTCAAATCATTGCGTAGTTTCACAAATTATTGAAAAACCACACAATTCATTAGACCACAAAAACTTTTGTTTTTAAAACCAAACAGTAGTTTGTTTTTTTCTAACAAACTTTTTTGAGAGTGTTAAACAGTCCAGGAGCATTATATTTATCCTGGAACAAATTAGTTACAAGTTGAAACTTTCAGGAAATGTTCAGAAAATTGTTTAAAATAACATACTAAAAGTCCTCGAAAATCCTATTTGAGGCATCTTGGGAAATCAAGATGGCCGAATCTAATGTTTTTTTTTATTTTTTGGTTCAATGGTGGCTACAAGTGTCAAAAATTTAATATTCAAACCCGTTCAGTTAATTGATATCGTCTATTGTCAGATTAGAACTTCCAGATGGTATCCAAGATGGCCGTCTTGGCATTTTCTAATTTTTCTTGACTCCAAAATGTCCATCAGCGAAAGTGATAACACCACAAAACTTGACAAATATCTTTAGAAGGATCTGCGGAACCATTTCTGAAATTTAGCTACGCTAATTTTGGTGTTGTTCCCTTATTGTGTTATCGCTGCAATGATGGAAATGTTGGGGCCATGAAGAAAAAACATAAAAATCAAAGTTGGCCATCTTGGATACCATCTGGAAGTTCTAATCTGACAGCAGATGTTGTAAATTAATTGCTAGGATTGAATATTTAATTTTTGACACTTTGATTGCACATGTAGCCCATATTGAACCAGCAAAACAGCAGAAATTTGAAATTCAGCCATCTTGGACGCCATCTTGATTTCCCAAGATGCCTCAAATAGGATTCGAGGACTTTTAGAATGTTATTCTAGACAATTTTCCTGAACATTTCCTTAAATTTCAGCTAGTTACTAATTTGTTTCATGTTAGAGCTTATACTGTGCTAATGCTCCTGGACTAAAAGGTAATATACAATTATACATGAAATAGAAGACAGATTCAGATAAAAGTTACTTATTGCTTACATGTGCTGATGTTGACACAAAGTCCTGAAGCCTCTTCTGTTTCTTGTGTTGATATCTCTTGTACAAAGGTTTGGTGAGGAGTAACCATGGTACACAAATAACTACCATTGCCAGGAGGAAATGCTCCAATTCTTTCTAAAATCAAATAATTACAATTTTACAAAATAGAAATCTTCCATTGCATTGGCAAAAAGTGCAGCTTCCTAGCCTAATTTCTTACAAGCTACACCTGTGCACCTGAAAAATTATGTATCATACTTTTGCAGGAATTCTGAACTTCCACAGGATTTCCCCCGAACCTTTTCCACTCTCCCAACATTTTCCACTCCCCCAACCTTTTCCACTCCCCCAACCTTTTCCACTCCTCCAATCTTTTCCACTCCCTCCAACCTTTTCCACTCCCCCAACCTTTTCCACTCCCCCAACCTTTTCCACCCCAAACCTTTTCCACTCACCCCAACCTTTTCCACTCCCCCAACCTTTTCCACTCCCCCAACCTTTTCCACTCCCTCCAATCTTTTCCACTCCCTCCAACCATTTCCACTCCCACAACCTTTTCCACTCCCCCAACCTTTTCCACTCCCTCCAACCTTTCCCAGTTCCCCTACATTTCCACTCCCTCAACCTTTTCCACTCCCTCCAATCTTTTCCAATCCCCCAACCTTTTCCACTCCCCAACCTTTTCCACTCCCCCAACCTTTTCCACTCCCTCAAACCTTTTCCACTCCCTCAAACCTTTTCCACTCCCTCCAACCTTTTCCACTCCCTCCAACCTTTCCCACCCCATTAATCTTTTCTACTCCCTCCAACCTTTTCCACTCTTCCAACCTTTTCCATTCCCCCAACCTTTTCCACTCCCTCCAACCTTTTCCACTCCCCCAACCTTTTCCATTTCCCCAACCTTTTCCACTCCCTCCAACCTTTCCCACTTCCCCTACTTTTCCATTCCCCACACCTTTTCCACCACCCAACCTTTTCCACTCCCTCCAATCTTTTCCACTCCCTCCAACCTTTTCCACTCCCCCAACCTTTTCCACCCCCAACCTTTTCCACTCCATCCAACCTTTTCCACCCCCAACCTTTTCCACTCCCTCCAACCTTTTCCACTCCCTCCAACCTTTCCCACCCCATTAACCTTTTCTACTCCCTCCAACCTTTTCCACTCCTCCAACCTTTTCCATTCCCCCAACCTTTTCCACTCCCTCCAACATTTTCCACTCTCTCCAACATTTCCCACTCCCTCCCAACCTTTTCTACTCCCTCAAATCAAACCTTTTCCACTTCCCCAACCTTTTGCACTCCAATCTTTTCCACTCCCTCCAACCTTTTCCACGCGCCCGAAACTTTTCCACTCCCCCAACCTTTTCTACTCCCTCCAACCTTTTTCACAATGAAATTCCTTGACTTATTAAAAAATATATTATAATATTTACCTGGTGAGGGTACCATGTCTCAATACTGCAGTCGCCTGTTGGGTAGCTGAGCAAAAACATGTTGATAAGACCTGTAAGAAAAACATGAAATTGAAAATAAGGAAAAAAAGAATGACATATAGACGCTGGTATATTACAGCTCTCGCAATTGATTTGAAGAAATCTGTTTTTTCCTCAGTGCCTGAGCGGATCTATGATGTCAAAGGTGGATACTCCATTGTCTACGATGTCTAGCAATGGACGATATGCAAAATTTGCGCAATCAATGATGCGATTGGTCAAACTGGCCAATAGCGTTAGTTGTGGGGAGTTTCATCATAACGTTAAAGTTGCATCATTGCCAGAGTGACCAATAATAGCACAACAAAAAATCATGTGAAAAATTGAACTACTCCTGCCCTGGGGAGGGGGACTCTGCTCAAAAACTGTCGCATGGTGCAACAACGTGGCAGCACTGTACATGTTGTACATGACTTACTGTTTGATCAAAACATTGGCTTGGAGAAAGCACATGTTTCAGAAAAAGTCAATTCATATAAAATCAAATTGCTGTCAGCTGTAGAAAACACATAGAGCTGGTGTTTTTAGTCACTGTGGACAAAGCCTATGCAAGGTGTAACCTTAAAACATCTTTGATATTTGATTAACAGCCTTCAAATTTTCAATGTGAGTTGGCAAAAAAATCTGTGTTGACATGGCCATAGGAGAATTTATTTCTTACCTTTTCTATGAATCTGTATCCTACAATTTGTCGTGTTAGCATTTCCAAATATAGATATCCCATGCAATATAAATACAGTCCATGAACAATTCTATGTGGATAAATGGATGCACAAATGCTCAAATTAGAATTTCTTTGGCAAATATTCCCTGGCTCTGTGAGCCTCTAACACATTTTCTTATGTTCTGACAATGTCTAAAGGGGCCCAGTTACAAAATAGCAAGCTGGATTATCTTGTTTAGCATTGTTTGGCATTGACTGTTTGTTGTAATCACCTGTTTCGAACCTCAGTTCAGTGGAGTGCAACAATGTCTCTGTGAATTTCAAAGGTGTGGTTGTGGGACCATGTGTCAGTTGATCTTTATGTCTGCATATTCATGCCAGGTACTGTGGTAACCAACAAAGCAATACAAGATTAAAGTAATTGTTTGTAGTTTTACACTGAAAGGGACAGCCAGCAAAACTACAAACAGTACAACAAATCTTTTTAACTTAACAGCTCCATATCAAATCCAATTTAGACCAGAAGCATGTTTGTAAACAACTGTGATTAATTGCCAGTTATCTATTAACCATGTTTTGTTGAATTTCAGGTACTTTTGGTGTCACCAAATAAACAACCCCCCCCCCCCCCCCGCCCCCAAACTTTACACCTGAGTTTTTCCAGTGGTATTATTGACTAGTCTAGCTGATCTGACCATGACATAATTGCGAGGCTGTGATGAAGTAGTCCACAAGGAATGTTATTGGCCAGTTTGACCTATGACATCATAGATTGCACCAAAGTTGCATAGGTTCCAATTGAGCTATGACATAACAAGTCCGAACCATGAAAACAATGATTTCTTTAGAGCAATTGCAAGAGCTGTAGCCTAATGTCGTGGATGACTTCACTTTCTTTTTTTTTTAAATGATGTCCTTATTATCCATCCAATAGAGCATGATGTCATATTGAGGCTGGTTGGAGATCATCGAGCACCAAACCAAATTGTGGTGATCAATGACATGTGCACTAATTGTGCAGGCTTAAAGTGATTATATGTTATTGCTCGCATATAGTCTTTGATTGCCAAACACAAGGGGGGCGGGTTGGTCTAGTGGTAGTGTGCTGGACTGCCAATCGCTGGGTCCAGGGTTCAAATCCAGCTCTTGCCGGGTCACCTGGGCCTGTGTTGGACGGCTGTTTCAGTCATCCTTCGCCTCATTGCCGTGTCCTCCTCCTGTCCTAATTAGCCTACCAAGTGCATAAATACAGGACGTAAAGCCCCATTCGTCCATCCATCGATTGCCGAACACAAAGGTGATCTACAACAGCTTCAACGTGACTCCATCCTCCCGGTCAATGAAACAAATCTGAGGGATACACAGTCATTGCACGGATAATAAGGAACAATTTTTAATGTTAATTACTCATTTTGTATTCTTTGTGATATTACCTATGAGAAGACTTGGGGCACACGCTGAGTCAGTGGGAGCAAAAGTAACCCATTTGACAATCATGATGACAGCCAGATAGCCAAATATGCTACTTAAAAACAATATCTGAGGGATGAATTCACAAAGGATATTGATCTTCTGTTTGAAGTATCTGAAAGGGAAGAGGTAGATGAATGGTATATAAATGTAAGTCAGAAGCGCTAAATCAAATTTCCAGTTGATGAGACCAACTGGAAATTGTTGATGATGTGGCAAAGCCAGTTTGCAAATTGAAAATAAGAAAACAAAATTTTAAGTGGACCGCCAATTTGCAAAGAGCTATAAAGACAGAGATATTTTGGAAGTGTTCCTGTCTACTCTTTCCTCAATTGTGTGTATACATAATACTCACATACTGTTTGCCAGACTTATGCAAATGCCCATGTACATCTGCATGAGGCCAAATATCACAGAAATTTTCTTCTTGTAGGAATTTGAAAATGTAATTTTGTTGCTGGTCATTTGCCATATCTGAAATGAAGAGGTATTAAATGAATTCTTACACATGACATACACTGTAGTTAATGCTTTTGGTGTATTTGCTGGAAAATTTAGAAAAATTGCAAAATTCTTTACCGGATCAATGCCAAATGGGTATGGCGCACCAGTGTATGTTTTGTTGTCGGCTGGATCCATCATCACTGAACGCTGCCCTGCTAGATATTCATACCTGTGACAAAGATGTTTTATTAATCAAACAAATATATAATATGATATAATATATACTACGCCTACTATTACATAGGCACATGACTGTTCAATTTAGGTTGAGTGTCAAGCCAAGTCAAATTTATTATGTCCTAAATGTAATGTAATTACACAAAGAGTCTTGAATTGAGCTTTTTACACAATCGGTCTGCATGACCTTCCCATTGTCTCCACTTACGTGTATTGGGATTTCCAAGCTGTTCCGAAAATGTTCATTGATTTTGAAAAGACGTCATTGTAGATTATGCCGGCATATATGGAAAATAGACCCATCAAGAAGATGAGATACCTTCCTCCAAAAAATAGATTCCAAATCTGAAATATAAGAAATATGATGTTATGCTTATTCTTTTTTTTAGAAACATGACAATTCAGTGAGTCTGTCACTTTGATATAGAAACATGAGGACCAGTTCACTGTGAAAAATGCACTTTGTAACTCATGGTAGCTGATGAAGTTGAAGTTTCATCTTCTCTACTTTCAACACAGGAAACATAGAGGCTATTTGATTAGTCATGATCAGAGAAGGCCATTTGACTTGTCGTAACTGACTTTAGAATGAAAATCAGATGCATAATCCTTTCGTTTGGCTGTCACCAACAAGTCTCCTTAAATCAAATTAACATTGAAAGTATTGGGTATGATCATGACAAATCATCAGTATGATGGCACATGAAGTGCCATTTTCACAGTGCAACAGTCCACTCTTTTTCTCTATCAAAGTGACAGACTGTAAAACAGTGATGGTCGGTGAAAAATAGTTATACACTGTGCTCGGAAAAAACTGAGAGGAATTGCGTTGAAATTGTTTTGGGTTAACAACATTTTCAGGAACTGTAGATATTTTGAAACTGTCAAGAAAGTTATGATGTGTGCTTACCTCATTGTCAGAATCCTGTTTAATGAACTTCTTTTCGTTATACAGCATCCAGGCACCAAAAAGAAGCATGATTAAACCGTGACCCATATCTCCGAACATCACAGAAAACAGGAATGGGAAGGTGATCAAGCTGAACGGAGCTGAAAGAAGTGGTGAATGAACATTATTGAAAAGATTATTCTATTGTTATTGACCTTATGAATATACATTAGGGCAATTTCGTAAAGTTCAATTTACAGATTTGACACTTTTAACAGCTTGTGTAGCCCTACCACTACACCTCAGCTATTTCATTGTTAAACGAGGATGAGGTCAGGAAATAGGGGTATCAGACAAGCCCTCTCCCAAAGCTACAAGTGCAACAGGAGCTGAGCTGCAAGGCAAAATGTCATCGTGTCGGACATACTCACACGATGTACGTCCAACACGATGAAATTTTGACGAAACTTGTAGCTTTGGTTGATAGTTTGTCAGATACCCCTATTACCTGAAAACAATGAAATTACTGATGTGCAATGGTAAGGCTACACAAGCTGCCAAAGTGTCAAATCTGTAAATCGGACTTCACGGAATTGCCCAGTAGTCCCTATATTGTACTGTGGACGAGACGGGTTTTCGGTATTCAAAATGCTCCAAAAAATGCTACAAGGCAGTCACATAATGCCAGGGATTCTTATAACAAGGAGTCTTGTAATTCCGACACCACTGTAATTTTGACAATATAATTAGATGTAATTCCAGGACCAATTCTAAATGTTTGACGTCACAGTAGGCATTAGCAGTATACAATTAAAAAATTATAATCGTTGCCATTTTGCACCATTACGCTCCGTAAATTGTCTAGAAAATCTCCAAATTTTTAAGTAAGCTCATCCACACAGAACAAGCAATGGTGCAAAAAAATCAGGTCCTCCGATTGAAAAAATTTTGAGCCTTATGCGCCACCTTCTGGATAAAAAAAAACGAATTTGGGTAGCAGGACAGCATTCTGTGGGATTTCTATGCTGGCCTGCATCTGGGAATCCACATTTTGCTTGTAACCGTGAAAGTCTCTGATTTGCCACTTTGTTAAATGACTGATATCAGGCAGGGCAGGAAACGGACACCTCAAGAGAAAATTCCACCTTCTTCAGCTGTTCTCAAATGTGCATAATCAAGTTACTCCATATGTGTCCATTCCCTACCCTGCTCTTAAATCTTGATTAAAGATTCCATAATGTTATGATCCCCATTGGTGTGAAGATTTTTTTTCACACTGCAAAGCCATGACCCTTGGTCGCTGAGTGCATTGCATGCTGGCTTTGTAATTTTGAGGTCCAGGGTTCGATTCTACTGCATGGCAATACTTGAAAGCTAAATTTAGGTACTGACAGGGAGCCATCTGGTGATAGACATGACCTAAAGTGGCCAAGCAAATGGAACTCAGTTACATTGAAACTCCCGCCTCACCGTTCTATGTGTCATCCTTGACCCCATATATGTGAGCATAGGCAAAGGAAACTTATTAACTACTAATGAAACTGGACAAAACTTTTCCTAAAGAGGTGCCATCTCATTTTGATCAGTGAGTATATATGACAAAAAAGCAACACCGAAATACTTCTGATTGTCTTGGAAATAAACAAAAAACTTTTACTTTCAACTTGGTAGTCGTTTTTTACAGCTGCTTTCAGCCTGTATTGCAGGAGGAATGTTTGGGAGTATTGAAATGTATTTCAGTTTGTGAAATATTGTCATTGTTGTGATTTTTACCTGGATTCATCTCCCTATAAGAAGGCACTCCATATGAATTGATGATTGCTTGGTAGGCTGCTGTGAATTTGTTGGTCCTGTGGTAACTTGGAAGAGAATCTGTTTCCAATTGGTGTATTAAGGAAGGTAAGGAACTCTCTGAAGACTCCTGAAACATAAATTCAGTTTTTACAAAGATGACGTGTAACCGTTCTTCGTGGTTGTATATATGGTTTCACAAATCTCTATGCTGCTGGCTCTGTTCAGCTTTTCAGCTGTCCAAGATGGACATAGGCCCTACTGAAGAAAGACAATAAAGTCCATGCCAGTGCTTTGTTCACAGCTGCATATACGTACCTCTTGTCTCGGCCGATCAGTCCTGTACTACCAATTTGATTTTACTATTCAATCTATGCCTCTTCTTCTCTCTATTCTAACCTCCGTAATTAATTTGATAAGTACACTGCCATCTACTGTGCCTTGATATATTACTTTCTCAACAATGGGGCTCCTCAGCAGCGGCAATGTTTTTGCCACCGAGGGGTCCCTTAACTCCTTTGCTCTTGGTTTATTGTGGATTATTTATTTATTTATTTATCAAATATATTTACAATGGGTGGCACTGTTCAGTAACAACTTTTTTTCAAAGTGGCCCATTTCAACATCATATAAAGATAAAATAATTAATTACAGAGAGATAAAATTAATTATGTTGAAATTTATTAATATTAATATATTGTTATTGTGTGAGCAACAAATAAATGAGTCTGAGTCTGAGTCTGAAAAGACACTGCCTGTTCCGAATGATGGGGTCTTTGGCTCACCTCAGCTTAGAACAGATTTCAAAGGTACCTGACAGCCACCCACCAACAGCCTCTGCTCTTGTAGTTCATATTTCATGATGAACTGCCAATTTACTCTTAAACGGTTTGTGTAAAACAGATATAACTGGTTTATTTGTGTATATCAGGCAAGCTTGGAAGCAGCCAAGGAAACTGCTCAATTCTGTGTAATTTGATAAGAGAAATGCCAAAAATAAGCCGCGATTTTGTTTGATTTTACACAAAAATTGGTACACAACCGATAGATCTGTCTTTTTATTTTATTTTTATGAACCCTTTTACTGTTGCAGGTTCCTTTTTTTTTGCAATCTCAGAATTATCGCTTTTCACTTACTGTGGCATCTTTCAAAGCTTTCTGGACGTTAGCCTTCTGGTCAACCGGACACCATCCTTCCGCAACAAAATGTTTTCCTTGCTGCGAAAACATGTTCATTGTGTGGAAGATTGCTTTCGTCTTGCGCACTTTAATGTACCAAATGTTGATATCTTTTGCTTGTTGTTGTAAGATGCGGATCCGAGCATCTGCCGATTCGCTTAGGACCTGTGGGATATTTAAGAATATTATATATTATACAGTACAACCCAATATTTTTTCTGAGCTGATGCTCACGCATGCCCTCCCCTATACTCCCTGGCACATCCACTACTTTGCCCTCCCTTGTATATTTTGGTTAAGGAAATGGTTATTTATGCTGATGAATCTAACTTAATTACTTGATTGTAATTTAGGTGCTCATTTCAATAAGAAGCATATTCAACTGTCTTTCACTTTATTTGTTGCTTTGCAATGGTTTAAGGTTAACTTCCAGACTGTCCTGGTTCAATGAATGAATGAATGTTTATTTCCAAGTTTTATGTAAAATACACTGGAGTTTAAATTTTCTCTACAATACAGTCATAGCAAGAACATTGGTATCAAATAAGCTGAATTTTAGATGAAATCATGTATGTTGTATTTTTATACTGACCATATTCATGTCTTGAAGACGAGTTAGAACTCCATCCAGCATGACTTGTCTGTCTTCCGCTGTTTCAGGACAGGGATACAAGTGTGCCCGGTATCTGAAATTTGAAATTAAGATTTTTTCCAAAAAATATCCTGTCAATTCTGTGCAGTAAAACTGTTTTGCAGAAATGTGCCAGAACAGAAGCTATCTATTTTCAATGCACTTTTGTAGCCTATTCTGGTAGTTCTATAGTGTCTCTTTTTTATAAATAACTTTTTTTTTTCATTGACATAATATTTCTTTGTGAAATTCCTCTTACCCTTCACATATTTTCTTGATTCTCGTTTGAAGCTGCTGACCTTGGAAGAAAACTACGAACACCACTTTACGGATGGTATCTCCCTAGGGAAACAAGTGACATTGTATTTATTTTAATTATATATTTTTTAACGTCAATCGAATCACAATTCAATCCAGACAAATTCACAAAAACTTTATGCTTGTGGTCAAGAAGTTATTAAAAAAATATATATATTTACTCCATTTTGCACATAGAAATACTGTTTCACATCGCTGGTAAGATTTACTTGAGAAAGAAATGTGCCGTTAGGCTGATAATTAAATATATTAATATATATTTCTGATATCCGGCATGCAGGTATGTATGGCACATTTCATTGGTACAGGGCTTTCAAAGATTTATTTCAGCGAATTATCAAAAATACAGGTGCTTTTTAGTTGTTTTCGTCTTATCCTATTCCTTACAGATTCAAACTCGAATTTCTCGTCGAGATGGTCAGAATGTTTGATGAGAATGTTGCCCCTTGCGGCACGCCATAATGTCTGTGAGAAGCCAAAGAATCTGCTGTAATCCATCACCCCTGACAAGAAGCTGAAATTGGGGCTTTTTGGTCAGAATGTGTTTCCAAACTAAACAGCTGCAAGAACTCGGATATGCTTTTTCTTGTCTTACTTAGCACTTATTTAGCCATTGGAGCTCGTGCAGATATGCCTTAACTAAGTTAACTTAATTATAAATTTACCATATTCCCTGGTTATTAACTTATTATCTACTTTTTAAAAATCTACAATTTAGACTTGTGTACCAGATGGATATGAAGGTTCTTCTTTTCTGTGTCTTAACCCAAACTAACTTAGACAATAGAATATCCCAAAAAGGCATGCTTCCTATTACTTAAATGCTCTTGTTCAGCTGCAGGGTGCATGTGTATATTCCAATTGTAAAGTACAAATCTAAATCTAGTTTTTCTTAAGTGCCATGGCAAAAAGAAAGGTAATGTTTCTGACTTTCTTTGAATATCGTCCTGTAAAATGGACATAACAGTCAATTACTTTATTGTCATAAAACCTGTCGCTTGGGTCAATCAGGAAAAAAACTTGACAAAAGAACACTTGCCTTATGTTATAGATAATAGACGGCCCGACCATTTGATCAACGAATGACACTGTCTAGTTGTATTATGACTAATAAATTAAATGTGGTCATAAGTTTCCTGAAAGCTAAGTTGATTCTTTGCAATGATTTTGACTCAATCCTCATATTTTTTTATTGTCTAACACCAAAAAAATTCACATTTGAATTTTGCGCCAAAACTGCACACGCCCTCTGGTGTACTTACAGTCTCCTCCTCGGTGTCTGATGCGTGGGTAAACCTCAAGAGGGCGTTACTGCGACAGGCACACCACATTGTCCTCATAAAGCCACCTAGCTTCTGCAGCTCCAAGACACCAGCCAAGAACCTTTGTTATTTAATAATATGCTTCAGCTTGAATTCTGATCAAGATTAATCTATACGAAAATTTAGTTTAAGATTTTGAAATTGTTTCTGATGTTAATAGCTGTTTGCAGATTAGCAGTCCGAACAGTTTCAAAATTAACTTTCAGCTAAGTCGTGCGATGTCACTGGCTTAAAAAATGGTTTGTTTGTGACAGTTATAGTTAATCAATTGATTCAGTGCTTAGTATATCTAGCAGCATAGGTGACAATAAACAAACTAATTAAAGTTGTGACTTGAGGTACTTCATCAAGAAGATTGTCAGGAGACCAACAGAAAACTGTCATTGATGTGGCAAAGCCAGTTTGCAAATTGAAAATAAGAAAATTAATTTTTCCAGTCAACCGCCAAGCTGCAAAGAGCTCTAATATGTTTTTTTTTTTCCGTAAATACAACAGTACATGACTAATGTGGTTAACACCAAATTAATTTTGAAACAAATAGGGTTTACATAATTGTTATTTTAAAACTGAGATTACTCATACTCATTGCTGAATATTGCAAGGGAAACGAAGCTTTACAATTTTAAAGTAACTTTTCTTTTACTGCATAATCTGATTGCACGATAAAGTACGAGAAATTGAAAAGTACGATGTACAACATAAGAATTATTGACATTCTACCATGTAACTGATGGTTTTTATACAATACATAAAAGTGTAATAATTGTCATTTTACTAAGCATTCTACACTGATATACAAGAACGTATAATTCTAATTTGACAAATATAGCATTTGGAACTAGGCGATACTTGTCATAATACCTTTTTGTCAAAGGATTATGAAAGTTTGAAGCTATTTTAAAATGTGTTGCGATACTGGTTTGAGTAATGCTTGAAAGTTATTTCATAACAATATTTGTTGAATGTTATTCTTAAGAACTAAGCTTATGCATTTTACCCAAGTAGCGATAAGAAGGCGACGCCATATTTTGGAAAAAGGTTATGTTGCCACAACTTTATAGTAACTAAATATTTCATTGTTACCATTTCGTATATACATCATAATTGTGCTTTTTCTTCTTGATGTTATGTAAATGACACATCTTATGAAAAATTTTTGCACACAAAGCCACACTGCTATCTGTTTATTTTATAATTAAACTTAATGGGAGTGTAGTTCACAGTAATGAACCTCATGAATTTCAGGTCGCAGAAGAATACATCACCAGTCCGAAGGAGCAGACCTGACATGAGTGAGGTTCATTGCTGTGAACCACACTCCCATTAAGTTTTATTTATAACCCACAATAAAAATAGACTTCCACTAAAAAAAGTTGATAATTTCAAGAGGCACTATTTTGTTTGAATGCCCACAAAAAGGTCCCTAGCAACCACACCGTCCAATCAGAGCGTCAAAACATTGGGACGTCATTACTTCACTGCCCATTGTTTACATAATAACGTCAGATAATGATATGCATGTGGTTAACAACAATGAACCAAATGGTGTGAATCATATGGTTTTTTGCCAGAACTTCACTGCCTATTGTGGGATATTGCCAAAAATTTCATGTTGTCGCAACATAACTTTTTCCCCTGGATGCTGTTCCTTCAACTCCCCTGGTTACAAAACATACCTCTTAGTCTTCCACCACCTCACTGCTGAAATGAAGTCTTCTGCCACAGGCCAAAGCCTTAAGTCTAGTCTTAAGTGTCACTACTAAATTCAAAAGTACCATGCTCTGACATACATTCGTCCTTGAATGAATTTTATATTTATGATCAAGGGGGCATGGCATCCTCTTCCAATTTGGGAGAATTTTCTCATTCTCTTATAATTTTAATAAATATGCACTTGTAAAGCATACATCTACTATTCTCTAACAGTTACATGAAGGCATCCTGGGCAGAAAACTTCATTTTTACAGAGATTTCAAGAACTTATGAACACCTCCACCAGCATTTGGCACTTACTTGCTGGCATTATGAAACTCTACTGTCTTATGAACACATTGTCTTAAAAACACCATAATTATAAGCAAACTTAATACTAACATAGAAAAAAGATTAATGAAAAAGTAACCTATGACTACCACTTAGTCTACCAGTGTACCTTAATGTTATATATGGAAGCCTGCCTCCATGGCAAATTTAGTGAAGCAATTAGACATACAATGGACATACATGAAAACAATTAATATAAAAAATGGCCTTGTTTTAATTTAGAAACTGCAGTAGCTTTAGCATATTATATTGTTTGCCAGAATTGCATAGAAATATGTATTACAATGTTTCCAAAGATACTTTTTTTCTTACATGATTTCAAGGCATTTCATTCAGAGAATACCACTAAAAGCTGCAAATTTGAAGTTGTGATGTATGTTACACATCAGTTTTACAGTCAAGATTGACCCTTTTTTTAAGTGTATATCTGAGAAACGTTTCAAAGGGTATTCAGTGGAGATAATAAACACTCTAAAAAATGTCGGGACAAAATTGTTTTTTTAGATTCAAAATGTTTTTTTGAAAAACCAAATTTCAATGCAAAACCAACATGGATTTTTAAAAAAATCCATGTTGGTTTTTTGCATTGAAATTTGGTTTTTCAAAAAACCATTTTGAATCTAAAAATTCAATTTTGTCTGAAATTGTTTAGAGTGAAGTATATACTCACTCGATCCTGGGATGCAAGGACATGTTGTCTTGACCAAGAGAGGCGTCCACCCCTCCTCCCCCCAAGGCATCAATGGCTTCTGGGCCTTCCTCAGGACCCTGAAATAACAATTTGTTAATTTCCTGCTTCATTGAATAATAATGAAATATAATATTAATCATTTTGAATCTGCAAATATACCTAATATGTGATGGCTGTTACTGTCAGATCTTAACTCATTGAACATATTTATAATTAGCACCTATTGAAGAAATCTTCAAGATAACTAGAACCTCGAGCTTTTCAGATAGTTTGCATGAACATTTTAGCAGTGTTTGGTGTAATATCTGATGGGCTCTCCATTCCCAGTATGCGTGAGGCCCTGGCTACTGCTGACGACACGGATGGTATTGCCATGGACACCGATATTGGACCAAGGGCACAGAAAAATGTGACATCGCCACCCGGTACTGCCACTACAGCAACGACGACAACTTGGGCTCAGGCAGCCAAGAAGGGGGCTCAGAAATTTTCTGATGCCTCATCGGCTTTAGGCTCTAAGGAGAAGAAGCCTAACAAAGCCAAAGTGACTGCTGTGATCGGCAGAGGAAAGAACGTGGCCATAGGACCAGCTGCAAAGAGGGTGCGTCTGGCAAATGTGTTTGCCTCGAAGTTGGACCCGAACTTGACGTGTGAAAAATTGAATGACTACCTTTCTGCGATGCTGGAGCTGGAAAAGGCTTCAGTCAAGGTGGAGCTGATCAGGCGCTCCAAGTGGCACACCTCATTCCACATCAGATGCGAATGTATGAAACCATCCGTATTTATGAACCCGGACATTTGGCCGGAAGATGCCTATGTTCGGTGGTGGCGTGAACCAAAGAATGCACCAAACTCTGGTCGGGATGGTGAGCGTGTTGACAACGACTCAACTAAGGCTGCTCACACAGAGAAGAAGAATACAGAAACACATCGCAAGAGGGCTGATGAAGATATGACCAAGACAGCTGAGGAGGAACCCGTGGTTACCCCTGATACCACTCCAAAAGGGGTTGTTGATACTACTGATGGTATTGAAGAGGGTGCAAATACTGTGGCTGGGGGCCCAGAGAGACCGGAAAGGCAGCACACTGCGATTGAGTCGAATAAGTCAGAGGAGTCTACAACAGTGGATAACTCTGATGATTCTACAGATTTGAAGTGCCTATGAGGATAACACACTACAACTGCCGTGGTGTGCCTAGGCACTTGCATCAAAGACCAGCTTTAAAGTTGCTGCTAGATGATCCGGAGCAAGACTTTATATGTTTGCAAGAGACATGGCTTTCCAAACAGGATTTGGGTCGCCTTAATTCATTACACGTGGACTTCCATGGCATAGGGAATGCGCATACAGATATTCGTGATGGTCCTGTACATGGTCACCCTATTATATTATATTTAGAGAATCTCGGAATTATTGAATCTCTGTTGGATGAGCTAGCATCCACATGTGTATTTGTTGTTGGTGATTGGAATGCTGATCTTGCCAATTATAACCATGCCTACACTCATAATATGATCTCCTTCTGTGAGGAGTCTCATCTGGTTATATCTAGTCGATCCCTGTTGCCAAATGACAGTTTCACATTTGTCAGTGATGCTTGGGCTTCAACCTCCTGGCTTGATCACTGTGTAACGACCCAGGATGCTCATAACAGTATTATGAATATTAAAATTTTGTATGAGATGGGAGTATCTGATCACATCCCTGTTACTATTGATATTTCTATGGAAACTCTCCCAGTTGTTACTAGGAACTCTAATGACCGCCAACCGAAGGTTGATTGGACAAGATTAAGGAAGGAGGACATTGACAACTATACCTTATTAACTGACTCATATCTGAGTGAAATTGAATACCCTGTACATTGTATGAACTGTATTAATATGAATTGTAACCAGTCAGAACATACTCAATCTTTAGACATGTTTTATGATCAGATTGTATGTGCAATGCAGAAGGCAGGTGCTGAAGCCTTTCAGAAATATCTCTGTTCTAGCAACGATAATAATTTTTGTAGACCGGGTTGGTCAGATTATGTTGCTAATTATTATGATGCTTCCCGTGAGGCCTTCATGATATGGAAGAGTAATGGTAGGCCCAGACAGGGCCCTATCTTTAATATGATGAGATTATCTCGTGCACGATTTAAATATGCTATGCGGTCCATCAAGAGACATGAGGACACATTAAGGCGGGACTCACTGGCCAAGAAGCTTGCTGGTACTAACCCACAATCCTTTTGGAAGGAGATACGTAAAATTAATACAGAAAAGACACCACTACCGAATTGTGTTGATGGCGTCTCAGGTGAATGTGAGATTTTGAAGATGTGGGAGAACCATTATCGGAGACTCTTTAACTGTATTCCAAGAAGGACCTCGTGTCCCTTGGGGGACCGCATAGACCAAAGCTTTGACGACAGTATCAGGGTCACGTCGGACCACATACGCAAAGCTATTTTATCCCTCGACAGTAATAAGTCGACGGGGATCGATAGGATATCAGCTGAACATTTAAAGTACTGTAGTGACAGGGTTTGTGAGCTACTGGCTTGCTACTTTACAGGTTGTTTTGTACATGGTTCATTGTCTGTAAAAATGTTATCTGTTGTTGTTGTCCCGATAATAAAAGATAAATCTGGAAGGATCAGCAGTAAAAACAACTACAGACCTGTTGCTCTGGCAAGTGTTTTGTCCAAGATACTTGAGGTTATTATACTTGACAGAATTAGAGATTACCTAGTCACAGCATGTAACCAATTTGGCTTCAAGGCCAAGATGGGTACTGATCTCCCGATTTATCTTTTAAGGAAGTTATTGCGCGTTACCATTCGTTGAATGCAAATGTCTTTATGTGTTTCTTGGATGCCTCTAAGGCATTTGACAGGGTGAACCACTCTTTGCTCTTTAGTAAACTTTTGAGTAGGGGTGTACCAAGATATGTTGTTCGTTTATTATGTTTTTGGTATTCGCGCCAAACTTTTTGTGTGCAATGGGCTGGTCTTACATCGGCTTCATTTACTGTAAGTAATGGGGTGCGGCAGGGAGGGATTCTGTCTCCCTATTTGTTCAATTTGTATGTTGATGACCTCTCATTATCATTAAATGAATGTAATACTGGATGTTATTTAGGTGGAAGATTAGTTAATCATACTATGTATGCAGATGATCTCGTAATTTTCTCACCCAGTGACCAAGGTCTCAATGATTTATTAAAGAAGTGTGAGTTATTTGCTCAGGATCATGATATGCTATACAATACTGCGAAGAGCGCTATTATGGTTTTTCGAAGTAAATACGAGATTGATGGTAAACTACTTGATTTTCAATTATGTGATGAAGTAATCCCTCAGGTTACAAAATACAGATACCTTGGTCACATATTATGTGATAACTCCAGGGATGACCTTGACATGACACGACAGTGTCGAATACTGTATGCTCAGGGTAATGTTTTGAAACACAGGTTTCATATGTGCAGCAATGCAGTGAAGCTTAAGCTTTTCAGAACATTTTGTTACTCAGTTTATACAACCCATCTGTGGTATAATTTAACGGCAACAGCCTTCAGAAAGGTAAATGTTGCATATAATGATGCGTTTCGCCTGTTAATGTTTTTACCAAGACGATGTAGTGCTAGTGGCATGTTTGTCGAGCATAATGTATATGGTTTTAAAGCTCTTATGAGGAAATATTCCTATAGGTTTATTGTGCGATTACAAAGGTGCGGTAATTCCTATATAACTAGTCTGATGAATTCAGACATCAGGATACTTTCACCAATATGGAGATTTTGGCATGAATGTTTATTTTTACATTAATGATAGGCTGTCATGGTTTATATATATATATGTATCTTAGTACACCCCATATATATAATTATCTTTAACTCTATCTTGGTGTATATGTTGTGCATATAGTCCACATTTATTGGTGCTTACTTGAATGGTGCTACATATAGTATTATTTGACTTATAATTGTTTACTGTAGTTATTTTTGTCTTGTAGTTGTTAGATATGGATGGGACATGTCTTACATTGTAAAATGTTCTTGTCTGAAATAAAGTATTGAATTGAATTGAATTGAATCTGACAATAATTTGGAACAAATCATGCTAAACTCACATAGCTGAAGAGGTCCACTGCATGGGTTAGGACATTCTTCATTTCCTTCAACTGGAAGTAATTCGTCTTCATGGCGTCGATGTTGTCAGTCACTGACTTCAGGGATTCTTCGTGTCTTTCCAGAACTGCCTGAAAGGAAGAATTGAAACTATTACAAACTGTACATGTAAAAATCAAATTAAAACATTGAAAGTATTGGGTATGATTATGACAAATCATCAGTATGATGACACATGAAGTGCCATTTTCACAGTGCAACAGTCCACTCTTTTTCTGTATCAAAGTGGCAGACTGTAATATTGGTCAGCACGATGTTGTTTTTTTAAATGATACCTTATTTATTGCATTCAGTGGACATGCATATAATCCAAGATGACAATTTTGTTCTCTCACCTCCAAATCCACCATCTCATTTGGCTGCAAGGCTTCTGGGTTCTCTCCTTCCTCTTTGACTATCTTGATATTTTCTTTGGTCATTTCCCTTTCAAGATATCCTGAAAGCAACACATATTTCAGAGATCAACCAATTGTTATGGAAATTCTTTGTTGAATACAATTTTGCGGCTGCATTTTGGATTACAGTTTGTGAACTTATGCAAATCGTTTGAACAGTGTGCAGCAGTTGTGACAACGACTCTGTTACAGGTGAAAAATATGAGTGATTACTGTTAGCTATTTGTGGAAGCATTGCAAGTATAGCCTATAGGATATATTCAATAAAATGAGTCATAAAGAAACATTGCAAGCATAGGGATATGTGACCTCACAAGAAACATTCTATAGCACATTTTTGAGAGCACTCGTAAGTCTTTGAAAACAGTCCGAAAATTTCTTCGACTTGTTGTATTTTCCATAATATATTATATGTATTCAAGAAATGTGGTAAGAGCAGAGAATCGAAGTTGAAAGTGAGGATTTGAAAAAAAAAAAAAAAAAAAAAAATAGAGACCGCTTACTCAGTTGTCTCTCCATTTCCTCACACCTTCTGACCTCATTCACATAATGCTTTTGGAAAGAGTTTACGTCTTCTGTCAACTGCAAGGGAAATAGATCTCACATGTGATTTGTGAAAAGCAACAACAAAAAAGCATTAAGTTGAATTTTTTAAATTTATGTTATTAATAGATTTGTTTGTAGATGCAGCTGCATAGGGAAAAGGAACAACTTTAGGATCTATTCGCAATTTGAAGGAAGAAAGAAAAATAAGAAGAAAGCTAAGGGTCAAATGAACAGTTTGACAAAAATTAAAGTCCCCTTTACAGTCTTTCACTTTACAGCGAAACACCTTGATATAGAATTAAAGTGGACTGTGGCACTGTGAAAATGGCACTTAGTGTGTCATCATGCTGATGATTTGTCATGATCAAACCCAATACTTTCAATGTTAATTTGATTGAAGGAGACTTATCCCACTTGTTGGTGACAGCCAAACGAAAGGATTATGCATCTGATTTTCAATCTAAAATTTGTTATTAGAAGTCAAATGGCTTACTCTTGATCATGACTAATTAAACAACCTCTATGTTGCCCATGTTGAAAGTAGAGAAGATGACACTTCATCGGCTATCATGAGTCACGAAGTGCCATTTTCACAGTGCCACAGTCCACTTTAATTCTATATCAAAGTGTTTCACTTTTCTTTTCTTCTCTCTGTGTGTTTTCCTAGGTTTCTAGGACGCTCTGGACCTGAAAAGGGAGCTACACGTTATTTAGTTGTTTTATGGCTTCTGATATTTTTGATGCTGTATTTTTTAGTTTGTTTGGTTGTTCGTTATATATGCTTTCCCAATTTTCCTTGGTTTTTTCATCAGGGTGGATGTATTTACATTCCTGTATCACATGCTTCAGGGTCTCATCTTGGGCCTTGCATTTCCTGCATTTCTGGTCTGTGTATTGGTTTTTGTAGTTGTGTTTTACTTTGGTCATTCGTGTTCTTGCCCTGAAGATAGTGCTTGCCTGGGTGCGTGTTAGTTTGCTCATATATGGTTTTCTTTTTTTCGGTACCCATCTTGATTGCGTGTTTTCAAGAAGTGTTTGTACCTTTGATTTTTCTAATGCTTGTGTTTCGATTTTTTGTTTGAAGGCTGAGTATATTTTTTGGGTAATTATTTTGTCTCTGGCTTTTTGGGGTTTTTCCATGTCTTCCCCTGTTATGTCGTATTTCTGCATCAACTGGTTTATCTTGTCATTCCAGCCGCCCTTGGTTTGGTCAGCTACCGTTGTTTCAAGCAGTGGGTTGTGGTTTTCGGTGATTCTGCTTGCCATCCTCATCTTGTTTATGTCCATCATTGTCTCAAAATCTAGGGTTCCTGTTTCGATGAAGATTGTCTCGTTCGGGTCGATTGTGGAGTCATTAGTAGTCTTTTTATTATGTTGGTCCATATTCTGTTCAGTTCTTTTGTTTCTGTTTTGTTTGGGTTCATTGCTTCTGCTCCGTATGTTAGTATCGGTTGTATACATGCTTCAATGATTTTCCATGCTGCTTCTAATTGTATACCCCGCAGTTCACTGTCGCCGCATATTGCCATCATCGTTTGGTATGCTGCCTCACATTTTGTTCTTGTTGCTTTGATGTGGTCTTTCATGTTGTTTTTGTTGTTAATAAGTACTCCAAGGTATTTGTAGCTGTCTGTTTTTTCGATTTCCATATCTCCGAGTTGGTATCTCTTCTCTCCTTTGGTTTTTCCAATTGTCATTATTTTACTTTTCTCCTGGCCAAATTTGATATGGTATTTCTTGGCAATTTCATCTGTTATTTGGAGCATTTTTTCCATGTCCTCCTCTTTTTCTGCTATGAGGGCGACATCGTCCATCCATAGCAGGCATCCGATTTTCGTGTTCTCATCTATTTGTACTCCTAGGTTTTCTTCTAATATTGCTTTGCTGATTTCATCCATGAGTAGTGCATACTGGTTAACAGATAGTACTCCTCCTTGTCTTATGCTGTCCTTTATCTTGATTTCTCTCGTTGGTCCGTAGGTAGTCTGGATGGTTGCCGTGAGGTCTTCGTTTAGTTTTTTGATGACTTGCCAGTTTTTCCCCTCGACTGTAATAAAGAAAAAATGAGACCAGTTCACTGTGAAAAATGCACTTCTTGACTCATGATAGCCGATGAAGTGTCATCTTCTCTACTTTCAACATGGGAAACATAGAGGCAGTTTGATTAGACATGATCAAGAGAAGGCCATTTGACTTGTCATAACTGATTTTAGTTTGAAAATCAGATGCATAATCCTTTCGTTTGGCTGTCACCAACAAGAGGGACAAGTCTCCTTACATGGAGTCCACGTGAGATGGAACACAGTTTTTTGCTCTATAAGTCTCAATTTAACCATTCTTGGTCCTAGATTTTGGTTTTTATTTATTTGAGAGTGATGAGAACAATTCAAACAGCAAAAGTCACCCATTGCTAAATTTTCAAACTCGAGGTGCCTCAGTATCCAGGGGTCCAAAAATCCATATCTAGTGTGATGGAATGATGGTAAGCATCATTTCGTCACACAAAAAATGGACCCCTGATTGCTGAGACACTCTTAGTTTAAAGCTTCAGCAGTTGGTGATTTTTACTGCTTGAATTGTTCTCTTAAGTGTCAGACATATAGAAATTATAACTTGGCACTGAGAGTGATTAAACTGAGACTTATAGAGCAAAAAACTGCTTCTTAGCATCATTCCGTCACACGTGGACTTCATGCTTAAATCAAATTAACATTGAAAGTATGATCATGACAAATCATCAGTATGATGACACAAGAAGTGCCATTTTCACAGCGCAACAGTACACTCTTTTTCGGTATCAAAGTGACAGGCTGTAATATCTCAAAAATTCCTTCTCTGATTTTTATGACAGTGGCAGAATTAGAGGTCTGCATGTTGACCGTGAATTTTTGTATAATACTTATGTAGCTCAGTGACATTATTCCTGGCTGAGACGGCTGTCTTAAAGTGAGACAACCCTTATTTCGAAAGATATGAGGCTTTTCCAATGGATATGACCAAATTCACCTAGTGGTGGAGCCGCCAACTGGACATATCTTACCAAGTGACTGGATATAATGTGTTCCGACTTCCTCGACCATATTTATCAGATAATTCAGGACTTCTTCTGTAACTATTTTACTGTTTGTGCTCCTCAGGTTACGTCAGAAATCATTTGAGGAGAGCCTTTTTGGAAAAATTTTCTTTGGACAAAGCTCAACCGAAAATGAAGATTTAAAAGAGGGGTAGAGGCACTCAAGGTCTGCAGGCTCAGACAAAAATTAAGCAATCAAGATACACAACACTACAATGTCAATCTACATCTATCTTCTTCTATCTATCTTCTTCTATCTATCTATCTATCTATCTATCTATCTATCTATCTATCTATCTATCTATCTATCTATCTTCTATCTATCTTCTATCCCTTACTAAAATTGCTTCCATCCAATCTTTTGTCACGCAGGATCTCAGCTATGCTTGGTCTCTCATGCACAATCTTATTGTCTCACCTTGCCTGTATGCCTACTCTGTGTTTTAAAAGTCTCAAAACAATTGTCAATAGCTGCCCCCCCCCTGCCCCTGCAGGCTACTGCCCTGCATTTCTTATGAAGACCACAAAAAAAAAATTATAACAAAGCTGAATAACATATAAGACTATGGGACGACAACAGGAATGGCGAGAAGATGGATGGATTATTGGGCCTTTCCATTGTGCATTTATACATTAAATATGTTAATCATGACACAAGGACTACAACCCTATGTGGAAAAGCACAATTGAAACTGCTGTCCAAAATAGGCCCAGGTCCACATAAAGGGGCATGGGGGGGGGGTTCAGAAGTACCAATTTCGTTTACATTCACAATGCACAAGTATTAAAGACATAATGTTGCATATATACACACTGCTCCTAATTGCTTCAATAAGCGCTGCATGTCATTTAATCCTCTACACTGCTAGTACACGTATAAAGGCCTACAAACTGGTCAACTTCCATGAAACCAAAATAGATCTAGATCTTTCAGATATATATATATATATATATATATATAAGTTTTGTAAAGAGGAGGGGGGGACTTAGTTTTGTTTGTATTTTCACATACATCAATTAATTTAAACGTATTTTTCAAATCAAGATTCAAGATTATTTTGCATGTACCTTTTAGCATTATTCTTATACTTTTTACTTTTATATACTGTTATGTTTAAATTTATGCACAATGTTTAGCTGTATTCATCTTGTCTAAACCTTTTATATCTATATGTGAAAGTGTTTGAAATAAATATATATAAGAAGGGGAAAGGAAGAAATTATGCAAGAAAAAAAGAAGAAAGATAGAAAGGAAGGAAAGGAGGATGGAAAAGGGAAAATGCGTGGGAATATGGAAGCTAGGAGGAAGGAAGGGAGACAGAAAGGAAGGAAGAAATGGGAAAGGAGAATTGGGGAAAGAAGTGAAGGGGAATGGAAAGTAGGCAAAGTGAGGAACGAAGGAAGGAGGATTGAAAGAAGGAAGAAAGGAAGTGAGTATGAATTTAGGAGCAGAAAGAGGTGAATAAGATCTTCAACTAATTGTAAAATAAACATGATATCCAAAGGCTGAAGCTGCTTGCAAATGGGCACACATTTATGGAGGAAATTTATAGTGTAAGCCATGTAAAAAGAATCATCCTCACAAAATGTCATTAAAAATAACAAAAACCGAAAGAATGTGAAATATTTGATAATCTATAACGTGAGGCTACATGCAAAGTCAGAATTATCGGAATAGTATTTCAAGTTTTTGAAATACTGTGTATAAAATATAATCAGCTTACTCAAATTGTTGCTGACCAAAGGTTTATAAAGACAAATAGATAGATAGATAGATAGATAGATAGATAGATAGATAGATAGATAGATAGATTGATAGATAGATCGATAGATAGATTAATAGATAGATAGATAGACAGATCGATAGATTGATAGAAAGGTTATTGGATAGATAATTAGACAGATAGGAAAATGAATGGTATTTATAAGTGATTGTCCTAACATACTCAGTTGCTTATTTACAAAAAATGAAACATTGCATGATTTGGGCGAAGGCTATTTGATTTTTCAAAAAATCAGTTAATTGTACTAATTGCATTCAAACAATCATTGTAGATCTGTGAGATCAACAATCACTTATAAATTAGTTATGCATGTCGATGCATGTAGTCCCACTATACTTACATCCCTGAACTGGAAGACTCCCATCTCTCCAATTCTTTTGACGAAATCGAACATGGCCTCGGGCTGCAGCAGCAACTGGCAAAGCATCATCTCTTCTCCCCGGAAGAAGCTGCTGAGGCTGGACCCGGATGAGGATGGAGGGGTCCTGCCAGGGTCCACCGCTTCCATCTCCAGCTCCAGGTGGCTGTGGCCATTGCTGCAAGTGAAGGAGAATAGATTGTACACTTTTGATAAAAGGAAAATGTAAATTTATCAATTATTTATGTATGCGTTTATTATTATAGTCTGTTTCCATGCTTATAATAAACTTGGTTGGAGTAGGCCTAATAAAGAAGTGATTCAAGGAAAATGCACTCATATTCTCTATGCCTTGGTGCCAAGTTGGTGGGTTTGAACTTTGAGCCCAAGGCATTGCCGGTGTGAGTACAGAAACAAACCCACTTGACCACGGACACTTGCACAGTTGCACTTGTTTATAAATTCAATGTACAACTTTATCAATTTCTGCTGGGCCACACAATGCGTTGTCCCTCCCAAGTTGGTAGTAGTGGATTCCATGGGGTCTGATGGCCGAATGTCATGGCGGCAACTCAATGATACAAGCGTCACATCGAGTCTTGCTGGGACCGTCAATTAATTTTTTTGTTCGCCTTTAAAAAAAAAGAAATGGGACTGCGAATGCAGAATGCCGAAGTAGAAGGCGAGAATGTAACCAGTATATAACTTTACAAATTTTGGAATTAAAACCCCATAAACTTCAATTTACCTTAGCCAACATTACTAAAAGACTTTAAAATTCTGCTGAGTCATTTATTGGCTCCTCCCCCCATCCCATGCACAATTAACCCTACCTTTCAGTGCTGACAGATCTGCAGAGAGGGTTGCTGAAAATCCAGACAATTTGACTGTCATCCATGATATGTGAGTGTCAAGAGAGAAGTGACAATCTTCCCTAGAGATACCCAGGGGCAGATACATGACTATAAAGAGGGTGGGAGGATTTTGAGTTGGTGTGGGATGAATGCTTTCTGAGCGGACAATGACACTAACCATTCTAGGTGATCTTGCTTAAGGGTGTATTCGAAGAGGCTATTCTGTTACGTTTTCTTTTTTTAAATGTTTTTGGGCAGTAATTTTTGTCAAAGGAAAAGTTAGTATCGTGAGGTGTAGCCTAAAGTTTTAGAAGTTGTTACCAAGATTCAATAAATGTTATTTTGTTAAAGATTAATATTAACAAATAATTGTTTCCGCTTGCTCTTTAGATAATAGTGATGTGCTCTACTGCATGGTCAGACTCTGAAGTTGGTCTGGGGCCATTGGCAGCATGCTGGGCTTCTAACCAGGTCCTTGGTTTTTTTTCAACCCACGTGCAACTTGTGTTAGACAGATGTTGCATCCTGTGCCAAGAGTGCAACTCATGTTAGACAGATGTTTCATCCTGTGCCAAGAGTGCAACTCGTGTTAGACAGATGTTTCGTCCTGTGCCAAGAGTGCAACTTGTGTTAGACAGATGTTTCGTCCTGTGCCAAGAGTGCAACTCATGTTAGACAGATGTTTCATCCTGTGCCAAGAGTGCAACTCATGTTAGACAGATGTTTCATCCTGTGCCAAGAGTGCAACTCGTGTTAGACAGATGTTGCATCCTGTGCCAAGAGTGTACCTGTCTCATTGTGATCCCTACCGGTCCCATTGAGCTTGTTCGGTGGATGGATAAAGTAGGTAAAGCCCTATCTGTACTGGTCTGATGTTCCGCTGTAAAACCTGCTGCGTCACTTTTAAGGCAGTTGTCATTTAAACAACAGATCATAAAAAGTATGCCCCTGGAAACACTCTTCTAATCCTAAATTTGGATGAGGAGACATGGTTAGCACGCGTGCATGTCACACTCAGAGAATTTACGAAACCTTAAACAATGACCTTTTATGTGCAACAAATTGAAACGTGGTTTTGAATATTTTTAAAAAGAGAGTAAAGGAGGGAGTAATATATGGGAGAAAACGAAGGGAGGAGTCGACAGAGGAAGGGGAAGAACATTTATAAAAGTGTAGAATGGAATGATCCATAGGGAATGAGAGGATAGTTTCATTGTGAAGATAGATTGATTTAAACAGAGAGATTGATAGATAGATGTGACCAGTATGTATGTGTGGACCTCTAAGCTCAGTTCTGGACAATCACAAGGGTTGATTGATGAGATGGGAGAGAGAGGGAGTCCTCATCATGTTACACATTTACCCCATGGACGGGATCTTTTACTGGCTCAGCACAGACACTGATACAAGGGACCTCCATTTTAACATCTCATCCAATTGACATCCAGCTGGGATTTGCTCACGAAGGTCCGCTGAAAATTTCGGGATCCCATCTGGGATTTGAACCCATGCAGGCAAAGACCTTCAGCCACCCAGGCAGGAACCTTAACCACTCATACCAATGCTTCAGATGCTGAACGTTTGAAGAGAATCCATGGAATTTTTCACAGAGCAAGTCCTGATTTTGTTAAAGGTAGTAAGTCCGCTGATTCTATGTAAAATTCAACTTATAGTTTTAGATCGTAAATTTATAGATTTTAAGCATAGTACACATTTCCAAGCAACAGAATTGTGTGTTATCCATAATTAAGTGAGTTTAAGTGATTGTTAAGCCTTAAATTACTTAAGGACATCCTTTTATTGCTTGAAATGTAAATAAAACAGGACTTTTTCACGGCATGAAAAACTATTTGTTTATATTTTTCTAGGAAATAAACTTCGCATATTGCCATCACAATAGCACTTAGGTAAATTTTTCAACTGGAATGAGTTAAATGTGATTAAAATCTATCCATAGACAGTCCATCAAATATGCGGACTTACTACCTTTAGACCATGTCAAAATGTAATTATGTAAATTGGCAAGGTCGAATGAGTTGAGTAGAGTACGCTACAGATCATATCACAATTTTGTCGCATGATCAACAAGGATTCCATTTCAGAAATTTGTCAAAATCCGAATATTGCTTTGAAGAAAACATCAACTTGGTGCAAAAACCAAAACCCCACAGAATGCAGTAAAAATGCTTATAGATCTTTGCGGATTGGCGGTCCAAACAGTTTCAAAATTAACTTTCAACTTGTTCTTGTGATGTCACGGGCTTAAAAATGTTTTTACAATCTGTTTGTATCTGTTTATGATTTAATCAAGAAGAGTGACAGGACGGAGGGATTACAGGTGTTTTCATTACCATGCGATTCTTGTCATTCACACTTAGCTGTGAGGAATCAATGCTAAACCAGCAGTTACTACGTCTGACAAATCAAATGCGTGACGTTCTGTTGTTTCTAAACCAATCAGATTAACTAAAAATGGCATGTATTTGGGGGGTATAGGACCTAAAAATCGCGTACTAATGAAATCACCTGTAACAGGAGTACTCAGATATAAGGGAGTCCTTGGAAATATCTCGTTGAATTAAAGGAATTGGACTTATGAAATTCATTCAGGTGTTTGCTCTTAAAATTGTGACATTGAAAAAAGAAAAATTCCCATCCTGTAATATGTGTTTTGCCTTTTGGGATTATTTTTTTAATGCTATAAATGCACTGATGCATCATATTCCTCAAAGTAATGAGCATAATTTTGGTAAATCTTCCTCTCCGAAGAGCCTGGAGTGGTCTTTCGTGGGACTGCAGTCAAGTCTGATTAAAGGGACCAACAGCGTTTTAGGATGATGGGTGATGTTACTTTACATCATGTATTGGCAGCTGGATGGTAATGGTTCCCGCCTGAAGGTCTTTGCCTGCATGGGTTCAAATCCCGGGTGGGAAACCCAACATTTTCAGTGGACCTTCAAGAGAAAATCCCAAAATCCCAGCTGGATGTTCAATATCACCAACCAACCAGCAAATATAATACATAGAATTGTATTGTAGAAATGATGTTGTCACAACATTATGAATCTATGTCAAGATATGATATAAGCACGAGATGTCGTGGCAACACTCAGACTTGACTTGTGTTGTGCTGGTGTACCCCAGATCAGCCGGAGCAGCTCAACCACCATCTTTGTGAAGCGAGCTGCACTTTCATTTTGGTGACCACCGTATGATGATGAGATGAGGAGACTGAGAGCGGAACAAACCCTATTAATTAGGGGATGGCCAGGGTCTTTCAGTTTCCCCAGCATAGAATACTGGATACTGGATACCTCCATTTAATGTCCCGTGGGCTCAGACTAACGTGAGTTACCGGGGTGAGATTTGAACCCACACCCTCAAAGCCATTTGACATGCATTCTTGACCAATGGGCCTCGGGGGAACACAACTAGACATTGCAATGTCGTGAAAAAATCTCAACGTTGTGTTCATGTTGTGGCAACATAATTTTCTACTCTACATTTCTATGTGACAAGAGATGAGCCATCCACCAATTAGCAAAGTTGTGTTTACATAGTGTACCTCTTGGGTAACTACAGAGTATGCTAAGTGGCACAAACAATAGTCATGTATACTGTTAAATTGTACTAAATCAGAACTATGTCCTCAGAACCTTTCAAATGGGTCATTTTGGGCAGTCATGTTAATTTCAAATAAACAATGCATGTTGTGGGTCACCAAGTCTATTGTATGGTTTGTCACCCTGATTTAGAAATGTCACAGATTTATTATTCCATTGTTTCAATGTGAAAAATGTATGATATAAACGATGTTATAGAATAAAATAACATCACCACACAATTTATTCTATGATAAAATAAATATCAGTGACATAACTAAGCTTACCGTAGTAGGGAAACCATGTTGTCAGTACCAGTCACAGTAATCCTAACTAAATAGCTCCATGCTTGTATAATAAAATGTTGAACACAATAAAGATTGTGGACATTTATAAAATTGCTAAATGGGTCAGACCAAAACGCCTCTAGTACAAAGGTGCCTGCCCTGACTAATGTCTTATTCTGGGACACAAATCAATGATTTGCATTAAACATTTCTGCATAGCACTGCATGTGTACATATCACTGTTAAATTCTAAAGTTAAACGTATTTCATTAAATTATCACTTTTTAATTTTTTGGAATACACTGTAAACCCTGCTGCCGGCAGTAACCGTAAGAACAACAGTATGGTACTGTACATGCCGTAAAAACAACAGTCTACGGCCGTTAAAGTAATGCAACAGATTCTACTAGATGTTAGGTCATTTTACTTCGATCCTGTATTTTGAACAAGCATCTGAAAAAGCCGAATATTTTATAAAACCAGTAGCCTTAAAATAAACCAATGACTAGATGAGGTCTCCCTTCAGGCACGCCAAATTAATTTTATGGATGAGGGATTCCCTTTTCCTGATTTGGTAAAAATCAAAATTTATTGCAAAGTCTAAATTGATATTTTGCTGGGTAAAATTTTGAGAGCTAAAAGAAATTAAAAAGATCACTTTGCTTTAACATAACGCCTTTGAGACTTCTGAACTAACATTTGTGAATCTTTGTTTTCAACCACTTTGTTTTCAACATCTTTGTTTTCAACATCTTTGTTTCAACATCTTTGTTTTCAACATCTTTGTTTTCAAAATCTTTGTTTTCAGCATGTAGCCAATAAATTTGTATGGATAAATTGTGCAAAACACACACTATAACCACTTTGCCAAGTCTTTTCTAACCTGAAAAATTTTAAGGAAACCCACACTAGGTGACACTACAATTCACTTTTTTATTCGCTCGCTCACACTTTTTTTCACTTTTGAAAGTGTTTTATTTAAGAAAAGGGGTTGCAAAACGTATGCCAGCCGTAAGATTACTTTGGTGTCGCTTTATGTACTATCAAATTATCAGTAGAGTGGGTCGGGGCAAGAAGCCGGGTTAGGTGAGAGGCCCCCAGGGTTATATCTAAACATATATTTTTGGTGCTTTTTCTTATTGATAGGATTGAAGCTAGAGGCTTTTTAGGTGACGTCACGAATTTTCAGGGCAAACAGCATCAAACCATAGAAGTAATTAAAGAAACAAAAAAAAAGGTGCATGGTTTTTGTAACTTTGATTAATTCTTTTAAAGTGGTTGTCAGAAATAACTTTGGAAATTTTTAAAAGAATAATGGATATCTGCATTGTTTCACTTTATGACCATTACATAAATATGATTTGGATCATATTTTTTGCATTTTAGCTCAAAATATAGAGGTCAAATTAAAATATGTGAGTTTGGGGCGAGAGGCCCCATATGGCATGGGGCATGAGGCCCCCCTTCACTGAGGCCTCGAAGCTGCTTCAGGAACCATTTCATAATGTGTACTTTACGTTAAATCTTGATAGAATAGCTAAATGAACTCGAAAAAATTTGGCCGAAATTAAAACAGGGCAAAAAATATCAAAAAATAAATGTATGAACAGAAAAATTCTGAAATTCAGAAAAAGTGAATAGAATGCCTTAAAAATGATAGAAGAACCCCAAGAAATAACTTTCAAGCTGAATGCGCTCGCAAAAAAATTGCCCTTGGAGGGGGGTTCTTGACCGATGGGTGGGGTAAGAAGGCCATTTTATATTTTTTACAAAAAGGGCCGTAACTCCTTTATTAAAATTGGTAGACATTTGTTTCACTAGTTATTAGTAGAGTTAAGTGATCCCTTCCTGACAGCATAAGCATTTAAATAATCATCCACAAAATGTAGGTCAAATCGCACCTCGAAGTTAAGGGGGGCTGCATGCCCCGCGCTACTCTAACATTTTTGGTAGTTACTAAGATGTGCTTCAGTCCCAGAAAATTTCAGTAAATTTTACAGGAATTCTTTACTGTGAATGTCAGTCAATATCACATGGTGTAGATAAGATAAAACCACTCGATTCTTAATAATCATGACTGTTTGTCATTGTCTGAAGTTGTTACAAGGTATCAATGAATGTCTCAGATGTCTCTTGGTGACTGTCCCCCAGAAATGGTTATTTTTCTAATCAAGTAAGTGATAAAAATAGTTGACGTTGTTTCTATTGTAGAACTTCCCTGATACATAGGCAAGAGAATCCATGCAGAAGTTCTTTCGCTGAGCACCTATTTTCCTTATATTGACAAAAGATTGACGCGGTCTAAACTTTCGTCTGATACTGTAGATAGATATGCTAAGTGCAACCCTCTAAGCCCAGTCTGGGTGCTCACGAGGGTTGATTGATGAGATGGGACAGAGGACGGGAGTCCTCAACATGTTACGCATTTACCCCTTTTACTTGACTACATGAAATAACGATTGCCATCACAGCAGGGGGTCTGATGGTCAACGATGGCCATCTTCCAGAAGCAGACCCTGGGTAAAATCGCCCCAGGCTATGTCCGCTAATCCCCTCTAAGCTCATTAAAAAGAGATTAAGCTGTCAAATGGAGATGATTGATGAGCATGCACTCCTTTGTTATATTAATTGACCTGTCAATCAAACAGGGGTGGTGAGTACTGCCTGAGGCAGAATTAGGGGTAAAACTGACAGGAGTTCTTTTGTTACATTAATCCAACTGTCAATCAAACAGGGGGAAGCAGGAGCCGTAAGTATGTCCTGAGGCGGATTAATTAACAAAGAGAGTATATAGGGTAGGGGAGGTAAGGGAGTTCTGTATCATTCTCTCCTTGGAAAGGAAAGACTTCACTTCGTCTCCTCTACAGAAAAAAAGAAGCAATGGCTGCTGCTCAACTCAGGTCTGACGACATCACTGTTGTCCAGGTCTCCGAAGATGCGCCTCCGCCGTCGACTTCCATGGCACTACCGAGTGTTTCGTCTGACAATCCTGATCCACCTTCTGGTCCCGTGTCCTTCGACTTGAGTGACAAGACTTACGTTACAGCTCATCTCGCTGACAAGTGGAAGAGTGGCTACTTGACGATCACCCGACGTCCGCCCGCCTCGAAGGATGGAGCTCCCACCAAAGGAAGGGGTCGCAATGTGCATCTGTCTAAGAAGTCCTTCGAAAAGCTCGGAGAAAATTTGACAAAGTTCGTGGAGGCCCTGAAAAGAAAGACCGACTTCCAGCTGATGCTGACCAAGAAACAGCACATGATGACGACCGATTTCGTACGCGAAGGAAAGGACACTCTGCGTTACGTCAGCATACTGCATCCTGCCGAGGAAAGCGAAAGTCTGAAGAAAGACGATGCCATTAACCACTTCAAGACAATCAACCTGGCTGAGGCTGAATTCGAAAAGCTCTGCGGTTTCTATCCGAAACTGACCGAAGTCGTGAATCTCAAATCAACTACGCCTAAAAATGACAACGACGAGAGTACAACTTTGGATGGCTACAGATGGGGTCGCATACATAAAGGTCGGCGTTCCTCCAAGCTGTATCTCACTCTCAAGGAATGCAAGATCAGTTCGGCCATGGACTATTTCGACCCCGAAGTAATGCAGGCTCAACCGATGGAGACCGAGAATCATGAAGATTTTTACCTTTACGAGAAGGTGACCTTCAAGAGACCGTTAAAACTGGAAGTGATCGAACATTTGGCTTATGAGGCGGTCTGTCGTGACCTGCGTGCGATGAAGGTCTCACTCTTACCGAGTCCTCCTGATGCGAAATCTGTCGATGAGGCTATTGCTGACTTTGATGAAGAATCCTTCAAGATTCTCGTTAGGAAAGTGCTGATGAAACTTTCGTATAAGAACGTTTACATGACTACCGAACTGGTTAACATGTTCATTTATTACAAGGGATTTGAAAAAGTTAGGATGACTCTTGTGAAACATCTTGAGCCTAGTGATAACAAGATGTTCGGTCGTCTGCTTGATTACTGTTTTGAGGTTGTTAACAATGAAATGAATAATAAAGACTAAACTTCTTTCAACTGTATAAATCGAGTTTGTCTTTCTTTTTACATCTTGTTATACGTATGTTTGTTAAGAAAAGAAAACATTCGCCGATATCGTGTGTAAAAGAAAAAATAGTTTTATTTCGCATGGAACAACCATGAATTAACAATTCGCTTGATGGTTACAACAACAACAACAACAACAACAATGATAAATGTAATGACTAACAATGTTGTGGACTAAGCATAAAAAAATATATACACACGCGTATGCATTCTGCTACCACTGAGGAGAGGGGGAGAAAAAATGAACTGTCCCTTCGCCACTACCTCTGCTACTTAGGCCCCTCCGCTGTTAATTGGTAACTTTTCCTATACTTTTTCCACTGGGGCTGAAATGACAAGGGTGTAATGGTAAAAAATAAAAAAAAAGAAAGTGAGACTTGCTAGAGCTTAAATCACTGCTAGGAATAATGCTGCAAAAAGGAAAGTGGGGAGGTTGTCATGTGAGGGGTGAGTCAATTGTACCTAGAAAAAAAAAAAAATAAAATAAAATAAAGCATCGCGTAGGATTTGTGAGGGAGTCGCGCGTATTTTTTCCTTTCGTTCAGTAGCCATATGGTCGAGTGTCAAAGGTGCCTCGTATTAATTGTCTCTTGCTGTAGGTTACTCGAAATCTCTTCAACTCCTCTCGACTGTAAAGCACAAACCTCTTCTTACATCGACGTATCTTGTCATATCGGGCTTCTATGTAGGCCTCAGCCCCCTCTGGAAGAGGGTGTGCATCCGGATCCGCCCAGAATAGCACAAGCTGACATATTGCCTCCATGTTCAGTTTTTGGGCATTTTCGTGGTTCAAAGTCTGACCTTTCAATTTGACGACCACCACCCCCTTGTTCGTCAAATAGGAATAAGACTTCGGACCACTGCTGACGAAGCGGACAATGTGTTCATCTTCGTCCAGCTCATTCGTCCACTGCCCGAGATGACAGCCGAGAAGGGGTTTGTACTCTTCGGTATCCGCATCGTCGTACTCGTACACGAGACTGTCTGTGTCAAAATAGATAATTCTTTCGCCCAGGGCTAAAAGAGCCTCGTAGAGTCGCCGTCTCCCGTTGGCCGTTGTGAACGCTGCCACGAAAACGTTCACGTGGGGCATTTCGGGTAGAAAACCGGCGGCTCTTTCGTACTGCAGGAGGCACCTATCTCGAGCGATGACGTTGGCGTCTTTTAATTTGAGCGAGGAATCCGTCGCAATTCTGAGCAACTCGGGTCCGTTTGTCACCAGCTTGTGGAGTCGATGATTGTTATTTTCCCCAAACTTTCCCCAAAAGCTGTTTAACAGGAGTTTGTTTGTCGCACGTTTACCCGAGTTGTACTCAATCTTGTCAGGATCCAGCGCGACACCCTCGACTCGCTCATATTCCTCGCAGTATTCGTCCTTTTCGGTCTGCGTCATGTTGGGACGTGGCCAACCCGAGGCCTCCTGCTTCCCTTTCAGAAACATGTTGACATATTCGACAAATGGCCCCGACCCCTCCGTGGCTCTGTCGTACTTGGCCCTCTTCTCAAAGTGGTACACTTCGTACACCTTGATTACCGTATACCCAACGGCCAGGGCATCCTCCAGGTCAACGGTGGTGTAAGTACCGAAGATGTCCCTCTTGTCATCAGTGCAAGTGCACTTCTCCTGACTAAGCGTTTCGGCACAAGTACGGCAAAGGGGAAACAGGAGCTTGTCATTGCTTCGCAAGGGAAGGCAGGGGTGGTAGAGACCTCGGGGTGCTCTGACGCGACACTGAACCAGCCCAAAATACTGAGAAATGTCAGTTGTGTCCGGCGCAATGATGACCTCGGGGATTCCGCAAGGGTACACGTCATTTTTCAGGACCATCGGGTAAAGCGAGCAAATGTCAATGTACCCGATCTTTTTGCCCTCCTTAGCCTCTCTGTATAATTTCACGGCATTGGTGCGCCCTCCGTAGAAGGCGTCGCGGGGGTCCAGCCGCGGTCTGAGATCATGCCTCGCGCTCAGCTCTTGAATCAAACTTTCTCTCTCCTTCAGAAGGCGGAACTCGCATTCCCAGATGACATGCACTTCGAAATGCAGCTCCTTCCTCAGGTACCTCAGGCGGCTCATTGTGCGTTCGTAAAGCACTTCTAGAGGCTCATTGGTGTGCGGATGACAGGGAGGCTTGGCGAACGGGGTGGTGGGATAGCACTTCCGACAACCATGGAACACACAGCCCATGAATTCCCAGGCTGTCTCCTTACCGGTGTCCTCATCTCTGTGATATCCGTCCAGTTTCAGCCAACCGCCCGAAGCCCTGCTGTTAGGGACACGGTGTTCTCCGCCGTTGCGCGCGTGCTTGATGGGAATACCACGACGCTGAGCCTCATACTCCAGCCAAAGTATGGAGCTCGTGCTGTGGGTTTCCTGTCCACCATAACCAGTGGCGGGCATGTGAGCAAAGGGTGTCGACTTGAAGGTGCGCTCCTTCACCTCCACAGAAGCGTGGTCAACGGCTTCGCCGCATTGGTCAAAGTATTTTACCCTGTCACACGTGGTGATCTCCTGCAAGGTGCGTCCATCCTCGGTCTTCACTTCAAACTCCTCGGGCAGGAACAGGTGCCTGTACACGGCCATGCAAACACCCGCCAGGGTGTTGTATTGGAAAGGGTCCACTCCTCGGATCCTCGTCTTTCTTTCGCCTCCCTCGCCCACATCGACAACCTCCTCTCGAGAAGTGACTCCGAGGAGCCAAGCCCTGAAGGCATTGCAGCTTTCCTGGAGGATGTTCACATCATCCTCGCAGTACTGAGAGATTTCCTTGCGGAAATCAAACACCGCCCCCTTCTGCTGTCTGTACCATTCCATGAACTCTCTCCGGGCCTTGGGCTTCATGGAATTCACTCTATAGCAGTAGGGGTGGGGCATTGGCCCGACATAGTCCCAGTTCTCCTTCTGGTTGAAGAAGACGGGGAATGTACCTTTGCGGATACCCTTCAACCCAAAGACTTTGGGCATTTGTGCCAGCGGCATGGTGAGAAAGTTGAGAGAGTCGATGACACGAAACTTGCCTGTGTCGATACACATTACTTTGCTGCCCCTGAGAATCAAGTGGGGCTCCCTGGTCAGACTGTTGAGAACGTAACGCATCAGAAAATAAGCGTCATACGCCTGGCCATTGTGGAACAGCAAAGTGTAGCCCTCGAAAGGACGATCGAAAAAGAACAAGCAAAATTCGTAAGCCACATTGTCTCCAAACAATTCAATACCTCTCCTGCCACATTCGTCTGTAGTCATGCAAGTGTTGCGAAGATCGTCTCCTCGACGATGTCGTCCCACCTGCCCCCTACAGGCGTCACAAGGGGTTCCGCAGTAAGCGCATCGAGGGTTCTCTCGGTGACTTGTACCCTCGCAGTGTTCGCATTGCCAATGCGCCACAACCAAATTTGGTTCATGAACATCGCCATTCGGGTCGGTTTCAAAGTCAGCGTACATGTACTTTGCCGAAATGGCTTTTGGCTTCTTTTGGCGTATATAGCAATAGTGAACACCCGTCACCTGTTGCTGGCATATTCTACAAAGCCGATAGCCACAACGGTGTTCGGCGCCCCGCTGGTGGAAGTAGTTGCAGTCGAGACATCGTAGGGATTTGGCGCAAACGCCATTATCGATGTGTCCGTCAAAACAGGCCTGAGAATTCAAGTGTCTGTTGCATGATGTGCACATGCGTTGCTCAGCCTCAATGACGGGGCACGAATTGACACCGCAAGATTTACACTTATCATAGCACGAGTGCTTGTCTTTCTTTTCAAAGCAGCCCTTGCACTTGGTGCAGAAGGTCACTCCTTTGAACAGGGCAGCAAGATTCACTATGGCATGAAAGTGACCTGGTGTGTCGCCTTGGTCATCCCTTTTGGCATAGAACAGGTATATCGTCCTTTGCCTCTCCTCACTGCCTACATACACCGGCGTAAAATCAGTACCCGACTGGAACACAACAATCTGAGCATTCACAGTCCGTTCGAAAGCTGCAATGTCCGTGAAAGCGGGCGTGTAATCCAGGGGAAAGCCGGCCCTCGTCTGTAGAGAACGGGCCTCGCGTGTCAGCACTCCTCGGTTGAGATTGTACAGCTGGTCGAGGTGATTCTGCGCCTGTCTGAGTAGCACTCCGTCGCCAATATCTTCGCACTCCACCTTGCGAGCTTTAGCCAATGCCACCGTTATTGATCTGGCGAGGCAGAGGGTATCCAACACTTTGGTCTGCGAGATGGCCTTTGAGTAGCGAAGAGAGTTACCCTCCCCAAAGTTGTACAACAGTCCTTCCACTCTACCGGCTCCTCTTGGATTTCTAACGACGGCAAAGTGAATGTCCAGGGGCTCGTCCAAGAAAAGATTTTCGTCCGACTGTAGCACACTTTCGAGATGGTCGGCTATTGTCCCCACATCCAATTCGCGGAGGGGCATCAGCCCTATTGTGCGCGGAGCGTAGAAGGACATGCTGGATATGTAGACTCTCACCAGATCACTGCCATTGTAGCATTCTCTTAGCCTCTCAATTATGCGGTCCATAATATCGAGCAGATCTCCGAGGACTTCGGCTAGGCCAACGTTATGCCAGTTCTGGTTAAAGTAGACCTTGTACACGATCTCCCTCACAAGCCCATCAGCAAAATCGAGATGGCGTGCGTTAATGGGCATGTTACGGTGAAAATTTAAGGCGTAATCTCTACCCTTAAAGAGCATACGATCATCAAACTCAAAATCTTGCAGCTCATCGTGGTGTGAGTCTTCCCACAAATCACTCTCATCTAGTACGGCCCCTCCTGTAAGTCTACCTCGCCCTCTACCTCATCCTCATCCTCATCCTCCTCCTCTGACTTCACCTCATCATCATCATCATCAACATCATCATCAACATTCACCCCATCTCCCATACAATCTCCAGCAGTGTACAAAATGTCCATCACTTTTTTCAAATCACTATCTACTTTGAGATCCGCCCCTGTTAAGGTCCTCACCTTGCCAACAGCTGATAGGGTCGTCATAATTTCTTCGACATCTCTGCAATGTGAGACAAAGCAAAATATATGTTAGTTTTCGTGTCTCTCAAAAAAAAAAAAAAATAGATGAAAAGATAGCAAAAATAAATAAATAATTAAAAAGAAATCTCACCCCAAACTGTGCTCAGCAGATTTTTCACCATTTCCTTCGCCCTGCCACGGTAGGCGAAGCCTGAAGCCTGTGGATGTGCCCGCAACTGGTGATGGCTCGTGTTGCACTGGGGGTTGCGCAGGGGCTTGCACCCGGGGTTGCACTGGGGGTTGCGCCTGGGGTTGCGCCTGGGGTTGCGCCTGGGGTTGCGCCTGGGGTTGCACCTGGGGTTGCACCTGGGGTTGCACCTGGGGTTGCACCTGGGGTCTTGTTATCGGAGGCTGCACAGTGCGTTGGGCAATGGGTGGTACTGTCCGGGCTGCCTGGGCTGTCTGTACTGGCAGGGCTGGTGGGGCTGACTGGGCTGCAGGACCTGTCTGGAGCAGGGGTGGAGCGAGTTGTAGAACCGAGGCTGCGCTGAAATAGAGAGAAGAAAATCGAATTTAATAAAAATCTCGATGATGGTTGCATTGGCATAATACTGAGAGGGTGTGATGAGGAAAATGTGCACTCACTTTTCATCAGCTGCCAGCATGCTCATATCATTGACAGAGCTATCCTCAGCGCAGTAGAAGTTCAGAGTCTCACTGTCAACACTGCTGAAGAGCTCTTCACCCGTGTGCTGAAGGGTTGTTCGCGTCTTGACACCCGCGTCAGCTTTTGGTTCTTGGTGACCTCGAGGACCTTCGACTCCTTTTGACGCTCGGGGTTGGTCCGGTTCTTTGGGTTCTTTCGCATCTTTCTTCGAAGAGACTTCCGCTTCAGTCTTTACACCCTCGACTTCTTCATTTTCAGAGGGTTGGGAGTCCGGTATGGTGTGCATGGAACAGTCGCGAATGCTGGGAACGTCTAGGTGCTCCGATTGCGTCTCCTCAACAAGATGCCTCTGCCAGAAGCTGCGAATGAAAGACGGGAGAAAATTTTACTCGCTCAAACAGTGTCAAATATTGTCTTTTTTTTTTTTTAAGCAGGGACATTAAACGGCGCTTACCTTTTATTTATTGTGCCCGTCAGACCCCAGGCTTCCAACTCATCATACAGGGAATGAATGTCCTCAGACTTTTCAGGGTCAATTGGCGACATCGGTCTCACGGGTGGCCTGCTTCCGGGTCTCGGTGTGGAATGTGCCAGAGGTAAAGAGGAAGGACCTACAAACTTGAGTCGAGGAGGGCCCCGTCCACTGCGGGCTCTCGCCCTTATGGGCGGTGTGGGGTGTATGATCGATTGCGAGGGGGAGGGACAGGGGGAAGAGGTTACCATGTGTATGTCAGTGAAATCTTGCTCGCGCAATCGCCAGCGGTCAACGTCCGAGGACTCTATGAAAGCCCTCTCGGCGTCCTCTAATGACGAATTCATCGCTCTTCCAGGGATTGCTCGCCTCTCTAATCGTCGTTTTTTCGCTTCCTTTCGCCTTGCCCCTTGACGTATCCTAAAAAAATGTAAAGAGAATAAAAAACGAGACCTATACAGGGGGGCCCCAGCCAACCTCTTCGTATTGACATCCCCAGCAAAAGAAGAAAATTCGGCTCAACTCGCCAATCTTAATAATAATAATTATGCCGACTCACCTTAAAAATAGTTTGGCAGCCATTGCTAAATTTGACCTCAGCTGGTCCTCTTCATCGTCTTCGCTCTCACACATTTCGCGTTTCCTTTTCCTCGCGATATCACACATTTGGTCTATTTCCAAAATGCCCTCACAAATCACCACCAGGTGGTCTCGCAGCTTCTAAAATAAAAAGAATAAATGTTGTGGGACAAGAAAACGTTTTAAATGGTGAAACCTTCTTTTTGACATTCATACATCGGTTCAATACGAATGCGAAATATGACTTACCCCGTCAACAATGCCCTTGAAGCCTTCCCAGCTACACATCGTGGAACGTTCATCTACTTCCATCCCCTCCCCCGCACGCCTTGCCTCAGACGGTCTGGACCTGGTCCCGCGTAGACGTGACGGAATCGTTTTACTCCTGACATTGCTCGAAGGAGATTCTCGTGTCCTGCTACGGCTGGGACGCTCCACGCGTCCTCGTCTGGCTGCCAGGACCCGCTGCTGCTGCTGCTGATGCTGCTGCTGCTGCTGCTGTCGTTCCATCATCATCATCATCATCTCAGGGGTGGGGGAGCTTGAAGGACGCTGTTTCGCACGCGACTGAGTAGGAAGCCTCTTAGCTTTCGTATACGTAGACGCGTTGTCATTGTCGCACCCTGGTGCGAACGTTGCTTCAACATCACCAGCGCCCTCTACTTTTAAGGTTTGCGAAGGAGTCCGCTCGAGCATTGGCATCTCGTCATCGCTGATCGTAACGTGGGCGCCGCTGCTGGGTAGAGCCTCGCCACTTCTTCTCCCTCTCGCCGAGCGAAGTATATCCAGCCTTTTGCCACCGGGCCCTCCTCGCCTTCGGCTGTGAGAAAAAAAAAAAAAGAGAGAGAATTATTATACGCACCATGACTGGAAGTGAAAATGCCTTCTACTTCGAATGCCCAGCTTCCACCATGCTCGTGGGTCCTTCGATGTCGGGCAAGACAGTGCTTACCATGAAGATTCTGAGGAATGCGGCGAAAATGTACAAGATTCCCCCGGCGCGGATTATTTACGCGTACGGCGTGTATCAGAAGGTTTTCACAGAGCTCGAATCCGATGTCGAAAACCTCACCCTGCACGAAGGTTTACCGGGGCGAGAATTGATCGAGAGCCTTGGCTCCGAAGACTCCCATCACCACAATCTCCTGATACTGGATGACCTCCTCGACGAAATTGGAAAGTCAGCCGAAATGTGCGCCTTGTTCACTCGCGAAGTCCATCACAGGCGCATATCGGTCATGATGTTATCGCAAAACATTTTTCATCAATCTCGATATTCGCGAACTATAAATTTGAACAGCAGTTACCTCATATTGATGAAGACCTGTCGCGACCTGCAACAGATTCACCACCTCTCTCGTCAGATGTTCCCCTCCACGCCTAAAAGACTTCTGGAGGCGTGGGAGGACGCCACGCGCGCGCCACGCGGCTATCTAGTGGTTAACAACCTGACGGGGTCGGGAGACGAAGACATAAGGCTGAGCACTGGCATTCTACCAACAGAGGACTTGATTTTGTACACCAAAAAGTAAAGGACTCTCTTAAGAAGCATAGAGAACACCCGGGCACTGCAGCGCTATGTCTAGTCGATTGAGACAATGCCTGCCATTCATCAGACTGGTGGTCAAGGCCGAGAGGGTTTCTCTGCCCCTCACGAGACGTTTACTTCGCGAGACGACGGGCGAGCAGGCTCTGGCCATAATAGAATTAATACTGAATGTGCTGCGGGGAGGTCTGCGGATATCCCCCACGGACTGCCTGGAGCTGGCTAGAAGTAAAGTCTTACTGAGGAAACTGGCGGGTATTCGCAGGCCTTCCCTCGCCCGGGAGGCTCTGCGTCACCACTATGAGACTGTTGTGCATTTTCTCAAGGTCTGCGCGCCACACCTGGTCGAGCTATACGGTGAGCTGAGTCAAGATGTGCGGAGAAATGGTGAAGGACGAAAGACCAAGAGGGAGAATAATAAGAGGAAGCCAGCGGGTGACATTGAGCAGTCTACTTCCGAGAGCGAGGACGGTTGGGAGTCATCGGCATCATTGGAATCATCACACGATTACTTTTCCACTTCTTGCTCCGAGAGCGAATCGCTCAACACTACATCATCATCATCATCATCATCATCGGCCTCATCATCATCATCATCATCATCATCTTCAGCATCGACAGCGTCCTCTACCGAAACTGAGGATCCCGATGAAAGCTCTGACATTGCCTCGGAAAGCGGCTCGGGTCATTGGCAACATCGCGGGCAGTACGGTGGCGAACGAGAAGGAGGAGGAGGAGGACCCCGAAAGGTCTGGAAGGTCTGGAAGGTCTGGAAGGATTAGGAGGAGGAGGGAGAACGCTGACGAAGAAGAAAGTTTGGACGAAAGCCAGTCGCACGACCTCAAAACCGCGAGCGAAGGGGCGAATAGGCAGGGTCTAGCCGAGAACTTTGCCAATACTTCGGGGGAGGTAGAGGTCGGGGGATCGACTTCGACTGAGGGGGAGGCGGAGCTAGCGGAGCTTGCGGAGCTAAGCGCCGAGGCCGAGGCAGTGGTCGAGGTCGAGAACGCCGTCATTAAGACGGAGCCCGAGACCACCGAGACTGAGACCGATACGGACTGCCCAGAAGTCGAACCCCTAGTGGTCGGAGAATAAGACGGAGAGCGAGATCATGTCGTCGTCCGCATCCATGAAGTTCAACAGGAAGGTGTACGTCATACCCGAAGAGAAATATCTCAGCATGATGAAAGATCGTAAGCTACGCCCAGCTGATGGAGGCGAGCGTCCGACGGACGCGCGCCTCCAGCAGCGGGGCGCACAGGCTTCCAGTTCGGCAGTGCTCGGAGCTTCCCGAGATGAGGCCAGAGGGGACAGTGGAACGTCGGGGGCGCCGGCAACAAATCCCTTCGAAGGCGGCGATTCGGCGGGCGAGGCAAGGGGGAAGGACGGGGAAGGACCGCCGTCGTCGGCGTCGACATCGAAGGCCCGAGAAAATCGGAAGGAGTCCGAATCGAAAGAAAAGTCAGAGTTCGGAAATGGCGAGAAGGGCGGTCGCGTCAGAGGCGTCCTCGAGGAGGTGGAGGCATCCCTGGGAAACGACATAAGTCGAGCGAACGTCAGGGCCATTTACGAGGCACTCGGGTCGTTCAGGGGTGGAAAAGGAGGCCGTCGAAACTTCGTCGCCTCCTTGCTGCACACCCAGTCGTCTAGTTTTCCTCTACCGAAAGACTACAAGACATTTTACGCGATCCTGTTGGAGAAAAACGTGCCGTTGAGACTAGTGGGCAACCAGAAGCTCCGCCGCGTGCTGCACTTTTTGAAGAACAAGGGTGGCAAGAGAGGCGCTCACGGCAGCAGCCGCGGCAGCCGCGGCAGCCGCAGCACGCACCGAGGAAGGGGTAAAGGTGGAGGCGGAGGCGGAGACGGAGACGGAGACGGAGGCGAGCTGCCGAGAAGGAGAAGACCCGTTTTGAATCGTCGAAACTGGGTGAAGTTGTAAAGTTAGAAGATGTCGAAAAAGCGAAAAGATGCCGCAGCCTCCGTACCCGAGGATATTGACGCTTACCTGGCGAGGAGATATTATGACCCCAGCTATCCGGCGAGTTTCACCAGCGTTTCTAAACTCTACAAGGCCATAAAGAAGGAAGGACGCTATAAAATCCCTCTGGAACGAATAAAAAAGTGGTCGGAAGGACAGGACCTTATAACGCTTCACAAAACGGTCCGGCAGCGGCAGCCGGTCTACAGGCGCGTCATCTCGGCCGGCTTGAACCGTAATTGGGATGCCGATCTTTTGGTGTTGTCCGGAAAACGCTTCACCAGCAGTAATTCGGGAAATGCCTACATCCTCGTCACGGTCGATGTGTTTTCACGTTTCTGCAGAGTCGAACCCGTGAAAAACAAAGGCTCCGTAGAAATGGAGAGGGCTTTCTCGGCACTGTTTGACCGGGCCGGTCTCAGGCCCTCGTTTATAAGGAGCGATCACGGAGTGGAGTTCTCCAACGCTCGGGTGCAGAGGCTGTTCGCCGACGAGGGAGTGCGTCATGTCTTCGCGAACGGAGACTCCAAGGCCAACTTCTCTGAGATAATGATTAAGACTTTGAAAAAGAAGCTATTTCAATTTTTCCAACACACAAACTCTTACGAGTATGAGAACGAGCTGCAGAGCATAGTGACCTCCTACAATAACACGCCGCACAGCAGCATAGGCCTACCACCGGCCAAAGTGACAAAGGACAATGAGCAAAGCGTGTGGGACTATCAGTACATCACTCACTCCAAGGCCTATAGGGATTCGCTGAAGCGAGCTCTGAAAAGAGCTAACAGGGGAGGAGGAGGAGGAGGAGGAGGAGGAGCGAAAAAGTCGAATGAATACAAATTCGCCATAGGGCAGACAGTGCGCGTGGCCTACTTCCGACAGAAACCCTTTGACAGGGCGTATGACGAGCAGTTCACCGGAGAAGTGTACACCGTGAGGGACAGAAGAATTTTCGAAGGCATCCCAGTGTATTATCTTAAGGATTTTTCTAACGAGGACGTAAAGGGTCATTTTTACTCCGGAGAGCTAACCCCTGTCATATACGACCCTCACGCGCTGTTCAAGATAGAAAAGGTGCTCAAGAGGCGAGTACGCAACGGCGTGAAGGAGCAGCTGGTGAAATACCAGAGTTGGGGTTCCAAATATAACGAATGGGTGCCCGATGAGGCCGTCGTAAGCCTCGGAAAGCGCTCCGGTGAGAAGGACAACGAGGACGGCGAGACGTCAAAGGCCAAGAGCCCGAGTGTCGAGAGAAGAAGAAAGAGCGAAAGAAGCCGAAGAAGGAGAGTGAAATAACCGAGCATGTTGATATTTTTGGAGAGCAATCGTGACGTCTTGACATACACGAACAACCGCCCCGCACGGTTCACCTGTCTGCTTCCCGAGCACTATGATCTCCAGCCGGGTATGCAGAGAGGAAAATGGTATCTCGGCCTAATAGAACTGGCCCTTCCCCCTATAAAAAGGGGGCAGAAATCCGATCGACTGTACGTGAGCTGCAGTGCCTGCGAACTTTCGTGTGCCGGCAGCGTGTACAAACCTATCATAGCCTCTTTCAGTCTGGGCGAGATAAAACGCGACAGCTGCGTCCGCTTCCCTTCAGTTCAATACGTGCCTCTCAGAGTGACCAGTCTGAGCGAGCTCACTCTAGAAATCTGCGGGAGTGACCACACGCCCCTGCCAGAGCTCGATACTCGCGACAACCCCCGACTGGCAGCGCGCTGTTCGCTGGCCCTGAAATGGATGCCGAATACAAGTCCCTGGCAGCCATAAAGAACGACAGCTGGATAGAACATTTTAAGCAGACCGTTGGAAAACCGTACATCTGGGGAGGAGAACAAGAATTGGTCTTGCTGAAAAACAAGTCTGGCACACCGCATCATACTACTTCTAAAGACCTCCCCCTCGAAGTGGTCTCACCCGTTGAGCAATTCACCAACATGGCCAGGGCTGAAGTGAGCAAAAGCGCGCCCAAGTACAAGCCCACCTCAGTCGCCTCCAAATCGTCAGGTGGTAAGGGTAAGAAGAGAAAAAGGAAAAGCGTTTCCGGGAAGAAAGGTCCGAAGAAGAGGAAGCACTCAAAGGAGGGCCCTGCTGCCAGCACCGCCTCCTCCGGGAGTAAGAAAAGGAGAAGTTCGAAAAAGAGAAAGAGAAGCGGTGACATTTTCGGGTAGTTTTTTAGACTCGCCGAAGGGACCAGCATGGCGAGCGAAGAGAAAGTGCTAAAGGAGGCTGATTTGGGATACGAAGCGGCCCTCGATGTGTTTCAGACACCCGTTTCGAACGTGGGACTGCAAGATTGCAAATACGTTCAATATAGGGCAACGAATCAGTTTTCCACTGAGGGTAATGTTAAATTCAGAATTCCAGCGGCGGGGGCTACGTACTTGGATTTATCCGACATTCATATTCGCACCACTTTGAGGATAGTCCGTGCCGACGGGTCGAAGGTGCCCAAGCAGCCCATACGACGTCCCGAAGGAGGAGGTGGAGGCGGAGGCGGAGGTGGAGACGGAGGTGCAGGGGATGACGCGGGCGATGGCGATGCGGTCGAAGGCGAAGACGATGAACGGGAGGCAGTACCTCAGCCGGGAGACGACGGCCCTTGGAGCATTGCGTGCATCAATTCCCTTTCCGATTCCCTCTGGCATCAAATAGAGCTCCGCTTAAACGATGTAGTCGCCGTCGGCGGTATGACTGGTTACTGCTATGGCGCCATGTTGAACACGCTGCTGGAGGAGAAAGTCGTGACCGACGAGGAGCTGCAGTGCGCCATGTTTTACAAAGACACGGCGGGCTATATGAACACCAATTCCCTGACTTATGGCGGTAATGAGGGATTTCGCAAAAGGGCCAAACTCATGGAGGGGAGTCGTTCTGTGGAAGTGCAGTCGAAGTTGGACCTTGACGTTTTCAAGGTAAAAAAGTACCTTTTAAATGGAATTTCCGTGGATTTGACCCTCCATCCGACCAGTTCGGCTTTCAGGTTGATAACGATGAATAAGCATGACAAGGACTACGTTTTGGAAATACAGGACATTTGTCTGATCGTGAAGCAAGTGCTCCCGTCGAGTCAGGTGTTAATCGGCCATCAAGAGATTTTAAAGAGTGGTCTCTCGAGGGCGCGTTATTTCTACATGAAGGAAGATCTTCGCAAATTTTCAGTCGGAGCCGGCCTGACTTCTTTCTTCGCCGAGGACGCTTTCCAATCGCGGGTACCTCACTCTCTGGCGATAGCCTTTGTCGCGGGCGATAGCTTTGTGGGAAATTATAATAAAAATCCGTATTATTTTTTCCACTACTTCGTTTCGACCATTAACGTCTCCCTCTCGGGCTGCCCCACGGCCAGAGGGCCCCTCAACTTCGACTTCACCCGCGGCAAATATCTACAGGGATTCGCCGACCTCTACGGAGGAAAGACTAAAGGACCCAATAACAGCCAAAGAATCACTCTGGAGGAGTTCGCGGCAGGGTACAGTCTCTTTGTGGTGCCTCTGAGTCCTCAAAACGGTGAAAACTACTATCCCCCAGTACGCACGGGCTCGGTTCGGATCGAATTAAGATTCTCGAAACCACTTCCTGAATCTATTATAATGCTCTGCAGGGTCACATACCCGGCGTGTCTCGAATTCGACCACGAAAGAAACGTTTACTTATCCTAAATCGGAAACATGAATACATCGGACATTTATGAGATTTTATGGAAGGACCGTCAGACGTGTGACTTTGTCATGGCCATTGCTCCATGCGGAATACTGCCGTACGTTTCTCCCGACCCAACACCCAGCTGCTACATTCTCAATGTCAAAATAAGGGAAAAAGGACACTTACCCGGTCGTCCGAGAGGAGTCTGGAGCGTCAGCGGAGCCAGCGGGGCCAGCGGGGCCAGTGGGACCAGCGGGGCAGTCAGGACCTGCAGGGCGGGCAGGACCGGCAGTGGTCGCGGAGGAGACAGGTCGGGTCCCTACGACACTCGTCGACGACTTCGACGCCTTGACGGATCCACTCTCGGTCCAAACATAAGCGCTGGGCGCCTCGGAAGGTCTGGAGGAGCCGTTACCACTCCCGACAGTGTCTGCTGGTTTGACTGGCTGAGGTCGCTGGGTGATGCGACTGGCCTGCTCGAGAGTGAGAAGAGGTCCTCGTCGCCCTCGACTGGTGGTCTCGGAGAAGTTGTCACTACGCACGAACGCGGAGGAGCCGAGGGGAGCATCACGCCCCGTTCCTGCCAGCCTGGAGAGACCCACGGAGGCCGCGGACCTTTGGTCGCCTTTGCCACGCCTGGAGGACGAACCCCATTCCCCGAGAAAAATGTCGCAGTCAGCCCCCTCTGTGGTGACGTGGGAAGCCCCGGATTTCAAGATGCTGGAACGTCCTGCCAGATGAGACATTCGAGGGATGCGAGATCTAGCAGTGGAAGCAGCAGCAGCAGTGGTGATCACTGGATTGCCCTTGTGCTCAGCCATGATGGTTTTGAACTTTTTGACACTCTTGGCTCCTTGGCAGGAATGACCTATGGAAAAGAATTTGAGAACTTTACTAATAGCCACAATTGTTTGTCTGTCAATGAAGAACTGATTGATACAAAACATTGCGCCCATTTTTGCTTAATTTTCGCCTTCTATAAAAGCAGAGGCTATAAGTCGGCTGTCATAATGCGTGAACTTAAAAATGTGAAGAACCGAGTGCAAAGTGAATGCACTAGGCTGTTTGGCACTTCTTCGGCCCATTAATGGTGTGGTTTAAAAGGAATGCAGCGAGTTATCACTTTCTTCGGGTTTACTGCACAAAGTTATCACCCTATATGCATTGACTGTAATGCAATAGGCCATGGGACTTGATTTATATTCATTGGTGCAGTGGTGTTGTGATGACAGACATGAACCTTATATTCATGGGCACACTCTTCTTTCAATGGACAAAACATCATCACTCTGCCTGTCTTGACTGTAATGCTCGTATAATATTATGTTTCCCTTTTTTTTTTTTAGGATGCGCACTCTTTTTCTTTTTGCTTGGTCTGTAATATTTTTGAAGAGTGATGAAACTAGCCCGCAGCGACTAGCTTTCTTTTTTTTGGGTGCCTGTTGCCACTCTGTTATCCTTGACTGTAAATGTAATTTTTTTATTTGCTTCGACTCGACCAAATACCTTTCTGTTTGTCGTTTGATGTATGCGTATATCAGTATTTGTTAGCATTCTATTTACTGTGACTGTAATATGAAAAATGTGTAGCCCTATTAGTTTTAGTTATCACTCTGTTGTCCTTGACTGTAAATGTAATTTTTTAGCCACTTTGCCTTGTTAGCGTGGTCCCTCTGGCCGTCATTTGGAGTGTTTATATTTCTGGGAGTTATCACTCTCCTGGCAGTAACTGTAATATGTAAACAATGCGAGGGACCTATTAGTTATCACTCTCTTTGGTGTGACTGTAATTGCTAAAGATAACGTACTGACTAAAACTAGCGAGGTCTCTATGGTAATTTTGTGTTAATTTATTTTACTGTAGTAGGTGCATGGCATCCCAAACATTAGAATATCACTGGGTATTGCCTCAACTGTAACTGCGCGCGTGAAAAAAAAAAAAGTTTTTTCCGAATAAAATTGTCAAAAAATGAACCAGTCTGCCTATTTCTTTCATTTCATCAACTTAGGAGGGGACGAGGGATCCGAACAGAAAGAGCAAAACGTCTGTGAAACAAACCAGGTGGCGTTCTGGCCTATTACTGCTGCTGTCTGCAGGCCACATATACGCCATCTGTGAGATTTTACGTTAAACACTCATAAGCGTGTAGAGGCGCTGGTGAATGGGGAGACAGACGTAAGACGCCCTCTGGCGTTATTGTCGTTTTCACCCGGGCAGTGAGTTTAGAGTTTTGGTTAGAACAAGCACCGTCTAAGAACTTCTATCTAAGTAACTCGAGAGACGTGCGTGCATAAAGGAATAACTTTAGAACCTCCCCAGAGAAACAGTTTGAGTCACTAAGTAAAGCATCACGATTACAGTCTCTATATTTCCCTATGCACAGCGTGCGTACCAAATATTGTTGTCTGGACAGGGCGCTATATTGTAGAAAAAAGTTTCATTTACAAAAATACATTTTAAAAAACGCTCTATCAACTCATCTTAAAAAGCCTCGCAATATTACTGCCAGACACGAAAGCCTGGGAGGGGGGAGTCTATATATGGTGAAGCATTTTGTCAGCGAAACAACCATTTATCGTCAGAGGGCGCTGTTCAGCCTCTCCAAGCCTAACACGACCTCTAGCGGGCATGGCGCAATCCATAGAATAAATGAACGTTAGGCAGAGTGAAGGGGAAGAACGAACGAATTTCACTTGGTTAGACAAAAAGCACAGCATTTCATGAAGAAATTCGTTCGTCAAAATTATGACGAATTGTTTGAGACCTAATTTAGCAATATTTACGCACTGACGACGGCTGTGTCTAAGCTAACTTTAAGACCTTTTGTCACCAAAGCCTCACCCGCTTTTGCGCATTCGCATACTGCCTTGATCTATAAACGAAATTAGCCCTAAGAAACGCAAAACAGCGGAATTTTACAAAGCAGCACACTGGAGACGATGGGACCTAACTCTTAAACGTGACCTTTGACCCTATGAACGGGCGCAAAAGAGCAAAACGAAGACGAGTAGATCATGGCACTGTGTGAAAACGCAAAAAAAAAAAAAGAAGCTCACTCACCTTCTCAATTTTCTTTCTTTGCCAGCTGTCTTATCTATTTTTCTTTTCTTCACGGACGTTCCAATGCTATGTAGACTGACTTGAACTTTAGTCGAAGAAAAAAAGCCAAGATGAATCAATCCAATCCTAGTTTCACCTCTGATACAGGGAGTCTCAAAGGAGTTGCTTTGCCTGTCAGTGATATGGAATTTGTGAAGGCAGATAGCAAGAGGCTCAATTTATGCCATGGGAAGAACAAAGAGGATTAGCAAAGGTGGGGTGCCCTATGACAAGAGAGTGTCACGGGAGTTATGAATTTATGATAGCACTGCTGGTGACATCAGCTTTTTGCGTGCAGGTGAGCAATGACTCCATGCAGGGGGCCAGGGAGGTTTAGCAGTGATATCTCCCATTTTTAGAATATAACCCCTTATTCTGCCCCTGGCACTCTATCACTGCATAGAAAAACTGCAAATCCAATTTGGCTTAACCCTTTGCTCATGTAATGCAACACAGGTCCTCAAAGAGCTGGGGGTTGACAGCTTTATTTCTCATTTCCAGTTTCCAATTTTGGGAGGGGCGACAGAGGGGTGCAGCCAATTGCCCGGGGGGCACAAACACACTTGCCCACTTGTCCACCTGCACCCTGACCTAACTGCTAAAATAAAGGTACTTTTTGTGTGCCAGTCAGATTTTTTTTTTTTTTTTACAAAACTGATGTTATAATACAGGAAAAGTTCCCCCAATGTTCAAAATACTCCTAAATATTTCTTATAGAAACTGTGGCTTTTTTTTATTTTAAAAAAAGTAGGTGCTGGCAATTGCCTGTAGTTCACCCACACACCTCCCCACTTGGCCTCCTGCACCCTGACCTGGATGCTAAAATAAAGTCACTTTTTTGTGTGCCAGTCGGATTTTACAAAACTGATGTTATAATACAGGAAAAGTTCCCCAATGTTCAAAATACTCCTAAATATTTCTTATAGAAACTGTGGCTTTTTTATTTTTAAAAAAAGTACATTCAAGGTTTGCAATTTGGGAACCCGGGCTAAAGTTTCTGTTTTTTGTCAACCTTGTTTAACAGAAAGCAAATTATGTCCTATATTATGGCCCCTCCAATATCTTGGTAAATAGCTCAGATTATACAGGACCTATATACTTGCAAAGTATAGACCTATACACCAAAATGAAGTTGGTGCATTTCCAGAGACAAGTTAGTGATGCAATGTTATGTAAGATTAACTTCTTGGTTAGCACAGAAACTTCATGTGACAGGTTCTGCATTAGAACCCCTGCTGAGTGTAGTCACAGAAACAAAAGAGGTTCCACCAGTACCCTGCTGATTACATAACACTAGCACCATGGCAGCATGCTAGTTTGATCTGTCAAAACAACAGCATGTAGACCCATGCTAAAAGTCACTTCTTGCAGCCATATTCAATTTGACAGACAGAGAAACAAGAGGCTATTGCTATCACTGGAATTACTTTTTTTATTGGAGCGCTATATCGGAGATATGGGGACCTTTGCTTTACTGCTGGGCACAGCAGTCATGCTGCCCCTGGTGCTGAGCTTCCCGTGCGGCCAGACCAGAGCTTGCGACTGTAGCTTTGCCGGAGTTACCTGCTTCAATCCCCTGCGTCCCCCCTGATCCCACGACCGCTGCGAATTTCCAAGTTTCTGAGAATGACCATTACCGATACGACCAACTTTGACCGTGAATCGCTGGAACGCACCTTTGGCTTCGACACTGTGACACTGACTACGGACGATGCCGATTTCTGCTTGGCCATTAGGGAGTACTGGTGGATCGACTGTCAGACGCAGCACAGGCCCACGCCCAAATCGGAGAGTTCACCCTCGACCTGGCTGACCTGGCTAGTCAGAACTGTCACCACGGCTGTCAGTGAAACCGACACTTTGATGCCAACTGCTACGCCCCATGTTGATGAAGCCGACGACGATGATGATGATGATGATGATGACAGTTCCTTGACCCCCGGACAGGCGACCTCCCAGAGCAGCAGAGCGCTCACCCCTGCAACAGAGGACCCTGAAAAGAGGACGCTGAAGATAGCCCTTGGAGTCGGAGTTGGTGGATTCTTGCTGCTGATTACGGTGATTTCATTTGGCATTCTATTTCGAAAAGTTGTGCAAGAAAAACCGGTTCCAGAATGCTTAGCCATTGCTGCTGTACTCTGGTGTAATTGTGTGCTTTGCCCATGCTGGCTGGGGATGAAAATTCATGACTATTGTAAGGAGAGACGATCAGCACAGTATGTTAGGCAAGCCCAGAAAGACAGGGAAACCAGACAAGCTAGACAAGCCAGAACTCAACAGGTAGACCAAAGCTACACTAATGCCAGTTACTGTGGCCAAGACCCTGGACAGGAAATTGTGACCCTTGTCCCAGTGGACAGTCATGTTGACTGAGTTGAAATTAAAAAAGTATGTATGACTTATATATTTGGCTCACTAATTTATCAAATTTGTTTGGTCTAATCCTGATGAAAAAAGTAACTAATTCTCAGAGGTCAGCCTGCGAAATAGTCTCAACTATTAGCCATAATTTGCGAGGGTTATTTTGATGCAATTTCTTAAAATTGTTGCCAGTTTTCTTAATTTTCATTCGTCTGTTTTTTCAGATATATTCAACCGGACTATGGAAGAAGACCCCTGCTCTGCCCCTGGACAACGACCACGAACACGGACCTTTACCAGACCGCGCACAAGGGCAGGTGCCCCCGGGCCCTCTTCCCCGCCTGCCCTTGCCAGACGTCCCCGAAGCCGGCCAGCCCGAGCACGCCGCAGTGCAGCCCTTCCCCCTGCCCCCCTTACCCGCTGACAGGGACGACGCTCCCCCTGCTCAGCCAGCCGCGGATGTACCCGGCGAGCGGCTTCCCCTCCCCAGGGCCCCCGTGCCCCGAAGAAGAAGGCGACAGCGATCAATGCTCCCTGCTGACATTGAACTAAATAACATTATTTTCACGAATGCCCCACACGGACGAGTGCTGAGACCAAGACAGTGAACCTGGACCCTTAACTTTGCTTTTTTGATGTATATATTCTGATGATTTAATTTTTTTTTTCTGTTCTTCTTCTTTGAAATTTTCCTCTTTCATAAAGCTTTTCCCTGTTTTGGGGTATTTTGGGGTTTAAACCGAGTTTGCTTAACATAATTGGGGAAAGGGAACTAAATGGGTAAATATTCTTTATATTTCTTTTGGGGATAAGATTTTTTTTAGTTTAGAGATTTTTTTCTTTTGCGAATTTGGTGCTGACTGATGAATGTTTGTGAGTCTGCAGATGTTTTAAGATTCTTTTGCGAATTTGATGTCAACTGGTAAATGCTTGAGACTGAGTGAATGTTTAAAAGATTTTGTTTGTGAATTTGCTGTTAGCCGATGAATGTATGGACGTCCGAGTGATGTTTAAAGATTTATTTTTTGTGAATTTGGTGCTACTTGGTGAATGCTTGGGACTGAGTAAAATGTTTAAAGATGTTTTTTTTGATGCGAATTTGTTGCTACCTGATGAATGATTGTGACTGAGTGAATGTTTATTCTAGGGAAATGTCATTATATTATGTAGGCCTATATGGTGAAGGGGGTTGGCTTAACTTGATTATATGTAAAGTTAAAAGATTTTCTTTTTCGGTTTGTTTAAAATAAGTAACACTACATCCAATAGATTAAATGATAATTAATTGATTTGTACGCAGACCTTAAAGACAATATTTTTTTCCTAAGCAAATTTTATTGACAATAGAGAATTTTGTACTTTAAATCAGCATGAAGGTTTTACCCATATTTTCACTATTTACGCATCAAGATACTTAATTGATTAAAAGCAGAGTTTTTTTTCCTAAGCACTTTAAACCAGCATTCATTCTTTTTTGTCAATATTTTTTCCACAATTCGTGTACTGAGAATTGCCTTTTTTCTTGCCTGTGATTAAGGAATTAAATTTTGTGTTACTTGAACTCTTGAGTTTGTTAATTTTTGCATATTTGACTTCTTCTTATTCAAAATCAGTAGTGGTCATTGGACCCTATGTTAGACAGCTGTTTCAATCAGCCTTCACCACCTTGACAGGTCCTCCTCCTGTACTGGCTAGTCTGCCAGGGGTCTAAATACAGAACGTAAAAAACAGTGTCACCCGAGCTCATGTTGGGCAGCTGTTTCAATCAGCCTTTACCTCATTGACATGACCACATCCTGTCCTGACTGGCATACATACAGGGTGCAAAACAGGTGTATCTTAGCTCATGTTGGTCTGCAGTTTCAATCTGCCTTCACCTCATTGCTATACACCGACTAGGTTACCAAGTGCATAAATGCTGGATGAAAAGCTACAATCATTCATACTTCCTCAAATCTTCTTATTCAAATGAGTCAAAATACATGAAATTTTTCAGGTAAAAAATATCAGTATCTCATGTTGGACAGCTGTTTCAATCAGCCTTTACCTCATTGACATGGCCACATCCTGTCCTGACTAGCATACCAAAGGCATACATACAGGGTGTAAAAAACAGGGGCATCTTAGCTCATGTTGGACTGCAGTTTCAATCTGCCTTCACCTCATTGCTATACACTGACTAGGCTACCAAGCGCATAAATGCGGGATGAAAAGCTACAATCATTCATACTTCCTCAAATCTTCTTATTCAAATGAGTCAAAATACAAGAACAAGGAATTTTTCAGGTAAAAAAATATCGGTATTTAATTTTATCATGGTATTCAACATATTTACATTCACATAAGCATATCAAACACAAGAACATTCACATATATATGTACAAAGAAAATCAAAAGTCTTTTTTTTTTTTTGGTCAGAGTCATTTTGTTAGTCCTGCTCGGTAACTTTATACATGTAAGCCAAATACAGCAGCTCCAAGATGTCAGCTCGTTCTGACAAGTCTCTGTTCTCAACGATTGGGATGTTGAGACTGTTGATGGCATTTAGATATGGTGACTGCTCACCCCAATCGTTGAGAACTTCCACAACATAGTCCAATGTGGGCGAACTTTGCACAAAGTTTAAGTGCTGCAGGCACTGGGTGCACAGGTAGTGGAAATAGGCAGCTTGCCCCCTCACTTGATTAAATGCCTGAATGGAATTCTCAGGGGTGAAGTGAATCTGCCTACTTCCACCTGCAGCCTTGACGATAGCGTCTCTGTACGTCCTCATCGCAAAATAGTTGAGAATTGCCTCCTTGGTTGGCGTTCTCACCTGCACAGTTGACAGTATGTGCGTGGGTCCAGGGGCGATCACGGGCCGGGGGGCGGGTGCAGGGGCACTGGCTGGAAGATCGTCCACGCAGATGGGATCACGGCAGGTCCCGAGTTCGATTCGCCGACGCTTTAGGAGTCTCATGGTGGCAACGTAATCTTGGGTAATTCTCGCTTCGAAGTCGTCCCTTGTGGAGATGCGTTCACTCCTGCCCGCAGTGTGCAGGGCCTGCTCCCTCGTCAGATACAGCCTGCCTGCATTGTTGAACTCGGGCAGGGGGGTCTTCTTCCAGAAGGTCAGCGTGGGAGGGTCGGCCTGGGCAACTTGAAGACTACGCTCGTTGACAGCCTTCACTATACTTGGCAGGATGTTCATAAAGTTGTCAAAGTTCCTTACTGACAGGGGAACCGAGGTGCGGTGGTTCCCTGTCTGTAGGAATGCCGTCATTCCAGGACGCACCTCGACCAGGGAAGTCACTAAAATCTCCCCTGGCTTTGCAGCTCTGACTATTTCGAGGTTGGGCGAGATGACAAATCGCACAGGCTTTGTACTGGCGAGAAGTTTTGTACGCTGGCCCAACATTACGTCATGCAGTCTTTGCAGATCATAGGGGTACAAAACTATCACGCATTCAACTGCGCCCTGATGCAGACATCTCAGCATGACTCGGTGGAGATCGGGGGTCTCTCCCACCATCAGGTCCATGTCGAGGACGAAGTCTCCGTCTGTCACGGAGAATTTCACGGCAAATTCCTGGCGGTTGCAGTAGAATTTGGCAGCCATTGTAGATCAGTTGAGTAAGTGTAGAGATTCTGGTGTGCAGTATGAACAGTCAGAATGATTCTGGACAGAGCAAAGCCTCCTGACCAGCTATAAGGGATCTTGGGTCAGAGAAGTGTAAAAGTGCCCTTTGGCCCAATGCAACACTGCCTTCAAAGCCCTCCCCACCCCAGATCAGAGGTACAGTTTCTTTATTACGTAATCAAAACACCCTGCTGCTCTTGATCCACCTGCATTTTTTATTGCTCTCACCCTGCCTGTATCACCCTACCTGTTAAATAGCCAATGCTGTAATCAGGTGTTGGAATTACATATGCATGGCAATAACAGCATTTTTCTTCTGTCAAAGCATAACAGGCACACTTCTGTAAATCTTTTATGCCTGGGTGTAAATGACACAGGTCTACCTGAAAGCATCAAAGGTGGGAAACAGAGGCAGCTGCAAGTGAAAAAAAATTTGCCCACAATGACTGATCAAATTTTGCTGATCTCCCAATCTTGGCCAAAAGAGTTTTAATAAATTTTACTAAGTTTATTTCTAAGCAATAGTGAAAACAATTGTAAGGTTTACTTTTAACCAAGGCTTTCAGCGAGGAAATGAAATCTCAGACTGCAAAATTTTTTTTTTTGGTGGCTCAATTTGAAATTTCCACTTCAGAATCTTTTTTATTAATCAATTTTCTGGTTTTCTCTAGGCTGGGGCTTGGGAGTAAGTACCCGGCGCAGGCTGAGAGTAAAATTCCCCAGAGCTCACTATTCCCAATTTGCAGAGATAAGTTGAGGAGACAGCAAAAAATTATACATCCTGCCACCGTTAATTGCGACATGAACACAATCTCAGCTGCTGGCACCTTGGCACCAAAACAGGCCCAGTATTCATCATTTCCAAAATCCAGATTGTCACTCTGGAGAGGTTGCTGAAAGTGGAGCAATCCTGGCACTTTTGTATCTATGAAGTCACTATCTTCATGAGAACTCAGGCTTTCGCAATCTACATCACTTGTTTCAATCATTTCATTACTGCCTTGAACATTTTCAATTTCATCAAAATCAATTTGAATAATTGTTCCCTCACTACTCTGCCCTGACTCCTCTGACACCTCCATGCTGGCCATGTTGACTGTTCTGCTGTCAGACCTCTTCTGGTCTTTACAAGAAAAGAATTTAATTCTTATATATCGTTCTAACGAATACTGTCTAGCAGAACCTTTCTTTTTATAAATGACAGTGAGAACATCGCAGTTTCTTATTTGCGCATTGCTGCAAGCCTTGACATTTTTTTCCGATACCAGAGGGCGAGCATGTCGATGCTTACCATGCTCCCAAAAGCACGCACGCCAGAGGGCGGGCATTGGGGCTGCTTACCACGCTCCCCAAAGCGCGCTCGATTCTTCCCAGAATGCAAAGCGCGGGTCAGTGCTTTGTTTTGGTGAACACGAGGATGGCGCCGTTGGAGCAAAGGGAACTGAAAATACGCTTTTTCGGAGGAACACCAGGCAGCAGAAATACGAAATGCAACAAGAACGAAGACTGCTGGACGTGCTGTGATAGAATAGGACCACATACAGGCGAAAGGATTCGTCTAAGGTATGGTATTCTAATGTAAACAATGGCGTAGAATAGATTCGAATGTGTGTATTGCAGCCACCTGTTTGACCAATATTATTCATGTTGGTCTACTCCATTATGCGTCGTTGTCAAGTTTACCTTTGCTATAACGTATTTTGCTTCACCAGTGAGGCTGTGAATTATCGATATGCCGAGTTTAGCCAATACACAAAAAACTGTTGGCTTGTTTTTTTTTGGTGCAAAAAATAGATTCGAATGCGCAACGCTGTCACCTGTTTGACCAATATTATACCTGTTGGTCTGCTCCATTATTGTCGGATGTCGAGTTTAACTTTACCTTTTACCATAATGTATTTTGCTTCACCTGTGAGGCTGTGAATTATCAATATGGGAGGAGTTTAGCCAATACACAAAACTGTTGGCTTATTTTGGTGCAAATGCTATAGACTTGTCATTGACTGGGCTCAAGACCATTTCTATGCAGCAAGTTGTCATTGAGGTCCCAAGTTTTTTTATTTTTTAGGCAACATTAAAAAGCTGCCTTGTTATTCTGCTAGAACACACTTGTTTTTTACTTCATAGTATTAGAATTGTTACTTATGCTCTTGGGAACTCACTCAGTGTGAATTTCTTGAAAAAATTTTCTTAGTTCTGGTTATTATTATTTTTTGAAAAAGAACTATAGTCATTGCTGCTATATACAGAACTTGCAGTATACATTGAGGTTTTAAGACAATTTATGTTTGGAGTGAAACTCTTAATTCATACTCAAAAAAAAAATATAAGCTTTATAAACTTAGGAATAATGCTCAGTGGAACTTTTTTTCTTTTACTCTCAAGGTGGACATATTTGATTGACAGTTGGATTAATGTAACAAAAGAACTCCTGTCAGTTTTACCCCTAATTCTGCCTCAGGCAGTACTCACCACCCCTGTTTGATTGACAGGTCAATTAATATAACAAAGGAGTGCATGCTCATCAATCATCTCCATTTGACAGCTTAATCTCTTTTTAATGAGCTTAGAGGGGATTAGCGGACATAGCCTGGGGCGATTTTACCCAGGGTCTGCTTCTGGAAGATGGCCATCGTTGACCATCAGACCCCCTGCTGTGATGGCAATCGTTATTTCATGTAGTTACTTGCCCAGCATAGACACTGATACAAGGGGCCGCCTATTTAACATCTCTTCCGAACAACATCCAGCTGGGATGTTGCTCATGAAGGTACACTGAAAATTTTGGGCTCCTCACCCGTGGTTCGAACCCATGCAAGCAAAGACCTTCAGCAGAGCAGGCGGGCACCTAAGCCACTTGGCCACCCAGCTGCTGAATAGTAGGACATGCACCCACCGGGGCCCGATTTCAAGCCAGGTCTAAGCCTTACACCTGGACTAAGCAGTTCCAAATTAAAACTATAGGGTCAATTTCAGTGATATAATGGCAGCACCTCCTAGTAAGTAAAATTCTTTAAAAAGACCAGGTTTGACCGTAAGCCTTGTGTTAGCTATGTTTGTGTAGTCAGCCCCAAATGCTGTAGAAATGTTGTGACAGCGTTGCAATGTTTGTGAAACTTCAGTAGAATATGGTAGAAATGATATCAGAGCATTGTCAAGCAACGGGAAAGATGTGTAGTAATTGTAATTACAGCATAAATGTAGCTAGACTTCTTTATTTTTTAGAACATTCTTTTATGCTGTTATTCTTAAAACCATGTCAGTAGCTTTTGAAAAGGGAGTAAAAATCATGTAACATTCATTAAATCAAATACAAGACAATCTATGGAGCAATAATTGAGACAATTTTTTCTCCGTAAGTGCATTTTAAAAATCTATTTTAGGATAAACTGAACTGTTACACATTGAGATTATGTGTAGCTGTCTGTGACGAAACTGGGGGAGAGTTGCCTAAATTGAACCAGTGCCACCACAAGATCACTTCCAGCACAGCACTGCTGAAGAAACATTGGGGTTAGAAAAATGGGCCTGAAACGGGACCTATACCACCTGAAACTACACAATCATACGAACATTTTAAGACAAAAACGAAAAAAATCTGTTCGGAATTTTTTGAGAAATTGAAGTTCTAAAAAATCTGGTTTATCCCACCATTAGAATACAAGTATTATGGCATATAAAACAATTTACAAGCTTGAAAATGTGATGAAAGCTGTTGGCTAAGCTCTGCAATGCATTTCAAAAAGTTTCGATGATGAATTAACATTTTTTACTAACTTCATTGAAATAAATGTGATAAATTGTTTATCACACACTGTAAGAATGCAAAAATGCTAAAAGTAACCAATTTCCCCAGATTTTCCGTCTCCGGTTGTTGAAATCTGAAGCATTATCCCTGCTATGGATAAAGATCAATCATAATTCAGCACTGATTCCTATTTAGCCTGTTTAGTTTATGGTATAATAACTACATGCACAAGTTAAACATAGGCTGCGCGGCAGCATACCCTCGGCTACTCAGCGGCTATTCTCCAGACAGTGGGATACATTGAGGCAGGACCCCACTGGGTACTCTAATATCCTCATGAACATGAAATTCCCGTTGAAAAACTTTCATTGAATGGCCAAGAGCTGTGAGCAAAATAATATAAATGTTTCCTGTCTGCCATTTTGTATTGGCGGGAATTCAAAATCCACATGCAATCAGCTTGCAGGATGGGTCCCCCCCAGAAAAGAGGGGAAGCAGTTAAAATTTGGGCAAGGAGTCAAAAAGTGTGGCACAAGATCAAATGAACTGAAAATCAATGGTTAGCAATTAGCAAGACGTTACATTGTACTGTTGAAGTGGTATAATTTGGTATAATCTGGATAATGAAATTCAGGCAAGTATTCCACTATGCCTATTGGTGGCCTGTGGCAAAATCTGTGCCTTTTTGTGAACGAGCAATTTGAGAAATAAAATTTTAAAAAAATGAAGTCAAGAAGATGACTGGTTTCGGTGACAATATTAAGAACAATATTATCCGGCATGGATTACCCACAGTAATTCGTCCCCTCTTCCACTACCATTTTAGAAAGTTGGTTTTTTTCAAACTTATTTTTGTCTGAATGTAATATACAGTGGTGACAGACAGGAAAATAAAGCAATGCAGTGCACAATAGACAGGTAATGACCATTAAAAAGACAGCTAGAAATGGACAACAACTGAGATAAAGACAGTCAGAAAACGATCAGGACATGTAGGGGACTGTTTAGATAGATAGATAGATAGATGGATAGATAGATAGATAGATAGATAGATAGATAGATAGATAGATAGATAGATAGATAGATTTTTGGTAGTTTGATCAATCCAACTATCAGTTTTTCTATTAAGATGTGTCATAATTCCTGCAGAAAAGATAAAATTACTATTTCATTTAAACTGCATAAAACTGAATTGCAATAAGGGTAGCTATTGTTTGAACAAAAATTAGATATCTATCAGTTCAATAAATTTCTGTCTGTAAATCTTATATCTAATCAAACAGTGTCATTGACTTCAGTTCTACATCATCTTGATCCTGGATCCATTTTAGAATGTAGCCATTTAAATTGTTGGATGTTGTAACAATTTCAGGTAAATTACATTATCCTTGCAGACATTCCCCTTAAAGGGGTTAAAGGGGCTTCCTTAGTCCCCCTCCTCAGCTGCTAAACACCCATATCAATTGGCTATTGTCTGCTGTACCCCAATCTTTTAATCACCTTATGCAATGCCATTATGTAACCTGACAAAAGAATGGAGGATGGCATACTTCACACACCTCAGAAGTGTGCCACTGTGATGAGGGGGGGGGGGGTCCAATGAAACATCACTGAAAGTCAATGGTTACCAAGAGATTAAACTTGAAATGATATATCTTCTAGTCAAAATGAAATCTGGATCATGTGATTCAGGCAAGTAGGCCTATGGCTGATTTTGTGCTTTTTGTAAAAAGAGATTAAATTGAGAAAATAGAATAATTCCAGTTGATGATTGGATTTTGTGATATATCCATGTATAGGAATCTTGAATCATTGTAAAGCTTTAGAAATTGTACAGGATTAAAATTACTCTAATAATCTATCCATCTATGTATGCATCTATCAATCTATCTATCTATCTATATATATATCTATCTATCTACATGTGTCTATCTATCTATCTATCTATCTATCTATCTATCTATCTATCTATCTATCTATCTATCTATCTATCTATCTATCTATCTATCGATCTATCTATATATATATCTATCTATCTCTATCCTTCTATCTTTCTATCTTTCTATCTTTCTATCTATCTATCTATCTATCAATCTACCTATCTACCTATCTATCTATCTATCTATCTATCTATCTATCTATCTATCTATCTATCTATCTATCTATCTATCTATCTATCCATCTATCTATCTATCTATCTATCTATCTATCTATCTATCTATCTAGTCTATCTAGTCTTAGCTATTCTTATCATAAATTACAAATATGGAATATGGGTCTAAAAACATAAATTATAGATAAGATGTCTCCAACCAAAACCATTGTAAATAGTAACACTAAAACAAGGTTTATGCCAGTATATATATATCTTTTAAGACTAAGCAAGTTGCTAGTTAATACAAAGGTTAAATGCTGGTCAAACTTTGGAGAATAACAATAGCTGTAAAGAAAAACAAAACAAGAGAAAGATGTCCCAACTCTGTGTACAGCCTGTATGGGCTACAAAAAGTCATATCTCAGCTTCTAGTTGGCCTAAATATTTTATTAAAATTGGAAATTTCTTTATTTGTTCAATATAAGACTACTAAGTTGGTGTCAATGCAGTTTGGACATATTTCTAAGAAAAAAGAAAAATTGTTAAAAAGTTGAGGGTGCTGTGCACTGCTTTTGTGCTCCTTTGTTCCCAGCTTTGGTCACTGGACAGGATTAGTGACACAATGTTACATAACATGAATGGCTGGAGGGGAGGGGTACAATGAAGCACAGACATACTGTCTCCAGGCCCATTCACAAAAAAACTGGACCCCTTCCAATGATGACACTTTTACCCCCAAAACAATATTTCTTTAAAATGCTAAAAATACAATTGGAGTGAGTTTTAAAATGAATTAAAAGACAGATTTATCCAATAATGTCTTGAAATGTAAAATTACACACTGAAATTTGCAGAAATTGGATTTGCATGCCAAGTAATTTTCTTTGATAACCCTCTATATATACATAGCGGTCTTATTGCCAGTCTGTCTTATATGTTTTTCATTAAAGACCAAGATAAAAGTAAGCTGACAGTACTTTATATGTTAAAATGTACATAACTGATGTTAGATTTAAACCATTAAGAACTTTACAATTGAGAGTTTAAGATTTCTTGTCAAAGGATTAGCAGGGAAGACAATTACCCTGTGACATAACATTACATAATCAAGACTTCTCCAGTGCTCCATTCAACAAAAGCCAATCTGTCTGATTCAATCACATTTAATTTTCATGCAAACAACTAAATAAAAGGGGCTGACATTTATTCATCTTCTAAAAATTTACATCACTGAGTTTAGATATTAACCATAAAGTTATAATAATTGGCAGTTTTAAAAAGATTTAGTGTCATATAATATTTCATGAGGAGAGGTAGAAAAAGTCAAATTTAGACATAATTGTGGCAAATTTGATTGACCAGGGCCAATATTTACTTATATATGATTATCTGAAAATCCTTAATATTTATCTAATTTTGTTAATATTGACCTATGCTGCCAATAAAAGTTTTCATATTGTTCAAAATCAGCATGATGATGATGTGAAACATGTCAGGTTTATTTTGACAAAAAAAATGTCAACGACTGGTATGACATCAGAAGGAAATGGAGAGTAAATAGACATTTTAATGATTTTTTGCCTTTTTTCAATCATACATTTCAATGGAAAAAATTGCAACAACTCATGCAATGGCTGTGAATATTAGTCAATAGTGTGTCTAACTACAATAAGACCTAAAGTTAACTAACTTACCCATTACCATTTGGCTTTTCATGCAGAAATATTGGAAAATTGGCATTTTTCGAATTTTTGGGTTTTTATAAAAATTCATAGGACCAACATTCCAACTGATTAGAGATGTTTAAAGAGGCATAAGTTAGACACCTAAGTGGAAAATTTCATAGATTTAACTTCAAAATTGACTGAATTATACAAGTTTAAAATAATAGTATTTTTTCATATTTTTGGTAAATTGTCGTCCGTTCAACTTTCTCAGAGCATTTAGACCCACAAAAAACACATCTTGGGTATTTAATACATACAATATGCCAATTTCAGTGTCAAAAGTACTGCAGTTTTTTAGCTCTGTCACAGAAACAAAAAATAAACAATTTTTCACATTTTTCAATGATTGTGAGAAAAGTATTAATGTCATGGGGATTAGACCTATGAAAGGCTCAACTGGGATAAAAGATACAATATTTACCCAAAAATGATGAATATGCATGCCATAGTTTTGGCTTGACACCCAATACACAAAAAAATTTGTTTTCACATTTTTCAATAATTGTGAGAAAAGTATTAATCTCATGTGGATTAAACCTCTAATAGGTACAACTAGGATAAAAGATATAATAATGTCCCAAAAATAAAAAGTATACATTCCATAGTTTTGGCATTACTCCCAATACACAAGTGGGACGCCCGTTATCCGGACGCCCGCCCGTCCGCCCGTCCGCCCGCCCGCCCGCCCGCCCGCCCGCCGGACGGACAAATTTTCCCAAAGTAACTACAATACCCGTCGGCAATGTATACATTGCCGAGGGTAAAAATTGGAGCAAGGTGGCAGCACTGAATGACGTATGTTGGTATGGTGACATATCAGGTCACAACAAGAAACCATATGATGCAAACTTCCTCATAGATTTGTGCATGCAGCAACCATTTCCCTCGAGCATGATATACATAAAGACCTAAATTAGCATATATATGGTTAGAATTAAGTACAATTCAAACGTTTGGCTGAATTTCTTCAAAACATCAGCTGTTGGACAGCCTGTCAAAGTAGGCATCGTAGTTATCAACGACCTGTGTGGAAAAGTGAGCAAGATGTTTGCTACACTTTTGCAGGTATACCTTGTGCATGTCTTATCTAAATGAGTACTCTGGTGGTTTTTGAAATATCTATAGCATGAACGAATTTACTGGATATAAGAATTTCTTTGATGGAGAGAATTAAGGGAGTTATCAAAGTATGTGTGTATGACATCCTGGAATGCAGATTTTTTTCGTTTTTGTCTTAAAATTTTTCGTATGATTGTGTAGTTTCAGGTGGTATAGGTCCCATTGTGGGCTCATTTTTTTAACCCCAATGTTTCTTCAGCAGCGCTGTGGTTTGGGGAAGCAGTTCAAAGTATACTTCTGTTACACAGATGAATCATATATCTGCCATTCCGAAATTGTAAGCAAAGTTTGATATCTGATTCTTATAAGTTATATCCAATCATCATCTGACTTAATCTGCTGATGGTCTATCAACTCAAATAACTGAGATGTTTGGCATCAGTAGTAAGTAGTATACATCAGAAGCATAGTTAAACCCAAAGATGACATGCACCCCTTCTGTAAAACTGGCAGCACTTGATAGCATTGTACTAAGTAGCCATTCTCACTATGATAGTCAGGACCATGCTGTATTATCACTCACCCAGATGCTGATCCAGTATTCTGTAGCCTGGAAATGATGGCAGCAGCTGAGGCAGGGAGGGTCCCACCTTGGGGTACATCCTGTGGGGGTGGGAAGTACTCCATTGGAATTGATCCCACCAATTACATCCAAATGTCACTTATGAATTAAATCCATGTCACCACCAAACACTTCCAGTTCCATCAAAAACATTCACAACTCTGGTTGTTATGTGTTGTGGGCCAATATGTGTGAATCGTTATGTGGTGCCTGCTACTATACTATACTCTATAGAATAAAATATAATGCTATGATTATTTCCATTAAATTATTACTACAGGATACATATAATCGTACTTGATGTATTTGATAAGCTCAACTCCAAAGCTACCATTTTATACAGAAATCCAATGTAAATCTGCCTCAAAATGATAAATAAATGTTTCAATTGACGTTTGTATTCCACATTTCCAGTATATCAGCATGTGTATGTTGTTATGCTATGTTTATAAATAGATCCCAACCTACTAAAACATGCTGAATATATTGATGCAATTATCAAGTCCTCAGATTATTGACTGGCTCCACGTTTCACAGCAACCAGCTACCAAATGAAGCAAAGCAGTAAACTGTTCTTTGCGGGAACTGCAGGTGTATTGGCAATATTGCAGCTCTGTTGTTTTACAGGTGGAATGTAGCTCTTTTAGCTGAAGATAGATAGCTGTATTTGTGTCAGATCAACAGATCAAGGTGATTCCTTATCTAATCATTTCATGGGTGGATATTCTGTAGTGTTTGTTGACTTTACTGCCAATTCACTGACTCTACAGTAGCTATTCTGTGCAAGAGATACATGGCAAGTAGAAGGTTAAATTGTTACACACATGTGATACATTGAACAGCAACATAAAGTTTTAAAGTCTGATAAGGCATTCTTGTGAAAGTGGAAATAGTAAATTGTGTAATTTTGTGATTGTATGTAATTAAACCATTAAAAAACAGTATGGTTATAAGCTTTATTGCCAATTGCATGCTTTTAAAATTGATTTTGTAATAGGTGATTCGGTCAAAGAGTGTATTGAATAAAATCCTCAAATTTGATTGACCCAAAATTAATGAAATTGGCATCTGGTGAATCTCTAAAAACTGAAGAATAAAAAGACACTAAAATCAAGGAAATGCCACATCAGACAGCTAAGCAGCGGGTCATTGAATTTTGGATGCTGTGGACCGACAGCCTGACATGCATCAGTGTGCATTGCAAGGCACCTTGGCAACAATTTCAAACTTAACTTTCAACTTGGTCGTGTGATGTCAATGGCTTAAAACTCTTTTGTTTTTGTCAGTTATGGTTAATCAGTTGATTCAGTTATCATATCTAGCAGCATAGCTGACAATAAACAAACTAATTAAATGACTTAAGGTACTTCATCAAACAAGAAGATTAGGAGACCAACAGAAAACTGTCGATGATGTGGCAAAGCCAGTTTGCTAATCAACTTATATAAGTGTTTAGGCAGAGCAGCCCCTGCCTCATTCTTTCTGCACAATGCACGCCAGCCTCCCAACTCATTTTGCCACCTACCATACATTTCCCATCCTTTTTCTCACATGCCTTTTAAATAGGCAACCTCTAAAACACATTCTCAGCCCCGCTTTCCCCTCGATTCACCTTTATTTGCATTATTTCCTTTGCTGCTGACCCCATTCCTTCGTCAGCTTACTTCCGTTTCGTCTGCTTTGTTGTGATCAAGGAGGATCCATCATATCCAGCATTTTCGCGCCGTTTCAGTCAAGCATGTGTTACCAATTAAAGGACACATTTCTTTTCTTCTATGATATTGACCTGGATATATATTTGCCTGATGCCACTTAGGACCAAATTAAAGTGTCACTTTGTCAAGTGCAATTACCTTTAACACCTATCTATACACGATTAAACACACAGGTCAATCAGAGAATTACCCTTTATCTGTTTCACCAACTGTCACTTTGTCACATGCAATTCACTTTCACACCTATCTATACACAATTAAGCACACAGGTCAATCAGCGAATTACCAATTTAATCATCTCTTTAACCTTTCTTTTGATCAATTTATGAATCACTATTGCACTTTAGAGTATAATGCATCTGTTTATACATATGTAAATGAATAGATAGATAGATAGATAGATAGATGGATAGATACCCATAGACTGATACTCATAGATATATAGATAGACAATAGGTAAATAACTAGCCATAGAAATATATCGATAAACAGATCGACAGTACATAAACACATCTCAGGCCTATAGCCTGCAGGACGGGCGGGGCCAGCTAGAATTTTGCACAAAATAAAGGCACATTACATGTTAGCATTTCACATTATCCTGGGGTGTCTGGGATGCCTCCAAACCAGTCTCTGCCCCCCCCCCCCGGATTCAGCCCGGCCTACGGCCCTGGATACTGAGGAAGATAGATAGATAGATAGATGGATAGATAGATAGATAGATAGTGGCCCCCGCATCACTGGGATGCGGGGGCCACTATCTATCTATCTATCTATCCATCTATCTATCTATCTATCTTCCCCAATACAAACCAAAACCATAAAATTGCAGTCCTCCCCCTTTATTCATTTATCACTGGGTATTTCTAGTTGAAAATAAGAAATTAATTTTTTCAGTGGACCGCCAATTTGCAAAGAGCTATTTATGATTCTTATTCTTTGGTTCTGGTGAAATTATGTAACAACATCTATCTAGACAGGCTTGCCCTCTAAAGGAGTAGTGAAAAATAAATATAATTAAATGCCACAATGAAATGATGCCGGAAAGATGACTGAAAGTTTTTGGAGCACTATTGTAGATCACGTAAATCTACCCATGCAATTTTAGCCAAAACGAAGCATCATTACAAACTTGTATCATTAACTGATTGTATCAATTATTGTTTCCCCAACATTCACTGATAGGTATTTCAACTCAATTAAAAGTCAATTTTGTTGTGGATGTTCGATATCTTACCTTTCAGGATCCTCCTGGGGAAGAAAATCCAATCTTTGTTGTGAATTTTTCCTCATGTTTAATTTGTTTATTTCCATTTACTCTATTGCAACATTATCTCATAATGCAAATAATTTCGTACCGAATTTGTGAGTACACTAGCTTGTTATATCCTGAACTGGAAGCTGTAGTAACACAGAGTATGTCAGACATGAAATGTGATGAGTTGCCTGGGGTCACTGTTTGGTCAAAATACTTGTTGGGTCAGAGGTTAAATTCACTGGCCACAGGAAAAAATGCATGAAACCTTGGTTTTTTCTATCTATCTATCTATCTATCTATCTATCTATCTATCTATCTATCTATCTATCTATCTATCTATCTATCTATCTATCTTATCTATCTATTTATCTATCTATAGATCTACATGCATCTTTCTTGAAAGATGGGTACTTTATGTCTGTGTAATAAACAGACACTAAGCAAATGTATTTGTAAGCGGATGACATTATTCCTGTCTGAGCTTGCAGACTTCGAGTGAGCCTACCCTTGTTTTGAAAATCTGAGGCTTTTATGAATAATGGAGGTATATCCAGAGATATTTGGGGGAGTACTCATCTTTGTTGAACTGTTTTCGATCTATCTGTTATCTATATTTTATCTATCTGTCTATCTATCTATCTATCTATCTATTTATCTTTCTATCTTTCCATCTAGTACTATCTATTTATCTATCTATCTTTCTTTCTATCTATCTATCTTTCTATCTATCTATCTTTCTATCTTTCTATCTATCTCTCTTTTCAGGAATCAGAAATTAACTAGGTCATCTGCCTGGTTGACAAAACGATACAAACAGTATTTATAGACATAACATAATATTTATTGTCCATTCATATAAGCAGTATACATGTTGGTGCATGGAATGACATAATAACAAATATGAAACAATGTGAAATATAAATTGATTGTGCCAATTAAGATATATCAAGATTATAAGAATGAACCCATAAAAAACTGCTGATTATCACAATTGAGTGATATGACCAGGATATTCTCGGAAACTTCATTTCAGTGGTATAGTGTAACAGTACTATAACATCAATATTGTAGCATTACTGCTCTTTGCAGTTCGTTGAATGTATTTTTTCAATTTATTATTTTTTTCAACTTGAAACCTGGCACAAACAATTGATTTAATCATTTTCAAATGAGAGACATCACAGAGTCAAATTGAAAGATAATTTTGAAACTCGGTGGTTCCAAGACGCCGTTGCGCAAAGCTCCAAGTTTTTATTAGACTCTGGCACAATTACAGAATTAGCGCCCCACTCTGTATTAGTGTGTACACCTTTTTGTTTAAATTTAAGTTTCCAACTGATAATGACCAACCTTCTATTCTAACATTTTGATTTTATTTGCAAAATTCAGAGTCAACACATTTATAGTCATTGATGGAAAAAAATTTACTTCATTTCATTGTCTTTATCCATACAGCCCCAGTGACGCTGAATGTTGCCTGGCTCTCATTCTCAAACTCTCGATAGAAGAACTCATGGCAGCATCTTTGTTGTTAGGTTGCAGTCCACTAGGTGGAGACATTGTGCTGTTCCTCTGGTTCTGTTGAATGTCACTAGGGGGCTCTCCATACTGAGTTGGGACGGTGGATGGATGGGGGGACCTGGCTAACAGATAGAAGGGGGACCATCTGGCCGGTGACGGGGGCAAGGCAGCAGCACTGAGTAGGGGTGAAGGAAAAGGGTTATAAGGTAAAGGAAGGGTCCTTGGGAGTAAAGAGTTGCCAGCTAAGCCCAGCAGGTTGAAGGGAGACCCTCCTAAGTGTTGGAATCCTGCGGCTCCATTGGGGTAGGACGGTCGCCCAGGTGAGAACGAAGATCCTGCAATTAAGGAAAAGGTGAAATTAATGTAATGATCTTGCGAACATGTGCTTTTCTTCTTTAGTCTTATGAAAAAAGACATCTGATATTATTCAATTTTCTGCAGTTAATTGAGGATAGTAAAATAAATCTTTATTCCTATTTTTGTTGCCCAAAATGCTTGACTTGGTAGATTTCAGTTAAAAAACCCCATTTCATATTAATGAGTAGGCTATTATTTTGTTTTAATTAAATCTCCATGGTCTCAATCTTCTACTCACTAGAAAAAGGAGATCCACCGGAAGTGGTTGGTTCAGCATCATCCTCCTCTGGAGCTTCCGGTGTTCTGGCTTTCACTTCCGGTGACTCACAGGAAGCACTTCTTTCTTGGTGGCTTTCCGTTGCGTTTCCAGGTTGTGCCAATACATCTGTTGGTAAATTAATTAATATCATTATGAGGATTCGTGAATAAACCCAGTGGGCACACGACGTAAACCCCGACGTTGCTAATAGGTGGAGGGCTGGTCTGTTGGTCACTTAGATATTTATGGTGGAGATTAGGTCGCCCCAACGTGAACACGACGTCGGGGTTTTTTTACAACATTACCACAACGTCGCAAGCTAACGTCGAACTCCTGACGTTGCCTCACAATGTTGTAAAACGTCGCCACAACGTTGCATGCTAACGTCATATCTTTGACGTTGCTTCACAACGTTGTGACAACATAATTTCAACCATACAACTCTACGTCATTTGATGAAAAGTGCGACGTCGTTGCAATGTTGCTGCAACGTCGATGTGCCGATGGGGAATGACATATTCATTCGGTTCAGAAATCAAAATCATTCTTCAACATATTAGTTTTCCCATCAGTTCAGATGTATATGGGCCCTTGATCAATACCCACTAACTTCTGATGTACTTGAACAATCAATTTCAATGCAGAACATTTCATGATTATTTAAAGTCTCCTTTTCAAAACTTTCAAAAGTCTGTCCAATGTCAGAACTGAGGAAACCTAACAAATAAGGGGAGTCTTTTTAATCTTTTATCAATTGTGTACGAATCAATGATATTATATATAGGCAACAATTGATGTTGAAAAATATTTCTAACAACTAACACTCACTGGCACTAAGTTATTCTGGGGAAAGTCGATTGATAAATTGTTTCTTTTTCCAATAGATAATTACCAACTTTTTATTTGAACATTTTGATTTTATTTGCAAAATTGGAAGTCATTGATGAAAATAAAGTTACTATAGTTTCATTTTATCCGTATAGTCACAGTGACGCTGAATGTTGCCTGGCTTTCATTCTCAAACTCTCGATGGAAGAACTCATGGCAGCATCTTTGTTGTTAGGTTGCAGTCCACTAGGTGGAGACATTGTGTTGTCTGTTGAATGTCACAAGGGGGACTCCCCATACTGGGTTGGGACACTGGATGGGTACGGGGACCTTGCTAGCTATAATTATTGTTTTATACAATCATTTTTGAGAAGGAACTCACCAGATTCAGATGACACAATTTCGGAGGACAGAGGTTCGATCGAGGTGGAGGTAGAGACGTCATCAGAACGTTCGACATCCTCAGTGGTGGCAACATCATCAACGTCAATCGTGCTGACATCATCATCATTGTCCTCGGCATCCGACGTCACTTGATTGTCCTTTGATTCGTCCATGTTTGAGTCTTTCTCATCTTTCGGTCCTTCTTTGACTTTCAGGGCTCTCTGCTTCTTCCTGAACTTTGCTCTCCTGTTCTTGAACCACACCTGAAAAATGGAAGATTTTTGTTGTTTGAAAATGATGATGCCAAGTAGGCTCAATGGATTTGTAATCGCTCATTTATAAGTTTTCCATATATTAGGTACATGCATAATTGCATATGGTCTATTCAGGCTGTTTAAGAATAAGGTTTAGCTGTGAAACTTGCCAATGTAAGCCAAATTGAAAAATGCCTAGAGACATATACATGAAGGCCTATTTACAGAGCGTTTATAACAGAAATTGGGGAACTTAGAAAATTTAGTAAGGCTTAGGCTACACATATGGTATGGACATTTCCAATAGCTTATGGTTCTGTAAATTAGGCCTATATAGTAAAACACAGTGATTCAACAGATGCCTTATTTTTCCCTTCAAAAGCTGTGATATAGCAGCAATTTGCGGCAGATGTCCACTATATCGGCTTATTTACTCAAGTTTTTGTGACTTTGTCTTTTTTCAATTTAGCAATTTCTGGGTAGCATGGTTTCTTTTTAATTTTGAAGTTTTTTTTATCGAGATCTCAGAATCCTTTCTTTCAATTACAGTGTTGGGTGATCCTATTGGTTAATTATTGAAAGGAAATGAGAGATTTTGGGTTTTGTGGTTTCGTAGAGTAAATCTAGTTTTTTAAAATTCGATTTATTTATTGAGGCAAAACAATCAGGAAAGGAACTAAAACATTTGGTAGAAAAACTTATTAAATCAATCTTGATATTTGGCATTTTAAAAAAAATCAGTAGAATGGCATAAAAATCAAGAGAAAGAATAACCTTTCAATTGTTCTCAAAACTTAATAAAGACTGCCTCAAGTCACAGTGGAGTCGTCTTGGGGGCATAATTTTGTTTTTTCAAACTCTTCGGGTATGGCGCAGGACTTCGCACACCATGCAATTAAAGTCGCGTGCGGAGCATGATTTGTTTAATCGACCGCAACAAGCACTGTTACCCAAGACTGGCAAATTAAGTATCCCCTCACACCCTGGGGTGTTTAGATAGCCTGAATGGTGCTTTGTGGTGGCATTGTGCACCTCGACTGTTATTAATCTTTCGCTTCCATGCGAGCACACTTTCCCCCCACAATACAAGGTCAAATGATCCCCTTTTTCAAGGTCATTTGAACCAAGGTCAGCCTCAAGGTCACCCCAATCATTCAGCTGCTCGTAATATTTAACCCTTGGGCAAAGAAACCAGAAGAAAATGCTGCTATTTGCTATGTGGCCACGAGCTAAATTAATTCACATTGCCCAATAATAATTGTGAATCAGATGAATACCATTATTCTTATCACTTATACACTTGTAAGTTGAATAAATTGTGTAAATTAGTGACGCTATTTTTTTGTAACAGAATGATTATTACAGAAAATTATCTATATCCATTAAAATGAATTACATGCCACTGGGCAAAACGCAGGGTAGCGCCTGGTAGGCCAAGATGGAAATTCATGGAATCTCTCAATTTTCTGTTGTTGTGCAATATTATGAAATGTTATTTGGCAGACTTGCATTGTCCTGATTGCATATTTGATTGGAGCAAATCAATCGTGAAGATACTGAACTGGTTTCAAGTCGAAGAGAAAATAGTGACCTATGTTGACTGCACATGTGCTCAGACAATATCATCAGCTATCCATGTGTCAATAAATGATGTGTATTTATAGTTACAGGACACACTGTACATGATGTTCTGCACACAAATTAGTCGATGGTGATTTATTTTTAAGCCTAAATTTGGGTGATTTATTTTTTAAGCTTAAATTTGAACTTGGTAGCAGGAAGGTCATCAACTTGCGTTGGGCCTATGCCTATTGATTTTAAGATAATATATCCCAGAAAAAAAGTTGGGCATTATCCCTTAATTTGTGATATATTCAGAAAGATAAGCATCAAATATATAATTTTTTTATAGATAGAAAGATTATTTTTTGATTCATTGTCCAGGTTTTGAACCGATGCATGTGTGTACAAGTAAAGACCTTCTGTGAAGCAGGACTGGAGTATCACCACTCAGCCAGTTTGCATGCTAACACCCAAGTATGCTGACTTGTCAACTCACAGAACTAAAGGTTCGAGAGAACCTTTTGAGGTTTGAGTTTTGGTTCTATGGTTTGATTTAGATATGGCTACTAAATATGTTCCAAATTGAACCTTTATCAAATTGACATTATAATTGACACTAGCAATAATAAGCCTGTGCTACCTGTAGGGAGCAACTGGGAGAGACCTTACAGGTGCTGCCCTCTTGTGTATTGCGTAGGAATCTGCTTAAAACTAATTATCATTAATTGGGACATTAAGAGGAATTCAATGGCCTTTAATAAGGAGAGTTCTGTCTTGAAAGCCCTAGGAATGCACAGGAAAATAAAGACCAGATGTTCAGTAGAAATTGCGATAGCAAAACATTTAGATTGCAGTTTGTTTTTTTTTTGTCCTGCCGACCGACCCCAGAAAAAGTTAATCTAGAATGATCTGAGAAGCTAACGATCAATTATGTCTGGCCTTCTGATCAAGAGTGTATCCATAGACACGAGAACAGTGAAGCACTGACCTGTATTCTGGCCTCGGGCAGGTTGGTCATCATGGCCAGCCTCTCCCTCATCACGACATCCGGGTAGTGCGTCTTGGCGAAGGTCTTTTCCAGAGCTGCCAGTTGTTGATTGGTGAATGCTGTGCGGGATCTCCTCTGCTTCCGGTGGGCCCCGTACCTGGCTTCCAAAATTATATCTGCAAGAAAAAAGAAATGAAGAGTTAATAGACCCATTTCACCGAGTGGCCTAAAGTTCGGTAAAGGAGATTTTGTCGAAAGGTGATTTCAGGAAAGGTGATTTTTGAAAAAGGTGTAATTGACTTGCCCCCGAAATCTATCAGCCAATTTCTGAAACCAAGCACCACTTGACTCCTGGTGTTAATTGTGAGAAGCTTCCATGAAATGAGTCTATTAAGATATATATATATGTGTTGAAACCTGACAACAGTTATATATAGGCCTACTGGTGTTTCTAAACATCAGTTGGCGGTCAAGGTAATAAGTTAACCAAGTGACTCGTGCTAAAATGTCGAAGGAACATACAATTTCTTCAACCTTTCATCCAAATAATATTCCTGAATTTCAATGCGGATGGTCGTGCATTGCTTTTAGGATGGTACTGAAATGTGTTAGCATTTCTCTGCATGTATACTTGTATGTTTTAAAGGTGAGTTGGTCAGTCGCCCAGTGCAGCTGTGACAAGAAGATAACACCATGCATGCTTGCTCTATTTAGCACCAAGCTTCGAAATTACAAATGTCAAAATCATGATTTTATAAAAATGACTGTCGTAATGGCAATAAAATTAGCGACTGAATGGAGTCAAATGGAACACCCAGCGAAGTATTCATTGCAGTAGACTCTCCACCACAGAGCTTTGGCTATCATAAAATATGGAAAGTGAAAAGCAAGACAAGGTAAAAACTGGCTTTTGCGATGTGATTTTGTGGATATTGGGACCTTTTGGGGGCTTTTATTGTGGTCGTTTGGGACTGTTTTTTCTATAATCTTCTGATTCAGAGTGATTCTTTCACACCTTTTTTGCCTCTTTAGCTAAGAATGCTTGCAAACATCTGCTTGAGGGTCCCTATTCGCCAATTGTCAAGTAAAAGGCCCCACCACCGAGGCTTATATTGAAGTGTGCATTGGCTATACGTGAGCATACAACTGGCCGCCTGATGGTATGTTAAAACACCTGAACAAACACAATACTCATGAGTACTGACTGGTCTCGTCTGAAGCATTTCTTTATACAAACTACTCTCGTTTATTCTCAATGCAATCCCAAATAAGCAGCCTTAAACACGAATTTAAGCTTTTAAACCTTCGCCATTTAATTAATAGCCTTTTAGAGAACTTCTTATTTTCTCACAGTTTTTTAAGGTCCATTTTTCTGTCTTTTTTCCTTATAAGTCCAACAGTCTCACAGTCAGTTTAAACAGCCAACTGAGAATTAAACTTTGAAGCTTGAGTTTTCCAATTCTGATAGGCCTATATATTGACGACTGCATGCATTATTGGTGCAAGTATTTCTTGCGCGCACATGACTTGGAGATTTAGAATTCGGTGACTAATACGCAATAAAGTGAAATTAGTGTCCCTGTAAATATGATGTATTCTGACTGGATGACATTGATACTAATAATCCGTTTGTAACTTTTCGAAATCCTTCAATTTAAAACTTGGCTGACAGTGATCTCTTGTGCAATCTGTTATTTATGCCTGTGGTCGCTGTGTTGCATTCAACCATGGAGCTATTAGCTCCATGATTCAACGTTGAAATATTCCAGTGAACTTTTTGTTTTACCGTGGACCTATATGAAACGTTTATATCCTATTTTATAAAGTCATTTGTACATATTTGTACATATTTCATTTTCATATTGTAAATACTCATCTTTTTTATCATTGTCGATTACAAGCACTTGTGCTTATGTTGTTTTATTATCTGTAATCTACTCGACGTTAAATAAAGTTTTACTTACTTACTTACTTACCTACTGACCTAGCATAACTCCCTGGTATAACCAAGAACAATGACAAATGTTCCAAAACAAAAGAACTTTACATTCGGCAACCAAAATCCAAATTTGAATGTTTTGATCATTTGTAATAAACCCGAAGACTCCTTGGCCACCACTGTAAACTCAGCTGCGTTACTTCGACGGCAGCTACCGTTAAAACAACAGTACATGCCCTAAAAACAAGTTTTCGGCTTAAAATGGCACGTTTTCGTATTCATTACAGTAGCTGCCGTTAAAGTAACGCTGCAGGTTTTACAGTGCAGATCTGCCAATCTCTGGGTCCTGGGTTCGACCTGTGTCACCTGGACATGTTCGACAGCAGTTTCTGCATCATTCGCAATGCTATGCCCTCCTGTCCAAATTAGACTTCTAAGTACTGAGTCAATAAATACAGTACGTAAAGCCCCGATCATCCGTTTTCATCCTCAGCCCCATTGCCCCAATTATAAATTGTAGTCTTTCACATGCCCCAGCATATAACTAACTTAGACACTGTATATATATAATAGACGGTCATGGAGGGTAGGCCTACTCTAAAATACTCAAAAAGACCACCAAAAATGGCACAGGATTCTATCAGGGGTATAGATGTCAGCTTTTCTACTTAGGAGAGTTTTGTTAATCCACAACCAACCTGTGATATTGGCCACCCAAGGTTTTCCGACAGGGAGCACATATCTCAGAATTTGCCCAAACGTGCCGATTTGAAGCTCCCCCGCGGTCTGGCATGGCCCTGCTAAAATATGATCTAAGATTTTCCGAGGTGCCAATTTTCTTTGTAGATATATATAGGTGTGTTGAGCTTTATGAAATACCATTGCAATGAATGGAAAATGAATTTTGTTTAGTTTTTTCTTCTTCTTTTTGTGATTTCATTTCCCAGGTGTCCTTTCTTAAAAGCTTAAAAGTCAAGCCAAAAAGTCCTCTCCTAATTTAATTGAAGGAGCCTAAATAAACAGCCATTGTGTTCAAATTCATTACATCACTTGGAGAAAAATACACAATTGTGAGCACAGAATTAAAGCTTTTTTATGAAGGACCTTACTCAGATTTATGATTTCCAGATTTTAAATAAAGTTTATCTATCTATCTATCTATCTATCTATCTATTGTAGGCTATATATGGGCCACTTGAAAAACAGCTTTGCTGAACTGCTACCCATTTTAAATATATTCAATAAATATCTATCTATCTATCTATCTATCTATCTATCTATCTATCTATCTATCAATCTAATAAATATTTATAAATCTATATATCTGTAGATCTATCTATCCACTTTGTATGGATTCTGATGGTTTTTTTTTTAAATTTTTCATCAATTATTCAAAATTTCGAGTTACAAGTTACAACATTCAAATTCCATATATCAAATTTCCAATTTCCAGTTAATTTAACTGATCAAGCCGTCACGTATGCAGTTCAGTTTCAGTTGCTTGTCGAAGTGTGATTTCTGCCAAGTGCTGACTCGGGAGCTCAATTGAGAAAGCATCAAATGTTGTGATTGGATATTTGAGACGCAAATCGATATGCTTGAGGATTTTTTTACCTTTGAATTTTTCATGAAGTGTGCCTGTGAAGGGTTTTCAAGAACACCATAAGGGTTATGGTGAAGGAAGGGGTTGGCAGTGGGATAGAGGCACAGGTACCACCCGTAGCCGAACGTGAGAGAGGGTTAAAAGAGGAACCACTTTTCTTAACCATCCCCCCCCCCCAGTTGCGGATCTTGGCAGGCCTACAATGCCCCGTTCTAACGTCATTGACACCAAATGAATTATAATGCATATGCCTTATATATACGTGCAGTCTTCATTCATTGGTAGACTTATGCTAAGTTAATAGATTACTGATCGATTCTTTCTTTAAAAATTAGCATATTTTAAAAAAATCTTCCATTCTCCTTCTCGATTTCTGTAAATCAGGCCCTATCCATCATAGAAATAATTATACAGTGAATGCAGTGCAAATATATATATCAATTCCATTCACTGAGGAGTAGATTTGTAGTATTTTCGAGTTCTATATATCAAAAATTTAAAATCAAACTAACCCGCCCCCCCCACCCCACTTCAAACAATTAGACCTGAATCCGCCGCTGGAGGGGTAACACTCATTTATTCAGCTCAGAAGAAAGAACCTCTGCTAACCACTTGTTTATTTGTTTAAAGACTTCTTGAAAGATGAATCAAACGAGACCCTTTTACCAATCGTGGTTTAGGGTATTTTAGAGGGAAAAGGGTGAGATAGGGCACTAAGAGAGGGTGTTATGGGACACCCTTTTGACACCTGTAGGGCACTAAGACCTTCAAGGAGAGGAGGGGGGGGGTTATAGTGGGATTGGTGGTTTGAGATACATCCGGAATGGAATGGGGCAGAGTGTCTGGAGTTCATATTTTAGAGACAAAAGATATTTCTGATCGAAGTATAAGAATTCTTCACTTTAAAAACAAATATATTTTTTGTCAAAAATATGCCGCGGCAGACAACGAGTGAGGCAAAAAGCGGTCAAGGTGATGCTTTTTAATAAGCTTTTTAGCTGTAGGCCTAAAAATAATTGATGTTTCTTCTAGTTTAATAATTATTCATTTTGTCATATTTCTAATTCATATTTACATTGGAACAATCCAGTAACAATTAAAAACAGTTTTGAGTCAGACGCTCAATATTCTTGTATGCATTCGGGGTGCGATGATAATTTAACAATGGTAATTTAGCAATTGTAATTTGACCTCAGTGTTAAATTTGCTGAAGGCAATTAGTCATTCAGAGGAGCCCACCGATAGAGGGCGTGATCAAGTGATGTCATTTAAGCTGCTGTCTGTTTGTCTGACCGTTTATCTGTCTGTTTATTTGTGGGGAATTAGGCAACCTGATCAAAACAACTCAGAAATTGATCGCTAACCATGCACTTGCTGTTCAATGGAGTTTCGCGCCAAAATTCGAGGCGGGAAACTTGATATGAAGTGATCGTCTGCCCCCATTCAAAGATATTTAGTCAGGGCTTAGCCGGGGATGGTCAGGGATTATAGAAAGCCCCAACTGTGTTTGTAATGGCTTTTGCCAGGGCTCATCAGCATTCAATGCTATAATCACCCCCTGAGTTTTTGTCCGGGATTATCCGATGGCGGCCATCTTTTATCGGAGACTCAATGCACTCCTGTTGAATTGACAAACTGAGTTTCCATCGATATGATATAATTATGCTTGAACAAAATGTTTTCTTTGTCGTTAAAAAGTTTTTTACATTGATAAAAATTAATCTATTTTTGGACTTGCCTCTCAGAAAGCTACACGGAAGTCTGTTTTGAAATGAAATGAATCACATGTTAATGATTTAATTTAGCTTGTCAAGGCTAATAATTAACTTTTCCATAAAAATTATAGGTACAGGGATACTACTGGAGAAAATTGAATTTTTAAGACACTTTTGAAGATGAATATGTCATGTTTTGTTAAATTCGAAACTAAATCATTGATAAGAAGCTGGACCCACTTGACCTAATTTCCTGCTGTCGACCATTGATGTTGAGACCATCACTGCAGAGATTTTTGAAACCTCCCTTGTGCTCCATTCGCTGCGCAAATAATATAAATTGGCGCATGGACTTGGAAGCGTCTGCTGCTGCTGCCACTATTATAATGGCGGATTTCAATGTATTTTATGAACATTTCTTGCATTCTATGATTTATATTTACGCATAGTTCTCAAGATATACATGAATTCCTGGTTATCTGCTGGTATGTTTTGGGTGTTAGTACTAAGAACACTGTCATGCCTTGGGCGTGCTTTCATGACCATCTTAAACAGGGTGGTCCGGACAATGTTTGCTGAACTTAATGTTAAAATTTGATGTTTGTCTATTTTATCAGCATTTTGTATTTTTCCGGAAATCCGTGAACAAATTCCATATAAATTCCAAATAAAATCCATGTAAATTCCATTTTTATCACGATCTTAAATGCTACCCTGAAAAGGGCAAATGAAAATAGCCTTTTACCCCATAGAGGGGCTCACGAAGAGTAAGCTAAATTGTTTGGCTTATGCTATAAGCATTTTCATCTTGTTGTCGATGACATGAAGCTTTGTCACCCAGCAAGGGGTTTTGGTTCTGATCGAAATAGAACTTTTAGAAGGCATGTAGGTCCATAAGGTTTGCTCTTCCTCAGAAATACCTGAAAGCCAATGTATTTAGTTCACACCACTTCCAAGGCGTATAAGACAGGTCGAGTAACATGAGGACAGAATGATCAGTAGTCGAAGTCAAAATCACCTTTAGGCCTATTTTTAGGTCTAATCCAATTAAATTGGGTTATAAATCTTTTAAAATGGATCCCTGAGCCACAACAAGTGCACGAATGTCAGTCATAATCTTCTTTTCTCGTTCAATCACATTGGAGCCAACAATAGCTAATTAAAGTATTGTGAAGTTATAGGGATGTAATCTGTAACTTTGAGTGGGTTGAGCAAGACTTACAAGCTCAGCCTGCAATAATTCATCTTTACTCGTGATTCCAAAATTACTAACTTCATAAATCCATAATTAACACACATCGACCAACAGGGTAACAAACCATTTTTTGCATTAGGCATATTTTTTTTCTCATTTCAAATTTCGAACGAACAATGCAGGCAGGCTTAAATTGATGGGCCGGGGTACTCCCATATGTTCCATAAGCCCTGCTAATCATATTTGATAAGTTAAAATCCCGGCAAATCTGGTGTTTAATGCTTTTTTTATATGCAGAAACCTTTCTGAAGTGTCATCACTAAACATAAAAAATGGCGATGATCTCAGGCTCAATGGTTATTAACTCGTGAACACAAAGGACTCTTCATAAAATATGCTCAATGCAAATGTAAACGATCGAGGAATATGCATTTTATAATATTTCATAATATGGTTTTTGTCCCCCTAAAAATAAAAAATCGGCTTACTCAGGTCTGATCCGTTTGTCTACTCCGAAGCTTTAGAGATATTAGCTACACATTTAAATATATGAGAGTAAATTTATTTTTATGAACCTCTGAATACGTTGACAGATATATTAATGGTAGATAGATAGAAAGATAGATAGATAGATAGATAGATAGATAGATAGATAGATAGATAGATAGATAGATAGATAGATAGATAGATAGATAGATAGATAGATAGATAGATAGATAGATAGATAGATAGATAGATAGATAGATAGATAGATAGATAGATAGATCATCTATAGATAGATCATCTATAGACAGATCATCTATAGATAGATCATCTATAGATAGATCATTGGAGCTTTATGTGGCTAGTTAGAACTGCAGCACACAGCAATGAGGCGCAAGGTGATTGAAACTGCTGTCCAAAATTGGTCCAGATGACCCAGCCAGAGCAGGATTCGAACCTGCATGTCATCTAGCGTTTTTTACTTGGAAGATCCGAGTGCTCAGGCCTACACCAATTGAGCTTACTCCGAGAGCACCATCTAGATTGGACAGAAAATTTCTTAAGTCCAAAACGGAGCTGATTGATTGGAATTAGCATCCACCCAAGTATCATGCCTCATATATAGATAGGGCAATATATTTTTTCTCCTTTTTTTTTCAAGCTCAAACTATGGATATCCAAGCCTTTGATCTACAGAAACAAAATCGAAGTTTAACATAGACTTGGTAATAAAAAAGGAGGTTCAGACAAAAAAATATATTTTATTGGTGGTTGGATTTTGCATCTATATATATTTATTAGGTGGCTTAACTCCTGTAAGTCGATGCTAAAAGTAAATTTATTGTAATATACAGCCAATTCGTGTGGACACTTTTGATAATGTAAGGTGTATATGCATCTTAAATTTTGCTTTTTTTTTCAATCATCTATGACTCACCGCTTTCACATTCTGACTTTTTCAGAAATGTTCTGCACAGTTTACAGGGATATAATAATTTTTATAATTAAACATTTTTATTATAATTTATTAATTATGCACTTTGAACATAATACACTGTAAAATTTGAAATTTTGAGTCAGCTCAAAATGATTGAGTGAGATAGTTGCACAATTTGTTTGAGCTAACACAGCTTGTTGTTTTGAGTTATGATAATCTTTCTGTTGTCATAACTTTAAATAACAAGCTATGTTAGCTCAAAGGAATTGTGCAACCATCTCACTCAATCATTTAAGCTGACTCAAAATTCAAATTTTACAGTGTATTGATGGAGAGTTAGCTCAGTTGGTACAACTTGGTAGCGCAATGGGCTGCCAATCGCTGGATCAAGGATTTGATTCCTGTTGTAGCCGGTTTACCTTGATTTATGTTGGACAACAGTTTCAATCATTATTCACCTCATTGCTGCATCATATTCTAGTCCTTATTGGCATAAATACTTTATTTAAAACGTTAGTCATTTGTATATGTTTATCCATCCTAAGTAATTGGCAGATTCGGCTGGACTCATGATATAGAGAAGATATGGAAATGTGAGGGAAATTACTACATTCAGAGAAAAATATGGAACTTAGAGGGAAACTATGACATGCCTGGCATAATCCTGAAATGTTCCCAAAAAATGTGGAAAACAATACTGCTTCAATTTGTGATACAATTAGCCTTGTCATCATAAAGTTATTTCGGTCTCCCGAGGAATTCTTTCTCAATCAAGTCGACAGTCTAACCTAATGAATCGTTATTGTATCATTACCATGCATTGTTAACCATCTCTGCATAACAACATTTTGACCTGCTACGCTTTCTTTCGACTAAAATTTCATAATTAAAAAAACAACAATTAAGGAAATCCATAAATAGGCCTACCCAAAGACAATCATCAATTTGCACCATTTTGACACCTCTGTCAGCCAATCACATACTATTGACTATTTCATGGCAATATTCCAATATTCTTCCATATTGATACTTTTGAGTGTTTGTCTCATTATAAAAGTGTTTGTCCATGATATAGGCCTAAGCCATTTTATGGAGTTTCTGGCATATGATTATGTAAATTTACTCTTTTGTGGCATTTTGGGCACTATATTTTTGGGCAGCCCCAAAAATTTATTGACCTTCTACGTCTATGGGGGTTGGCAATATATATGTGTTTATCACAGCTCGGGCTAAAGCCCTGTCTGGATAAATCAGGGTGAGACTACCATTTGGTAGAATTCTTCAATGCTGCTGACACTATTCCCACATATCGAATTCTTGGAAAACTCAATGATTTGCAAGTGGGCCTTGAAATTATGAAATAACATTGACCAGTGTGGGTCAGAATTCGGGATCTTTGCTTCGCAGCCTTCGCTGAAAGGTCAATTTTTCAACTGGTGGGACATGGAAGAAATGTCTGTTGATCGAAGGGCAGATATACAGATGTATACAAGTAGATGTTCAGATAGATGGATAGGTAGGTAGATAGATAGATAGATAGATAGATAGATAGATAGATAGATAGATAGATAGATAGATAGATAGATAGATAGATAGATAGATAGATAGATAGATAGATAGTTAGATAGATAGATAGATATGAGCATTATAAGATAGATGAGTTTATTCATTTTTCAGACTATAAAATCAATACAAAACTTTCGTTGAAATGATTTGGTGTAAAGTTGGTTTTAGCAAGTGCACACAGGCGATGGTCGAGCGAGTATAGTATGCACTTATCATTTTCCAGTCAAAACAGTCTTTAAGATGTACATAATTTATTTAGGCCTTATCATATACAAAACATGTATTTACATATTGCCGAAGTTTAACGATATATGGTCAAAGGTGCTTCAGGTGCAAATATGTATGTAAGTGACATAATATTCGAAGATAACAGAAAAACAAAACAAAGGCACCACTTATTACATGCACTATAAGATAAATAATTAAGGGTATTCCAGGGGCGGATCCAGGAATTTGGGAAGGAGGGGGTTCAGGTTCAGTGATGGGAGTACCATAGGATGCGAAGCCCGAAGGGCTGAAGCTTATGCGGCGGGGGGTCTGGGGGCCGCTTAATGCCTGTGTCTCACGAGCGTGGTTAAGTGACGGCGAAGTTGTAGAGGTTCCAGGAAGTCAAGTTTCGCCCAATTTCGGCGTTTCAAGCCATTTTTGGACAATTATATAATCAATTAGAGGTTCTAAATCGTCGTTGATGGTTCCTATTACGACGAGGCTCTCGTTTTTTACGCCGAATCGCTCGTAATTACGGACGAGGCAAGAAGACACTTGTGTCGGCGAGTTGTCAGGAGCCTCGACGCAGTTCCATTGCTTCAATGTTAAACTAGATTCGCCCAAGGAGTCTCTTTCTTCGCCCTAGCATGCTCTTTCTTCGCCCTAGCATCCTCTTACTTCGTCCTAATGTTCAATTACGCCCAAGCAAATACCTGTTACGGCCAAGCAAGTAGCTGTTTCGGCGTTTCAACAGCCTGTTTGTGTCGGCGAGTTGTTTTCTTTTTTCGCCGAAGTTCCATTGACTCAATGATAAGTAGCCTCGCCCAACCTGTCTCTAACTTCGCCCAACCTGTCTCTAACTTCGCCCAAGCTGTCTCTAACTTCGCCCAATCATTTTGGGGGGCTTTCTGGTCTCTTGCATCGTGGTTTCTTCCTTCGCAAAGATTCAACCGGTTGAATCTTTCGTGAAGCAAGTTCTTGCCTCACCATAGGGTCATGTGACTTCTAGGAACTTTTGGCGAGGAAGTTTAAGAAGCGCCGTAGACGAAAATATCGTCGCCGAATTGTTGAATCTAGCTTAAGAACCTCCCACTTTCCTGGAAAAGCAAGAAGCGACGCAACAAGAACCCTCTGTTACGTCTCCGTGAGAACTAGCCATTAGGCCCCCAGAAGCCAATGGATTTTACGTGCTCTGAGATGAATTTTGACCAACCTGAATGCTGTTTTTAGCTGCTTAATCCAATAGATATTTTTGATGTTTCATCAGAAATGAAAGAGGTTTTGCTACTGCCTCCCCCCCCTAGAATATGGCCAGTGAAGGTATATTGCTTGTAAAAATTTCAAATTTTATGAGGTTTTCCAGGGTGCGCATGGCTCTGGACCAGTCTCTGCCCCTCCAGGATTCAGCCCAGCCTACGGCCCTGCAAACTAATATGAAGAACAGAAACAACTAACTTTTAGAAGTCATATTGCTTAAAACACGGATGAGGTAATATTGATAAGTAATGGGACAGTATGGAATTTACAGTCCAGATTTACAGGATTAATATAAAATTGTCCAAAAAAAAAATCAGTCAGAAGTATCCCTATGTTGGTTTGAACAGAGGTTTGAACAATGTCCTCAGTTTGCATTTGTCAGCACATTGTGTGAGTTCTCGCGGACTTTTATGCCACGCGCGCTAGTATTAGTTGTCTATGTGGCTTTTTAGCTTGGGCCCAAGGGGGGGGTTTGAACCCCCTGAACCCCCCCCCTGGATCCGCTACTGGTATTCGGTAAAGCAGTACCATCCTAAAAGAAACTATTTACAGTCATCCGCAGTGGAATACAGTGTTTAACACCAAACTGCACTGTTGTGACCCAAGATACTTTAAAATAGGCTATCAAAAATCGAGATAATGAAAATTATATTCATAACAAAATATCAGATAAAGAGGTCAGAATAAAAGTACTTACCAGCTAGTCGTTCTGCCAGGGTGAGGGTGTGCATCGTAGGGGTGAAGTTAGGGTGGAGGTGGGGTATTTGCCCTGGCCCAAACATAGGATGATGGGGGCCCACAAGGGCAGGGTTTCCTGATCCAGGGTGGCCGGGTCCCAGGGGCGGCGGAGGGAGCCCCCCGAACATGCCAGACGAATGGGCCGGGGGAGGGTTGCCCCCGAAAGAGTAATGCTGCATCTTGCAGGTTTTATGGTTAGGTTATTTCAGTGACAATGTTAATTGGGTCCACCTTGAAGTGTTGCTGTTCTGTTGATGATTTGTTTTGAAGTCAATATATTTGTGTGATACAAAATAATGTAACAGAATGTTTGTAAGGTTTTGTCAAATCCCAGAGTTCTAAATTGACTTCATTGCTGTCCTGTTGGTGTTTTCTTGGTGAAGTTTTTATCCGTATGATTGGTGCAGCCCTTTGAATCGAGTTCTTGGCAGTTGATAGCAACTTGAATGATCCAGAGTCAATCTTACTTATCCGTAATTATATGGGATATTTCAATAAAACAATCAGTCTTGTATGAAACTGTAGTCCATGTAATGCCAGAGCTCCGAAATTCCGAACTTCTAAGTTCCAAGTCTTCTTGGCTGTAAAGTATGAAGTCTCAGCTCCCTGAAACAGTGAGTGGTATTAGATGTTAACCAAAGGCTCGTTGGGGGAGCAATGGCAAATTTTGTGGCGCGCAGCATCTATAAGTCAGGCGCCACACAGCGGAGGGGGGGGGGAGCAGGCCTGTCCTTGGGGGGGGGGGGGGGTGTAGAGGGGAGGGGCTTCACCACCTTTAATCAGAATCACCATGACACAAAAATCCTGCAAGGTGTTACAGCTATTTGAAGAAACATCGTTCCATGAGGCTAAAAAGGAAAGTTCAACCAATTGATGTATGAGTGAAGTTAATTTTTACCGAATTAGGGGGAGAGACTTCGTTGCCTTGGTGGGCCATGAACATCATTTCAGAAACATCTATTTTTCTGGCATGGTGTTCTTAAAAATTCCCTTCTGTCTTTACATCACCCTCCCCCCCCCGACCTCCGATACACTAGCTTGCAAAATACTCTTCTTCCGCCTCCTTCAAGCAAATGTTCATTTTTGTATGACACATTAAATGCCATATAGTTGGTATAGGCCTAATAAGACAACGTAATGATTCATCTCTTAAAATGCTGCCTTAATTCTAAATTTCTAACAGACAAGTACACCCTCCCCCTGCCAGAATAGTTGAATGACAAAGACAACAGGCCAACAGCTTGGGAGTCCTCGACATTTCAAACTTTAAAAATTTAAATAAATTTATCCTTTTTTTTTTCTTACTTCTTCTTGTTTTGAAGGAAGCATCCACCTCAGGCACCTGACGCATTGCTCACAAAGATCAACTGACAATAACAAGAGCATCCCCAAGTCTTCTTGCTCAGTCATCAAAATCCCAAATATTTCCCTAATTGTTTGTTGTTGTGAACCGATATGGACACGTGCACACTCTAAAAAATGTGGGGACAAAATTGGTTTCTTAGATTCAAAATGGTTTTTTGAAAAACCAAATTTCAATGCAAAACCAAAATGGATTTTTAAAAAAATCCATTTTGGTTTTTTGCATTGAAATTTGGTTTTTCAAAAAACCATTTTGAATCTAAAAAACCAATTTTGTCTGGAATTTTTTTAGAGTGCACTGAAGTCCTGAGATTCCTCTTTGTTTCATGTAATAAGTTTCATTAGGAAAACAAATCGATTTCTTAATTCCTAATCATTTTATCAATCAAGATAATTTGATGGCAACAAAAAGGATGAAAATAATTACCTAAAAATAGTTTATGAAATAGCTTCACATTGGATAAATGTGTGGGCCTTTATTTTATGAACTCCTACCCTCTTGTCTTAAATCTTACGAACAAAAACTGACTTTAGAGGGTTGCACTGTGCATATACTTACCTTGTAGATCTGCAGGTTACTTATACATTTTATCTGCATATAAGAGCGGTTTTTTTTCAATTGATCACCAACAAACAACAAAAATAATAAGTCGAGGAATTTTAAGGTTGATTTTTTTTCCTGATTATCAATATTTATAAGATTTATAATTTCCATCCGCATTTTAAAAAATTTATGAAATGTTATGAACTTGTTGTCCGGATAGAAGGCACGCATAATTGCGAATATATATCATCAGATTTACAGAAGATTAAGCTGAATTTCAATGATTTTCTGAAGTGTGTCCCTACGGATGATTGTGAAATTGTCGGACTTCAGTGGGCATGCAGTGCCTCTGAGGATGGTACTGAAATTATTCACTGTGTGTAGGGCCATGTTGTATGCCTTTGCGAGTGGTACCATCTTGAAGTAACTAGCCCTTTAGTTTCTTCAAGGTACCATCTTCTCATTGCAGGGTTAGTTCGAACTCACCCTGCCACCAAGTCTACCAAGTGCTGAGGTCCATAATGAATATTCTAATCCTTTTCCAGCTACCCTATAGGCCTACATGTATGTATATTTCAATTTATCTGTATTTGTCTATCTTCTTTTATACCTCTCCAACTTTCTCAGTAATATCTGCCTTTATCTTTCTCGATAGCGATCTGTCTTTCTTTATCTTTCAAAGTTTATATCTTTCTCTGTATTTCCCTCTCACACATGTATGCCTTTCTCTGTCTTTATCTCTCTTTTGCTTTCTTTGAATTTTCCCCTTCCTTCTCTGCCGTTCTGTCTTTCTCGGCATTCTAGATCTGCAGCCTCACTCATGCAGGTTTGGCATGCTGAAGTACACACACAAACACGAATTGTTTTTGCTGAGGCCCATCCTTTTGTCCAGATTAGGCTAACACATGATGTATTGAGGTATTATTGGGTAATAATACCGTGATATTGAGCCCATGTATTTGCCTTCATAAAAAATCGAAATATGAAGTGACCTCGAATTCAGTCATATAAAATTCATTGTCATCCGGAGAACTAACTTTTGGACATATCTCATGACTGAGAGATTTTGTATTTGTTAGGCCTGCATGTAGATAGTGCAATTAATGCAACCTCTTTTCTTTCGCCAATAATCTTACACTTTTTAGAGGTGCTTGCATACCTCTATTGTGGGTGGAAGTTGGGAAGGCTTATGACCACTGCCGAGGTCACACTGTTTCACCTATCGCATCAATTGAAACTTTCAAGTCCACTGAAGAAGTCATATTTATAATTCTATATTAAATGCATTCAAAAGATAGATCTGCATGCAGGAGGAAAGAAGGGAGGGAGGAAGGGAGGAAGGGAGGAAGGGAGCAAGGATATGTTGACTGCACGTGTGCTCACGAGGGAACAGACAATATCATCAGCTATCCATGTCAAGGGAGGGAGGAAGGACGGGAGGAGAGATCAAGGAAAGGAAGAGAAAATATTAGACATCTTTATCACAGAGGGCTTTAGCCAGAGGTGTGATAAACACATATTCCTGATCCCATGGTGAATATCTGGCTTATACCATGAGACAAACACTCAAACAGCCAAACATGAGAGGATAACTGGACAACAAACTATATGGGAATTATTTCCCTGGAATACTGGCATGTGATTGGCTGAAAGAGGTGTCGAATGGTATGAACTTCTGCAGTGCACTTTGAAAACTACAGGTATTTTCTTTGTCGGACTAAAGATTAGTAAAGAAGCCCAATACCTGCAGTTGTGCTTGTCTGCTTAATTACCTGGGGGGGGGGGGGGTCACATCCAACAGGCTACATAGTTCAACCCCATCCATTACAGGTTTAACAAGTATATCTGACACTCTTCCCGATCTTATTGTCTATATAATAGAATTTGTCTCCTCAATCCTTCTATATGCGCGTTTGCAGGACTTGATCCATTTAATTCCCTGGCTAAAAAATAGGATTATTCACTATTTATACAGACGTATAATCATTATAATGCTCTTTTATCGGTTTCCACAAACTTGGAAATCTCAATATTTCAATGATTTAGACTTTAATCTTGTAATAGCTACATCCTCAGTCAATCTGGATTTATATCCAGCTTTGGGTATATATTTATTGTTGTTTTCATGCACAAAGAAAAAACACTTTACATGTATGCAGATTTATTGTGAGATAAAAAATAGATTTTCGATCTAAACTAGATTTAGACAAATTTAAAATGACGACTCGTGAACTTTCTTTCTGTCAATTATCACACAAAGACATATGCATGTAATATTCGGGCAGCAACACAGCCGAAGGCCATTTTGTGAAGCAAATTGAGCACAAGAGAGGTTTCAAAAATCTATGCAGTGATGGTCTCAACATCAACAGTCGACAGTATGAAATTAGGTCAAGTGGGTCCAGCGTCTTATCAATGATTTAGTTTTGAATTTAACAAAACATAGCATATTAATCTTCAAAAGTGTCTTAAAAATTCATTTTTCTCCAGTAATATTCCCTGAACCCTCTGATTGTTATGGAGTAGTTAAATATTGGCCTTGACGAGCTAAATTAAATTATTTATGTGTGATTCATTTCATTTCAAAACAGACAACAAGAAAACATAACAAAATTTTAAGTTACGTAATCTTTATAAACTGATGATTATGAATTAGTGAACAATTAATCTACATGCAAATCATGTAATTTTTTAAAAATTACTATTATACTATTATGTAATATCAACAATCTAGCATCAACTTAAGTTTGGCAGCTTTCAGTCTTGTTCGTCTTTTTACTGTCTGGCTGATAATTATCTATCAATTCTATCTATCCATCTATCTATCTATCTATCTATCTATCTATCTATCTATCTATCTATCTATCTATCTATCTATCTATCTATCTACCGATCTATCTATCTATCTATCTATCTATCTATCTATCTATACATACATCTAATAGTCATCTATCTGTCCATCTGTCTATCTATTCTATTTTTAAGTGCTGTGCGAATTTCATGGCTGTGCTATTTATATAAATGTATTAGCTAGCCTTTATTAGGCCTGTCCTTCACTACAGAATGTTTTCCCTCTAAATCAAGACAAAAAAATATAAGGTTAAAGGTGTTATTTTATATAGTTCTATTCTCCCTATGTTCATATCACCTCTTTATATCATCAATTGAATTAAATCAGAGTTAGATTATTTGAAGAAAAAAAATACTTGCAGTCCCATGTACACTCTAAAAAAATTCAGACAAAATTGGTTTTTTAGATTCAAAATGGTTTTTTGAAAAACCAAATTTCAATGCTAAAAACCAACATTGAAATTTGGTTTTTCAAAAAACCATTTTGAATCTAAAAAACCAATTTTGTCCCGACATTTTTTAGAGTGTAGCCTATAGGCCTTAATGGAAAAAAGCAACCAATACAATTTGAGACCCTTCATTGCAAAATAGTAAACGAACAACATAAAACTGATTCGAAGCAGGTTGAAATTAAAACAGAAGTCAAAATGATTTGATATTCATAGCTTATATCTATTGACAGGATTAGACACACATTATATAGATAGTGGATGGTGAGGAGACCAATATTTGTTATATTCTGCACCACAATTTTCAGACTTATACATAATTTGTAAAATACTGATTTTTTTTCTAAAGATACCTTATTCTTTTCTATGAAATATACTTAATCTTCCCCATTATTTGCAATGAGCACATTTATAAAATGATAGATTGATATTTCAAGAAGTTAGTTTTCCTCCTACCCAGGCCGTCCCTTAAGTTATTGGCAATTAAGTACATTGTTGCTGCTAAGAGCATAGGGGCACACCAATATCACTATCCACACACCAATAACACCTTTAAGACACCAATATTGTTATTTATTGGCGTGTCACGTGACTGATCTCCTGCTACATGATTGGCCTTAAAATTTTGATGCAGAATAATAGACCTATACAGGCATGGCCTACCAGAGCTTGTCATATCATGTTGATGACATCCAGTTAGGCGCGAATGGTAAAGATCTGTCATGAATTGTTCAAAGAATGGGAATCAGACCCGGGACCTTCCGAGCAATTTAGAAGAAACTTTAATTGATGAAAATTGTAAGATTTTGCGAATCCTTGTAAATTTATTACTCAACTCAAAACTGGAAGTCTACTTGTCACGTGACTCTGAAAGGCCCGGATGAGAGTATTCTTAATCCATTTACCTGTGATTAGCAATGATTTATCTGTAGCCCAGTGGCTTTTGCTAAGCTAGTTGTTAATACAATAAGATTAATCGTTATCTTATTAATCTTGAGAATCCAAAGTTTTAATCTGCTTTATTCATATTCACTAACACTTGAAAGAATAAGAATTTGTTTAGTTAACTTTTTGGAGGGATTTTGATAACTTTTATCAATTGCTTATCAGCGCCGTCATTCATATCATCAAAAACACCGCTTCTGCTATAGTGAATGATTGTCTCACGGCCAATATTTGTTTATTTCAAATACTTGTAAAAGTTTAATGATATTATCTTTCCCATTATTAGCCCCTGTTCCACGGCTTATCCAATCAATCCAATGCTATTAGTAGTGGAAAACCAGTTATCAGTCTTAGGCCATTTTATCTTGGAATCTCATTAAAACGATTACTGTATCATCCCATGCATAAGCAGGCAGACTGATTTCAAGTTGCATGAACAGTATTGTGCGAAATAGATAGATAGACAGATAGACAGACAGCTAGACAGACAGACAGCTAGACAGACAGACAGACAGATAGATAGATGGATAGATAGATAGATGTGATTTGAAATAGATAGATAGATGTGATTTGAAATAGATAGATAGATGTGATTTGAATTAAGATAGGTAGATCGATGTGATTTGAACTTAAATTATAATGTAGATATTTTGTAAATGCTTTTTCTGAGATTCGTTGAGTTTTCCTATGTCTTTTTTAACGTCTGTTTCCAGGGGCAAAAGCAGAATACTATCAAGTATCATCTGATTATTAAAATATCATAAATTTAATGCAATATGTGAAAGTTACTTTTGGTAGGAATTTATCTTTTTCAAACCTATCATAATGGACTTTTCGTGGATTATACGAAGTGCCATGCACTACATTGCACTTGTGCAGTAAAACCGGTTTTGTAAAAACGATAAATTCTCTTTATAGACCTGTATATTTTGATAGTAGAGGTTCTAAACCCCTTTTAAAAATATCTGTACATTAATTGTGCATGGATAATCCACAATAATGTACATTTGTAAAACGCCATTTTCCTTCCACATAGAGCACAAAATAGGATGTAAACTTGTACATGGATGATATAGGCCCTATATGGAAATCCAGAATTTCAGAAAGATCATACTAAAGAAGATGACGAGAAAAGAGGAAGAAGAAGAAAGAAGGAAGAGAATATAAACAAGAGGAAGAAAAACGTATTAGTCGGGGAAATAATTAGAAGGAAGAATAGAAGTAACATATTACTTACGAGGGGGGGCATAACATAATAAAAAGGAACAATAATGAAACAAGACGCAGGGACAAGACAAAGAAGCTTAGAAATATGAAGAAGATAGAGGAAGAATAATGAAAAATGAAGAAGATGAACTGAAGAAGAAGGACTGAAGAAGAAGGAAGAGACATGAAGAACTTCCGAAGAAGAGCAACAGATAGGCACATCCATTACAGAATGAATTAATTTATATAAAAAGGCCAATATTGAAAGAAAGATATATCTTAAAGTTCTAATAAAACACAAAATTGGACAAACATCTCAACAGAATACGTTAACCAATCAGATTACAATATGTGCAATTCATTAACATATTAGAACGTCTTACCTGGCGGCGAGCAGGACGTGATTTGAGAGGGTAGTGCGCAGGGCATGACGCAGGGCATGACGCCTGTCAGATTGAATGACACCTCAGACCACGCCCCCGAATTCCCCAGCTCCCTTGCAAGGACTGATCTGTCATGGACTGTAATATTTTTTTGGATGATTTTAGGTTATCCATTAAGATACTTAAATGACAGTTCTTATATATTTTTTTTGCTGTCAGCACTTTCGTTGGTTTATTCTAAACGTCTAGAGACCTATTTTAAATTTAAGTGAGAGGGATAGTCTAAACATGGTTAAATTGGCCTTATTTAGAAGCAACTGATATTCACCTTGATGATTATGAATCCATTCTCTTGATTTTTTCATGTTGGAAACATTTTTCAATTATTACCTTGCAAAAGCCATGCTTTTTCTTGACGCAATTATACATTATGTGTAAATTGCCTGCTGATTTATCGTGTTGTATTGGCCTATTACAAATTTTCATATTCTCCGAAAAACCGGAATTGCCTGGAAAGCAAATTGTCAAAATTTATTTAAATTGAAAGGTTAGGCCGAACCAGGTCCAATTCTGTCCAGGTGAAAATAGGTACCTAGGTAGATAGAGCCCAAGAAGGCAGGGTTCAAGGGGGGGGGGGTTCTAAGGGGGCAGGGGAAGGACCAGCGACAATGAGCTGAGAAAAGAGGGGGCAAAGAGAAGACCAGGGGCAAGGAGAAGGAGGGGGCCGAGGGGGGTAGCAAGGGGTTGTTCTTTGAAGACTGATCCGCTGGCAAGGTGTCACGGTGTGAGGTGTATGTTTATCCAATGGGGTGACAAGGCCCTTCTCAGTTTTGCCAGAGTTTTCTGTGATTCCCTGCGCTTCTGGGGGATTGAGGGGACTGCTCTGTTTGCTGGCACTTGGGCCTACTCCCAACGGTGTTAAATAAAACAAATCGTGGATGTATAGGGCCTTTGTGCCCGCTCCACAGGTGTTGGGCCTAAACTGGCTGCTCTCCGATTTCCTTCAATGGCCCCTCAAATACATGCTCTAAGTACATTTGCACGCGCCACTAAAACTGCCGAAGCTAAACGCTTGGCAAACTCCAGGTCCTATTTCATTTCATATACAGTATTGTTGTACAATAACGGTTTTAAGGGAGAGAGGCTGGGGAAATAAACTGACGTGCCTAAGCTACCCCTCAACAGCTATAGGTCCATTTTACCCTCGCTGTAGGGGTTAAAAAACCCTTGGATTAAACCCTCCCCTAAACCGTCCTAAAACGCAGAGCTGGATTACGCGAGGCTTCCTGACTGCTGTCGCACACTCATTAGGCCGGTTCGAGGTGTTGTTGTTGGGCTGGGACCCAGGTTCCAATCCCTTTGTCAATTGCATCGAACACATGACTGAGGTCGATTTGCTCATGTCTGATTCTGTATGAAAAAAAAGAAAAGAAAAGAAAAAAATATATACGCCTTTCTCCCAGAAATGCTTGAGAGTGAATAAAGCAGGGAGAGCAAGTCCAATTGCACTGAAACATCCACTGCATAGTGACGAATTATTCATACACTCCGAGTATGATTGGGGCTTAACATCCTGAATAGCTCTGAATTTATGCATTGCGAGAAAATTAATTATATATGACAGAATTGGCGTATATTTATAAGGGGACTATACTCCCCCCCTCCTCAGGCCCAAATTACCAAATCCGAGCTGGAATCGAGCGTATATGAAACCATGGAAGCCCAACCATATTTAAAATGTGTATAAAACTATGCAAGCTTTATATGATTTCCACAATGTGAAACTGTCGGGGTTAATTTGTTTTAAAAAGTGAACATAATTTAAAGTTACATGTAGGCTATTCTTAAACTTTCGATATATACGTTTTTTGTCTTAAGTCAACCTGTTGATTATCTAAATGCCGAAATAAATCCAGTAGCATTTCTCCGAGCAATCTGCTTGTCCGCTTATAGATGTGTGTCCCACCCCCGTGAGATTGACACTGGGAATAAACCTCCAGCAATCGGCTTGGCTGCAACTGGATCTCCCATAACTTCAGGAACATTTGCTCAGGTGGGCAGGAAACGCTTAAGAACGCCTCACCTGGAGTTTAACCAAAGGATGACACCAGGAGCAATTGAACTTAAAAGCAGTTATGGCTAAGAGGCCAGCCATGAATGCTGGATTCGTGAAATTTTATCCAAGGCTTAGAATCCATCTTTAACTCATCCCGGGTTAGATTACTGCAGATGAATTGTGATTGAATACTGGGGTTAAATAAATGGTTTTTAACCAAGGACCCATTTGGTGTATAGAGCAGTATACAGGTGAATTTAATACTAATTCGCTAATTCATTAATTCACTCAGGTGCGTGGTAAAGTTGAATAATGCGGATTAAGTGTGGGTGGGAGGGGCACTAGTGAAGTTACATTAACTTCACTCTCAAAATGCTTGGGGACAGTTTCATTTTGTCATCTGTTTGTGAAATATTTTTCTTGTTTTTGCCTCATTATGTGAAGAGGTAGAGTAGGTCGGGACAAGAAGCCCAGGTTAGGTGAAAGCCCCCCTCCCCAGGTTTATATCTAAACTTACATTTTTGGTGCGTTTTCTTATTGATGGGATTGAAGCTAGAGGCTTTTTAGGAGATGTCACAAATTTTCAAGGCAAACAGCACCAAACCATAGTAGAAATTAAAGAAACAAAAAAAATATGCATGGTTTTTGTAACTTTGAGTAATTCTTTGAAAGTGGTTGTCAGAAATAACTTTGGAAAAATGTTTAAAAGTATAATGGATAACTGCATTGCTTCACTTTATGACCATCATATAAATAGGATTCGGATCATATTTTTTGCATTTTAGTTAAAAATATAAGAGGTCAAATTAAAATATGTGGGTTTGGGGCAAGAGGCCCCACAATGGTACGGGGCATGAGGCCCCTACTCTACCTTAAATCTTGATAGAATAGCTAATTAAAAAAGAAAAAATTTTGGTCGAAATTTAAAAAGGAAAAAAAATAAAATAAAAGTGTGAACAGAAAAATTCGGAAATTCAGAAAAAGTAAATAGAATGCCTAAAAAATGATAGAAGAACCCCAAGAAAAAACTTTCAAGCTGAATGCAGTCGCAAAAAAAATTGACATAAGATTATAGTAGGGGGCTTCTTTCCCGATGGGTGGGGTAAGAAGGCCATTTGCAATTTTTTTTACAAAAATGGCTGTAACTCCTTTTTAAAATTGGTAGACATTTGTATCAATAGCTATAAGTAGAGTCAAGTGATCCCTTCCTGACAGCGTAAGCGTTCAAATAATCGACCATAAAAAGTAGGTCAAATCACACCTTGAAGTTAAGGGGGGCTGCATGCCCCGCGCTACTCTATGTGAAGGGGAATCAGCTGGTAGTGCTCTGAAAAATAAACTTATCAAACCTATTAAAAAGTGCAATGTGTATGATTTATAAATAAGTAAAGGAATCGAATGAATTTACCTGACAATTAGTGGGACATTTCTGGCTTTCATAAATAATTACATTTTTTGCACAGTTTGAAAGATAAAGGCCAAGGAAATATAACCCAAATAAAATTATATCAACCTTGACCAGAAACATCCCTTGATTTAAGGCGATCAATAACAAGCAGAAGTTAATTAAGGTTGCCCCTCCTTAAATTCCTTAAATAATTTGTTTACAAAGAACTTGCTTGGATGCGGTAACCATCATCAACTTCCTGTTGCTATGTGTGCAATGTGTAAACAAACTGATCACACATTAAGCCTTTGTAACTGCTTGTAGTGGTATTAAACTAGTAACTGATGGAATGTCATAGTGTAGTAAATTTATGTGATACATGTAAAATAGTAAAAATATTTGTTGATATTCGTGTATATTAAGTATGTCAAGAAAATGAACGTGTTCAAGAACATTTTATCTTGAGCGCTTACATGTTTAGTTTGTGCATTTATAAGTTTATCTTCTCTAATCTTATTCTATCTTATCTTATGTCAATCAATCAATCAATCAAACAAACAATAATCAATCAATCAATCTATCTATCTACCTGTCTATATCTATCTATCTATCTATCTATCTATCTATCTATCTATCTATCTGTCTATCTATCTATCTATCTATCTATCTATCTATATATCTATCTATCTATCTTTCTATCTTTCTATCTTTCTATCTATCTGTGGGATTGCAGAAGCTATGTTGTCAATACTATAGCCAGTTTGACTTGGGATTAAAACCACTTAGCACTGTTGACTGAGGTGAAACTAAAGTGAAGACACAAGACAAAGGTGAGATTTCTAGGACAAAAGGAAGAACGTGGCACAACTACCATTACGTAATGATTATGCAATGACCAAAGGTCAGCCATTAACTCTCCCTCCAAAATAAGATCAGGGCCTCTCTAGTTTGCAGCTGTGTATAACAAGTGTGTTGGTGCCAATTATGGATCCATTAGGGCAGAGTTGAAAGTATTTATGGATGTTGACTTACTTGACTTTAACCACTCGTGGTTTGATCTATTTTAAAGTTACCTTGCAGGCCAAAGTGTGGAATGGTGGAAGTTCATTATCAAACTGATCCTGTCGTATCTGAAGTGTTTGGTAAAATTATACTTGTAACATATATTATATCGATAGTGCATGGTTAGGAGACCAATATTGAGTTTTATTGGCGGAAGCAGTAATATTGGTCGAGGCCGTTAAATTAAGTGCATTGTTGCTGCTAAGAGCATAAGGGCACGCCAATATCACTCTCCACACACCAATAATACTTTTAAGACACCAATATCATTATTTATTGCTTTGTCATGTGACTGATATCCTGGTACATGATTGGCCTTAAATGTTTGATGCATAATATATATAATTGTTTGTGCATGCTCCTGAAATTAGGACAACACTTTCGACGATTGGTGCTAGTGTTGAACTTACAGATGACTAAGTTTTTAAAAGGCCTGATATGGAATCTCAACCTGAGCCCAGCTACACAGGCCTACACACACTCAGAAAAAAAGGTTACACAAACATCCATATGTGGTTTTTTGGCTTGTCACCAGTATAAAACCACTTCTGGTTTTTTAAAAAAACCCTTTCGATGAGGATGTTTAAAAAACCACCATCTTAAAATCCACTTTGGAATGATGTAAAACCTTTAGTGGTTTATCAAGAAACCTATGAAGGCCTGTTCAACACCAATTTTCTGGTTTTTTATTATACCATTTGTGGTTTATAAAATAATCAAATATTTCATTAGCTGGTTTTGTACAAATTCATCTTTGGTTTTTATAGAAACCAAGTGAAGTAAATATTCACTCTTTTTAGGTTTTACAAATATCCATAATAACTGGATTTACACTATTCCATCATGGAGCATATATTAAACCAAAATGGGTTTTTCTAGTAATCAATTGGATAGTCTCATCATTCCCATAGCGCTTTCATAACCATATCAATAATTTAAATAAAACGTTAGCTGGTTTGCTGGAAAACCATGATAAGACTTTAAAATATCCAGGTACGATTTTTTAACCTCACCATTGGTGTTTCGTACAAAAAAAAAATCTGGTTTATTGACAAATTTCATCTTTCCTTTTTTGTATATTTTGAGCACACAGGGGTAAAATACATCCAAGCAGAAAGAAAATAGAAAGGCATTTGACTTTATTTATTCATATATAATCTATTTATAGAACTTCAAACAAGAAGAAAATGAAATTATCATGAATAAAAAAATGTATATAAATATAGGAAGAAATAACAAGTGTATAACTACTATTAAAATTTTTCAAATATAAACACCAGGAACTCACAAAACACATAAAAAACAAATGAAATACATATTTTCATATTTAGATATACTCATGCTGATATGATACATTTTTTGATGCAATAGTCCATGAAGAATGCAATGTAATAGTCCATAAATGTGAAAATTTTCTTCTAAATGTTGATGAACACCGGATGTCGTACACTTGGTAACAAGCATTAACGCAAGAAAGAACCAGGGAAAAGGCCCACACTGTTAACATCTGGAATGCTGATGGTCACTGACGTGTGTCCAATGGGCTTTGAGATGGACCACGATTCTTCAAGGTTTGCTGTTGAGCACTTGGCTTCCTGAAAATAAAAGCAATCACCATGTTACTTTTCATAAGTTCATAAGCATAATATCACGCAGTGTCTATTGCATTGGTTTCATGAACAGATTGAAACAATGAGTTGTGTTTGTGTTTTACGCCTCTGCAGCACCTTATTGGGCTATATTGATTGAAACAATGAGTTTTAACTTTTTGTCTGATTCTGAAACACTCTTCACAACATTTCATAATTTTGGCCATATACAGTAGTTTTAATTTGAAATTGACAATTTTATGGCATATTTTTAGACAGTCAATCCATTGGTTTCATTATAGTCTCTAAAAAGCTAGGAAAGAGAGCTCAAATACAAAACAGCGGTCATTTGCTCATGAGGATATGTGCGTCTTTGCTAGCTATGTAAAAAAGCTAAGCAAGGAATTTGTGACATGCGATGCCCTTCATTTAAGGATTAGGAGAAAGATAACATTAAACAGTGCACAGAAACAGAAACAGAGACCCACCTTTTCACTCGTCTGCCTCAAGGGCATCACCAATCTGGGTCCGAGAAGAGTTTTTTCAGGGAGGATTCATGAGACCTATCCAGAGCTATTCAGGTGATAAGCTCATCCAGTTCCAATGGTTGGATGAGCTTAAATTCACGTAAAAGCTGAAACAGAAATAATTAAATTTTGTTGGGCAAAATCTATTGAAATAAGGGAAAACAATTCTTACTATGTACATCAGACAGATGTCAAGACAATTTCTGTGACATCAGCTGATGTCTCCCTGCAGTGAAAGGAATGAAATTCTTACTATGTGTTATAAGCAACCTTGGAAATTAGCCTATAATAATTGTCATTTATATTAATGAAGCTTTGCTATCATATACCCTATCTCTTTAGGTGGTTAGATAAGAGTAATATTATGTATCAAATTACACCGAAAGTTCCATTTAAGTTATCCATATTCAAAGGTGAATAGTGAATACCTTTTTACCTAAAAATCTTGAGTCTTGTATGATAGACTATAAATATGAAGCATTGGCCAATGAAATATATGATTAAACAACATCATGTACAGTACACATCACAAACTGTAACCTAAGAGATCTGCTTGTAGTTTTAAATGTCAATTACAAAAATTGTTTCCATTGTGATTTCTGGATGATGATCAAAAACTACTATCATTACTTCCTTAAGATAATTGATCACCAGCAACCAACAGGTTTTTAAAAATGTGCACACTGTTTGAACAAAGGCCTATGATATATACATAAAATAGAGTGACTTTTTTGTCGAATAAATGTTAGCAATGTTTTCATGCAACTCATAAACTAAAAGAAAATTAATCATAAAATTCCTACCTTGGAACTGATGATAAACCAGGATGTCCTTGCCTCTTCATTTAACATGTTAAATGAACAAATCAATCAGACATGGTCACTACGCCATCTAACTGACTCTCATAAATGGTATATAATAGTGTCTCAAGTCTGACAAAATTATCTTGTGATTAGCCTTAAACAAGCTGTAACAATGTCAAACACAAACTTGCCAGATTAAGGGTTGATATCCGTAAATGTGAAGCTGTGAACAAAGTTAAATACCAATGAACCTGGACACATGGTGTTTTAAGTATTCATTTGGTTTGCAATAAAACCATTTTAATCGTTACTGGCTTTGTAAATATCCAAGTGATTTTTTATAAAACCCCAAGAAACCGGTGTTAACCAAACTGGTTTTTAAATGATTCATTTGATTTTTTAACAAACCATAATTAACCTGTTTTATCCATTTGGTTGTTTATACATTCAAATGATTATGTAGAAAACCCGAAAAAACCAAGTTTTTTTCTGTCTGCATGTAAAGGTATTTTCTTGGCCAGGTAACCGCCTCTTTGATTCTTGGAGACATTCTTTCAGTTTTCCTCAGCATATTTGCAGACATGTTGGAGTGCACGGGGGCCATGTTATTTCTGGTGGGGCATGTAAGTGTACTTTTTAACGAGGGTGAGGCACGGGGGTTGATAGGGCACGGCGATTGATCAGACAGGGTGCCGCAGATCGCCCCTTTGATCTGGGAGCTAAAACCCTTCGTGTAGGGCACTTCTGATCCTTGTACACCCCTTATTGTCACGGCTGTTTGGGTAGTCTGTTGTCTTGTTTAGTTATTAAATACGACAGTTATTGTAAGATGGAACAAGCACCTCCAAGCAGGTTGCAAGAAACCTCAGCCATATGCTGGCCCCTGAAACCCAAGCCCGCGCAGAGCCATCTAAATGGCCCCTATCGCGTCCACAATGTCATCAATCAGAGTCTGAGCAGCTGAGATTTTAGCAGCATCCCGATTTGCCCCTTGTTGCCCACGCATTTCAATTAGGATGAAACCAGAAAGCCAAAGTGAAATACAAGTCATTTGGGGGAGCATCTATAGGGCACTTTCAAGACAAAAGGTCATTCATCACTCAACGCATCCCTCCATGGACATGAATCATATGGCAATCAGTGGATGGGGTGCTGATGCTCCTTTGATGCAGATAGATAGATAGATAGATAGATAGATAGATAGATAGATAGATAGATAGATAGATAGATAGATAGATAGATAGATAGATAGATAGATAGATCAAGAAATGGCCTGAGCAGAATATAGATAAAATGGCAGTGAGATTTATAGGCAAATATTACTTTAATCTACAGATCATTGTGCAATGTGCATTGATAATTAATTAGGATATATGATATTTTCTTTGAAGGAAAGTATATGCATTGCATAATCCTTCTCAATAATTTTGAAAAGGCCATTTCCTTGACTCTATTAGTTCAGAAGTTCCTTCACATTCGAGTTCTTCACAGTTGCTCAAGAGGGCTTTCAATGGGCTCAGATGGGCCAGTTTCACAACTTCACAGGGGGCTCAAGGAGTCAGGAGGAGGGCTCGGGAGCCTTCTGTTGGGGTCTTTAACCGGCAAGCTGTGAAGGGGTCGCGAAGAAGGGGGCAAAAAGTGGCCGGGTGCTCCTCCAGGGGGTGTGGGGCAGGGGTGTCAGGTGACAGTTTACAAGGAGCGAGGAAATTTGGAATCTGAAATGCCCCTCACGTTTCGCGCTACAAGGGTCGGCACTTTAAGCTTCCAAATTGTCGGATAGCCACGTTTCATAGAATACAAAGAAATATGCAAGTCTCGGGAGAATCTCGTGGAAGCTGCATTGCCCCCCAATGATCACCCTCTGAGCCCCAAACACCATGTACATATTGAGTATAGGAGCCGTGAGGGGTTTACTAATTACCCTAGCTCTCTGAATTTCACAGGGCAAGGATTTTCACCCCATATCGCAGTGTATGTGCACTGCAGGGCCTATTGGCTCACCCTCAAACACCCATATATATATATGACTGTATTCAATGTCACTTCAAAAGGGCCGACCTCACAGCAATGAAAACAGCAGAAGGATCCAACGCACTGTTTATGTACTCCCATGTAGATCTAAACAAACTTGATGACTATTAATTGGACCTATAGATTAAACATCTAGTAGATAGTATAGGTGTACAGCTGCAGCATATCATTTTTTGGTTAATGAGACATTTCATCATAAATACACCCCACCCCCAGGTTTTTTTTAAAATTGAAAATGTTTTATCAGATCCTGGTTTTCTTATCGAAATGGCCATCAGGACTCGATTTGAAATTGAAATGTTTCATCAGAACTTGGTTTTGAAAATGTTCCATTAGAACTCGTTCTGAACGAATCTTGAAATTTGAAAATGCTCCATCAGAACTTGGTTTTGACATTGAAAATATTCCAGAACTTGATTTGAGGGAGTTTTAAAATTGAAAATGTTCCATCAGAACTTGATTTGAGGTAGTTTTGAAATTGAAAATGTTCCTTCAGAACTTGATTTGAGGTAGTTTTGAGATTGAAAAATGTACCATCAGAACTTGATTTGAGGGAGTTTTAAAATTGAAAATGTTCCAGAACTTGCTTTGAGGTAGTTTTGACATTGAAAATTCTCCACCAGAACTTGATTTGAGGGAGTTTTGAATTGAAAAGGTTCCATCAGAACTTGATTTGAGGGAGTTTTGAAATTGAAAATGTTCCAGAACTTGATTTGAGGTAGTTTTGAAATTGAAAATGTTCCATCAGAACTTGATTTGAGGGAGTTTTAGAATTGAAAACGTTCCTTCAGAACTTCATTTGAGGTAGTTTGAAATTGAAAATCTTCCTTCAGAACTTGCTTTTAGGGAGTTTTAGAATTGAAAATGTTCCTTCAGAACTTGATCTGAGGGGGTTTTAAAATTGAAAATTTTCCGTCAGAACTTGCTTTGAGGGAGTTTTTGAATTGAAAATGTTCCTTCAGAACTTGATTTGAGGTAGTTTTGAAATTGAAAATTTTCCATCAGAACTTGATTTGAGGATGTTTTGAAATTGAAAATGTTCCATCAGAACTTGATTTGAGGGAGTTTAAGAATTGAAAATGTTCCTCCAGAACTTGATTTGAGGTAGTTTTGAAATTGAAAATGTTCCACAACTTGCTTTGAGGGAGTTTTGAAATTGAAAATGTTCCGTCAGAACTTGATTTGAGGGAGTTTTAAAATTGAAAATGTTCCTTCTGAACTTGATTTGAGGTAGTTTTGAAATTGAAAATGTTCCGTCAGAACTTGCTTTGAGGTAGTTTTGAAATTGAAAATGTTCCATCAGAACTTGATTTGAGGGAGTTTTGAAATTGAAAATGTTTCTTCAGAACTTGATTTTAGGTAGTTTTGAAATTGAAAATGTTCCATCAGAACTTGGTTTGAGGGATGTTTGAAATTGAAAATGTTCCATCAGAACTTGATTTGAGGGAGTTTTAGAATTGATAATGTTCCTTCAGAACTTGATTTGAGGTAGTTTTGAAATTGAAAATGTTCCATCAGAACTTGGTTTGAGGGATGTTTGAAATTGAAAATGTTCCATCAGAACTTGATTTGAGGGAGTTTTAAAATTGAAAATGTTCCTTCAGAACTTGATTTGAGGTAGTTTTGAAATTGAAAATGTTCCATCAGAACTTGGTTTGAGGGATGTTTGAAATTGAAAATGTTCCATCAGAACTTGATTTGAGGGAGTTTTAGAATTGAAAATGTTCCTTCAGAACTTCATTTGAGGTAGTTTTGAAATTGAAAAAGTTCTACCAGAACTTTATTTGAGGGAGTTTTGATATTGAAAAGGTTTCATAAGAATTTGATTTGAGGGAGTTTTGATATTAAAAATGATATGCTATACTTTACGGTGCCTACAATTTCTTTTTCATCAATACATGGGATGTTCAAATGGGATAGTCAAATCATATCTATGCATGAGTAGTATAAAAACCAACTTAATTTGTACATCAATTGAGGCATCAACTTCTGAGGGGAGCAGTGATCGGTGCTAACAAAATTCAGTGATTTATTAAATCATTGGGAGGAAAGAACATTCGGAATTGGCTGAAAGTCTGAGGCAGAATTAATGGAACGAGAAATGAAGAGGCAAAGAGGAAAATGGAAAGAAAGAGAAAGAAAGAAAGAGAGGCTATTAATGAGGTTAAAGAGACAGAAGGGCAGAGTGGGCCGGACAGAAGTGACAAAATACACACAGAGAAGAGCTGAGAAGCACGCCTGGCCTCACTCACTTCTGGGGCAAACAGACCACTGATGGCATTAGGGCAGAAGGATTGATGGGCCAGCTCAACAATCCACCAACTCCCACCCAGCAATGGGGCAGCAATGGGCCAGCATACCAATAAAGACCTTTTTGCCGCTGTAAGTAGAAATTAATTAGCTTTCAGAAGGCAGCTCCTGACAGGGCGCGTGCCACTTGTATATGCTTTGGCAGGGTGGCGGGCACTCCCAGGGTGCAAGGGCATTCAAGACCATGTGTTAGGTGGCATAGCAGTCTTAGATGCAAGGCTTGAAGGAAAAGGCAGCACAAGAAATAAATCATCACTCTTTATTTGACCTGAGAGCCCCCCCCCCTCCCTGCATGAGCACTGTCTGCAAAGCATTGGCATCCATTGGCTCCAGAGAGAGGTAGCAGCATCCCTAGGTCAATACAAGTTTATCGCCTTTTAATTGATGCCCCTATTACCCGTGACTGCACATATTACAGCAACACTTTGATGGCAGGGGCCTCTTTCCCCAGTGCTAACACGGCCCCAGCCACTTCCTGGCCCCCCAAATGCACAAACGCTGTCCTCCCCTCCCCTCAATAGCCTGGATCATTTCGCCAGCAGATCGCTTTCAAGGCCTGTGCAAACGGCTGCTTGCTTTCTGCAGCCAAAAAGCCCCCTGCCACCTAGAAGGGGTCACCTATTAGCCATTCTAAGCCCTGCAAATATCTGCAAATACTTGATTTGCGCGACTTTGAAAAGCTCTAATCTCGAGGCGGTCCATTTGGGTGAAACTGCATCTGGGGCCTTTTTGCAATCATGGCTGTCTCTGCTTGCAAAGGCAACAACTGGCTGAGATCTGAAAGAAGCCTGCTCCCTCGTCACCCTCTCCCCTCTCCCTCTCTTCTCTGCTCTCTTCTCTCCTCTCTCGTCTGCTCATATTGGGTTTTAAGCGGCGCCTGCCTTAATTACCTCTGAGTAAATTTGCTTTATTTTCGACATTTGCTGCTGACATCTTTTGTAGGGGCCACTTCAGAGGAGGGGAGGCAGGGAAATTGAAAAAGCTAATTGATTAATGTAATCGTTCTGAACCAAATAATAGGCAACCATCAGTTGGTGGTTTGAGTTGGGAACACCAATCACCACCACACCACAGTGCCAGGGAGCACCCTTAAAGCGGCTAAAAAGGAAAACAGCCCTCAGCTTTTGTGTCGGTAGGAGGCAGGCCTCAAAGCAAATGACTTTTCGAAGGCGGCTCTCTTCACTCGCACTTTCATTTCTGCCCCACCACCATATATGGCAACTCCATGAATTTTGACAGCGCCATTTATCATAAATTATGGAACGCACAATGCAGTGCACCATTAACGGAGGGAGGAGCAGTTGTATAAATTTTGTTACAGGCAGCTTTTAGCCTTCAAGCCGTCTTCAAACTCTTCCTTCCTCTCTATGGCAGCTTGGTATGTGAGTGGTTAAGATGCCTGCCTGCTCCGCTTAAGGTCTTTGCCTTCATGGGTTCGACTCCCGGTCGGGAAACCAAAAATTTTCACTAGACCTTCATGAGCAAAATCCCAGCTGGATGTCATTCGGTTGAGATGATAAATTGGCGGCCCTTTGTGTCTGTGCTTGGCAAGTAAAAGATCCCTCACACGGGGTAAATGTGTAACATGTTGAGGACTTTGGACAGCTCTCCCTCCCATCTCATCAATCAACCCTCGTGAGTGCCCAGAACTGGGCTTAGAGGGCTGCACTTACCTTATCTGTCTATCTATCTGTCTGTCTATCTATCTATCTATCTATCTATCTATCTATCTATCTATCTATCTATCTATCTATCTATATCTATCTATCTATCTATCTATCTATCTATCTATATATATATCTAGTTGTTCACAAATACAGAACGTAAAGTCCCAATCATCTTTCCAGCCATTTGCTTTTCTATCTTTCTACCTGAAGAATGGACTCCTTGATTGCATCTCAGACTTATTTTAGGCCCTTCAAAAACTTTTCTTAGGTTCTTACCCTTTTAAGAGCAAGAACAAGACACTCTCTGAGACAAGCAAGCACCAAACAAGCACTCTCTGTGACCTGTTGTGCCTCTTTCTCACTCCTTTGGCCTCTTTACCACTCTCTTTACCTCCCTTCTTTCTCTCTCTTTCTCTCTCTTTCTCCCTCTTCTCGAGATCTCAGTTGACTCTTGGCAGTTTTGCAGCCCGGCCATTCAGTGATCTTGCGCCGGGCGTGTTGGCCACGAGAAATCCCTGATTACAGGCAGCAGTCTTGAATTTCACCTTCCTCCAGCTTTTGTTGGGGTTAATAATGGACAGAGAGGGTGTTTAAGAACACCCAGGAACCTTTCAACCTCTTCCAGTTTCCTCTGTTTACCCAGAAGTCAAATTCCTTGCCTTTTCCACAATTCCAACAGAAGCATTCTACAAATATCTGTCCAAAAGGTCCAAGCACTGTCAAACGCCTTGTGCAAAATTTCCAACTGTATTCGGGATAACAGGGTGGGGACGCCAAATAGACACTTTTTGAAAAAAATTAAATCTTAGAAATAGATTTAGCCCATATAAAACAAATTCATATCAACAGGGCTGAGCAAAAGAACAATATCTAGAATGTTTTTTGACTCATATTATCTCCAATAATTAATGCAACATGGCTGCCAAAATATTGAAGGTGCCTCTAAAAAATTCGGTTTATCTGCTTTTTTTGACATGCATTTTGTTTGAGTGCCAACAACTAGGCCCAGTTAAAATTAGTCTACAATGCTCTGAGGTGTGACCAAACTATCCCTTTCTTTTTTCAAAATGGAAAAAAACGTCTCAAGATACATCCCATTCCCCTACTTGGGACAGAACAGTGATAGTTTAGCCCAAAAGAACAAAAACACGGTTCTTTGAAAATCTACAAAATATCATCAAATACCAGCAAACTATTGCAGTGTCCCTTTTGAGCTTAGGACTAGGAGTTCGAGATGAGCCCTTAAACTAAAGTGCTTTATACCAGAGAAGACCAAATATCCTGACTGTTCCCAAATGCTCACCATGCCAGAAACACCACGTCCCCATGTTGTGTTTTGGGATTTGATCTTCAAAACTCAAATAATCTACCCCATGCATAGTTCTGCAAAAAAAAAAAGTCAATCGCCTTCATTCAATAATCAATATTTCAAAATGGCAGAAATGTTTGATGAATTTGATTGCATTGTGGACCGCCAGCTGGCTGGAATTGGAAAGAAAAGAAGACAAAACTATATAAGAAATAGTTATGTAAATTATATAGTAATGTTTCAATGGTTTCGCCGTTTCATGGTACTTCTTTATTCCGAGGAGCTCCTTCCATGCTAAATGCTTTTCCTGAGTGAACAGATAGCATATGGAACTTCATGTATATAGTACACCTTAATGTTAAAATTGCGATAAAAAGATTGTTGCTCGCACACGCAAAAAAAATGGTTAGGAAAATAGAGTGGGAGTCCTCAACAATCAACATGTTACACATTTACCCCATGTGAGGGATATTTGGTTTAAACATATTTATTACCTTTGCTAACGAGCCGTAGGCTCAATTACAAGCTCAGGTGTTAGTAGTAAAACATGAAAACAAAACATACAGCTATCGGCAAGGTCATCACCCACACAAGCATAATAATTCGCTAAATTGTTACACACATGCAATGGTGCGGCCATACCACAGCACCGTTAGCCGCTCTTGCTGCCTACAGTGCCATGGGTAGCCACACCATGCATTGAATGGTACCAGATCACAATAATTAGAGTCAAATGATTAGAATCTGCTTGAAGCGGTAATAAAACTAGCAGTGCACTTAATAATGCTAAGGGAGACATCCAGTTGCAGAGACTTGTCTCCAAATAAGAGTAAATTCACAGTTGGTTCCAAGGAAGTTAAACTGTTAATATCATTTATTAATTTTTGCCTTGGAGCAATATAAAGAGGGCACTCGAGCAGATAGTGGTGGGAGGTCTCAGAGTCATGTTGACAGCTACATCGGATATTTACTTGTCCCGCACAGACACTGATACAAGGGGCCGCCATTGAACGTCACATCCGAACGACATCCAGCTGAGATTTTGCTTATAAACGTTCACTGAAAATTTCGGGCTTCTCACGCAGGGTTTGAACCCATGCAGGCAAAGACCTTCAGCGGAGCAGGCAGGTACCTTAAGCACTCAGCCACGCAGAGCATCTTTAAGTATACATATGTATGTTTACATGACCAATAGAGGTAACCAATACCCACCAAACAGCTAACATTTCCGTAACATCACCAGTTTCTGAGCAGGGTGTTACAAGGTAACATGACACTGATGATATTCTTATAATGTTATATTAACCTGACCAGGATCTTAAGGAGATGTTAGAAATAAGATGATTTGTCCAATATTCTGGTAACATTAACATGACATTATCAGTGCTAAGTGACGATAATATTAGTGGCTAATCATTAGCATAACCTTTTCCAGGAAACTTCTTGCTGTATTTCACAATGTTACCATATAACATAACATCATAATGAGGAGGTAAGGTTAGGATAATGTTATGTTATAATATTAGCCGGTAATGTTAGCAAAACGTTTCTGAGGAAACTTCCCACTTCCTTGTCAGGATATTAGCATATTAATGTTACTGTATAATTAAGAGATAAGGTTGAGATACACTGTAAAATTGGAGGCACTGATTCAGCTCAATTGATTGAGTGAGATGGTTGCACAAGTTGATTGAGCTAACATAGATTAATATTTTGAGTTGAGATAACTGAAAATACTGAGCTGTGTTGACTTAGGCTTTCAAGCTGAGAAAACTCAAAATATTGAGCTGTTTTGATTTATTTTAAGTTGCTTTTGGTTTTTATTTGTGATATCCTTCTTATAAAGTTACTATGAATGTGGGTAATAATCCCAAAATATTGCTGTGATCTTTCAAGGGGATCCACCTGATCCAGTGTGCTTCATTTTAGCACATCGCAGACAGGCCCAAGATGCATTCGAAATCCACGGACGATCAACAGCCAGGCGGCTTTTCCACATCCTTGCATTCAACACAGGCAATTGCATCACAAGGAATTTCTTGTGAAGAAATCCCGATGGCCTGAGGCTCATCTGTAGCAACTGCAACTTTCATGTTTTCGCAGTTTAATGTTATGACTCGTTTGGACCACTTATAGCAGTGAGCCATCGCAGCTGGAAAATTGTGAGCATTCTGAGACAGCTCAAAATATTGCTGCAACACAGTTTTCAAATTTCACAGTGTACCAGTTGATATGGAGTGTCGTCATTGTGTTGAAGTGTCAATTTATAGATGGAGCCACATGGCCTGCGCTCAGCACTTGTTCCATGCTCAGTCCAAATGCCTACCACAATCGAGTGTAAAATGTATGATTAATTAAAATATAACAAATTTACTGAATTTTTTATTGAATCATTGCCTACGAACTAGGAAATATGTCAATTGATATTGATATCAATTGCTTGAAGTGTGTAAGAAACATGAATGGCAGCCAGAAGCTAAGAGAGACATGTTCTTCCTTGACCACAAAGATTGATCCTGGAAATGCATGACACCCTCCAAGGTGAGTGTATCAGCATCACCAGTGAGACTTGGGCTGTTCTGTAAAAAGAACAAGCTGATAATTTTGGTGACCTGGCAAATTGCTAGGCCTGGTCTCTCACTTTTTATTTTTGTTTCTCTTTCACTACTAACTCACTAATCCTCTATTTAATCTTTATTTTTATTTTATCTGTTTGTCTGTGACGTCCTCTTGCATCTTTCTACCTTTTCAATTCCAGACAGGAATTCCGCATCATCATTTACCCTGGCTGCAGTTACCGTGGAAGGCAGAAGGCCCTGGCAAGTTCCAAGCATAACATTGGTTCGACATAGAAGTCCATGCTTGGAGGACCTCTGGAAACAGCACAATTACAATGGGCTGCAGAGAAGCTCATTCTGGCTTCTGGGAAAGTTCCTCACTTGAAGCCAACTAATTGTGTGATATATCTCTCTCTGCATGTGCTGTATTAAATATTTTTTAAGTGCGCCAATCTGTGTCTCAGCTGTAATATTTCTGTGATGTCAGAGTCATATGAACAGAACATTGCATGTGAACTGTTATGATTATGACAATATCAGCTGAATATTACCTGTGTATGTCATCCAGTAACACCAGGCAATCATCTTAAAAGCAATTACCACTCCATATCAACCAGAATCTCAACCTTTCACCTTTATTATAAAGTAAATTGAAGTAATATTATATGGTAATATTATGAGAAGGAAATGGGAAGTTTCCTCAAAAACGTTATGCTAACATTACATGCTAATGTTATGTTATAACATTTTCCTAGCCTTACCTTCTGATTATGAGGTAATATCATATGTTAACATTGTGACATAAATTGGGAAGTTTCCTGGAAAAGGTGATCCTAAGATTGGCAACTAATATTATCGTAACTTAGCGGCTAATATTGGCATAACCTTATAGTCACATGAAATTGTTTAGTGGGTATATACTAAGGTCAGCCAAATTAGATCATCGTGATATCATCTGTCTGCAATGCTGAAGGTCTATGGATGAAGTCCTGAAGATGTCGGTGAAGTGCGGTTGCATGGGAGCGAGGACACTGCAGTGAAGTGAGAATTCCTTGAAGACATAAGAGATTGAATTCTCATAGGAGAGGAGAGAGGAGAGGACAGACAGTAAAAAGGCAGCGAGTGCACGAACAGGCCAAAGGCTTCCAGGAGAGCATTCTCAGAGCAAGCTTTCTTGTTTGATTAGCTTTTAATGTGCCATAATTGAGGGTGAATATGGCAGCTCCTTTACCCCTCCGCAGGCCTCCTCTTTGACTCCGGGCAATGGGGTCCTCTTTGGCCTAAGCGGAGGGCAAATAGCAATTATCGTCTATTAAAATTGAGATCATCTCGTGGTGTTATGGGCCACACAGAGCCAGTGTTTGTCCCCAGACTGCATCTGCCCCCAATGTAGAATTTGCCCCTGATTGATTTGCCAACTTCTCCAAACTCAATAATTGCCACCGGAGCATGCTCTAAGTGCAAAAGGAGAGATAAAGCTTGGCCAAAGGCAGAAATCAACCCCACAAATCAACTCTCCACTCCAAAATCAACTCGCAAAATCAACTCTCAACTGAGAAATCAACTCAGAAATGGAAGGCTCTTTTCAGGCTGAACCTGTCCCAACACAAACGCACAACTTTCAGTTGGTTTTATGCCTCCCCCTTTTCAACTCCAAGACATCTCCAGTGCAAGTGCAAACTAATGTAGACCTCACAAGTTCAACTGATGAAATTATCACCCAATGATCTTTTTTCTTCTTCTTTGTGAAATGTCTTTAGTGCTCATGAGTACAGGGTGGGGTGGGCTGAAAAAAAAGGTTTTTTGGAATTTTCTAAAAAAGCATGCGAAATGGCTGAAAATATTCATTTTCATAAAAGCCGAAGTGGCCCGGCACAAATCACATGCCACAAATTTATTTTTTTTGCACCAATTTTCATTTTTTGGCAATAACCGAATTTCTGTACCACTGGCATATATATTGAAATTCCAAAAAAGGTATTTTCAGCCCACCCTAGTACAGGGCCCCTCAGATGGAATACCCCAGCTGCTGTCCAAATGGTCTCGTAATTTGCAAATTGTAGTACTTTTATCTGTATATCAAATGACATGGCTTTTTTGCCAGTCTATTTTTGCTTAGACACCAAAGTCTTCAAATTATGAGGCTTCTTCTCTGAAAATTTCACACAACAGAATCTCACAACAGAGCATGTGTGAACAATATAGGAACTCATGATTAGTTGATGGAAAATCATCGTAATTTGAATTTCTGCCAAGTTTTTGCGTCAAACACCCACTGAAGTGCTGTCAATATCGGGTGTATCTTTTCCGTGTATCTTTTAATCATTGTTTTTATCTATTTCCTGATTGTTTTTCTTGCAATTGGGTGATAGGAAATATAGGCTGCTGATAAAACCCTGAACCGAGGAGAGTTGGTTTAGATTTAATGCATTTGACTTAGGATGGTAGTGTATTCGCACAAGGATGGTTGTTGAGGTGTTGTGTATTTGATTGAGGATGGTTGTTTAGATGTAATGCATTTCATTGAGGATGGTAGTTTAGATGTAATGTATTTCATTGAGGATAGTAGTTTAGATGTAATGTATTTGATTGAGGATGGTACTTTAGATGTAATGTATTTCATTGAGGATGGTAGTTTAGATGTAATGTATTTCATTCAGGATGATAGTTTAGATGTAATGCATTTGATTGAGGATGGTAGTTTCGATACAATACAAGTAATGTATTTGACTGAGGATGGTAGTTTCGATACAAGTAATGTATTTGACTGAGTATGGTAGTTTTGATGTAATGCATTTTATTTAGGATGGTAGTTTAGATGTAATGCATTTGATTGAGGATGGTAGTTTAGATGTAATACATTTGATTGAGGATGGTAGTTGAGATATAAGAAATGTATTTGATTGAGGACAGTAGTTGAGATACAAGTAATGTATTTGATTGAGGATGATAGTTGAGATACATTGTAAGTAATGTATTTGACTGAGGATGGTTGTTGAGATACAAGTAGTGTATTTGACTGAGGATGGTTGTTTAGATGTAATCCATTTGATTGAGGATGGTAATTGAGATAAAAGTAATGTATTTGACTGAGGATGGTTGTTTAGATGTAATACATTTGATTGAGGATGGTAGTTGAGATATAAGTAATGTGTTTGACTGAGGATGGTAGATGAGATAAAAGTAATGTATTTGACTGAGGATGGTTGTTTAGATGTAATACATATGAGTGAGGATTGGTAGTTGAGATGTAAGTAAAGTATTTGACTGAGGATGGTAGTTGAGATACAAGTAATGTATATGACTGAGGATGGTTGTTAAGATGTAATACATTTGACTGAGGATAGTAGTTTAGATGTAATGAATTTGACTGAAGATGGTACTAGTTTAGATACCAGTAATGCATTTGACTAAGGATAGTAGTTTAGACTTAATGCATTTGATTGAAGATGGTAGTGTATTCGCATGAGGATGGTTGTTTAGATGTAATGCATTTGACTGAGGATGGCAGTTGAGATATAAGTAATGTATTTGACTGAGGATGGTAGTTGAGATACAAGTAATGTAATATGACTTAGGATTGTTGTTAAGATGTAATACATTTGACTGAGGATAGTAGTTTAGATGTAATGAATTTGACTGAAGATGGTACTGTATTCGCATGAGGATTGTTGTTGAGATGTTATGGATTTGATTGAGGATGGTAGTTGAGATACAAGTAGTGTATTTGATTGAGGATGGTTGTTGAGATAAAAGTAATGTATTTGACTGAGGATGTTTGTTTAGATGTAATGCATTTGACTGAGGATAGTAGTTTAGATGTAATGCATTTGACTGTGGATAGTAGTTTAGATGTAATGCATTTGACTGTGGATGATAGTTTAAATGTAATGTATTCACATCAGGATGGTAGTTTAGATGTTATGCATTTGACTGAGTATGGTTGTTTATATGTAATCATATTTGACTGATGATGGTATTATTGTATTGAATATATTTTATTATGATTCATGCACCACAATGCAGGAACGACATTCTTGGTGAGCCTACCAGAATGATACAGCTCAGGACAACCCTAGAATGGCGCCCATTGACAGAGATTGTAATTGTAATTGTAATTGTAAATACTCTCAGTCATGCACTGCAATGCAGGCAAGACATTTGTGGTAAGCCTTCCACAATGATACAGCTCAGGGCAGCCATAGAACGGCACCCATGGGCAGTGACAAGAGGAACATTGCTCGTTCCTCAAGGTTCCCACGCAGTAGCATTCTCCAGTGTTGGTGACCTTCGTATGATGATGATTGATGAGAAGACTTGGAGTCTGGCACATACCCTATTAATTCAGGGATGCCCAGGGTCTTTCAGTTGCCCAAGCACAGAACACTGGATACAACCTACCTCCATTTAATGTCCCATGGGCTCGGACCAAATTGAGTTCCAGGAGTGGGAGACGAACCCACGACCTCAAAGCCAAACTGGTAGCACAAACAAGCACCTTAAACCATTAGGCCACGGAGAACTCTAGATAATTCAACATCTGTAGTTTAGTAATGTTTTTGACCGCAGATGGCTGTTTTGATGTAATGTTTTTACATGATGGTGATGATAGGCACTTTTGCTAATGCCAAATTCGCCCAAAATCATGATCAATATAATTAATGATCAGCACTGAAGGAAGATATATTCATGAAAACGTCATAGTCATTTCATTGCTTTAGGACGCGTTGTTTGTACTTGACCATAGAGATGTATGCTTTGTCATTAACTCATATATATTGTCCTTTTGGGAAATTAGAACAATTTTGCTTCAACCATTAATGATAGTCCTTTATCCTCTTCAAAAACTCATTTGGGACATCTCAACATCCAAGTACACAATGCGAATTGGAATGTATATGACTTAATTCAAAAGATTTATTCATCCCAAAATTCTTCGGAAGATTATTGACACAAAACACATTATTTCTTTGAAGTTGGATTGGCATTTTTAATAAGCTATGGAATTCACAAACCCATGAGTCATCAAATTAACAGGCCTATCATGCATACTGGTGTCCATCTAATGAGCTTGCGAAATCATGAGCAAACTTCCTATCTTTATTAGAGCACCATTATCTAAATATTCTCAAATAGTGCAAATATTTAACTGAGTGTGACCAAATAGTTGTATTACTTAATGTGACGAGTGAGCTGAGCATGAGCAATGAGCAAATCAGTCAAGAAAATAAGCAGCAGTGGAAATGTGTGTATCAATATGCGTATCAGGTATGAAAACACAATTAGCGCTGAAGGTAAATAAAATGAGGAAGGTAAATAAAATCAGGATGGTAAATAAAATCATGGGTGATCAATCGGAGGTATCTAGGCAGGGGTCGTAAAGTGGGGGTTATGGGTTGGTATCCTTGGGTACTCTCATATTCACATCCCCAGTGGCCTTATGGTCAAGCACGCTTGTCCACTGGCTCTGAGAACGTGGGTTCAAATCTCACCCCGGGAACTCACTTTAGTCCGAGCCCATGGGACATTAAATGAAGGTATCCAGTATTCTATGCTGGGGCAACTGAAAGACCCTGGAAATCCCTGAAGCAATAGTTGTCTGGTAAAAAATGTGCCAGACTCCCAGTCTTCTCATCTCATCATCATATGTCGGTCACCAAAAATGAAACCCTCCACAAAGATGGAGGTTGCACTTCCCCAGCTGATCCGCTGGTGTGCCAGTACAACAAAAGTCAAGTCAAGTCATAATCGAAATGCGACTTTGCCGGTAAAAATCTTCATACGGAATTGAAGGTCTCGTGTGTATATTTCACAAATATTTTTGAAAGCAAACGATCAAAATTTGGATAAAAATTAATTAAAAAATTTAAGTTTTGAAAATGCACAGGAAGAGACATATAGGCTATCGGACTACACCCCCCCCCCCCAAAAAAAAACAACAACAAAAATTAAAACAAAAACGTACAGGCTAGTCTTATTCCCTAATGATGTCTCTGATGTGAATCCCAGTCTTTAACAAGGTTATCTTCTGGCCAAACCCCCCCCCCCCGGCCCCCAATCCAAATCAACCCAACATAACCCCTTGCCACCTTGTCCACCACCTTGGCCACCCCATGAACAGGTGCATCACACTTTCTATTCCTGACCCCTGACCATCCATGCTGCATCCTCGGCCATTGCTGGGCCCATTGTCCTCTCACAGGAAGTGCAACGTGATGCAAACATAGATTGTGGTCAGTTGTTTGTTGTGGATGTGTGTCCAAAATACTCCTGACACTTGTGTAACACGCGAGGTGTGCTAATGAGGACTACTGGAGAGTTACCTTTAACTTACCATAGGCGGATCCAGGGTGGGGGTATGTACAGGGTCGACCCCCCCCCCCTCCTCCTTTTCGTCAGATAGATCCTTCATCTTAGATTAATGACTTCAGAATTAATGACTGGGGGGGGGGGGGTTGGGAATGTTGTCGGAAGTTGTCATTAAAATCACTACCCCTCCCTAAGATGATTTTTAGATACTATCGATTTGGATTTTTGTAGACCCCCCCCCCCCCAGTCATGAATACGGAAATGTTCTTTATACGAGTATTTGGCAAATCAGTTCCTGAGACATCCGATTTTATAAGCGTTGTCCTTACCGAAAATCCTGGATCTATAGTGCTTCTGAACAACAGTATTTATAAGTTTTTATATTTCTTGTAATGCTTGTCAGGCCGTATTAGCGCATTTCTGGGCCCGGGGCAAACTGTTTCCAATGGGCCCTTTGCGCCCCAAAAAACGCTCTGAAATTCTGAAAAGTACATTTTCGCGCCAGTTACCCGACGCACTTTCTTTACTGTCGGAACTCTTTTCAGCTTCATCATGGCCCCCTTGAGGTCATGGGCCCGGGCAAGTGCCCCGTTTGCCAATAGGTTAATATGGCCCTGATGCTTGTAGTACAAGGATGAGTGACTTTTCCCAAATCAAAAGTTGTTTTTTTGTTTTGTTGTTGTTGTGTTTTTTTTCTTTTTTTTGCAGTATTTTAAAGGGGGAGGAACGAGAAAACAATTTTACATTAAAAAATTGTATTTGATTGACAGATTCCTAACTTAAATCACAATGCTTAATGACTTTTTGAAGGTTTCAAAAAGCTAATTCAAGGTATTGCATGGCTAATTTGGACATGCCTCAGAGGAGAATGGATTATGTTAAATTAGAAGCATTCCCAGCTGAGGAAATGCTCTTTCATTTAAGCAAACATACGATAATTCCTTGGAGTATTGTCGTGGTCATGAAACATACTGTGCTTTTGGGATAAGCAATCATATTTTGTGTCCAGGATAATGGGCAGAAGGAAAACTCAAGCCGGAGCGATTTTAAAACCAACAGTCAATAACCGAGGTTCTAGCTGCCAATGCCATTGGACTATTTGATATTAGCTTACAAACATCACTATTTTCTTTCTTTTTCCAATTTTTAGAGTTTTAATACTTTTTAACGTTTTTTCTCCTGGGTGGCAAGCAGAGGTGTTATAAAGTCACGTCTTTGGCAGGATAAACATCGTCGACAAAGGGGAGATTTCAATTATCAAGAATTTCACTGGGAGTTGAATTAAAAATGGTCGAAAATCTGAGTGAAAAACAGCGCAAAAAAGTGAATATCTTCTTTGTTTTGCGTGCATTTCTGGGGCTTGGGATGGGGCATTTGAGCTGTTCTTTTTTGCTCTTGTCATTGGCCAATTTGCTCAATGTGTTGGTTAGGAATGGTTTGGTGTTTGGCGATTTCAAAATAAACAGTGTAGTGAGGAGATTTGTGGTGGGTTTTGTCAAGTGTGTGCTCCGTAAGCTTTATATGATATGCTGTCACTGGAGAAGTGTTTAGAGACTTTCTCTAATTTCCTCAACTTGGACTACAATTGTTTAGGGTCCCCCCTTTCTGCTGGCTTCCATGCCAAGTCCTTTGCCTCTCATATTTGCCTTCTTTCCTGTGAGGCCGTTTGAGCCAGTCACGGCCAGGTGAGCCTGGCGGACACCCAAGCCCAAGTGACAAACACCAATTAAGATAAACTAATGAGGAATGATTGCGCTTAGCCGCTCTGTTGAACTTGCGCCACCTTCTGCTTGCACTGGTACTACACACTGCAAAAGTGTCAGTAATTTGTACTACATGTGACATTGTGGCAGTTGCTTACAACACTGGTGAGTTCCCCGTGGCCTAATTGGTAAGTGCGCTTGTCAACTGGCTTTGAGGGCGTGGGTTCAAATCTCAACCCGGGAACTCACTTTAGTCCGAGCCCATGGGACATTAAATGGAGATGGGTTGTATCCAGTATTCTATGCTGGGGCAACTGAAAGACCCTGGGCATCCCTGAATTAATAGGGTATGTGCCAGACTCACAGTCTTCTCATCTCATCATCATACGGCGATCGCCTGCCTCGATATAGCTCGCTAAGGTGCTGCAGAGGCGTAAAACACAAACAAACTTACAACACTGGAAATATGAGTGCTTACCAAAATGTTTGTGTCAGTTGTGGTTAATCTGGTGATTCAGTGCTTATCATATATCTAGCAGCATAGGTGGCAATAAACAAACTAATTAAATACCTTTAGGTAGGCCTACTTATCCAATAAGAAGATTGGGAGACCAACAGAAAACGGTCAATGACGTGGCAAAACCAGATTGCAAATTGAAAATGAGAAAAGAGAAATTTCTGGTGGACCGCCAATCTGCAAAGAGCTCCAATGACCTACAGGTATATGAGTGTCATTTACTTGTACCACATCCTGGACCTGTAGTCTTTACAGCAGGCGTTTGACAGTGTGTCAGGTTGTCCCAGTGAGGTCCAGGCCGCTACCTGCAGCAGGTCACCTGAAGGGCCAGTGTGTACCGATGTGTGCTCTGCCGTACCTAACCATCAGCGGCCATTGTAGGCAGACATGCCTGTTTTATTTATGCTCTTGATCAAATCAGCACTGACTATTAAATCACTATTTGCACTGCAGGTGTAACAGTGTCTGTGGACTCACGAGGTGTATTCGCCCAAACATCTTCATTAACTCCATTCATCCGCAATGTTTGCCAAATGTGTTCCTCTTATGCTCGTGGGGCACCCATCCCCTCACACTCTAAAAAATTTCAGACAAAATTGGTTTTTTAGATTCAAAATGGTTTTTTGAAAAACCAAATTTCAATGCAAAAACCAACATGGATTTTTTTAAAAATCCATGTTGGTTTTGCATTGAAATTTGGTTTTTCAAAAAACCATTTTGAATCAAAAAACCAATTTTGTCCGATATTTTTTAGAGTGCACGGCGGAGATTGACAACCTGATATTGTGAGGAACCCCTTGATTCAACTTGATTCGGATCCAATATCGATGTAATGATTTTTTTTCTACCTTTTCAAATATCCTAACCAATAAGCAGTCGTGCTTGGGGATCCTATTGGCCCCATTGGGAGGGTTGGAGGAGGGGGGGGGGTGATGAACAAATGAGCTTTGCCAATAAATCTTCCAATATACTCAGTAAAAAAAACCCTGATAAACCCGAGTTAGATGTTTTAAACTGAGATTAAAATTTGAGCTTATAAACACTGCTTTGGGGCTGTCGGAGTCGAACCAATGAGACTCCGACTTCCTACTCCATAAAGTTTTGAAACAATATAGACTTTGACTCTTCAGTCCATGGACTTAGTTCTTAAACCTCCCTGTTCAGTCCTTCTTATAGCCTTTGACTTCGATACTAAGAAACCAGGGGGCAAGGGGGAAGCAGCCCCAAAAAATTGTCATAACGTGCGGCAATTAAAGGATCTAACAAAAATTTGACACAGAGCCTCATTGGCTCAATAATGAACTGCCCCCTCAATCAATAATCATGTACCCTGCGCCCATGAGAATATATACCTTTCGACACCTCTGTCAGCCAATCACACGCCAGTATTTCACTGCAATAAATCCCATACTCTTTTTTTTTGTCGGCTTGTTCTGCATGTTAAGATGTTTGTCTCATGGTATAAGCTTCTTAATCACATTGGGATCAGGAATATGTGTTTATCACAACTCGGGCTAAAACCATCGCTAGATAAATTACATAATATTCCCTTGGTGAATTCTTCTAATATATAATCTGTTCAGAGCCAGAGACAAGAGAAGCTTTAAGTTGGAAGCTGTTGACTTCTCAATGGGCAAATCGTCCAGTCTCTTTGAGGACTTTGAAACGGCTGTGTGACTTCTTTCTGTTTTTCTTTCTGACAAGTCTGCTTAATTCTTTCTAGTTGCTCTTTTTGAGTAGGCACAGTCAGCAAAGTGGGAAAGAGACTGAGAGAGAAAAAAGAGTTCTAAAAGCCAAAAAGCAAGGCAGCTCAGACTTCTTGCACATTTCTCGGAGAGGACCGCTGCAAACCGCGCCTCTGTGCCTATTGACGCAAGGCCTCCCAATCAGTAGCTAGTTAAGCGACGACACAGCCCCCGAAAGGAGGTAATCGGCACCAGACCTACGATTATCACGTTCAAGGAAGCGCCGACCAAACGAATCGGCAGCCCATCGCTGGCCCCAGAACCTCTTCACACTTCGCCAGCCTCCTTTGGCGCCTTTTGCCAGATTCACGTTTCAATTCTCCAAATAGCAGACGATAGGTTTACCCGACTGCAGCGATCCTCAAGGAAAGGCGGTTTTAATGCCGCGAAAATGTGCGGAATGTCAACAGGCCCAGGAAAAGGCGGGAACTGCTAGGAAACTGGCGGCAACTGCGGGGAAACTGGCAGGAAGCAGGGGAAATTACCCCCAGTCGCAGAAGTGTTACTGGATTTTGCCAGCTTTCAGTCACACAGGCGGTCAGCACGCTTTGCTACTTTCATGCCCAGATCAACTCTCGCCAATTCTCACCAACTTGACTCAACTCTCGCAGTTTCTAGCCAATTTCCCTCAATTCTCACCAAGTGTCGTCCTCTGAGATATTGCAGGGAAATGACGAGGGCATTGGTTCTCTTCCGGGCCCCATAAGACACCAGTGGACAGGGCAACTGACCATAACTCCCAGAATTAGCCCCCTCATCTCCATTTCACCCGAATTACGGACAGTTTCCTCACAAAGTCCAAAGCAAACAAGACGCATAATGTATCTTGACCAGCGCTAATTTGTATGTATTGTATTTCTGGCCTCGTTCACGTGCTTCTCCGGCAGTCTTGCTGCTCTCATTCCCTTGACAACTGACAAGTCATAGATAAATATCCAGTAAAACAGGAAAGCCTTGCAGTGGATTGATCGTCCTATCATAATATTTGGAGTTAAATATGGAAAACATTGTAGCATTGGCAAAATTACAAAATAAGTGTAAGTATAATTTTAAAAGATAATAAACTTACTCGTTCAATTATGTAACATCAATTATTATAACTAACTGGCATGTTTCAAGAAAATTAGCCTCACTCCTTGCAATTAAAATAAAATGCAGACAAGCAAAACTCACCTGGAGGTCAGTGGAGGAGGAGGAGGAGGAGGAGGAGGAGGCTATAGATACAATGTAGGAGGAAGCTAGATAAGGAGGAAGCTAGAGCAGGGGGGAACTAGAGGAGGAGTAAGCTAGAGGAGGAGAAAAGTGAAGTGAAGTGGAGAAAAGTGAAGTGAAGAGGATGGAAGTGAAGATGAGGAAAGGAAGTGAAGAGGATGGAAGTGAAGTGGAGAGGACGTAATGAAGTGAAAAAAGTGAAGTGGAGGATAGTTAAGTGAAGAGGAGGAAAGTGGAGTGGAGAGGACAAAAGTGAAGTGGAGAAAAGTGAAGAGGAGGATAGTTAAGTGGAGAGGAGGAAAAGTGGAGTGGAGAGGACAAAAGTGAAGTGGAGAAAAGTGAAGAGGAGGATAGTTAAGTGGAGAGGACGTCAGTGAAGTGGAGAAAAGTGAAGTGAAGAGGATGATAGTTAAGTGAAGAGGAGGAAAGTGAAGGGAGTGGACGAAAGTGAAGTGAAGAAAAGTGAAGTGGAGGATAGTTAAGTGAAGAGGGGGAAGTGGAGTGGAGAGGACACAAAAGTGAAGTGGAGAAAAGTGAAGTGAAGAGGAGGAAAGTGAAGTGAAGAGGAGGAAAGTGAAGTGAAGAGGAGGATAGTGAAGTGGAGAGGAGGAAAGTGAAGTGGAGAGGAGGAAAGTGAAGTGGAGAGGACGAAAGTGAAGTGGGAAAAGTGAAGTGAAGAGGAGGATAGTTAAGTGGAGAGGAGGAAAGTGAAGTGGAGAAAAGTGAAGTGAAGAGGAGGATAGTGAAGTGGAGAGGAGGAAAGTGAAGTGGAGAGGAGGAAAGTGAAGTGGAGAGGAGGAAAGTGAAGTGGAGAAAAGTGAAGTGAAGAGGAGGATAGTTAAGTGAAGAGGAGTATAGTGAAGTGGAGAGGACGAAAGTGAAGTGGAGAAAAGTGAAGTGAAGAGGAGGATAGTTAAGTGAAGAGGGGTATAGTGAAGCGGAGAGGAGGAAAGTGAAGTGGAGAAAAGTGAAGTGAAGAGGAGGCTAGTTAAGTGGAGAGGAGGAAAGTGA